>CM050911.1:8674766-11074766 GCA_027742785.1 Vigna reflexopilosa | reverse complement strand
TCATTTCGTTTAATTTAATACTATATTAATAAAAATAAAAATAAAAAAAATAATAATCACATGTAGGCAATGAGATTAGGTCAGTGGGTCGGTCAATAATGACCCGTAACGGTTTTGAAACCGAAGCGAAATTAATTCACTAGTCTTTTTTATACTTAAGAAAGAATGAAAGAGAATAAAATAAAAAATAATAATAATAAATACAATAAAATATAATCTAATACTTTATACATACCTCGGGACTGAAACTAAATGGCGAAACGGTTCGGGTCTTGAGTTCCGCGGCAACGACGGTCCAATCTCGGGTCCCGTGCCGGAGAATAGCTCCACCGAGGAGAAGCTCCTCCCAGGTGTTCCACGTGACCACCAACTCTGCTCCCATGGCCGTACACGTGTACGTTGGAGATTGAAGCAAAGGAGACTGCCTTTTTTGTTTTGTAAGTTCCTAATCCTACGCTCGCGGCTCACGTTAGCAAAGTCGTAAAAAAAAACGCTACTGCCCCGACTAACCCCACGGCAACGGAGAATAAATAACAGACAGAACGGAAATGGAACGAGAATGGCTGGAGGGGCGAGAAAAAAGGTTTTGGGCAGCGGAAAAGAGGTTTTGGAGATGTGGCACGGAGGAAAGAAGGGATACGAGGTTGGTTTCCCGGCGGAGGGTGGCGGTTTTGGGTGGTTGGTTTGTTTAGGAAATGAAATAAAAATTAATTAAATGTGAGAGGATGATGGATTGAGAGAAGAAGGAGCATGGGGTAAAATGAAAAAATAAAAATAGAATAAAATGAAGGTACACATCATACAACAACAATGGACGACAATCAGGTATGTCGTGTAGGCTTGTATTTTCAATTTCTCAACTATGTATTCTTCTGTCTTATAAATTTGGGGGATTTTTCTGTGAAATCACCCTTTTACCCTTTTCTGCTTTTTAGTTCTTCCTCCTCTTCTTTTATTATTTTTGCCGTTTCTCTTTCGAGATTGCGCGCTTTTGCCCACTGGCAAATTCGGATGTCCGAAATTTGAATTTCTGTGGCTGAATAATGACAAATTCGTGGTCGATAGTGCAATTATGGTTTTTATTTCTTAAGTTCAGTTTAATTGTTTTTCTTTTTGTTATTTTTTTTATTTATATGATTTTTTTTTTGGTAATATTGTTTATACCATGTTTGAATGGTGTTGTCTATTTTTTTATAATTTTTTTATTATTATAAAAAATTGTGGAAGAGTCTTTAAGTTTTTCATGATGTTGTGTTATTAATATGAAGTAACTTAGATCAAGTTCTAATTACGGTTCAATCTTAGCACATTACACTAATTGACACTTATCCTCAATCTTGATTTTTGGTGTTTCTTAAGTATGCTCATGCTCAGCCAAATGACCTTTATGTTTATGTTGTTCATATTTGAAGGTTTAACACGCCGTCCATTCCTCTTTCTTTATTAGGATCATCGAGCCATATGGTATACAATATAATTACTTTTTATCCATACATCAACTTTTTCTTATATGTGTATTCTATCGAAGTCAATTTATTTAAGATATAATTAAATGTTAAATACATATTGTTTGATGAGAGACTAACCTTTTTGTGCTCCGCTCGCATGCCTTCAGTATGTGCCACTCGCTAGCTTCTGCTCACAATTGAATATTCAGTGAATTTTTCACTATTGAGTGTATGAATCTAGTAGAGCGTGAGTAAAACGTATCTGGCATTTGGCCCTAATCTTATATTTATAGGTCACATCTTGGATCCTAAACTAGTACAAATCCAATAAAAAAAACAAATTTACTTTTAAATTCGGTTAGGTACTCCTAATAAACTTATCAAATATCTTTAATCAGATATCTCATATTTAGTTAGTTATTCATAACATCTTTAATCATTATATTATTATTTTATTATCTGTTGGACCATTGGTCCAATAACTTAAATATTAATAAAAATCATTTAACCGTTAACGTTTCAATTGATGGATCGAACGATCCTGAATGTTAATCATTTAATCTCTACTATACACTTAGATGTGTTACATTCAAAAGTTCATCAAGACCTAAGCAAACATCCAAACTCAAAACACGTCTACAAGTATCTATAAACAAAATTTTGATATCAATAACTAAAGTCAAATGACGTATTTAATTTATGATATATGAAACTAGACGTTAACATCTCTTTTAAACACTTAAATAATGATTTATCAGGTTGTGTTAAGGAATAATCGCTAAAAAAAACTATCCCAATCGCAATTACCTTTGTCCATTTATTTCTCAACATAGGATCGTGGGGTGATGTGGATTTTGTACTTTTGTAATGCCACGTGTTGGAGCACACAAGTAAAGTATACATTTATACATTATATTTATACAATTTTATGTTCATAAATTTATTATCAATTTCTATGAAAATAATTAAATAAGACTTGAGTGAAATTATTTTAAGAAAATAATGGCTTTATAATTAGTATGAAGAAATTATTTTCAAAATTTGTTTTAAAGCTTCAGTTACAGATAATAATTTAAAAAATTGAAAATTGTTTGACAATTTCATTTAGTTTGGCATCACCCAACGAAGAATTAGTTTCCAATAATATATTTAAATAATGTGTATTTTAGTCAATTTAATATTTACATTAAATGTTTTGTTTTTAATGTTATTTAATGAAAAATTATATTTTCAATTAAGTTTATTAATTGTTATAATAGGTAATACCTATCATAATTTCTTTTCAGTTCAAAATATATAATTTTATTGCTATAACAGTGCATAAAAATAAAAATATTATAAAGTCAATGTAATGACATAATTATTCATTCAATTTATCTAGAATTTAATGTCGAATTACCATGCTGTCCAGAGATTTGAATGAACAAAAATACAGTTGGAGGATATGTTAAATACAATATTATTTGCATAAATTAAAACTAATAAAGAAATTAAAACAAAAACTTCAATGTTTTATATGTCAGCTTATATGTATGTATTAAATACTATCATTTATCATTATGATATCTCTAATATTCATAAATAATTGAAATAGATTTTAAATACTTCAGCCTTATCCATATAAAATACACTGAAATTTGCAAGAAGTAACACACAATAATTTTGAAACATGGATTTTTTAATCATAGATATTTGACTTCGAATGGTATATCATTATATATGCGTGTAATGTGTGTCACGAATCCTAAAGCGCAAAATGGACATTAAAGTGTCACTGGTGGTAGAAAAAAAATTGGAATTTAGATTTATTTTTCTAACAAATGAATCTCATTCAAGTATTGACATGATTGCTCAAGGATGAAATAATTATTAGAAGTTGGAGAATCCTAAGGATGTGTGGTGCATCCATAAATATTTGCATGTGTGTCGATTATGATTGTGATACTTACGAAATAAACTTTATTGCAAGTATGAGTAAAAGTAAACAAACTTTCACTTTGAGATCTTAATTTTATTATTCAATAATTTTATTATTTAAAATATACTATTTGTGTATAATTTATAATAATTTTTATTTTCAATAAGAAGATATAATTATTAATTTGTTATGTTGTGTGTAATCTTATCATCATAGAAAAGTAATTTTATATATATATATATATATATATATATATATTCATTTATTTATTTATTCTCATTAAATTAAGATAGATGATTCGTTGTTATAATAAGGAAATACAGGAAAAAAATGTATTGACTTTTCACTTTTTCATATTTTTATCTACATGATTATAGGTTAAAAGTAAAATTTGGATATGTCATACTTAATCCACATTTTGAAGTTTTTGGTGGTATATTCTGAATAGGAATGAAAAAAAAATCTGCAGACACGGATATTTGTGGATAAAATTTGCAGTAAATAGTTACTATCGATGAATATTTATTACTCACAGGTAACGGGTAACGGGTAGCGGATATTTTAATATCCGCTTCTAAACGGGTCGGGTATGGATAATATAATACCTGACGCGTGGGTATCCGTTACCCACAAAAAATAAAAGGTTTAAACTCTCATTTGGTCCTCATATTTGTGTGTCAATCTCAATTTGGTCATCGTATTTTTTTTTTGTCTCAATCGGGTTCTATTACTTGTAAAAATGAGGCAATTAAGCCCTCTCCGTTAAGTTTTCTCTTACGGCGTTAAAAGATGTTGAACTGTATTTTTTTTAAAAATGATGTGGCATTATGTATTAAATTGAATGGATTATGTGTTAATTACACGTGGAAAAGTAAATTCTTACCATCAAATCCACGTGGCGACAATGGTTCTTCTTCACTCCAACTACCGATCACCTTTCACCTCTTCCGCTCCTCTTCTTCTCCGTCGACAGAGCGTCTCATCTCCATCGTCGCTTACACTCTCTCGTTCTTCAACTCCCTCCAGTACGGTCGTTACCTCCGGCGCAGTACCCTAGCCGTCCTCTTCGATCTAATCTCTCCCTTCCTCGCCTTCTACAGATCCATCCCCGACGATGTCGGTGAATGCCTTCACCCTGCATACGATGTCACCGCTACCTTCACCAGACACTAAGACGTTGTTCAGACGTCTCCTCATCAGCCCCAAAATGCAAGAACGGAACAGACCCACCTGAAATTGCGAGAGCGAAAATCCCAAAACCCAAATCAAACCCTAACCCCAAAACACAATATCCATTTGCGAAACCACAGGAGAACA
The DNA here is from genome assembly GCA_027742785.1 of Vigna reflexopilosa. Classification (NCBI taxonomy): domain Eukaryota; kingdom Viridiplantae; phylum Streptophyta; class Magnoliopsida; order Fabales; family Fabaceae; genus Vigna; species Vigna reflexopilosa. The sequence goes on along the minus strand of CM050911.1, from coordinate 11,070,083 downwards.
CAAAATATGATTTTACCCTCTGCGTGCTTAAAGCTTGACGAAGTATTGATTTTTAGGTTAATTTCTGTCATAAAATTCAGGTTACGGCTGGGCTTGCAGTGGCATAAATTATGATGTCATAGTATTTTCACGATTTCTAATTTATGAATATTCAATTGCTTAGGGGAAATATACTCGTGGGCCGAAGTGACTCTGAAGCGTTGCAATTTACTCTCAATGGCGGATCAAATCTCCTAGGTTAGGCGTACAGTCTCTGGTAGGAGACGTGGAACTCCGGGATCAGAATTTGAGTTCATTTTCCTGTATTGGTTTCATTTCCAAATCCATTTTTTGGATATCAATTCCAATCCAATTAATTAGATAGTAATTTGGGATTTTAAGAAAACCAAAAATCAATGTCATCCTAGCACGTTGTTTGGTGTATGCATCTTTCGGTTGGTTTCTATTGCATTCACCCCCCAAGAGTTAACATAAGACAAATTCAATAAGAGAAAGAATGTAAAAACCAAGGTTCAATGATGCTTCATACTTTTTCTCTGTACATATTTTTAATGAAAATGTAAAATTTATAACAAAGAAACACAAATTTGGTCCATGCAACTGTACCCTTTTGATGAAAAATAGGAAAACTTCTTGTTTGCAAGTGTTATCTGATCCAAGCCTCACAAATCATTGCATAATCTGATAATTGCTGCTGAAATTTCCAAAGTGAAGTGTCTGAAAAAGTTTTCTTTTGTTCCTCCCAGGTCTTGAAAACTAAAAACCCATCTCAATCTGAGTCTTGAAAATTTAAGGGATGAGCAAAGACATGCAAGGCTCTTCACTGAAAATGAAGATTGCAACAGAACATAAATAGAGTGTCCTTCTGTTGAGCTTGTATTCATTATTTGTTTTCGTATGGTATACTCGTGGTCTGCTTAACCATGATCACGACTTGGGCATCGCTGGCTTTGCCTGTTTCGGCGAGGTCGAACTCAAGCTGGTTGAAGAGGTTTTTGTAGGAGGTGTGGAACTCCGAGATGACATGGGCGCGTTGGGACTTGAGGAGGAAAAAATGAAGTTGCTTGAGGAGGGCGTGTTTGGGTTCGGAGGGGTCGAGGTAGGAGAGGACTCTATAGCCGCCGGGGATTTTACAGATCAGGAGCTTGGTGGGCTCGAGGGAGGAGACCGACACTGCCGGTGGTGGTTTCTAAAAAAGGGAGACTCTGATGAAGGACACGTAAATGGAAGAGGGTTGTTTTTCCAGTCGCAGGAATGGGGAGGAGAGTGTCGAGGAAGACAATCATGCCTTTTTTTAGTACACCTCAGCATGCCACGTGATCTAATAAAATTACATCTCACAGCATATGCAGACGACGTTACTGAAAACTTAACGGAGAAGGTTTAATTGACTCATTTTTACAAGTAATAAGACCCGATTGAGACAAAAAAAAACGATGACCCAATTGAGATTGACACACAAATACGAGGACCAAAGGAGGGTTTAAACTAAAATAAAATAAAAAATAATTTATATATTTTTAATTAAATTTAACTAGAAATAAAATAAATTTATATTTTATTAGGTTAAATTTAATTAAAATTAAATTTTAATTCATATTTAATTTAATTTATATTATTATTATTATATATATATATATATATATTGTAATTTTATTTAAATTTTATTTTAAAAATGTATAAAATATATTTTTTTTATGGGTATTCGCGGGTATCTGCGGGTTTTAAAATACTCGTGAGTATTTTTTAAACGGATATTCGTGCGAGTAATGAGTACAGTTTTATCCGGTGGGTCAGATTGCGGGTAGGTACTATTCGTATCCGACCCGACCTATTGTCATATGTCAGAGTCATTAATTTCAAAAGTAAAGTGGGATCCAGGTGTGCATGGCAGAATGGACTGAGAGATTTTTGATGGTAGTATTTAATGGGATATTTAAAACCTCGAGCCAATTTTCCTGCATGCACCTTCTTCTCCAAAGTTTATGAGTTTCATTTTCTCCTCCTTCTCTCCACAAACCTTCTTCTTCTCTCTACGAATTATCACTTTTTCTTCTTCTAATCATCAATCAGGCAACACTTGAGTCTTCTTGATGCCAAACTCTTTCTTTTAAATCGATCAAGTTGTCATTTTGAGTTGGTAAGTTCAAACTCCTTTATCTTTCTAAAATTATGTACTTTCTGTTACATGCAAGTACTGTTTGGTCTTGCATGTGTTCATCCGTCCTTCATCTTAATTCTAATTCTGTTTCTGTTTTGGTGGATGGTCTCCTTTCACCAATCTGAATTCTGTAGACATTTCTAGGAGTTTTCGTGCATTCTGAGCCAAGTTTGGGAAGTTGTCAAATTTTTTTGAGGTAAGGGAAGCTAGTAATTTAATTATGCTTTTCTTAGTTTGAAATTCATGTTTGAATGTTTTCATGTGGGTATAATTGAATGGTTGATTTTAAATGTATGTTTGGATATATGTTGAATATGAGGACTGAACTCTGTGAACTGGAATTGGGGAAAATTATGCAAAAACAGTGTTCGATTTGTGTCAAGTTTCGGAAGTGAGAGGGTGAAAATGAGAGTTTGAGGTTGGGAGTAAGTACTGACAGTGATGTGAGTTTGAGCAATTGTGATAGGACCTGTTAGAACCTTTAAGTTGGTTAAAAAAAATGAAAAAAGTGGCAAAATCTGATTTTGGGTTCTTGGGTTGTGATTATGCAGATTTTTGGTATGTCATTCTAGGAGTGAAGGTTAGACATGTTTAGGTGTTCTTGGATAGGTTTGAATTGGTGTAGTAAATCATGTCTGAAGGATTAGAAGTTGGAAAAAATAACTGGGTTTTGGTAAAGTTAAATGATGTTCATAATTCTGCAGTTATTCTACAGAATTATGCAAATCGCTGAACGTCAGTTAGTGACTAATCGAACTTATTCGTGTGTTCAGCCTTGACTGAGTTCTGATTCTGTGGAACTTTACAGTTAATGATTGTTTGGTCTCGTATAGTGGTCTGCCATGTTAATATTCGAGGGGTTTGAGTGTTAAGCATAATATGGATTTGGGTAGCAAATAACGTTCGTTCTAATGTGTTGTTTAGTCATATGGTTGTATCGTTCGGTCTTAGATGGGTCAATCTCTTTAGTAGTGCTCGGTCTTGTACTAGCACTCGGTCATTTCATTGTACTTAGTCTTATACTTGTATTCAGTCCTAATAGTGTTCGACCTAAGTCAACAGTGTTCGACATAAGCCAATAGAGTTCGGCCTAAGCCAAGTACGTTATGTCTAAGTTATAAATCATAAGTGTTCGGTTTGAGGTTCAAGTGTTCGGCTAATGCTTAAGTCTTACTCTCTAAATGACCGTTCGGTCATGTTCATACATAGGGAGTTTTCTCCCGTTCGGTCACGTTCATGGGCTAGGGTGATCCTTTCCGTTCGGTCTCCACCATTCACAAAGTTCTCGGTCTTATGAGTGAAGATATGATTACGAATGAAATTATATGTTAGATAATGAGAATTTTGTTTTAAGTAATGTGGAAGAGAATTCCAAGGCGGAATGTCTCATGGATGGTTATTGAATTGTAAAGTATGAATGTGGCTATGCTTAGCTGGCGTTTATCCTGATATTTTGTGATTACTCATTCTCACGTAGAGAGGAGTAACTCATGTGTGAGAATGAGAGGAGGTCCTAGTCCATAAGTGTAACTTGGGTGAGGTATAACGGACTAACCTCGGGTGGCAGCTGTTGAGGGCATCCCAGCTACTACACCACCCGGGTGCACAAACGTCGTAGCTACACAATTCATACAATCCGGATAGTCAAGTCAAGTGGTTGGTCATTGTATGTATTGAGTGTTCGGTCCTTGCTTGATATAATGCTGACATGTTTAGTTATTATCTGTTTATATACTCGTTTCAATTGTATGTTATTGGCTTAATTAAATTGCTCTAGCTTACCCTACTTTTCCTGTTTTGTCCTTTTGTTCATTCGGTCGTTTCCTTTATTGATATGATCATCCTTTGGATGTGAGCAGAAGTTGATGAGGGTTCTCTAGAGCAAGTGTTGAGCGATGAGCCTCCAACATCTTAGTGTAGGACTGTTCGATTTATACAGTGTTGTATGATCGTTCAGTTTGTGAATAATTTTGTATAACCGTTCGATTCATACATTGCTAGTATGACAGTTCAGTTTATTTATAGTTTTGTATCAGACTTATGACTATTATGTAAAGTTTTTAATTTTATAGTTATTTTGGATAATTGTACTGTTAAATACTTTATAAATCTCTCGGATAATTGATCTATTATATGATTATATGTGAACATTCTAAAATATAGTTTTTACTATATTTTGGGATATCACATCATCTACTTCCGAACATTAAAAATACTTGATATATTAAAATTATTTTTAATATATTTAAAACATTAAAATTAGTATTTATTAATGTATTTTGAAAATACAAGAACAATACATAAAAACGTAACAGATGATCCAAATTCGTCATATTCATAATAGTTTTAATACTTAATACTTACACTTTACTCAGTTAATCATTATCTAAGTAACTAATATTTATATCATTCGTATCACAATTTTAAATAATCAATTATCACAAAAATATTTTGCTAAAGAATAAAGATAAAAGTACAATATAATAATACAACTATTTATATATATGTTCATAATATTCAAATTAAAAATATCATATAAAAAGAGATATTAATTGGACAATACATCCTCCCTTAGAATGATATTATTTAATAAGAGTCAAAATTAAAGTGTTTTGTTCTTATTCGAACGATGTCTCACCAACTGAATGGTAAGACTCATTGCTTAAATAACTTTAACCATTTAGGCAATATTGATATAAATTTGTCTCCAATTACTTGAGAGATAAAACTTTTATTTTAAATAATATTGTCTTCACATAAATAAATAAATAAATATATATATATATATATATTAAATATATAACACATATACACAGACATAAAGACACACACAGATACAAAGACACACAATAGACAAACACACACACATGTACACCCATACACAGACACACACAAACACATGCACACTCATACACACAGACACACACAAACACAAACACACACAAACATAAACACCTAGACACACACGCACACCCATACACACACCCAAACACTCACAGACACACACACACAACCCCTAAAAATGATATTTTAAAAGTGGTGGTAGTCTAAAAATAGTGAGGCTTGATTATTTTAATATTAAATAGTGTTATTACAAATATTTTTATTTTAAACGAGTTTCATTATTTTAAAATGTACCATCTATTTAGAAATCACTTTTATAGAGTTCTCTGCCTTCTCTCTAAGAGTTCTTGCATCCTGATCATTTGTTTGATGATTGGGAAGTTCTTATGAGATTACAACTGAGTAATCTCTATGTCTATCCGATAAATTTCTAGTTTATAGTAAGTAAGTTTTGACTCTTTTTTCTCTTTCGTTCCTAATTCGAAATCACGCAAAGTGATTCCTCATCGCATGCATCTTCATGTTTTTCTTCCTAATTCTCTTGTAATATGAGGTCTTAAGGACTCATTCCGTTTTCAATTCACCGATTTGTAGGCGTTTCTAGAGTTCCTTGAACTCTTAGCAAGGGGTCAGCGTTATAGAGCTTCGTTGATCGGTATAAGGTAAGGGAAACTAGACTTTTCTTTAGATTATGTTTGTTTTGTAAATTTTAGTATTTTCATGAATTATAAAAATGATTTATATGTAATCGTTATAATGTTCTAGTACTTTTTATGTTTAGATGATGACTTTCAATATTATGATGCTTGAATGTTTGGTATGATGTGATTTGATGTTTCTGCTGTAATGTTTGTGTGAAATGAAATTGTAATGTTGTTTGGAGTTGTTTGCAAGGGTAAAAAGTAATGAATTATCAAACAATTTAGGTTTGAGGTCAAAAATGGAGGTTTGAGAGATGAATTATTGAAGTTTTGGTCTAAAGTGAGAATTTATAGAGTATGATAATTATTTGGGTCTTTAGTAACTTATTTAATATGAGAGTTAGTTACTATGTGGTGTAGAATAAAATGATAATTATTATAGTGTATTTATATTGTTGTTTCAAAGGTATTTTAGAGGTTTTAGTAGGCAAAAATCTAAAAGAAGTGAGCCTGATATGTAATTGAGTTTTGATGTCTATCTTTGAGTATTTTTAAAACTGATTTGAACCTTGAGAAAGGTATAAATCTGATGCAAGAATGTTTGGTAGTTGATGGTTAGAGTTTAGCTTGAGTTGGAGTTAGTTTTAGGGATTTGGAATAGTGAGATTCCACACTAGGAGGTTTGGGACATAGAGGATGATATGGGGTCTATCATAGAGTCATTTATGACTTGTTAGGACTCTTAGTTTACACAAATGTGAGTTTGATGGTGTTGTTTTGAGTTTAGGTATTTTAGGGTTGTCAAATGGTTGAATGCATGATAATGCTAATTCTTACCATTATTTAAGCATCATTTTAGTAGCAAAGTCAACTCCTTTCTAGCTTGTAATTTGCTTAATCCTGTTATTTTGTCTTATTTTCTAAATAAATGTGTTTTAGGCTACATTGATGTAACTTCATCACTAATCCCATTATTTTGTAGCTAAAACTATGATCGGAAGAATATCCAACAATGCAGAGAACTGAACCAGTCACAAAAGCAAACAAATATGCAGAAAAATCAGAAAAAGAAGTAGTGCAACCAAGTCAGGCTCGGGCCCCCTTTTTCCATGGGCGCTTGAGCGTCAGTGCATCACGACTGACGCGCGCCCGAGCGCCCACGCTTTAGGGGCGCTTGAGCGCCATTTTTGCTAACGTGGCATATTTGCTCTATTTAACTCAAAAATGCAAAAGGGTTGGGGTCTTTGGTTCTTTGGTTTTTGGAGCCGCGATTTCACTGTTGGAGCTCATAGAGGGCGTGAGGAGCTTGTGGGAACATCTCCTCCTCTTCCTTTGGGTCTCCTTCTTCTTCCATCTTCCATGTTGTAAGCTCTAGGGTTCTCCATGGAAGTGGAGAACCAGATTCATCTTGTTAGGGTTAGATGTAGCCTATGAACTCTTGTGTAATTTATGATTGATTCATATTTATATATGCCTTTTCTATCTATTGCTAGTATTATTGCTTTCGATCTTAAAGCTTACATGTAATGAGGACGTTCATGACTTGATTTTAGGGTTTCATGGATTATGGGGACGTAAGATGGAACCCAGAACTGAAACAAGAGTCCTTGTGGTCATTGATTCTAGGGATGGAAGATGATTCACATGTTGTCTTAAGATCGTAGCTCATTAATGCGGGTTTGCTTGTTATATTTTTCAAGAGATTGAAGTTTAATAAGGAAAACCTAGGCTCTTTCACCTAAGGGATTAGGTTAGAGTATTTTAATGGATTGACTTTAGTAAATTGATGGATAAGAGATGAAATTGGGTATACAAAAGAGTGAATTGGTGAAAACTAACCTTAACATTGTCATTTCATACCATTTATAGTCTTTTCCATTTCTAAGTGCTTTCAACACCAAAGTCCAACCTTGTAATTATTTGTGAATTTATCTTTTTGCACATATTCTTAAATAATGAGTTGTTCTCGAGTCTAAATAAGTTATTAATAGTGCAATTAACTAGTGTTACACGAGTCTCTTGGGAAACGATATCCGGTCTTACCGGTTTTATTACTTGAACGATTTGGTACACTTGCCAAAGTCATAACAGTGCATATAGTTTTGAGTCTAATGATCAAAGGAGTACTTTGCTTTAATTCTAAATATGATTTTCCAATCAATTATAAGGCGTAAGAAACCCATTTGGTCATTAAAATAAAGCTCAAGTGCATCAAAGACCAGTTTTGAAGATGTGCAGTTTGTTATCATGGGGCTCAAACACACCCTGAGCCCCTTTTTTGTACAAGCTTTAGGCTTTGCAAAGCAGTAGAGGCCATTTAGTCTTAGGTACCCATGCATAACCATTTATAACATTTTCTCATGTAAACACTATACCCTTACAGGCACCCACTTTTTTTTTCTATTTCTCCCTAAAGTTTCTTTAGATTTCCTTTTCTCTTGTAACCCCTAAAACCTCTTCAAGGAATACAACAACTTAAATCCCATGCAACATGAAAATAAGAACCCCTTTCTCATTCATCATTTAAGATTTACATACACACCACCTTATACCCAAGCTTTTCTTCTTTTGTATAACATATTGTAACTCTCTCTTTCACACACTCAAACTTACAAAAAAAAATGTCCATGCAACATCCCACTCTTCTTCTAACTTTGCTTACCCAAATACAACAAAACCTAAAACTACCCAACCTAGACTTATACCTAATACATATAACAGAGCATAATCCATAAAATAACACATATTAAAAAAAATTATACAACATAATACATAAAGTACAAAATATTAAAAAAAATAAAGTCTGCACAGTGCAATCAAAGTTGAAAGTGCGGCCCACCTAAATCGCAGTTCGAAGTGCGATTGAAGGCAGCCAAAATTGGAAGTTTGACAATGTAGAACCGACATTCAGACGACAACACCCTTGACCGCAGCTGAAACACCGATTAAGGGTGTTTACGTGAAATATTAAACTGACCCCGATGATCTCTCTATCACCACCTTCTTCCTCCTCCAATATCTGTAACACCACCACCACGGATCACAACCACCATTGTATAAGTTGTCAACTCTCAACTCAGAAAACAATCAAACAGTGAAGAAAATGCTACTTTAATGAAAGTGAAAAAATGGGAAGGGGAAAGGGGGTGTGTGTAGGGTAGCGTTTATACAATCAAAGAAGGTTTATGGTTGTTGGTTGTTAGGAGGGTTGTTGGTTGTTAGGAGGATTGTTGGTGGTTAGGAAATCATTAATTCATCATTAATTTTCTTTTGACTTTAATAAATGAAGAGCAAATATGTAAAATGGGAGGTGCAAGGTGAAACAGGTGAGGTGCGAGTAGGGCTGGGCATAAGTAACCAAACTGTACCAAACTATACCAAATTACAGTTAACTATATTTTTCATAAACTAAAAAAAACTGAACTAATATTAACTGTATTATTTAAGAGTTTTAAAAAACTGAACTCATACCAGTTAACTAATAACTAAACTATTAACTAAACTTTTTCCATGAGTTTAAGGCAATTGCTGACGAGCTCGGACAAGACCTGTCGTACCCATTGCGATGGTTAACCCCTTTGGCAAACACAACAACGTCATTTTTCGTGGAGAAAGACTCGAACACGAGAAAGTTCCACTTCATGAGCTGAGGCATTGGTTTCAGCAACTCCGTCTCTGATTTTCCCATCACAAGCGTAGGCTGGGAGAACATGCGATGTCGCCGAACGGATTCTGGCATGTCGCACTTGAAGGTGGGGCGATTGGTGTAAGGTAAGACGCCGGAGAATCTGGCCAAAGACCTGGCCTTGTTGGAGAAGAGGCAATGATATTGGTGGGAGGAGGAAAAAGGCGTGTTTACGACAACGATGACGAGAATCTCCCAATCGGGGATGAGAACGGAGATGGTGGATAAGGAGTCCTTGACAGAGGATAAACGACGCGTTTGGCGGGTGAGTTGGTTAACGTTGTTACTCTCGACGACATTGTTGTTGTTGCTGTTGGCGATGGTGTTAAGAAGAAAGGCATTATTGAAGGCTTTTGTTTTTGGGATGTCAGAGTAAGTTTGCCAAGTGCAAATGGCATTGCGAGAGAAATAAAGAGAGAACGAAGCGAAGGTGATAATGGAGAGTATGGAGACAATGAAGGTGGTGCGGGGTCTCCGTAGCATGATTTCCCCAAGGAAAGATAACAAGGACGACGCCGACAAGTTGTTGGTGAAAGTTGGATTGTTAATATTGTGGTCGAAATGGGATGGGAGCAAAAGTTGCGGTGGAAAAAGGAAGACTAATTTGAGGTGGGAGAATGGTATTGGAAAAGAGAAAGCTTTTTCATTTTCTTTATTAAGAATCATGTTATCCTATGAGGTGAAAAGCTTTTGAGGTTTGTTATAAATAGGTGAGGTCCCTTTTATATATATAGAAACTATACAGAGTGAAATATACATGTCCGTCTGAAACTCAAAACTAGGGATGAAAGAAAGATGGTTGCAAAGTGACAGTGTGCATGTTACGACAGTGAGAGTACAGGGAAGGGAAATTTAAAGATTCACAGTTAACCAGTTAACTGCACTGAAAGGGGTGTAAAGTTCAGTTTCTTTTATCTGAACTATAAATAGTTTAATTAGTTTGTAATTAAAATAAGTTCAGTTTTTTTAAATACAATATAGTATAAATAACTGTAGTTTTAGTACACTTCATTAAACTATGCCCAACCCTAGATGCGAGCATCACTCTTTTCACAAATTTTACTTCAAAATCCATTATTTCTCATCTCTAAATCCATTCAAAAAAATAACAATCAACTCCGTCAAATCAATCTTCTAAGTGAAAATGGCCTAAAAGAATTATCAGTCTTCCAACTTAAAATTCTCCACTCCAAATACTCATAAAAACATCTATTTACAAGATAATAATCTTTAACCCTCAACATGTTGAAAGAAAAAATTCAACTTAATTATCAATATGGAAGAATAAAAATTCAGTTGTACAAAATGAATTAAAAAAAATAGAAAATTAACTATTGCTTTACATATATTTTAATCCTAGATATTACGACAACCAAAATTTCATAAAATCTTTGAATCTGATTCTAATATTAAAATTGAAAATAAGATTAAAACCAATTGTTTTATAAATACCGTCTAAATTAATTCCAAACTTTTATTTGATGTTTTTATATCAAGACAGTGTTCATTAGTCAATATTAACTATAACCATCAATATTTTTAAAAGGATAAAATTACGAAAAGGTAAAAACTAAGAGAAGTTAAAATTGCAGATATTTAAAATACTGTGGCTCAAAATACAATCAAACCCTTTTTTCATATATTAATCCGATTTCAATTTAATAAAGTAAATATAAAAATTATATATCTATAATTTGAACTTAAAATTATTAAATTGAATTAATATTAATGCATGTAACAGTGGAACTGATTCATTAATTAGTGGAGACAAACAAACTAGACAATTGCCCGTCAAATTTCTTCCCACACCTCATCAAATATATGAAATGTCATAACTAACCTTATGGGTTATTTAATTTATCATAATTTTTTACCCAGCAAGCACAGTTGCATTATTTTTGCTCCAAAATGATGGCTTCATGGTCTTATTCAGGTAGTTGTAATGTAAAAGGGAAAATTGATGTTTACCAACTCAGAAAACTCCGTTCAACAAAGATAGAAAAAAAAAAAAACCTTTTCATCAAACTCTTAGGGGTGTTGCTCCCTACACCTCCACCCTTTGCTTCCTTCACCTCCCCATTCCACTTTTATCCCTCCTTTCATCTCTTTATTCCTATTTTATCCTTAAGTAAAGTTCTTTTTTTAGATTAATATTTTTTAACTCCAATCTCCTATCCGTTGTACACAATCTCTTTTTCCTCATGTTCTAGTCCTCTCAGTTTTTGTTTCATTGTGCTATTTTTTTTTGTTTTACGTTCATTCTTTATCTCTCTTTTTTTCACTATGGGGTGAGACTGTGGTGAGTGAGAGGTTGCTGGTGGAAGAAATTGTTACGAATTCGTGTAAATAAACGAATATCAGCACTCGTCGACAGATGTCAACATCCGTTTAAGGTAAAATGGATGTCGACATCCGTTTATGAGGTAGAACCAGAGAAAGTTGATCTGAAGCACCAAACAATAGATGAAAGAAAAGATACAGAGGAATGAATGCTTGATTTTGCACTGAGACAAGTGTTGGGTTATTGGGCTCCCTTCCTATGTGGAGAATAGGCCCAAATAGTGTAGTCCATTATGTCTCATTAGGTTAAAATGAGATGGGTAAGATTAGTAGAGGACAAGAGAGTCATTTGAAGAGAGACAAAAGCCAAGTGAGAGAAAAAGAAAGAGAGAAAGTCATTCCCGCATAACCCTAAACCTGCACTGGTGTTGTCATCGATCTGAAGTCGTTCACCGTTGGATCGAGCGGATATTTGGACAGTAGGTTCCAGACATATGGTTCTTCATTCTGACCGTTCGGATCGTCAATCAGAGGTCTAGATTGGGAGAAATCGGTCCCGCACCAGCAGCCCTGTTTTGGAGAATTTTCATCTTCTTTGTTCTCATTTGTAAGCATTTGTGCTTAGTTAATTTGGCTTATTGAAAATACCTTTTGGTATTATTATTGGAGACTCTTTTGTACCCTATTATTGATCATAGTGGATTTTTCATTGGTCTGGACGACTCGTGGTTTTTACCCTTGCATTGAGTGGTTTTCCACGTTAAAAATTGTTGGTGTTTCTTTGTACTTTGGATTCTATTTTTGTTCTATTTGTTTGGTGCTCCTCGCAGATTCTCGCAAGAAGGGGGATTGAATTTTCGTTGCGTTATAACTCTTTGCCAAGTTGTTATATTTGTTTTGGCCCTTTTCCCATCAGAGTGGTATCAGAGCCGATGGTTAGTCTTGGTGACCGGCTCAGACGAGTATAATGATTCCTATATCGAAAGTCTTCCTGGCAAAGGGTTCCAGGTAAGCGTGTCCCGTTAAGATGAACGGTGGTATGAAGGGCTACTCGTGGTTGTGGTTAGATGGGAATGCTTCCTCTGGAGGGGGAGTGTACCAATGTGGAAGGGACTCACCCTTGAGGGGAGATGGTTGGGAATGCAAGTGCGAGTCCAAGTCCCACATTGGATAAAAATGAGAAAATAGAGCACTATATAAAGATGAAAACCCGTTAACCCATTGCCTTAAGATTTTGGGTAGAGAGTGGTGTCAATCCTTTATATGGTTGGGCTTATATCTCATTGGTGTTTGTATCTCCCCGGTGAACCTCCTCCTTGATAGACCCAATAGTGGTATCAGAGCTCTTTGGTTAAGGGACTGTTTAGTTTGCGTGAATGATGGAGGCACATACAAAATTGATTCCTTTGAATGGAGAAAATTATCACTTCTAGAAAGTCAAGATGAAGGACTTGCTATTTGTGAAAAATTTGCATCTTCCTGTTTTTGCTTCCGATAAGCCAGAATCCAAGTCAGATGAAGAATGGGATTTTGAACATCAACAGGTATGTGGATTTATAAGGCAGTTTGTTGATGACAATGTCTATAATTTTGTTGCTAGTGAGATACATGTGAGAACCCTATGGGATAAACTTGAGTCCTTGTATGCCTCTAAGTCAGGGACTAATAAATTGTACTTGCTGAAAAATTTTGTGGAGTTAAAGTACAAGGAAGGAACTCCTGTTTCAAATCACTTGAGTGAATTTCAAGGACGCTATGATCAATTAACAGGAGTGGGTATAAAATTTGATGATGATCTATTGGGCTTATTCCTATTAAACTCTTTACCGGATTCGTGGGAGACATTTCGGGTTTCTATGATAAGTGCTACCCCTAATGGTGATATTTCTTTGCAAATGGCAAAGAGTGGTGCTCTTAATAAGGAGATGAGAAGGAAGACACATGGTACTTCATCTCATTCAAAAGTTCTTATTACAGAGAATAGGGGGAGAAGCCAGAAGAAAGAACAAAACAGTGGTAGAGATAAAAGCAAGAGCAAGTCCAAGTCTCGGTACAAGAATGTGGAGTGTCACTATTGTCACAAAACAGGGCATATAAAGAAGAACTGTTTTTTTGGGAAGAAAGAGAACAAAGACAAAAAGGGTAAGCAAAAGGAAAGAGATAATGATGATGGTGATCGTGTTACTACTACTACATGTGGTGACCTTGTTTGTCTTCGTGATCATGACACTATTAATCTTGTATCTGGTGAGAGCATGTGGATAATTGATAGTGGTGCTACACTTCATGTTACATCCAGGAAGGAGTTCTTTACATCTTATACACCTGGTGATTTTGGAGTATTGAAGATGGGTAATGATGGGGTGTCTAAAGTTATTGGTGTTGGTGATGTTCACTTGCAAACCAACATGGGGATGCATTTGTTGCTTAGAGGAGTTAAACATGCTCCAGATGTTAGCTTTAACTTGATTTCTGTGCAGGTACTTGATGATGGTGGATATGATAACCACTTTGGTTCTGGAAAGTGGAAGCTCACCAAAGGTAACTTGATTGTGGCTAAAGGGGAGAAAAACTCTAAGCTTTACTGGACAAAAGCTTTGGTTGCTAAAGATTGTGTGAATGCTATATATATGGAGTCATCTTTGTGGCATAGAAGGCTTGGGCACATCAGTGAAAATGGGCTTAACTACTTAGCTAAAAAGGATGTTCTCTCAGGATTGAAGAATGTAGAGTTGGAGAAATGTTCTCACTGCATGGCTGGTAAACAAACCAGAGTATCCTTCAAGAAGCATCCTTCCTCCAGGAAGTCAGAGTTGCTTGAATTGGTGCATTCTGATGTTTGTGGCCCGTTGAAGGTAAAGTCTTTTAGTGGTGCACTTTACTTTGTTACTTTTATTGATGATTGTTCTAGGAAGCTTTGAGTTTATGCACTATAGAGAAAGGACCAAGTGTTGGACAAGTTTAAAGAATTCCATACTTTGGTTGAGAGGCAGTCAAGCAAGAAGTTGAAGCGCATTCGTACTAACAATGGTGGTGAATATTGTGGACCATTTGATGCTTATTGTAAACAATATGGTATTGCACATGAGAAGACTCCTCCCAAAACTCCTCAGCTAAATGGTTTAGCGGAGAGGATGAACAGAACATTGATTGAAAGAGTTAGGTGTATGCTTTCTGAAGCAAAATTGCCTAAGCATTTCTGGGGTGAGACATTGTTTACAGCAGTGCATGTTATTAATCTAAGTCCTGTAGTTGCTTTGAACTCTGAGGTGCCAGACAAGATTTGGTTTGGCAAGAATGTTACTTATGATCATTTGCGTGTCTTCGGTTGTAAAGCATTTGTTCATGTTCCAAAGGATGAAAGATCCAAGTTGGATGTGAAGACAAGGCAATGCATCTTCATTGGTTTTGGTCAAGATGAATTTGGCTACAAGTTGTATGACCCCATTGAAAAGAAAGTTGTTAGAAGTCGTGATGTGCAATTCATGGAAGATCAAACCATTGAAGATATTGATAAGGTGGAGAAGTCTACTCTTAAAGAAGATGGTATTGTGGCTAATGTTGATCCAATTCGGTTGTCTATTAATGATTTGGATATTGATGCTCATGATGATGAACAACATGGTGATATTGATAATCAGCAGGTTGGAGATAACTTGAATGTTCCTATTGATAATGTTGATGAAGAGGAACATGATGTGTCACATGATGAGAGTCTTGGTGATGTACTTGAGCTACCTGAAGCTCAACCCAGAAGATCTGACAGGCCAAAACGACCTTCCAAGAAGTACTCTACCAATGAGTATGTGATGTTGACTGATGAGGAAGAACCTGGGTGTTATGAGGAGGCAATTAAAAGTGAAGAAAAGCAAAAGTGGTTGGATGCAATGAAGGATGAGATGAAATCTCTGCATGATAATCACACTTATGACTTGGTAAAGTCGCCTAAGGGTAAGAGAGCCTTAAAGAACAAGTGGATTTTCAAGGTGAAGCAAGAGAACAATTCTACATCTACCAGATATAAAGCCAGATTAGTGGTGAAAGGCTTCAGACAAAGAAAGGGCGTTGACTTCAATGAGATTTTCTCACCTGTGGTGAGGATGACATCCATCAGAACTGTGTTAAGTTTAGCTGCTACTCTTGATTTGGAGGTTGAGCAGATGGATGTGAAGACAACTTTCCTTCACGGTGATTTAGAGGAAGAGATTTACATGAAGCAACCAGATGGTTTTCTTGTTGAAGGCAAGGAAGACTATGTATGTAGGCTACGAAAAAGCCTATATGGTTTAAAGCAGGCTCTGAGGCAGTGGTATAAGAAGTTTGAGTCTGTTATGTGTGAGCAAGGCTACAAGAAGACTAATTCTGACCATTGTGTTTTTGTTAGGAAATTTTCTGATAATGATTTCATTATACTGTTGTTATATGTTGATGACATGCTTATTGTTGGGAAAGATGTTTCCAAAATTGACAGGTTGAAGAAGCAACTGGGCGAGTCATTTGCTATGAAAGACATGGGAGCTGCTAAGAAGATTCTTGGTATAAGTATCACTCGTGATAGAAAAGAGAAGAAACTTTGGCTATCACAGGAGCACTACATTCAGAAGGTGTTGCAAAGATTCCAAATGGAGAATGCTAAGGTTGTAAGTACTCCTCTTGCTACTCATTTTAAGTTGAGTGTTAAACAAAGTCCTTCAAATGAAGCTGAGAAGATAGACATGAGCAAAGTTCCTTATGCTTCTGCGGTGGGTAGTTTGATGTATGCAATGGTATGTACAAGGCCTGATATTGCACACGCTGTTGGTACAGTTAGCAGATTTCTGTCAAATCCAGGTAGAGAGCATTGGAATGCTGTGAAATGGATTTTAAGGTATCTTCGTGGTACTAGTGGTTTGAGGCTTTGTTTTGGAGGTGATAAGCTTACTTTGGTGGGTTACTCAGATTCAGATATGGCTGGAGACATTGATTCCAGGAATTCTACTTCAGGCTATTTGATTCAGTTTGCAGGGGGAGCCTTGGCTTGGCAATCAAAGTTGCAAAAGTGTGTGGCGTTGTCTACTACTGAGGCAGAATTCATTGCACTTACTGAAGCATGCAAGGAGTTGTTATGGGTGAAGAAATTCTTGCATGAGCTTGGTTTTGTGCAAGGTAAATACTTGTTGTATTGTGACAGTCAAAGTTCTATTCATCTTGGTAAGAATCCAACTTTTCATTCTAAATCCAAACATATTGATGTGAGGTATCATTGGATACATGATGTTTTGGATGCTAAGTTGGTGGAACTAGCTAAAGTTCATACAGATGATAATGGTGCTGATATGATGACCAAGGCATTGCCAAGAGGAAAGTTTGAAGTTTGTTGTGAGATCGCCGGTTTGACGGATATCTCCACATAGTCGTGAGGGGGAGATTTGTTGGGTTATTGGGCTCCCTTCCTATGTGGAGAATAGGCCCAAATAGTGTGGTCCATTATGTCTCATTAGGTTAAAATGAGATGGGTCAGATTAGTAGAGGACAAGAGAGTCATTTGAAGAGAGACAAAAGCCAAGTGAGAGAAAAAGATAGAGAGAAAGTCATTCCCGCATAACCCTAAACCTGCACTGGTGTTGTCGTCGCTGTGAAGTCGTTCACCGTTGGATCGAGCTGATATTTGGACAGTAGGTTCCAGACATGTGGTTCTTCATTCTGACCGTTCGGATCGTCAATCGGAGGTCTAGATTGGGAGAAATCGGTCCCGCACCAGAAGTCCTGTTTTGGAGAATTTTCATCTTCTTTGTTCTCATTTGTAAGCATTTGTGCTTAGTTAATTTGGCTTATTGAAAATACCTTTTGGTATTATTATTGGAGACTCTTTTGTACTCTATTATTGATCATAGTGGATTTTTCATTGGTCTGGACGGCTCGTGGTTTTTACCCTTGCATTGAGGGGTTTTTCACGTTAAAAATTGTGGTGTCTCTTTGTGCTTTGGATTCTATTTTTGTTCTATTTGTTTGGTGCTTATCGCAGATTCTCGCAAGAAGGGGGATTGAATTTCCGCTGCGTTATAACTCTTTGCCAAGTTGTTATATTTGTTTTGGCCCTTTCCCCATCAATAAGTTGTCCCAAAACTTGTTCCAGCAAGGAAAAGGAAAGTGTCATTGCTAGTTGAAGCTTTTGAAGCAGTAATGTCAGTGCCCAAATGCGAAGTTCATATAAGAAGTGATTCACCCTTTGCTCATGCAAGACCTATTCAAGCGTGTAGTTGATGTATGCATGCTACAAAGGTAAACACTGAGAGTCTTCTCTGATTCCTTACATCAAGTGCTGTCTTGCACAGAAATCAAAGACACCAGGAAAAAACCAATCTCCACGACCAGAAGAAATCTGCTAGTACCCATTTCAATCAGTAACTTTCTATGCATTTGCTTTCTGAAGTTTGGAGAAATGGAGAAAATTCAACCGACAAGGTTTTGTGGCTTTTATATGAATACTGAACACAAGAAATGGACGTGGATTTGCTATATGAATTTGTTCTGCGTACTTTGGTATTTGCTTTTCTTAAGTTGTGTTTGGTAAACTATTACTTTTGTGTATAATAAATACAAATCACCCTCGAGATCTGTTAATGCATTTTATTTCTATCCAAGAGCATAGCTATCAGTATGTGTTTTGTATGGTTTTGTTTTTTTACTCATTTCATAATCAGGAATTATAGATTAACAACTTGTGAATGATTGTGTTCAGTTAATAATTCCAATCAACTGTTGAGGTTTAGTTACCAATAAAAGAATCTATGGCGGGTGAAAAATGAAAAAAAATATAATAATGCTTGGTCGCTGAGGTTTTGTAATTCAAATTGTGGTTGAAAGTTTATACTTTTATGCACCTGAAAACTATTAACTGCAGTAAACTCGTATTTTTCGAGATCAAATTAAAAAATAACCTTTCAGAAAAAAATAACTGCATGGATGATGTTTTTCATTAATATATATATATATATATATATATATATATATATATATATATATGTATATATATGTATGTATGTATGGAGTTAAAAAGAGTGGCCTCATATGCTTTATTACTCTTTTAATAATGCTGTTACTAACACCTAACACGTTGTGGCAATGGCTCTTCTATATGTTGTTATTCTCTTAAGTTTTTTAGGCTAGCATTCATGATGCACAGAAGAGACGGTATATTTTTGGTTGTTCCAAAAAGGTGCTACTATATTTAATTAAAAAATAACTGCATGGATGATGTTTTCATTAACTATGATTCAGAAAACCAAATACAACACCCTTTCAACTTTTTTGTTGGCTTCAAGTGTGTTTTATTAAGCAAAAAGTAGACACGAATAACATTATCTATTTGATTAAGTTAGAGAACATTGGTAACACCTACAACTAAAAAAAAGGTAAAACTGCACACTTACAAAAAATAAAGAAAACTTTTAATAAAACTAAACAATTACAAAGTGATATGTTTTTACAATCATAAAGTCGGAAAATGTGTCCACAAGAAGCTCTTATCATTCGATGCTGAAGCATATTACATAAGATAGAGAGATCACCATTTATTTTGGTTCAGGTAAATGAATATCAATGGCCGGAAAATCACTAATCAGAGATTCAAATTGTCCACGATAATTTCTCAGTTGAGAGCCATGGGAAGAATGCTCTTGCAAACCTACTGTGTGATGGCTAGCTTCTGAGCGTTCACTATGTTCCAAAGCTTCTTGTGCTTTGTTTCTTCACCAAACAATCCAAGGGCATCTGGTGTTGACAAAGAATGCACAGATTCATACAGCCCTTGGAATTCGTTCCTCTTTTCTTGTGTTGGAATCAACCTCTCTTTTAATTGGAGTGGAAGATGAGAAAAAGAACTTCACAAGAAGCAAGTCGCCAAAAAGAATTTCTTTTAAAATACAATTAGTGAAACAGTCACAGTGCTAAAAATAAA
This sequence comes from Vigna reflexopilosa, assembly GCA_027742785.1. Classification (NCBI taxonomy): domain Eukaryota; kingdom Viridiplantae; phylum Streptophyta; class Magnoliopsida; order Fabales; family Fabaceae; genus Vigna; species Vigna reflexopilosa. Next base: position 11,050,533 of record CM050911.1, on the reverse strand, counting down.
ATAAACTGCATGTATTCCCTCTGAGAGTACCTGGTAACACCTCTTACAACACCCCAACTGTAACCATCAGGAACCGATTGCTTAAAACCAATATTGAACCCCTCTTGAGCAGAAGCTTCCTTCCCAGCTATAAGACCATCTCGATACCCAATCTAAAATACGATGGAGGATTGAAAATGCATAGTTAGATAATCACAATATAGACATGTAGAATTAGAAACAAAAGTAAGGAAAACTGATTCCACAATGCCAAAACAAACACCGTATGGAATTGGTCATGCCTCCTCTGCCACTCCCTGTCCAAATCCAATGAACTATCCAACTTGTCATCAGAATCATCCCAGAAACTCAAATCATCATCACCACCACGATCTAAAACCATAATGAAAAATTAATAAAGCAAGAGACTGAAAAACAATAACGATAGATGCATTCGTTCCAAATCAATTCACTCACACTACATCTTACCGTTTAACTTATCTTTCTCATCAACAACACTGGTGGATGTTAGTTCTAATTTGGACAGTTCTAAACTTTCAGCATAAAGTTCTTCAGCAAACTTACCCTCCATCTGCAGTGCACACAGACTTTAAGAGAAATTACATCAATAAAACAAAGAAAAAGCGAAACAGACAATAAGAACAAATACTCAACAGTAGGAGTGAACGTTTGCTGCCATGAAATGAAGGTTGAAGAGAAACGACGAATAACGTTTTCACCGTTTGCACGTTATATGTACATTTCAAATAAAAAAATTAATAAACTAAAAAAAAAACCATCGAAAACAGATGTTCCATATTCGTTTGGCCTTGAAACGGATGTGCGACATCCGTCGATGGATATTCGACATTCGTTTCAAGGTCAAACGGATATGCAACATCGGCTTGAACGGTTATCATCTTCCTACAAACAGAAAAGGCGGCACAGCAAAAAAAAACTGCTAGACGAACGAAGATCTGCATCACGCACCACCAAGCTAACTACCACCGTACCAGCAAAACACCACCGCATCACAAACAGCAAAAACAACCACACCACCACACCACACCACGATTGAGAGCAAAGGTAGAATTTGGATGAGAAGTCTCACCGAGAGAAAAGAGTCTCACGGAGGTGAAGAAGAAAAGGCGGATCTCCAAAAGTAAGAGAAAGCTTTGGGGAGGGTGTAGCTGTGAAGAGAGAATAATAGTGAAGTATATAGGATTTGGTAAATAAGATTAAAAGTAAAAAATAAAAAAGTAAAAGGGTTAAAAAAGGTAAAAGAAAAGGTTACTTTTGTAATTAAAAAAAATTGCAAAAAATTGGGGAAGTGAAGGAAGCAAATGGGGAGGTGGAGGAAACAACACCCAACTCTTAGACTTTAAACCTTTTCACCTTCATTCAAATATTATTCTTCTACACGGTCCAATTTAAAGTATTAAAATGATAAACTCTACAAGTCTACAATTATGAATTTAAAATTTCAAGTGAGTCTAAATTTTACATTGGATAAAAATAAAAAAATAGAATATCATATAAAATTGAAGATCCATTAACTCATTATCTTACGATTTTGGATAAAGAATTATGTCAATCTCTTATGTAGTTAACTCTAATAACTGGTTTTACAATTTAAATCTGCCTAGTATTCAATAAATTGAGCATGGTAAGATGTAAATCTAGTTAGCATCACATTTTGTAAGTTCTGATCACTCCATTTTTCTGACAGAAGAAGCTTGAATACGTGATTCATGAAAATGACACACTTCACTTCATTAAATATTGTATGTATAAGGAATTTTGCACAGCTACTAAATACAGTAGACTGATACATATACTCATTTTGCACTAGGCCATGCCAAGGTGCATCAAATCCCAGTTGAGAAAGAAAACATAAAGGTGAAGACCAGCACATGCTAGGAACAAAAAGCTAGAGCAGGGCAGAAGAACAAATTACTTAGATGACTACTTCTCTTCCACCTTCAAGCATCTAAACACAAGGTCAAACAGTTTATTCAGATATCCCACACATGTCACTTGTTAGAATTGTTTTCTGCCACTAAACAGATCTGATGACAATCACCACTTTAATGTTTTGTACACAGTCCAGCTAATGATCATGTTGAGTCAAATCAATCATTCATATGTTGGTTGAAGTTCATATGACAGCACCTTAAGTTAAGGTTGTTGAAGAACTAAATTTAGCTCTTGAGCAGTCTTGGCCAATACGCCACCCCTCCTGCAACCAAAAACACCATGGGAAAGAAAAAACCATGACTCTAGATTGCTGAATGTAGATGTAAATAAATGTGTACCAATAAGTCATGAGTTGATCCATGTAGGAATTAAAACACTATCTCCTATCCATAACGTTAAGACAATGGATTTGTAGGGATTTGTAGGTCCGACACTTAATTTTTTCATTTTTACTCAATGTGTGACTCAAACTCATAACAGGATTCTTGAGAGTCTTTGATAAGACAAATTAAGAATCAACAACATTAAGTCGATTAATAAAACTGAGAGGAATTGATGCTTAATAAAATCTGTGCCATGAAAAGGACGAGTTTAAAATACAGAACTAGAAACTCGCAAGACTTTTTGTTCTTTATTGTCAAGCCATCAGTCTGCAACAATGGCTATAACATATGTATGTTTCTGCAACATTAAAGTTTACATGATTACCTTACTAATATTGGAAGAATCATTCGGATCTTTTGCAGTTGCATGAAGCACTGATTGGAGCATTCTCGCCTGTTCTCAACATTTTCTATGTTAATTAGGTTCACTCACATAGAAACTTTATGAGATAATGAAAGCGACATTATAGTTGATGATGAAGGTCACCTTTGTTCCGCATGTAGATCAACCCCAACAGAGGGAGGAGCTGAACTAGTTGAACGTATTGTTGGACCGAAAACAACAACAAACTTCAACAGCATATCCAATGACACCTTCACATGTCTGTACTGAGAGAATAGAGTTAGCTTTCGTTTGGATAGGAATTTCACATCTTTTAAGACAAGCAAATGCATTGAATTTGAATTAAGTTCATTTCTTGTTATATTTTTCAAATGCTTTTGGATAATGTAAGAAGTTATTTGAATATCAAACAATTGTTAATAAATAAAATATCAATATTCAAAATTGACAATCTCTTTTAGTCGATCATGGTTGATCTTATTTTTTAGTCAACAAAGCTTTTACTCATTTGTCATCAACCAAAATTGCTTTGAATGGATGTCATTACAGTTATTTAGGTTAACATGGATCAAAGTTAATTTTACAACATTGTTGATTGTTTTCTTTATCCGACTTTTCTGTCAACATTGGCTGAAAGATTATCTCAGTTAATGTTGACCGAAAACAATCCAAGTTAATGTCGATCAAGACTTAGCCAATATCAATTGAAAAGTAGTCCTTCAAACAACGTCTGGATTCTACTAAAATTTAATTTTCCTAACACCATGTTAATAAAGAATTACCTTTCTGTCTTGCTATCCAGCAAACCTGTGAGCACCGGAAGTAAGCAAGAAAATAAATCTAAGGTGAGAATGTCCATCTTCTCAACAAGGACACTGATAACATCAGCTTGAACCTACATCCAGAGGAAATTATCTTCAATGCTATATATTCAATAACAACGCCATAAATAACTAGTTAAAGCATTTGATACTGAACAGACAAAGAGCAAAATAGTGACACATGGACACTTAAAAAAATACACACAGATTGATCAGGCAGCTTTTCCAAAGCATTGATGGCACCTTTAGTATCATTGCGCTCCCAAAAATGTCGCACTACCTGCAAGTGCACATTGACAACTTGGTGAACAACATTGTTCCACTGATGGCACCTTAAGCATCATTTCTTTCTAGATTTGGATTCTTTAAAGCATGGGTAAAGTAAGTATTTTGTAGCTGATATTAGTACATATGTTTAAGAATTCACATCTAATAGATAAGACCAAATTATAATATATAAGTAGATGTAAATTTCATCTTATTAAACCGATTTTATAGGATTTAGGTTTAAAGTCTGTTGGGTCTCGTGTCACAGAGTTCTCCCTACTCCACTCTAACTCAAGCTTGGTCTAAAAGAAAATGATATTAATATCTAACTATCTGAACTCACCTGTAATTTTGTCAAACGTGATCGGAGATTGCTTAATGTTACATCATGAGTTTGCAAGAGATCTTCAATTATTTCTCCATCATTTGCAGAATTTGAATCCCTTCCAAACTCTGCTTTCTGACATTATATAACAAGATATAGTTGAAATCCAAGGCAACAATTTGTAAAATGTGATAATAGCATGACCCAAAAAACAGTGAGTGTGAACTACCCTTTCTTTCAATATATAAGTTTCATAGTTAGACCCAAAAACCAGGAAACCAACGCGAATAGAATAAAAAATATTGATCAATGGTCCAAACTTCGGAGGACAAAGAGATTGTCAAGAAGAGTTTCCATTCCAGAGAAAAAATCAGAAGCCAAATTACTAAAATTGTATGCCATGTATACTTTCAGAGCCTTTCTCTAGTAATATCAAATCATGCTAATAGCAGATGCATAACTCAAACAAATGCGTGTTAAAGGAAATCAAATTTTAGATTTTTTGACTTCTTGATAAATTAAAGATTTCTAAACCTTCAACACTATTCTTAAAAGAGAAGATTTGAATAGAAAAGAAAACAGATGGTTTGCATGTTTGGCCCAGGTGGATGTCCAAACCTACGAACAATTTCCTTTCTTTTCCACCGAGATCTTTGCCCCTGAACGTGTCTGAGGGAGAAAAATAAGCAACAGATACATGCATCTCAAGTCTAGCATCCTATTCCAATTTATAAGCCATAAAATAGACCATCACACATAATGTTTAGGCTAAAAAAATTAAGCTAGAGATAAGAGGCCTGTTTCTAGAGTTCCATAAAGCTTGTTTTTTGTCAAGCTAGAATTTTACCATGAAGTTAATATGCTTATCAGTTTCACTAGTTGTGTTGGGAACAGTGGGCATATTGTTTTTATCTTCGCTGAAAGGAATTATTTCCCCCTCTTCAGATGTTGAGGTGGTAGTGATGGGGGATGCATTAGTTTGGTCTTCTTTGAGAAAAATTTCCCTATTTTCAAATGTTGTCGTGGGAGTTGCATTATCTTGATCTTCCTTGGTTGGAGTTATTTCCTTTCTTTCAAACCTCCTAACCAAAGAACGTGTCCTTCCTTGTACAACAGCAACTGCCAAAGCAGAATTTTAATATATTCAGTTTCCAGGAGTTTTCTTAGTGCAATAAAGTACATTGATGGGATATGGCAAACCTCCATTGGCATATTTAACTGGAGTAATGGCGTTGCTGTAAGAAGAGGATTGATTACCTGAAAGATAATAACATATTAATCATGGATGACCATATGGTATTTTCCCATACTAATAATGAACAAATACACAAGGCATGCCAAATTTTAAAGAAAAAGTATCGACAAGCTCAATGTCAGGATCACTTTATTAAAACACAAAAAAAGAGTTTATCTGTCAAGACTTGAGAGTGTTGTCTAACAGTTTACTCAATATTTTTCGGGAGATTGAAGTCAGAAAATAAGAAGCATATTATAGACACAATGAATGGAAGAGAAACAAAAGATGATTAGATTTGTCTTATTTGAGTATATAAGTCTTGAATCAGAGCGACTAGTTGTTATTCAACCAATGAGAAGTCAAATATAGTTCAGGGCAATGATGTCACACTAATTTAGCCCATGATATAACCAAGAGAATGGTGGGTAAGTTAACTCATTTTTTGTTGAAATAGAAACATAGACTAGAGAAAGGACATTGCAAGAATAAGATTAAAGAAATATAGGATTTGGTTCCACTAAGGGGAGCTCTTGCTTTAGAGGGAAGAGAGAGGAACCTCATTAATTGATGAGAAAATAAATTGTTGCTACATGCACACAATAACAAATGGTGGATATGTTAAATCTATCCCTGGATTTTATTAACAGTTGATAACTTGAGATGTCACACTTCTCTCTACAGTGAACTACCCCACTTTAGAGGATCCAAATCCAGAAATGTAATCAGTAATGACATGTGTTTGACCTACATAGTGATTTGACAGAAAAAAAAAACTTACATTTCTCTTGTTCAGAAAATCCATCTGGTGTTAAAGTTTTTTCAAACTTCTCTGCGACACTCTTAATAGGATGTTTATCATCAATAGAGTCTCTGACTTCATTCATTTCGAAGTTAGGATCTGTTGCACTCACAGAGTTGCTTATAGTATCAACAAATTCTCTAGAATCAATATCTGATGAAAGCCCATCAAAACATCAAATATTTCAGTGGATGCTCCTTGAACATGAACTGACTTAAGCAACATCAGGACTTTGTTGAGTCCTTACCATTCAGAATGTCCAGAGGTACAACGTTTGACAAGATATAAGACTTTCTAAGAGTTTGTTCATTTGATTTTGCTCGAACTCTTGTTGAAGAACTCAAGTTTAACATTTCTTTAGATTCCTCAAGATGATCCATTTTTGGAGAATTATAAGACCTGGATCTTAATAAGTTATCAGGATTCCCTTCAGAAGCTTTATATGCGAAAAAAAAAATTGAAAATACATTAGTTGGGGAGCATTCAGAATTACAAAAAAAATAATAATAACTGACATGGGAAATTGTTATAATCTTACTAAAAAGCTCATATATACTTTATGGTGCAAACTTTATTTTGAAAGCTTTATTCATTCATAATTTTGAAGAAGCCATGGGAAGACAAGAAGGTCTGTGGCTTACAGTCTATATATATATTCTTTATCTCTTTTGACTCGTTGTCCACACCATATTCTACTTTCTCCATTTGTCTTCCCTGGAGACTGAGCTTCTGCTCTGTGCTTTCTTTGTTCTCAGTTTCCAAGCCATAACCATATGGCTTGATAAGCTGATGCATTAAAAATAACAATCAGAATGATAGATTACAGGTTAACTTATTGTGTTGTTTGCAGACTAACAAGGATGAAATGACATTCATCATTGAGATAGACACAACAGGAAACGATGGCTTTAAAACTAGCAATTAAAACATCATAAAATTCATAACAGCAGCCAGCCAGCCACATAGTAGGAATTCTACAATCATAGTGTTTTAGTTAAATAACATACAGATCATATTTCAAAATTGACAAGAAAAAAACAATATAAACTAATATATTGAGGGTGAGTCATACCGAAATATCTGACACCCACACTCCAACAGAATTACTGTAGAATGAGCAACCCAAAAGCTTTTCATCATGAATACATAAGTCACCAAGTGTTGTCCATCCCATGTCAACAGCATCATGGCATATGACAGGTTCCCATGAATACACCTACAGTAAATGAGAATTAGATATGAAATCTTTAACCTGTTCAAGTTGTTTACCATTATAATCTAATTATTGGAACAAAAATATGTACCTTCAAACTATCCTCAAGTCCAGCAAAAAGGGTCCGTCCATCCGGATGAAAAGTTAGTGAGTGTACCCCTGAAACCTAACACAAGGTAATTTATATTTTGTTTAAATTTTGTGAGTCTGTTCATGTCCATGCATATCTTGGAAATAAATGTACAGGCTTACACTAGAAGAAAGAAAAAACCAACAGATACATCTACCATACTACAATTGCAACTAAGTTACATCACAAAATATGACTTAAAACACAAAACACAATACATTACGCACATCTATAGGATTAACAACAGGGCGCAATACATTACAAATTTCAAGTTACAGAAACAAATTAATTTTGAAGTTTGAAGAGTATAAAAAAAATGGGGAAATATTCTAGGTTACAATTAAAGGAATCATTTAGTAGTATTTAGAAACCACCCACAACAATGTTATGGCAAACTGGTAAAAAATGTGCCAAGCATGTTAACCATTGAAACAGGTTATCTAGGAGTTTCCACTTTCCATGAATGATAGTAGTGGTATAACACTGATTTACAGCAAAAAAACTCAATTGATAAGAGGCAGATTTGGAACCAGAATTTATGATTTATAAATTGTTATAACCGATTCCTTTGAAACAGAAGAAAAGCACTTTAGCAAAATTAGATACCTCATGTCTACTGGATCCAATCAGTTCAAAGGTTTCTAAATCCCAAAATTTCACTGTTCTGTCTGCCGAACCTGTAAATAAAATTATGAACTCTTAATTTTTTGCCCAACTTTATGACTTCAATGAATAGTTTAAATATAAATGCTTTGGTCAATATAACAGCTTAGATCCTTCAAGGTCAAGTCACATGGTTCAATGAACCATGACAAGAGAACATAAATTTTCTTATACATGTCAAATTCAATTACATTATATATGGGTGGATTAATGTTTGTGTGACCTAACATAATTTCAGGAGCAGTGATAGGGATAATTGATAAATGATAATAAAATAACAGCGGTTCAGCAAAGATGAAGATGAAAGTAAGGTAATAGCTGTGGCAACAAAGACAGATCCTTGTCAATAGTGATTGTGGTCATGATGACACTATGAAAGAACGAAGCTTTTTATTCAAATTGATTTATATGAAGCAGTACATCAGCATCTATATATATAGAGAACTCTAACCCTAAAGTAATAATTAGAAAAATATCTCTAGAACCTTCTAACAGCTTGTAGTAGAACACTTAATATCCTACTAACTAACAACACTGTATGCGTCATTGCATGTAGTAGAACTTGCATGTTTTATTATGTTTGGGAATGTTGCATCTAAAATAATTTTGTAAGAATAAGTATGGTTTGAATAGTAAATTACATTTGGGTGTAACATTTCTAGAATGGAAACAGTGTTTTATGTTTTGTATAATATACATACTTCATTACATCCATATTAGTTAACTGAAAATGAAGTTCCCCAAGAACGCATTTTACACCGTACTTTTAAATCTTTTTTTTTCAAAATGCACTCTTGACCCAAGCATGCGTTTTGAGTTGTTAACAAAACTAGATTCTACACCACCCAAAACATGGTATGGGGGCTAGACCACAATGCCTTCTGGATAATACCTAATTGAGTTTTTGAAGAGGCTCAAATATGTTATTGTTCCCTCTACATACGAAAATTGGTTGCCTAAATTTCCATTAAGTTTGAACAGCCATCTAGCCTAAGTAGATTATCATTTGGTGCACTTGAAACAACGTTATAATTACAAAACAGGGAACATCATAATTTTTTTTGCACATGCATGATTATCTACTGTTCCAAGCTGATTTAAGGCACACCAACACACCTGTAGCCAGAAGAAACTCAAGAGGATGGAAGTCTAGGGACCTAATGTGTCCTTCATGGAACTTGAAGTCATGCAAGAGCTTTCCACCTGTTAGATCCCAGACCTGTATATTCATAAGTTAGATATGTAACTTATTCATAGAACAGTAGTAAGAGTTATACAATTATAAGGTCTGCCACAGAAAACTTCACTCTATTACCTTCACAACATTATCAAGCCCACCAGAAACAACCCAACGACCATCTGGACTGAATTTGATCGTACTAATGGCCTGGCTATGGCCCTTGTATGTATGAATACATTCTTTTTTTCGGATATCCCAAATATTTAGTTTAGTGTCTGAGGAGCCTGATGCAAAAAACTCTCCAAAGGGATGAAACTCAACAGCAGTGCAATTGGTTCTGTGTCCGGTAAGAGTGCGAAGCACTATACTTCAAGAACAATTGCACATTTATTACTAGATTGTTGAGAAATTGGTAAATGCATGAACCTTACATTTCACCCATCAATTCATAAAACTCAACTTGGACTGATAATAGTTCTTCTAGATGCCAATATAATCCCATGCATGCAAATTAGATAGTGAAACTCAATTCTTTAATCAAATAATTGCCTGTTTATCATCAGCAAGTTTGCCCTTTTTCTCTAGCATAAAAGTCCGATGCTCTATAAATAATATCACTATAAAGTATACAGTCCATGGATTCAGAATATACTAATTAACTTACTCTTTGCTTCCTGCAAATCCCAAAGCTTTATAACCCCCGATGATGCTCCAGAAAGAACCAAAACTTCTGCTGAGTCGAAAGTCACAGATTCTACTGTAGTAGTGTGACCACACAAACTCTGCATGTATTTACATTAAGATAAGACTGGTACGTTTAAAGCTCTACATGGTTATGCTGCTATCATAAGAAACTCAGACCCATATTACAAAGGGAATCCAATCAGAGAAAAAAATGCAGATGATAGATTACTATGATCTATGCATGGTTTGAATTTTTCAGATTTAAGTTAGTTCCAAGCTCTGTTTTATTCTGGAACTACAAAAGAAGGAAGATATAGATATTGGAAAAACCAGCAGCAAGTACAGTGCAGGCCTAGATACTACCACGAAATCTGTTCGGATAGCCCAAAACTAAGATAAATCAAACCCAACATTCCCTATTTCAAGGATATTAGACTTTCAGGCTTAAAGTTCAGTTTACCATTACAATAACATAACTTGCAAGTTTCAACAAAGAGCACATAAGAAATAGATCTTCATTACTGCTTAACAATCCTGATTCCTACCTTAGTCAAATTGCAATTAAATGATAAAATACAAAGGCAACAATCAACTGACCATTAAAGAAGTTGCTTTTCCAATCATCCATAGATTGACATTGTGATCATTCCCTCCTGTAATGAAAAGGCGGCTCGCCTTCCTTCCAATCTTTAAACAGTTTACATTTCCAGAATGAGCCACAAATTCCTCTACAGTTGATTGGCTAAGGAAAGCACATTATCAAAACAACCTAACATCTACACTCCATAGACATAATAACAGACTGGTATTGAAAAATATAATAAAATCGAAGAACCTCAAAAAATTACAAAATCAGCGTTTGGAGCCAAACCATCAAAAATCACTTTTTGAAATATCCTTTATCTTCTAGAAAAGCACTTTCATCAAAAGTAAGACAGAAAATAAACCTAACAATTCCTCAGCCACTAAAACAAGGAAAAAAAAAAGGTCAAATTATGAACTTTTTTCCATAACTTCCAAGTGGCTGATGAGCATCCAACATTTGCATCACCTCCCCTAGAGCTAATAAAACATAAATCATACACCTGACCATGCTATTCCAACAATGTACCATTTAAAACAATTTGGATGTTCCAAGAACACAACTCACCCACATTTCAACAGAAACTAAGTCACTGAATGGTAACAGCAACCTTAATGGTGGAACCAGAAAGCATGTTCTGAGGCACATATATTAATCAAAAGGAGAAATAAAAACAACAAAGGATACGTAGTTTGTATCCTGTCTTTGCCATTAGTGTTGTCTGGAAATCGCAAAGGCAGCTTGTGAAGCAGAAATGAAGTTCTTTTCCTCACAAATGAAGCAATTGAGGAGTTGGGTGAGCTTCTTCAGAAGCAAACTGAGAAATTTATCATGCTCAGTTTTAGCTGGGAACTACTCTCAACAAACAAACAAAAGAAAGAAGAACAGCAATCATTAAACACTCAGAAATAAACTTTTTTTTAATTGTTATTAATAATAGTTTCAATGTTGTTGTGAACTTGTCTTATGTGGGGAACACGTCGAGTAAAGAAGAACAGTTGTCACCCTGTTCGGACCAGAATGCCCTTGTAAGTTGCCAGTTTACCAAAAGCATCCTCTTTTACATCTTCAGATATATTCCTCACTGCTGAACACTTGTTTTGGGATCCTCTGCTTTTTATGAAGGGATATAACATAAGATCTATTTTTCAATTCCATAAAGATCCTTCAAACAGTACTGTTTCAAAGTTTCAATCAATACTATTAACAAATTAATTTCTAACCTAATAAATGTAAAAAATATATACAAATTTTGCTATGTACTTTTATACCCTTGGAACATTAATATTGCTTGCAAATTTATTTGTGCATTAACAAGTTATAAATATAAAATATTCTTTCGTAAACTATTTATTAAGTATTTTTATTCACACAAAAATTATATTTACTGGTTAACTAATTGAATTTTTTTATTTTTTTTCTTAAAATATAGTTATATTATATTATATATATATATATATATATATATATATTTATATATATATATATATATTTATATATATATATATATATATATTTATATATATATATTCGTGAGTTTATATAATATTTTGTTCAAAATTATTTCCTTTTAAACATATTTTATAAGGATTGAAAGGATTTACTCCATATAATAAGAAAATATATTTAAAAAAAATTAAAACAAAATAAGAAAGACCAAAATAAAATAAATAGTTTTAACAGATCAAATGTGGAGAAAAAAAATTTAATTACCAAAATAAAATATAACTATATTTCATAAATAAAAAATAAATACAAGAATTTTTTTGGATATAAATATATTTAAATCTTGAAAATATTAATTAAATTAATCTTAAATGATAATATATTAGTGGGAGAAAATATTCACTCTCATCGTTTTTGTCCACTCCAAGGTCCTTCTTCCTCTCCAAATAATCAAAGACTGAAGTTGATTTGATTCAGTGCAAGTGGTTGGGAAGCTCTTGAGTAGGTGTATGGAACGATGTACGGAATATTGAAGGAAGCACATGATTCGATTTCCGTGGCAAATCAGCAAGCTACTTTTGCAGTACAATTTTTGCTTTTAGAAATCCTGTCAATGTCTATTTTAAAGCATATGTTTAGCGTTCATTCATGATTGCTTTGGAATCAAGCGGCGCACCTTAATTGAACATGGCGAAATCTTGAATTGAATCAACCGTTGCCTTATTTCCGGTGCAATTGAAGGGCTGCATGGACGTGAATCGAGATTTGGTGTGAGAAACGAATTTGAACAAGAAAATGCGTGCAAGAATTCTTGGGTCGGTGGCTGCAGGACTACATGTTGGACAATTAGTCCATTCAAGAATTAGTTTGGTTCATTGCAAGCGGCTGGCGTGATGAATTAAAGAAATTGAATCAAGCTGCTGATTTCAATTCGTGGCTATTTGATGCTGGTGAGAGTTATTTTGATTTCACCTCTTTTATCGCTGGTGGATGATAAAGGCATTAACGTATGGGATTATTGACGGTTTATTTTCTATGCAGCAAACTAGTGATATGTTGAATTAAAGACCAGGTGATCAAGAGATTCAAGTACAGGAAGTTCTGTGGCAAAGCAATGAAGCATGAGGTGGCATACATTTCGATCCATTCATGCATTATAGTGCATGGTTTACTGTGTTTGATACTTTTTCAATCATGATGTAGTGCAGATTTGAAGCGGTTATATTCTTTTGCACGTTGAAGCAGTACAATCAAGCTTGAATTCCAGCAGCTATGAATTATGAGGCGAACAGGTCGAGATGCAATTAAATGTTGTTGATGCAAGTATCAGTTCAGTGCATTCAAGAAGAGCTATGTATTATGTCGAGCACAAGGTATGCATATTGTGATTTCAAGTACATCTGTTCAAATATTTTGATGACATTGAAATTTGGTGATCATCCTGGTGTAATTTTAGGCAAAGTTTGTGGAGAAATTTTTCAAAAAGATTTGAGGCAAGCCACTGAATCAAAATTTGAAATCCATTTTCTTAAGGAATGGGAAGATGATATGATTCTATAGTTAAAATTATGATTAAATCTTTTAATATATGTATTTGTAAAAGTTTTAATATTCTAAATTGTATATAATAAACCAAACAAATAATAGATAAATAACTAGACAGACAAAGGGTAAAAGAAACAAAAGGATAAAAATAAATAAATAAAATTTCAATACAGATTATAACATTAGTGATTTCTATATCAATATACGTCATAAAGACAACATACATAAAAGGATCAACCGTTTTTATAGTCACTAACTATATATATATATATATCATTATTTTTAGTCGTGATCCTCATTCCCAGAACTAATATGAAGAGAAAACATATCTCAAGGACATAAAGTTATGAAGAGTATAGACTTAAAAGAGTTTGAAAAGAAAATTATAAAACATAATATTTCTTTTTCTAACTTTTTACAAGTTTCTAAAATTTTCTAGTAGTTTCTAAAAGATTATAGATGAGAGCAAGAAGTAATAAGCTATATGAACTCACTTAATAATCTCATTAAAGAGGAGGTTAAGTAAGTTTCCATCTAACCACTTCATCATGAAAAAGTTATGATTTTATTCATATATGTCACCATCATAATAAATTCATAAATAGAAGTCATTTTCACTTGTACTTTTTTGTTTTGTTTTGTATCTTTTTTTAGCATTTCTTTATATGATTCTTCAATTCTCCTCACTTATAAATAAAGGATTTCTTATATATTATTCACACTTAAATTGAATGAAATTAATAAGTTTTGTGAGAATTTTAATGTTTTAAAAATAAGATATTCTTTTCTTAAATTTTTATATTGGAAAGTTTCTTCAAGTGATATGCTATATGTCTACTGATTGTTGTCCATAAACCCAATGCTCACCAAGAACGTTTTTTCTTGCGAAGCTCATCCCATTCCATGCTCACTCATGGGCTTAGCATTGGTTGCACTGGATTGGATTTAGATCAAACTTAGAATAATCCAAATTTAATATTTTAAAACTTATATCCAGCCATTTAATTTATCAGGTTAGTAGGATACCCTCACTCACGTGGTTTAACATCATATACCACAAACAAGTTTGGTCAAGTTTTGAAATAGAAAGAACTGATGTTGCACCTACCATTATCCTGCCCTGCAATATTTATAGTCCATTTTTCAACTTTCTTTTTCACAACTAACATGTCATCTTAGAGACTCTTTAAGACTCTCCTTTTAGTTTGATATGAACAACCAAGAAAGTTTAATGTGCAAAAAAAATATTAATTTCTATTGAAGTTTAGGAACTTACCTCACATTGTTAATGTTCTAGCAATACCATCACCAATCATAACATCAATATTTTTTTAAACTAAGAACAACTTGGTTGAAATTATGAGTATGTTTATGAATGAAATCACCTTCATGCATTTACAATTATATAGAGACTTTGTCATGTACCGATTTTGAAATTTTGCTCAAAGCTTGTCGATAATCTTTTCTTTAGAGACTTCTTCAAAAACTTCATCATTTAGCAATAACACTATCACATTCTTTTATGTAGATGTAACTTTCATTCCAACACCAACTCACATTCATGTTGTATGAGAGTGATTGAAGTCAGGATTGCCCATAAATTCTTTAATGTTAGAAATCACAAACTTTTTCATAGCTATGATACTAAATTGTTATAATAAAATTGTATTTAACGTAGAAACAAAACTATAAGAAAGATAATTAGTTAAAAGAAGAATCTCTATTATTATGAAAAAATAAATCTACGAAAAGGAATTATCAATTTATATTATTTATTTCTCATGACATAAGGAATGTTTTGACTTTTCAGCTTAATTTTTCTTACAATTTTTACATCTATTTATATTAAAATGTAAGCAACAAGTATTTTATTACGAATAGTTCATATTAATTTGCTGAATGGTTTGTAACTATTAAGTATATATTATATACAATATTTTATGAAGATATAAAAAGTGGTAAAGTTAGAAGAAAGAGTGAGAAGGGGTATGAATTTAAGCAAGTAAAATATAAACATATCATACAATATTGATTCCGTTCAAAAAATACAATACATAGTTTATGTTAAAATTTGTAAATAATAATAATTTGAGTGACTATTATTGACATTTTTGTTTTTCAAAACAGATAGTAGAGATATTTTGGTAAATGAAATAGTTATTATTAGGATATGAAATGAGAAGAAAAAAAAATAGATACCAAAATTATAAATGAGAATCAATGGTTAATATAATTAGTAGTTTGTTTTCATTTATGTTAGAAAACATTTATATATGTAAATCTAAATGTAAGTACCCGCATAAATCAAAAGCAAACAACTTAACCAATAGAATAACTTGTATTTTTTGTAGGTATAGAATGATATTATCATAATTGTAAAGTGAATAAAAGGAAAAGAATATTATTAATATTGATTATTTCCATGTGATATAGTAAGTAGAAGATGATTTTTAAATGACTATCTTTAATCTGCTTTAGTTTTCTTTCGTTTAACCTTTTACATTCATAGTTGGGAAGTGACACTGATCCTCTTTAGTATTTTACGACATGGACCATAATATTTTAACAACACTTTTTATAATAGATTATATAGTATTAGTTTATTGGTTCGTATATTTGAAATAGATCAATCATAAACTATCACATAAATGATTATAAAATAATTGTCAAAAAAAATTATTAAAATCTTTTTTTCCTTACGAGCATATGTTTGGGTCCATTAGTTAGTTGCTTAACGTGGGTTCAACTTATATTATCACCAACCATACCTTAACTAGTTAAAGCTTTTCTTTTCAATTCTTAACTATGTATCCCCAAACCCTACCTCTCTAATATATATTTTAGTTAAGACATTTTTATGTGCTAAACTATTTCAAAAAGTTCACGCGATATTATTTTTTAACTTGTTTTTCAAACACTTTTATATATTAATTGTTAATATATCATCTTTTGTTAGTGTGAGAACTCAAATAAAAGAATCACAGTCTTCATATTATTTTTTATTGTTAAACTATGTTAGGCATTATCATAAAGTTTTGACATTCTAAGTAGCTTATTACTCTAAAATTTCAACCTAAAAAAGTTGCAATGGTCCTCTTCTAGTTTACCCTTTAATAAGTTTATATCATTATGACCGATTAATTCTCAATACATTATCTGATTTTTGATTTTCTTTAAATATTTTTGAAGTAACATTTTATGAAGGTTTTAGGTTTAATTAAAATTTAAGTACCTATATAAAATATAGGTTGCTTTGGTTTAATTTCCTATTTTATTTTATTTCCAGATTTTTGACCTTTTTTCTTTTTTACTTTTAATATAGGGTAACTATATCTATGTAAATATCATTTTTTATTTTATAATTTTTTAAATATCTTTTTTTTTTAATTTTTATTCTTTACAAATATCTTATTTTGATTACTGATATTTGTAAATATTTTAATTTCAATTTTAGTTCCCACAAATGATATATTTTCTATTTTAGTCCCATAAATATATATGTTTTTTATTTTAACTATTAGTAATCATGTCATACTTTGATTATGTTAATAATAACGAATTAATAAAAGTCTTATGTGAAAATGTCATAATGGTATTATGAGGGTGTTATGATGCATAGTTACATTTAAAGTAGAAAGTAGTCTATGGACGTTAAAAAAAAATGAAATAAGAATAAAAACCAAAATGGCGCGTTCATTAAGTAAAACACAACTAAAAGAAAATTTCAATTTATGATGTTAGAATTCCGTTTCATTCTACCATTTGAAGGTATATTTTAAAATAATTTATTTTTTCAATTTAATGTTAATAAATAAAATTTTATTTAAGTACGCACTTACGTTTTTGTTTGGCCCATCTGTCTAATTGATATTTTTAATTCAATCTATTATATAATCAACACTTGAAGGCGTTATATTTAATATAAATCTATTATGAATTTTTCTTTATAACTAGTAAAAATCATATTCCTTTGATATAATAATTTCATTCATAATATACATACATACATACATAGTCTAATTCATTGGTATATGTATATAGTCTAATTCATTATTTGATTTTTTTACATAAATTTAAATAATTTTGGTAATGATTAATTATGATAAATGAGTTTCAATATAAGAGACCATTTTCTGTAGTTCAAATACTACTCATTTTCATTTAAATAAAAAAGAAAGTCAAATCTCTTACTACATTCATTATTAAATTCTTCTCAAAATATAGTTAGATATAAGGTAAAATTAAATCACATTATCAAAGTCAAACAATACTTAATCAATGTAGAATAATAAGGTTTGAAACACTCCACTTAACTAAAATTATATATCTCGATATATATATATATAATGATAATTATCTTATTTCTACACCTAGATAATTGAAAATTTTAATTTTAATTCTATGACTATGATGTTTTCACTATTATTTGTATTTTTTTTTTCTTTTCTTTTAAGAATGGGAGTACCATCTCACTTTAATATTTTTATTTATTTAAATAACGTAGAGGAAGATCATGAAATATACATTTTGTTGAATTAAATATTTTGTATTATGACATTTTAATATGTGTAGCAACAACATATTAGTATGAAGTAACAACAATAATACTTAGGTTTTGGAATATAGAATTCTTTAAGTAGCATATAACCATTGTTATAGAAATTTTATATAACAAAAATATACATATAACTATTTTTTTTATAATGTGGTTTTTATTAATTGTATATTTGTATGTTTTGTATATGTTTCATTTTTTAATTGTTTAAATTTTTTAGAACTTATGATACAAAACTCTTCAAAATAAAATTTCCTTGATAAATCATTTGTATCTCAATTCAGTTATCATGATGCTGAACAAAGTGTCACTAATCATTAATATATTTAGTAAACACAATAAAGTTCATATATGTTAACATAGTTGAAATTCTCTTGCCACGGTCAACATTTTTTATTAGTAGAAACTTCAATTTTGAAAACGTTTAAAAGAGTTTGCATTGCGTAACAAAATACTTTTTTTATAATTTTGAAAACATTTTTTATATGATCAATGTAGTTATATAATTTCCTAAAGCGTAACAAAATACTTTTTTTAAGAACTTATTAGGAAGATATCGCGCAAGTTCTGTAGAGTACAAGAATTTTCAAGTGGTATATTGATGGTACAAAATTTAAAAAGAAGTATAAAACTCAAAATAAAAGAAAGAGTTACAACTACTAATTGTGGAATAAATGAAAAACTACTAATTTTCTCATTAAAAAATGAAAAACATTCGCATGAATTCCGTCCTTTTCAGATTGTACAATGTAGGAGTCAAAAAATATTCTCATCAGAAGATCTAATATTATGCTGGAAGGTCATGTTCATGAGTCACACCTCTTGTCTTAATATTAGAAACATATTGGTATATGAAGTACTTGAAAAAACTAGATAATGCAAGACTTTTGCTTTTGGATAATACATACAACACATCAGACTCACATATTAAAAAACGATTAATGACAATGAAAAAAATAAGATAAAAGAATGAATATGTAACATCCAGAAAAATTGTTAACCATAGCTTCTTTTACCAGCTATGGCAGTTCATCTCATCAACCGCTACACCACATCTACATCATTCGCAAGAGATCCTGAACAATTTCTGACATTGCTGGTCGAAATTCAGGTTCATGCTGGAAGAAAAACAATTGACAAAAAAAATAATGGGCCATAAGAAAGTGATATCATATTATATCATTCAAATACAAAGAACTTGTAAATTGTAACTACAACCCTAATAAAGATACTGATTATTATTGCCACAGGTAAAGTAGATAAACTGCATCAACCAGCATTAGAGAAAATATGAAATGATATCCTTATTTCTTGAGAGGTCCTATGCAGGGAATTCAAGCGTGAGCACCATATAAGAAAGAAGATCCATAAACACATTGTCTTAACAAATGAAAATTTTTATACTACAAATGACAGGGCTAAAATGTAAACCAACCCTCGTTAATTGGTTGAAGTCATTGGTTTTTTGGTGATAAGCAGGCTCAATATTTGATAGGTTTTCAATAGGAAAACCTAATCAAGAACACTCCTCACCCACGCAACAGAGAAACACAGAAGAGAAAAAGAATAGTATCGTATTATTCACAAAGAATTGAATATGCAGCAATGATAAAAGAGGCTTAACCCTCCTGCACAGGACTTAACCTGTCAACCAATTAACTGTCAGAAAAATATATCAGCCAGCTAATTAACTCCTATTTATACTAACACCGCCTCAGTCCACTTAACTGTGCGACAGTTAAGTGCCCACGTGCCCACAACTAACCCATCTACTCTAACTTGCCCTCTTATTTCTCCTCTCATATACAATCCACCCCTGTTTATCATTATGCCTATCAATATTTGATTCTTGAAGTGCAATGAATCATGAGACAAGTTGAGTGAATTCAACATCTCTTATTGGATTTGGCATTAAAAAGTAGACAGAAAATTACCTGTATACATGAGGAAATAATGTCTGCAAAACGTGACAAGGATTTCTTAGGATATTCTGCACTTAAAGAAGGGTCAACCATTTTTGACAATGCATCTATGTCATGGAGTTGAGGGACTGCCCATCTAACCAAAAACTGCTCTCCACGAGCCAGTGAGCTACAAACACACATAATTAATGGTGCCTTAGCCAAATCCAACTCTTCAATTACGACTTTATCAAACACAAGTATTTAATATCTAAAAGGATCGCTAACCTGTCATAGGATTTTCGTCCAGTGAGGAGTTCTAGCATTACAACTCCAAAGCTAAAGACATCACTTTGAAGTGTATAACTTCCATTCTCGTATTCTGGGGCACTGTAACCATTAGTTGTGAGTTGGTGTCCCGACAACTGAAAATAGATGCACTAGTGTTAGCCATAGATGAACAATAAATGGAGAAAAGTTAACTTTTAGTTGCTCCTGTGAGCTATCTGACAAGCATAAGAATCACCACATGCATATGTGAAGTGAATTTTCAGAAATTGAGTGTAAGGACAACTTGGAATTTAAGTAATTTAGTTGCATATGTATCCTTCATATAGTTTGTAGAGCAGACCAATTATCCATTTGATTTAGGCTTTACCTAATTTTAAAGTCAAATTTGGTTAGCAGCCATCATGATGTACCTAGAAAGAGGGTGTGGAATGAACAATGTCTCTTTGAATCCTTTCAAACCTAAACAAGTCTCATAACTACATCCAGTTTTTTGGTATATGCAATATAAGGGGAAGGTAAGGTTGACCCATTCCAAAGTTTGTGCATACCAAAGGCCTTAGGAAAGCGCTTACTAGGATTTGGCTCCTCTAAAGTGCATCCTCACTTCGGAGTTCATAGGTGAAAAACATTGTGATAGTTGTTGGCTAACAAATCAACAGGTGAAATTATAATAAAATACATGCTACTTGATACTACCAGTTAAGTCAATTGCCATTGGCCAATAACTGCATCTTATTGTTTCTCAAAACTACTTCCTTTAGCAGTTTGATTTATAAACATAAAATGAAATACAAACACATGTTCCTCTTCTTTCATATTTATTAACAATACAAGAATGTTAGAAAGCATATTTAAAAAGCACAGAAAAATCAAAACTTCAAATCCCCGAACTATGCATGTATCAGTTTGAAATTAAGTAAAAAAGTTAAAGCTGAAGAGTTACCCGACTTGCGGAGCCTGAAGATAGTAAAGAACCTAATCCACAATCAGAGACCTGAACTTCCAACTTGTCATTGAGTAGTACATTAGCCGATGTAAAGTTTCCGTGCACAATAGGTGGCTGAAAGTACTCATGCAAATACCTTTTTAATGAGAAGAAAGAAGATGATCAAAATTAATGCCAAGAAAATTACAACACTATTGTTAGCTGTCTAAAACATAAGTTCTTTATATGTGGATATGGAGATCCAACTTGTATTGTTAGTTGTCTAAAACATAAGTTCTTTATATGTGGAAATGTAGATCCAACTTTTCTTTATATTCTTAAAAACTACCTTGCAAGGATTGCATATATTGCATGACTTAAGATATTATTTTTAATACCTGACATAAAAGTATGTTTCCAACCTCCAGAAATGATGGCATTGTTCACTAACAATATTGAGTTTATCAAGTTACATGAAGGAGTTAATGATTTGTGACTAAATGCTAAACTTACTCTAGAGCTCTTGCCGCTCCAAGTGACACTTGAATGCGATCATCCCATGAAAGGTTAATCTGAAGTTTAGCATCTGTGTGCAATGCATCATGAAGGGTGCCATTACTACAATACTCATATACAAGTAAGTGTTGGCTATGCTCGGCACAGTAGCCCATAAACTTTACAATATTAGCATGTTGAATTTTGGAGACACTGGAAGCTAATTGAAGAAACTGTTCGTGGTTTAGGTCAATCGAAGTAGTAGCATTCAGCTTCCTGACTGCCAGTAACTACAATGAAGATAGTTTGAATGATGTGAGCATATGAAGCTCCACTTGAATAAGTGAAACTAGTAAAGTAATTAGCAACTTATCATGTCAAGTGAGCACAATAGAAAAAATCTTCAAAAATCCCAAAGCATCAGATTCGTTACAAAAAATAATGTCTGTCAAGTATTAAACTGCGATGCATCTTTGAGACTATCGAAGATTGAACTGACTAACAAGGGATCTACAAGCATGTCTTTATTTCGACATTGAGAAATACTGTTCAAACTATTAAGAGGGAGCAAAAAAGATGAACAAATAACTGGTGTTTCCCTGTACTTTTAAATAATGCTGTTTAAATAAATAAAAATTAACTCAAATTGAAAATTTAACTCTTTTTCCCTTTCCTTCCATTGTCATAAGAATGCCCAATTATGATAAACTAGAAGAACATTACCTTTCCATCAGGGAGTTCAGCCCTATAAACAGGGCCAAGCATGCCTTCGCCAATATAATTTTCTAGGGAAAAACTATTTGTGTATTCCTGAAGTGATGCAACAGTATAAACTTTGATGGAATTTGTTACAATTTGTCTTTTGGTGTCTTCACCAAAGATAGCTCGATTAATGATTAAATTCTCTCCAGGAATGATTGGGAGTTTATGTGGTGGCGCTGACTGCAAGGGTGGAAGTTTTGAACCCCATCCTACATTGTTTAGTACATAAATGTTATTGCATTCTGAAATTGAAGAAATTCTTTTTCCATGTACTTCACCCAATATAGAGTTTGATTTTTCGAATTGCAAATAGAGTTTAAGAAGTTATATTACAACAGGTAACACACTAAAAGAATAAAAGATTCGTAGTCAGATTTACCTTTCTCCTGATCATCAGTTGCTTCAAAAGGGGAGTCACTGCTTGTACGTTTATGCAAAGATCTTTTATAAACGTTCATGTTGTGTTTCTTATAACTCTTGTTCTCTGGTCTTCTCTTAAAGCACCACAACATAAGAAGACAAACTCCTAATGCAATAAATATTAAAAAGCCTGCACCAACAATCCAAACTAATTTCTTGGTTCTGAAAGACCTCTCAGCAATTGCAGGTATTGGAGCTTTTATGGTGGTAGCAGATGGATTATTGGCCACTTTCCAAGGTGATATTTCTGGGGAGGGAGCCATAGCAAGGGGTGCAGGGGATGCAGCTGGAGGTGATGGAATGATAGTAGTATTAAACGGATTCCCATCTTTTCTGCAAGAAAAAGGCTACTATAACTAACATGTACGAGAGATCTGGTAAAGTGGATTTGAATGAATTTATTTTACCACAAGGCCTTATGCAAAGAAACTAAGCCAAAAGTAAAAAGGCTTCAATGATCTGTAGAAGGATAATCTTAGCATATGGCTTTACATTTTATGGATATAAAACTAAAGTAGAAAATTTCGAATGTAACATCTCCATGAAGGACAAAATAATGATACTTGAACAAAGATTTCAGTTTAGCCAGAGAAAGAAAGGAGTTTGACTAAAATACCATTTAGAGCAGAAATATAAATGCTCAAAGTGTAAGCCATGACTCACCTGAAATTAGGGATACTCAACAACTCCGGAGGAATTGGCCCAGAGAATATATTGTTCTCTATATTCCTATATCATTATAAATTCACAGTGTAACTTAAACACAGTTTAAACTTCCTAAGCATAAATAGTAGATAGGTATATGGACAACAGTCATTTGACTCATTTCTATGACTACAAAGTGATTATGGTTTATGAGAAATATACAGATCCTGAAGAGGGAGGTCCTGCAAAACAAAAAGCGTCCCAGAAAGTTGATTGTTCTGCAAATTTCTGCAAAATAAATAAAATTTTAAAAAGATGCATTCATTTCATTTAGCAAGTACGAAAGTACAAGTTCTTAGCTGGTAAGAGTTTACTCACAATGTGTTAAGAGATGACAAATTCCCCATTGAGGGAGGCAGCTGACCACTGAAGTTGTTTCCAGACAGATCCCTGTAGCAAGGAGCAGGATTAGTCATGGTGCAAAAAGTAAAGATACTGAAATATCAATGTGATTTAGGACATTTTCTTACATATTCATCAAATCAGTAAAGTGTAGAAATGCATCTGGAATTTCTCCATTCAGATGGTTATCTTTTAATGACCTAAAGGTGGCATCATATTCAAAATGAAGAAACAGATTGTGTAAAAATATAACAACTTAGCATGGAGACAAGCAATGCTATAAACTCACAAGTCTGACAATTGAGTTAATGAGGACAAGGCATCTGGAATGCTTCCATTTAATTGATTAGCTGAGAGTGACCTAAATTTATAAAAAGAAACATAGAAACTAGCATAAGGATAATCAATTATGGAAATGAATACAAATGATTTAGCAATAGCCAGTACAATAAAACAAGTCACGAATTTGGTGATTAAAGAAAACTTACAAGTTCCTTAAAGTAGGGGACAAACTGGATGGAATGGCCCCTCCAATCTGGTTGTTGCTAAGATCCCTGCCCAATTGAGGAATAGAAAGCTTCTTGAGGTTTTCATGAAAATGAAAGCACAATTGAAAAACCAAAAACAGAAATTATATAAAAGAAATGCAACAATTTCAATATTCCATATTTGAAATCTTGCAATGCAATACAAAGTTATTATTTGTTAGTCAAGATCTATAATAGCTTCTAAACAGAGTTTTACCCTCTTAAGCAGTCCAACGAATCTCTGTTTTACTTCCTCCTTCAACAGAGGCTACTGAAGATAAAATGGTTTGGGCAGGCAACAAAAAAGGGGAATTTACAGCAGCAAATGCTTAAAAAATGTTAAATAATTTTCAAAATTTGCAGGTTAATGATATTAGGAACAAGATTTGGAGAATTAAAGCACCCTGAAAGAATTAAAAATTTTATTTGGCAGATCACACATGATAGAATTCTTACTAATCTACAGATATCCAAATGGAAAGCAACAAACTCAGCATACAAACATTATTTATAGATGGAGGAGACAACTTTACACGCTTTGAGAGATTTTCCAACAGCCTTTCAAATATGGTAACCACATCATAGATGCCGAAAATAGGAGCAAGTTTTTAACTAAAAGTTGCAGAATTGGATAAAATAAAATCAGGCCCAGTCTATGAACAGTAGCAAGCTTGATGACTTTGGGCGCACAGCTACTACTATAATGGAAGACGGAGAAATTGGCAACTACATGAACCTAATTTTGTGAGACACTTCAAGCCATGAGAGGCAATTTATCAGCATTGGGAATTGTACAAAGCTAACATGGAAAAATTAAGCCCCTCAAGTCCCTCTGTCACGCAGAATAAGCCGCAGATCTCAGTCAAAGGGAAAGCTCCTACAGCTGGATGACATTGTTTAAATACAGATGGGCCTGTGCAAGGATTAAATGGCTTGGCAAGATGTGCTGAAGTTGTAAGGGATAAACAAGAAAGGTGGGTGGTAGATATGCAAAAATAGTTAGTGAAAACTCCAGCTTTGGTGGCAGAATTATTGGGAGTTTATCTAGAGCTATCTTTAGCTAACGAATTCAAACTATGGAGGTCTAAGTTGATTCTGAAATTGTAGTTACAGGCTTGATAGGCTCTAAAACAGGCTTTATTGCAAGTTGTAGTCTTGATAAAAACAGTTGTAAGGTTATAATCAAACATATTTACCCAGAAGCCAATCATTCTTGGCAAGGAAAATGGACATGGCATACAGAAGTTCATAATTTCAACGGGGAAAAAAAATAATACTCTGGATTGCCTCATTCAAATATATAATACTGAACTCATTGGTTTTGAAGCAAATGATAATGGTCTTTACCGTTTCCTGAAAAATCAAACACACTTACAATTCTATGATGGATGGGAAATCCAAATTACTTCCCAGTTGTCCACTTAAACTCATGCCTCCCAGTAGCCTGTCAACCCAAATATAAATTTTAGAGAGCTGTATCTTAAGGGATCACATTCATCTTCATCAATTAAACAATTCAAGAACACCACGGAAAAGATAAAAAAACAGTCTATTTTTTAAGAAAATAGAACACAAAACAAGACTGAACAACCAACAGTAGTTTAAGGAAGTGAGGAGAGACATACAAAGCAGTTATGTTGGAGAAGACACAACGCACACCTTGCCATTGTTCCAAGCAGGGATCTCCTCCTATGGCTTTCCACCCCTCAAGGGGTGGTGAGCCAAGAGCCACATACAGACTATTGATTGCCGCAACTGTGAAGTGTGAAAAATAATCACATTCAAAGAAAACGTCTGGCTAACACATGCAAACAGAATTCGGATGAAGCTTTAATCTGACCGAAACAGAGCATCATAAAATTAGAAAGGAAACTACAAAATCAGAACCCCGAATTATACTATACCATCAAGTGGATCAGTGTCCGCAACACAGAAAGTTGCACCGAAAATCAACATTGAAAAGAAGAAAATTTGCAAATTCATGTCTGAATTCCAACAACCCATTTCTTCCAAAGAAACTGTTTTCCTCTACTAACAGCACCTTTTCCACAGCCTTCAGACACAAGCCTCAAAAACGTTACTAAACTCAGAATTGAAAATCAAAACAACAGAGTAAGCCAAAGGCGCAGACTTTGATGAGAATGAGGATAATTATGAGAAACGAAACATACCCTTTGGCAATCAGAGGCAAATAAAGTTGAAGTGAGGGAAGTTTGGAAGATGGTTGTGAGAGTGTGAAAAGAAGAGATGGTTCCAAATGTCCAAAGTGCATACAGATGGAGACAGACACACTCTGTTCTGCTGCTTTGTTCTCCTTTCCAAAAGTATGAGCTCTCAACTACTACAACAACACTGACACTGTTTTCGGGTTGAACGTTCGATTCAAATACCCTTTCGATAAAAAGAATAAAAATTCAGATTCTTGGGTCCACCAACCTTGGACCATCACTCTTCCCTTTATGCTTAGTCAGTGCTCATTGTAATTTTATCTCCTTACCGTTTAACACAAACAACACAGAACTATAATAACAGGATTTTTAATTATATAATAATAGTTTGATATAACTATCTAATTTATTAAAAATAATTTAATTTTTATAATCAATTTAAAGCTTTTGGAATCCGTTCAAAACTTGTATCAAAATATGTTGTATTTTTATAATGAAAGTTTAAAATAAAAATAACGACAAGTATTCACGAAATCAATTGTATTACTACTTAAGCTTTCTTTTTTGGTCAAGAGGCGTTTTAAATTTAACATTTATTTAGAAATATAAAAATACTATTATTTATAATTTTTGGAAACTGAAAATAGAAAACTTATTTCATCATTTCACCCTGTGTATTGATAATATTATTTGCACTGTTTAGTGCACAATTTTTAAATCAAATTTGATAATTAATAGCATTTTTTTTAATCTTGTAATTAATGTTTTCTTTCGAGATTTAAATTCATAAAGGCGTTACTTAACATTTTATTTTTTTGTGTTTTTATACTTCTTTATTTATGCGTTCTTTTATTTAAATAAATTTAAATAGAGAAATGAAAAATTATGTGAATAACAAAAAAAAAATTATTAGTCTTTTCAAAAAATAGGTTGGTTTGATAAATGTCTAGATTTATTAAACTCATGCATTTAAGTATTTAGAAGTGTTGTAAATTTAGTGAAGCTACTTATATAGAAATCATTACTTTAGTGTTGTAGTTTAACCAAAAATTGTAATCAAAGATAGTGACTAAAGAGTGTTTGGACAAATTTGGGCTCTTATTAAATACTTGGAAACATGCATAATAAACCACACTTTTCTCTTCTTAATGTTTGACTATTTCAAGTAGTTGTTTTTGTACTAAAGTTAACATTCATTTTTTCTTTCTTATGTGTGAATCTAAATCTTATATTAGATAGAAATCAGAAGTTGAACAACATATAAAGTAAAAGACCAATAAACTCATTGCTTGAAAATTTTTGGTTAGAAATTGTATCAATTCCTTATATAGGTTAGGTTCAGGTTTTCTTAGTGTTATGTCTCTCCAGTGAATTTCCTCTTTAAAGACTCATCGATGTTAGATTTAGAAATTTCTAAAGATCCCCTTGTGCTCTTTTGATTGGGAAAGCTCTTAAATCACCTAAGGATATTGTATTTGGTGATTGTGAGACCTAAACCTTAGTTATTGTATTGTGGTTTCCTCTTTTGTATGTGGAGATGATGACTTGTCTTGGAGATTGCCAGAGTGAAGGAGCTTCATTGAAAGCAAAAGTTGTTGATAACATGGAGTAAGTTCTTTACATACTTGAATGGTGTTTTTTTTTTCACTTCATACACACTTGCAAAATAACAAGTTATTGGCATTGTGATTGATTGGTACTAAAACTTGCTATCATCTTGAACATGCACGTTTAGGACATAACATAAGGAGTCATAATCAATTATACAATGGAGCATTTAGAGTGTAATATGTATGGAAAATTTAATATTAATGGAAGGGGGAATTTTATTTGTTTAAACAAATTGTAACTATTTTGGTATGCTAAAAGGAAAGGTTTAGGGTTAGACACAAATTTTATCTCACATGCAAAAGAAAAAAATTACAAATGTGTGTATAAAAGTAGCAGAACTTATTTCATGGATTACATTTGTTATTTATGTTGGGTGGTATGAAAATGCATATTTCATAATGTGATTATGAAAAGAAAAATTGTAGGGGTGAGTTGATATTATATATCATTCATATTAATCAACATCTTAATATTAGTAACACAATAGGAATTTATTAACTTTTGTCAAGGTTAAGAGTAAGTGGTATGGTGAAGGACATTTTAGATCCATAAGTAAAGAACAAATGGCCAAAATGTTGCATATTATAGGATATAGCGTAAAAAGTTCAACAATGAATTTCTTTATCCATCAATATAGGAAAATCATTAATAGTCATTTTCATAATGGTTGAATAAAGTATGCATTGGAAATAACTTTTTTAGTTCAACTAATGTGAGAGTTAATTATTTTTGGGTTAAATATGTTTTTAGTCCCTCAAGTATCACGCGTTTTTAGGTTATGTCCCTCTTCCAAAGGTTGCTTCATTTTCATCCTCTTCCTTAGGAAACCATAATTTTTAATCCTCGAAAAACAACGGCGTTAAATTTTCTCTGAGGTAATTAACGGTGTGGCTTAAAAACTTTTACTCTCTTCACAACCTCCACCACCTTAGCTTCTTTTTATCCTTCATCACCAATGATGTTAGAGATTGATCATTTCCTCCCTCCTTCCACCGACAAACCTCCTCTCTCCTCCTCCCACTGGAATTTCGTGAGCTAAAAGGAACACTTCTCTCTTCATAAAAGGGGATAATCGTGATTTTCATTCATCGGTTCCTCATTCTTCTTCTTCCTTGCAATCTCTTGCCTCTGCCATCTCTTCCCCTTTCTCTAAGCCTTGAACCCTAGTTTGCAGCTTCGTGCACTTCGTCCACGTGCCTTCTTCCAAAGATGCAGTCGTTCGATCACCACATGCTTTTCATGCGTAAGGGGAAGTTGCACTATTAGATGCGCTTATGGGGTGACTCAATCCTGCAGTTGGCAAAAAAAAACATTACACACCACTATACCAGTTTATGCTAAGTATTCTATTGTCAAATTTGATTAGGCACCCAAAATCTAGATGTCATAACAATATAGGAAAAGGGTAGCTCAAATTGTCTGCGCATCTTCCAAATTCTGGAAACCACAACCCAATCAAAATTGTTCAATGATATATACCTTGACATGGGTCAACATGTCCAAGTAGGAAGCAACTTTTCACATGGAGCTCTCACGGGCAGCAACTTCAAAGGACATAAACTGTGTGAATCCTTTGTTAGCCAAATCATTGAAATAATTTAATGCCAGCCAATCATCTCACCCCAATATCTAGCAGTAGTGTTAAAACAAGTGAGTAAGCGTAAAAATAAAAAAAGTATTTCCAATAGTGTTGTTAAAAGAGGAACAAATATCAATCGCAACATAGGATATAAAGTTAGAGAATAACACAAGGTCAGATCGTAGATGCAGAGCCTAACAATTCAAAGAATATTTTCTCAACCAAAAGGAGAGAAACACATCTCTTGTAGGGATGATGATATAATACACAATTTCTCAAAATACATTAAGTGCAAACCATGATGCTTGAACTTATACATAATAAATCTCACCTTAAGATTTCTCGCAACATTAAATGTTACAGCAGAAGTGGAGTGAATCACGTAAAAAGTTGAGAAGTTAAGACAGAAAGCCAACACTTTAGAGCTAAAAACAATGATGAGAGCCGACCAAGGATATGGATGGGTACTTGCGAATTTACTGTTTACTCAATGGGGCACAACGTTGCGATCCCACTGTGGCTCCACCACAAGTAACCACCATTGTGGAGGTTCAGGACCAAAGAGGTCACACTCAGATCATTGATTCCTCTATGTCAAGACCTTCTCTATTTCTAACGGGGAGAACACCGCCTCAGTTGACGGAGGCAATGGAGGAGGCGGGAGGAAGTGAGTTTGAGAGGTGACGGTTTGGATCGTGAAGATGGTGAGGATCAAATCCGATGACTATGGAGAGTTTTTGAGAACAAAGTTGGTATCAAATGTGGCACAGTGTTACCATGAAAGCTGGTATTATACGTGGCACAGTGTTAGTCACCTCAACGAAAATTTAACGTCGTTGTTTTTCAAGGACTAAATATTATAGTTTTCTAAGGAAGAGGATGAAAATGAAGCAACCTTTGGAAGAGGGACGAAACCCAAAAACGCGTGATACTTGAGGGACTAAAAACATATTTAACCCATTAATTTTTTGTGACACTGATGAAACTCATGTCTAAATAAAGGTCTCAAGGTCGGATGATCCTCATTTTAGTGATAGAAAAGACTACCTAACATGTTTTTGTTCTTTTTTTTTATTTTTGCATGAAAATCACATGTGTTCTTAATGGGTAAGAATAACATTTGATTCTATGATATTGAAGGATATTCTTGTAAGAGAAGATCCACTTATTATACCTGAAGGTTAGCTAATTTTGTTTAAGTATAAGTTGTATGCTAAGATATAATTATGACATTCTAATTACCATGCTTTTGTTAGGAATGTATTATCTTGGCAATGTTAGATTCATGTAACAGGAACAAATTGTTACACCATATCGAATACCACCTTAAAGAGTATTTGCAAATAAGTTTACAAAACCTATGAGAATTGTTTAATTATTCATTATTGAGAAATGTCATTAAAAGAACATTTTAGGTATGGAAAAAGAATTCCACCATACTTAGTGGAATGAAATTCAATTATTGTTTTAAGACAATAAGGACTATAGTTTTAGCATGTTATACTCTTCACAATTTTATGCAAGGAATGAACAATTATGAAAAAGCTTAATTACTATTTTAGTTCTTATATTTTTAGTTTTGATTTATGAAGGTTCAAATATTTTATTTTTGTTCAATCATGTTTCATTACGTGTTAACTTGATTCAGTGTAATCCCTTCTCTTAAATTGACATTAATATCATTTGAAAGGTGGCATTCCATGTATAAGTCGAATAAAAGACTTAATTAGTAATTTAGTCCATATATATTTTTTCTGACTCAATTGAGTCCTTATATTTTTTTTGTTCAAGGAGATAGTTGGTCCATTTTCAATTAGCATCATCCTTTATGAATCTTGGGAACGAATTTGAAAGCCACAATTAGGTTCATGTGTTCATCACTTATGATGCAGTAAACAAAAACGAAGATCTTGGATCTAAAAGATGTGATTTCGATGAGATTGTGTCGTCGAAGAAGAGGTTAAAGAGAGAAAAGAAGGTTTGGACTCACCCGTGATCACCTCTTAACAATGTTAACATTGATTTCATGAAAGTGATCACATTGTCTCTATTTAAATAATATAGAGACTCAATTAAGGTCCAGAAAGAAACATAGGCATCAAATTAATAATTAAACATTTTATTAGATTGACACATGATTATCTTTCAAATGATGTTAACTTCAAATTAAAGAAAGAAACCACATTGAATCAATTTAACACATAATAGGACGTGATTGAACAAAAAGTAAGGGCAAACTTGAGATATATTATACCCAATCATATACGAAAAAATTATCAAAGGAGTTAAGTTTGTGATTTATCATTAATTATAAACTTTTATTGCAAACTTATAATTTCAAAATGTTTTAATTATTTAAGTAATTTTTTTATTTTTGAAGTAAATTTGTTACAATTTTTACATTAATACCCAATAACTAGAGTTGTTTACATAGTATTTTAATCATATTTGGTAAGGTTTAATAAGTGAGTAGTTCCTAAATTTGAACATGAAATTGAAATTCTGTCCAAAATTTTGATATATTTTGGTTTTTAAACTTTAAAAATTAATAAGTAAATTTTGGTTCTTATTGCAATCTTATTATTTCAAAATGTTTTAATTATTTAAGTAAAATTTTTATTTCTAAATTAAATTTGTTACAACTTTTACATCAATACCCAAATAAATAGAGTTCTTTACATATTAGTGTTTTATTCACATCTTTTAGGGTTTAATACAGGGTATTTTCTAAATTTGTCTTTGTCAAAAACTTTGATATATTTTGGTTCTTAAACTTTGAAAATTAATAAATATAATTCTTTCAACCCAATAAAATAAATTTTTTGTATGCATTAAACAACGTTTTCAAGCTGACATTTGAATTAAAATGTATCAAAGAGTGTAAATAACTCAAACACCAATTTAAAATGTCATTTAAAATATATATAAAAAATGGTTATATTAGAGACACTACATCTATTTATTTTCAAATTCAAGAACCAGTATCAAAATTTGATATAAAAACAAATTCCAAATTTTTGTTAAAATTTAAGGACTAATAATGTATTTAATTTTTTTTTTATCTTAAACAACTAACTTTGCACATTACTTATTTGTTCAAATTCATTAAAATTAATGTAAATAATTTTTATTTGAATAAAATTGTTGTTCGAGAAAGATTGATACTTTTTTATTTGGATTAGTTGAAATTATCCTTGTATCATTCCTATGACTAGGATTTTCTAGGAATAATAGATGAAAGAAAAATGTTAAAAATTATAAAAGTTTATCATATTTATTTTATGATAGGATTTTTTAGTAATCATGTTATTATTAATATGTGTAGTTATTTAGTCATGCGTAATTAAATTGCAATTATTTATTATGGTGTATTATTAGAATAACATTTCTTTGACATTCTATAAGTGTTGGTGGATATTTTTAAATACTAATATATTAAAAGAAAGAACGAATAACAAACTTATAATTTATTGTCTCGAAGATTTCCCAATGTATTTTTATTTAAAGGTGTTTAAGGATATCTTCATTGCAAGTTATACACATGGTTATAGGTTTAAAATTTAGTTTTATAAGATTTCTTTAATAACGTATGCCGACATAAAATAAAATTTAAATTTTACGTCTTAAATAACACCTTAGATCATAAGAATAATTTTTATTTTATTTTAAAAATATATATTTCTATCAATAACTAAATAAAACATTGCTTAAAATGTAAGTATTATAAGACTCTTGCATTATAATAAAAGTTGAATAACCATCTTAAAGTAATATAATGTAATGGAACCTGAAAAAGATAAATTTAAAAATCATAAAATAATCTTTGAATATTTAAGGCAGTTTAAAACTTCAACTCAAAATCTTTAATTAATCTAAGAATAAATCTACACCAAAATATTATTGAACACACTATTTATTATTAACTTAATTTATTAGCAAAACAAAAAATTATGAATTTTACTTTTTATTTAGTGTGTTTTACTCGTGATTTTATAAATTTTAACTTATAGTAAAAACTGTGTGAAAAGATCATTTATATATTTGCTTTTTTTTTATGGATAATAATACTTAAACAACATTTTTTTGACAACATTTGAATATCATTTACGTATTATTCTGTTATTAGTCCATAATAGTGTTTATGATTATTATTATTGATTATGAAGTAATTTTGAACCAATCACAGAATAACACATAGACGGATGTTCAAATATTGTAAAAAAAATATTGTTTAAGTATTATTATCTTTTTTATAAACAGCAACTGTACTACCACTAATATTTTATATATTTACTTTTTTTTAGTACTTCCAAATTTATTGTTTAAATTATATTTGCTTGGCCCCTCTCAAAACCACTTTATATCTAGTTGAAGGGCATTTCTTCCCGTACCCCCTTTTTCTCTTCCTGTACCCCATAAATAATCATATCCTTATTTTACCCTTCTTTAAAAATGTATTAAAAGTCCCACAATCGTAACTTCACATCTCCTTCTTTTTATTTAGTGTGTTCATTATGTATATTTTCTCTTCCCTATTCTTATTTTGTATTCATTTATTTATCCTGAATTGTATCTTCGTTTTCTTCTTACTTTATCACTTTATCAATGCTTATTATAACAAAGCTTCTCCAAGTGGCATGACAATATTCATCATTCTATAAGTTTTTCTCTTACATTCCTATGTTGTATTTATTTATTTGTCATTTTACTCCATTGTCACCTTTTCTTTTTTACTTTTTCTTCTTTTCTTTTTATTTATCTTTAAGTTATTTATAAGACATATTTTGTTAGATTTGTTAAAAAATTTATTGATGAATTTTAAAAAATTAATTATTGAAACATTTACTAATAAATTAAAAAATCAATTACATTTTTAAAAAAATCAATTGTCCATAAATATTAAAGAATTTTAAAAATTTAATTATCAACAAATTTTAAAAATAATTAATTATAAAAAATTTAAATAATTTAATTACCTCAACAAATTTAAAAAAAAAATATATTTATCAAAGATTTATTGACAGACATTAAAATATTTAATTATTGAAAAATATTGTCATGAATGGTCAAAAAGACAAAAATTTTAACTCTCATTTTACTAATAAATCCATTACCAACAATAAAATTTATTGATAAAATTCATTTTATCAATTAGTTTTTTCTAAAATAGCATTTCGTCAATAATAATATAATTTTTTGTTTTAAATTCTTGAAAAGATAAACAAAATTTAAATTCTTACACTAATTTAAGCTAATCAATAAGTAGACTTTTATGATATACATAAACTCACCAAATTTTGGAGTAAAAGCAATCTACAATATATATCGATTTCAATGAAAGAGTTATAATGAAGATAGATACTTTTGGAAAACTAAAGAAGGTAAGATATTTTTGTTTACTAATTAAGGTAAATTAAGTTGTATTTGTATAAAAACATAAGTTAGGTTATTTTAGGAAGCAAATATCCTTTCCTATTTATCATGATCTTGGGACCAAATATAAACTCAGTTGTAGAAATACTAAAGAAAGATAATGATTCATTTTTTTATGTACAAATGAGGATTTCCTACACTAAGAAGGCAATTTTTTCAAATATTTTCTCCAAAGTCCATTTGTCATCATTGTAGTAATCCTTCCTTTGTAGTTGTTATACTTCTTTTATGAATTATTTGTGATTTGATTTTATAGTTTTAACTTCCTCTCCAATTTCTTGGATGGATTCCTTTGTTCATGTACTTGTCAATGATTAAAACTTGGGAAATAAAGACAACACACATGAGTGTTCCAATCCCTTAGACAAAAAGACAAGTTAAATACTCTACATTTTGAATATAACTGTATTGATGTGGTATTTTGATTTGACCTATTTTTAGGACATGAAATAGTTTTCAACATAAGGTAATCCTTTTGATTTTTTTTACATGAAAAAGTTGTGATTGAATTTGAAATTTTAATTTTGTTTTTATTTAATCCATTCTTGTTTGATTTTTGTGCTCTTAAAAAATCATCCATTAAAGGTGTGGATTTGATTTATAATTATGGATCATTTGTAATCCACGAAGGAATTTCAAAATATTTTAATTTCTAAAATTTTCTTTTAAAATGGATAAAGTTAATGTTAAAGTGAATTTAATCTCGTTACAAAATTTTTATTAATTTATAGATACGAGATATTTAATCTGGGTTGAAAATTAAAATAAGTTGGCTTGAGTCAAAAGTTAAGTTGAATCAGTCTCAGTCATTTAACATTCAGTTCAGGATTACTCGATTTTACCTTTTGATCAATTCAGTTTGAACTTTAACTTAAGTCGATTTGATTTAATTCTTCAATTTGACCAACGTGAGTCGAACTTCGATTGAAGTTGACTTAAGACCTTTACTCTAGATGATTTGATTCGGTTTTTAATCAAAATCAACTAAGTTTAACCTTTGACCTAGACCGACTCACATCGATTTACGGTTCAAGCTAACTTGTTTTAATTTTCAACTCGAACAAATTTATCTTTTAACTTTTAGTTCAATGCGACTCGTCTCAACCTTCAATTTAACATAATATATATTTGAAGTGTCTTAAGTTAACTTAAACATAGTTTAACTTGAACCTAACTGATTAATCTAGTTAATTCCAATTCAATTATGACTTGATTTCAATCTATGATCTAATCCATCTTTCTTTCACGGGTTATTTGATTTTATTAGTTTTTTCAACTTGGATTCATGTGGATATGAACTAAACTTTATAAACTATACCAAATTAACAATTTTATTGTTGACAAATATTTCGGGTATAAAGTTTTATAAATACAAACTGTGTTTTGAATAATAATTTTCTGATCGAAAGTTGATTCTTCATTACTAAAGGATCAAGTCAATTAATAACCACGAATGAGAATATGTAATTTGCTTTTTTTAGTTATTTTAAAACTTTTATGATTATTAATCTTCCTACATACACGTGCTTTACAGATCTAATGCCCTTGTTGTTTTCGTAGACTATGATGAGTAGAAAAGAAAAAGAAGAATTATTAGTCTGGTCCATGCCCTTCTCAGATCTGAACTGGTAATTAATTCTTAATTTCATGTTGACAGACATGGCCAATCGAAAACACTGACATAAAACATTGGGAGTTTTTGTTCTTGATTGCCCCTAATGCTTGTTTGTCAGGTTATGAAATTCCTTGTTACCACAGTCTGCAGGCAACACACATGCAAAATGTTTCGTCTTGTTTTCTTCCTCCAACAAGAATCCAATGCACCCATCAGCTTTACTGCTTATAACTCTGTATCGAGTTACTTCTAGTACCAGATAAAACAAGATTAATTAATCACTATTCTTAATTATTATCAAAGTTTTGGTTACAAATAAATTACTAATTAATTTAATTAAATTAGATACTAATTTATAATTAATAATATAAGTAGTTAAAAACTTGGTAAATAATATTGGAGACAAAATTAGATTTCATTATATAAAATAATTATAATTTTTTATTTATAATAGAACTTATTTTAGATATTTATAATTTTTAGTTCATAAAATCATATCTAACTTAATTAATATATAGTGACTGATTATTTTAGTTTTTAAAATTAGTTCTTAGAGTATATGTTTACCAGTAATTATATTAAAAAAAATATTGGCAACAAAATTAAAGTTTGATTTTAATGAGCTAAAAATTATAAGATTTCATTACAAAACCCTTCATTATAATTTTTATTTTAATATGCTACTTAGTAAAATATTAACATGAATGAATGTAGTCATTTTTTAACGGTGTTTAAAACTCTAACGGTGTAGCTACCCCTGGCCAAAACTGAATGAGTTGTTCAGTTCTTTATTGTGTGTGTGGCACACTGAGGTCAATTGATGTGTCAATTTTAAAAATAAAAGTTAATGAGGTGTAAATGTTATTCTTAATAGATTCTCATTTTCTTCTTACTGAACCAGAAGTTGCTTACACCACCCAAACCACCAGTGAAAACTCCAAACCGAATCACCACCGGAAAACCACAAACTGCAATCATCACCCTCTAAACGAAAAAAATTACAGAATCTCAAATCAAAACCCTAGTCCCAAAATACGAGTTCAAAACATGTAGAGAAGAATAAAGAACAAAAATTCCAAATAACATAACTCAAATCAAAACACTAACTTAAAATCACGAGATCAAAACATGTAGAGAAGAATCAAGAACATAAACTCCAAATAATAGAACTCAAATAAAAATCTTAACCCCAAATCGCAAGATAAAAACCTGTAGAGAAGAATCAATAATAAAAACCTCAAATAACAAAACCCAAATCAAAACCTTAGCCCCAAATTGCGAGATCAAAACTTGTAGACAAGAATCAAGAACAAAAATCCCAAATAACATAACCCAAATCAAAACCCTAGCCCCAAATCGCGAGATCAAAACCTGTAGAGAAGAAACCCCAAATAACAGAACCCAAATTCAACACAACCAATCACGTTCCCTAACCAAAAAAGGAGAAAACGAACCCTAACCAAGACGAAGGAGAAGAAGAAAACCCCTATGAAACCCGCAGGGACACCCCAAGACTGGTGTGTCCGAGAACCAGAAAACAGGGAGGCAGAACCTGAAAACAAAGAGGAGGGACACCCCAAGACTGGTGTGTCCAAGAACCAGAAAACAGGGAGGCAGAACCTGAAAACAAAGAGGGAGAACCTGAAAACAAAGAGCCGTTAGCTTTTTTGTAACGCCATCATAAAAAAGGACCAACTTGAGTCGATTTTACACAACAATTTTAAACTTTTTAAAAAAAGCAGGACCACTTTGAACAAACGTTATGAACCAATAGGCCAAAATAGATATTAAGCCTAAATAAAAATATAATAAAATAGTTTAAATTATGCTTTTGACTTATTTTCTAATTTTTAAAATTGAACATATTTTATTTTTAGAATCTCCTAATTGTTACGATTTACTTCAATGACCACATGTAAAAAAATATGATAAATTAATATATAATGTAACATGTCATTCAATAATATAAAATTATTAAATAAAACATTATAAAGTATCATAATTCATATAAATATATATAAAATTAACTCCAAACACAATTATCCAAATACATGTTTTGATATGAGACTTCACTATAAGTACGTAGTAGTAGTATTTATGTTTTGTAGGGTCATAAATCTCATGAGGTCAATCTTTCACGTCTAAGACCAAAAGTCTAGGGTAAAGACATTTTACCATTCTCTTCCTACTTTATTCATCTCTATATGAGTTAAATGACTTGAAATATAGCACAATACCTTCTTTCTAAACTCTCATATGTCAAGCATACACTAAACATCACCAAAATATATATTTTTTCCTTGAAATTCTCTAAACAATCATATCACACATAAACATATCAAAGTTTCTCATATTTCTCCTTGAAATTCTCTCAAAAATCATATCACACATAAACATATCAAAGGTTCTCATATGATCATCACAAACTAACCATTATATTAACATTCATAAAAAGGAATATACATAAACCAAAAAAGCACATGTGAAAGGTTGTGTTGAACTTTGCTAATCTCGCCTAGCAAGAATATATATTCCCTTAATGAATAGTACTCAAAAGTGCTCTCACCCAATAACTAGATAGCTCGCCCAACAAGATCGTCACTGGATTCCACAGACTAAATGTATCATGAAAGTCATCCAACGAGACTTGTCTTGCCCAACCACATTCAAGTCAGTGGCTCTCTGACTTTGATCCCGGCCATTGACCATATTCTTGCTCAACGAAAGCTAAGTCAGTGATTTATCTGACTTTAGTTTTGCCTAGAGAGTATACTCTTGTCCAACGACCACCTAATCAGTAACTATATAACGTTGACCTCAACGAGTATATACTCACCCAACGAGTTTGCATAATTCTGTAGATTTATGTGCATAAGCCTCTGCAATTTAGTCTAACACTAGCCACAAACGCCAAAATAATCAACCATCAGATTATGCATAATTCAATAACTTAATTTACTTCAATTACAAGATCAATAATTCAACACATCAAATTCTAATCCCTTTTTTCTAGAGATAATTCAAACTTCCTAATCTTAATTCAACATATCAAATTTCATCAGACAATTCAATTACACAAATCAACTATCATACAAGTCTACAATCAACCATTATAACTTGTCTATAAATTAAAATCATTAACTAACTTCTCTTACTTAATAGATAACTAAACAACTCTAAAAATTTAAAACAGTTTCACAAACACATCAAACTCCATATGTTTCTATGTAATAATAAAATTCAAACAAAAATTACTTCTTAAATTTTATGAATTAAAAAAATAATATTTTTTATTATGCTAAAAAAATTTATTAATATTGAAATTCACTCTATCCATAATATACTTATAAATAATATTTTTATATAGTAATTATCCAAAAAATACTTTATCTTATTCTACTTATTACATGAAGAAGTATGTGTAAAGCGAAGTGACTAAAACTTTATAATGGTGTTAAAATAATTAGCTTTCCGTCATTTTAAATTTAGTATAATCTAAATATTTGTTTTATTAAACAATGCAGGTACGGGGTTGTCGTTCTCATACACTTGACTCATACGGGACGATTGTGATCAAAGCAATGACCATTATCACCGCACTTGACTCATACCTTAACATATTACACATCATGTGATATTCTGAGAAACATAAACTTTTTATATCAATTACCACTATTTTTTTTTATTTCTTTAAATATACAAAAATTCATTTTTTTATAATTATTTATTTTATCTTATAATATCTATCAAATAAATATAAATATATATATCTCCTTATCATTATTCTTCCTATATATCGGGGTTTGTATGGATATGGGCAAATTTTATTCCCTAATTACGGAAATAGGCAAATTTCAAAAAAATTACTGAAATAGAGAAGTCGTGGGGGGCCCAGACGACTTCTAAAGAGGAAGTCGTGCCCCCCTGCACGACTTCGCACTGTTCACATGAACAGTGACGAAGTCGTGCACCCCAAAAACGACTTCTGGGCTTGGTAATCGATTACAAGGAGCTGTAATCGATTACAACGTTGTAAAATCGTGCCCCCCATGCACGACTTCACCTTTGTAGGAAAAATGGGGCTGGTAATCGATTACACCAGGTATGTAATCGATTACCAACAGGTTGAATGCACTATCAATCCCTGGTAATCGCTTACCAGTGTGTGTAATGGGCAAAAAGTGCCTGGTAATCGATTATAGGGCATTGGTAATCGATTACCAGAGTACTTTGAGTGTTTAAAAACATTTTTATGAGGTGTTTTAAAAAAAATTGTTATGTTTTTTGTGTTAGACAAAGAAGATATCGTCCTTACAATAATTTTAATAATAAAAGAAGGAAATTAAGATGTAGAAGACAATTTATATGAAATATTAAAAGTAATTAATTTATAATGGATTGGATTACAAAGTGGTAAGAATAATAAAAAACTATTGACGAAATGGACAATTTCCCCTATGATGACCTTCGTTGCGATAGTAAGGACATTTTTTGGGCTGATCTGGAGTGGATTGATCCATCTCATTAGGAATCCTTTTTGTAGACGATCTTCCGGATGCCTTGCATCGCATATGAGGATCTGGTATGAAGTTTGGACCTGTATACGCAGACCAATAATCTGCATTTTGGATTGGGTGAAATTGTACTTCGTATGCCTTGTAAATGTTGTTAAGAGTGTACACTGGATCGATTACTTGGGTTAGTGGTATATGGGAATTTGCACAAATGGCAATGACATGATGACATGGGAGACGAGTAGCTTGGAAGTGACCACAATCACACCACCATTCATTTAGCCTGACCTTATAGGAAATTGGATGTGGGCGATATTGGTGAGGTGTTGAAATTTCTTGAACATCAAATTCTGAATTTTCACGGTTGTAGCGATGAACATGACAAAATGCTGATTGTTGTTGATTTTTCCTAATAATGTCGGCGATTTCTTTAGGAAATTGGTGGCCTGCTTGTAGCATGTACTGTGCTTTTAGTCCTCATTCAAGAAACCATGATTGTGTCCTCTCAAATGTTGTTCTGATGAGTGCACAAATTGGTAATGAACGTGCTCCCTTTAAAACGGAGTTCATGTACTCAGCAAGATTAGTGGTCATATGTCCATATCTTCTCCCTCCATCAAAAGCTTGAGACCATTTATTTAATGGAATTTTATCTATCCAAGCAACTTGTTGTGGGTAATGGTGTCTTAGTGCAGTAAGCTTTGTCGTCACTGTAGGTTGCTTGACCTCGTAAGCTGTAAGGATGTAGTAATTTTGTACAGTTATGTTAACTGAATATAAACAGTAAATTCGTAGAAAAAAATTGGATTAGTACCTAAATTGATGAATTGCTTTTTGAGGTCGTGATTTTTGAATTTGTTGTTGAAGTTGGAGGCTAGATGACGTATGCAATAAACAGAGTTCAAACCATCTTGTTCCTAACCAACTTCTTCTGATCTTAAGGCGGATAAGATACCCTTTCCTCTGTCAGTGATGATGCAAATATTTTGTTGAGTGCAAACATGTTCTCGAAGTAGTTGAAATAACCATATCATGGCCTCCTTTGTCTCACCTTCTACAATTGCAAATGTCACTGGAAAAAGATTTCTATTGCCATCCTGACCCATGGCGGTGAGCAAAGTTCCATGATATTTGCCCGTTAGAAATGTCCCATCGACTTGGAGAATGGGTTTACAATATTTGAATCCTTCTATGCAAGGACCGAAAGACCAAAAAACTTTTTCCATAATGTAGCAATTATTGTATGTTTGTCCATCAATCTCCACTGGAGAACCGGTGCACTGTAATATTGTACCAGGGTTTGCTTCCTTCACCGCATGCAACCACCTCGGGAGATGGTTATAAAACTCTTCCCAATCACCAAACTCCATAGCAAGAACCTTTTGCTTTGCGATCCAAGCTTTTCTGTATGACACGGAATATCCGAATCGAGCTTTAATATCTGCAATCAAACTTTTGATGGGAATAGAGGGGTTTGTGCGGACAGAATTTGATACAATTGTAGCAATGTGAGTACTATCAAGATTTGTATGATCTT
Source organism: Vigna reflexopilosa (assembly GCA_027742785.1). NCBI lineage: Eukaryota > Viridiplantae > Streptophyta > Magnoliopsida > Fabales > Fabaceae > Vigna > Vigna reflexopilosa. The sequence continues at coordinate 11,007,578 of CM050911.1, read as the reverse complement.
GAGATAGTATGTTTGAGAAACAGGTATGTTGGCCCTCAATATTTTTTATTTCCCAATATTTACGGACTTTGCTATAGCCTGCCCTCAAGCGCCATTGACAGCCATTGTGGTATTCTAGACATCGAATAACGTAGATGTTAGGCTTGGATTCAACAACGTTGTATTTGTAATCATTGGTGATGTGATATTGTTTGATTGCAGCAACAGTATCCTCCTTTGATTCGAATTGCATACGCTCATGCAGTTATGGAATGACATCCTCAGATGACTGTGTCATTTGATCGTCATCACCGTGTTCATCGCGAAGTAAGTTCTCCATTTCATCATCTGTGTGAAATCATCAACATTATCTAGTATCAAAGGTTCTTCATCAATGTTTTGTGATGATGAAGATGCTCTGAAGTTCCACGATGCCATTACGTAATGTTGTTTAAGGAGAAATAGAATGAAATATGTTGAGTAATGCTGTGACCTTTTTGAAGTTGTATAATTTTGAAAAAAAAAATTGATCATGAGGTTAATTTTTTGAATTTTTTTTGAAAATTAAACCATTTATTTGAGTGAAAATTAACATTAAATGAAAAATAATTCCAAAAATTATTTTTAAAATTTCAACAAAAAAAGTATGTGTGTTTTACATGTTGTATAATTTTTTTTATGCTAAACATAAATTTTTACAATTTTATTTGATTAAAAACTTAATTTTTATTATATTAAAATGATTTAAATAAAATAAAAAATGGAAAAAGTAAAGTTGTCGGGGTGCACGACTTCAACTATGGAAGTCGTGCACCCCCCCCCCTCCCCCAACTTCACTTTTTTCCATTTTTTACTTCATTTAATTCATTTTAATATAAAAAAAAATTAAGATTTTAATTACAAAAAATTCCAAAAAAATTCGAAATTATTTTATATTTATTATAAATATTTTATTACAATACAAAACATTCATTAAAAGAATTAATGTATTATAAATTGTTGAATATAAATTATGTAGAACTTAAATAATTAATTAAATGTGTGTAGGTGAAAGTACCAATGTTGTAGGTTTACTATTCATTTAGCATGCTTCTGTGTCTTCATATCTTTGTGTTATCCGTGCAAGATTCATTTCATTTCAGCACATGTATTCTTTCCACCTACATTATTGATGGAATCTCAATAATGTTGCATCCATCACGTGAAAACACTTGCATTGTCCATCAAACCTTCGATCCATAAATTGATGTGGGAGGGAACATTTGGACCATAAGCAGAACCATTCTTTTCCAAAAGAAAGAATTGCATTCTTTTCCCCCTCTTCAATTTCATCTTTTTGTGTTAGACAAAAAATATTCGTAATGGCTTTTGCACGTCATCTTCCCGTTGATATGTCTTTTTTGCGTCTTCAAGACAAGCACGTTGTTAAGGCTATTTGGGAGGGAAGTGAAAGAGTTCTTCGACCGAGAAGACATGCAATATGGATAGCGAAGCATGTTGATGAACTAGATGAAAGAGTGATGAACATACTACAAGGAGCCGAATTTAACCATATTTTGAAAGTTTCAAATATGGAAATAAATCACGTCCTCGTCACTGCTTTAGTGGAATGGTGGAGAATTGAGACTCATACTTTCCACTTCACTCTTGGGGAAAGTACAATAACATTGGAAGACGTTGCATTGCAACTAGGGCTTCCGATTGAAAGTCATGTTGTCACTGGCATCAGTAGTGGACCTCTCACATTATTTTGTCAGCAACTACTAGGACATGTTCCTCCGGAAAATACTATCAGAGGCAACAAAATAAAATTGTCCTGGCTGAATAATATGTTTCACCAGTTACCTCATGACGCCCCCATGAGGTAGTGGAACAATATGCTAGAGCTTACATGTTGATGCTAATTGGCAGCATTCTAATGCCAGATACTTCTGCAAGCATGGTACATTTGACGTATCTACCACTTTTAGCTGACTTGCAGATGGTGGCAAACTATAGCTGGGCATCTGGAGTTCTTTCCTGCTTGTACCGTGCCCTTGATCATGGTACAAGAGTTGATCAAGACAATATCGGCGGCTGCATGATATTGTTACAGTGCTGGGCATGGGAAAGAATAACATGTATTGCTCCGCAAATAGATGAGGTAAATCAGGACAACATTTATGGCGGTGCTGCTTTTCCATTGGCGAAAAGATGGTGTCGAACAACACAATCAATATTCCACGACACCACAACTTTACAACAATTTCGTCAGAAATTGGATGATCTTTTACCGAAACAGGTTTTCTACATTTCAATATTTCAACCGAAATGTAGCATAAATTCTAATCTAACCAATTATTACAATATTTCAGTTTCTATGGACTCCCTACCGACGTGATGAAATTCGTCACATGATTGCAGTCCAACTGCCCCCCACTTCTCGAGCAGTTGTGCCTCTTATATGCTTCTCAGTTGTTGAATTCCACCACTCAGACCGTGTTATGCGTCAATTTGGATTTCGACAACCTGTCCCACAACCACCGATAAATCTGGACGACATACATAAAGAGAATATGAGAGGACGAGCAGACTGGGATTGGGAAGAACACCATAAACAGTGGATTGGTTTATGGAATGACCGTCAAAATCGTATTTTTACCGGTGTTCCATTCCATAGAAATGGTCACTTGCGTGACAATTCAGAGTATATGCAATGGTACATAAGTCATACTGTCTGCTATGTTGCTCCAATTGAAGATGACTCAACGGACGAAGAGGTAGAACAATATGATTAAATTTGCATTCTTTAATGTTTGTTTTTTGGTGCGAAAGTAACCATAAAATTGTTATGCACAGTATGACCAGGATAATGAACAACATTTTCAACCACCATCTGCATATCGTTCATCACCACCGTATGACGTCCGGCAAAGGTCTTCCTTTCAGCACCCGCACTGTCCATATCCATCTCCGTATCCTAAGGCTGGAAGCTCTTACGGTTAGTTTCCACCATCAACACCATTCAGTGCAGCTCCGTCAACATTTAGTGCGGGTCCTTCGCATCATTTTGGAACCTCCACGACGACTCCTTCGTCTGCATACCAACACGCGTTTGCATCACAAAACATTTATCGACCTTCCCTAGATTTCCAAAATGAAGAACAGTCGATTCAAACTGAAAACGTTGATGAAGATGAAGATACGTAGACTCCGCCACCACAACAGCAGAGACGAGGGCAACGCCAACGAAGAAGACCAACTTGTGGAACTAGAGGACATAGATAAACGTTAACGACATATGGGTTCACAGAACTTCTCCTCCTCCTCCTCAACGCCACAATGAAGCACGTCCTGCACAACAACCACCACCACCGGCTATTCTTCACCACCAAACTACTTCATATGATGACTTGATGAGGGGGATCAATGATCTCAGAACATTTATGGGGGACAGCTTCAACACTATGAATGAAAACATGAATGCAAGACTTGAACAGCTCGAGATCAACATGGGAGACCGTTTCGATACATTGGAAACTCGAGTTGATCATTTAGAGCATGAGGTTCTGCGTCGTCATTTTGGTCCACACGGTTGACCTTCCTCCTAGATAGTTAGGAGTTTATTGTGCTTATTTTTAGTTTTTATCATTATGTAATGCATTTTGAATTCAATAAAATACTTCAAATTTAATTTCTGAGTTTGTCTTCTGCTTTCCATTTATAATTTCATTCAAAAAAATTATTCTACCGAAACATAACAATACATCACAATGTCATAACTAACCATGTGCTTAAAAAAATTAAATACATACACATATATAACTTATATATAACCTCTAATGATACTCTACAACACAAATAAAATGACTCAAAGTACTCTGGTAATCGATTACCAATGCCCTTTTTGCCCATTACACACAATGGTAAGCGATTACCAGGGATTGATAGTGCATTCAACCTGCTGGTAATCGATTACCAGCCTCATTTTTCCTACAAAGGTGAAGTCGTGCAGGGGACACGATTTTATAACGTTGTAATTGATTACAGCTCCTTATAATCGATTACCAAGCCCAGAAGTCATTTTTGGGATGCACGACTTCGTTACTGTTCATGTGAACAGTGCGAAGTCATGCAACCTCTTTAGAAGTCGTTTTATCTCCCACGACTTTTCTTTGATTTTGATTTTGCCTATTTTAGTAATATAGTAGGCAAATTTGCCTACCTGGATGCAAAAACCGTATGTATCATACCTTAAGATTCACGACACCTAATACAAAAAGCCCATATCACCATCATCCTACGCAACACCTTTTATTCCCTCTTTTCCAATATGTACGAACACTTTCATCAGATCAGGGACGAAAACCACATAGAACACACTCGTTTAAACTTATCTTACAACTCTATTTTCCAAGGTTAAAAGGGATAATTAGTTGGCTAAATGAATCTACCCCATTTCATGTGCATTTTAACTTTTCCTCGTTGCTTCTTGTCTTTTCCAAGTAAAATGTTTTACATATTCTCACAATAAATGCATCCTTCCTTTGACACCAACAATTCACTCTGTTCCTTAACTAACATTAGCTGTGCAAGACCAACTTCACTCATGGAACCACCAAAAAAACCTTTGAGCCTCCCTCAACAATAATGTTTCTTCTTTGAAGAACCAAATACTTTGTTTCCAACTGTGTAGAATTCCAACGTAGCAATGGGTTGTTGTGTGAGTTCTAGTCACAAAACCTCCGCCTCGCCACTAAGAAAGTTCCGTGGTTCTCCACAACATCTCACTCACCGAGAGAAACCTCTAGAAAGCAGCACAGAGGAAGAAAGTGAGACCGTGAAGCAAGTTCTCTTGGAAGCCCCGAAACGGAATCCAACAACCTTTGCCAAACCACAACCTCAAAAGCCACTCCAGTACAAGGTCAGAGATGAACAGAGCAAAGTTCAGAAAAAGTCTTTGCCCATTTATAAAGCGGACGACCCCTCGAATGAAGTTTGCAGCTTGAGTGAAACCGTGTCCACCACTACTTCAATCACCGAGCCAGGACAAGAAACGCGCAAAAGGGTCGATGTATCTCAGGCCAAATTGCTGAAAAATCGTTCCTTTCCCGGTGAGAGAAGAGAGAGAACAGTGCATGGTGGAAGGAACAATGTTAGGTCTGTGAGGCTGGTTCAGTGCAGAGACCAAACGACTCAGAAAACGGGCAGCGGTGGAACACTTCGCCGGCGAGATCCAGCCGAGAAATCTTTCCGGCAGTCAAGGTCGCCGGCTACCGGAGGATCTAGGTCCGTTGTGGGTCGAAACCCATCTGTGAGAAAAACTAACCGTTGCCCGGCAAGGGTAATAACAAGCACGGCGGGAAACAGTTGCCGGAGAAAGGAGAATCAGGCGACGGCAAGGAAATGGGTTTCTGGCGGCGAGTCTCTGGAGTATCCACTTGTGTCATTGGAATGCTTCATATTTATATAGGATTTTGTGATTGTGCAGCGACGGTGGTGGGTGGCGCCACCAGTGAGCCACCGTTGAGTAGATGAGCTAAGTGTGAAGTGATGCTATGAGTAGTCGTCATTTATTATTTCTGTACTTTCTTCAATCTTCTTAATTACTTGTGCAGTTTGGATGTAAATATGGGAAGTCAAAGGTCTGAAATAGGACATTGTCTTAACTTTTGGACTATGACAATGGCAAGGTCCAAAAACAAAACAAAAAAAAGGTAAAAAATTCCTGCAGAAGAATTTAAAAAACAACTGAATTTGTTGGTAGAATGGAGTGGCAGGTTTTGGAAATTATCCTCTGCAGGAAGATTTTGGAAATTGTTTGATACGATAGAAAGAGTTTAAAAAGTTGGTGGATTTTTTTTTCCTGCAGCAGCAGCACAGTTTCTTTTTTAATTACCTTAGGTAATATTTACCTACATAACAGTTTCGATTACAGGTGGGGGAATTCGATTTCCATGCATATGAACGGGGTTGGTCCAATTTCTTTTTTCCCGAAAACCAGTTAAAATTCGATTATCTAAAAATTGAATTCAGAGTTAGTTTTTTTTAAAAGTATATTTTTTTTTTATTTAAAATTTTTGTAATTTTGAATTAGAGTTTAAAAAAAAAGTTAGATGTTTATTAGATGAATAATATATTTATTTATCTAATATATTATTTATTTTATTTTCAAATTTTCAAAAAAGAGGAAAATAAAGTAAAAAAAATTATATGTTTATTAGATGGAAGTATATTTATATTTATATTTGTGTTAGACTTTGATCAATAAATTTTTTTAAATGTATTATTTTATTTTTTTGAATTTTTAAAATAATAGGAGATGTATTAGCATAATTTTTCCCATCATGGAAGTATATTTATACATACGGTTGGATTTTGATAAATAATTTTTTAAATGTATTATTTTATTTTTTGAATTTGTAAAACAATAGATGATTAAAAAATTAATTAAGAAATGGAAAATATATATCCGTAAGGAAAGTTATTAATATTTTGTAATTAGTGTAATTGTTTGAGATAATAATATTGAAAAATGTATAAGTATATGGATAAGTAATTTAAGTTTATTATTATTATTTTTTTGAAAGTTTATAAAGTAGGAATTGATGATTAGTGCATTTTATTGAAAATTGGAAAATTAAATTGATGCATAGGTTATTAAAATTATATTTTAAAAAATAAAGGAAAAAATTTACTGACAAATGAATATTAATATTGTTAAAGGATAATTAAAAGTGAAATTACTTTTGCACTATATGAATATATATTTAGTGGATAATAATTATTGGAAAATAAATAAACCTAGAATTCACATCATTTAAAATAAAACTAAACTGAAATATTATAATATTTTGTGTAAATCTTATACCTTCTTTTTCATTGATATAAGTTTAATGTTTCATATCTTCGCTTGTTAGATGGGTATTGGTGAATGTATATATTTTATTTTAATGAACAAATCAATATTTTGTGAAGTTGGAAAATGTATGAGAGATTAGTTTATAAGTTAAACTTTTTTTTAGTGTTGATCAATTATGCAACATCTGATTTGATTTCAACTATATTATGTAAAAGGTAATTATTAATAACTTTCACTAAACATAGTTAATTTCAGTAACTCTTCTATGGTCTCCACAATGTATTTTTTGACTGATTTTTTTTTGTAGAAGCTTATTAAAGGTACAATTGTGGCAAATTCACATGGTGACATAGGTGAGTGATTTGAATTTAGACCATAGTGGCATGAACTTTTTATGACGATTGTTTGTTTGAGAGGTCCTCAATAATAAAGTATTGTTGATGAATAAAGTTTGGATTTGCGGAAGAGGGTGAGAGAGTTGAGTTTAGAAGAGAAAATATTTATTTAGTTAACCTTGAGAAGGTAGCAAAAACCTTAATTATTTTGTTAATAGGAAAATGAGACTTACAAATAATCATTTGTTCAACATCACGATATGTTGATAGATGAGCATCGTATGTAATGGCTCCTTGTTCATTCAATGTAGGTCTTTAGAAGTATTCCTTGATGGATGTGGAGGGTGGAATCTATAGAATTCTGCACATATTTTGCTTGAGAAGTTTGGATGTGCAGTTGTATGATATGTGAAAAAGTTTTGGACTTTGACATTGGAATTACACACTATGTTCAAATTCAATGACTTCCCATTTGAAAACAAGGCTACGATGTAGAAAATTGAATAATTCTCTTCATCGTTGATGACAAATTTCTCCATCTCAAAGAATTCAGTGTGTTGATGTGTAGAAAGTGATTATGGTGGTTGGGTTTGTGAGGCAATAAAACACTATGATAGGTTGGGTTTGAAGTATGAAGTAAGGTATTGGTATTTATAGGGAAAGTATTTTAAGGTTTAGGGTATTGATTAAAATAATGAGTTAACCTTGTCGTTATGATGTTCAACCTTATATGTTTGGCATGCATACCCAATAAAGGTGTTAAGTCTTGTCTCTAAGGAAAAGAAGGAAAAGTATATTTGAGAGCATTTATTCAAAAACTGAGTCAGCTCATGTCCCAATACATGTCAGATTTAAGTATACTAAAAATAAAGATGTGTTTGACACGCTTAACCAATAAAGGTGTTAAGTTTTGTCTTTATAACAAAGTGCATGTGAGAGCATTCATTATGAGACTGAGTCATTGGAACATCTCCCAAGTGATGTCAAATTGAAGTGTATTAAAAACAAATATGTGTTTGGAACGCTTATCCAACAAAGTTGTAAAGTCTTGTCTTTGTGGAAGAGTGCATGTGAGAGCATTCTTTGAGAGACTGAGTCATTGGAACATCTCCCAAGTGATATTAGATTGAAAGGTACTAAAAGCAAATATGTTCTTTAGCAAGCTTACCTTATAAAGTTGTAAGGTCTTGTCGTTGTGACATAATGCGTGTGAGAGCATTTATTGAGAGACTGAATCATTGGAACATCTTCTAAGTGATGTTAGATTAAAGTATATTAAAAGCAAAAATGTTTTTGGCATGCTTACCTAATAAAGTTGTAAAGTAGCATTCATTGAGAGATTGTGTCAGAAAAGCATCTACCAATGTCAAAGTAGCATTCTTTGTCATGCTTACCCAATAAAATTGACAAGTCAAGTCCTATTAAGTTCATAATGAAGTGTAATCAAAATTGAATTCCCTTATGAGAAATTTCCAAAGAAGGGTCAATAAGCTTGTGATGGTTGACAGTTCAGTACTATAAAAGCATGGTGGTAATATGCTTAGAAATTGTGGAGTTATTTAGTAGAATAAGTATAGATGGTTTTTCTTAAGAAGATGAATGCTTAATGCTGGTTAGATTTTGAAGATGGAAGATTTTCCAAATGAGGTTACTATCAACCATATATAGCATATCATTATAAGTCATTTGTTGAGACCATAAAAGCCAAAGTTAAGTCGTTTGTGGTACCATATCTCTCCTAAATTTGTTGAAGGAGCATTTGAATTCGTTTTCTTAAGGAATGATGAAGATATTCAACATGTGATTCATTGGCATGTGAGTTTCCTAAAGGTTGAGAAGTCTGACTATATTTGTGGTCCATCATCCACCGATGATGATGAAGTTACAGATGTTAGTCTTTAGGATGTTTTGTAAGTAAGCTAATGTAATTTTTGTTTTCTTTATGCATTTGTTTTTATGACAGACTTGTAAGGGTTTAAGATAGAACAATTGAATGTTATAAGAATTTTATGTGAATTATTTATTTGAAAAGTTATTTCATCAACAAGCAAGCTTAATGAAGAGTGAAAGCTAAGGCACGGTTATCATGTTGTCATATTTTAGCAGTTTACAAACATGTTCATCACAACTTCAACATGTACATGAGTCACCACTATAGGTTAGATGTCATCATAAAAGTAGTTGACCATATGTTTGGAGAGCAAGGTATGAAGATTATTGACCACCATATTAGGACCCACAACTTTGGCCAAATCCAACCACAAGAAGAACCAAAAGGATCAGTCAAAATTGTAAAAAATTAAGATTAAAATGGATACCAGAAAATAAGATCACCCAAAAAAAGTGTTTATACTATCAAACATTGGGACACACCAAAAAATCATTATCTTTACAATCCTATAATTAGAAAATCCACTTATCATAATTAATTGTATTCAACTTTTGTAATTTCAATCATTAAATTAATAAATTTTCTATTCACTTTTATATTTTCAATTTCATTATTTTTATCTAATTAATTTCACAACAAATTTTTGTACCATTTTATTAAAAAACTAAATATTTTGAAAGAAAAATGAAACAAAAACAACTTACTTATTTTAAAAAAATCAAATTTTTGGTTAAAATAAATAAATTTGTACAATTATTTGAAACTAACATTACGTAATACCATTTTTACCTACATATGTACTTAATTTTTTATACACCTATTAATAACTTTTACTGCCTATTCTTAATTAAAAAAATATAACTAAAACAACATTTTTCAATATTTAAATAATCATTTATAAATATAAATTATTTTCATTTTTTTAACTCATCAGTGCAAATTTATCTTCTAAAATTTTAAAAAACACTAAAAATATAACTACATTATTTTTCCCATCTTAAAATATTATATTTCTTTTTTAAAATTATCCTATTTTTAATTTAAACGAAAAACAAAATAAAACAAAAAAAATGGAGCTCAGAATATACAAAAACGAAAGTGACAATTTGACTCCACACACCAATCAACGTCCGCTTTTTTTCAGAATGTACTGGTAAGAAGAAAATTAATATAACTACTATTATTAGCATGACAACTTAACATAGTTCAAGAACACTTTGATCTCTTTCACCCACAAACAACACAAAAAGTAAAACAGGTATAGTCAAAATCATCCTAGCATCTGTCGCAAGATGTTTGATTTATGTTCTTTCCTCTCTACATAGTAATGTTCTTGCTTTTTATTCTTTTGAAGACAATTCTCGTTTTTTAAGTGTATGCAGTCAAGGTTTGTTCTTCCTCCAACATGCCTGTTCATTAACTCACCATCTCTTTTTTTTTTCTTCTTCTTGATGGGCCAACTCAATCTCAGAAGCCTGCCCTTCAGATCCTTTTCTTTGACATGCTAACATGTCAATTATCTCTTGGAAATGTAAAATACTTTAGTATTTTATAAATTAAACAATAATATTTTAATTATGTTTATAATAAAAATGAATTTTGAATTATTTATATATTTTTTTATAAAAAATATATTGCATATAATTATATTAAATAATATATTAAGATTGAGTTATTCAAAATTAAGAATTCAAGTTCAACTTTTTTCATTTTGTATTTTCTATTAAAGAATCTTCTGATTATATCATGTGTTCAAACTCTTTTTTTTTCTTTCATTGTGTATAATTGATATATTTATAGATTCCACACTTGTTTAAACTTATTAATAAGGTTATAAAGTAAAGTGGTCATTATAATTACTTAAATTATAACATAAGACCATGCATTCTTCTCAACAATAAACAAGTTACATATATAATATAATATTTTAGACTTAATATTTGGATTTATGTATTAAGTTGAACAAAAGAAATCTTGCATCTGATATAAAATTGGATTATAATAAAGGTCTTGACTCCACTTAATCTAACTAAACCGATCAAATTCTTTTGGACATAGTAAGTTATTTATGATATTATGAGATGAGAAGTATTACTCATAATCTCATTGTAAAAATCTTCTTCAATTCTCACTATCTAAACTACAACATACTATGTGAATTTGTAAGTCTAAATATATGAAGACTTTTATCTAAAGTATTCTTCGTCAATGCATAAAACTAAAACTTTTATAACCTTAATCTTTTATCATTAAAATATTTTAGAGTTATCTTTTAAAAACCACACTAGTAAAAAATAGATTTATTATCGCGCACATTATGTATTGGTTCACCAGAACTTGAAGCATAATATCGCGTGGTGGCACTTTTGAAATTATATTCACAGTATAGGCCTCGGTTTTGAGGTGAACCGGGCCTATTGTCCCTGAAAAATTCTGACATTCCCCTCAAGGCGGTCTTGAAATAAATTTGTAGGGGAATAGGCCTCGGTTTTGAGGGGAACCGCGGCCTATTGTCCCTGCAAAATTCTTACATTCTCGCCAAGTTAGTCCTAAAATAAAACCGTCAGGGAATAGGCCTCGGTTCTGGGGGGAACCGCGACCTATTGTCCCTGCAAAATTCTGACATTGCTCCCAAGGCAGTCCTGAAATAAATTTGCAGGGGAATAGACCTCGGTTCTGAGGGGAACCGCGACCTATTGTCCCTGCAAAATTCTGACATTCCCGCCAAGTCAGTCCCGAAATAAATTTGGAGTCAAAGGAATATGCCTCTTAGGGGAACCGCGGCCTATTTCGTGATCTAAACAAATTTTAAATATTTAAGAGAATAAGCCTCGGTTAGGCGGGGAACCGCGACATAAAGGTTGAAAAAAATTTCAAAATTGTCATTTCAGATAATTTTAAAATTTTTTTAGGAGAATAGGCCTCAGTTAAGTTGGGAAACGAGGTCGTATCCCCTCTATTACCCCGGTTTTCTAATGAACCGAGGTAGTAACATTTGATTAGGTTAAAAAAATATTACAGAGAGTGAACAATTTTGTCTTCCTCAAACTCTCTGAAACTGTTCAAACTCTTTGAAAAGCTCTCCTCCGTCGCGCCCATTCTCGTTGTTTTCATTGCATTCTCACAGATCAACCTTGATTTTGATTGTCGTCGTTGCCTTCGTGATCATTTTGGAAGCATTTACACCGATCAAAATTAGTTTTGAAGTATTATTGTGTCGTCGCCTTGGTTTGTTCAATTTTTCTTCACGTTTTTGGATTGTTTAGGTAAGTTTTTTTATTATTTTCTTGCATTTTTTATTATTTTCGATTATGAGACTTACATTTTGTTGTATTTGTGTGTAGGTATTGTGATTTTGCTGCTTCCAAAACTTGGATAGTCGTATCTTCTCTATTGTTGGTTCATTTTTCACGCTCTTAGGTTCCTATTATTGTGTTTATTAAACTTTTTTTGTAAATTTTTTATATTTTGTATGTTGAATATATGTAATTATGTGTGATTGAATGTTTGAATTGATGATTTGAATGCTTATTAATTGTATGATTGTATGACTGAATTGATTGTATGATTGAATTGATTTAATATGTAAAATTGTATAATTGTAATTTTGTAATATTTAGGAATGGATCGAAATTGGATTAATTTACCACGCATTAGTGTTGAGTACGAGAGAGGGGTAAATGATTGCTCTCAAGGTTTGACATATGCTAAAGCCATACTTTCTTGTAGTTGTTTTGTTTTAATGATTTTCACTAACTATTTACAATTGTGATGATATATTGTAGTGTAACAGACATAATGGGTCATATGAGTGTGGATACTATGTAATGTATTGGATGACCCACATTAGTCGTGCCCATATCACAAGAGGCTGGGAAACGGTAATATTTAAATTTAATGAATTTTGATTTTCTCCAACATTTGGAATTCATATACACTAATTAATATCAATTGTCTTGTGCAGAGATTCAAGACTCCTACTCCAATTCCTGAGAAGCCACTTACATTCCTGAGGAAAGCAATTGCAAAACATTTAGTTAGATTATATAATAGTTCATAGTTATTAGATTTAAAATACATTAGAACATGTTGATTTATAGTTATTAGACTTTGTACATTATGTGATGTAAATATTGATTATTGTGTTGAATTTGTTGAATATGTGTTGTTATGATATTGTTTGATATGCAGGTCTGTTTTTGTGATAGTGGATATCACAAAAACATACATGCTATTAAAAAAATTACACGAGAATAGGCCTCGGTTGTGGCAAAACTGAGGCCAAAGGTTACACGAAAATTAAAAAAAAACAAGGTTTTGGTCGCAGTTCAAGCAAGAACCGTTGTCATATCCCCAAGTTATTACCTCGGTTGAACCGAGGTAATAACCCCTCCCCCCCCCCACCCCCCCCCTTCCCCTTTTTTCTCTTTTTTACTACTTCATTTTCTAAAGAACCGAGGCAATAGCCTTCAAGATATTACCGCGGTTGGAATCTCGACCTAAAGTGTCAGACCTTTTTACCTCACCTGTATATGTTGCGGTTCTAAAACCAAAGCGTATATTAAAAAACAACTGTTGTCGTTTCCCTTCGCTCCACTATTCTTAGATCATTTCTAAATTTTCACAGTTATTAGATAGAAAAATTATTTTAGATAAATTAAGTATAAAAATGTTATATAAGTTAAAAAAAATTGTCTTATACATACTTTAAAATGAATCATTTATTATTTTTTTACTTTTAATTATAATAAAATTTAAAATAATAGTTATGAGAACATAAAACTATAATTTACTAGTTGGATTAACAAATCTACTTTTTTTTTATAAATTTAACGATATAATATTTAGTAAAGTTATACTCTTGAGATTATTAATGATGTTAAAGTTCTACTCTTCAGATTATTAATGATGTTAAATTTAATGATATAATATTTAGTAAAGTTATACTATTTAAAATAATAAGATTTAATTAAAAATCAAAAAAGAAAAAGGTGTTTGAAATTATAATGAAGTTGAAATAATTTTTAATATTCTTGAGCTAATATTTGAAGCATAGTTGCTAGTATATTTTTTATTTTCCTCCCAAACTTTATTATCTTGGGATCCAAGTTTCATCCTAAAACTAAAGTGAGTTAAGCACATGGTTTTTGCATCTCGAGGCCTGCTAGCCCCAATGCTTCCCTTTCATACACTTTTACAACCAACTATCCACATAAACGTTCTTGAACTTCGTGTCCATAGAATTTTATTACCAATATATTACAAGGATAATGATATAAAATTAGGGTTAAATATGTTTTTAGTCTCTATATTTTTGGACGATTTTGGTTTTAGTCTATTTTTAAACTAAAGTATAATTTAGTCCTTCAATTTTAGAAAAATCTGGTTTTAGTCCTTTTTACCAAATTTTTTTAACTTTATTTGCTGTTTCAAATGCATTTCTCAGTTAACATTGAAGCAAAAATGTGTCAAACAGTATAAACAATCCAAATGCTATAATGAAATGTGCTTGAAACAGCAAATAAAGTTAAAAAATTTTAATAAAAATGATTAAAACCAGAGTTTTCTAAAGTTGAAGGACTAAATTGTACCTTAGTTTGAAAATGGACTAAAACCAAAATCGTCAAAAAGTATAGGGACTAAAAATATATTTAACCCTATAAAATTATATAAAAACATATAATAAAGAGAAAAGCAAACAATGTTGCATGCTAAATTATGTTTATTTTAGCAATGTGATAAGAGTATATATTCAAATAACTTGAGTGAATAATTGAGCTAGATATATAGGTGAAATGGTTGAAAACTTATAAAAACAACAGCAAGATTGCATTAAATATATCTAATGTTCATCTTTTGATAAAGAAAGCTATGATTGTAATTGTTTGTTTGCATATGTTAATGAAATGGGTAGCAAAAGAATATTGAATTTGATTTGAGAAAGGAGGGAAAACCATTATAACGGTGTTCCTCATTTTTTTACTCTGCAAATTGTTTTATGGTGCTATGGATATAAACCATTTTGGACACTCTGAAGCACAAGAGACAAAGAGCAACAAAGTGAAGAAGAAGGTGTAAAGCTCCAAGTTTTAAAATTCAACCCTAAAGAGAAACAAAGTCATTCCATCATCATCAATAAAATAATTATTAAACATTTTTAAGTGCTTTAGGGAATCCACAATATCTGCCTCCACTCAAATTCAAAAGGTTCAGGTTTTTATTTCTCTTCAAATGCACCCCAAGAGAATACAAATTCTTCTATATACTTTTTTTTAGTACTTGAAAACGAGAAGAATAAAAAAATTGTAATTTAAAATTAATGTATACATCAATTAAAAAATAAATATTTCAAGATATCAAGTTAGATGTAAACCAATTTTAATTCTAAAAATATCATTTAATTTTTTTAAGAGTTAAGATAGCATGACACATATTGATATTCATTTAACACATCAAATAAAGATAAAATGATCTTAAAAGTGTAAATTTTTGTAGTTTTTTAGAAAAAAAAAGAAAGTAAAAAGTAAAAAAGAATAATATTAAATGAATGTAAAAAAATTATATGTGTCAAAATATATTTTTTTTTTAAATGAAAGTTTACAAGTTAATTAATACTGTTTTGGAAAAAACTCTGTAAAGATAAAAGATACAATGAGCATTTCATTATTTGAATATTATATATATATATAATATTCAAATAATGAAATGGCATTTGTAATTGTTCTCCAATATCATCCGATTCTATACCAACAATTGAAACAAAGTTCAAGGTATTTGGAAAGTGGAGTATCAATATGATTTAACTTTCAATTATCTATATGAAGCTATCAAATATAAATTCTTCATTTATAGCTTAGATACTATTCTTTCAAATATTAAATTACTCTATACTTTCGCAAAAACATCTTTTAAGTTCTCTTTAAGTGGTTATGTAGTGTAAATCAATCAAATTAAATTACAATAACACTTTGAAAGAAAAAGTGCATGTCTACGTCAACGTGTTTATTTTGAACGTAAGTTGAAGAATCACTTATTATTATAATTTTTAAGAAATTTATCACGAAGATACACCTTAATTTCTTCAATATTAAGTATTCTTTCATTTAAAAAAATCATACAAGGACATTTAAATTTGCATGAATCAACTTAAATTTTCATGAATCAACACTTTGTGATTGTAGAAATTGTTCAACTCTTCTATCATTCTAATTTATTATTTGTGCTAAATTAATCCGACTTTGATGCATGATATCATTTTTTACTTATTTATGATATCACATCTAAATTTTCTCATGTACTAGTTTCACTTTTTTAAAATAAAGATATATCTCACCTTATTTCATTTAGGAAAAATAAAGATATATCTGACCTTATTTCATTTAGGAAGATTTATATTTTTATTTAATTAGTTCGAAAATTTTAATCAACTTATTATATATCTCAAAATTTTGATAGCATTCACACCAATTTTCAAGTCACTCAAAAATGAAAGTAGTGATATGAAATTAATCACAATCAAATACGTAAAAGAAAAAAAAATCAAAACAAAAGGAGAATGTTGTTAAAAGTGGACTTTAAATCTAACTCAACATCACAAAAACAGTTTATAAGATGAGGTTTGCACTCGTCTATATATTATGAATTGGTCTTATCTCTAATCGATGTAGGACTTCCAACAAATGATATGAAAAACAACAGGATTTGTAGTTTGGGTTTGATCAATTTTTTTTATAAGGAAAAATAAGCTCAAAAGAATTTTTCATCTCTAAAAATAAAAATTGGATTGGTAGAAAAAAATCAAGAAGTTTGTAACCTTTTTATCCTTTTGGGACGTCCTAAAATAATAACAGTGGTCCTATGAGTAAATTTGTGCCTACTAGATAACAAGGTGGAAACTTAGCATATGGAATAAAAAAACTAAATGATGGCATTCATTCATATAATTTCGTTTTAATCTACTTTCTCTTCTTAAATTAATTAATGAAAATCATTTCGAATTTACTACATTTTTTTTTATTCTGGGAAAAAGAATTATTCAAGTCCACCAGAAAAGACATTATATACTCCGGTTCGTTATAATCTTGAAGATGTTGTAAGCCACCACATGGGTAAGCAAAAACAGGTTTGTATCTTATAAATGTTTATAATCACGCAATACAAAAATAATCTTGTCTATACGCATAAATAAGAGTATAAATGAAAGTACAACATAAATTTAAAATGATTTCACACTTCAAGATTTATATCTACGAATACTCACAAAAATATTATTATTTAACATACATTTTTTTTATATATTAAAACTGCAAACTTTCATATAAGTTTTATAGTAAAAACTGTAAATCTTCTTGTGGGACAAAATTACAAACCATTTTCTTACTATTTTTTGGTACTAAAGAAAAAACATAAATTAATATGTAAAAACTAATTTAAACAATTAAACCTAAACTAATTTAAGTCTTTAAAAAAATGAAAAATTACACGACTAGGAGTAAAACATAAAGTCCCTGATGATGTATATTATTACCATATATTGAAAATAATAAATCTTGAAAAAGAAAACAAATAAATACATTAAATGTTGAGCACTTAAAATCAGAAGTCAAATAATTGAAACTTGTAAATTATCTTATCGGATGTTTAGAAAGTAACGTGATAATAAATGTCTAATTTCAGGAATTTATTTGACATTTTAAATACTTATATTATTTTGCTTGATTTGAAAGTGATAATGAAAAAATAATCGAGAGAAATAAAATAAAATAGGACAAAACTTGTGAAAAAAAAAAACATTATTAGTAACAAACCAAGAGATAACTTTTTCTATCCCCAAAAGATTACCATCACGATTATTACTATTATTAGTGTTATCATTCTTGTAATTTATATACCACAACGGATATAACAAAGAATTGAACTTTGCAGTGTTATATTTAACACTTACATGTAACAAACTTCCCACTGTCAGTTTAACAGTGTTGATCTACCTGTAAAGCTTGCATAGCAATCAAATGCACTCTTTGTGATCTTTGCTTACTCACTTTCTATTATTAATCACAAAGTGATATGTTTCTAACATTACTGCATAATATGAAGATCTCATGTGGAAGAAGCAGTGAGAGGATTTACCCAGTTGATGGGCACAATGTTCAATCTATAGATAATTGATTTACACAGGAAAACCCCCCTGAAAGCTTCATGATGGGTGGGCAAGAATTGGGAAGAAATATGAACAGAATTTGATGTTTTACTTCAATGATGGAAATGATATCCAAGTGCCAAACCCGGTTTGCCTAAAACTAAATCCTATTTTACATGTCATAAACTGTAAAGAGAGCTCCAGAGGTAAAAATGGCTGAGAGGCAAACCCCAAGAAATAGTCTACTCTTTACAGAAAATGAATCAAGCCCTTGATGCAGTATGCAGAACTTTGTCTATATTCATATCTCTCAGACTTAATTGATGGAAGTAGGGAGGGTGTTGGAAGAGGAACATGGTAATGTGTTATGCTGATGAGAAGGCCAAGAAATCCGTTCTGGACAACATGGAGCAGGATGGGCAATAAATGTAGGAATTTCATCTCCAGGCATAAGAACTGAAACCCCACTTGCATATACACTCATCTGCAAAATTTACAGAAAACCAGGATGAAATTCATGTGTAATTAAAACAAGGGAGTAAGTTATCTCCAGCAATAGATTAATCAAATTATGGGACTGAGTATGTCCAAGATGATATAAAGAGTTGTATTATTGCCACAACATAAGTTAATAAACCAAGCTTGACAAACCATTGTACATTGTGAACCTCGGAGAAAAGCAACAAATGCTGATTTGTTGCTCCATTTTTGTCTAAAAATGTGTTTGGATACACAACTAAATTGTGTACAAATATAACAAGTCTTTTTACATGATAGCTGATGTCACAAACTTGACTGGTAAGAATCACTGGTTACTTCTACAGTTATAAACTCTTTCAAACAACCATTAATAGCATTAGTTTTGCTATCATAAATGAATAAAATGTATATCAATGAACATGTGAATTCTTTCAAGGCTAGGCTATTTACAGTATGCAATAGTCTAGTGGCGTTTAGACACATTACGTATGCAGATATAGTAATGCAATAGCTGCAGCACTATTTTCTAGTTAGATTTCTCAACACAAAAAGCAAATTCACCAAAGGGCCTAGTCCAGAAAATCAGAAAGGAGAAAACAATTGATGAGTACTTGACATTATCACCCATTTTAAACTGAAAATTCGATCAGGTTAGTTGATTGTGACAGCTTTACGATGGAAAGAAAAGAATGCTATCAGTTAGACACACAATGTCAGACACAACCAGGCAGGTATGGTCTAGGATGCAAGCACACAGGGAAAGTGAATTGGTCAGTATCATGCACAACGTTTTATTGAAAAGTGGCTAAAACAATCGTAGGTAAAACACCATAAAGCCACCCATTTTGACTATTGCTGAACAGAATTTTACTGTGAAGTTGTTTGCATCCGATGCTAAACTTATAAACCAAGATCTAGCTAGTGATCACATCCCATCATTCAGCAAAGTGATTAAATTTTACTGTATAAGATTCACTGGCACAAAGAATCTTTTCCTAGACACCTAGTGGCCCTCACTTCTGTGTAAGATTAAATGAAATAAAGTGACAAAAACAAAAGCATTTATATCATAAATTTGACAACAATGCATTATACGCAAGACAATGAAATAAACATACAGAAGAGACATTGATACACAGAAAACAAAGCATAGCAATTGCCTTCATTTTAAAAGTCAATGTTCTGCACTGTGTATAACATGTTGATACCTTTCAATAGTTAGTTATTATTAAAGGACACTAGTTAAAGAATCAATATACAATACTTTTTTAATTACAAATCACGACAAGATATGTTACAAAATACTGTTTATTAACAGGGTATTTGAGTGTCTCTGATAGATTAACAGTTAAAGAATCACATGCTATATTTCTACCCTTCTGTGTGATTAGTCTCTAATCCAATTTCCTTCTGCGTATGGTTTGTTACAGAAATGTGAAGTTCACTTTTATGTAAAGAAAATTCCAAAACGATCTCTGACCACTATCATTACCATAAACAATAAAAAGAATCCCAGTCAGAAGCCAAAGTGCGGGGAGCATTTTCACCAAAGTCCATATTCTGTTATCTATATTCCATTAACACAATACTGAGATCCTCTGAGCAGATGAAAATGCCAAAAAAGTAAGCTATTAAATTCTGGATTAGTTCCTTTCAAAATAAAAATTTGAATTGTGTGATGAGAGAGCTTTTCTGTCTAAAATCTCATTGGCCAATGCTAGAGAATCATTTAATAGTTTTTGATAAAGGTGAAAGAAACAAATCCATCGGAGACAGCGTCTCAATCAAGTTGTGCCCTACTACCGAACTGAGATTGGATAAGTAGGTGGGTCCAGCGTGTTCCACCGAAGGAATGGCACAAGGCAGACAACACAATTGTTACATGGTACTGGTTCATCATAGGATACTACACTATACTACATTAAAAACTAAATATTAAAGCGGTATAAGCCAAGAAGATATATATGTAGAATAAAATACAATATACCATGTGGTTACTTTATTTCTCTATTAGCATACAAGACTGGCATTTAAACGTTGACCAACTGTCTGAGACCACAGACACCGGCCACACACGGTTTCATCAAAGATTTTGGAGATGCTGGAGAGGATGAACAGCAAGGACAATGTGGGTCACAACTTTAATCACAAAGATTTACAAAGACTCGTGGCAAGGGACCAAGTGTTGAGTAGAATGCTTCCACGCAGGACCATCTTCACATAAAACTTACAAGACAATACAGTTCGCTCACGAATCATAACGAAGATAATTGACAGAACGTGCAAATGCAGAATGAAATCAAACCAAAAAAAATGGTAGGGTTAGCTAAAATCTATAGAGTTCACTTTCCAATGAAGATAAAAAAAAAGGATTTGTCAGAGCTAAATTGATATTTGACCGAAGGGAAGTTGAGGATTAATATTAACCACCACAGCAAAATAGCAGAGCATGTTTTTATCAAAGAAAAGGCATAAACATAAAACATTTGAAGACGGGAACAGAAGAGTAGAGCCACTAGGAAAACCTCTTATGGAAGACCAGGACAGTTAGAGATCTAACATTCGTTGCAGATATATATATAACCAAACTGATAAATGTAAGTGGGAGAACTTCTGAAATTGAGTTAGACTCGGGTCCAAGAATGAACAAGAAAACATAGAAGGTGGTGGTGATTAAGATGACAGGCACAATCACAAAACGTCTAACAATCAAACAGCCCAGAGAACTTTATTAAAAAAAATAGCAAGAAGACTGTAAAATTTCAAAAAATCCCAAGATCCAGTAGTCTTTGAGCAATTAAGTGAGGAAATTATGCGAATTAAAAATTACATAAAAAAACTAGAAAATGAGAAAACCCACCAAAGAAAAAACAACTTTTGGCACGAAAAGGTGGAGGCTTTATCATCGGGACAAGAGAATTTTACTTTTTTTTTATTGATTTTACTTACTTTTGGTGAAGGGTGAGCGAGCTTGGCGGGGAAGCCGATCTGGGCTTCGACGTCGCGGGGGGCAGGGCGGGCAGCGGGAGAGAGGGGCGGTGAGGTGGGGCGGAGAAACCTCTCGAAAATGGCCATGACTAGGAACATGGAGATGAGAATGGCGGTGGCGACGAAGCCGAAGGAGACGGCGTTGACGGAGCTGTCAAAGTTGGTCCAATGCTCGTCTCTGTGGACGTTGAGTGGAGCCTGAATTGGTGGCCACCCGTTGGCATTGGCGTGGTCCCCCACCACCATTTTTGGTGCCGATGAAGCCTCTCTTCTCTTCTGCTATGCTGTTTTAACCATTCTTTTTTTGTTGGCCGAGAAAGAGAGAGTGAAGTAAGAAGAGTGTGGAAGAGTTCAGTGAAGTTTGGCAATGGAGATTGTTTCACTGTGTTAAGCAATGCAGAGAGAGTGAAGGAGATAGAAAGGAAGAAGTGAAGTGAACATTGGAATTTGGATGAACCCCTCTCTCTCTCTCTCATTTTCTTTATATTTCACACATATACGATAAAAACAGAACCAGAAACCTCTTTACCATCATTATTCATTTTTTATTTTTCCTAAAGAAGCTGTTTAGTCAATGATGTCTTCCCTCTCACAACCTTCTCATTCTCATGTTTATTAAGATTAAAACAATAGTTCTTAAATAACAATATAATAATATTATTAGAAGTATAAATAAAAATTAATTAACACCACATTAAAGACAGAAGCTCTTAATTAATATTAAGCACGCTTAGTAAAAGGACTAAAGCTTGGCGGATTAATCCGTCATATTAGAAAAAAAAAAGTAGGTCAAGATAATACTTTTAATGAGAGTTTGAATAATCAAGCTAGATTAGCCATTTTGCAACTCCTAATTATCAGTATTTAAAAATAGGATATATTTTAACTTATTTTTTCTAAAAAGAAAAAAAACTTATCATAAAACTCTTATTTATACTATACTTATTCTAAAACACACAGAAATAAGAAAGTCTGTCCAGACTATTTTATCATGCCAGTCTTATTTAAAAGTGTTTTTTTTTATTATTTCTTTATTAGCATTTGATATAAGAATACAATAGCACAGATGAAAATAAAATCTTCATTTGATTAAATAAAGTAAAATTAATTTATAGTTCGTTATATTATTCATACGGCAACCAGTACAAAAGAGTTATTTTATTCTATTAAAAATAGGTATTAGTGTTTTTAATATATTTCTATTAGAATTTTGCAAATAAATGTTAAGTCTAACAAATTAAAAAATATTTTTTAATAAAATCGCATAAAAATATATTTTTGGAGTAATTTTTTTTTCTTTTAATTTCTTACAGAAACATTAGTTAACTTTATTAACAGTGGACTTAGTTTAGAAAATTTAGAGCATGAATAAGGCCATAAGTAATAGACTTACTATAGCCAATTTTGATATTTCAAACTCAATTTAACAAACAAATAAATACCACACCGAATTCGTATCTAACTTTCTACAATATTAAACCCTTTTAATGAGTAAGGAAAAAAGTCAAATCACTGTGAGTTGATTTTTTAATTGAGTAGTGATATTTTGGAGATGTACTAAATAAAAACCATTCACTTTATATTATTAAAGTGGGTGGTGGTAACGTTGCTTGTATTTTTTTAGTATAAAAATAAAATTAAAATAAAATCAATCTTTTTAACTTCAGTAATGAACTCTTGTTTTATTCTGCAAGTGGAAATTGGCTTTGTAGACAGAATTTTATGCGAGATTTTTAATTTGTTTATCGTTAAAATTTTAATATAATAATATATAAATGAAGATTTTAAAGTTAAATATATTTAATTAATAATTTTTTAAGATTTCCAAAAAATATTAATATAATATAATAATATAAATAAATAATATCACAAAAAATAACAATTAATATATTGTAATAATTTTTGTAAGTATGCTAAAGTTATTTTTTTTTCAACTTTGATTATTGTCTAGTTTTTGTGTCACTGAATTGAACTCTATCAGGATTTTTATTGTAGAATTTGGCAATAAGGAAAGTTCTTTTTCAATCATGTTGAGTCTTTATATTTTGCAAGAGTGTTGTTTTGTGTAGTACATGTATCATTTATTTAAATATAATAATCAGTGTGGAAAATAATAAAAATATAGTATAAAAGAATTGTTCTAACATCCCTTAAGTAAAGGGGTTGTTTCTAAGAATGGATTCAAGCTAATGTTCTAACATTTGTTGCAAATAAAACTTGACATCAACCATTCAAACTTTATATAAATGAATGCCAAATACCTTCATAGCCATTATAGCATAAGTGTCATGTGATTAGGAGTTGTATATTTTTATTAAAGGAGTTATTGTTAAAACATATAGATATGGGAGTGACTAACAATTTAAGAGTAAATTTGATTGAGAATTTGTAGATAAAATTCATTCATTCACTCTTTTAAAAGAAATACAAAAACTTTAATTTTAAATAGATATCATTCATTTACTCTTCTTCAAATTTATCTTCACATGTGAACACATCCTAAGTAAAGGAGGTACTAGTTTTGAAAGTGAATGAGTGGATTTATTGATACTTCTACTATAACACCCCGCTTTCGCTTTTCAATGTGCTTTGTCCTCACTCGCACATTTTCGAAAAAAACTTCCCAGTTGAGTTCTTATGGGTTGGGCTACCGACGTCAGCGAATATTGACTGTCCCCACACATCAACACGAGGCTTTCCAATGTGTTTTGCCCTCACTCGCACATTCTCCGGAAAAACTTTCCAGAAGGTCACCCATTCCTAAATTACTCCAGGCTAAGCACGCTTAACCATGAAGTTCTTATGGGTTAGGCTACCGAAAAACAAATGCATTTGTTGATATGAGTAGCCAAATTAATTCCTTTAAGTTATCCTTCAATCGTATAGTCCCATACTTATACAGTCTCTAGATCTCTCTCATTCCGGGTGTATGTTTGATTCGTCCATGTGTCTCTTCCACTCCAAACTTGCCAGGAGCCGCACTCCCCGTCCTCATCAGTGCCCGAGCATCACATCTACTGAATGTCGTGTTCGAAAAACATTAAACAAGTTAAATACATATAATTTGTTGTTTATTTTTTTTCATGCAAAACCAACCTCAATTGAATCTAGAATTTATGCCTTACAATGAACCCAAAGTTGTTCTTTGTGTGATTTTTCTAGTAATGACAATGTATTGTTAAATGTGATGTTTTTATGTCGGGAAATTACTTAAGTAAACAAAAGCATATTAAATTTTTTGTTGTATAATTAATGTAAACTTGTGTTCGTGTTGTTTTAATCATAGCATTTTGGTTTCCTCAATTTGAAGATATTAATTTAAATGGTAGAGATATCAAATTTTTTTTATCAACAATGATGGTGATACAATTATAAGATCAACTTACAATTTATCATAAATATCATATAGTTATAAAATTTATCAATTTACTTACATATATAAGATTTTCCAAACAAATTATAACTTAAAATATCATGCATAAGCAAAAGGAATTCTAGAATGATATCAACTTCTCTTACCTTAAAGTTTTTACACTAAAAAAGGTAAGTGAAAATTGAATAAGAAATTGAAGCACATTACTCCTTATTAGCTCAATATCCTAATTCTTACAACATCTCAATATAGAATAAAACTGCATGGTTTCTTTTTATACAATACCTCTAGAAATATATATACTCATTGATTAATAGAAAGAATTTGAAGAAGGAAGCAAAATTACACTCAGTACTTTAGAGTGAGGTTTTCTAGAAGGAAGAATGTACAATATATCGATATGGAAGAAGTTGAATATTTAAGAGAATGTTAAATATATTTTTTGTCTCTTAATTTTTAGTGAAAATTAGAATTAGTGTTTTTTCGAAATTTTGATCGAATTTAATTCCTTAACTTTAGAAATGTGTGAATCTAGTCTTTTTAACCAAATTTTGTTAAGTTTATTTGACGTTTTAAATGTATTTCATAATAATATTTGAGTTGTTTATAGTGTTTGACACATATTTCTTTTTAATGTTAGCTGTGAAACGCGTTTGAAATCTTAAATAAATTTAATAAAATTTTGTTAAAAAAGACTAATTCAATTTTCACTTAAAGTTAAGAGATAAAAGACATATTTAATTATTAAAGAAAAAGGAAAAAGTGGAAGAGTAAACTTTCTAAGGGGAGAATGTGTTTTTTTCTTTTTTAATAGAAGAAAGAAAGACTTAGATTTCTAATGGCACACTCTCATTTTCTACGGTCACCCCTTGCTTGCTAACTATCATTCCATTCTCATATTTTTCTTTTATCAAGCCCAAATCTTCAGATCCATTTTCTCTTCACTATTTGTAACTACCATATAATCAAACACACCATCAAACAAGTTAAAACTTCAATAAATTTATTTTTCTCTTAGAGATTATTTCACACACTTATATCAATGGCTAGTTACAGAATGATAAAAGGCTAAAAATACTTTTACCAATAATTTAAATTTAATTTTCATAAAATATAGTATTATTGTTATTTAAAATTCATTTTAATATTTTAAGACATAAATAATTAAATAATTACAAAATATTCATGTATTTTATAAATTTCATTTATTTAGTTTTTTTAAAGAATGTAGTTCCTAATTTTTACGTAAAAACATTTTGTCTCAAAGTTTAGCTAATAATTCAGATTTAAGTTCAAATTACTTTAAATAATTTTTATTTTTTAAATGTGAAACGTGTTTTTTAGACTTCAAATCTCAAATTAAATATATATTAAATTATTGCTTTGAGAATGTATTATAAACATATTTTTAATTTATTGATACAGAACTTTTTCATTTAATACCTTTTAATATATATTAAAATAAATTGTAAATATTTCAAAATTCAATAATTTTTTTTTGTCTCAGCTATCATTTTTTGTTAGAATAAACTCGGTCTTTAGATTTTATTCAATATGATCTTTAATGAAAAATGTCACTAAATAATAGTATGGGACATTTTATCCTTTTCGTGTTTTAACTACTTATTGTAATAAATTATAAACAGTAAGTAATGGTTAATGTTATATATTAATTTAGATTTTTATTCGTAAATAAATTATAATTTTTATTAATTATAGAGATTATTTTAGATGTGATAATTTTTATTTTATAAAATAGTGTTTAACTTAGTCATGATTAATTATTATTTTTCCTAAATTTGTAATTATTTAATAATTTTCTTGCGATAGTAAAAAAATGTCTAAAAAGTGATACTTACTTGTCTCTTTGGAGGAAGTGAGACTTGCATGGGTGAAATTAATGTTCCAATCATCATACATGTTTTCTTTTGGAAACCAATCAAATTATCAATTATGTTCCACTACAATAAAAATTAAATTTATTAATGAAAATTTTCCGTGAAGTAAAATTATTAATGACTTAGGTCAAAATTTATATAGATAAATTTTATAAATGGATCAGAATATCTATTATTAATTATTGACGGTCTAAATTCATTAAAAATTATTTATTGATAAATACTTATCAATAAATATCATGATTTGGTCTTTTTCTTTCTTTTTTATTTTTTTTTCTCTTTCTCCTTCGTTGTCATTCTTGTATGTCATTGTTGTCATTCATCATCGCAATCATCGTGAGTAGTTATCATTGTTCATCATCGTCATTGCCACTATATTCATCACATTTGACTCTTCTTCTTCCTCCTCATTCTCTTCTTGTGTCTCATCTTTCTTCTTTTCTCCTCCTTTTTATTTTCACCCATCTCCATTTAATTTACAACACATATAAATATATTTGACTAAAAAATTAATGTTCATGAAGAATTTACTAACAGATTATAAAAAATATATAATTATTCATGGATTTATGAATGAATTATTAAAAAATACAATTGTTGATGAATTTATCAATGACTTTTATCACTACACGATCAAAGCTAAAGCAAGAACTTTGACTCATATTTTATTGACAAAATTTATCAATAAAAATATTTGTTAATAATAAAAAGTATACATTTTTTACATATTTTACCCATAAATTTTACCAACATATCCATTAACGATGTAACTATTTACTAGTAATTAAAATCATAAAATTTATCAATAAAAAATAGATTTTTTAGGAGATTTTTTTTGTATTAGTAAATGCTATTATTTCATCAATAAAATTTATTAATAAATGTTAATATACTAACAATTTTTTTATCAATAATATACTATTTTCTTGTTGCGATTTGTAATCGAACTAATTGTTCAAAATATTTCGTTAATTACAAGAGAGAATAGGTTTGGATAATTTTTTGCCTCCATCTATTTCAATTTATATTTTCTAAGAAAAAAAATCATTCACAACATGTAGAATAAGAGAGTGAGAAGAAATATAATGTAAAATAGTATGATATCAAAACAATATACAAATACCTTTTTCTCAATTACTATATTCTATTCTATATTAAAAATATTTGAATTAGTTTTGGTGACTAACACGGATAAACAAAATAATAACACAACGATATTTCATCTTGAATAATATTTATTTGTTTGAATATCGATATCATATTTCCAATTACAATATCATCAAATATTTATTTATTACAAATTTTATTATTCTTTAAGAAAATAATTAGATTATTCTTATCATATTCAAGTCATAAGAAAAATTAAATGATAAATATTAAACTAAGAGATATAAATAATTAAAGATGACAATTGAAGATAAATATAAATGAACAAAATGATTGTAAAAGATATGAATAAATAAATAAAATTAGTACATAATTGAAGATACATATAAAAATGAATAAATAAATAGAATAATAACTTTCGGAGAGGGGGTTAATGTGGAGATAAATTGATTATTTTGACTTAGTAAATAGAGAAGACTCTATTGGTATCCTTACTTACCATCCATTATATATTTAGATTTTTACTATAGTATATTTCATCTTTCCATGTTCAGAAATATACAGTTTCTTCTCGGAAAGATACATTTGTTTATTTTTATGAGTTTGATTTAGTCTCTCATACTCATATTTTTTTTATAGTAAATATTTATATAATAACGAATAATAAACGTGTTTTGAGGTGTTAATTAGATGTCAAACTACATATAATAATACTTAACATTAATTTTATAAAAAAAATATTAGAAATAATGACACAAATATAATATAAATATGAATAAATAAGTAAAATAAAATTATAGATACTTCACTAAACAATTATAGATAAATAAATAAAATATATAAGATAGAAAATAGAAAATGAAATGTTTATGTATCATCACTAGTTCTAATATATTATATATGAGAAATATTAATTTTGATAATGCGTTTGGATGGGAAACTGTTATTAATTTGTGGAGTTTTCTTGTTTTGCCCTAATTTGAATGTTGAACTGTTTAGTTAGTGTTTGAGAACATTATTCAAATTTGATGTAGTGTTTCGTGTAAAGTTGCAATTTTTTTTCAAGGGTTTTCAATTTTGAGTTTCTTGGGTTGAAACTAAAAGGTTGGGGTAGGTTTTTGGTTTATAGTTTGATATTTAAAAGTTTTCTAATATTTGGTTTTTTTAAGGTAGGGTTAGGTGGTTTTTCTTTTCCTAATTTGAATTATGGAACAGGTCTTGAGTGATCCCCATAAGCGAGCTGTGTATGATCAGTATGGTGAGGAGGGATTGAATGAGGTGTCGTCGGGTGGCGGTGGTTTTCTTGGTGGTAGTGATGGTGGGCCGATGACATTCCGGTTCTATCCCAGAAATGCTGATGATATATTTTCTGAGTTTTTCGGGTTCATGAGTCCCCTTAGTCGTGGTGGAATGGGAGACATGGGTGACCGACCTAGATTTTCCAGGGGTGAAATATGTACGTGGTTCCAATTTCACCTTTAAGAATCCAATTTCACTTTTAAGAATCAGTAGCCAACCTTCGTTACAACACCAGAAATGTTGAACCCAGAAATGTTGAACAATGTTGAACCCAGAAATGGCGAAATCAATCTTAGAAAAAGGGTAATTTTCTTTAACCCAGCCTTAAACCTACCACCTACCTTACGTCATCTTAATTTTTTTAAAATATTTACACGTGTCACGTATTCATAAAACTTCACAGCTTTAGCCACGATGGCATTTACACCGTTAAATTTTTAACTACGTCAACGAAAAGGATCTGATTGAACATTTTTTAACGTCCTTATTAAATTTTTTAAAAGATAAAATCATTTTGAACTAAACCCATAAAAGTATGGACTAAATGATGTATTAAACCTATTTTTTATAATTTGAAATATCTTATTCATTTTACGTTTTATATTTATTTAAATTAAAAATAGAAACACAACTAACATCTTAATTAGTGTCTATTACACAAGAGATATATTTATTTTGTTACCGTTAAAAATTGTTATATAAGTATTTTAATATATAAATTAGAATTAAGATAAATATTTTTATTATAAACATTCATAAAGTTGTTACCTTTTACCTTCCAAATTTGTTTTATCATTGATGAGAGAGTGTGGAAAGTGTGGGACATAGAAGGTGAGTAGCCAGTGGCCAGTATATGAAGATTAAGCTATCTTTCGTCTTTATAATGACGTGTATATCAATGATGGGCATAACTTTTTATTATTTTTCGGTGGAAAGCTTATTTATATAATCATCCCATCCATTCAATATTTAAACATTTTTATCATTCCTTTTCTTCAAATTATTTTTAAATAATATCTTTTTACAAAAATAATATGTTTCGGTCAATGTTCCCACGTTAAATTTATTAATATGATATCATTATATCAATTAATCTTATCTGAACTGCTTTGAAATCTACGGTTTTATTTTTAAAATATGTCTTAAAAAATTAAAAAAGAATCAAATATATTTAAACTATTTTTATATCAAGTTCTAAATGATGTAAAAATATCGAGTATAATGAAAAATAATTAAAAATGATATTTTTAATCCAATAAAAGTTTTTCAAATAATGTGTTGTTGTAAAAAATGATATTAACCCTTTTAATATATAAAAGTTTTTTTTATTAAAGGTTGTGTTTCAGTGGACATGATGAAGCTTTTTTCTTTTGATGATGATTTGGAGCTTTCCCTTTGTATTAGTGAAAAATAAGATTTTTGATGTCTAACTCCTTTGTGTATGATTGAAGTTTTGCATGCAAGAGATGGCTCAAGATTTTTCCAATAAATTTTCTTCCTTTCAAAGTTTCAATTATTTAAACTTTGTGTCTAATCAGAATTCGACAAACTTTAATAAAACTTAGTGCCTAATTTCCTAATCATATCCAACAAAAATATGTCACTTGCATCTTCCTCTAATCTATTCAAATAAAAAGAGGACTGTCACTTCCCCATACTCATTTAAAATAATATTTCTTTAACTAATTATACTTTTAAATAATTGAAAAAAAAAGGAAGAAATGGACAGAGTAGAATTTCACCAACACAATTTTTTAATTATTATTCTTATTTTGATTCTTAAAAGATATTGTTTAATACTACCATATTACTTAACAAAATTATTAAATAAAAATTAAATTTCAATATCAAAATAACTAAGTTAAACAATATTTTATAAATTAAAAATTATTGATATTTAAAATATTCATTATTCATTCCATATAAAATTATTTATTTCATTACATCTCATTACTCGTACTTTAAAAAAATTATTCTATTAATCATAAATTTAAAAAATTAATCTTTTACAAAAATAACTTTAATTTTATAAGTATAAATAAAAAATTAAAAATATATGAAATCGATTTTTAAATAATTATTTCATGATTAATATTTCTTAAACTAAAAAAATTATTTAGGTCACTTAAATTTATATATATATATATATATATATATATATATATATATATATATATATTTAAATAACATTGTTGAATAATTATTAACCAGTAATGGTATCCACGAGTTGAATACCATGGTATAATTAATAAATAAATAATTAAATACTATTATCCATCTATCTATTAAAGATATTTATTGTAAAAATTTAAAAAATAATATTTTATAATATATAGTTATTTAAAAATATTGAGACTAAATTATTTTAATATTAAAAGGTTTTAAATAAATAATTTTGTTATAAACGAGTTTCATTATTTTAAAAGATATCATCTATACAGACACTATTTTTTTAAGTTATCTAACTTCTTTCTAAGAGTTTTTTTACTCTACACGTTTGATTGAATAACCGAAACCATGGGATTGATCCTTGCAACGAGCTCTTCAATTTGGACCAATCAATTTTTTTTATTTGCATAAGTTGAGTTTTAGTCCTTTTCTTTGGTTTTTTTTTATATTTACTATGTAAGTCTTTTTCCACGTGCATGGTATTTTTACTCATTTATATGAGTATCTCTTGGTCAATGACCATAACAGTATGTCCAAATCATTCTTGTGATATTTCTATGTGTAGATAGAGCATCTTACAAATTGGGAAGAGTTTCGCTGGTTAGGGCCTTGTGAATTGTTTGGTCAGGTAAGGGAACCTAATTGTTTTGGTGTTTGTGAGTTTGATAAATTTCATGTTTTGCATGTTGATGACTAATTTTATTTTGAGAATGAAATTAGTTGTTATGATGAATTTTATTCGTGTGTATGATTGTTTTAAATTGAATGTTTGATTCATGTCTGGATAATTTTTTTGGTTTTGTAATTGTTTAAAGGAAGTTAAAATCTGAGCAATTAAACAAATTGATACGAGCTCAAATGTTTTAAATTTTTTTTTGAAGCAATTCACTAAGAGGAAAGGTATCAAGTTGAGAAATTGAGCATATACAAGTTCCCTCATAATAAAAAAAAATTGTTGTTGTCATCTGATATAATGTTGAGCGGTAATAGACTGGGCTGAGCACCAGTTTCATTGTGCAAGTCTGGGAGCATTTTAGCTCTAGACCGTTGATCTTAATGCTCTAATAACCATTTGCACTCAAATAGACTAGGATGTGTTATGTTGTGAAAAGTAGTAGGAGGTCCTAATCTATGAACATTGTTTGGTCCTATTAGGCATGGAGTGAATTAACCTTGTGTGTGGTCAGGTGATAACCCTTTGAAGTTAGGTTTTGCAGAGCTTAGACCACCACATGTGCACACCTCTAGTGAGTTTTAACGTCAAGAGCATATATTTGGATAATTGAGTCTAATGTTAATTGTTTGTGTGTATCTATGATTTATTGTATTTAATCCATACTTAACTTATATTTGATATAATTTAATTGTCTTTAGATGATTCTTTTTAGCTTATTCTATTGTTTCTTTTGTGGTTCTTATGTTTTGTTTGTTTTTTTTACGATAATCACCTTATTCATGTAAGCAGACGAGGAGTAGATG
This sequence comes from Vigna reflexopilosa, assembly GCA_027742785.1. Lineage (NCBI taxonomy): Eukaryota > Viridiplantae > Streptophyta > Magnoliopsida > Fabales > Fabaceae > Vigna > Vigna reflexopilosa. Next base: position 10,974,600 of record CM050911.1, on the reverse strand, counting down.
TTGATGTATTTTTAATAATCATCTTTTATATATATATATATATATATATATATATATATATTATGATTATTTATTTTTTGAGATAAATGTATACTTTTTGAGAAAATGTGTTTTATATTATTGATCTTTTAATATCTTATTTTATCAGTATAATAATGAGATGTTATATTCATAAATTTTACTTGGAAATACGAATTTTTTTTAACTGTGTATGGTTAAATTAAACATGCATATTAGCTGAAATAATTGAGTTGGAAAAATAGTAAACATGGATTCTTGAAAAAAAATGTCATGGTTAATTAATGTGTGTTTGATATTATTGCAAGAGTTATACAAAATGGGAACAATCACTCTATTAGGAATGTTTTTGCGTAATTATTTTGATTCAGTGCAATTATTAAAAGAGTTATCTCATGTCATAATGATCCATTCTAAAGGTCATTTTCATTGAGATGCAAAGTCTATATTTTGTAATTTAAAATGTATATGTAAGAAAATTATAGTATCATTTAACTATAAGTTATCATGCAGCAAAAAAAAAATAATAACATTATCAACTTCGTAATACTTATTTAAAAATTTAAAATAGTCTTCTTCATTCAAAGTGATTTTTTTAATATTTTATAAACATATATTTTATATTATATTTCAATTATATATATACACACACTAACTTGATTAATCAGATATACTTTGTTCATTCATATACTAACTTGATTCATCATATATAAAATTAGCATAGCCAAATATAGCAATATAGACAAATTATAAAACCATAATATTTGATTATTATATAAGAAACTATTGATATTAGATATATTAGATTTATTAAATAACAGAATTTTTATGTTTTTAAGGAATAAGATTTGATGGTATATAAAAAAAATATTTTGAACGTTATCTGGGGTTAATATTCATAACAAAACAAAAATTAAAATTAACGTTCTTATAACCTAAAGTTAACTAATATATATATAATTTATAAAATTTCTCTTATATAAATCTAATTTTATTTTTAATTCGTACTTTAGGTAATTTTAGTTATAGAGAAATTCATGTAAAATTTTTATCCAAAGATAACGTTTAATCAAATATTTACAAAATGTTACATGTTGAATTCAACTTTTAACTTTTAAGTATTCATATATAAAGACTTGTATGTAACATTTAAATATTTCTTGTGACTCAATATCTTAATCCAATACTTGTTTTTATTCTCATATTTAGATTTTTTTTCCAAAGGAATCTTATAAACCATCCAAGAATAATTTAAGTCTAATCACATGGATATACTCTAGGTTAATTATAACACTTAAAATCATTAGTGTTAGCTACTTTAATCTTTATCATTAAAATATATACGCCATCAATGCACACTGACGTTGTTTGTTATATATGATGTGTGTGTTGCATGGTAAAACTACTCATTTAAGTTTTTATACAAGCAACTCTTTAATATTTTCCCAATCAACACCTTTTTCACTTTTTATTTTCTCTTCCTCCTTCTTATCTTGCTTTTTTCTCTCAGTCAACACTTTCCTGCAAGTAAGTTTCATTCTGTGAGATTGAAAAGTTTAAACAAATTCTTTGAATAGACAAGGAAGTTTGTAAGTAACGATGTTTGTTCATGGTTCTTACATACAAGGGTTTGTCGCATTGATTTAATTGTATTATATGTACAAATTCCGTATGATATAAAGTATATATTTTATCATATAAAAGAAATATTTATATCTTAAAATAAAATATTAGTTATATCTTAAATTACATGAAAGAAAACATATATAGAAAGTGTATGACATGTCTTAAAAAGACAAGTGTGATGGCACAATGAAAGATAAGGAAAGAGAAATGAAAAAAATTTGGAATTGGTATCTTTCCAACAGTTGCACGATTGGAACCAACAAATTGTTCCTTTTTTTGGTTTTTCTGAGACTTGTTCTCTCTTCTGTATTCTTGTATCCGTATAGTTTTTGGAGAACAGTTGCATCATTCTACATTTGACCAGATAGAACTTCATTGGAAATTTTTACAAGTTTTAATAAAAAAAAATGAAATATCGAGGAACAAGAGACGTAGATGATAACAAACAACACTGTTCAACGTGTAAGGGACCAATGAGAACAATTTGAATCCACTCATAATGCATCATGTCTTTGTGTCCCCCTCTCATGCTTCACCTACAAAATGCAAATGTTTGGAAAAACCAAGCACATGCACTCTGTCTTATGACAATTATTACCAACTTTATCAATACAATATTTCACAAATACTAATACTATATTTTCCAACAACATTACATAAAATTTCTTATTTCATAAAATCTCATTAGCTAAATATAGTGTTACGTTAAAAATTGTTTCATTTCTTTTTGCAAATAATAATATATTGTTTACTTTTGGATTTTATATACACTGAATTACGCTCGTTTGAGTTAATTCAAGTGCGAAGTGAAACAAGGTTTCCCTACTCTACTCTTTCTCCACGTGTCCTTTACCAAATCACATCAATTTTTGTTGCCCTTTTCAGGCCCACCTCCCTGTTGTCTCTCTTATCAACGGCCCCCATTCATTTCCCAAGGAATCATGACCGTTGATCCCGTTCTTGCGGTGGTCAAAGTCACAGGGGTCAACACCGTCAGATCACTCTCCACTGATGTGAAGGGTTTCACGCCTCCATGCTCCCCTCGCACGTGCAAACTTCTTTGTCGAAAACACCCTATGTATGTATATGTAATGTGATGTGTACGATCACATCATCCATGCCTATGCGTGTGGCTTTCCTCGCTCGCACGTGCTTCCTCAGCCCATGGCTCACGTGAGCAAGCAGTGTCCACCTTCACTGCCAACTTTCTCTTCTTTTCATGCTCGTTACATGCTCTCCACAGAAATTTAGAAATTAATAAAAATAAGAAAAATAAATAAGGAAAAATATCTTACAACAGGCTATGTACACTCTTATTACATTTTTTAATTAAATTATATAATTTATTTTAAAATGAAGAATTTGATTAAATTTACACTTTTTATGGTACTTTAAATTTATTTCATTTGTATTATTAATATTTTATGATATGATTTTATTTGAATCTATACTTTTAAATAATTTCATTTTGAATTAAAAGAATGTGGATTTTCATAAATGGGTATGAATTTAAAATAATTTATGAGTAGTTTTTTAGACAGGTACCAACCGAGTAACATGACGGGTATCAGTATTTCCATTAATATTGAAGTGATGAGGAAAGCTGAAAGAAAGGGCTTCGATGGAGCGGGCTTCGGTTCTTTTTTGGGGTTTACACTTTGGAACACAGTGGGCCTTCTTTTGTGGGCTACTGGAGTTCATGTATATGCCCACCCATACAATGGGTGGAGCCCATAATCCATTAGTTGGGCCCACTTGACAGACAGACCATATTAAGGGCTTGTCACAAAAAACATGCCCTTGGTTGTGGTGTTTGCCGAAAGCTTCAAAACCAGGCAATTAGAATCTTTGTACTTATGGCACAGTTCGTGGACAATCACACAAACAGTCAAAAAAATAAAAATGAAACCCCAATTTTACCTTAAATGGCAGTAATATTTACCAAACCTTCAAACCTAATTATTTTTAATTTTGTACAGTATTAATTAATATAAGAAAAACGTTTCTTTAACAACAGATTTTTGACAACAATTTGATAACGACACGTGTCGTATTGTCATTGGTTGTTTTTATTAAATTTTATTTAAAGATTTATCTTGTCTTGGAGGGTGTTTTTGGAATAATCTTTAGAAATTTTTTGTCTTTTTTAATTTCTGAAACTCTGACCCTACAAAACTCCCTCTCCCCCTTTTCGAAACTCTCTCTCCGCGATTGAAGTTCCTTCCTTCGAAACTTTCTCTGCCATTGAACTGGTTCTCCGTCCATCGTTGTCTATGGAGGAAGTCGTCTCTCTCTCTACATCATTGATGTGCTTTCTATGCGCCATTTCTCCAAAGCTCTCGTTTTTCCACCGACGTCGTTGTTCCTTCGTCGCTTGGGTGCATTTTTCATTCTATATTGTTCAAAAGAATGTCATAACGAATACGCAATCAGGCTAAACCAAAAAAAAAAATGAAATACACTGCAGTAAGGAATGTTAGGGAGCCACTTTGTAATTTGTTGGGAGCAGGCATGAGCTTTTGGTACAAAATCAGTTCTGGTATTGGTAATCGCTTACAGTGTCATTGTAAGCGATTACAACAGCACCTGGGCTGTGCAAATTACTGCTGGAAAGTCACATCCCACCCCACACAACTCCACTTGCTCTTCCTTTAGCATATACCTTCACCCCATGACAATCAGGCTTAACCAAGACCAAAAAAATTGAAACACACTGCAGTAAGGAATGTTAGGGAGCCATTTTGTAATTTGTTGGGAGTAGGCATGAGCTTTTGGCACAAAATCAGTTCTGGTACTGGTAATCGCTTACAGTGTCATTGTAAGCGATTACAACAACACCTGGGCTGTGCAAATTGCTGATGGAAAGTCACATCCCACCCCACACACAACTCCACTTGCTCTTCCCTTATCATAGACCTTCACCCCATGGCAATCAGGCTTAACGAAGACCAAAAAATTGAAACACACTGCAGTAAGGAATGTTAGGAAGTCACTTTGTAATTTTTTGGGAGCAGGCATGAGCTTTTGGTACAAAATCAGTTCTGGTGATGGTAATCGCTTACAGTGTCATTTTAAGCGATTACAACAACACCTGGGCTTGTCAAATTGTTGTTGGAAAGTCACATCCCACCCCACACACAACTCCACTTACTCTTCCCTTATCATAGACCTTCACCCCATGGCAATCAGGCTTAACCAAGACCAAAAAAATTGAAACACACTGCAGTAAGGAATGTCAGGGAGCCACTTTGTAATTTGTTGGGAGCAGGCATGAGCTTTTGGTACAAAATCAGTTGTGGTACTGGTAATCGCTTACTGTCTTTGTAAGCGATTGCAACAACACCTCGGCTTGTCAAATTGCTGCAGGAAGTCACATCCCACCCCACACACAACTCCACTTGCTCTTCCCTTAACATAGACCTTCACCCCATGGCAATCAAGCTTAACCAAGACAAAAAACATTGAAAGACACTGCAGTAATCAATTACCATTGCAGAAGCAGGGATATGTACCGAAAGTGTAGGGATGCTCCCCTGCTATGATTGAAGAGCTCCCCATTTAGGGGTTAAATTTGTATATTAATGTAATTGCCTTTTATTAATGTTATCATTTTTTATTAGTTAATATCCTTCATTATTCCTTTTAAGTTTGTTTAATATTGAAATATTCCAACTTGAAGTACTAGGAAGTGCAAAACATTGAAAACGCAGTCTTGAAAAACCTGGGGAGCACTTAAGCCATGCCTGGGGAGCACTCTCCAACTTTCGGTACAAAAGTGGAATTTTCCACTGGTAAGCGATTACAAGGCCTCTGTAATCGATTACACGTGCATCAAACATGTGTCCATGGTGTAGGACCTCCCCTCTCAACCTAGGAACTCCTCTACTTGGTCTTCCATCCACATAGGGGTGATAGAACTGGAAATTTCTTGTTGTGGACGCATTCAACCATGGCCAACAGGGTTAATCAATTCTCAAAACATTGAAAACACAGTCTTCAACAACCTGGGGAGCGCTTCAGCCATGCTGGGGAGCACTCCCCAACTTTCGGTACAAAAGTGGAATTTCCGTTTGAAGAGTCTCTTGCATGAAAATGACTTAGGAGTATTGGGGATAAGTAAATATAGCACGACAACAGTAAATACGGATGGGTAAACAATAATTACTGTTTAGCTAATTAATTTAATAATTTATATATAATATGTAAGGTTATAATGAGCATCATAGTGGAATCTTAGAGTAAAAGAAAAAAAAGTGGGGTGCAATAAGAAGCGCCCTAAACTCGGTGAATTTCCCAGTCAAGAAAACTCAACATCTTGGCCATCCATTGGGCTTGGAATTGAGCCCACCAATGCAGGATCCGCGAAGCCCATGTGGGTCCATGAGATGGGGACCATTTGAATTAAACACTTCATAGAATTTGGTGATATAACAAAAATCAAGTGTATATAAATTTTGTCTTACAAGTTAGGCCACGTTATTTTTTAAATATCTTATTATATTAAATCCATTTTACATTAATTAATCCGTATTTGTTGGTTGTTTGACATTTTTTTGTCCATGGCAAGTGGGAAAATGTAACAATAAAGAGGGTCATCATCTTTGAAAGGATGACGGAGAAATTTATGAAGATTTGGACTGTGATCTGTGAGCAAAGCCACAAATCTTTATATATTAATTAACTTAAATAATAACTTAAATCTTTAGAGCCAAAATTGATTTATTTTAAAATAACTAAAAATAATAATTTCTAATTTTATAATAATACAAATAAAAAAAAATATAAAAAACAAAAGTCAAAACTCCAATCTAACGAAGAATATAATTATTCTAAACGGAATAACACTTGATATTTGGTCGTTGATCTTAGTCCTTTTCTTTTTTGGGAATTTCTTTTTTGCACTCCTATATTTTTCACAATAATTTCTGCAAATATGAAAATCTCAATTTTTTTTAAAAATAAATTTTTAATTATATAATCCGAAAGTTAGTTTTATTTAAGGTTACAAAATCTAAAAATTATTTTTGCATAACAATAATTTTCAAATTATATAATCCAAGAATCTGTTTCACATTATGCAATTAAAAAAATTGTGTTTGATTTTTAGATGATATAATAGAGAATACTTTATGTTCTGAGTACATCCATGACACAATACATAGCAGCAAAACAAGGAAAGATGATAGCAACAGGGGAAATTTGATATTTTAACCACCCCATGAGGGTGCGAAAATAATGTATAGGAGTGCAAAAACAAATTCCCTTTCTTTTCAGCTTCTTATTGTTTTCCCTTTTTCTTTCCTGCACCTCCCCTAAATGCTCCTTCATAATATTCATAAACCCTAAATTATCCTTATTATAAGCATAATAAAAAATAGGTTTAAACCCTTAAATCGTCCCTATTTTTGGGGCTATTTCCCAATTTCGTCCCCCTTTTATTAAAACTCCCAATTTGGTCCTCAAAAGAGCCAATTTCAATCAAATTGACCCTTTCCGTTAAAAAAAGATAACGCCGTGAAGTTTTTGGACAGCACAGTGGATGATGTGTTAATGTATGCACATGTGGCTTTTAGTGAGGAAACGTGTCAATGATATGATGAAACGTGGAATTTGACAAAAAAAAAATAATATTGGCATCTGAAACATTCCATTTAGCTTAAAATGAAGTTAAATATGGGATTCATATTGGATTTTTGATTAAGTTGAGAGGAATTGGGGTTTCGAAAGGGGGAAGTGCGAAAGTTGAAGAAGCAAAAAATGTGAGTGGGTTGTTCTGTGTTCGTTGTTGTTGAAGATTGGGAAGCTTGTGAATTTTCGAAAGAGGGAAGTGCGATAGCTGAAGAAGAAAAAATGTCCATGGGTCATTCTTGTTCCTCATCCACTTGCAATGAGTGTCGAAGAAAGCATTTGCGCTCTGTGACCTGTCGTGGAGATGGAGGCTGGAACAGGAATGATGGTTCGATCATATGCCATTGTGGAGAAAACTGTGTGCTGAGGACTGCTAAAACTCTTAAGAATCGAGGCAAAAAATTTTGGAGTTGCCCTAGGTATAAGGTTGGAAGTGAAAATGGTGGATGCAACTACTTCAAATGGTGCACTGATTGGGGAATTGAAGAAAGTGTTAGCTGTGAGGTGTTGGAAGCAAATGATGAGAGGTTGGTGAAGAGTTTTGAAAATGAAAGGGATAAGAAGATAGCTTCTGTGCAGACAGCTGTGATGTGTGTTCAAAGTTGGATGAAATTTTTGGTTGGGGTTGTTAGTGTTGTATGTGTAATGAACATCGTTATCATTGCAATGTTGATGGGCAGGGCTTGATAAGTTAGTTGTGTTTTGGTTTTAGTTGTATAATTTTCAGATGTTTAATTAAGATGTATAAAATTTGCCCTGTATCCCTTTTTTTAAGTTTGCAATGTATCAGTTTGGTATGAAGATGTATGTTATGTTTAATGAAATGATAGTTTGGAAGAAATGAGTTTAATTGTTGTGTCTGTTAAAGATTATTTGAAAACCAAGAGTTAAATTTTTTTGGTTTCATGAGTGGGACCTGAATAGCATAACATGATTTATTTTGAAACCATGACTTTAATTGTAAAACATGTGCGTATAAGTTGTAAACATACAGAAGGCAGGACCAATTTCATTCCCCATTCTTGGGACCTGAATAAACAACTCAACTCCAATAAAGAAAGTGCGAATGTCAAAATCAACATTTGTATATAAAGCACTGATAAATAAAGCACATGTCTGTTACATAGTGAAACATAAACCGATAATTAAAGCACTGATCCATTGTTCACAAAAGTACCATTATATAGGAGACTTTGGTCTATTACATACTTAAACATAAACCGATAATTAAAGCACATGTCTGTAACATGATAAACATTTACTACAACTAAAACATATAATATTCTTCAGCTCTGAACTGGTTGTTCTCCATCTGGTTGATCCTCAGGAAATGAACTGGGTTGTTGTCCATCTTGCTGTGCTTGGTTTCTCTGGGGACAGTTTTTCTTGTTGTGACCAAGTTCCCTACACACGCCACATCTCTTGAGTAATCCTCCTTTTGACATTCTGGTGCTACTTTTCTGCAACTCCCATTGCTCTAACCTCCTTTTCTTCTTTAGACGACCAGGCATCTGTCTTTTTGATGGAGGCATGACATCTGGATATTCAGTTACCTCCCACAGATTGTTTCCATTAATGGGAAAAATAACAGAGGAATAAATTTCCTCATAGGCTGACTTTGTAAAACATGCAGGTACGTATTGTTGTGCATCTATGTTGAGTAACTTCATTGCAGCCAATGCATGTACACAAGGTATTCCTGAGATGCTCCATTTCCTGCAGGAGCATGAATATTGATCTATATCCACCACAAATTTGTCCCCAGGTTGGGACACATGTCGGACTTCAAACAGTCTATGTGCAGACCAGCTGTGAAGATAAGGCAACATTAGTTATATAATAGCTTGTATCACATAACGAAAGAAATACACTTAATTCTTGGATACCTGGGAATCCAATTCAGACAACCCCAACCCCACAATGTACAAACCATCCCCACATAACAAGATAAACATCACAATATTAAATTCGTACTAACCTTCCACTCGAACAACTCCAACAACTCGAACCACTTGACGCAAACGTACTATCTGACTTCGCGATTGACTTCCAAACTCCAATGACGAAGCTTCAAAGCCCTAATGGAGTCTGTATCCTCTCTGCTAATGACTTCGCGCAACCTTCCGATGCAATCTCCTCTCACAATTTCGCTCCAAATTGAATCCCAATTTCACTTTAATATGTAACCCTAATTCCCTAATCAGATTTAACAATCTATTTTAAGCTAAATGGTTTATTTTAATCAAATTCCACGTTTCATCATATCATTGACACGTTTCCTCACTAAAAGCCACCTGTGCATACATTAACACATCATCCACTGTGCTGTCCAAAAACTTCACGGCGTTATCTTTTTTTAACGGAAAGGGTCAATTTGATTGAAATTGGCTCTTTTGAGGACCAAATTGGGAGTTTTAATAAAAGGGGGACGAAATTGGGAAATAGCCCCAAAAATAGGGACGATTTAAGGGTTTAAACCTAAAAAATAAAAATATCTTAGCACCTCTTTCACTCACCTCCATCACTAACTTTACATTCCATCTTCTTCCTTTCTATCCCTTCACACACACACACACTAATTTATTTTTTTCAATCACTCATCCACTTCCATCTTTTTAAACACCTTCCACACAATCGTTCATCATCTCCTTCATTTTTTTTCTCCACTTCCAATCACTCCACCGAGAACACTTTAGTGAACACCCATCATCTTCTCGGAATCAATTTTAGAGATATTACGTTTTCATCATCTTTACACCTCACCCCTTAGCACATGTATGACATCCTCTAATCATATTTTCCATCTCCATTTCCTCTTTTGGTCTTTAGTATCCACACTTACGTAGTAATTACCATACACAATTTCCATCTACTCTACATCATTACACTAGAGAAATCAAATACTTGCATTACCCTTCATACACACGAAAATGGAGGCACTAGATCCAACATTATCCCAACACTTATTTTCACCCTTCTTGGTTTCTCATGCTAATTCTATTCAACCTTTATCATTGTCTTTTCCATCTTCACCAAGCATCCTCCATCTCCTTTACATCATAGGAAATGACTTATGATTCTAGATTTCCAAAGACATTCAAACCAAAACAAGCATCAAACACTAGTGGAAAAACGTTGTTTAACATCAGCTCATAGACGTCTGTTAGAGCTCCACCGACGTCATATGGTGACTGGTGGCATTACCGTAAATAAGATGGTAACCTAGACGTCGGTTTCAAGGTAATGCGACGTCTATTAAGCAGTGCACGTCAGCTCTGCCGTAAGCCGACGTCCAATGTAATGAGGTAGGTAAGAAGACAAACTTCTCCTGCGCATTTGACGTCGGTTGTGATGGGGGGCCGACGTCTACTTGGGTGCAGTTAATGCTGGTCACCTGATTCTCAGGCTATTAGACGTCAGGTTGTCAAAACCGACGTCTATGGCCTGTCCGGAAGGCAGGAAGACAAAAATTTTCTGCAAAATAGACGTCGCATTTCTGGGTGCACGACGTCTATGAGCATGTAATTAATTATGTGCATCAAACAACGAGGCACTTCCACGTCCGACAGCAGAAAACCGACGTCTATAATAATATAGACGTCGGCGCTCCTTCACAATTGTCGTCTACGTCCCTGACAGGAAGTGAAATGTCAATCGGTTCAGTGCTCTAGACGTCGGTGCCCCTTCACAACCGACGTCTAGTGGGCATTCAAAAGTTGGTTTAAATGTTAACTTGGTCGTCAAATTAGTTCGACAATCGACGTCTAGATTACTATAGACATCGATTTCACAAGCAACCGACGCTCAATTTTATTTTAAATAAACCGCAGACTTTTCACGGCATTCAGTTTCTGATATCGTCTTCCTCTCTTCTCTTTTTTCTCTTGTTTCTCTCTTGCGGCATTGCATTATTGTTTCTGATATCTTTATTGTCTTTCTCCTCTTTTTTTCTCTCTTCCGGCATTGCATCCCAGGTGTTTTTTTTTTATGCTTACCGTTTAAACTTTGTTTAGTCTTTCATCAATTATCTTCTGCTTCAACTGATTAAAATTTGCTTTCTTTATGTTGTGTTTTAGTACAGTTTTGTTCCTTTCTTAGGGTAACGTAGTAACACATTCTCCATTTGCTAGTTGCCTCCCAGAAAAAACGGCGTCTTGTGAATTTCTTTTGGTCATTTCAACCCAAAAACGACCATGGGTCGTTGCCTAGTTATCGTTTCACCATGGGTCTTGCAGATGAAAATGGAACTAAGCAACAACCCAGGTTCGGTTTTGGGTTGAAATGCCATAAGAAATTCAAAAGACGCAAGCTTTTTTTTGGGGGAAACTAGCAAAAGGAGATTGTGCTACTAGGCTATCCAAAGACGGGAACAAAACTGCACTAAAACACAACCACTATATTAGACGTCGGTTAATGTATACACCGACGTCTATAGTACCTTTTAGACGTCTGTTAGTGTCATAGACCGACGTCTATATAATGTCTTTAGACGTCCAGTACCGACGTTTAGTGACGTCGAACATGGTATTGACTGACGTCATTATAGACGTCGGTTATATTCATGTTCGACGTCCCATTAACGTCACCTGCTATGACGTCGATTGTTTAGTAAACGTTAAAAGCCCAAAATAACCGACATTAAACAACGTTTTTCCACTAGTGACAATAAACAAAGTTTTGAATTCACTGATATGAAAAGTACTTTTTTTAATGCATTTCACATTGAGTGTTCTGAAAAGTATTTTTCATATTAGAAAATGCATTTTAAAACATTTAATCTAAAATATAAGCATTTTTTTTTGGATTAAATGTTCTGGAATATATTTCTAGATCAGGAAATATTTTTGGAATATTCAATCCAAAAAATACTTTTATATTCATGATTGAATGTTCTATAATGTATTTTTGGATCTAGAAATACCTTTCGGAACATTCAATCTGAAATGCATTTTTTTGTACATTTTGAATTGAATGTTTTAAAAGGTATTTCCAGATTTAGGAATATCTTCTAGAACATCCAATTTGAAAAATATTAAAAAAGAGAAAAAATGATAGGAAATTTATTATAATTTTAATGAAGGTATTTTGGAAATTATAGGTTTTATGGGGTGAAGGAACAAAAAGTGAGGTGTAGGAAGAAAGACCGTATATTTTTTTTGGACCTTTTTATTGATATTTTAGTGGTTGTTCCAAGTCATTGTGTTTGTTTACATATTAATGAGTCATTTCTTCCTACACCTCTTAACTTTTAAAATTATGGTTTTATCCTTTGTGCATTAAAAACCCTAATTTGATTTTGTCTCCCATATTTTCTTTTCTTATTGACACTACCATTGCACTTAATCTTTCCCTTTGATATCCAAGTTATCGCTGCACCCAATTTCCCTCCACCCCATCTTTAGTGGTCTTGGCAACAAACACCATTCACCTGTAATAGTGTCACATAATTAGCCAGTTGTTTTGTTTAGGCAAAACATGCATCATTTAGTTGCTTGTACGTGTGAGTTAATGTAGCGATTCCTGAATAATATCCGCCACAAGACCCCAGGTCCCTAAACAATCACAGATACGACACATTTGATAGAAGTTACACTCTTGTATACAGAGATAGTGCACCTCACAAGATGTAACAATAATGCTCGTGCAACGAACTCCCAACACCCCTCTAAACACAACTTTTAGTACACATATCTCAACTAGCTCAATCTTACATGTTGTCCACAACATTGTCTCATTTTTGAAGTTACATTTGACCATTCTACCTTTAAAAAGTCAACTAAAACTAAAACCACAATAGCAAACTCAAACTGCACAGATGGACAAGTGAAATGTATTTGTCTCCGTATGCCACCTTTTTACAAATGTAGATAACAATCTCCCATCTGTTGCTTATAACTTATGTCGAACAAAGGCAACAATCCAAAACTCAAAACACATTCCACAATATTCGCATGAGGAATCCCTAGTTTATTTAACTTTCAACCATGAGATACTAGTTTAAACTCTCTTTGGTCCTATACATAATATATGTGTTATCATATTACATAAATTGCAAATTTATCATCAAATTAACAATAACCTTAATTTTTGTTTACTTACCTCGTTGTCTTAGAGTTTTAAAGCCACGAGATCAGGATAATATACAAACAAAGAAGTGTTTGATAGGGCTCCAGGAAACCCTTCTTCATGCTCCTATCCATCACTAATAATCTCAATTACAACAATAGGGTTCACATCTAGAATTTCATCATAGTTCCTCCTACAAATAAATGTTGTTCTATCTTGTAGCAATTTTATTACTTCCGACTTGGGTAGAACCAACACCTTTTGTCCTACCCATTTCTCTATATGGAAATCATCATATCAAAGTCATCATAACAACAAACAACTAAGTTTGACCAACTCTTTAAACAAAGGATAACACCGAACCCAACCAACAAAAGCAATAGATGCAAAAAGAAAAAACCAATACATACCAAACTACCTAATCTAGAAGTCATTACCGAATCTGGGAACTCATTCTAGATTGCCCAATTCGGTAAAGTTGTCTTGGATTGAAACATTTTTTTTTTTGCATTTTTCTCCTTTCCGACATCCATTTTATCTTGAAACTTAGCTATCATAGAAAGCACAAATAGTTGGACATACCTATTCTTTTGCACCAAACAAAACAAGCATTGTAGAGTGAACGAAATTGATAGAGGTGCAACCTAGTCTTCTAAATGCGATTAAGGTGCAACAACGCAGACAAGGAGGTGCATGATATTTCTCCAATAGAGATGGGATGCAACAATGATCTGGATAATAAAGGGGAAGATGGGATGCAACAACAACGTCAATAAAAAAAATAGATGAAAAATCAAATTGAAGTTTTTAATGCATTAAGAGTAAAAGTAAGATTTTAAAAATTACGGGTGCATAAAGAAATAACCATTTTTATGTTTTTCTATGTACATATTTGATGTTGGCTTAAATTTATAATTCATGTTTAATTATTATTTGGAAAGCCAAAGAAGATAAATAGCACACATGAAATGAAGAAATTACAAGCAAACATTTCTTAATTTACAATTTGAAAAATTGTATATTTATTTTATTATTACTAGTTAGAGTAGAGATTGGTTTTGGAAAAGATGTAGATTTGAAGTTAAATTTTTGCTATGCAAGGAAAAGGTTTGCTCAAAGTAATTAAAAGTTTCATACGAAGCTAAAAACTCAATTTAGGTGTAATCAAACAGGGCCATAATGAGAATTTCAATTTCCAAAATTACTTTACATTTCAAGGAAATATACTAAAAAAATTCTAAAGGAGATTTTTTAAAGTTTATTTGAAAATGCGTAGAAGAAAAAAACATTTACAATATGTATGTTCTACTTAAAAAATGTTTCTATAAAAGAGGTGCAATATAACTTTTTTCAAGTTGGGAATTTATTTATGGAGCTAAAATTAAACAAAATTTAGTCATATGAGAATGATGACATTTTGACATATGATAAATTCATCAAACGCTTGTGTAGGATGGAAAGTCTTTCCTGTTTTGGAGTAAAGTACTTTTCCCTCCATCATGAAAACATTATTAATAGTTTGAAATTAACGCAATTTTTGTTGTCTGTTTTCAATTCAAAATCACCACAATCTGTAAGGCGGAACATCATATGATATAAAGGGACAAGAACAGTCTTAAGGTTGCGCAAAAACCAAGAAATCACGCTAAAACTTTAGTACATAATAATATATTATTTTCTCGATAAAAAATTGATAATATGAAAAATTAAATTTTGTGATGTCCCTTGGAAATGTGTAAAAGGTGAAGTAGGAGAATAAAGGAGGTGCTAATCTGACTCAAGGGCAACAAAAATTAAGTAAAAGAATGAGATTTATGATAATATAAAATGATAAAAAACATTGGACCACCACAGCAACTTGTTCAAATTAAGCAATTAACCAAACACCACTTTCTTTTTTTCTCTGCTTTTGACAAGTAGGTAATAGCATGCACACCCGTGATCAATCCCTTCCTTTAATCATACAAAAATATTATTTAACACTTAACTTTTTTATATTTATTTATTTAATATATTTTTTTTAAATATAAAACTTTATATTTTTATGATTATTTTATCTTTATATTTTGTATTTTGTATCAAGTAAATGTAAAATTACGTTATATTTTGTATCAAATAAACGTAAAAGGGTATTGTGATACCATTTTTGTTAACCCTATCCTTTCACTTTCAGCTATTTGCGTGATTTATGTAACTTCCTGTGAAAATTCAGAGGCTGTTTATTTATTTTTTGAGAGGAGAACACGCGCATGCAACGCGTGAGAGTATCTGCGTACTTCTTTCTGGTCAACAACAGGGAAGTTGCAGTATGAATAAGGAATAGAAAATATAAGAGAGCAGATCAATGATAAGTCTTCTTAACATGCGCACACTCTCTTCCGTAACCAACCCAAACGGTATTTAAACTGCGCACACGGGCGTTCTTCACG
The DNA here is from genome assembly GCA_027742785.1 of Vigna reflexopilosa. NCBI lineage: Eukaryota > Viridiplantae > Streptophyta > Magnoliopsida > Fabales > Fabaceae > Vigna > Vigna reflexopilosa. Next base: position 10,958,833 of record CM050911.1, on the reverse strand, counting down.
TTTTACCATTCTCTCTCATTTTTATTTTTTCTTTTGCCTTTTCTGACTCTTGGCTCCTAAATTGGGACGAAAAGTCGAAGCTTCCAAGAAACCGAACCATCCATAGCTGACTCCGCAATCTTTCTTCGATTTCACACTTTATTTCTCTGAATTCTCCGCTATGCGATTTGTGGACGAGGTTTTGCTTCTGTTTCAGTGTGGTTTTTTCGCAGTTTAAGGAACCTGGATTAGGGTTTTTGCGGCGGTGTCATGGCGGATGATGATGTCGACTTTTCGAAACTGTTCCATGGTGATGATGACGACGATGACATGTTTTATATAGATATGAACACCGTTCAGAAGGTTCTTGATGAAGACGATGATTGTGATTTTTTGGAGGTAGGGTTTTTTTTTCCTCTTGCGGAACAGAGAATGCTGTGTGTCTGACTGTGTTAGTGAGGTTACTGTGAAAACCGAATTAGTAATTGAATCGTGACAGACGAAGTATCCTGTGATAGAAGACTTGAAGCTTCTGTGCAGTGACAAAGTCAATTCTGTTATTCGATCTCAGAAGATTTGTTTATTTTACTTTGTTGAATTGATGATGTAATCTGCTCAGAACTGGAAGGCCTGTTGTTTAAATTTGTTTAACCAGTGATAATTATTTTTTCTTTAAGTAACTATTGTTTAATTTGACACTTGATTTGATTATTTATTCTCTAGTTCATCGAAAGTAAGAAATTTATGACATGGTTATTAACATGACAAATTTGTGCTCGAAAAGCATGAGATTTGTGTTCTTAGGAACGATTTTTGTAAAAGAAAAAAAAAACGGAAGGTCAATTCATGCAAGGAGTGTGGTAAGTAGCTTTGAAGTGATTCTTAGAAAAAATTTCTAGCACACGTTATTATTTACTTAGTTTTTGAAGTTCATTGCTTCTGTGTTTGTATTCACATTCACTTGACAATGGGAAATGCCAGTGACGTGTCAATCCATCTGTGCCTGTGTCACTTAGTTCCACTTAAAGTGTGAAGGTTTCTGCCCTCCAATCCTCCGAAAAACCATTTCTTACATTTTAAAGATGATAACTAACCAATGTAATTATCGTTGCTAGTGAAAATTGTGTCATTTTGTCTTGGACTTGGGTCATGTATGTTATGCTGTTAAATTCGACATTTTGGATACTAGGGCATATTTCTTCTGTATTGTTCTGTTAAGAAGATAAAGAGTGTTAAATTATTTTAAAGCTTTCATTTTTTTAAATTTCTTAGCAAAACAATGAAGGGTATTTGGTTCTGTTACTGTGTTGTTATTCTGTTTTTATGATAGTGTGATTCATATAACTGACCTCACTTAGAGGGATAAGGCTTTGTTGTTGTTGTTGTTTTCATATTGTGGAGTGGGGTTGTGTTTTAGTTGTAATGAAGATAAAGATAGAGGTTTGGCGTTGTGCTTGGAGTTTGGGAAGCTGTGTTGTCTGTCACTATATATTCAAAAATAACTGGGCATATTTTGCATTTCAATTTTTTTATTTGAAAACAAAATTGAAACAATCATCTAACTTTTTCAGTTTCCTTCTTGCCTTTTCATGCTTCATATTATCCTTATACCTTTTTATGTTATGTCCTAGCAGAAAATTCCCGATGATTCTTCATCAAAAAATGTTTCACCCAGTGAATCTGGAACTCATGACTCATTTCAGATACAAAATGGTATGTAGATATCTGTGTTTTTAAGTCTTATATAACTTATGTATTTTGGTTGCAATTGGCTGTGAATGAGGAGAACTGGACATTATGGTTCATGAGTTAATTTGAATCATGGATGTAAAATCAAATTCCTGATATTATGACTTGCTTTGGATGGATTCCTTTTCATTTTCATTAGGGTGTCGAGTGTTAGAAGAACAACAGTTTTCTAGGTTGGGCTTTGCAGATTCAGTCACGAGTTGTTCTCCGTTCTGCTCAGATGGCTCGGATTCTGGTGTCAGAGGTTCAGTTGGTGTATCTGATTCTGTAGCAAATTCTTGGCTTGATATTGAACCTGAAAACGAGGGAACTCAATCCCAGGCGTGCTCCTCCCCAAATGCATTTCCCGGTAATCTCAGTAACTCCCTCTCGCCAGGTGAAAGTGATGAGGTTTTCTGCACAGAGAGGACCAGAGTCTCTAAACATGAGGTACCTGCTTGCAGTGTGGAATCAAGTTTCCCTGAGGCACAGTCAAAAGATATATCAATTTGTAGAGATAATTTGAATCCAAGTCTGTGGAAAGGTGAAAATGAGATCCAATTCAAGCATTTCCGAGAGGATGTTGAATTTGAAAGTATGTGAAATCTTCACTTGGATATGGTTGTGAAGAATCTCAAAATTTTACTTTAGACCATTATATATTTGAAAATTGAGCAACAATCTGATTATATTTTTTACTTGTAGATACTTCAATCAGTTCTATAGTTGACAATGATGATATAAATATCGAAGGTTATGTTGAAGACACCACTGGAGGAGTTTCTGGGCAACAGGAAAATGATTCGTGTACATCTTTTGAAGCATTTATGGATGCTGATAGATTTTTGCATGTTGCAACTTCACCTGATTCTACTATTGGTCAAGGTTCTCATGGTTCCAGTGATTTCATTGACTACCATGGATCTTCAACTTATTACGAGGGAATGCATAGTGGACCCTTTGTTGCTGACTCTTCTCTTGGTATTTTTCCAAATGGTTTTTGCTCTCAACTGCCAAATGACGAAATGATGAATAACATGAAGGCCAAAAGTGTGGAGTTAAATTCTGATATTACATGTATGAGTAGTGGCATGCCCTCAAACACTACTGGGTGGACGTCTTTTCAAGATTTAACTGATAATGTTTATCCATCTTTTCATTCTAGAAAAGTTAATTTTGATGACCTGTCATCATTGTCTCTTTCAGCTTATGATTCATACGTACCATATGGAGACCAGTATCAGGATGCTAAGTTCAATGTAGGCCAATCGGTGAGACAAACACCTGATATTTTTTCTTCTATAGGGTCTCAGGCTTACCAATTTTATGAGAATGAGGATAATTATGCAGTTATATCTGGGATATCAAATCAATATCAAGATAGCAATGGTAGAATTGCTAGTTTTCAAGAAAATGTGGACAATTTGAATTTACAAGCTTCAAATATATCTTGGCCCCATGCCCAGGCACTAATTACCAGTGAGAAGCAGTTTGGTTGTGTTAAGAGAGAAGGAGGGGTTCAACATAAACTTGCTGATTCTCATCTTTCAAAAGGAAAATTTGAGAATTTCCATGTCGAGGAAGACCCTGATGTTTGCATTATTGAAGACATCAGTCATCCTGCTCCAACAAGTCGATCTACAATTAGTGGAAATTCCTCTAATATTTCTCAATCGTCTAGATACGCTGATTCTCAGTCTTACATGGTTGGAAGTACTAGGCTGAAGGCATGTGATGAGCGTAATATATTACGGGTTGCATTGCAGGTTGGCTTCTTCATTTTATGGTTTTTATCCTTTGTATCTGTTGGCAGATATGAAAATATTCTTCTGCCACTGCACTTAACTCTTCAGTGGTTTGTTGTAGGATCTATCTCAGCCAAGGTCAGAGGTTAGTCTACCAGAAGGGTTGTTGGCAGTTCCTCTTTTAAGGCATCAGGTTAATTTTCTTGTCCAATATTTTAAAAATAGAAAACTTCTATGACTTATTCAGTGAGTGAATGAATCAATCATATCAGTACTTATCGTATGTCACACACTCACACTTGAACACCTTCTCATTGTCTTTAAAGATGTGAAGTGTCAAAGGCACCCTTATCCTGAAGTTCATTGTCATGTATTTCGGTTCATTTCCTTGACGTTGTTCTAATAATTATTTCGTCTGACAATAAAAAGAATTCAACTTTCCTCAGGAATAAGATTGTTGAGACTAGAATCATAGATTCATGTGACAAACAAGTAGTGATCTTATCTCTCATTTTTACTAAAAAAAGTGTGTATTCTTTGAAAATTATGTCTTGTTGGATCATACAGGACAAGAACTCCTATGTGCTCTTCATGTGTCTAATTCTGATTGCCGACCTGATCCTTTGTAAACTCAATCCTATTTTTCCTGAGCTGTTCTGATAACTTGCTTTGTATATATAATTGGGACATTGAAGATTCCAACTAATTGTGGTTGTCCTGGTTAGAGAATTGCTTTATCATGGATGGTTCAAAAGGAAGCATCAAGTTTTAATTGCTCTGGAGGAATTCTTGCAGATGATCAGGTTAGTTGTCTGCAGTGTTAATATGAGATTATAAGTAATCGATTAGATGTAATTCTCTTAGCCTTAGTGAGTTAAAGTATTTTTTCTTGTAGGGACTTGGAAAAACAGTATCAACGATTGCATTAATATTAAAGGAAAGACCTCCATTACCTAATGGGGGCACCAATGCCCACAAAAGTGAATTGGATTCTCTGAATCTGGATGTGGATGATGATGTGCTTCCTCAGAACGGTAGAGTAAAGGAAGAATCTAATATTTGTGAGGATGAGTCAAGTAGACATCCAATCAAGAGTATGAATTTGCAAAACCAAGCAAAGGGAAGGCCATCTGCCGGGACCCTTATTGTTTGTCCCACTAGTGTCCTACGTCAATGGGCAGAGGAATTGCGTAGCAAGGTAACTAGTCAAACAAAAATCTCTGTGCTAGTATACCATGGAAGCAATCGGACAAAAGATCCTTATGAGGTTGCAAAGTATGATGTTGTTCTAACAACTTATTCCATTGTCAGCATGGAGGTTCCTAAGCAGCCTTCAGCTGACAAAGATGATGAGGAAAAAGGAAATGTTGAAGATCATGCTGTACCGAGTAGGAAAAGAAAAAGTCCCTCTAATTCTAGTAAAAATGGTAAGAAGAGATCAGATGGAACAGTTCTTGAAACTAATGCTCGCCCGCTTGCAAAGGTAGCATGGTTTAGGGTTGTCTTGGATGAGGCACAAAGTATAAAGAATCACAAAACTCAAGTTGCAAGGGCCTGTTGGGGTCTTCGGGCAAAGCGAAGATGGTGTTTGTCAGGGACTCCTATCCAGAATGCAATTGACGATCTCTACAGTTACTTCAGATTTCTAAGATATGACCCTTATGATGTCTATACATCATTTTGTTCTAAAATTAAGAACCGAATTAGCAGAGATCCAGCAAACGGATATAGAAAGCTACAAGCTGTCTTGAAGACTATAATGTTACGCCGGACCAAAGGTGAGATTTGATTAGTTTGAATGCACGAACTTTGCGGCAACAAAAGAGTAGGCTATAATTATTAGTTATTTCCTAGTTTGCCATCTTAGTCATCCATAACAAATGATAAAGTTGATTATCAGATTTTGTGTATACAGCTTTTTCCAAAATTATATAACCATTTCCTTTTTCTCAAGATATAAAATTATCATTTCAATTTTGTATGCTTTATTACATGGATAGAATTTTAGGCATTGGATAGAATTAGATAATTTATCATTTTATAGTTTCCCTTTTCCTGTCTTGTTAGTAGCCAGTGCATTGTTCTTGAGCTTCCTCTAAGCAATCAGTAGTTCTATGGATTTCAAATTTGCCAGTGTAACCATGTGATACTATTTTTCTTCAGGTACACTTCTTGACGGGGAACCTATTATTTCGTTGCCGCCTAAATATATAGAGCTGAAAAAGGTTGATTTTTCAACTGAGGAACGTGATTTCTATTACAAACTAGAGGCTGATTCACGTGCACAGTTCCAGGTATGGTCTTTCCTTTAGATAGTAAGCTTTATGAGACTTGCAATATTTTGTTTGGTTGAGCCTATTTTCCAACCCAAATCTTGGTAAGCCATATTTGAAGTCCACTATTTACATGTATGTGATGTAATGTCATGTCAGGAATACGCTGATGCTGGCACTGTCAAGCAAAATTATGTCAACATTTTGCTGATGCTCCTGCGCCTTAGACAAGCTTGTGATCATCCTTTGCTTGTCAAGCGATACAATTCAAACTCTCTATGGAGATATTCGGTTGAGATGGCAAAGACACTTCCTCAGGAAAAACAAATCTCTCTTCTGCAATGTTTAGAGGCTTCTTTGGCCCTCTGTAGCATTTGTAACGTATGTATTGACCATCCTTTGGTATTTATAAAATTGGATTTGTGTGACTGCTCATCTGTGTGTGTTGGTTATTTTTTTGCTTGAATCTAAACTGGTTTGCTGTATTTGTATATTGGTTCTTAAGGTCGTAGACTTATAGATTGTGCTTGTAAGGGGTTAGAGCAGCTTTAAAAGTAAACTTGAGTGAAGTAAAAGTGAATGGAGTGGAAAAGGTATAGTTTAATCTTATAACTTATTCCCTTGCAGAAATCGGGGAAGGGTGATTGAGAATTATTTTTATCATCCTTACTTGAGTTGAGGTTAAAGGACTTGTATCATTGTGTGCATGCGTGTATCGTCCACATTAAGTGTATTTTCTGCCACAGTATAGGTCCTCCCGAACTCCTCGGATGTACCTTTCCTAATACTTGTTTTCTGGACAGGATCCTCCGGAAGATGCATTTGTTTCAGTTTGTGGTCATGTTTTCTGTAACCAATGCATATGTGAACATCTTGCTGGTGATGACAACCAGTGCCCTGCTGCAAATTGCAAAGTTCGACTGAGCACATCTAGAGTATTCTCAAAAGTCACTCTGAACAATTGTCTTTCTGACCAGGGTTGTGATAATTCACCTGGTTGCCCTGCTTCTGAAGTGGAAGAATTTGAGCCTTGGTCTCAAAGTCAGTCATATGAATCTTCAAAAATAAAGGCTGCACTTGAGGTTTTGAAATCACTGCGTAAGCCACAGTCCTATACATCAAAAAGCACTTCTGAGAATAGCACTTTGAGGGAAGATAACGATTGCCCTGGGAACCCCTCGGATGCTGAAAATGGGAAATCCTCAATTAATTCTCATGAGTGTCAAAATTTGTCTGATGAGAATAGATACCATAGTGATTCAGTTACTGTCGTAGGGGAGAAAGCTATAGTGTTTTCTCAGTGGACGAGGATGCTAGATTTGCTTGAAGAGTGTCTCAAGAAATCTTCGATTAATTATAGAAGGCTTGATGGAACAATGTCGGTTGTTGCCAGAGATAAAGCTGTTAAAGATTTTAACACTCTTCCCGAGGTTAGTAAAATTGCAGATCCCTTAAATCATGATTCAATTTCTTGTTCCCACGGCATAATATGGCAGCCAGATACATTGAATGATGAAGTTTGACGTGCTGTCTTGTAGGTATCAGTTATAATTATGTCTTTGAAGGCTGCCAGTCTTGGTCTAAACTTGGTGGTAGCTTGTCATGTTCTTATGCTAGATTTATGGTGGAATCCTACAACTGAAGACCAAGCAATAGATAGAGCACATCGAATTGGGCAGACTCGTCCTGTGACTGTCTTGAGATTAACTGTGAAAGATACAGTTGAAGATCGAATTCTAGCTCTGCAGGTAATTTTTTGAGCCATAGTACGTTGCTTTTAGTAACTCTGCGTTGAGTTCTAGGATGCGGTTTATACTGTTCTAGTTAGCACCTAAGTGAAATTGTGTTTATACGGTTGGTTTTTTAAGCTAGAATGATTTGTTGTGAGGGGAGGTTAGTGTTTTAAATAGTGTTCCTGGCAGGAGATTAGAATGCTTCTGCAGAGTTAGTCAATGGCGCCTACACTTTTTTTGTTTTTTTGGGTTTGAATGCTTAAAATATACCATGTGTGTGAATAATAATTATTTGAGCTGAATAATGTGTTGTCTTTTGCATAACAACGATTTAGTTGGAGCCATCTGAATAAAAAGTGTCCTGATTGCATTTTAAATCTGACATGTTCTTGCAGCAAAAGAAGAGAACGATGGTTGCATCTGCCTTTGGGGAGGATGGAACTGGTGATCGTCAGAGTCGCCTCACTGTGGATGATTTAAAATATTTGTTCATGATGTGATTAGACGTACATATTTACAGATATAGTCAACATTTTTTGGATTGCTGATTTTTTACCTGGGGTGGGGTGGGGGCATGGTATTATCTTCGGTTTCTTTCTGCTGACTGCTGAAGAAACCAGAAACAAATTTTCTAACAAAGGATTGCAAGTAGTAACAAGGTCCGTATTAACTCATGACTTGAAGATTATATGAAATGTTTATGTTTAGAATGAGATGTTTCATTCTTTGAACTGGAAATTTTAGTTAAATCTCGCATCATTGTAGGATATGTAGAGAGCAGAAACATATATAGCAACATAGAAAGATTTCATGGATTGTTTCTTTTCATTGTAAATTATATAGAAATTTTCTCTCCATCTTTTGAGTCCAATGTCTAATAAATCTCTTATGATTTTCAAAATATTCCATTATTCAATATTTAATTTTCGTTTTAATAAATTAATCAATTTAAGGTGATTCCGTATTTGAAGATTAGACTATTCCAAACAATGTTCGAAACTCGATTTTTTAAGTCCGAGGATTATGTTAAAAAGTGTAATTTAAATTTCAAGAGTAGTATTAAAAACAGTCTTTATTGTATTATCTTTAGTGATTAGAAATTATTAAAACATACACAATTAAAACAGAGTGCTTAAAATAAGTTGTGGTGTTTATCAATTTTTTTTTTATTTCTATTAATTCTCAGTCAATAACAGAGAATCTACTCAAAACTGTGTGCGAAAGTGCATTCGTAACAATAGAAGAAAAAACTATGGGCACATGTATTTAAATTTAATCCATTATACATCTCTTGCTCCATGTACACCTTAAGATTACCTGGAACTGTAAATTTATTGAATAATCTGTTAGTGGTTTTGTAAAGCTACGATTTATCAATAATCATGTTGATCTAATTTTTCTGGTTAGTGGAGTTTCGTATAATTAAAGACATGAGTTTAGGAAATTATAATTAATTCGACATCATAAATGTTAAAGAATAAACAAAACTAGTGCAGAATTGAAAATTTGTTCATATAAACAAAATTAGTTACCATTTTTGGTTTCCCTCACAGAAAACTAAAATTAGTTACCATTTTTGGTGAATTTGTACTCTAGCATCCAGTAGTTTTTGAAAAATTTAAAAGGTCTCCCTTTCTTTCTATGAACTCTCCAATCCTAAAGAAACCAAATTAACCAAACAATATTCAAAAATCTGAATTTCGTTGCAGAGCTGCAACTTGCAATCAAAAGGGTCGACTCAAGGATTAAATAAATAGAGAACCTGCTCTAATAATCTAAAGATAAATGTATTTATTAATAATATCTCATGTAAATAATATAATGTCTATTGCATAAGCAGCATCAATCTATAAAAAGTAATTGAATAAACGCATTATTTTACTATAGCTAAGCCTCCCATTTTGTGATTTGTTTGTTCGTGAAAAGTTACATTAATAATTGAAAAATCCTTAATTAAAATTACAATTATATAAACACATGATAAATTATAATTATAAATTATATGATATAAATAAGAAAACCCAAATTTAATTATCTATAAAAAAAATATTAACCTAAATTGGTGACTTATTTTAATTAATTGTTTTACATCATAAAATTCTCAAATAAAATTTTATCATTTAAATAAAATATGGAAAGTCAAAGTTTGGTTCACATACATGTGTGAGCATAGCATTAACCTTTAAATGGTTTTTTTTTTTTTTTTTTTTTTCAGAAAACTACTGGTAAGGTTAAGCTATGTATGAGAGGCAAAAGTAGTAGCTCTTGTTCATGATTTGCTTGCCCATACAGAAACGATGAAGTGAACATTTGGTGAAGGGAATAAATTTCTTGCATTCATATATTCATAAATTAGAATTGTTGGATGAAATGGACAGTACAGTTCACATTTTGGTGTTGCATCAAATGCATCAACACAATTAACAAAACAGAACCTTGAAACCTTCGTCATTCAAGTCTTGTTTCCCCACCAGACCTAGCGAGCAGCCACGACAGAACATCGTTTCTGACAATCTCAACATTTTCATCGGTCTCTCCGAACAGCAAGGAATGCATCATCCCCTCGTAAACCTTGATGGTCTTATCGAGGCTCCTGGCTTCGCGGTACAACTCCCTACTCACATCGGGGTCGGTGACAGCATCGGCGCTGCCGTGCAAGACAATGAAAGGAAGGTTGACATCAGAGAGCCTGTGATTGAGGAAGTCGGTGACCCTTAAAAGTTCGACGACGGTGCCCAACCTGGGCTTGCCGCGATACCTCAAAGGGTTCATGTTGGCGATGAGTTTCTTGTGGGGAACCTTGACGGACTTGAAGAGGAGATCGGGGGTGGGGACGATGGGGAGAGTGGGGAAGAATCTGGCGAGGAAGGTGAGGATCTGGGGAATGGGCCATCTGGGTCTGACGCTGTCGGAGATTTTGCACATGGGGGCGACTAAAACGGCGCCGTTGAAGGGTTCCGGGGAGAGGAAGTGGATGAGGAGGCAGATGGCGGCGCCCATGGACTCGCCGAAGAGGAAAGAGGGGAGGTGTTGGAATTGGGGGTTTTGTTGTTTGATAGAGTTGAAGAAGGAGAGGCAATCGTGTGCGACGAGGTTTACGGAGGGGACGAAGGCTTTGAGGCCTTCGGAGTGGCCGTGACCTTGGAGGTCGACGGCGAAGCAGGCGAACCCCGATTGGGCGAGGAAGATGGGGGTGGCTTGGAAGGTCCAGGAGATGTCATTGCCGTAGCCGTGGACCATGAAGACGAGGGCGCGTGGGGTGATGGTGGGGTTTGGAAGCCATGATCTTGTGAAGAGCTTGAGGCCACGCGCCGTCCTGAAGTCCGATTTTGTGGCTCTGATTCCTTTCTGGTTGTAATAGTCTTGTTCTGGGGTGAATCCCCAATAGTGAGGGTAGGATTGCACAAGCTTTTCTTCTTCTTCTTCTTCCATTCTTTTCATCCTATCATCACTCAACTCACCAAACTCCTTTCCATAACTTTTTCATTTAAGACTCTGAGTTTCTTTCATCCCTTAACCCATCATCTATAAACTTTATTGCTTCTTGCACTCCCACAGTTATTAAGTCTACCTTTATATAATTTGAAATTCAAAAATATTATTTTTACAAATTACTAAGTCTACCTGTACATTGACTAAGGATATAAGCTTAAGTATGTTTTTCTTTTATTTTAATACAAATTAGAATTCTTTTTTTCTAAAATTTTATTATATAATTTTTGTTTTTAAATTTTAAAAATAAATAAATATAATCTTTTTAATTTAATAAATTTAATTTTTTTAATATGTGAAATGTATTTTTCAATTCACGTTAAAGCCATAAATTATTAAACTATGCAGACAATTTAAATACTAACATGTAAAGTGTTTTACATACAAAAATTTAATATAATTGAGTTAAAAGAATTATTTTTTTCATTTTCTAAATTTAAAAATAAAAATATACTAAAATTTTGAATAAAAACAAATTCTAATTTTACATCAAAATTAAATGACTAAAAATATATTAACCCTTATATTTATTTGACAATACAATGTTGGAGGGATTTAAATTGTAGTAGAATGTTTTTACTTAAACAAAACCTATTAAAGCCATTTTAACTTAATAATGTATATACTTGTAGGATAAACATATACTTAGGTTTAGGTCTGAGTGTTTCTCTACTGTAATTCTATGTTATTTTTTAAATATATTTTGAATTATATAATCCAAAATTCAAAATATTCTATATTTTAAATTGTATAATTCAAAATTTATAAAATTAATATTTTTGAATTTCAGATTACATAATCTGAAAAATCTTTTAATTATACAATCCGAAATTATGATTTCAACAAGATACAATTGAAATTTTAAAAAAGCATGGGATGCAAGAAGAAATTGTCAAATGAAGGGCAAGTAAAAGTAAAATCCTCCCATATATTGGTCATCGTGGCCCATATTAGCGAGACTTACTTCCTCCACTACCACACACCACTTCTTGCACCTCTCCATTCCTTTTATACCCTTCAATAATATAACGGATGTAAACATGCGTTGGATTGGATTCTGAGACGGATGTCGTGCACGGTATCAATTGAAGTGCAACATATCTGCAGAAGCCATGATCGGCTGGTTGAGATATGCCATGTTGAAAGGATTGTTGAAGAAGTTGCTACTACCTTCGGGTCAAGGAAGGAGGTTGGAGATGGGTCCGGAGGCCCAAAGACACCATTGGTGGCGTTCAAGAAGTGATTGATCTCGTTCAGCGACACTAACCTGTGCTCTCAACACCGAGTTCTCTGCCTCCACCGCTAAGTAGTTCTGGGTGGTAAGGGTCACTGATGTTAGAATCTGATGATTCTTGTTCCTCAGCTGAGTCACCAGTTATTGCTTTTTAGGAGAGATCGCTCTCATTCATGCTACTCGTGAGGGACATACCGCCACTGCTAAATATCTGATTGACCATGGTGTCGATCTCACTATAGCTAGCAATTTAGGGGCTATGGCCTTACACCATGCTGCAGGGATAGGTCTGCATTCTTCGCCTCTCCTATTGCTAAACATTTTACTTTTTATAAAACTAATTAATATGTTGTTAAATGAATGTGTTTTGTGTTCATCTGTTTTCACTCAAACTTGATTTTATTTAAGGGATGGAATTAGGTATCAAGGCCTATTTTATAAAAAAAGTGAGGGATTCAAAATATATTTTACCCTTCAAAATTAAATAAATAAATTTTCTATTTTTGTGCAATTATAGAAAAGTATTACTGAGTTCTGTCACCTTATTTTTCATTTTCTCTTAATGTTTTAATTTTTGTTGCAAGAGATACTGAACTGCTCAAGTTTCGATCCCTGTACTTCTGGGTGGTGAGGTTCACTAATGTAGACTCTGGTGAGGGTTACTTAATAGAGCCAGTAGAGGAAGGCAACAGAGAAGGACAAATATCGACATTGCTCCACGAATGTTGATATCCATGTAAGCACAACATGATATCGATATTCGTCCACTTACATCCGTTTAAGAATGGCTAAACATACATCACACACACTAAACGCACCAAAGCACCACTAACAAACTACCACCACAACACCACCGGACCAACACCGCACCACTACCGGAACACACAACCAATGTACAAAATGGAAAAGAAAAAATTATAAGTGAAAATGAATGTTGTGTGAAAAACATATATAGAGAGGAGAGAAAGAGAGAAAGTGAGAGTTTGGAAAGGTGTGTGGGGCTACGAAGATGTGAGAGTGAAAATGAGAAGTAGAGATTAGGATTTTCATAAAAAAAATAAAAAAATAAAAGGTTAAAATAAAAAGAAGAGTTTAGTAATTAAAAAAAAATCTGGTGAGACACAGGGAGTAATTGGAGGTGGTGGAGGAAACAACTCTCCATATTAGCAAACACAAAAGGCCCAACAAAGTGTAACTTTTGAGACTTTCTTCTTGCACCCCCAATTTTTCCTTTTGCACCCCAAACTTTAATGTGATACCAAATATGTCTTTCTAAATATATATATATAAAATATTAAATTAATTATGCAAGCAATAGTTACTGTTTATGAAACGTATTTATTGCAGAAGGTGCTATGTTTACTGATCTTGACAATCCCAAGTCACTTTCAAAAGCAACTCCAATGACGTTTTCTCTCTTCTTCCACTTTGGCTCTCTTTTTCTTTTAACAATGTTTTCGTGCGTTTCTTGATTATTTTCATTCATCTTCGTTTGAAACAGAGATGCACTATTCACTTCATTCTTCTTCATTTATATGTTTGTTTTTTCATTGGTATTTATTTTTATTTTTTATATTTTCCATGTACCAAATTTTGAGATCTACTTTATAAGTGTATTCATTGGATTTCAAAATACGTAAGATAAATAATTTCAATAGTTATTGAATTAAGGAAAATACTAAATTTCGAAATCTGGTATACCAAAGCATCAAATTTTAAATTCTGATTAAATAATTCATCAAATTTAGAAATGCATTACATTTTAAAATCTGTTTTAAGAACTCACAGGATTTGTAAATCTCCTTTAGAAACTTATCAAATTTTGAAATTCGACTAAAGAACTCATCATATTTCAAAATTTAATTTAGAAATTAACAGGATTTTTAATCCGATTTAGAAATTTAGCGGATTTTGAATTCCGATTTAAGAACTTCACCAAATTTTTAAATTTGGTTTAGGAACTTATCGAACTTTGAAATTTGATTTAGAAACTTGTCGGGTTTCAAAATTCATTTAAAGATATTACTGTATTTTGAAATTTGGTTAAGAGTACTACTAAATTTTGAAATGAGGTTAAGTATTCTCTTGGAGGATTTTGAAATCCGATAGTGTTTTTAATTTTTATTTTTTTAAAATTTATTTGTTTGTTTTGTTTAATATTTTTATTTATATTTTAAATAATTTATTTTGTTTTATGAATTTGTTATCTTTATTTATTATTGTTGAACAAGTAAGGTATTATATGATGATGTCGCGTTGTAGGTGGTTGGAGTCTTCGTATCTAAGATGGAAGATTGCTCATTAAATTTTATGGAATCACAAGTAAATTTCAGTTTTATGTCAGATTTTTCTTCTTTTATAAATGAAATGTACGAGAGATATCACATAAATAACTTTATAACTAATTAGGTTTTTTCCACACGTGATGAGTTAATTTAGTGAGTTCCAAGGATTGCTTTCGATCTTAATTTTATTGTTTTTTATTATAAGATCTAATAAAATTGCATATAAAATTATTCCCTCGATTACACATAATAATTGCATATAAAATTTAAATAAGTCATCAACCATAAAAAAAATAAACATACTAACATGATCTTCCCACAATGCATATACAACATGATCAACATAGCTCGTCAACAAAAAGGTGTTGTGTGGGACCTCTAGGATATCCAAGCACTTCATCTTCTTGGTGAACAACATTCTCATAATCCTTATGCTGCTCATCAACATATGACCAGTTAATACTATAGGTTCTCCAACTTTACCATCACGACTCTTTCTACGAGTAGATTTCGTAGACCTCTTTCTAGCTTCACCATATGCAGAACTTTTAGTCCATTATGTAGATACACCTCGTATTCTTTCCATTTCTATAAGAAACAAACATTAAAACCAATACACCTAACAAATAACTAAATTTAAAGAGAATAAATAAATAAAACAAAAACACACAAAATAAATAAAATTAAAAAGAAAACTAACAAAATCATAAGCCATTAAAAATAAATTAAAAAATTAAAAGTTTAATACCTATTTTGGTCCCTCGATTTATAGGGTGTGTTCAAAGTTGTCCTCCTTTTTTTCAAAAGTTCACTAATGTCCTATATTTTGCAAAACGGTTCACGTTAGTCCTTTTTGCTTATGGCGTTAAAAAGGCTAACGACATACTTGTCCCCTGGCAAAAACTTGATGACTTGTACAGTTATTATTGATGTGACAATGTGAGGTCATTTGAGGTGTTAATTACATTTAGGGTTAAAATGGCGTGGAAAATCTAAAACACCATCAACACCATCTTCTTCCTCGCGATTTAGACACAACAAAACCCAGAAAATTTTCAATTTTTTAACTGTCAGATCGCATAACATAGCAACCCAATCGCGCCGCTGCCATGAACCCTAGCTCGCCAGCACCGCCACGATAGACCTCCATCACGAAACTCCATCAAACTTAAAAAACCAGCATCGCGACCTTCGTCCTCTGCGAGAATCACCATGCCAACCACACCGTGAGCCCATCCACCAATCTCCACTACCTGCAAATTAAACACAAAAATCCAGAAACAGAAACCCTAAATCACATCTTCTTTCTCGTAAGTTCTTCATTCTCACGCAACCTGCAAAATGCACGAAACTCATTCTCCTCGCAAGTGTCGTCATCAACCTGCATCCAAAATAGAACCATAAACTCGTTTACATTGTGAGGGCCGAATCATAGTGCCATGGCGTTCTCCTTTGCGCACCAATTGCACCACCGTTGTGAATACCTGAATCACACTTCCATGGCAATTCGTGGTAGAACCTCCAATTCTCATGACGACGCAGAGAAAGCCCTGCCCATTCTGCAATTGTGAAACCCTAACTTTGGGTGGAAAGGGATCTGCCACGTGGCATCTTCTCATTAGCACCTCACAGTACCACATCAACAATAACTGTACAAGTCATCAAGTTTTTGGCAGGGGCAAGTCTGCTGTTAGCCTTTTTAACACCGTAAGCAAAAAGGACTAACGTGAACCGTTTTTGCAAAATATAGGACGATAGTGAACTTTTGAAAAAAGAGAGGACAACTTTGAACACACGTTACAAACTAAGAGACCAAAATAGATATTAAACCAAAATTAAAATTAAAATTAAAAAATATAATTATATATTTATATATATACTAGATTTCGAAATCCGATAAAATACTTAACAGGATTTTAAAATCTGATACTTGAATCCGATTTTAAAATCCAATAACTTTCTTAACCGAATTTCAAAATCTGATATTTATCCTATTTTCTACACCAAATTTCAAAAGTTTTACTTAACCTGGTCTCAAAATCTAATTCTTTGTCTAACACGTTTTCTAAATTCGAAACTTAAGCATACATCAAACTTTCATTCTCAAATCAAATACAAATTTCTACATCCGATTCAAATATCACATAAATTTGTGAAAATATTATTCAAAGAAAATACAAAAATCATATAAAAATTAATTACTTAAATGTTAAACTTGTCGTGAAAGATGTTGGAGCGGGTGAGGTGAGCTGAATGAGAGTGAAAGAAATGAATGAAAGTGAAAGAGGGAAAGAATGTATGTGTTATGGGATGGAGGAAGGGGAAATGGTGAAAAATGTAAAGAAATAAAATAAGGAAAACATTGTCTTATTAATTTTGAATAAAATATGAGATATATATACAAGAGAGAGAATCCATAATTCTGCTATTTTATCGCTGTAAATATTCTATAATAATGTAACATTATTACTGTAATTATTCTATAATAATGTAACATTATTATTGCAAATCAGCTATAATAATAACAATATATTCTCTCAATAATCTCGGGATATCATTTATTTTCTAACACTCCCCCTCAAGTTGGAGAGTGAGTATCAAGAACTCCCAACTTGCGTTTCATGATAAAGAACACTTCTTTTCCCAGTGGTTTGGTGAACACATGGACAAGTTGTTCAACTGAAGGTACATATTTAGTTGCAACTGAGGCATCTTGAATCTTATCACGAATGAAGTGACAACCCATCTCTATATGTCTAGTTCTTTCATGGAAAACTGGGTTAGCTGCAATGTGTAAGGCTGCTTTATTGTCACAATATAACAATGCCGGTTTAGGATGCAATATCCGTAAATCTTTCAACAATGATCGTAACCAAGTCAACTCACAACAAATACAGTCAATGCTCTATATTCAGCTTCTGCTGAGGATAAAGAAACCGTCTTCCTCCTCTTTGTTCACCAAGAGATAAGGGAAGATCCAAAAAAAAACACAATAACTTGTAGTTGATTTTCGGGATACTGGGCAACCTCCCCAATCTGAATCACAGAAAGCACGCAAAGATAAATCATTTTTTGAAGGGAAAAACAAACCTTGACTTGGATTATTTTTTAAATATCGTAGCACACACATTGCAGCTTTCATATGAGGCTTGCATGGAGCGTGCATGAATCTGCTCGGTATGTGTACCACATAGGTGATATCTGGACGGGTAATTGTCAAATAAATTAAGCAACCAACAAATCGCCTGTATATTGACGGGTCCTTTAATAATTCCCCTTCATCAGAAAGATTTATATTTTGTTCCATGGGAAAATCCACGGGCTTAGCTCCAAGATACCCACCATCTTTAACAATTTCCAAAGCGTATTTCCTTTGTGATATGATACCTTTCTTAGAACGAGAGACCTCAATACCCAGAAAAAATTTAAGATCACCCAAATCTTTTATCCGAAAACGATTGTGTAGAAATTGTTTCACAGAGTTGTTGGAGTTGTTGAAGAAGATGCTTCCAGAAAATAATACTCTACCTATTCGTAATTACGAGGCAAATTTTTTTTTATTTCCAATGGGTCTCGAATATCAAAAGATACATGCTTGTCATAATGATTGTGTTTTGTACATAAAGGAGTTTGCTTTACTAAAGTATTGCCCAACATGTGGTTTATCCCGCTTTAAAAAGAAAAAATGACAGAAACACTGGTGATGAAGGTAATAATGGTGCACCTGCTAAGGTGATGTGGTATTTGCCTATAATACTTAGGTTGAAATGTATGTTCTCTATTAAAGAAGATGCAAAGAACCTTATATGGCACGCTGCCGAAAGAAAGTGCAATAATCTTCTTCGACACCCAGTTGATTCACCATAATGGAAGAGGATCGATGAAACATTTCCAGAATTTGGTGCAAATCCAAGAAACTTAAGACTTGCACTTGCAACTGATGGTATGAATCCTTATGGGAACTTAAGTAGCAAACACGGTTCATGGCCAATTATGTTGATGATATACAATCTTTCTCCTTTGTTGTGCATGAAGAGAAAATATGTGATGTTGTCCATGATGATATCGGGTCCTAGACAAACTGGAAATGAAATTGATGTTTACTTGAAACCTTTAATTGATGATTTGAAAATGTTGTGGGAAGAAGGGGTCGAAGTGGTCGATTCAGATGTTCAAGAAACTTTCTGTTTACGTGCCATATTGTTTTGCACTATAAATGATTTCCCAGCATATGAAAACTTGAGCGGTTATAATGATAGGTCTCACTAGCAGTTGATGGTCATCATTCCTAGACAATGTAAAATTATATGGTTTTGTTCACTCACAAGAAGATGAAAACTGACTTGAGAAACATGCTTCAAGGGTAAGTGTTTCTCTTTATATGTTTCAAATTCATGTTGAACTTCAATTTTTATGATAAATATAGTTATATTAATATTACTTTGTGTTTTCAATGTAAATAGAGTTATGGTAAATCCCGAGGTCAGCTAGTTCAAATCATTCAAAGGTTGTAAGTCATTTATAGTTCTAATTCATTTTGTATGTTATTGAATGATCTAAATGCTTGACTATTTAGCTTGTCATTTTAGTGTAACAAACAGCTAGATTCAAGGGAATATGACTATTATGTCATGTCTTGGATTAAGACTATCATTCGCGTTGCCATTACAGATGACTGGAATGAGGTAATGATGCTTACCTTCAATACATTACGAATCAAATTCATCTTTGAACATATGAAAACATAATGAATCTTTCTTCATTTTGTAGTACTTCAAGAGTACATCTCCTATACTAGAGGACACAATTAAGAAGATAAGACAGGAGTGAGCAGCTTATCTTCTGTAAAGATGGACCTAGGAAGATTTATTATTGTTGTTGAACATTTACATTTAGTTTAACTTTAACTTTTGATAGGTTAGGTTTTGGATTGTTTTTTAGTACTTTGTTAACTTGAAACGCATATATATATATATATATATATATATATATATATATATTATGTTGTTTTGGGACAATTTTTTATTTTTCAGGTGTGGTTTTATTGCAAAAATAAATTAATTTTAAAAAAAACCTAGTAGACGTTTGTTATGGTACTATCCGATGTCTATTAACATCTGTCAGTGCACATACAAACGTCCAATAAATTATAGTAGCTAAACACGTTTCAAAAACTTAGATGTCGACTATCACCCAGTCAAACGTCTATATAAACGTCTGATCTATATTATTCGACGTCTATATAAATGTTCAATCTGTATCATCATGTTTATATGGATGTCTGACTGACATTCCATTAATGTCTCCTAAAAATATGTCAAGTCGAAATAAAATATAAAAAATCCTAAAATAACAAACGTTAAATGATTTGTACACTACATTTTTTGAAGAAGGTATAAATCTTACATCTATACTCAGCTGCAACTATTCTTCTTTGACTTGGGAGTAGATAAAAATAAGTGTTATGGTGTGTTTGGAAGTGTTATTCAGATTTGTAATCAATTAATTAGTTGGAGGTTATCTAGTTTTCCATTATGTGGTCAATGCAGATTCTGAGGCACAGTTTTTGATCCTCATGTGCAAAATGCGTCATTTCCTGTGTCAGATTGGTGTGACAACCACTCAAACCTTTCCATCTTACTTTTCAAATACTATCATAATAGTGCTTATGAACTGCTACTAAAGCTTCTTCATTTTATATATATCTCTATGCCACCACACTATACACTTTTTTCCTTAGGCTGACTCATATACCATCCTTTTCAAATTTCATTTCTAATTAATTACCTGCTACACGTACATACACACACGTGTGTTTCAAAATTTCCTTTTTAAAGAAGAAAAAAAAAACAAAACTGGGACAAGAGGGAGACTTATCCTAAACATCTGCCATCACTGTATAAACATTAACAACACAAAATATTAGGCCTTAGAGACACCTTTTTGGGAACTCGAAAACGCACAATTAGGCATTAAAAATAATAAAAGCACTTTATTTAGCCGCATAGCCGTGCTTATTTGTAAGAACCACTGCATCTGCCACGTATTACCTAAATCTGAGTTCGGCAATCACTGCTTTTATATTCATCAAACTTCGTATAATATAAAGTGAAGTCATGAAAAAAAGACACAAAAAAGTAGACGAAAGAGAAAGTGAGTGTATATATACAAATATATAACATTACAAAATTTGCTTAACACTTTTTTTTTTATCATTCTACATCATAACTTTTATTTAATGACTCACCATTCAAACAGTCAATTATAATTCAGATAGCGAATTATTAAATTATTAACAAATCACAAATTTGGATGAACTATTAAAATGCATATGTGATTAAGTTTGGACAGTTATTAGACAAATTAAACAGTCAATTACTAACGATCTGGTCTATCTAAATGATTTGATTTGTTCAAACTCGTGATTTTTTGACAGATTAATAATTAGTCATCCAAATTATAATTAATTGTTTGGATTGTAGCTTACTAAACAATTATATGATATGTTTCTCTAATCCAAATAATTTTATATACTTTTCACTCATTTTCTTTCATTTCTCTAATTCAAATAATTTCACTTTCACTTTTCTTTCTCCTAAAGTCCATTCAAATTTACCCCCTCAAATCCATATACAAACTAAAAGTTGAATATTAAATAGGTTGTTAATAGTTGTATTTTTACTTTTTAGTCTTTTAATTATTATGTTTTATGGTTATTATATACTTGTAGTCTCTTACAAATTTGTTAACTATATAGTTTAGTTTGTGTTCTTTCTCCGTACATTCCCGTTGTTCATTGAGTTTTATTAAACGATAACGCGGTAAGCCACATGCATGAATTTTTATAATAATCGTGACATCCAATAATAAAGATTTAAACTATACAAAAGAGTTAACATATAATAATATGATAGGACAGTTAATAAGCTTACAATAAAAGTTATGGATAATCTTAAAATACTGAGCATTTAAAACTACACAAGATTATAAGTCTGATACAAAATATAAGAACAAACCAAATGGTTTCAATATTACGTCTAAATTGAACGATATTACAAAAAAGTAGTCATATATCGAACGATTATACAAAACTATATAAGCCGAGCGGTTTTATACAAAAATAATACTTTAACTACTGACCGAACGACCATACACTAAACTTCAAGATTTTCTCCTTCCAAAGCTTGCTCCACCGAGCACTCCTCTACTTCTGCTCACACCGAAAGGTGATCATTGCAAAAGAAGAAAACGAACAAGAAACATAGACAAGACAAGAAATAAGGGTAAGCTAATGTAATTTAATTAAAAACATATACATACATTTAATACAAGATTAAACACTGTTGAAACAGAACGCTACAACAAACCAAAATCGAATTCAATCAATCTAATATACATATACCGAACGTTCATTCATAAATAGATAGCAAAACATAATTCACCACTAAACCGAACATTATGACTTGACCATCCGGATTGTATGAATGTGTAGCTACGACGTTTTTGCACCCAGGTGGTATAGTAGCTGGGATGCCCTCAATAGCTGCCACCCGAGGTTACTCCGTTTTACCTCACCAAAGGTTACTTTTATAAACCAAGACCTCTTGCCATTCTCACACATGACTTAGTCCTCTCTACTTGAGAATGAGTAATCACAGAATATCGGGATGAATGCTAGCTTAGCACGATATCCACATTCATACTTTACAATTCAGTAAGCTTTCATGAGACATTCCGCCTTGAAATTCTCTTCCACATTACTTACAACATAATCGTCATCATTCAACATGTAATTTCATACAATAATCATATCTTCACATAAAAGACTGAGAGCCCTGTGAACGTTGAAGATTGAACAGTTTCTAATTGTTTATAGAACAGGACCGAACGATCCGTAATAGATAAAACTAAAGAAGTAACCGAACACCATAGAAGATTGAATACTTATATGTTAGACCGACCATTAATAACTTAGATCGAATACTTATGGATGATCGAGCGATATTACTATATGAGACTTAGTACATGACCGAACGTTACCAAGACCGAGTGTCAGTTCATGACCGAACACTATTAAGACCGAGTTTCAATTCATGATCGAACACTATTAAGACCGAGTGTCAGTTCATGACCGAACACTACTAAGACTGAGTGTCAATTCATGACCAAACACTATTAAGACCGAGTACAACTAAAACCGAGCGCTAATACTGACATAAATGCTAGTACAAGACCGAGTGCTGTACTAGAAGACCCACCCTTCTAAGACCGTACGGTCATTAATTAGTAAGACTTTAAGGAGACATGATCCAGTTAATAGCCGAGTACAGAACAAAACCGAGCGGTCAACAGTAACCACTCTGTGTTCTACATAATTCTGCAGAACTTCTACAAAAATATGACTCACACCTAACTTAACCAAATCAGAATATCTTAACCAAATTCAAATCCTAAATTCTCGAATTATAATTCAGTTCAACCTATCCAAATATAATTAAAACTATATATCATAAATCAAAAGAATCCCATGACAGATTTCACCTATTCACTTCCTTATATCAGACCAGACCAAACACTTTCTAATTAGAAACCTAATCCGTTCACAGGTCTCGATCATACACAGAATTTTCATACAATTCAGTCAAACGTACAATTATTCATACATGCAAAAGTGCAAATAGGAATTTCACACACAAAAAACATAATTAAATTACTAGCTTCCCTTACCTCGAAATCCATGTATTCTTTATACTTCCATAGTTGTCTTAAGCCCCAAGCAACTTCTAAGACAACCTACGATTTCTGATTGATGAAAAAGAATCAATCATAGGATCAAGAACAGAAACCAGATTTTAGAAAAGGAATTGATGAACACATGCAAGCTGAAAGTGCTTGCATGTAACAGAAAATGCAGAACGTTTCGAAGAGACCAAAAGAGTCTAACTTACCAGCTTCTGAATACCAATTTATTCGGTACAAAAAAAAGCTCTTGACTCCAGGAAGACTCAGTCACGATCTGATTAATGATCAGAGGAAGAAAATGATGAAAATTTATAGAGAGGAGGAGATTTTAGAGAGATGGAGCAGAAAAGAAGATTTCAGAAAGTTGGAGAAGAGATAATGCATACAAAAAGTAGAACGTGATTTGAAATTTTTCTTTAAATACTACCGTAAAAAATCTCTCAGTCCACTCTGTCATGCACACCTGGATCCCACTTTCTAAATTTCTAAATCCTTAAACCTAGCTTCCATTTTTATTCCAAATTTAATGATCTGACAATAACCCCGTGATTGCTATTTAATAAAGTATCATGAATGTTATTTTTAAAACATTTTAATATTTAAAAAATAGGTTTTAGTCCCATGAAAATTAAAAGTTGAATTTTATGTTCTTAATTAAGTTTGCATGGTTAAAAAAGGAAGTTAGAGGTTTAGGGTAATTGTGGTGAGATGGGTCTGAAAGAGAAAGTTGTGTGATAAGGATAGAAATGATAGGTGATCTGACACTGCTCAAAAGACGTTTGGGTTGTGTGTAAAGTTCAACATCACACTCAGCAATGGTACTAAAAAGCGTTGCCATGCTACAATAGACGAAGAGCAATGCACCATAGTTTGAGCTACAAAAATTGTGAAGAAGCTTTGTGCTATATCCACAACCCCTACTTCACACCCTCTATACTCTATTAACTCCTACCTATGCCTATAGCATTTTTTTGCTTATGTTTTACACACACCATGCATTCACACACACACACACATATATATATATATATATATATATATATATATAGTTTTTTTGGGGATCAAAGTGGAAAAAGTTGTAAGAAAATGAGTGATTTTGTTGGAGAAAAGAGTGAAGAAAGGAGACGAAAGACGACCAAAGAAACTCTTAATCCGCGATAAAGTTTTTCATGTAAAAAGGAAAAACAAGAGCATCCAAGTACGCTGAAACCGCACCACCATCAATTATACAATGTTCATTATTAAAAAAAAATAGTTTTTAAGTTTGATTTAATCTTATAAAATCATTTATAAAATAAAGTTTGTATTCATTCGTATATTTTACAGTGATATTATCATTAATAGATTTCTAACATATTTTTCTTAATAATAATTTTTTTAATACTTATTTATACATTTTAAATTAATTTTATAATTAGTTAATGGAAAATTTTCAACCTTCAAACTCATTATATTCTATAATAAAAATTTTGATTTTTTTTATAATAAACAAACAAATAAAAATAAAATAAAATTAGAAAAAAATTGTAAGATATTCATCTTTGTTTATTTATCCCCAAACAATCGCTTATTTTTTTCAATTAATTTGTTTTCTTTTTAACTTTTCTCCCTTTTACAAGATGGAAATAAATAAATAAATAGAGAGAAGAAAAATGTGTGTAAGATAATGGATTATTGTCATCTGGGAACAGAATTAAAAAAAAAGTAGATAAAATATACGATTTCTATAGATAACTTTTCATTAAAAAAAAATAATTTCTTTATTTCCCTCTTCATCATACAAAACACGTGATACTTTTCGAGAGCCAAATAATTAGTCAATATACGTAAAGTTCATCACAGTACTTTCTATTAACATAACTACATTTAAAGGTAAAAACATAATGTAGATAGAAGAAAATTAAAGCACTAACAAAATTCTTGAAAGTATAATACAAGAAGGACTATTATATAATTTTTTAAATACTCATTTTAATGTAGAAAATGAAGACAACAAAACTGCTGCCATGAGAAGAAAACTCTGTTTTTGAACATTAACTACAATCTTTCTTCTCTTTTGGTGCCTTTATATATTTTTTATTTCACTTCCTGTGTGGATTTGATCCAAACCCTATATCTGGTTAGAAAGTGCAGCTTACCTGATAATCGAATAGAGTCATTAAATAAAATACATTAAAGTCATTAAGGGAAATAAATACATTAAAGTCTTGAGAAAGTGTATATATATGACTGGTGGTATACGAATATACGTGTCAGGTTTTGGGTGAAGTTAAATGAGCAGAAAGCAATTTTTCTGGAAATATTTAAAAATGATTATATAAATAATAATAATAATAATAATAATAATAATAATAATAATAATAATGTTGATATTGGGCAATTGATAAATGGTTATGTGTGGGAAATTCTTTGTTGTCTTTTAATGGTAGGTTTGGGTAATGTTGATATAACTCATTTCATTAGTATACCTAAAAGACATAATTTGGCCACTTAGCTCAGGATTGAGGTAAGAATCAATACCACTATACGTAACATTATTCTTAATGTCTCACAATAGATAAACCTACCAAAATACCTTTGCTTTTCACCACTAATTAACCATCATTATTTTTCCAACACTTTATATAATAACATTCTTTATATAATTTCAAACTGAATGGGAAATGTTTTACTTTTCTCAATCATATACGAATCTATATAACTTGCTATACAAACTCTCTTTTATATGTTTAATGTTATTATTATTGTAATTCTCAACAATCTATTAAAAACCTTAAAAGTGTTACATAACATATATAGTGTTTCGTCGTTAGTTCAAGACAATCGAATTCAACATCTATAGTCGAAATGAATAAATTAAAAAGGATATGCATCCCATTATTGAAGTTAATAAAGTTGGAATCCAAGTCATTGTTCAACAACCAACTTGATATTATTTCCTCCATTCCTGAAAGCACTTAGGTTTTTCCCCAAGTTCAAGAGTCATAACGCACAAGGTTCGCCACAAAAACCCAACACCTTTCTACTTTCTCATCATGAGATTCTCGAAACTACCTTTTTTCTTATATATGTTTACTCACAAACCACCATTTTCGAATATATATATATATATCACTCATCACATAATTATGCTTACTACTATCACGTAATCAATGAACAAAACTCAATTAATTTTAATACATCTTTATTCGCAAAAAAGAAAAACATGAATAAAAACCAGCAAGAATATGTTCACTGGTCAAGGATATATATTGCATGTACTGTGATCTTGTGTTGTCTTTTCAACAATCACAGAACAAAAACGATTACTTTTTCCTTAAAATTACAGAGTTTTCTTTTGGGTGTAATGGATAGAGTTTATGTTATTCACTTTCCTAGGATAGAGAGTATCATAAAACCAATTTAGGAAAAAGGACTTTCAAGGTGGAAACCAATTCATGCCTAATTATACCTATCTAATATGCCCACTAATTGCAAATTAATACAGATAATGCTTTTAAATTTATGTTTTTACCATAAAAAAGTTAATAATTTATTTTCTAAATATAACATAAGATTGATATTATCTATATTTGATTAATGAAACAATAAAATATATGGGGGTGGTGTTGTGGATGTGGAAACGATAAAAGCTCACTTCTAAGCAGCCATATCTGCAACATTACCTATTCCTTCATATAAAATATTGCGATTGTTATTCTTCAGCAATTGCGTCATTGACTTCAACTGTGTAAAGGGATTTTCCCACTACCATTAAGTCTATATTATTTCTCCAAATATCTCTCTATTTTTATTTATTTATTTAACATCATTTCATATACATATACTCCTATTCATTATCCATATTTCATCTGGGTATACAGTCAGTAAATTTTCAAAAAATAAATTATTTTTATTTTGGTGTTTTGGGAAATAATTTTGGAACCATGGTTGTTAGGGAAATAATTATTTATTTGTGGTTCATTGCAAAAGAAGTCTTCTAAAGTAACAAGTAGAAAAACATATATGAGAGAGTATGTATGCACGCGTAAAAAGAAAAGAAGGTGAATTTGTACCTAAATAATAAATAAATAAAAGGTGAAATTAACAACGTTTTACATACATATTCGGTAGGAGTTCTTTATGTATAAATATTTTAACATATAAATGATTTTTTTTTATAGAAAATACATATTTTATTAAAAATTTTATATCTTATAGAATTTAGTTAATAATAAATATAATAATATATATATTTAAAAATGTCACTGGTATTTTTCTCCGAACAAAACTTAAGTTTTGTAAGATAAAGATTAACATTGAATGAACATATTCTTTATTAGCATATATAGATGAATGCTTTGTCATCATCAAAACTATATTTAAGATTGCTTAAATAGGTTAACAAAATATTTTAAATAATATCAGGTGTAGATTACTTCTTTGTCTTTTTTCCCCTCTTTTAAGAAATTGTTCCATAGATATATATCGAATAAAATTTCTTCTATACGCTTTGTGTGTACATCCATTGCATGAAGAAAAATTAAACCATTAAAACAACGACTAATGATATAAATTAAAATTATTATTATTATTATGCTATTTTAGTTTTCATATTTATTTAATTAGTTGAATAAATTTTTACGTTTTTTGGACAGAAATTATTATTATTATTAAATAAATATAATTAATATACACTAGTTTTGACAAATTATCTTTTCTTACTTTGGTGTCATTTCTTTATAGAAGGAAATACTAGCTAGCACTAATTTAGGCAATTATTATATAAAAAGAGAAGGACTAATACTTATTATGGTCAAAATTCCAACCAATTAAAAATAGATTCTCATTCGCTAATATCGATCATGCTTGTCCATTCTTATTTGCTATTCTTACATCACGGAATCATTTTTGCAAGCAATTAAAGTATATAGATTTTGGAAACCATTTGATAGATTGATTAAAGAATAAAAATAAGAATAAAACTATAAGAAGGAAATATGACTTGTGCTATCAGATACAAAAATGCATTATTAATAGCTATGATTTTGAAAATTTCTCCAACAACTCCTTCTTTTGCCTTTTATTCCCTTACAAGTCTTGTGGGAATTTCTTTTGTTTAAATCTTTTTATATGTTTTCAACAACATTAATTTTTTTAATATATGTTATGAAAGAAAGTATATATCGACTGGTTATTAAGTTTTCTTTTTGCTGAAACTACAGGTGGGACTGTTTTTACTTCTACTGAAAAGTGAGACCTATTAATTCCAATACATGGCATACGTATCGAATATATTTGGATGGATAAGAACAAACAATCATATCATTTTTTTAACAATCAATCATATCATTTAATATATACATTATTTATACATATATATGATTTTTATTTTAAAAAGAATTCAGTCTATACATATATATATATATATATATATATATATATATATATATATATCATTTAATATATACATTATTTATACACAGTAAAATTTGTAATCACGTGCAATCTACAAGATAAGGATATAATGTTTGTTAAATTGATGAATTTAAGGTTATGAATTTATCCATGTGAGTACATGAGATGATGATGTTGAACCACCCATGTTGTCACAATTGGTTGTTCCACTCACTCTTGTTCCATGCATGAATATGATCTAGAAGCTACCCAAAATCCATGAGAGACGTCAAACAGCATCTTCATCCAACAAGAAGCAAAAAAGAGAGTGAGATAAAGATGTTGCCAGGTAGGGTGCTCTCATCCTATCTACTTTTCCAAAATTTCTACCCATGATGATGAAGCATAGTGGAACAAAGTATTCCTCCTTCTTCACTCATTATAAATACACATGCAACTCTCTTTCTCCTCCAACAAATTTCATTCAAAAGAGGATCTCTCAGTCTCTTGTGCCAGTGACGACCTTCCACAATATGGATAACATTGTATTAAAGCTGACTAGTTTATACACCTTGCTTCTTTTTCTTTTCCTATCTTATGAGCCTGCTCTTTCGTTTTCTTCTAGAAATAGCCAATATTGGGGTGGTGACAGGATTTTGAGCTCTGCTTATAATGATGATCTTGTCACTAACTTGCCTGGTCAACCCAAGGTGAATTTCCAGCACTATGCTGGATATGTCACAGTCAATGAAACCAATGGAAGAGCACTCTTTTACTGGTTCTATGAGGCTATGACCAAGCCAGAAGAGAAACCGTTGGTGCTTTGGCTTAATGGAGGTAAAACCAGATAGTAGTTAATGTCTTTGTTTTAATTTTCTGTGTGGAACATTCGGACCATGGAATTGGAGATAATATTGTCAAACTGTGGTATGATCAAACATGTCACAAGGTCATACATACTATGAAACTGCATATGTCACATCTTTCGTTGGGGTGTTGCTGTGACATTTTTGGATCAGTTGAGTCATTCGTATGTCCTTATCAACAATGAAAATAAGTGATAACCTCTGGATTTTGATTTTCTTTTAATTTGTTTAGGTGGAGTGGATATATAGTATTAGGTGGCAGCTAATGAGAGAGAGTTTACAACACTTGTGGTTTCGTTTGCTGTTTGTTGTTGCTTATGTTATCTGCTTAGGTGACAACATGATTTTATGTTACAGGTCCTGGGTGCTCTTCTGTGGGATACGGAGCAACACAGGAGATTGGTCCATTTTTAGTGGACAGTGATGGCCATGGCCTCAAATTTAATAACTTCTCATGGAACAGAGGTATGATGATGACCACTACTAAATATACACACTTTCTGCCACAAGCTCACTTTCTTTTCAGACCATATTCTATAGAATTTTTATGGTGAACCACAGCTAGAGCTCCATTATTGGTCCCCTCCATATAATTATTAAATCATTTTACCTATTTGTTAAACAACTCCAGTAATAAATTTTTATTTATGTTTTCATCACATTATTCATTAGATATCGTACTGGTTTTTTAGCTTAAAAAATCTTATGTAAAATTTGGTGCTAAGAAATCATTGTATCTGTGATGTTGCAGAAGCCAGCATGTTATTCCTGGAATCTCCTGTTGGAGTTGGCTTTTCATACTCAAATACAAGCAGTGACTATGACCAATTGGGAGATGATTTAACAGGTCATTACTTATCTTATAATGTTGCTGCTGCATAATGAGCAGCAACCACTATGCCATTTTCTTGAAAGTGGGTCACATTTTCTATATTTTGAAGCTCAATCATGGAAAGCAGATCTCTGACAAATTCGTCTGTGCGCTTTCTATTATTTGTGACAGCTAACGATGCTTACTCTTTTCTTCACAACTGGTTTCAAAAGTTTCCATCATACAGAACGAGAGCGTTTTACATAGCAGGGGAGAGCTATGCAGGTATTGAAATTGAAATTGAAATACCTTTTTCTGCATAACTCATTTTTTGTTCAATTATTCTAATGAAATTAATCATTAAACAATTGTTTATTTTCAGGAAAATATGTACCAGAGCTGGCTGAACTCATCCATGATAGGAACAAGGACCCCTCTCTCTATATTGATCTCAAGGGTATTCTGGTATGGTCCTACATAAATTAAAAGTCAAAACAAATTGCTGATAAAAATCATGGCACAACGAATCTTCCTTTACTAAAATTATTTTCCCATCTATCTAGTCTACCACTTCTATATTTTAGTTCAACATCAGGTATTCAAAATAGGCCTCTTATCCACATCATTTTCCACTTTCAATAGCTGAGATATTTGCAAGGAAATTTCTTCACTTGTCATCACTACAATTTAAAAATTTCAGTGTATGAATTGAACCCTCCTCGTTGGACACTGTATAAAGTTGAAGGACAAAGTATTATTATTATTATTATTATTGTTGAATTTTTTTTTGCAGTTGGGTAACCCAGAAACATCTGATGCTGAGGACTGGGTGGGCCTGGTTGATTATGCTTGGAGCCATGCTGTGATATCTGATGAAACTCATAAAATAATCAAAACAAGTTGTGACTTTAACAGCACTGATCCATGGCGTAACCAAGATTGTAGTGAAGCTGTGGATGAAGTACTCAAACAATACAATGAAATTGATATCTACAGTCTCTACACCTCTGTTTGCTTTGCCAGCACAGCACGTTCAGACGATCAATCCATGCAAACTTCCATGAAGCTTACATCTAAAATGGTACCTTTTCCATGGAAGTTAATGAATTTATTCTCTTAAGTTTAACTATGAAATGTAAAGTCAATTGGAAAACTAACTAACTAAAAAGATCATCACTCATTTTTATAATAACTGAAAACACTCGTACTTTTGATGTTTGCTTATTATGGTACACGAAAGGAATCTTGCACTTTAAACAAAACTTGATATGTAAGTGTTCTGACACACTAACCTATTTAATTTGGTTTGGCTAGATGCCTAGGATGTTGGGTGGCTACGATCCATGCCTTGATGACTATGCTAAAGCTTTTTATAATAAACCAGATGTTCAGAAGGCTCTTCATGCCAGTGATGGTCACAACCTAAAGAATTGGACCATTTGCAAGTAACTTTTTAACCCTTCCAGCTTTCCTGTCATCACAGTATTAGAAATGCACTAATCCAAAAATATATATAGAATCTTTTATATTATATGTGATTATCTTTTGCTAAATGATTTTCAATTATCTAATGTAGCAACAAGATATTCACTGACTGGGCAGATTCAAAGCCATCTGTTATCCCAATTTACAAGAAGCTTATTTCAGCAGGACTTAGGATTTGGGTTTACAGGTAAATCTTTGAACATATATATATATATATATATATATATATATATATATATATATCAGACTCAGTATTCATGGAATATTGCTTGCTACTGCATTTTTTGGTAGCTTCTTTTGATCATGTTGTGTTGTTGAATGTTTCAGTGGAGACACAGATGGTAGAGTACCAGTGTTGTCCACAAGATACAGCTTAAGCTCTCTTTCCTTGTCTGTCACTAAATCATGGAGGCCTTGGTACCATGAAAATGAGGTATAATTAAATCATGAAAGCAAATAAGCTTAATCTTTTTACAGAAAAAATTTATGTTCCTTATTTTTTTAATGTTGTTTTCTGATTGAAACAGGTTAGTGGATGGTTTGAAGAATACGAGGGTCTTACATTTGCAACGTTTCGAGGAGCTGGGCATGCTGTTCCCTGTTTTAAACCAAGCAATTCACTTGCGTTCTTCACTTCCTTTCTGAATGGAGAATCACCACCTTCCACAAAATAAAGAAATCTGTATAATAATCATATTGGGTGCTCTTTGTGTGTGACCCCATATGAAGATTTTGCTCTTACATTACCAATAGCTAATACCTATCATATTATTAAAATGCCAAGTAACCATATGCAAATGTAATGAATAAAACAGTTTTGCTCCCTTTTTCATCGTTGAGCTATAATCCATTAAATGAAATCCAAGGAAATATATTAATATTGATATCTTTTTCTGTGTTTTTTTCTTTTATTTCAGTGGTACAAATAAAATTCTTACACTGCATTTCAAAATGTCCAGTGAAAGGGAGATAGATATACCTAGAATGGAACATGAATACGAAACAATGAACTCTTTTTTTTCTTCTTTAACAGCAGAGTGCAATTCACTTTTTTAAAAGTTCCACTTGTATGAGAGAAAAATAAATTTATAATATTTAAGATACATTACAAGGTTGAAATAGATTTAAATTTTATTTTTTAGAATGATAAAATTAATAATTTAAAACTTATCCTAACAAAAGTTTATTATGGGTTGAATTATTGTTTAACTTGCTATTGAATTATTATATAAGACTATTTATTAATGTCTAATTTTATTTTTAAGATTTATATATCTTGACACAAAAGAGTTTTAAAATTTTATTGAGATAAAATTAATTTATGACGATATATAAATAGGTGTAAATTTGAATTTGTAAAATTGAGTTTGATTAAAATTTATTTTTTAATATGATAAGAATTATTGGCTAAAACTTATTTTAACAAACTTTATTATTTGTTGATAATTATTTTATCTAATATTAAATTATCTATTAATATTTTAGTTATATAAGTAAATACAAATTAAACTCTATAAGCAGATTAACCTGAAGTTTACTTCTTAAAACCAACAATATTCAATTATTCTATGTTCCCTAACAAACATTTTTAAATAAGGAAAAGAAAAAGGTAAAATGGTTTTTTATTAACTAAATAAATTGACATCATTTAAATCAACTTTATACTTGAACTCAACCTTGAAAAATGGAATTTGTAAGATGAGGTTTTCTTATCTTAATTTGAGCTTAGATAAATTGGCATGGTATTAAGGGTTTGGGATTGAGAGCTATTATCCCATAACGATTTCTTAAAGCAGGTAGATAAATTGGTTGATGCAGGCGAAAGCTTGTACAAGCATTGATGAGTTTAAAGGAGCCACCGAAGCGCAGCTTCTGCATGATTGAACCTTTCACTTTTGGCACCGAATAACGCTGAGAGAGATCAGTGTTGGAGGGGTTTGTGGTTCTCCGAAGAGGAAGATAGAAAGCATTGCTAATATCCTGAAGCAGTTGTGTATCAGAGTCAAATGCATTACTAGAGTTGTAGAACATGTGAAAAACTTTCAAGCATGTCAAATGCAGCAGCTTGCAAGGCTTTGGTAAATTACTTTCACCATCGACCAGAACATGTTGAAGGAACTCTTTCGTCATTTCATCTATGATCTCTCTCCCCTCAGCCATTGAATCTTCCATTTTAAGATTAGGGTTCATCATCAAACTGAGCTCAACAAAGTTCCACTTACCCTCTTCTGTCTCCCTCTGTCACATGCATACACATGAAATACGACTTACGTGAAGGTTTAGTTTTAATAGCAACTGATTAAGTACATTTTTTAATTATCATTAATTATTAATTTACCAACTACCTTATAGGACTGTATATCATTTAATATACGACATATAAACATTAGTAGTTTAGTGACGGTTTCATATTGAGGTGGTCTGAGATTCTGGTCTGCAAAGCTGGGATTCAGAAAACATGAAGCTGGAAGAATCATGGTGTGTATGGCAATAGACAGCATGCCATTCTTCAGATAGTCATCAATTGTTGGTGGCTGTCCCTTCTTGTTCCACTTTGCTTCCTCGAGCCACGAAAGGAAAGTTTCACACCACTTAACAAAAGTAACACTCTCATGTTAATTACTCACAGTAGGTTAAAAAGAGTAATTTTATACACTAATTAAACTCTTAAACTTAGAAACATTACTAGATCTTGTAGACCACTTCTTATATCATGAATCCCTCCTTGTTCGAGATATTTTGTGGCGGTTTCACTGACGAGATTATCCAGAGCATTGAATATCACTTTGCCGTGGCCATTTAAGCCTTTAGAATCCCACCTGTAACAGTGAAAGTATTGAAAATGTACATGTTTTAAAATAGTTCTGTATACGTTTTGTTTTTCTATTTAATACCGTCTCCAAGTTAAAAAATTAAAGTAAAAAAATTCTATCAACAGGAAACTTTATTTGTTAAATTCACACTGTAATGTGTATTTGCTTGGACTAGTGTTATACGAGTACAATTTTTTTTCATTTTTTTTTAAAACTACATTGTGTAGTATGATTAGATAAAGTTATGATATTTTTCCTTATTAGAATTTGAATAAAGTTTAGACAATTTTTTTGTTGGGTTCCTTGGATGGAATTGTAGATTTAATGAGTCTCACATGGCTACATATAAGAGACACTGACATAATTTTAATAAAAAAATTTAAGAGAATAAATATGTGTTTTTTTTTTTAATATTTTGTTCATCCTATTAATCATCATTCAACGTGAAATTCTTCTTCTCAATCTCTTAGTTTCCACGTATTACAAACTCATCCTTTATCTTAAAAGTTTTCTACAAGTGAGTCGCACCTAATATTGAAGTTGTGGATCTAATGAGTCACAAGCCATTCAATCTTTTCATATATAAGAAATCTTAATACTATATTCAACCTAAAATCTTAAAAACAATGAGTTTGATGATCTTTCTTCTTATATATTTTTTATATCTTACTTTTTTTCATTAAATATCAAATTTGTCATTATCTTTCTAAAAAAGAAAAGATTTGAAATTATTTGTAAAAAATGAATATTGTGAATTATATATGCAACTTCTTGATCACAACAATTTACATATAAAAATATATTTGAAAAAAGCTCATGGTTTTACACGCTGTCTAAAAACCTTGTGATTTAAGAACACTCAGAATTGCAAAACTAATGAGCAATAGAAGGTTCCAATGAGAATAAATAATGAGGTTATTATGTATTTAA
Source organism: Vigna reflexopilosa (assembly GCA_027742785.1). Classification (NCBI taxonomy): domain Eukaryota; kingdom Viridiplantae; phylum Streptophyta; class Magnoliopsida; order Fabales; family Fabaceae; genus Vigna; species Vigna reflexopilosa. The sequence goes on along the minus strand of CM050911.1, from coordinate 10,923,341 downwards.
TGGAAAACATAATGGAAGTTCTCCAAACCCACAATTTGTGCAATTATTACTTTCTTCTCTTTACCAAAGAACCAACGGTCCAAAAGTAAAGGTTTTACTGGACAATAAACGTGGTCACGATGAAAATCACTGTAGATTAAAGAAAAACAACATGAAAAATTTATTGAAGATAATAATGTGGAGTATTTATTTATAACATATAAGAATTCAAGTCACATGAATTGAATATTTGACTTAGTGATAATTGTTGTAACAAATCCATTCCACCAACAGTGGACTTAGAAAATGATGAAGTTGTGCAAGTTGAAGGAAAATAAAAAAAAAATTAAATCAACCTAGAATGAAATCATATTTTTCATATAGAGTATTTGACGAATAATTTTGAAAAATAAAAATAATATACTTAATATATATATATATATATATATATGTATGTATGTATGTATTACTGTTATTAATAAAACCAAATTGAGTATATAATTTAATATAATTATAAAGATAAAAAAAAATCACAAATATTCAAAGGATTATATTATATTTTTGAAATTCTTGATCTTGTTAATAATTAAATAAATTACAGTTAAAACTGGTTATAAACAAATATATAATAAATAATTTTATTTTATGTTCTTAAATCAAATTTTAATTAAAAAATATTTTAAAAAATAAAAACACTAAAATTAGTTAGAGTATAAAAACTTGAGAAACAAAACAAGATATTAAATTCTTATATTCCAAATGTTTTTTACATATAAAAAAATCCTTTTGCATGAGAATCATTTCATTCATATAAGATATCATATAAATTGTCAGAGAGAATGTAGAAAATATCTTAATTTTCATAGTTTGGAAGGTTACATCCTATAATATTTATCATAAAATTTGGAAGGTTACATCCTATAATACAGTTGTTCTGGTATTTTAAAACTAGATAAATATGTTCTAAGCGTCTCATAAATGCCAAAAAGTTCATAAGTGAATTAAGGAGAGAATAGAAAGTTTTCTGAATTCAAAAACTTCCGATACAGAGAACCATTAGGATTATTTAGTTACTTTATATTATATGTTTGAGTCATATATACCTTCTAATAGCATTGGTGAAAGGGAAAACTGGTAACAATATGCATATATATACCTTCTAATAGCATTGGTGAAATGTTTCAAGTCTCTGAGCGACCCTTCTTTGTCAAAGAAATCATCTGCAATTGTGATGAGTATTGCACTCTTTGCTACTAGTGTTCTCACGTAACTGTGATTTGGATAGGTAGTGGTAGCAGCTACAGCATAGTAGCAATACGTTGTTTTCTCTCTACCAAATCCCATCTTTGTTACACCATAATCTTTCACCCATCTGTTACAGTTATCATTGTAATTTCGTATAGGCATGAGTAAGAGATATTGTGTTAGGATCATTCAAACCTCGTCAACTCTTTTAATTCATGTCTGAAAATTGATTGCTTGAACTCGTAATTCTGCATGGCAAGTTCTAGAAGATCTACGTTGTGAAAGTGTGAAATCCTACATCGGAAAATTGTCAAAAGCTAGGAAAATTCTTCGATAAAAAGAAACAGTTTGGTTTTAAAAAATGTACCTAACATGTGAGGTTTTTCCTTTCCACAGAAGATCGGTGTCATAGTTTTCTATCCACGTCCTATGCTTTAAATGATCCGTTTCACCCAGCCAATGAGTATTTAATTCATGTTGAACCTGTTTTACCAGAAGAAGGATTGTGTAAATATTTTAATGCGAACTGCATATATACAAAATGCTTTAACGTCACCCCATAGATATCGTCGGAATAGAAAACACTCAACATAAATTATTGACCGGTGGCATTTTCGTAAATAAGTTGAGTATATAGACGTCGGTGTCCCTCCTAACCGACGTCTATATGTTTAACAGGTAAGTGAAAAGTTATTTCTTTCCGTCATCTAGATTCCGCCTCCCTAACGTCTATATGCGATTATAGACGTCGGCTCCCCCTACACCCGACGTCTATATATACCACGAATATTAATTTTTAAATCGAATGGACGTCACATTAGTGATGTCCCTGACGTATATTCGAGAATAGACGTCGGTAGCTGGGGAAACCGACGTCTGATTTCCTGTTAAATAAGACATTATGAACTAGCAGTTACGCGCACTTCATCGTCTTCCTTCTTCACCTTTTCTCTCCGTGGAATTGCATTTTCATGTGCGTTTGCTCTCTTTTGAACCGTTTAAACTTACTTTTACTCCGATTAAAGTAATCTTTGATGTATTATATTTCGTTTGAACTAATTAAAATGAGTTTTCGTTGTGTTTTTGTGTAACTTTTTCTCGTGTCTTTGGGTATCGTAGTGCACCTTCTCCCTTTGCTAGCTTTCTCGTAAGAAAAACTTACGTCTTTTGGATCTCTTATGGCATTTCAACCTAAAGCCGAACTTGGGTCCTTGCCTAGTTTTCATGTCACCGTATTCTTTTTCTTTGGCGGTTGGAATGGAACTAGGCAACGACCTAGGTTTGGTTTTGGGTTGAAATGCAATAAGAGATCAAAAAGACGCAATTTTTTCTTACGAAGAAGTTAGCAAAGGGAGGAGGTGCTACTACGCTACCCAAAGACACAAGAAAAATTGCATTAAAACACAACGAAAACTCAGTAGACATCGGTTAAAGCCATATCCGACGTCTATTGTGCCCTTAGACGTCAGTTAGTGTCATGTCTGACGTCTTTATAGTGTCCTTAGACGTCGGTTAATGTTATGTCCGAGGTCTATAAAGACATCGGACATAGCACTAACTGACGTTTATAAAGACGTCTGACCTGCACAGTCTGACATCCCATTAATGTCACCCATAAAGACGTCAAGTAGAGATGTGATGTTAAAAGTCCAAAATAACAAACGTATAAAGTCCTTTCTATACTAATGATAGTTCAATTTGGAGAACATCAACTATGAGAGTTACCAAAATAATCAGATAAAAGAAGAAAAAATGGATTTTTTTTTCTTCCTTTATTTCAGTTTAAGAAAGTTACATGTTGAAAAATTAATTTAAAAATGTTCTTTTCAATTCCAACATTTTAATTCTTTTTTAAAATAGTAACCGAAAAGCATATAAGGTGAGACATCTTAATCAATCAATTCTATTGCTGATTTTAACAAAATTGTTTATAAAACTGTTTAGTTGTAGTTATGATTAAATAGGAAAAAAAATGGAGAAAGAAGGGTGTAGGAGGGTCCAAGTGTAGCATACCATTTGTTGGAATTGGGACAAACTCGTGTTGGGTTCACCATTTTTAGTTAGCAAACATTTGTGAAGCAGATCTCTGGTGAAAGATTTGACGTATTCGAGTTCATCTTCCCCACAGAAAATAAGATTTGAAGCTCTGTACATTGAAAGAATTGTAGTTGCCTTGTGTTCAGGTTCCTTTTGAATATTTGCTCTAATTTCTTCATCATCCAGAAACCAACCAAAGCTCACTGCATTTTATTTTGGAATTTTTTATGAGCACAAAATTGTACTATATGACTAATTAGCAAGCCGAATTCTTTCAATTAAGGTAATTATCATGTTGATTAAAAATATGCTGAATATTTAGTTAAAAGTTAAAAGAAAAAGAAAACCTCTTATAATTTGAAAAAGAAAAAGGATGACATACATGAGGGTGATACATTATAACCATGCATCCTTAGGAGGTGAAAAGCCAGAGAGTCTTTGTGAAGCTGAGTTTCAGCCATATTGGTCGGTTTTACCCACGATTCTTGCTCCACGTACTTCCTATATATCATACAAAATAGCAGGTTAGGGTTACTGTGTATAGATAATTTTCAGAGCAGTAGTAATAGAAAATGAACTAGGTTTAATTCAACTTCAGAAATCAACATTTTAAGGTATTACTGAGATGGAGTCAATGGAGAATTTCAGATGCAGTGCATAACTTGTTCAATGGGGTCGAGAACAGAATTAGAAGATGAGGTGATCGGGTTAGGTGCTGTTTACTACGGTGCATATGCATTGTAGTAAATATTCATTATAAAAACATCCATTTAACTACTTAATATGATATTATTTTAATTAAATTTATTTTATTTTTAATTTCAAATTTTAATACGTATTATTATTTTATTAAAGTAGGCTGTAGGACAAAAAGGTACAAAAGTATTATCTTTTAATAGTAGTGATAGTAAAGGCCCTATACTATACCATGTGATTGACAATGTTTTAGACCTTGTCCGGTTTTGTTTTTCAGGTCCCCGACTGACAAAAAAATCTATTCGGATATTTATTATGTATATATAATGGATAATAATTATTTTAATACTCGTTTTTAAAAGGTTGGTACTGATATATATTATATATTATCCGATTTACGGATATTTGTTATTCGCAAGAATAATAAAAAAAAATAATTTATATATTTTTTAATTAAATTTAATTAAAAATAAAATAAAATTATATTTTATTAAATTAAATTTAATTAAAATTAAATTATTTAAATTTTATTTTAAAAATATATAAAATAATTTTTTTTTATATTTTGCGTACTTGCAGATATTTTTTAAGCGGTAATTGTAGGTAACGGGTACAATTTTACTCAACAGATCGAGTTGTGGATAGACATTATTCATGTCCGACTCGACTAGTTGTCATCCTAGTGTAAGTTCAAAAGGATAAAACTTTGAGATCGATATTAAATGAGTATTTATCAAAATAAAATTATTAAAAAACATTAACTATAGAAGAATCATTTTAAAACTTTATATAATTTTATTTTTTTCAACTTATAATATTGTAGTATTTTGTAGAGTAATAATAGCATGACACACTTTTACATTCATTTGACATAAAATTCATTTGACATAAAATACAAGAGTAAAATGGTCTTAAAAATATAAAATTTTTTATTTTTTTGAGAAAGAAGAAAATAAAAAATAAATAAGAATAGTGTCAAATAAATGTAAAATATTTAGATGTATTAAATAATCATTTCTCCTATATTATACTGATTAGGTGTTACTCTCTCTATATATATATTACTTGTTGACTAAAATAAATTATATTCCTATTACTAAATTTTCAGATTAAATTTTTTTTATGTAAAATGTCATTTTTAACTTTTCATTGCCTCGAGTTTACTTGAATTTAGAAAAAATGCAGTTTCATGCAAATTAAATAATCAAGTACTCTAACATAGTAATGAAATACTTGGACACCATTACTTTTAAACTCCTATATAGCATCAATAACTTTTTTCCTTGTATTTATCTTTTTCATACATCACATCATGTGGACTATAAAATTTATTTACCTATAGATTTTGGCCAAAATTTCTTCAATCTCTTTATCAAAGTGCTCAGCCAACCCTAGTCTTTGTAACTGGTTAATCATGCAGAGCTTTATAAGGTCTTCATCCATGGGATATGTTTGTGGAACTGTATCAATGTTGAATTTTCAAAACAAAAACAAGAGAAAAAAAATGTGTAATATTAAAGGCCACAAGAATAAAGGTCCCAAACAAACCTCCATTAGGGCATCTCTGAATTAGAGATTCTAAATAGGCCAAAGAGTCAATATTCCCAGTAGCCATGAATGCTTTTGCAGTAGCAGAGGGTGATTGGAACAGTGAACCATCACCACTCAGATTGCTACAGATATCTTCTTCACTTACTTTATACCAAGGTGGCAAAGCTTCAAGATACGATAACAATGGTGAGAAGCCATGCTTCCCCACAAGTTCCTCCCTGTTCGTTTAAGAATACACAATTTCATTAAGCCAAAGAAAAAGTGTAACAAAATAAAAAAGGAAGGAAGGAATATGTAATAGGTATACTTGTCAAGGAGCTTTTGTTGATGGAGAAAGATACTTGACATTGTCTCTGTCACTGTATCTGGGAACACAATTTCAATTCCAGCACACTCCGAAAGACGAACCATTGCAGGAAAAACAATAATAAACCAACATGGGCAACAGTTTTCGATATCCTTGAGAAGCTTCTCAGTGTTTGCTTCAATGAAGGACAGTCCTAGAGATTGAAAAAATCAATGATATAAAAGCACAAAAACATAACTCGAACTTGAATTTCTAACACACTATCAAGCAACTCAAGAAGCATAAAAGTAATTAATATAGCACCTCTTTGTATGAGTATTGCACCAGTGTTCCACTTTTTGAGGACAACCATGGAAGCAAGGGTTGCTGGAAGCGTTTCCCATGAGGGTTTGGCAGAGGCATCACGATCTCCCCAGAACCCTTGTTCATTTTGGTTGTTGATCAGCCAATGCAAACAATTTTTGAACATGGGTTTGGAAGGATTGTGGGAATCTGGTATCATTGCTAACCATGCAGTATCATATGCAGAAGGACATATATAAGTGTAAGGATCAACGTTTGATGAGAATATTTTCCCCTTAATTTTTTCTACGAAGGAGCATGATGATGAAGACTCCATGTTTTTAGGATATAAGCAAGAACAGAACGTAGTTGGATTGTGATTCTTTAACTTGTGGAGAGACCGTGCTATTTATACTCGCTACAATTTCAGACGTGCACGTAACATCTACGCATGCTACGTGGGGTATTCCAAAATTAATTAATCACGACAATTGAAATTGCTTTTTCAATAGTAGAATTCATGGTATATCTATATGATAATATCAAATACAGTGATAATACTCGTATACTTCAACTTTTTTTCTCGTACATTCAAATAACACATCATAAATTATAATTTTATTATAACATTCTATTTTTATAATGTTAATATAATATTTTATACTGAACTCCTAATTAATTAGACACTATTTAATAAAATTCTCTCTACTTTTTTAATTGTAGTTTTTGTGTCTTTTTTTTTTAACTATTTTTCAATTACAAACACAATACATCTATATTATATTAAAAAGAATTAAAGCCACAAAATAAATATAATTATTCCTAGTTTTGAGCATTTGAATGAGCCAAATGTGGCTGAATGGGATGGACTAGCAATTCTCCCCTTCCAATTACATCTTGGAAATCAAAATCTTACATTTATTCCAAGAGTATATTTACATAGTTCAAGCTTTTCTTGAGCAACCACCTTGGTAAGCATATCCATTGCATTCTTATTTATGTGGATGTTCTTCAAACATCTTGTTGGTCTACCAAGTCATGTATCCAATGATATAAAATATCAATGTGCTTTGTGTGAGATGATACATTTATTAGTAGTGAAAGGATGTGACACCGATTATTTTTAACATTAAGTTTCAAATTTTCAAACAAAACATATCCAAACAATGTAAAAAATGGTAGGTTTTTGGTTTCAGAACCGAAACATAAAGTTCAATATTTTGTTTCAATTTCCTAAGAATTGAAGCATTAACCAATAAATAAATAATAAAAATAAAAAATGTGGATTTCAGTTCGGTTTTATTATAATCGAAGCTAAATATTCTTTATGCTTCGGTTATGGTTATAAACGAAGACTAATATAGTTTTTATTAGCAGTTGACTTTTCTAACATGTTATTTTTTATAATTGAACTATGGAAAAAGAATGTTTTAAGATACACTTATATAATAAAGAAAGTTCATAATATTGAGATTCTTACCAATCTACTATTTGTCTAAGATGGTTGGGGAGACACTTATGCAAGGAACAAAACCACACATTAGTAAAAAATAAGGATTTTAACTCGCCTAACATCGGTTTCGTCTCAATCAAAGCATTAAATGACGCAGTGACATTTTTGTAATTATCACAAACGTATATGCCTCGGTTCAAAAAGAACTAAGGCCTAAAGGGGTCTACGACCTCGGTTGTTTAGAGAACCGATGCATAAAATAAATAATTTTTTTATAGACTTTAGCCAGCGGTTCTTTATAGAACTGAGGCGGTAGTGGATTATTGCCTCGGTTAAAAAAAATAATTGAGGTAATAATATAACTGAATTTGTTTTATATACTTTAGGCAGCGGTTCTTTATAGAACCGAGGCGGTAGAGGCTTATTGCCTCGGTTAAAAAAATAACTGAGGTAATAACATGCGTTTAGGTTTAAATTTCGTGAACAAAGACATTTTTAGACAAAAGCGGACTTCTGCGTCGTTGCTCTCTCTCGCCTTCGATTTCGCAACCACCATCTTAAACATTTCTTCCAATTTTTCTTTCATTTTTCATTGATTAAGTGCTTAGGAATGATTTCATTTCATTTTGACCAATTGATTTTGTCCACAGGTGCTCTTCGAATAGATGCTTTAAGATGTTCGTTTCGTTTTAGGGTTTTCATGTTTTCGTTTGGTTGTTTGTTGGACAACATTTTGTGTGCAGTGTTTTCTGGATAGCGTTTCATGTTTTTTGTTTTCCCAATAATTAGAAAACGTCTTTTGGACAATGTTTTGTGTGTAGGTCTGTTTATGTGTTTGTTCTTATCTTTCTGGGATAATGTAATTTAGTTTATGTGATCTGAAATGGTTACAGAAACAATCATTTTTTTTAAAGAAAAACGTACTTTAGATAGCGATTCTAGTAAAAATCGAGGCAAAAAAGGGCCTATTGCCTCGGTTCTAGATCCAACCGAGGCGATAGACCCAAATTATTTTTTTGCTTTATAGCTTCGAGTTTTTTGAACTGAGGCAAAATCGTAACCTTTTTGCCTCGGTTTTTGAACGGAGGCCAAAAGTCTCAACTTTTTACCTCGCCTGAATATACATCGGTTATGCAACTGTTGTCATAAAGCCAAAACAACAGAGGCAATATCCTTCGTTGCACTAGTGACATAACAATATTGTTTGTTAAGGAAACTACAAGTAGTTATTAATGACGTCAGAATTGAAAATAACTTTATTGTTATACCTTAAAATGATAGATTATATTTACAAGTCAACAAGCTACATTTATGTAGCATTATAAAGGATAAATATATGTGTTTTCCTTGTGCAAAGTAGTTGATGATGTATATTTGGATGTTATCAAATTTATTGCCTTCATGAGTGAGTTGGGAGTCTATAAATCCATATACATAATTCAACCTCGTATTGTTACTGACACCAAACATATACCCGACTACAAAACATTTATTTGATATAAGTAACTAGAGAAATTAATTTAATATAAAGAATGGTTTAGAGGCCTACATAATCCATAACTGAATAAAGGTAATATTAATTTCTTCTTTCTTCGACACAAGCTCTAAGACCTCTTGCTTATACAAGTATAATGGAGTGTTAGTGTCTTTCCCAAAATACACCAGAATCCCATGGGATCAATATCAGCTCATAAGTTATTATTTTAGCGAGCTGGTGTAATGCACCAAGAGGATCATCCACAAATATCGAAATCTTCTTATGTTTAGGACTTTTCTCTTGATGTGTCTGTTGTTACATGGAAAATTATTTAAGTCTGAACATAAATAACATGTAAACTTAAAAATTAAGTATGTATATGGTGGGTTTGGGAGTCTGTACTAGGGGACGAAAATAGAATTAACCAAATCTATATGCCAAGCGAGGAAAGATAAAAATGCTTGTGCCATAATATATACCTCATTTGTTGACATAGGAACTAAAACATCTGTTACGATAATTTATTTTACTGTGACCTTAACCTCATTGTCCGATAGTTATATACCATGAAGAACTATGACTACCTCAAATACTATTTCATGAGCCACTAGGGTCATTTTTGTATCATCCAAAACATATATAGCTGACATAGACTAGTGTCATCCATGTCATCCCCTGGTACGGGTAATGTTAAAGAACTTCTTTTTACACTTCTACCAGTTAGAGCCAATGTATATGTTATTTTTATTAAAGAATAATTATTCAATTGATAACTTAACACAAAATGATTGTTAATTTTTCATAGAGGCACAAAAGGTTTTGGTGGAGGAGATAATTGCGAACGAATGTCATAACTCTAGAAGTACTGCATGGAACTGACACATAACCCTTTCAATCACTTGCTTAGTGATTTCATCATAAAGTTGCGCTCTGATCTTTTTAGTGATTTTCTGGGTCAACCTTTCTCCATACGCAACACTGTGTGTGCATGAAGTATGGCGAGAGGAGCCTCCAAAATAATGTCGAATGTCGACTCTTATTCTAGTAACACACATACATTCGAGGTGCTGAAGTTGTTCAATTGTAGTAATAAGAATGTCATGACAACCTTCTGGAGTGAAATTACTTTAGGAACTCTGTTCAATCAAGAAGTCCTATAACATACTAAAAGAAATTTGACATCTAATCTATATAAAATAATATTTTTATCTAAAAAAATGTTATATCTTACAATTCTTTCTCAGATTTGGTCATAGACAAATTAACTTCTATTTTTCATGATAAAATGATGGTGAAGGAGGTTATGGACAATCACCTTGTTATGGATTCTAAGATTAGGTTAAAATAATTTCTTTTATCTTTTATTATTGTTGAGGTTTAAATTTATCTACGAATTTTGTTTCTAAATCAAATAAAAAATAATGATTTAAATTCAAACTAGGTGTTTAAATCCACTAGTGTGCTCAACCATTAACATGTCACTTCATAATTTCATTTTCACCAACGTTCTTATCAGGAGGACCATATTTCCTGTTATCTTCTATTGATTCGTATATTCTAGCTTCTTCTAAATAACAAACATAGATTTCTTAACACATGAGAAAAGACACTAAGATCAATTCATTATTTAATCAAACCAATTATTTTTCTAATCATCTTCTTCCACTTCACATCCTTACAATAAAGAAGATCATAATAGTTTATACAATAAAGAAGATAATCATTCGTTGGTTTCCAAAATGTATATTTGTTACCAAAATCATGGCACTAGATGAATCTTCCATTCTTTGTTTTAAAAATAATAATAATAATAATAATGATGATGACGTCAAAATTAATAATAATAGGATAAGAAACATAACTGATGACATAATGTTAGCTTCGAGTTTATGTTGTCTCTCAATCTTAAAATTCTATAACTTGCTCTATTGGTCGAGGAGTTTACTATATTGATATTTATATTTTGTGTTTAACAATCATGAACAAACATATCTAGTTGACCTTGTAGACCATACAAGTTCAATTTGATATTGTTGCCAAACAAGTTCTAAATCTTTAGGGAGTTGTATCTAAACTTTATAAATTTAAATTGTTACATGTGTTGCAATCTTGATCTATATGGTTTCAAGAAACATTCTATTTGTGTGTTTAGAGTGTCACTTTTAAGTTTATGTATTCATCAAAGATAAACTCTAAATTGTCCAACACTAAAAGCAAATTTATCTATAAAAGATTATTGAACACTTAAATTATTAAAAACTTTGAATAAAGAATAATTTAATATTGAATGGTTATTTCTTTTAATAATAATAGACTGTATAATCTTTTATATTTCCAATAATAAACTAAACAAGTAAAAATATGTTTATTGTAAATAAATAATTAAATATTAATACCCTCTTAATGAAAATCGGAATAACATAATCATTATTATGACTAATCATTGCTATCATTTTTATCATCTACAACTTTCTTTCATATATGATTTTACGATGGCGACGTTGGAGGAAAAGAGTGGAGCTTTTTTGCTTTTTTGTCTAGACAATAATTTGGTTTTGGAATTATTTAGATTAATTTCTTCGTAAATACTTTTGATAAGAAAATTAAGAGTTAATATTTTCTTAATAAATTAAAACTAGCTTATAAACAATTAATTTTACAAATTTAAATAAAAAGGTTTTTACAAATCAACTTAAAAATATATATTTTATTGTATGGAAAAATTATTATTTTATCTTTTTCTAAAAGTATTTCTAGAGAAGTTTATCCAAATATTTTTTTTATGAGTAATACATATCTTAATTTCGTTGACAGTGATTAATTAGTGGCATGCGATTACATCAAATGTAGTCTAATTCTCTATCCATTAAGGTGATAATAGGGTAAATAGGAAATCATTAGCGAAATAAATGTCAATGACAAGCTTTGATTTCACGAATAACGATAAAATATTAATTTTGGAAGACTTAAAAAATGCTAAAAATTTTAGAAGAACTAATATTCTTAATTTTATAAAGAAGGTAGACATATTTTATCCTTAAAAATATATCATCGCCTAAAATTTATTCTCAAAATATATGTTTGAATGTTTGTTATATTTTAAATAAAATAACAACAATTATTTTTCCGGAATATCAACTATAGTTATATAATGAAATATAAGAAAAAAATTATTTTTATAAGGAGAAAAGAAAATTAAATTAAAATTGAATACAAGTGTATGAACTTTTGAAATCGAAAACTCTTAATAGTTGAAGATCTCATTTTACAGTGCGATAACCTAATCTATAAAATTGTTGTAATGGAATAAAATGGAGGAGTTGGTGAGAAGAACATTGACTTCGTTGTTGATGCAATGTACATATAACGTGGTTGTTGACATTAATGTTTCTGAAAATAAAGGTCTCGGTACCCACACTTAACTAACCCAAAATTGTTCTTTTGTATTAAATTTTCGTCCATCGAGATACGGTTATTTTTGTTGTATTCACCTAAATACAATTTTATATTATTTTTAGATTAAAGTATTATATTTAGTAAACAATAATTTATATAAAATGAATAAATTTATTTTTGAGATTCGTTGTATCTAAGCTAACTATTTATACAAAAAATTCAACTTAAATACAGTGAATTAAATTATAGATGTTAAAAGATATACAATGATGCAAATTGAATCTATTAAAATGTTTTTTATGGGTTTTTTTTTGAAAGAGTTAGAACTTTAAATGTAATATTTTATTTTAATAGTGTGAAATTATTATATAGAATATTATAAAGATGATAAGTAACAAGAAAATATAGAGATTTTTAAAAGAAAATATTTATATTTATTTAATGAAAATCTAACTACGTTGTTGCTTCACCTCCATCCCGCATTGGATTCCTGAAAAAACATCTCTAAACTCACATCATTTAAAGTGATCATTACAAAAGAGAAAACAAACACAAACAAACAATAACATAAGAAGGATAAGTTAATATTATAAAAGAAAATTATTCATGCAATTATAAAATATCATACAATATAAATCATTTCCAAATCAAATCAAAACTTAACATACATATGATTTCTAGACTCGACCAATTTGGATATATATATATATATATATATATATATATATTTTTTTTTTTTTTTATGTCAGACTATAGGAAGTTTTTGCACTTGTAGTGATGGAACAGCTGACACCCTCAAGCTGCCACATAAGGCTAATTTCTCTACCACCTATGGACAAAGAACACCATACTATAGACTAGGACCTTCTGCTACTCCTCACCACATAATCTCATATAGATGGAATAATTATTGGAGTATCAGGATAACTTCCAAGGCTGAATCACTACATCAATACCTCACTTTACTTGAAACCACCACAAAAATATTCACCCTAGAAATTCTTATCCAATCACACCTTAATTGCATACTATACATCATACAATTCAATAATTACTTTTAAGCAAACTTCAGTACATAATATAGTTCATAATTACAAAATATCAAAAGAAAGAAATCTTTCAATCAAATTCTATATAAGTCGTTCAACGCATGCCTCGCCCAACAAAATCAACACCCCCGCTCAACGGGCCACCACTCGCTCTGTGAATAGAAAAATAGAGAGTTCTTGTCGCCCAACGAGAACTCTCGCTCAGCCATTGCCACATCAAAAAATTTCCCCTAGACTAACTCCCCCAGCCCCATGGCTCGCTCTGTTAATGCAGAACCAAAGAGTGTTGCTCGCTCAATGAGCCTAGACTTGCTTAACGAGTCTACAGAATTTTGTAGAACCTACACTTCCCAAACTAAACATGTTCTAACTCCTATACCTCCACATACACATTCAACTCTCTTTTGTTATTCCAAACTTTACAATGAACTAATCCCAGTGTTTCTAACTCAACCTAAATGCTATAAGCCTTACTTTCTCACAAGTTTCTAACTCAAACAACTAAACATCATTCTATAATCTTAAAAGTTCACTCCTACTCATTCCTAATAAAAATTTAGGGAACTTAATCTCTAAACAAGTCACAAATAGTCCATCAACAAACTTTAAACCTCTAGATTCTCCATTGCACCCTTATCTCAAAATCTCACCTATCAAACTCCCATTTAGCACTAAATTATCCAATAAGTCTTACCGATTCATAATTTCTCAAGTTACAATCATCTTTTTGGTTATCTAAGGACTTATACAAGTTTTAAATAACCCTAAACCAAATACCAAACATCAATTATCACTCCAAATTCTCTCCTCTATAATTTCACCTATTAAAACCTCAATTTAGACTAAAAATCAGTCCAACAACACTCTTTATTTTCTACTTTCAACTCTACATCAGATTTACACCTATAGAACTTGAAAACAACGGTATCCAAAGTTCTCACCATTATCAAATCACAAATATACACAGGAATATTCATAAATAAGCAATTATGCACTCGTCAATGTACAACTTCACACAACAAGCATTTCATTTAATATCATATTCAACCAAGCATAAATTCCACTACCTATTAAACACAATTTCACGTTTTTCATACAAATTACAGAGAATATTAGCTTCCTTACCTGACAGATGACCAAACTACTCTAGGAAGCCTAAAGTCCTAAATGCACAGTAAGTCTTATTTGCTCCTACGAACCATAAAAACACGATCAAGGTACATCGTTAGAATCACTGATAAGTAGGGAGTGATATAAAAGACTCAAACTTAACATGCAAAACAAGGAAGGCTAGCATGCAAGGAAAAAATGAAACTAACCAAAGAAAGGAGTAGAAAGTCAACTTACTCTATTGAAGAAACTAATATTTAAATAGATGAACAAGGAATGAGAACACTTAGAAAGAAATTAAAGAACTCTAAAAAAGTTGTTTCTAGAGAGAGTGTGTGTTTTAAACTAATTAAACTTGGTGCTTCCCTAATTTAGTTTTTTATTTTAGGTTTTTTATTATTTTCTTGGCTGTTGAGTTTTTAGAGTGGGTTATGTGGTGGAATTATTAATTTGTGGATAAGTAGAAATCTGCTCAATTCAAGGGCTTAATTAGTTAGTAAGTTGTTAATTTGTTGGTGTTAGACGCCAGATTAGTTTATAGGTGACACTGAAGCTAGATTGTAACTTGGGGATTGTTAAGTGGTCGTTGAGATTGAATTTTGATTTCCCAAATTAAGGTGCTTGAGAGTTGGAAATATAATGTGCTCGTGACTTGATTTTTATACAGGGTATGGAATTGATTGATTGATATCTTGTATAGAAGGTTATAATTTGTAAATTGTTCATTCTCTTTAGTTTGGTGATATTTAGTTGTTGAGAAGTTAATAATTTAGTGTAACTTTGGTTATAATTTAAAAATAAATTCATTTTACTAAATTATAATTTTTTTACTTTTTAAAAATTAATTTTATTTTTTATTTTTTATAAACATTTTTACAATTAAATATAACATTAACAAATATCATTTTATATTACATTAATAACTAAAGATATTTTAATAATCTTCAAATTTTACCCATTAAACAATGTTTTTTTAAATCTGTGAGATCAATTACTCCTCCAAATTATCTCGTCGAGTCCAAATCATCTGAAGTAAACAAATCGTTAAAGTTGCACATCGCAAACAAATCCACCTAAATTCTGCGCCGACAACAGCGTCACCATTTCACACCATGTATTCTTTAATTTCACTGTTCCGCATACTAAAGAAATAGAAGAAAAAGAAAAGAAAACTCAATTTGTACACTTCTCTGGAAGTGTCACACTATAGCTCTATCTTCACTCTATCTATATCTAAATTAAGAGACAATTTTTACATTTTTATAATTTTATAGTATATTATTAATATTTTAAAATATACTTCTATGTTATTAATAAGTATGTGTGGGTTAGTGATTTATTCGTAGGTAGTAGTTGAAACAAAATAGATCATTACTTCTATGTGTGCGAAAAAGTTATTTGTTTGTGGAGAAGTTGAAATATTGAATTTTTGTTTGTAAATAAAAGATTAACCAAAACTATTTATTCGAAATAGTTTAGTAAGTAGTGGGAAA
Source organism: Vigna reflexopilosa (assembly GCA_027742785.1). Taxonomy (NCBI): domain Eukaryota; kingdom Viridiplantae; phylum Streptophyta; class Magnoliopsida; order Fabales; family Fabaceae; genus Vigna; species Vigna reflexopilosa. The sequence goes on along the minus strand of CM050911.1, from coordinate 10,907,266 downwards.
TTCACATGGAAAAAAATTTATATCTTGATTATAATTTTAAAAAACCTATATACGAAATATGATAAGTGTTTTTATTCATTATTATAGATAATTATGTATTGTAACTTGAAAACATATCAATAGTTGTGCGAATCAATGTAATAAATAAAATTATTCTAATTTAGTTAATAATTTTATTTTAATTTTGAATACAGTATGTTAAATATTTTAAAAAAATTCTGTTTATACTAATTTGACGTGACTCTAGTCTCCTATGAAGAATTGCTGTAGTACTTATCTAATTGAAATAAAAGATGATGATACATTAATTTAGCATATATTTTTTTATATTTTATATTGTTTAATTCTATTTTCTGAAAAGTTAATTTTGAATATATTTTATATTTTTGAATAATATTTAAAATATTTTATAAGGTAGAATATAATATCTAACTTTTTAATTTCTAGAAACTTTTTGGATTACTTAGTTCAGATTTTTTTCCCGACAAAACTGCAGAGAGACATAAGAAAAAAATATCATGAAGGTGCAGAAAGAAAATAAAATCCTAGAGTGTGGACGTTCTACCAGGCCCTGATAAAGTCTATAGCTAACTCAATGGGCTAGGCCCGCTATGTAACTTATTGTTTAACAATGTTTTTGTTTTGGCATATGAAAGTAGTTTTAATGTCATCAAATTTAATATACCCACTTTAGAAATTTGATCGTCGATTAAACAAAACTTACAATAATAGAAAGTTATCATTTAAGAACTTCAGTTTCTAGGATGGAGAACCATACCTTCACAATTTGATGTTGCCTTTTGTCTTAACTTTATCTCTCCTTTCTTTAACTGAGTTCAATTTTCTTCGAATTAATCCAAGTCTGTGCAGGTAAATACCGTTTAAAGATATAGCTCAAATTAGTTTTTAAGATTACCGATTGGTTGTTACAATTAAGTATTAAATGTCTAATAAATGCAATCACTTACTTCGTTATCATATTTTTGTATTTGTAGGTTTCTAAGTGGGTTTTTGATTAAGATAGATCCAATCGCGATCCAATATTATCTAAGTATGTTTTTACCTTGTTAATCAAGAAGGTTAGTTCTTTCGATCAATCGGTCGTGATCGTTGTAATCGACTGTTTGGTTGATCCAGTGACGATTTGTTCCTGAAGTTAATTTATTATGTGGTTGGTCGACTGATAGGTGTAGACGGATCGATCCATACAGTACATAATTCATGCATGAATTGGTCCAATAATTAAAAGGTTAAACGATCAATTTTTTATATTTTTATTTATACTTAATTTTGTTTCAAATTGAAATATTTTATTTAAAGAAAATTCCTAAAAGCTAGATATAAAAGATAAAAGAGAATTATTGGAAAGAAGGTACCCATTAAATGAAAGTTATTTTGAAAAGGAGTATCAAATAAATGAAAACTATTTGAATTTGAATTTTATTTATTGTTAATACACAGATTTCTTTTCTACTCATATTGAGATTTAAGAAACTTGAAATACTTTGTATATTTATTTTTGGATTAATAATTGATTTCGTTCAATAATTTATTCATTTATTTAGTGTCAATCCACAAATATTACAAATATTAATTTGGTTTTATTTTTTAAAATTGACTTAATGTGTTTGATTTTGTCAAGACCATTTAAATGAGTAGTGAAATATAAATGTTATTATTGTTGCTCAATGGATACTACTGCATTAAAATAACGAATATTTAATATTACAATTAAGCAGGGGTTAGACCAATCTCTCCTGTAACTCTGACACACGATAGAAGATTTAATAGTTTTATTTTAGATGCCTATTAATAGAAGATTTGTCATTCATAACCAATTACTGACTTAATAAAAAATATTACTTATATGTTCTTTATCTCAATGGGAGAAAAAAACGAATTACTAAAAATAATTTATGGACTTATTATATATAAAAAATGAAGAATACTTGAAATTATAATTGTCAAAATAGATTTGGCGATAAACTCGTCAAACTCACTAATGAGTCGTGCTAGGCAAATCATGTTTTCTTAGACTCATTTAGCATGTAACGCTATCCAACTTGTAGGCTTATTGTTTCACCCTTTTTACAAAATAATTATTATATATTTTAATAGTAATATTACTTTTTTAAAAACACATAAATATATTGTAATTTATATCTAAAATTAAAATTATTTTTACTGATATAACTTAAACTTAAATATTTGATTTTTATTCTTATTTGATTTGATTTTTAAATTTTCTTAAAACTTGAACTATATTATGTTGGAAGAGTTGTTTCATCATGAATATCAATGATAATTATGACCTAGTAGTAAGAGCTCGTACTACGAAGTTAAACATAGAAGATGTAAATGTAATAGATTCTATCATATTTAATTTTTTAAAACTTCCTAAAATTGATAAAAATTTTAAAAATCACTTCTATGGATAAGTAAGCCTTGAAATCACAACTTCAATATATATATATATATATATATATATATATATATATATATATATATATATATATAGAGAGAGAGAGAGAGAGAGAGAGAGAGAGAGAGAGATTTATATATAAATAAAAGTTTTTTAATTATAGTATATTTGATCTTTCAAATTTTTATATATTTATAGATAAAATTTTGATATCCTAAAATGTTTTTGAAGATGGACTGCTGATTTTAATTGATTTAATTTACATTCTTCTAATTGTTTTGGTTGGATTGATCAACCACAACCTACCCTATTTACTATAATTATTACTCCTTAAAAAAGTATTTCAATAATCTCATCCCAAATCCTGCATGTGGTGAGAATTACAAAGTCAAAATTCTTTCAAATATCCATTAAATGTTGTTCTAGTAGAAAAGGTTCGATGATGTTAACCTCTGTACATGATATTTAAGATATTTAAGTATCAGTGTCCAAGAAACTTTCACACAAAATGATTTTCATTTGCTTAAATCACCTTCTACGAAGATATGGTACGCGATAAAAGACAACAAAAATAGTGTAAGGATTTTTACTTTGTTTATATCATTTATTTGATCTCTCTTTTCAAAAATTTACTTTTATGCTTTTATAATTAAAACTCATTTTTAGTTTTTAACTTTAATTTTTTAATTCCTATTAATTTAGGCAGTTACTTTAAAAATGATATATATAAATTAAGTTTAAATATGTAGGTTAAAATACAAAAATAATCCAAATATAAACTAATTCAACCTTTTACTTTTATGCATGTCTATTTTACCTTAACGCCGAAAACATTACTGAGGAAGGTAGTTGGTATTGATAGAAAAAGGTAGTTGGTTACGACCTTACGAGAGATTCTTCTTTGAAAAACAAAGAAGCGATGTGGGACTCACTTGACACCTCATTACGTATCTGTCTTCTCCATCAAAGAATTGTGACAAACTACTTTCACTTCAACAACAATCAGAAAGAAACTATTGTTATTAAGCCATACATACACACTCTGTTCTACGATTAGTGAGGGCAAAGATTCCACTAATGTATAAACGCATAGCATAAAGATTAACTATTGATTAAGACAAAAACTTTAGATTCACCAGGCTAATCCAGTTTTCAAACTGTTAGTCCTTTCTACTATGTAAGATATTTTATTACGAGGTTGTATAAAATTCAATCCAGTACAATTTGTAAACTTCAACTTTTATAATCATACATATATATATAACATATGTCTAAAGCCTGATATCTTCGTATTTTCTGCATGTTATGATTACAAGTGAAAAATACTAAGAGCAACATAATGCTAAATATAATGGTGTGACATTTTTTCATCAGCTGTGTGTAATCTAAGCTAAACCACAATATTAATTAATTATGGATCAGTTCCAATTTATACCAGGAAGTTGAAACTGTTGTTGCCTCTGCGCACCATTCCCAACGGAGCCATGAATCGCGTTTGGTTGAAAAGTTGCGTTCTGAGGAAACTGGCTAAGCAAGGAAACAAAGGAATCGTTGTCCTCAGCGTTGCTGCTTCCACTGTTAAGATCACCATGGAATCGCTTACATGAAGAAGATGACCCCGGAGACCCTGTCTCGTTCCAAAGTTGTTGTGATGTGAGAGCACGTTTCATAGGAAAGTTGGTACCCTTTGAGTTTGGAGAGAAAAGGTGAGAATCAGAACCACTTTGCATGCTCTGATGATCAACGGCTAAGATTCCATCGAAGAAGTTGTCATCATTTTCAAGTCCCAGTGCTCCATAACTCGTACTCTTCGAAGATGGAAGTTTAGAGTTTTGAGTATTGTTATTAGCCATTGACAAAGTTGACATCGTTGGAAGCATGTTCTCCATTGAAAGCTCCTCTCCATGTTCCATCGAGGGTGGCCTTGTTACGGTGGTGCTGTTGCTTTTCTTGTATATTCGACACAACACCCAATCATCAAGCTGCAACAACAAAAAACATAAAAAGTATAACTAATCTGAAAAAAAAAAACAATTAAAGAAAAAAAAAACATTGTTATATATGTATGTACACACCCTGAGGGAATTTTTCTTGTTCGGAGGAACAAGAGGTGGGGGTTTTGAGGTTGAATTAAAGGAATCATGAACAAGCCTATATTCATGCATGATCCAATTGGTTTTAACCCCTTTTGGAGGCTTTCCACCGTAGAAAACAAGTGCTTTCTTAACTCCAACTTTCTGGTGCCCATCAGATGTTAGTATAGGTTTGTCAGTTCCGGTTGCTTTCCAATACCCAGAAGTAGCAGCTCTGTTGGGTCTAACCCCATTTGGGTATTTCCGATCCCTCGGGCTGAAAAAGTACCACTCTTGTTCACCAAAAGTTGCTTTACCTACAAAACCAGAAACAGAAATGGAAAAAGCATTGCAACGCAAAACAAATTCTTTAGATTCACGTAGAAATAGGATTGACTTCATGTTGGTAAATTGATTCAAAAATCCATAGTTGATTATAAGCTAAAACAATTCAGTTAACTTATAAGTAGATAAAATAAATTCCATACTATATTTTAATATTAATTTACTTTTATAGTAAAACGTGAAATGTACACAACATTATTTTAAAATCAATCTTAATCAAAATCAATATTTTTCATTAAAAGACAACCTAAATCCGATGCATAAGGTCTGATGACAGACAGTTTTGCATTTGTAACAACAGCTTCCAATGATAGAAGAAAGAGAAGAAGAATACAAGAATTTAAAAGATGGGTTTGAAGAAACGGATGAAAAGATGAAGTGGGGTGTGAAAAAGTATCATACTTGGGAGCTCCCAAGGGTCGAACTTGTAGAGATCAACGTCGGCGATGATGGCGACGGGAAGGGGTGTAGAAGAAGCTTTTCTCTTGAGGTAGTGAACGACGAGTTCTTCGTCGGTGGGGTGGAAGCGAAAGCCTGGAGGGAGGTGTGGGTGCTGAGAGCCTGAAGATGAATCGGTGCTGTCCATGATACTGATATGGTTTTAGGATAAATTGTGTATCTGTGTCATGCATTCAGATTGGAGAAGAAAGTATTTTTTGATTTGATTGAGGGTGTTCTTAGTTTATGGTGATGTGGTTTTTGCTTTGGTGAAATTTGGAAAAAAGTAGCGGCGAGATGAAATGGGTTTGGAAAAAGATTGAGAAAGGGAGGTGGGGTGGATGTGTGTGAAATTTTGGTATGCATGATGACTTAAGAAAAACGGGATGAGGATGGTTTTTGTGAGAGAAGAGATGGTGTGACACGTGGTGTGGGGACCACGGAATGAGAAGGAGAATGGGGAAGGTGGTGTTCAGGAAATTAAGGGTTCAAGAGTTTAGGAATTATACGCTTTTCATGTCATGCTTTTCTCATGAAAACTAGCAACCAGCTCTCATATTGTATGAACACTCACTCATCTCAGTTATACATTCTTCTTAATCACAGGTTTACATTCAAACATGTGATGGAACAGATCCACTTTTTAAAGTCATCAATCAAATTCTTCTACAAAGATTACATATAAATTATGTTAACTATTTACTATTAAGTTTAAATAATTTTACAAAATTATTCGTAAGGTGAAATTTATAGTAAATTTGTTTTTATCTTTAGTTAATGAAAGATTTTCAACACATTTCTCATGTCTAACGTGACATTAAATATTAATAGATAGTTTGATAACGATCTAATAACACTAGTGTAGTCAAGGAAAACGACATCAGTTATTTTCGCTCACAACAGTGGTTTCTGAACCGAGACATATATAGGTGAGGCAAAAAGTCTATCCTTTTATTCCTTGGTTCTGAACAGACGTATAAAAGGGTAGGATTTTGCCTTGGTTCATAGGTAACCGAAGCAGTAAGGTTTTTGTTTTATTTATTTATTTTTTCGAACGACTTTATGCTTCGATTCCTTTTGAACTGAGACAGTATGTTGGCCTCTACTGTCTCGGTTGAGACCTGAACCGAGACAGTAAAGTGTTTTTTATTTTTATTTTTTGCTTTTTCGCCAGACTTTCTGTCTCGGTTGTGGCCTGAACCAATGCCACAGAGGCTTTTCTACCTCGGTTATGGACATAACCGAGACGTATTCCCTTGTTTTTTTTAAGAACAAGTCTATTTCTGCAACATTCCCAACTGCAGAAGCAGAACCATTCTTTTCTGTGTGACCAATATCTTCATTGTTGTTTTTTGACTTGTATCGTGATAACCTACATTTTGGACACTTTGTCAAAACTTTATACTCATTCCTATATAATATGTAATCATTCAGACATGCATATATCCGTTTATACTCCATACCCATCGGACAAAGAATTTTTTTGCATCATAATTACGAGCGGGTAATGTATTTCCATCTAGCAGCATTTCATTCAACAACGACAACAATTCTGTAAAACTCTTATCAGTCAATCCATTGGTCGCCTTTAAATTCATGAGCCTTAACACCGCTGACAACCGTGTGAGCTTAGTTGAACCGACATACAAAGGAGTCTCTACATCAATGGACATCGTTTCATACACATCCGCTTGGGCAAAAGCTTTTGCGCCAACATCGCGGATCATGTCCTCTAAGTTGTCTTCTTCCAGTCGATCTTCCATATCCATGGTGGAATCATATACATTTTCAATTGGAGAGACAGTTGGAAAGTCTATTAATTCGCCGTGTCATATCCATGTTGTATAACTTCGTATGAAACCATCACAGATAAGATGTTTTCTAATATCAGTTGCGTTCAACTTTTTCTCATTCAAACAGTTCACACTGGGACATCTAAACTTGACTTCATCATCACTTGTACTTGCATTACGTTGCGCAAACTCTATAAATTCTTCTACCCCTCTCTCGTACTCAATGCTCATGCGTGGTAAATTAATCCACCCTCGATTCATAAGCATATTTACTGAAATTGTGTACACAATTTCAATAATCTTGAATGATCACTTTGATCATTTTTGTATTCAAGGTGTGGCCCTATCCAATTCAAGAATATTCATTTTTTTTAGTTTATTAAACATATAAATTTTAAACAACATATCTAAAATTTCACGAAATGTTGTCAGCATTTTGCATTGGTCTTCAGGTTACACGAAATGAAAGTGATTATAAATCACAACCAAATATGCACCCGAAGATCAATACAAAACACAACTGCAAATTTTCATAAAATTTAAGACATGTATATTAAAATTTATATGTATTAATAAACTATGAAAAAACCATTACTCTTCTTAAATTGTCCAACCTGACAATTCAAGATTCAATACTTGTAAATTAAACATAATATCTCCTCTGTATTCATTTTTAAAAACTACATTTGTTCAAAAAAATCTGGAGATAGTAAATAATTTTTGTATTGAATCTCAAACGAAAAACTAAGACTAATTCAAAACAACAATATATTCAACCAAACAAATAATTACATATAAAACCTACAATATATTCAAGCAAACAATAATTCAAACATAAGAGAAAATTTTAAGAATAGAAACCCGGGAGCGTAAAAGCCGGTCAACTATAAAGAATATCCGCATTTAAAAAGCCGATCAACTATTCTGGGCAAAAGGAAACAACACATTAATTACTATCATGATTCCTAAAATTTATTTCATCACCAAATTAACCAATTTAATACAAACAATTCAAATTTCCATTCCCGTAATTTATATATCTCTAATTAAATCCCCTCCATTTAATTTAATCATCAATTTTCTATCATCATTTTATATATTCAAAATCACTTTTTTTCATTTTTTTTATCTACAATGTGACAAATTTGAAGTTTAACTTATTCATTGTACACCAAGTCATCATGATGATGAGAAAATTCACATTGTACACCAAGACATCATATATAATTTAGAATCCAAACCAAAACATCCATGTGTTCAAACATCATACAAAAGTAATTTATTTAACAATTACATTAACATAATTTAAAATTTCAGCACATGAAAATCATATATGCCAACATGCAACCTAAATTTCATCCACGTGTTTCCCTCTTCCCTAACACACAAACTACTTCACCAACCCAATATTAAATCAAAGAATAAAGGAAGTAAAGTACCTGCGAGCGTGGCAGCAAACGGTCGACGACGCCAACAAAGCTCGCGAGACAGAAAATGGAGGCAGCCGTGACTAAAATGGAAGCAGCAACACAGGACAGAAATTGAACTAGTAAAGCGCCAGACAAATGGAGGCAGAGGTAGAAGCGAACCCAGAACCGAGAAGCACCAAGATGACGATGGTGGCCCCAATGCGCGAAATGGAGGCACGAAAAAAACCTTGCACGAGCGAGAGAGAAATAATGGAGGAACAAGAGTACTAGAGCAATGGAGGAGGAAGAAGAGTTCTGCCAAAGCAATGCGACGAGGATGAGGCGTGGCGAGGAGGAGGCTCGACGAGGGCGTTGGCGTAGCGAGAAGGAGGCACGATGAGGCCGGCGACACAGAGAGAAGAAGGTTGCGGCGGTGGCGAGGCATTTGCAGGAGCAATGTTAGTCGAGGGAGGAAGAAGACTGTTCGAGTGAAGAAAATTGTTCACGCTTCTGGAGTAGTAGTGCAAAAAATGATATTACCTCGGTTCCCTTTCTTAACCGAAGCAATACAACACTACTGCCTCGGTTCCTTTGCTCAACTGATGCCTTAAGGTTTCAGAAAATGGCAATTTTAAAAATAATTTCAAACTATGTGCATCAGTTCGCGCTTCACCCGAAGCATAAGCACCATACGACATCGGTTTACCTCGAACCAAGGCAATATCAGTTAACATTTCATTAATTTAGAACCTTCAGTTTCATATCAGCACCTACGTGGTCAAATATATTGCCTCAATTTTGAGCATAACCGGGGCAATACGCTTTCTGCTAAACCCGAGACAGTGATAGTAGTGAAGAATAGTGATTGAGAGGATTTGGTAAGGCTATATGCCTCGGTTTTGAGCATAATCGAGGCAGTACGCCTTCTGCTAAACCCGAGGCAATGATAGTAGTGAATAACAATAATTACAAAGGATTTGGTAGGGCTATATGTCGGTTACTGGTGCAAACCGATGTAATATCTGCTTTCCCAAAAATGAGACCTTTATACTTTTGTACATGCTTTAGATATAGGTTCTTTTTGAACCGAGGCATATATATTCGAAAAAATTATGAGATTATCACCGTATTTTTATACATTTCAGTTTTTCTGAAATCGAAGCGTAATATACGAGTTAAAAACGTCTCTTTTTACTAGTGTAACAAGTAATTTGATACGTCTAAAACAAACAAATATTAATAGGTTTTAAATAATTTTGATATAATTTTAAGAAATGAACTTTAAACATATCTTAATCTTACAAGACATGATCCACTCATATTATAAATTCACATTATCTCTAGTTGGTATGAGATTCCAACATTATATTTTACATATTTTACACAGACAATATAACATAAAGAAAAAATAACAATAATATATATGTGCATGTAAATAATATGGCATAAAAAATTATAATAATAATATATATGTGTGTAATGTGGTATAGTGCAAGATGTTAGTGTGCATGCTAGTATACTTCACTTCCTTGGACTAGTTCAATGGTTACTGGTCATTCAAATAGAAGAATTTAAAATGCAAATATCAAAGTTGAAGCTTAAGCCATGCTCTCATGGCTCAATACAACAAGTGATGAGTTGTGATTTATGCTCAGGGTGATTATTAATGGTTATTGTTCTACATTAGAAACCCAAAAAGAAAAGGAAGTAAACTACATGAACAACAACAAGAGACCTAATAATTGTTTTAACAATTGGTGAAGAAATCAAAATCAACATTCTAGTTGGAGGCAAGATGAAGGAACATCAAATAGGCACTCTGCACACATACGTTATCAAGAACAACAATCTTAGTTGCAAGATAGAGTATCTAAGCTTGAAGATGCTCTAGCTCAATTCATACAAGTGTCAACTTCCAATCATAAGAACATTAAGACATCCGTCAGAAATATGGAAGTACAAATTGGACAGATTGCATAACAACTTGCACACCAATAAGACACCCAAATTTCAACCAATACAAGGGTTAATCCAAATGAGCAATGCAAATTTGTCACTATGTGTGGTCTAATTAATTTTTCTCCTGCTTTTAGATGTTGGGACTAAATGTAAGGCTTTAGCTGGTTATAAAGTTTTGATCTTAATACAAGTTATTCATTCAAGTAGTCATTGAGGAATCATATTGAAGTTTGATGATCTTAGGCTCTAAATTCCAAGAATGGACCTAAAGTTACATTTAAGGAAAACTCATAGGACATGAAAAAGTGCATGTTTGTAAATAATGATTGAATCAGTATAAGAGAGGAACAAAGTAGTGAAATCTAACTTCAACATGTCTTTATCATATTAAAGTCAACCCTTTACTTACACTATTTTAGCACATCTTTATTTCCTGAAATAAAAACTTTTTATACATTATATTTGTTTTCATACTTCTCATGCAACCAAAAACTATTTTATTCCAAAATCAAACAAGTTTGAACATTGTGTATTCTATCAAATCCCTGTAGATACGACATTTGTTGTATTATAAACCATCTAATATACTTGTTAGAAAAATTGATTGCATTTGAGAATCAACACTAAAGTGTTTTATGTATGAGAGAATATATCTTAGGATATCAAGTCATATTTTGCTTGTATTAACTCGTAATAAGATTCTCTTAATTCTTAAGGTTGAAGTTTGACTTTTGCATAACTATCAATGAAACATAAATTTTATAGCTATGTTTTTATAGCTTGAACAATCTAGGACTAAAACCTTTGAATCACTAGGAAAAACAAATACTCTCTTAAAAGTAATACACATCAAATAAAGATAAATAGCTAAAGTAATACACATTAGATACTTGGTTTTCAGTGATGATAAAGACTAAGATAAGAAAAAGAAACGATCACAATATCACTAAGGCAGTTCAACATGTGTAGGTCTCATCTTTTTTCTTCTACACTTATCTTGTTCTTTCTCTCTATTTTTGATGTGATTTATTTGTGAAAGTCTTTGTGTTGTTTTACCTTCATTTGTGGCAAAGGTTTTTGAACTTGTCTTCTCTTTTTCTTTTTTTTTTTTTTGTTTTGTCTGAATCTTTCTTAAGGTGTGTATCTTTCTTAAGGTGTGTATATGAGATAAAGTTAGAGCTGTCAAAACGGGTAACCCGGTCCGGCCTACCACGGGTTAGTCACTTAGTGAGCCAACTCAACCCGACTCACTTATTAGCGAGCTGAAAAAATTCGAACCCGACTCGACCCACCACAGGTTGGTGGGCTCACTGACTCATTTAATTATAAGTTTTTTTTTTAAAATAAAAAAATTACAATTTTTTTTTAATTCAAATATAAATAAACGTCACACTAAAATGATGTTAAACTCCAAAGATAGTTAAAATAAATAAAACAAGTATCATACAATCCAAGCCTAATCCAAAAACAAGTACAAAAGGTGAACAAATAAGTTTTTAATATTGATAATTTTTGTATCACTTGTCCATTTATAATATTAGAGTCTTGAATAGATAAATCTATAATATTTTTCTCTCTTGAAATATCTTCTTCTTTATCATCATCTACAATATAATAAAAACAATGTTAACTAATAATATTGAAACATAAAATAATAAATAATTAAATTAAATTAAGTGGATTGACGAGTCAACCCGATTCACCACGGATTCAACCCGGTGAGCCGGGTTCTAAGTGATCTGGGTTGAAAACTAGCCCACATAAAAAAAGTACATTTTTTTCAAACCCAATCCGACTCAGACCCGTGGTGAACCAGATTGGCCTGCGGTTACAACCCATTTTAACATCACTAGATAAAGTATTACAAATGTTCATTATATTATATATTTTTTGTTGTTAAATATAGTCATCTTTAAATTTATGAATAAAAAAAATTACAAAATTATAAAAACTAAATAGTCCGAAGTCCACTTCATATTTTAGAATATTTTTAATTAAAAGAATTAAAATAATTATTTTGAAAATATAAAGTATTATATTACCATTTTTAAAGCTTAATGTAACCAAGAAAACATGATAGAATGAAAGGAACATTTTACCATATTATTTTCTTTTACAAGTATAACGTATCTTTTGCAAGAAATATACGGTAGGATACACTTTTCAACTATAAATCATTTTACTCCGACACGTTAGAATATATTTTGCTTGGATTTTCAGTCAAGATCGAATTTACTTTAAACATTATAGTAAAATAAGTTTGGTATAGTTCACTTCAGGTCAGTAAGGTAAATCTGCATATACTTCATACACCATAAAATTTTCTAAATACCGTCATTGTATAGAACATTACCATGCCTATCGATATATATTTTAGTAAATAAGTATAAAAAGACAAATTATTTAATTTCAATGTATTGTTCGTGAAATTTTTCTTGAACTTTTAATTGATTGATATTGTTTTTAAAGTATTTATTTCATATACAATTTACCATGATTCAATTAAGTTCATTTATGTCCCTTTATTGGTTTATTTATTTTGTATAGCAAGTATATCTATTCATATATTGTGTGAAATAAGATAAACAAATAATATACCACTTTACGTTTTCAATTGATAAATTATTATTGATAGGGTTTTAAAAGTATTTATTGTATGTCCAATTTATTATAATCAAATTACGTTCATTTATATGCCTTTATTGCTTTATTTAGTTTGTACTTAAAATATATTGTAAATCAATATTTGAAAAGTTAAAATTTTTAAGTTTTATTTATTTTTGCAATTACAATACTTTCTTTTCATACTTTTCATATTATTACATGGAAATTATTAAATGATAATCAATTTTAAAGACTAAAATAATTAGTTATTATTAACTAAGTTATATATCATATTAGAAATTAAAAATTATTGATATCTATAATAGTATTTATTATAAATAAAAAATTATAATTAATTTGTGAATTAGATTCTAGATTAGTTTTTAACATTAGCTATCCAAATGTTAATTATAAAGTAATTAACGTCTAAATTATAAATTAATTTAGAATCAACAATAATAAATAGTTAAAATTTTGATAACAAATGTTAGAAATCTATTTAAACTTTAATTTATAAATCAATTATTATTTTTTGTTTATAATTAAAAAATTATTTTAGATATTAATGATTTTTAATTTATAAAATGATATATTTGTTTGTTAGTCAATATAATGACTAATTACTTTTTTTAAACTGTTTGTTATTTAATAATAATACCTTCAAAAATAATTAAAAAGTTTTTGTCAGATATCTCGAACTACTTTTCTTTTTATAGGTTATTTGATATTTTTCTCAACATACTATATCTTTAATTTATATCATTTTTAATATTTTTTAAATTGTCATTGTTGAATATACCATATATAACATCTTAAATTATTATAATCATATATAAAATAATTTATATACATAGATATTAATTTATTATAAATTTTAATTATTTATATTTATTATTTTAGCAAACATTTAATTCTTTACGTAGTTGTCTAAACTATTCCTCTATGCAATAAAAGCTAAAAGCGATAACATTAATGAAATTAAAGAGGATTTAATTAAATTTGGCTAGACTTTTCTACTCTTTGTATGGAAAATCTAAAACGGACAAAAGTCAATTCTAAATTAAAACTCAATAATTTCTTAAAACAAAGGTCATAATTTATTGGCTCACTCTTTGCTTTCATATCCTGTAATGTTGTGTTGTCATTCTTTATTTTTATTTTATTTTATTTTTTATGTTTTTCATACTGCTATCCTCTTTGTAATTAGAATACACAGTTTTTTTCTCTTTTCAACAATAGATAAGTTCTTTTGTTTGCTTTTCGTTCTTTTTTGTCTTTGGTTTTTTTCTGGTTTTTTTTTTCTTATTTTTGTGTTTGTTCCTCAAAGATTAAACTACCAATACCAATGTAACAATATCAAATCACATGTATTATTGATGGAGCCTATTCCAAATATCACAGATTTTTTCTTGGGTTATACAACAAGAAAAGCAATTATATATTAGTAATCTAATTACTTCTATGAAATATATTAATTATAATGTTATTGCAAGATCCATGAATTTCACATATTACGGTAAATTGGAACATACCGATATAGTTTTCTATCCAAGAATGGTTTCTCTAATAAGAAATAAAAAACTTAAGAAGCACCAACAATAGAAAGCTCTACACATATTGTGGAAGAATTTAACACACAATAGAGGTATGCGTGGATATCCATTGGACCACAAATTTTTTAACAACAAACAATCTCAAGCAAACAATATCGTAACACAAGAAGACAATGGCACTGGAAAATAGAAATATTGCGACAAGTTGTTGATGTTTGCCTCACCCCTCAACAATATCATATTCTAGTTAATATATTCAAACCCGTCACTAAAAAACAATGCTCAAACTCAAGCCAATCAAATTGGATCTGTTTCAGTTGTTCATTCATCAACAAATAATATGAGTCTTGTCTCTAATTTTAACATGAACAAGAATTTATTGATCCTTGATTCAAGAACAATAGATCATATATGCACATCCTTATATTGTTTTTCATCTTATAAACACATCAACCTTGTTAACATAAGTTTACCTAATGAAAATTCTATCACTATCAATTATAGTTGAGAAATTATTTTCAATTATGATATTTGTCTTACTAATGTTCTTTATGTGTCATAATTCACATTCAATCTTATATCAATCTCTTAATTAATTATTACTTTTATCAGTTGACCTTTTCTTTTGATGATTGCTTTATACAAGGCAACAACAAGAAAGTAGGATTGGTTTAGTTAAGTTGCATGTTGGTTTGTAAGTTTGTGATATTCCTATTAACAAGTCTAAATCTCAACTAAAACAATATAATTGTATTGTCAAAAACATGCCTATGGCCTTTTCATTTAGGACATCCCTCTCATGAACACTTAATTTCTTTAAAGAATAAATATCCTTATGTTTTTATTGATACTTCTCATATTTGTGCTATTTGTCACTTTGAAAACATAGAAAGTTTTCTTTTCCTATTAGTATACGTTCATGTTCTAAAATCTTTGATGTTTTACATATAAATATTTGGGACCTTGCAACACTCTTTCTCTCTGTGATTACAAATACTTTATTATACCATTATTGATGATTTTTCATGGTATACATATTTATTACTTCTAACAAATAAATATATTGTTTAAAAATTGATTATTGATTTCATTGCCTATACTAAAAAGTAGTTCGATATCAAAATCAATATATTAAAATTGATAATGGAGTTAAACTCAATATACATTATTTTTATTTTCTTAAGGACATAATTCATCAAACTATGTGTGTTGAGACTCTTAAAATGATGTGGTTGAAAGAAAATACCATCACCTTTTAAATGTTATTTTCTTTCTCTTGTTTCAATTTATCTTTCCTATATCTTTTTTGGTGATTTGTCACTCACAATGCAACTTTCCTTAACAATTTTACGCCAACACCTATTTTGAATAACAACACTCTTTATGAAAAAACTATGTAAAAATTTGTGTGATTTGTTATGTTTATGTATTTTTGGATGTTTATGTTACTTGTACTATATGAAGTATATCAATATAAAGTGATTGTCATTTATGGATAATTAAGCAGGTATTAATAGGTCAGATTTTCTTACGCTATGCAATTAATATATGGTATTAATGATTAATTATTAGGTTTGATTGCCTAAAAATATATTACGGTTCATCATTGCGTTTGGCTGTTATAAACCCTATAAATATATGATCGACATTCAGGTACAATTATCTTGATCTATCCTAATAAAAATATAGACCTCTCTATGAACATATTTGACTTGAGCGTCAGAGTGTCTTCTGCAGGTCAATCATCCATCGGAGTGGATTGCATTCTCGAAAAAGAAAGGACGACCGACCCTTAAAGCGGATAACTTTGAATGTTTTGGGTTAAGGATCTCAGTTCAACCGAAACATTACTATATGGTAATCTTGTTAAATGGGAGTGATTATATATAATGTACATGTAATTCTAAAGTAAATTATTATATAAAAAATAGTTAGTTTTGAAATTTTAAAGAAAAACTTATAATTAATCCTGAAATTAATTATAATGACTTTTTATTTAGTTCTGAAGACGTTCAGCACTTTGCATTGGTAAATTTTGTATACGTTTGATGAAATCGAAATTACTCTACATTTAACAAAAGTTTAAATACTATGTCATCTTTTTTTGGTATAGAAGGTGCGTGTACGTTTGGTACAACAAAATCTAAAATGAAGGCTAAAACAACTTAAGAGAAATTTAAACCCAGAATCAATTTAAAGACATTTTGAATAGTGAATCATTTTCTTTAATTAAAAGAAAAACTTTTCTCAGCCTTTTTATTTTGCAAAGTTTAGAAAGTAATTTATTTTTAGAAAAAAAATTAAAATATTTATAGAAAATCCATTGCTCAATAAAGAATTCTAAAATAAACTGAAATTCTGAGAAGTTTTGACTAATGGTGAGGCCTCATCAATTTAAAATATATGTCTTAGATACAAATTAAATTACTTAATTTTAAATTAAGAATTAAAAAAGTTCAAAAAAATTGAATTAATTCAATATATATAGAGAGAATGTAAGAAATCTAAATGAAAATAATTCAAAATTTCAAGCACTTTATATTGTCCCGTACAAACACAAGATGAAGAAATTTTAAAGCATACAATAAAAAGTATGTTGAAAATTTGAAGCTTTTTAAATTTTCTAATGTAAAGGAAAGATATAAGAATGCAAGAATGACAAAAAAATGTATACTGAAACAACATTTTGTCATATGCATGTATTGCAAGAGCTAAAATCCAGAGAAAGTGAATAAATTAGTAATGTTTTGCACATAACTTATAAGTATATATATGAATAAATGGAAAATGAAATTGGAATATATAATTCTGATAAAGGTAACTTTCTTGTTTGATAGAAGTCACATGATTAAACTATGTTTTAGGCAGAGTTACAAAACCTAATATCCATTTATGTGATTCGAAAATTTGTTAGAATAAAGTGGAAATGACCTAAACAAAATATGGAAATAAAACGAGGATTTATTTATAGGTAATAAAAAAGAAATTTATATATACATAAAAAAAGAAAAAAGTTAATTTCTGGCAAGCATGGCATTCAGATGATGCTATAAGGGAATCTCATCCAGTTGTTATGATTGTGAAAGCTTCACATGTGCATGGCTTCATGAAAAGAAGCCACAGAAACCTCAAAGTTTGTTTTTGTCCTATTTATATATTTCTATATCACACTCATTTCAGCTTAACCTAACAAAGGGAATGGAAAAGAATGTGTCATTAATTTATGCTCCCTATTTTTTTTTTATATTTTTCAAGTAAAATAAGAAATTAATACGATATCATTCAGAATTTATATTCTTGGAAATTTTAATACAAATTAATTTATATAAGAAAATTGCGTATTATATAATATAAGAGACTCGTGTTTTAAACTTCTAAAGTAAAATTAATATTGGGGATTTATATCTTATTAATATTAA
Source organism: Vigna reflexopilosa (assembly GCA_027742785.1). Classification (NCBI taxonomy): domain Eukaryota; kingdom Viridiplantae; phylum Streptophyta; class Magnoliopsida; order Fabales; family Fabaceae; genus Vigna; species Vigna reflexopilosa. The sequence goes on along the minus strand of CM050911.1, from coordinate 10,889,252 downwards.
GAAATATAATACTTTTGACACAAAAATATTTTACATTCATTTAATATTATTATTTTTTATTCTTTTGTTATCTTTTTTTTTGAAAAAATACAAAATTTTATTCTTTTATGATTATTTTATTCTTATATTGTGTGTCAAATGAATTTAAAAGTGTATCATAATACTATTATTTTAATATTAAATTTTTTGTGTCCAAATTGACTTTAATTGGGTATATCGAGAAAATGAAAAAGAAAGTGTAGTTAATTTGTATTCTTTGTTTGTTGAAAAATTATACTTTTTGACATACAAATTTTTTACATTTATTTAATATTATTTTTTTATTATTTTTTATTCTCTTCTTTTTTGAGAAAACAATATAAAAATTTATGACCATTTTATTCTTATACTCTGTGTCAAATGAAGGTAAAAGTGTGTTTCTCTATCATTATTTTTTGTTTTTCTAATCTTAAAAAGAAATTATATATTAATATTGAGAGATTGGTTGCAATAAAAATAAATTTATATATAAAAATTTTATTATCATAAAATAATTAAGAGTCATACATTTATTGTTTTAAGGTTTTAATTAAAAATAAGAAAATTAAGTATTATATAATAGAAAACGCTCCTAAGTTTATTATTTTAAAGTTTTAAGATTGAACAGAATCAATGTTGTGAATTTATATCTCAAATAATATTAAATTTTTATTCAAAATTGATTTTAATTCGGTTTATTCAATGATAAATGATAATAAATTTTAAAATGTATGTAAACCATTTTTTCTTTAGACCATAAACTATATCATTATATAAAATTATTGCAACGTAATGATATGTTTTTTTTTCTTTGAAGCAATGTATGAAGAATAATCCAACCTTCTTCGAAATCGTCGTCATAACTTTGGTTATATATATTTAAAAAAAAATAATTTATTTAATAAATGTTGAAAAATAATTTAATGTAAAATTAAAACTTTAAAATTGTAAATTAAATTTAAAATAAGTTTTAAAATACAATAAAAAATATAATTAAACTTTAATGAATAAAAATGTATTAAAATAAATCATCAACATTTAAATTAATTTATTAACTATATTTATTATTTTGATATTTTTTAATTATTTAGCTTTTAATATAAAATATATATTAACAAAGTATTTATTTTATTATGTTAATTATTTTAATACTTTTATTTTAATTATTCATTTAATTATAATATAATATAATATATTCGTAAATGTTTACTTATAATTTATGTTCATATATTTTAATGGTTTATTATGTTACAATAAAAGATAAACATTTTATTATATTTTATCCCAAAGCCCATCGATCAAGGTTTGTATTTAATAATTATGTTTCCTTTCACAGCAATTTATCACCAAAAGTTGTTTTTGTAAAATTTGATCTAATTTGTTGTGATTTTGTGTCTCATTTTCATACTTCCCAAACATTTCTTCTCTTTATATTTCTGTAGTAAACTGACCATAAAAGAAAATGATAGAATAAACACCTAAAAGGTAACATAAGAAAAATAAAAAATATCAATTAAATTTAGCTCATGAAGGAAATTAGTCTCTGATAAACTTTGTGATCAATTTCCTATATTTTATCATTCATTTTTGATAATGGGTCAGCAACTAAATTTTCCATTATACTCAATTATTAATTTTGACACTAACTAACAACATTTTGAAGTCAATTTTACCTATACATATCACCATCAGCAGTTGTTAAAGACTCCAAAAAAATAATTTTAGCATTACAAAAGGAGATCACAAATCAAAAGCTTACATCATATTGTAGAAAGGAACAATACAACTACAATTTTTAAGTTACGTGAACATACTACTTTTTTAAACATAAAACATTTTAAATGTTTAATATACCTGTTTTATGATAAAATAAATGAGTATAATTTTTTTTTATTTTAAATTTACTTGACCTATAATATTTATGCATACTTGTATCTCTCTATCTCTTTTTTTAATATAACATACTATTTTACATATAAATTTAAAATTAGCTTTTAATAACATGACTTTAATGATATTTCTTTTTTTCAAAAAAACTTACATAGTTTCTTATAATTAGAATATCTAAAACTAATGTCAAGAAAAAGAATATTAATATCACAACATCAATTATCTAATTACACATATTTACAATTACTAAATAACCATCGTATAAATTATAATATATAATAATCAAAATAAAACCATCTATTTTCTCTCCTTTTATGTCTTATTTTGTGAAGTAATGGCATCATGACACACTTCTACATTCATTTAACACAAACTACAAGGGTAAAATGATCATAAAAATGTAAACTTTTGTATTGTTTCAAAAAAAAGAAAATAAAAAGTAAATAAGGGTAGTGTGAAATGAATGTAAAAATTTAAGTGTGTCAAAAAATCATTATTCTATCATGTGAGGAAGAGAAATAATTTTTTTTTTGTCTTTATCTTCACCAACTCAACTTTAATATATATATATATATATATATATATATATATATATATATAATATATATATATATATATAAATAAATAGATAGATAGATAACTCAATAAGAAGAGTGCAGACCAAATAGCAAGATTGGGTCTGAGTTTGGCATGTTAAGACATGTGAAGCATTGAAGAGAACATGGGCCTAGGATGTTGTAGTTTTTTTTTTTTTTTTTTTTTTAATGTAATAGGACCATATACGTTTTATGTATAGTCCAAGTCACATAAAACAGTTAGGCTCCTGTCCCCTTGGGAAAATGTAACACACTTTGTCTGAAGAATCTAAGTATGAATTAGTCTCATATGAGATAAGATAAAAATAAAAATAAAAAATTAAATGATATATAAGGAAAAATAAACCGATAAATTTTAAGTCTTAAAGTTTTATATTAAAAATAGTATCAAATCTTTTGTGTAAGCTACTCATATATATATATATATATATATATATATATATATATATATATATGAGTGTGTGTGTTTGTGTGTGTTTTGAATGAGTGATGACTATGTAGCTTGTGGAGTGTGAAAAGAATAGATAATGTATAGTAAATGGTGTTGTCTTGATAGGTAGATGGAGCAGGCTATTAAATTTGTTGGAATAGTTGAGTGAGAGACATTTTGGTGGTTGGAATACCATAGAAATGTTGAACATTACATGTTCTGATGTAGACAATCGGAGGGGACTATGGTGTTCTTGATGTGACTACGACAATCTAAGATAATAAAACGAATTAAAATTCTATCACTATGTTCTTGGTTTAAAGTTACAACTATCCAACTCCATTTGATGTAGAATAAAAATTGATTTCAATTACATTTATGTTAAGAATACATAATTCAAAGAAATTTTACTTTATTATTTAATTCGTCTTATTTTATTGCGATTATAATAGAAAATTATTTTTTATAATGGAAGATGAGTTTTTCTTTTTATCGGAAATATGGTTATTTAAATTGTAAAAGAAATAATTAAAAATGTTAGTTTTTATTCGATTATTAATGGTTAAAAAATATGAAGAATAGAAGAATAATCATGTATATATATGTGTGATTTCTTTTATATTACTATTATATTCAATTTTATTATATTAGTAACAGTAATTAAATGTACAATTTAGTATATTATTTTGGCTATCAAAAAATATTGGTCATGATTTGTCCTCTTTCAAGACCTTTTAAATATTGCACAACATGCATTACATATCTCTTTCGGTTGGTATGATGACTAGATTCATAACAAATGCAACATCAAGTGTATTGTGAGACAAATATAAGAGTCTATCCACAAGTGGAAAAACGTTGTTTAACATCGGTTATTTTGAGTTTTTAACATTACATATGGAATTGACGTCTATTCGGGTGACGTTAATTATATATCGGTCAGGATATGACCGACGTCTATGTAGACGTCAGACTATATAGGTCAGACGTCTATATAGACGTCGGACTCTATAAGTCAGACGTCTAAAATGTCGCCGTATTTGATAGGATCTTTCTCCGCTTGAGGCCTCTCGAGTTGTTCCTGACTTATGGTGATTTGAGTTTACAACTTTATATTTTAGTTGAAGAGAATGGATTGTACGTTTTTTTTTTTTGTATTGGATGGTTTTAATAATGTAGTGGAAGAAATTAGAGGAGTGCAAAACACAAGAAATCGCCGTCCAAGAACGCTGCCCAAGGACACGAGCAAAACTGAACAAAACTCAACGAAAACACATTTTAATCGGTTGAAATGAAAGATAATTCATCAAAGAGTAATGTAATCGGAGTAAAATTAATTTTAAACTGTGCAAAAGTGAGAAAACGAACCTGAAAAACGTAGTCCGTGGAGAGAAAATGCGAGGACGATGATGAACAATGAGTGCGCATAACTACTGCCTCACATTCGCAGTGCTTTAATGCAGACATTTAGAAGTCGGTTCCCCTATAACAGATGTCGGGGCCCCTCCTAACTGACGTCTATATGACTGAAAGAAATGACTTTTCACCCACCTGTCAAACATATAGACGTCAGTTAGGAGGGACCCCGACGTCTAAAATGTTATAGACGTCAGGCACCTTTTAACTGACGTCTATATGACCAACTTATTTACGAAAATGCCACCAGTCATCAATATACGTCGTGCTTACTCTTAACTGACGTCTAAGGAGTGACGTTAAATAACGTTTTTTCACTAGTCATCAACTAATATTTGGTATATTTCCTTGTTATTTGCTGTAATATTTTCTTGTGCATTTCGTAACTTTAGATTTACATTAATTGGTGTAGTTACAAGTTTGCACGTTTTCTTATTCATTTCTTTCAACAAATAAATAATATTATTTTGGTGGGGCATGAGAATATCTTTTTAAAATGGACTATTTTAATCATAAAAAATATTTAAATTTTCTCGATGTTTAATTTCAAATTCTTTGACTAGATGTTGGCCTAATAATTCCTCTTAATATCATTCGTATACACTAATAACATTGTTACTCCTCCTAATTTGGCGTGTTTTTGTTTGAAACCCAAAATTATAAAAAATTTAGTGTCTCCATTTCCAGAAGTAGGTGAGCAGTGTTTAAGTGATAGATAATTGGCTAGAAGGATCATGACTTTGTGATACATTTTCTAATCTTATGGGTAATTGGAACTTTTAGGTTCTTATAAGGTGATTCCGAATTCGATATCCCATTTATGTGGATGAGAATCCCATATACGGACAAAAGATACATATTCAAACATTCTTGGAATAAGTTTATTATAAGTGACTACATTATACATTATAATAGAATAAAAAAGAAGTTAATCTTATAAGGATATCGATTCAATACCAATAAATCATGGAAAACATAAAAATGATTAAGATACCTACTAATGCATATAAGGACTTTCACATAGGTAAATTGAGAATTTTATTTTGATTTTTTAACCAAAACATAGACAAAGTAAAATATGTAAAACTTTAGGTTTTAATTCATAACTGAAGTATATTTTTTATTTTATGTTTTGATTTTTTCTTAAACTGAAACATATTCTTATTGTTTTAAAATAAAATCATTGTTTCAATTTTTTCTATCATCACCTTCTCATCATTTTCCACCTCAAAACTATTTAAAATCATTATGCTCCCCATCAATAAACAGAGAAATCCCTCACCTTTCCCACTCTCACGAAAAAAAGACATTATAGAAATAAATGATTATAAAATATAAAAAAAAAACAAGACTAAAGAATGAAACTCTTGTCATTTTCAAAATGAGAAAGAAATGGAGGCTCACAGTAACGATGCTCAGCATTATCCACCTCAATCATAAAACCATTTTGCTCCCCACCAATAAGCAGAGTTACACCCACCTTTCCCACCCTCACATTGAATAAAAGGCATTATACGAATAAATGATTATGAAACATAAAAAAAAACCCAAGATGAAAGAACGAAACTCTTGCCATTTTCGAAATAGGAAGGAAAGGGAGGCTTGCAGTAACGACGTTACGACAGAGTTCACGTTGGCGACGATGAAGGGAAGGAAAGGGAAGAGAGTGCAGGAGCGGTAGCGTGGTTTGCATTTGGTGACTAAGAAGTGAGAAGAGTGACTCTTGCAGTGGAGGAGTGACGTAACGACACAAATGGAAAAACTTTGGTAGAAATTATGAAATTTTAACCTTAACAGACGAACAAGCCTGAGTTATTTAAGTAACTGAAGCCTATACTAGTAAATAATTCAGTTATTTAAAGAACCAAGGCATATATTGGTATAAGCTTTGGTCATTTTAGAACAAAAACCTATAATTGTGCAAAAGATTTCAAAAATGTTAACACAATTTGAAAGACTTAGTTTTTCTTGAAACCGAAGTATATTAGGTGATTTCGAAAGCGTTTTTTTACACCAGTGACCATTTTCAACTCAAAACTTTAAGATAATGAATTTTTGTGACTTCTTTCTTATATATTGCTTATCTTATTCATTCTTACATAATGTTAAACTCAAACTTGCACTTGAAATTAGGGTTTGTAAATAATTTGTTTTTGTACGTATTGTTTAAACTTGTTATCATCTTGACAAGAACTCCTACATGGATTGAGTACGAGTATAAATATATGTAATACTTTAATTTTTTAATTGGACATAAGAATGATGGTGTGCATATACATTATTGTGTTGTGAGAGTCCCTCTATCAATCTAAATACTCATTTTCATCTTCATCCTAGTCTCTATTTAAATTTATATATATATATATATATATATATATATATATATATATATATAAAAGATGTTTTCATCATGGTTGAGAATAGATAAAAAATAGACACGTTTTTAACATATAAGATGTTTCAAGAATATACGTGTTGCATTTCTTTTTGCTCTGATGTGGGGCTCAACAATGTGAAATCTGTTGGTGTTAATGATTCATTGAAGGTTGAAATATATTTTTATTAAAAAATAAGTGGAAAGAGATACAAGCTCAAACATCAAATAAGCTAAATAAGAGTATGAAAAAGTTAGAAAAGCAACTTATTGTTAGATATTTATTTTTGAACTGCACATTGTTGCACATGATTAATTTATTTAATTTATCTTTATTATTTTTGTTGATTGAATAAGTCTTTTCTATTCCTAAACTTTAGGAGAAAACAATTTTGTTTTATCTTAGTCAGTTTGTTTGTTAGTTCAAGTATTATAAATGTATGCAATTAATATTTGAATGAAATAAGAGTTCCCAATCATCTTTCATTCCAATTTATATACTCTTCCTGTTTCAGTATTTCATTCTCTTTTTTTCTTGATGCTCTCATTTTTAAACCAACAATTGGTATCGATAGCCCTTTTCTTACGGACTTGTGAAAATGGATGCTGAATCAAATTTCTCACAAGTTGCACCTCCAGTCTTTGATGGAGAAAGGTACGATCTTTGTTGGACTGTCAAAACGGAAGCTTACCTGGAGGCTTTAGATCTTTGGGAAGCTGTAGAAGCAGATTACGAAGTTCTTCTGCTGCGGATAATCCTACAATGGCCCAGATCATAATTCACAAGGAGAGAAAAACTAGAAAAGCAAAGGTCAAATCATGTCTATTTGCTGGTGTTTCTTAAACCATCTTCACAAGAATTATGACTCTTAAATTAGCCAAAGAAATTTGGGATTATTTAATGGAAGAGTACGCTGGGGATGAAAGAATAAGAAGCATGCATGTGCTTAATTTAACGAGGGAATTTGAGTTGCAAAGGATGAAAGATTCTGAAAAAAAATCAAAGAATACTCAGACAAATTGTTGGGTATTGCCAACAAGATAAGGTTGTTGGGCAGCAATTTTCCTGATTCCAGAATTGTTGAGAAAATTCTGGTGACGGTGCCAGAAAAGTATGAAACATCCATTGCTTCGTTGGAGAACATAAGGAATTTGTCTAAAATCACATTTGCAGAAGTGCTACATGCATTCCAAGCCCAAGAGCAACAAAGTTCGATGAGGGAAGGTCATGCTGTTGAAGGTGCTCTTCTAGTCAAAAGTCAACAAGCCAAAAACTATAAGAATAATCATCCAGCAAATAGTCATAGCAATAAAAATAATTACGAGAAAGGAAAAGGTGGAAAGAAAAGTTACCCACCTTGTCAGCATTGTGGCAAAATGGGTCACCCTCCATTCAGATGCTGGCAAAGACCTGATGCTAAATGCAACAAGTGCAATCAAATGGGACATTAAGCAATCATACGCAAGAGCAAAAATCAACAACAAGAGGAAGAAGCTAAGGCTGCTGATCAGGAGGAGGAGGAGGACCAGTTATTTGTAGCTACTTGTTTCTTGAGTAGTGAATCGAGTGAAAACTGGCTGATAGATAGCAGTTGTACCAACCACATGACCTTCAACAAGGCTCTTTTCAGAGATTTGAGGCCAACATATCTCAGTCAAAGGAAAGGGGACAATTACAATCACAACCTGTACAAGCACAAAGTTCATTCATTATGTTTTTTTCGTTCCTAGAATTGACTAGAACTTATTAAGTGTTGGTCAATTGATTGAAAAAGGATTTAAAGTTATTTTTGAAGATAAATATTGCTTGATTAAAGATGCAGCTGGTCAAGATATGTTTAAGGTAAAAATGAAAGGAAAAAGCTTTGATCTAAATCCATTGGAGGAGGAGCAGGTTGTTTTTTCTTTGAAGAAAAATGTCATAGAAATTTGGCACAAGAGACTCGGACACTATCATAATCAATGACTACTGCAATAGAGTGGAAAAGAGTTAGCACTTGATATTCCGGTGCTTGAGAATCAAACTTCAAACTGCAAAACCTGTCAATTTGGGAAGCTAAACAAAAAACCTTCTCCAAAGACAACATGGAGAGCATCAAGGAAGCTGCAATTAATTCACACAGATGTTGCAAGGCCTCAAAGAACACCTTCATTGAAAGGTAATCTTTGTTATGTTCTCTTCATTGATGACTTTACCAGAATGTGTTGGATCTTTTTCTTCAAGAACAAATCAAAGGTGGCTAGAATCTTTTGGAAGTTCAAAGCCAAGGTTGAGAACGAAACTGGTTTCAAAATTCAGATTTTGAGGACAGACAATGGCACTGAGTACACATATGAAATATTTAATCAATTTTGTGAGGATTCTGACATTGAACATCAACTAACTGCTCCCTATACCCCCACAACAAAATGGGGGTTAGTGAGAGGATAAACCGATACATCTTGGAGATGACGAGATGCATGCTGTATGAAAAGAATTTACCAAAAGAATTTTGGGCAGAGGCAGCACATACAACTATTTTTCTTCAGAATAGACTCCCCACCAAAGCATTGAACGATCAAACACCATTTGAGGTTTGGCATGGTTACAAACCATCTATGAAATTTCTTAAAATACTTGGTTGTTTGTGCTTTACTCATGTTCCATAGAGCAAGTGATACAAGCTGGATAAAAGAGCATCACTGGGTATCTTTATAGGCTACAGTACAATTAACAAAGCCTATAAAATCTTTTAGCCGCAAACCGGAAAAATAATTATTAGCAGGGATGTTCACTTTCTGGAAGATGAAGAATGGAATTGGATTATAAAAGGAATACAAATCTGGTTTCTACAGATGTGAAGTTCAAATCTTCAAACACAAGACAAAATGAAGATGAAAGTTGGCAAAATGAATTACTAGATGATGATTCAGTAACAAGTACCAGAATGTTATCCGAGATTTATGAAAGATGCAATATTTTTTTGTGTGAACCTGCAGATTATGAAGAAGCAAAGAAAAGTCCAAATTGGAGGGCTGTAATTAAGGAGGAGTTATCAATGATTGAGAAGAACCAAACCTGGATTCTTATGGAAAAACCTCAAGGCAGAAAAGTAATTAGGGTCAAATGGGTGTATAGAACTAAATTAAATGCTAACGGTTATATCAACAAACACAAGGCTAGACTCGTAGTGAAAGGTTATGCACAAATTTTTGGTGTAGACTACTCAGATATGTTTGCACCAGTTGCTCGATTAGACATCATTAGGTTGTTACTTGCTATAACTGCTCAAAGGAATTGGAAGGTTTATCAACTTGATGTTAAATAAGCTTTTTAAATGGTTTTTTGTAAGAAGAAATATATGTTGAAGAACCCCAAGGATTTTTGGAAGAAGGAGAAGAAGATAAGGTTTATTTACTAAAAAAGGCTCTTTATGGGCTGAAACAAGCCCCAAGATCCTGGTACAACAGAATTTATGATCATTTGCTGAACTTGGGATTTGTCAAAAGCTTAGCTAAATCAACACGGTATGTTAAGCATGATAGAGCTGACATTCTTATCATCCCACTCTATGTGGATGACTTCTTTATAACAGGAAACAACACGAGGCTTGTAGAGAAGTTTAAGAAAGAAATGATGGAGGTGTTTGAGATGACAAACCTTGGTTTAATGACCTTCTTTCTTGGCATGGAGATCAAACAAGGATAACATGAAGTCTTCATTTGTCAAAAGAAATATGTCAAGGAGATTTGAGGAAGTTTAAACTTGAAGAATGCAAAGAAATGAACACTCTAATGAATCAAAAGGAAAAGCTATGCAAGGAAGATGGAACCGAGAAAATAGATCAAGCATATTTCATAAGCATGGTTGGGTGTTTGATGTACCTTACAACAATTCGGCCTGACATCTTAAATGTTGTAAGCATTTTATCCCCAAGTGAAATACATTTCAAGGCTGCAAAAAGGGTAATTAGATATGTCAAAGGCACTCGCAACTTTGGCATCAAGTTCAAATGGACTGAAGAATTTAAGTTAACAGGACTCTCAAATAGTGATTGGGGTGGTTCAATTGATGACATGAAGAGTACCTCATGGTACTGTTTTAGCTTTGGATCGGGTGTTTTCTCGTGGAGCTCGAAGAAACAAGAAATTGTTGCACAGTCTACACAAAAGCTGAGTTTGTTGCTGCTACAACTGCTGTTAACTAAGCCTTGTGGTTGAAAAAAATTTTAATTGATCTTAACATGGAGCAAAAGGAAAGCACAAAAGTTTTTGTTGACAACCAAGCTGCAATAGCTATTTTCCATAATTTTGTCTTTCATGGGAAAATCAAGCATTTCAATTAAGTTGTTCTTCTTAAGAGAAGTACAGAAGGATGGAGCTATTGTTCTTATTTATTGCAAAACTGAAGATCAGGTTGCAGATTTGTTCATCAAACTACTTTCAGTCAACAAATTTGAGTTCTTAAGACAAAAGATTGGAGTTTGTAGTTGCAAAATCAAGAAGGAGTATTAGATATTTGTTTTTAAACTACACATGGTTGCACGTGACATATTTATTTAGTTTATCTTTATTATTTTTGTTGATTGAATAAGTCTTTTCTATTTTTAAACTTTAGCGAAAAACAATTTTGTTTTATCTTAGTGGATGAGTTTGTTAGTAATGTATGCAATTAACATTTAAATATAATAAGAATTCCCAATGATCTTTCATTCCAATTTATATATTCTTTGTTCATTTTTTTTTTCTCATTTTTAAACCAACACTTACTACTACTCAATACATGATCATTTCAAAATATTAACCACATCTGTACCATTGAAATAGTACAACTTACTACGTACTAATCACTATGCTGGTCCCATAACTGACGAGTAAGACAAAAGCAACTTCCAATGTACATAATATGCGGATAATAACATTGCTAGACATTTTTGTAAACAGCAACGAGACAAGTATTTTAGACAAATATTTACAAAAAGGTTTATCGTAAACCAAAACAAGACAAGTTTCCATAACATAATTAGATGAAAGAAATCGTGTATACCACTATGTGACTTAATTTTATGTAACCAATTTTGTCGCAATTGTAATTATCACATATATTTTCAACCGCTAAACAATATTGACATCGTTCTTATACTTGTCAATTTTTTCTTTTCATTGTATCATGTGTCATATCAGTATAATATCTTGTATTTATTCAATTTATATTTATTTTTTATTCAAGTAAGACTATTTTTTTTAAATCGAACAATATTATTCTTTTCATAATAAGACGAAATTAATATTTAAGTTTAATTAAAACTTATATATTCATGTTAAAATAATTTTTAGAATTTATACATTAAATTACTCCATTTAAATATTGAAATTAATTTTATTTTTTAATTTAAATTTTAAAAAGTACATGTTTTAATCTTATAATTTAAAAACAAAATTATTAATATGTTTCAGACCCATCTTGTCTTATGACAATCACGTTGACTCCTGTTACAAAAACCCATTCACCTTTAAAAATAAAAATAAAAGCAATATATTAAAAATGTATATGTAAAAATTCTTATTGCAAGTTTTAAATTTTAATATTTTTTTAAGCTTATTTATAAATTTAATTACTCTAAAAAAAGTTAATTTTCACTTGAAACTTAAACGTACTTATTAATATATTTTATGTATTTTAACTTAATTTGTTTACTAAAATCAATTTTGTAAATTAAATAATAAGAATAAGTTTCGTAATTTTTTTATGAGTTAAATATGTTATTAGTTTTGAATTTTGATCGAAATTAGAATTATTTTCTATTTGAAATTTTGATATTTTTTAGTTCTTAACAACTTTAAAAGTGAATGAATATAGTTATTTTAACTTAATGTTAAGTTTTTTTTTTTACTTGTAAAGTGTGTTTCTTGCAAATATTGAAACGGATACGTGCCAAAAGATTTAGACAACTAAAATGTTAGCATGAAACACATTCATTTGACATGTAAAAAAAATTTAACATATAGTTGGGTTAAAAAGGTTATATTAATTCATTTTTAAAGTTTAAGAACTAAAATATATTAAAATTTCACACATGAATGGATTTTAATTTTATGTCAAAGTTCATGGACTCACTAGTGCAGTCAGGGGAAACGACAGCGGTTGTTTTTGTCCTTTGGCAGCGGTTCCCGAACCGCGACATATTCAGCTGCAGTAAAAAGTCTGAGACTTTAGGCCGCAGGTGCAACCGCGGTAAAAAAGATGGGGAATAGATCGCGGTTCGTACCACACCCGCGGCCTAAACCCCTTTTTTTAAAAAAAATAAAAATCGTAGCATTATATGCCGCGGTTGGAACCGCGGTAAAAATGTAGGGAATATACCGCGGTTCGTACCACAACCGCGGCCAAAAGTCTATTTAAAATAAAAAAATAAAAACGAGACACAATATGCCGCGGTTGTGTCCTGCAATTTTTTAAAATAGCAGGTCTGTTTTTGTGGTATCCACTACCACACAAACAGACCTGCATATCAAATAAACATTCAAATTCATTTACAACAGATCAATCACATGTTAAAATGTATTTTAACATTAAATAAAGTACAAAGTCTAATAAAATACAATCTAATAAAATGCAATGTTTAAATCTAGTAAATAAGAACTATTATATAATCTAACTATATACTTTGCAGCAGCTTTTTTGATGAATGATAGTGGCTTCTCAGGAACTGGTGTAGTCGTCTTGAACCTCTGCAATAGACAATTTATATTAATTAGTGTTTTGAATTCTAAATTTTGGAAAAAATCAACATTGTTAAAGTTAAATATTACCGTTTCCCAACCTCTTGTGATATGAGAACGAATAATTTGGGTCATTCAATACATTACGTAGTATCCGCACTCATATGACCCACTTTGTCTATTACACTACAATATATCAACACAGTTGTAAATAGTTAGTGAAAAACATTAAAACAAAACAACTATAAGAAAGTATGGTTTTGCCATATGTCAAACCTTGAGAGAAATCCATGCAATCTTTCTAGTGTGTGTAATTGATCTCCCAACCATCATCATACTTGTTGGAATAGAACTATATATAAAAAAAAGGGGGTTTTAGCATTCATTTATATAAAAAAGAAAGTCCAAACATTGAGGTTCTTACCAATCAACTAGTTGTCTGAGATATGTGGGAGGAGGCCTGTGCAATGAGCAGAACCATAAAGTATAGCTCTCGTGCATAGAAATAACAAGAAGCTGCCAATGACGCCTGAAATTCATAATAACTTAACTATTATATTTTAAAATCACACATGGAACTTTATTATGTTAACAAAGTTCACTTACCCGGATATATAAGGCAAAAAATATATTTTCTTGCCGCTTGCAAAATTTCTGATGAGATTTGTGTTGATGTGATCAAAATCATTTGATTCGTGAATGGATTGGGGATCAATAAATCCATAATCATCAGAGTGCCCCAACTTGTTCCTGGTCCCACACAAATACCTGAAATCAAAAGTTAACTTTGAGAAAAGGATACTTGATATACAAATCAATTATATATATATATATATATATATATATATATATATAATTGCTCATAGACTTACATCATCCATAGCTGAATAATTGTAATATTCAACTCTTGTGTTCCCGAAGCAAGCTCTCTGACATCTGAGGCATGAAGGTATAATGGGACCTCAGAGACTCTCCCAAATACATTAGAATCATATTCATCCTCCAAAGGCGTATCTTCAAGGATGTCAGCAAGTAGCTGCAATGAACCAAGAGGATCATCCTCAGATAGAGGAATCTTCTCTTCTGCCTGCAATGAACCAAAATAAGATAAGTTTTCACATCAATAACATGCAAACTTTAAAATTGAGAAGTGTAAAGAAGAATTTCATACCGGGGGGGTCATAAACTGAACCAACCAAATGTTTAGGCCAAGCGATAAAGGACTTGAATGCTTGTTCCACAGTGAAAATCTCATATGTGGCCAGAGGAACTAAGGCATCAGGTAATATCATTTCATCCACTGAGACCTTCACCTCATCCTCTGATAGCTTTTCACCATGAACAACAGTCGCTGCCTTAAACATTGTTCCACGAGCTACCAGGACCGTCTCGATATCGTCTAAAATGTATAGAAGACATGGACTAGCATCGTCCATGTCATCCCCTGGGACACAACTTCCTTTCCCGCTTCTCCCTGTCATAGTAAATGTTAGATTATACAAAAGATAGAAATAATTGCACATAAATGTTTATTAAGTTTACCCGTGGGAGGCACAACATGTTCCTGTTCCTATACAGGAGATGGCACCAGGCGCATGCCATAGGTCTCAAACTACTGCTGGAACATGGAGCTGAACTCACTAAACAATTCAACCCTGAGCTCTGACCTAACCTTGTTTGTGATCTCGTCCGTAAGGTCGGCTCAAACCTTTTTTGTGATCTCTTGTGTCATCCTTTCTCTTTCTGCTTCGCTGTATGCATAAGGATGACGAGAATAGCTCCCAAAATATTCTTTAATTCCTACTCCAGGACCAGCAGCACGTACACTTCCAGGGTGCTCAGGTCGTCCAATCGCAGCAGCAAGAATATCCTGGCGACCCTCTGGAGTGAATTGACCTTGGGAGCTCTGCTCAACCAAGGAGTCCTGTAACATTACAAAACACCATTATTCTTTAAAAAGTTCAATGTAGTATGTATAATTACAATTATTATTATTTTAGGAACAATGATTACTAACAATTCTTTCAGAAATTTCTCGTGCAGTGTCGGAAGAGTAGGTGCCCGATGGTCTCATACGAGCCAACTTCCATTTTTCATGTCTAGAAGGTGGAGAAGGGGGCTGAGGGGGGCTACCACCCTGAGATGGTGGTCTAGCATCTGCCTTTTGCTTGAGAATTTTCTCCTCAAGCTTCCTATACCCACCACGAGATAATAGGTGGGGGTTTTTGTTATGAGCACTTATTCCTTGTGCTTTGCTTCTAATTGCCTGTCACATACACATTAATTAATTAGTTTATATGATATATCAATTATGAGCACTTGTTAATAGAAATTGAATAATATCAATTATACTAACCTGCCATTCCTCTGACATCCGACTCTCTTTAAAAAGCCGCCAAGTCTCCTCATCAATGGACTTATATGAACTACATGGAGACTTATGTTTAAGGTGTCCAAAGATATATCTTGATGTCAACTTACTTTTAAAGTTTCTGAAGTTTTCAGCAACAGTTGACAAACACTTATTTCTAAGTGTTGCGACATTTGGAATGTCAAATGTCAGCTGAAATAAACATAATAAAGTTGTATTAGTACAAAATTATCAATATAAACAAATTTTAATTCAAATGATATTAACTAACTTACCAATATATCGTTCCATATAATGTTCCGATCAACCTCGGACACATTATCAAAAGATGGAGTGAGAATATTAATCCTATCACGTGCCACTACTCCAAGGTATGATCGGAAGTCATCTGCATAGGGGCCAATTGCCACACCCGTGACCACGTTCACATTCACTGGAGTTCTTTCACCACTATTCTTTCTGATCAAAAGTTGTTTCATCCTAGTTGGTCCTCTAGTGGATCTGGTAAGGGGAGCCTCATCCCCTGAAGAATGTGGATGATCAGCCATATATCTGTCAAAATAAATAGCAACATGAAATATTAATAAAAGACTTATGTAATATCATATAATTTAACAAAACATGTAATGGTAATCATTGGAAATATATAAAAGGAAAACTTATGTGATATTAATAAAATACCGCTACGGAAATTGAAAATTCATACATAAAGATATGGATTCATCATATGTATATTCCCTCATCATGATCTGATCGAATTGCATGTACATCGTCGTCAACTAGAGATTGGTCGTTCAAATTTGTTGTAGTTTGAAATGAATGGTTGTCAGCAATATGAATATTAATCAGATTGTCTTCGTTAACTTCAATTTGTTTTTTGCCTTGAAGAGCGACATACCAATGGTCAAACGCAGGATCTTTGGCATAAAAAACCTGAGATGCTTGATGAACCATGATAAACGGTTCGTCTCGGTAACCCACCTTTCGAAAATCAACCAGTGTCATACCCGATTCATCTATTTTTACACCACTCTTATTGTCAAACCACTTACATTTGAACAATGGAACAAAAAACTTGGTGTAATCAACCTCCCATATCTCTTCTATTATACCAAAATATCTCATTGATCCAAGTATAGGAGATTGATCTTTTGATGTGGAAAATTGAAGTGACTCAGCTTCTAAACTGACTCCACTATTTTGTACTGTGCTTTTATCATCCAAAGTCTTCGTATAGAATGTGCAATTATTGACTTCATAACCTGTACAACACACGACATCAAACTTCAATCCATTTGCAAGCCACAATAAAGTTTAAGAAGAATGTGGCTCTTTGTCAATTTCAGATTTGAACCAAGACATAAATGTTTTGTTATGCTCCATCAACTGTCATTTCTCTGATTGTCTTGGATTTTTATTCTTAACAATGGCTTTGTGTGCTTCCAAAAAAGGGATCACCTCATCTGTGTTGTTCAATATATAAAGATGCGCTTGCAACAATTCTTCGTGATCTTTTGTCACCACATACACACCTCGGATGCTTTTACTTGTAGAAAATTTATTCAACCATGATGTGCGAGGAACTCCTATCGGATTCGTTGAAGTCATGTAATCTGAACAAAACTCGATACTTTCTTCAGCAATATACCCTTTCAAAATCTTCATATAACGCTCAATAGGATACATCCATCTTAAGTATACCGGTCCGCACAACTTGATTTCTCTAACCAAATGAACAAGTAAATGTACCATGATGTCAAAAAAAGATGGAGGGAAAAACATCTCTAGTTGACACAAGATGATAACAATCTCGCCTTGAAGTTCATCTAACTTTGTAGGATCGATGGCTTTACTACATATTGACGAGAAAAATGAACACAACCTGTTTATGGTTTGCCTAACATTTTTGGGAAAAATTCCACGAATAGCCATCAGTAATAACTGTTGCATTAAGACGTGGCAATCGTGAGACTTCATGCCAACAAGCTTTAAGTCCTGCATCGACACTAAACTCTTCATATTTGAAGAGTATCCTTGTGGTACTTTGATACTATTTAAACAAAGACAAAAACTTATCTTCTCTTGTCTAGACATTGTGTAACATGCAGGGGGCAAATAAGTATGTTTACCAATCTCCTTGGGTGCCAACTCTTCTCGGATATTCATGTCAATCAAATCCAAACGAGCATTCATTCCATCTTTTGTCTTTCCCTAAATGTTGAGTAGTGTACCAATCAAGCTATCACACACATTCTTTTCTACATGCATCACATCTATGCAATGTCGAACATCTAACTTTGACCAATATGGAAGATTAAAGAATATTGATTTCTTCTTCCAAGGGATCGTTACAGATGACTTCTTAGATGTTTTCCCAAATACATGATGTATTTTATTAACTTTTTCAAGAACTTGAAGGCCAGTAAGTGGATTTGGTGCTTCGTCCCTCTCTTGATCTCCATTGAATGCTTTTTTCAACCTTCGATATGGATGATTACGTTTTAGAAATCTCCGATGATGCAGATACACCGTCTTTCTTCCATGTTTCAATTGATGAGCTGCAGTGTTTTCTTCACAAATAGGATATGCTTTATGACCCTTGACACTGTATCCTGAGAAATTACCATAAGCAGGAAAGTCATTAATGGTGCAAAATAACATTGCACGCATCACAAAAGTCTCAGAAGCGAATGCATCAAATATTTCAACCCCATCAACCCACAATAACTTCAAGTCTTCAACTAGTGGGCTTAGATAAACATCTATGTCATTTCCAGGCTGCTTTGGACTAGATATCATCATAGACAACATCATGTACTTCCTCTTCATGCACAATGCAGGAGATAAGTTGTAAATTATCAATATAACTGGCCAACAACTGTGATTGGTACTCAGATTACCAAATGGGTTCATTCCATCAGTGGCTAAATCAAGCCTAAGATTTCTACACTCTTTACCAAATTCGGGGAATTGTTGATCAATATTTTTCCATTGCTTTGAATCAGCTGGATGACGAAGCAGCCCGTCAATTTTTCTCTCATCTGCATGCCATCTAAGGTTTTTAGCATCTTTGGGATTCGCAAACAAACGCTTAAGTCGGGGCACTATTGGAAGGTACCAAACTACTTTCAAAGCAGATCCATTTTTTTGTATCTGACCATTATCTTTAGTATTTTTTTTGACTTGTAGCGTGATAAGCCACATTTTGGACACTTTGTCAAAAATTCAAACTCTTTCCTATATAAAATGCAGTCATTGGGACAAGCATGTATCCTTTTATACTCCATACCCATTGGACAGAGAATTTCCTTCGCATCATAATTACGAGTGTATTTCCATCTGGCAACATTTCATTCAACAACGTCAACAATTCTGTAAAACTCTTATCAGTCCATCCATTGCTCGCCTTCAAATTCATGAGCCTTAACACAGCTGACAAACGTGTGAACTTAGTTGAACCGACATACAAAGGTGTTTCCGCATCAGTCGACATCGTCTCATACACATGAGCTTTGGCAAAATTTTCTACGCCAACATCGCGGATCATGTCCTCCAATTTGTCTTCATCCGGTCGATCTTCTTCCATGGTGGAATCAGTAACATTTTCAGTTTGCGAGTCAGTCGGAATGTACATTTCTTCGCTGTGCCATATCCATGTTGTATAACATCTTAGAAAACCATCACAGATAAGATGTTCTCTAATTTGGGTTGCGTTCAACTTTCTCCCATTCAAACAGTTCACACAAGGACATCTAAACTTCACTTCATCATCACTTCTCCCCTCATTACGTTGTGCAACTTGTATAAATTCCTCTACACCTCTCTCGTACTCAGCACTAATACGTGGTAAATTAATCCAATTTTGATCCATTCCTAAATTTTACAAAATTAAAATTATACAATATCTATATAAGATTATCAATTCAATCATACAATCAATTCAGTCATACAATCATACAATTAATAATCATTGAAATGATCAATTCAAACATTCTATCACAAATAATTACATATGATATCACAGTTTGTCTATAGGAATCATTCAATCACATAATTTTGATTTTATAAGAAATCTACTAAAAAAGGTTCATAGCATATTAATAAATTAAATAAATTTGCTGATAAAAAAAAATTAAATACATTTTATCTACCTCTATACCAATCCTTTCCCATACAAGCTAACATACTTTGTCTCTTATTGAACCACCAAAACCACAACAAATTTGACAAAAACCATCAA
This sequence comes from Vigna reflexopilosa, assembly GCA_027742785.1. Classification (NCBI taxonomy): domain Eukaryota; kingdom Viridiplantae; phylum Streptophyta; class Magnoliopsida; order Fabales; family Fabaceae; genus Vigna; species Vigna reflexopilosa. The sequence goes on along the minus strand of CM050911.1, from coordinate 10,869,215 downwards.
AGCCACAACAACATATTCAAACCGAGCATTTCAATATAAAACAAAAATTTCATCATAGAAGAAAATGGAACGTACCCAGAGCAGCAGAGATGGCGCGATGGAGAGGATGGCTCGGCGGCAGAGGCTTGCGCGACGGCAGAGGGCGCGACGGCAAAGGGCGCGACGGACGGCCGGAATGGCGCGGCGGCAAAGACTGTTCGACGGAGATGGGGCGGCAGCAGCGGCGTTTTCGCGTGCAGAGACAGAGAAAACTCGTGAAGAAGAAGAAACTGTTCTGTGTTTTGTATTTTTTAAAGAGCATATGTCGCGGTTCATCAGATAACCGCGACCTATACTCCTTAAAAAATAATAAAAATGACATTTTTGAAATTCTTTTTGAACTATATGCCGCGGTTCAGCGGGCAACCGCGGCATATACCTTTAAATATTTCAAATTTATTTCAAATAAGGTAATATGTTGCGGTTTCTCTAAGAACCGCGGCCTATACCCTGACGTTCTGAATACCAACTGCCTTCCTCAAAAGGTAGTTGGGGAATGTTAGTAGGTGATAGGGGGTATATGCCGCGGTTCCCCAAAGCAACCGCGGTATATTCCCCTGCCAGCTACTGACATTCCCCATCAGTCAGCCCCTGCAATAAATTGGTAGGGGAATATGCTGCGGTCCTTTGCACCGTGGCATATTCCCCTACCATTGCAGGGGCTAACTGATGGGGAATGTCAGTAGGTGGCAGGGGAATATGCCGCGGTTTCTATAGGAACCGCGGCATATACCCCCTGTCACAAGGAATAGGCCGCGGTTCTGCAGAGAACCGCGACATATAAGTTACATTTATTTACAAAACTGTCACCGCGCACCATTATACAACAATTTCTGCCTAACCGTGGCATAATGTGCGCTGTATAAACCGAATTTTGTACTAGTGACTAAAAACATACTTAATTAACCTTTTATTTATTCTCATTCATAAGTAAACTTAATTCAACTATAATTTGTAGAAAGATAACATTGTTCGACTTTAAAAAATTTGATTCTTACTTTAGTCAAAAATAAATATAAGAATTGAATTGAATACAAGACAATAACACTTAACACTGACACTACCACATGATGTTGACACTAACATGTGATACCGACGTTGCCACGTGCACGACACAACCTTAACATAAATAATATTACAAATTAACCCATCACATTTAAAAAAACATTTTTAACACCATTTATACAAATATAATGAAAAAGACTTAATTCAACCGTTTTAACGAAACTTAATTAAAGAAAATAATAATAAAAGGTATCAAATGGAATAAAAACAACATTAGGAATAGTACATTGGGTACTTGTCCTATATAAAAGAGTTTATCTGTGATACATGGTCCCGTTAAATATCTATAAAAGAATATTCATATATATATATATATATATATATATATATAATCTCTATTATCAATATTAATTAAAAAAAAATCCTCTAACACTAATTAAAAAATAATATTAACTTCTATAAAAAATAAATAAATAATATTGAGAATGTGACCCGAAACATAATCAAAATCAGCTTTAACTTAAAAGTAACTCCTACATTTAATTAAAATATAATAGAATCAAAAACATCTAAATCGAAATTATACTAACTAGATCTTGACCTAGACCAAACCAAAATTAAAGTTATATTAGAAATAATCTCTAATTGAAATATGATTCTGATTTAAATATGCTTATAGTATTAGACTATTTGATGTTTATCAATTATTATTTTTATGGTTATATTCCATCATTTACGTATGTTTTATATTACTTGCAAGTGAAGATTAGAAGAAGCTAATGTTCTTGTATATGACGATTTATTTTCTAAGGAAAGCGTACATATTAAGTCTAATTACGTTAACAATTTCACATTAGCGTGTATTCTTGTATTATGATATTGATTTGAATTATTTATGATAAAAAATAATGAATAATGCTGGCTTATTTCTGTGACTTTTTATATAGTTCTTAGACTTTACGGGTTATGCTACTTTTAGATATACAAGGGGTCATATTAACTTTTAATACGATCAAATTTTTTATTTTATTTTATTCTTGATTATATTCAGATTCCAATCGAGAATTATTTTAACACAATTTTTAATTTGTCATTAATTTAAAATTATAAAAATATATTTCAATAATATCAATTCACAATCTTGTAAGTTTTAAGAACTTTTAACCAATGATAATAAAACAAGACTACGTATAACATAAAATGGAAACAAATAATTATAAAATTATCATATATCATCAAGACTATGTTCGTTTTAAAGGAAATTAATGTTAATGTTGATTTGCGAAGACGGATTGTTAATTCATCTTATGTTCATTTTAAGGGATTTACGAGGACTGGAAAACGAAGAATTGTGAGATAAACTACCTGTTCAATCTTTTTTATATGAGTGGATTTGTGAAGATTTATATGAAATGTCCACATTGCCCTTATGTCATTGCATTTGTAACTGTGTTGCTGGTATGAAAAGGGTTGAAGACAAATGATATAGACATAATAAAATAATAATAATAAACAATAATAAGCATACTAAAAATAATAATAATAATAATAATACAATTTATTTTCATGTTAAAATTTATTTTTTATTTTTCTCTTCTTTTAATAATTTTTACAATTATATATAATATTAATAATTATCACTTTATATTATTTTTATTACCAAGGGTATTTCGGTAATCTTCAATTTATATCAATTAAACTATATTTTTTTATGTGTCACATCGGTTAATTCCTATACTAATTTTCACAAATTTTATTTTGAAATCCACTCTCACTCACCTCCAAATCCACTCTCACTCACCTCCAAATCCATTCAAACAAACAACTATCAATTTATTCTCAAATCTTTTCGAATCCATTCATTCTCTCTCTCAAATCCATCCTCTAAAGTGAACACAGCCTAAATCCAGAATAATATAAGATATTGGAATAGTTTCTAACAAACTTTTACATGGTCACTAATTTATGACAACAAATATAAGAATCACTATTGGTGGATTCATTTATTTTGATTTTATATTTATTTTTCCTCATTTGGTTCCTATTTTATTTATAGATTGAATATGATTTAATTTTTAAATTTTGTCAAATAATTTAAATTTTTTTATGTTCCAAAATTTAATATAATTTAATTAAATTTTAAAAATAAATAAATATAACTTTTTTTATAATTATATTAAAATTTTAGACGTGTCAAACATATTTTAAAATAACATTTAAATTATTTATAATATTTTCATATTTTAGTTTAAATATTAGTTTGAAACAAAATTTAACAAATTAAAAAAATTAATATCATTAATTTAAAAAAGACTTTTACTTTTCAAATTTAAAATAAAAATATATTAAAATTTAAAAAATGAAAAAATTTAATTTTAATTAAAATTAAGAAACTAAAAACATATTAAACTTTTTATTATAAAAGGATTTACTGAATTTTTTTTTCTTATTTTCATCTTCTACCACTTCAAAACTGTCTTAAAACCAATTTAACAAAAAAGAAACTATATATTTTAAAACAAAATGAAAATTAAATTAAAATAAAATATAAAAAATAAAACATTGGATTAAATGAACCTTACAAATATTAAGATAAAAAATTATAGAGAATGAAAGACCTTGAATGCGATATTCAAAGGTCAATACGAGAATGTGGGGACTCGCCAAAATCAATAGTGGAAATGAGAGAAAATCTGTTTCCCTTTTATTACTTTTGAATGGTCATGAAAAGAAAAAAAAAAAAGAAAAAAGAAAAAAGCTTTAACTAGAAGCAAGTGTCTGCCACCAACAGATAGTAAACTATTAACAACCGTAGCGTTATTCACATTTTCCAGAACACAGACCGAAGAGATCCCCACATGTGCAGCACTAGAATCTAGGAAACAAAACAGACCACGTGCTTCACTTCTAATGACCAGACAAATCCAACAAATTTAAAAGAAAAATGTTTTTTTAATAATATTTTTTATAATTTTTTAGAACGTCTTAAAAATTGATTCATTTCAAATATATTAATCAATAAAAAAATATACATAATTTATTGTTAAAAAATTATTAATATCATAATCCAATTCAAAATTTTCATTTTAGGTTTAAATGTTTACTTAGTTCCATGTTAGGAGGTAATTTTCAGTTTAGTATCTGGTTTTAAAATATAGACATTTGGTTCCTATATTTTCAAAATTGTATAAATCAAGTCCATGCTTTTCCCTAGCTTTTTCTCTCTTTTCTATATCTTTATTAAATACTTTTTTTTCTCTCCTTCTTCCACAACCTCTACCTCCAGAATTATGAAAGGTAGAGAAGAAAAATTGAACGAACGGTCAACAACACTCACATCGTTCGGTCATTGAACCTTCAAATATTCACTCACACTGCTCGGTTATTGGGTTACACCATTCTCAAAAACACTAATAAAATATTGGAACCCTCAAATATTCACTCATACTGTTTGGTCATTGGCTTACACCATTCGGTCACTCGTACCGTTCGGTCACTCGTACCATTCGGTCACTCCCACCATTCGGTCACTCACACCATTTGGTCACTCACACCATTTGGTCACTCACACCATTCGGTCACTTGTACCGTTCGGTCACTCACACCATTCGGTCACTCACACCATTCGGTCACTCACACTGTTCGATCACTGACACCATTTGGTCACTCATACCGTTCGGTCACTGACACCATTCGGTCATTGACATCGTTCATTCAATTTCTCTTCTCTACCTTTCTAATAATTCTAAAGGTAGAGGTTGTGGAGGAAAGAGAGAGAGAGAAAAAAAGTATTTAATAAACATATAGAAAAGAGAGAAAAAGTTGGGGTTTTGCAGGAAAAGCAAAGGAGAGAGAAGAAAATGTGTAGATTCCTTCGCCACGTCAGTTGAGAGTTAACTTCGTTTCTCTCAATTTAACGGAAGGGACTTGATTCATACAATTTTGAAAACATAGGGACCAAATGTCTACATTTTTAAAACCGGGTACTAAACTGAAAATTACCTCCTAAAATGGGAACAAAGTAAACATTTAAGCCTTCATTTTAAGACATTACCTGTTTTTCTCGAGACAATAAAACTCACAACACTACTCTAAAAATGGAGTTAACTAAACTTACTCAATCCTATCATTCTGAATGCGTCATTCAACAATTCAATTTTCTTAAAATAATGATACTTTGACAACATTTTAACACCATTTACGTGTCATTCTATGATAGGTCAATGTTGGTGTTTATGATTATTATTATTGCTTATGGAGTAATTTTAGACCAATGTTAAAATGTTGTAAGAAAATGATGTCAAAATATCATTATCCATTTTCTTAACTTGTATAATTGAATCAAAGTAAAATATTTTACGATGAATACTTGAAGTATAATATCCATTTTTACAAATACTAATAACACTTCAAGTATAATATCCATTTTTACAAATTCTTCCAAGTATATATAAGTTAAAATAAAATAAAATAGAATAGTATATAAATAAAAATAAGATTCGTAAATATTAAGTTTTAAGATTTTATATTAAAAAGTGATACAGGTTTCTTCTATAAAACAATTTTCTTGTGAATCGACAAATAATTCTCAAATTCAATATCAAGTGAATTGGAGAAAAGTGACTCATTTATAAAATATATAAACCAACTGCATAAAATGTATTTTCATCCACCTTATATTATATCCAAAAATTTATAAAAATAAGAACATGCTAAATGTATTATAGAAATTTTATCTAAAGTCATTATTTATAATAATAAAATATGGTTTCCTAGTGAAGTTGCGGTTGTTAAATGAGATTGTAGTTATTTGAATAATTTGGAAGATGAAAAATTATAATAAATTTTAAAATTTAATTGTATTTTTTTTGTTATTTTTTATGTTTGACTGGAAATAAATTTAAAAAGTATATGACTGATATTGTTTCTAATTTTTTGATGTTAAAAATTTTCAATATTCAAATTACGAAAGATAGGGTGGTTTCATTTATGGACATAATTGATACGTTTCATATCCTAATTGGCTTAAGGTATTGATGGTGTAACTAGGAATTATTTTAGTTTGGCTTCATGTATTAGTATTTTTGAAGAAAGTCGGATACATACGTGAATAATTTTTCAACTTTATTTTAAGAGTATAAACTTCTATTTATGTTGAGTTTATGAAGGACATTTATGCTTTAGAACATGTTTGGAGGGAGGGCTTTCAAAGGCTTTTAGTTAGAAAGTGATTCTTTTTTAGTCTATTATGGTTTTTTGGATTAATCATTAGTTTCTTAGAGTCTTAGAGAGATGAGATTGATACTTGCATTTTCGTACATATATATATGTGGTTCAAAATTTCTCATGTTTTTTGTAAAAAAAAAAATCATTGTATTGATAAATTAGTTAATTTAATTTTCATTCATAAAGAATAATATATGTGGTTTAATGTTTTACCTCTATATATTTATTTAGATTTTTTTTATAATAGGTATATTTTGCATATGTATTGTGAAGTATAAATTTTATCATAGGTTTTGTACATCCTTTCAAGATGATACTAAAAACTTAGAAATTTTTGGTGGATATTCTACATGTATTTATTTTGCATCATACAATAAAATTAAAACGTTTATTTATTTCATCAAATAAATGTTCCACTCGATACAATTTATTTTAAATAATAAGAAAACAATAAAAAATATTCAATAATTAAAATGTATCCAAAATACATCTCAAGTAAAAGATTATTCATTCCTAAAGCAAACCTCAAGCTCCTCACTATTATGGATCTAAACTACCATATGCACAACATATGCTCATGTATAACATTTCAAAATATAAACAAAAATATTAAGTTTTATTTTTGTTGTAGAGGAAAAATCTAAAACAACCTAGGGACAAACTAAATGAGCACAATCAAAAACAAGGTGTGGTTTACATGAGCCATCGTAGAATTTTTCACTACCTGAATCACAAATCAGACCATTATCTACAATTGCGTACCAGAATCGAAGCATATTACATGAGTTAATATGTCAAATATGCATTATTGTGTAAGCACAAAAACACAAAAAAAAATAATGACAATCGTGCTCACCATAGTTGCAGAAACAAATGAAGTACGATGAAAACGAGCAATTAGCTTAGCGCAAAGACGACAACGAGGTGTGAAGCAGTGATGGCGGTCGAGTAGTTAGGGTAACCTTCGATTTTAGAGGCAAAGTGAGTCGAGCAATGGAAGGTGACACTCGTTCGCAGAGGAAGGAAGAAGAGAAGTGTGGAATGGTAGCTTGCGTTTCTTTTGCGAATATAACCCTAGACGAGACATATGACAACAATTATTATTAAAACTGCTACAAAAAGTAGATACGAAAACGGTTGTTCAAATAACTGATGCCATATGACCTTCCTAGAATAAAAAAACTAGTGACAATTTTGAAATTTTGATCAACCTTTTGACCTTGATTGTTTAGGGAATCATTGTCGAAAGTAGATAGAATAACAGTTGTTCAAATAACTGAGGCCATATGTTCCTCCCAAAAAAAAAAAGTGGCAGTTTTGAAATTTTGATCAATCTTTTGATCTCGGTTTCTTAAGAAACCGCTGCATAAAATAGATACGGCAATGGTTATTCAAATAATCGAAGTCATATGTCTTGTTAGAAAAATAGCGGGATTTTAGAAAAGTTTAGAAAATTTTGGCACACCTTTCAACTTCGGTTCTTGATTATTTTACAATCAATGTCTATAAATTTACAAAATTTTCTGAAATGTCACTGTGTGGTTATATGTTTCAATTTCTTCAAAACTAAAACATATTACGCGAGTTAATACATCAAATATGAATAATCCTCACCGTCTTTTTGATTGAAACTGGCTCTCATACCAATTTTTTTGCTAAAAGAAATATTATCATCACATTTAACCCTAATCTGAGAGTGTCTAAAATCATATTTCAAAGCCCCATGTTTTCACTTATAACTAAGAAAATGAACATAAATTAAAACATTAGAAATAAGAGTTGAACTCAAAACCTAATCCTCTAACACAAGATTTCTAATCCACCAAACTATCACAACTTTTAATGTGATGATAATAATATTAATAATAATAATAATAATAATAATAATAATAATAATAATAATAATAATAATAATAATAATAATTTAAATACATATTACTATATCATATCTGTTTTATCCTATGTAAATATTTTTTTTCTAGATCTTACAAATTTGGTATGATCCCTGCATTATTTTATTTAATTTTTTAATATTTTTTATATAAAAAAATGATTGATGAATTTTTAGATGCCAACATAATATTAACATAATCATATTTAGAACACCATCAAATCAAACCATTTATAAAAAGTCATATTAACCATTTTAACAACCATAGCCGCCTAAAGTTTATAAAAGGAAGAAAAAACTAAACTTTTTGAATAATTTTTCTCTCAAGCCATCATTTATACTAAAGGAATAAAATTTCTTAAAGAATATAATAAGACTAAAAAGAATATGATAATTACTAAAATAAATATTTACTTTTAATAAGCACTCAAAATTATTTAAAATAATAAAATATAATAATTTCAATCTTTTGAAATATACAAGAAGATATACCAATAGGGTAATAGTTCAAAAAGATTAAACTGATATTTAAAATTGATCTAGAGTAAGTCTAGAATTAGCCTTATTATTTAAAATTGAGTAAAATTTATTTAATTATAAAAGTAAATGAGTAATTAAAAATAATGATACGATATGATGGCCGTCAAAAGTTTTTGAGCGTGGTCGTCTGTCGAAGGAAAACGACCCTTGTCACATTCAAACATATTGAAGTAGCTGTTGAAATTGCATGCTTTTACTTTTGCTGTCCTTTAATCAAACTTTTCATACCTATTAATATTATCTCAATTATCCTCGTTACTTTTATTTAGGTTTATAGCCTTATAGGTCTAGTCTGTAAGAGACTTAAATAAACTAAGTTTAATTAGGTAAAGTTAATATTTTTAATCTGACTTTGTCGCCAATCTAATTATTTTCATTATTCTTCTACATATTTTGAATTGTACGTTTTCAGAGAGAAGAAAAAAAAAAGATTAATAAACAAGTAATAGATGGAAAATATGGGACAAATTTAAGATAAACAATTAAGAAATAGATGGAAAAAATGCAATCATAAACACTAATGAGAAATTTAATATATATATATATATATATATATATATACTTAATTCAGACAATTTCGTGATAAATTTGAGTATTTTATAATTGAGTTCTTATTAAATTTTATTGATATTGAAACTTTCATATTTTTAAATTGAGTTTATGTAATTTAATTTTTTATTAGATAAGTCATGTGATTGTTATAATATTTTGTCACTTGCGTATTTATTGTCTATGAGAAATTATGTAATTAATATAAAAACATATTGTAATTATTGTAAAATGATAAATACTTTTTATGGTCATTATTGAAAAAATATTAGATAATAAGGTGGCCAAATTATTACTTTCAAGGACCATGCAATTTTTTATTGAGACCGTCTTTAATTGTTATCAAGGTTAAATATGTTATTGATTTTTTAATTTTTATTAAAAATTAAAATTAGTCATTTTTTAAATTGTTGATTTAATTTAGTTTTCCAACTTTATAAATGAATAAATTTAATTCTTTAATCAAATTTTATCAAATTTATTTAATTTTTTAAATGTGTTTCATAATAGTTTTGAGTTGTTTATATTTAACATATTTCAGCTTTAATGTTAGCTGAAAATTAAGTTTGAAAGATCAAATAAAATTAAAAAAATTTAATTAAAATGATAAAATTTATATAATTCTAAAAGTGAAATATTAAATTAAACCAAAATTAAAAAAAAACTAATTCTAATTTTTATTGAAAATTAAAAAACCAAAAACATATTTAATTTTTATTATTTTTATTGATTTATTATCAATATATATTTTCAATAAACATAATAAAAGTCATTCATTATTTTATATTAATTATAATATCATTTTAAATTAATGACAAACTTTCATATTTTCTAACCTATGAAAATAAATAAATAATATGACAGAATAAAATAATAATCACATCATTCAACTAAAAAATGTTTAAACAGTAATAACTCAATCTAATTAAAAAATATAATTTTTTTAAATATTTAATAAATAAAAATTTAACCTAAATATTAAGTTGAAATTTATATATTATCAATTAAGATAATAAAAAACTCAGTTTTAATAAAGCAATCACATCTCAATTTCAATAAAGCTGGTTGAATGGTATTTATTTATATTTAATATTGGGTGTAGAAAACGAAAAGGATAAGCACTACGCAAAAATTACAATAAAGCAACGCGTGCTTTTGCGCGGAATCGTCGAAAAAATAGGGATGAAACATTCTCCACCGGTGTGGAAAAATATTGTTTAACATCGGTTATTTTAAGTTTTTAATATCTTCTTCACAATCGACATTTATATTGGTGACGTTAACGGGATGTCGAACATCCACATAACAAACGTCTATATAGACGTCAGTTAGTGTTATGTCTGATGTCCATAAACGTCGGTGCAGACGTATAAACCGACGGCTAAAGACAATATATAGATGTCGGAACAAGCAATACCCGACCGACGTCTAAGAGCACATAAAGACATCGAACATGTCACTAACCGCCGTCTAATGTCACTATAGACGTCGGTGTACGCATTAACCGACGTCTAATATAGTGATTGTGTTTTAGTGCAATTTTGTTCCTGTCTTTGGATAGTCCAGTAGTACCCTCTTTCTTTGCTAGTTTCCCCAAAAAAAAAGCTTGCGTCTTTTGAATTTCTCATGATATTTGAACCCAAAACCGAACCTGAGTTCTTGCTTAGTTCCATTTTCAACTGCAAGAGGGAAAAATTACGGTGAAACGATAACTAGGCAACAACCCATGGTCGTTTTTGGGTCGAAACGCCACGAGAAATTTAAAAGACGCCGTTTTTTTCTGGGAGACAACTAGCAAAGGAAGAATGTGGTACTGCGTTACCCCAAGAGAGGAACAAAACTGCACTAAAACACAACAAAAGGAAAACAAATTTTAATCAGTTGAACCAAAAGCAGAAGATAATCGATGAAAGACTCAACAAAGTTTAAATGGTAACCATAAAAAAACACGCACCTGGGATGCAATGCCGCAAGAAAGAAAAAGGAGAGGAGGAAGATGATGATGTTATCAGAAATAATAATGCAATGCCGCAAGAGAGAAAAAGGAGAGGAGCCGCAAGAGAGAAAAAGGAGAGGAGGAAGACGCGATGATATCAGAAACTGCAATGCCGCAAAGGGTCTGCGGTTTATTTAAAATGAAATGGGGTGTCGGTTCCCCAGGACCCGACGTCTATAGTCACCTAGACGTCGATTATCTAACTAATTTGACGTCCAAGATAACATTTAAAGTGACTTTTTGAATGCCATTAGACGTCTAGGGCGCTGAACCGATTGACGTTTCATTTCCTGTCAGGGAAGTAGACGACGGTTGTGAAGGGACGCTGACGTCTATAATACTATAGATGTCCGTGCTCTGTTACCGGACGTCGTCCTGTCTCGGATTTTGGTGAACATAATTAATTACAGGCCTATAGACGTCGCGGTCCCCGAAAAACGACGTCTATTTTGCAAAAATTTCTGTCTTCCTGCCTTCCGGACAGACTATAGACGTCGGTGATTGACCATTCGACGTCTAAACGCCCGAGAATCAGGTGACGAGCATTAATTGCACTCTAGTACACGTCGGCCCCCCATCAAAAGCGACGTCAATGGCGTAGGAAAAGTTTGTCTTCTCGCCTACCTCATTACATTGGACGTCGGTTTAGGACAGAGCGGACGTGTATTATATTATAGACATTGCGTCCCCTTAAAACCGACGTCTAAGTACCAACTTATTTACGCTAATGTCACTGTACACTCATATACGTCGGACTACTCGTTAACCGACGTCATTGGGATGACGTTAAACAACATTTTTCCACTAGTGCACACTTGTTAATCACATCTCTTTCTTCCTAATATGGATTAAAGCTACTTGAATTCCAAGCACGCTTAGATTTCTTTAAGTGAACTATGTTATTACATAAAACACTTTTCACTTATTATGTCATATAGAATAAGGTGTCAATTTTATAATATTTACCTACTTTTCTATATTGATATGTGCAATGATGGATGTAGAAAACATGTTTAATGATAATTGAGATACAAATATTATATAAAGAATCAATATTTGATCATATAGTAATTGGTGATGTGAAAATGCTTGTCAATATCCTTAAACATGGTAAGATAAATGAAAGAAATGAATGACAAAGATATAAAGTTGATTGAGCAAAGTTATATTAACCTCATCAAAACCATATATGTTTTATATATTTATCTTCTAATGGAGTAGATCGAATACAACAAGACCTAATTACTTTAATTAATTATTTTAGGTGCCTTCCATTATGAACCTAATAATTAAACCCACATAAACATCTAATTATATGATAAAGAATTAACTATAGAAAAATGATGTTTTATTTTGTCATTTAACTAGGTGGAACATGAAGATCAATTTTAATTAATGGATGAAATGATTAACTATATAATAAGTATTAAGGAAATAATTTCAAACTTGATTCAATTTTATAAAATTAGTTTGGTAAGTTTGTTTTTTTTTTTTTTTACAAAAACAAATATATTAACCGAATAATTAGGTTCCCCAACCTGTATACAATATAAAGAAAAAAAAACAGAATTTAGTAAGATACTATTTGGTTGTCCTTCCAAGAAAAATCCAACACAATATAGAAAATGTTCATTTTACTGTGATGGTACTCTTGACAAGATGATAAATGTACTATTAAGCTATTTTAGTACAATATAGGAAGAGTTTTAATTCCTTTGTTCTCATCGTGTCTTTACCTTGTGACATAGATTGTCCTTTAGTGTTAGATGTATTGCATTGTATTTGTAAACCATGGTTGTTGGTTTCTCTCAAAATTGAAACCTAAGGGTTAGCTACACAAAATATTCCTACATTTTATCAAGACAACTTTCAAAATTTAGAGCTAAGACAATGCATGTTTGTATATATTATTATCATATGCCCCACTAAACTAAATATAGTTTTTAGGTCTCATCATAGGAAATATGTTAAAATTGTCTTACATACTCATAAGTGCACTTTTTGTAGGCATATAAATGGGCTAAATCACTAATTTGAGTATGAGAATGTTGTTTTTAGATACTTATTTATGGTCCAAGTCTAAGTTTTGCTTTGTACTAGGATAAATATTTCTTGGTTTAAGATTCCTAAATATTCCTTTAAGTCCAAATATTTCATATGATCATCATCCACATCTCCATACATTATTGTGTTTATTACGTAGGCCTCGAAGTTGAAACTATAGAAAATGTTCCCTTACTCTTTCATGATTTACAAAAAGTATCCCAACCCAACTATCACATAGTTTCCATATATATGTAATTTGCTGTCCTAAAAAAGATGTGACTTATTGTTTCCTCATTATTTCTACACATTCTAGTTCTCAATTCTATACCTATTATACAAATTAATTATAGTATGTTGCGACTTTATTTAACCTCACTCCATGCAAAATGTTAGTTGTTAATAACACTTTAATTCTCCAAAACTTATGGCACATGATTTCACCCTCACATTTGATTCCATTATCTAACTTCTTATATGCAGACTTTATCATATATACTTTTGTTTCTTCATCTTTCCATTCTTAATCATCGTCACTATCCTTAACTAATATGTACACTCGTATTTTGTTTCCTGATCCTATTTTCCAGCAAATTCTATTGCCAAACCAATTGCACTTTGTCCTTGCCCACGCATTATCATGATATCTGACCATCATCTCGAGCCTCTAATTTGATTCTTACTCTCGTTTAATGCTCTTCGATGACCTATATTTTGACATAAGGATGTCTTTCTATAGTCTAGGTTCTTCCTTTCCTAATCTTCATTTCCACTTTCCTAGCTAGTAGGGCTATATTAAAAAGTTGTAAGTCTTTGACTCTCGAGGCTATAAAGAACTTATAGCCCTAAGTATGGAATAAACATGAATCCACAATTAAGATTAATGCAAATATCTATATTTAAAGTGTTAAATAAGTTTGGTAAGGTGATATATTATCATCTAGTCATATACTTAAATATTGTTAAAACATCAAGCATAAGATTTAATGAAGAACCTAGGAATAAGTGTCATAATAGGCCAAACTAATTTAACTTAGATAATTCCTTAATCAATTTTTATACTATCTTGAAAAAGTAAATTTGAAACTTAATTCAACCTTACAAAATCAGTTATTTAATAAGATAAAGTTTGTATCTAAATATATATTATAATTTAGTAATGTTTGTAGACAATGTGAATAGAAAGCCAAATCCATTATGAATGCAACTCATAATCTAAGTTATCAATGTCTTTAAATTGCTAATAACTAAATATTCTAACTAAGGTTTCATGACTTTGTTTTTTTTTTTTTTTGAGATGATAAACAATGTAGCACCTAGTATGGACCCATTTCAAATCAATATGAGACAGTAAAAGTATTAACTACTTTAGGATGTAATGTTGTGCAAATTGATTGTTGTAGTGAGGATTTATTGTTATATTACCATGAAAAATGATAACTTAGCATGCTAGTGCGCAATTTGTAGTGGACCATCGTTGTTGTTGTTAACAATCATTTTTTAGAATTGTTACATGAATCTTGATATTGTAATCTTACAAAATTTGGAACAATTTATTATACCAACTAGTTGAGTGATCTGTCCGTACGCACGAGTTTTTTTGTTGTTGTTTTTAATAGTTGTTTTCATTTCATATATACAAATAATAAAGTAGTTAAATTATTATGTAATGAGATACGATGAAAAATAGGTTGTACCATTATAATTGTTATTATTAAAGTAATTGTACAATATGTCCATTTGGTCAAGCTCCTTTAGGCTGAGATCCTCGAGGCCAAACTCTCCAGGCCAACCTCCTCTAGGCTGAGCTCCTCTACGCTAAGCTTTTCTAGGCCAACCTACATGCCAAGCTCCTCTAGGCCAAACTCTCTAGGCCAAGCTCTATAGGTCAAACTCCTATAGGCCGACCTCCTAGAAGAGAATGTCCTATAGGTTGACCACCTTTTGGCTAAGTTCATATAGGCCGAGCTTTAACAATCTGAGCTCCTCTAAGCCAACCTCCTTCAGCCTAAGTTCCTCCAAGCCGACCTCCTTTAAGCTGACGTCCTTCAGGCCGACCTCCTACAAGTTGAGGTCCTATAAGTTGTGCACCTACAAGTTAACTTCCTCCAAGCCGAGCTCGTCCAGGTTGAGTGCTCTAGGTTGACTTCCTCAAAGTCGAGCTTGTATAGTATGAACTCATACAGGCTGAGCTCCTATAGTCCGACCAAATCGATCATCCTGACCATCTCTTCAAATTGGCTATCCCGTCATCCCGTTAGAACAACCATCAACCCAATCCAACCACCTAGTCCATCGAGTCTACCCCATCCACCCACGCCAAGTCAACCAACCCAACCATCCAATCCATCCGACAAAGCTGCCTAGCCTAGCCAGATCTGTCATCTTGCCAGCTTGTCAACATGGCCATCAAGCTAGCCCGAGCATCTTGACCAACCAGTTCATCTAATTTATCTCGGACACCCTAGTCAATTTGGCTAACCAGTACATCCAGTTACTCACCCAGCCTGTCCATCGGCCATACTTGTCAACCTGGATAGAACGACCGACATGATTAACCCGACCATCTTGGCCAACTAATGCATCTAATCTATCCTGGACACCTAGGCCATATTGTTAGCCAATCTTTCAAGGCCATTCACACAACTTATCGATCTAGGCCAACCTGGCAAGCTTGGCCAGCTCGGCCAACCTGGCCGCCCATCAACACGACTATCAAGCCAACCTGGCCATCATGGCAAACCAGTCCATCAAATCTATCTCAGACACCTAGACAAGATCTGTCAGTCAATCCATCTTGTGCATTCCTCTAGTTTGTCCATCCCCTTCATCATGACCAACCTGGATAGCCCAGCCAACTCGGGCAACCTGGCCATCCTGTCAACCAAGTTAGCATGGCCATCTTGGCCAGCCAGTCTATCTAGTCTATCTCGAACACCTATGAAAGATCGATCAACCCTTCTACATGGTCATCAAGCCAGCCCAACCAATTAGTCTGGACCGGCCACCCAGACCAAGTTGGCTAGCCGATCCATCCAGGTCATCCCTTCAGCCCGTTTACCCCGGCTAATTTGGCCAATGTGGCCACCCTAACCAACCCGTCAGCCCTTTTACCCTAAGTTAACACTTGCAAAAAAGGCTTTTGACGTCTATTATTTTCGACATTCAATGTCCAATCCAGATTCGACGTCTTATTGGGAGATGTCAATTTTGACTCGGATCCCCTTCCCGAACGTCAATTATCCCGACGTCAATTTTGACGTCGGACCCCTCATAAGCCAATGTCCTTTTCTTTTTTTAATAATTTGTTTTTACAATATTACCACACCTAAAATACAAAAAATGATTTTAACACATCATGAAATTGTATATACTATGAGTTTCAAGCAATGGAGAATGACCACTCAATGCCGTCGTCGAGATCCTTCAACTCATGTACAAAATTGCATCATAAGCCAAAATTAATCGGTGTAAACGAAATTTAGTCGGTGTAATAAAATTTAATCGGTGCAAACTAAAGTTAATCGGTGCAAAATAAATTAACTCAAAGAAAATCAATCAAACATACCTTGCAGCAACAATGACGAACACGAACAAAACAAAAACCCAAACGAAAACAAGAAAGAAAATGAGGCTTGTATTATGAGTTTTTGGAGGTTAAAAAGACGTTTGACGTCAGTCCCATCCACCACTGACGTCTAATTGCTAAAAATAAATAAATTTTGGCACTACTTTGCAGTATTTTCGTAGTTTATTGGCTTCCGAGAAAGGGGATTTAATGTTTATAATTATACTATATAGAGTTCAAGACCAAATTAATTTAACATTAATTAATCGCTATCAGTTGAGAATTGAGATAGATATGGTTGTTGATTTGTTTAGTGAATATATGCGAATGAGCCTAATTTTCCAATTAATTAGCGCGTCTTCTTCGTTTAGAACTTATTATCCAATACAAACCCACTTTGCATTTTTAATAATGTTTAAGAAATATCACAGAATATTCAGTGTAACCTTCCTCTCATTCATTCTGTTTATTCCAAATTAATAACCCCTTGCTGTGTGCGGACGGTGATATTAGGTCTTACAAGTGCTCTTTGTTGACAAAACACAAACCTTATTAAATTAACATAGTTTCTTTCATTTTATTTATCCTATGATTTTCATTTTTAGGGACTTCTCTTCGACATACACAATATATAAATATATTAAGAGAAAAAAAATACTTAAAACAAAAATATATGAGTAATTAATTAATATAAGTTTAATCATAAGGTTATCTCTCTTGGGTGTGAGTTTTATATCTACACATCTCTTACCTTGTTTTTCTTTTATCTTCCAATTTAACATTTTATAAGTATTTTTTTCTCTCTAATTTAACATCTCTTTTTGGTTTCTTGTAAATAAGGCACAACAAATCTCACATTCTTACACTTCGTCAATAATTTATATATTCAATTTTAGTTATTTTGTTTATAGAATAAACAAAAATATAAAATTTGGAAGATTTTTATACTATTGTTTTATGTTAAACGATTAAAATAATCTTGATATTAATACGAATTATCTTCGTTGATACAATGATTAACATCTTAGTCAACTTATACTTCCTCTTTAGACGATTTATTTCATACTAAGAATAACTTCACTAGGGTTGAAACTCTACCCCACTTGATTAAAAAACATAAAATGATATATCACTTGGTCTCAACAATATTGATAATTTAAATCAATTTTTTTTTAAAATAAATACATTTTTTATTACTCAAATGTTCTGTGTGGATATGGATATGCGGATACCTTAAAGAGGTTTTAAAACAATATTTCAATTCATTAAAAGTATCCACAGATTATTTAAACAATTTAAGAAAACATTGCCGAGAAGACTGAAAGATCAACAAGTCACTTTAAAAAGACTATATATATATATATATATATATATATATATATATAAATTCTATAGTGAAAAATGTTAAGACAAAAACAACCTTCCATGTACTTTTTATTGTACTTCTTTATTGGTGTTGGAGTTTGTATTGAACATAATACATTTCAGTAATTCTTTTTTATTCCATAATTTTTGTGTTAATTTTAAAATTTTCCATAGTTTGATTAAAATACAAATATTAGCTAGAAATTATATATGTCAGTTCTCATGAATTTTATATCTTAATGAGTACATAGTCAGAAAATAGAACAAGCAGACATAATATTGAGGTAGGAGAGGAACAAAATACAATTTATTGAATTGAATCTTGACATTGTCCAATCCCGAATTAAGGGATTGGATACAACAAAAGAACCCTGAAAAGCAAACTGATAATTGGAAACTAAACCTATTGCTTGCTGCATATGTGTCAAAAAATTAAAAATAAATGGGTTATGGTAATGGAAATTGTTGGAGCCTAAACCAATCAATTAAGCTGATTAATTTAGGGCATAAATTGATTGATGTTAGTGGACGTATATGGATCTCATTTGAGAGCACATACAGGCCAAAGAAAAAACAAAAGAACTTATTAATATTATAATGTTCAGTATTCTATATAAAAAAAAAAAATTAGTATTCACTGTTTTCTCTTCATGTTTTTTCGCTCTTCTTCTACCTCCAGCAAGTTCATCATCACTGCATCTGAAGCATCTCTCAGTATCTCCGACCAGTCCCTGAAAACGCATCAAATTTAACATTTTTCATTAATTAACCAAAACAATTTAACAATTACTGAAAAATAAAACAAAATTGATACTGTTAATTATAGTTTAAGATAAATTTTGGGCCATCATCGACAGCTGGTATTTTTATTATAGTATTATTGTTTATAGTTTTACGGTGATGTTTAGTACGTGAAATACGTACCCTTTCAAAGAATCAAAGGTCAATCCAACAGTGTATTTAGCTTCCTCGAGTGCGAAAGAGAATCTCCGAAGCTGTTTAGCAGGACAAGTTCCGTTGTCCTTGACCACAAGCTGCGAAGGTTTCACGTCGTAGAAGATGGGCACAACCCTCTTCTTTGACTCCATGAGAAGAGCGAGTTCATGTAGACAAAAATACGACTCACAGTAACGTGGCGAAAACACCGTAACACCCACTTTGCACCCTAGAATGGCCCTGTCGATGTGATCGAACAACCTATCCCCAGGTTTCATGTTCATGCTGTCCAAAAACGACCGCACTTCCATCCTAGTCAAACTGTCGTATAGCAACCCCGCGATGTTCCTCTTGGTGTCGATGCCACGATGGTTTATGAACACATCGCATGCTGGACGAGCCAGTTTGCGGCACAACTTGGCTGGCAAATGTTGCATGGCTTCAACAAGTTACCTTGGTATATGCAAAGAAACTATTTTGTTTTTGTTTGTGTGAATGAACGTAAGGAGCTGTATGCTGTAGGTGTGATTTTGTCTTTCTGGTTTTAAAATTGTGGTTGATAGAGGAATGGGAGAGGGGTATGTGTGTATATATATATATGTGTGTATGAGGTAACGGTTTGATTAACGACCAGTTTTATAAGGTTGGAGTTTGAAATTCAATGGTTAATGTCTGGACTGGAGAAAATACTAGGTATTTGACGAAAAAGAGTAAAAGTGTTTGAAAAATTTGACTGCCTAGAATGCATGTGTTTGGAACTGTGCTTGTCCTTCAAACACGTAGTTGATCACTTTATTTTTATGTGTGGGGAATCCTTAACGCAGATCCGCTGACATGGTCATGTCTAGTAATTTTGTCTTGCCTTTTGTGGGAAATTTAGAGTGTTGCTTCCTCTTGTCCCTATAAACTAGGTTTATCACATCACTTTTCAACACATCCTCTTCTTACAAATACAAATTAACTATTAATATATATTCTTTTTTATATAAACTTTGAATTTAGAATCTTGTGTATATTATTAAAAATATTTAATATTATAAAATGAAATTACTAATTTTATGTTTTTATTTGTAAGAATTAAATATATGTAAAAGAAGAAAGTTAGATCAACTCACGTAAATCAACTTATATAAGCTTCCTTATTACGATTAATTTTTAATTTAAAAACCATGGTAATAACATTTTTGTAATTAGATATAATTAATACATAATCATTAAATGGATTTGTTTTCTAGGTCTATATCTAGTTCGCAAAGTCTTCACATAAACAGTGCAGTTCGCAAATCCGTAAAATTTAAAATTATTTTTTACAAAAAATTATATTATTTTTATTGTTAAACTAAAATCTACAAGAAAAATCTAAAATTAACAAAAATGATATGTTTTTAAATATTAACAATATCACAACATTTACAATGTTTGTCTCTATGTTCAATAGTCAATAGGAATAATAATACTTAAATTGTTTAAAGACTTTACATATCAGATTCTTTTTTGTTTTTAACAACCTTTAGCTTCTCTAATAGCATTTGAGTCCCTATTTAGTATAGCTTGGTCATCTTTTTCAACATCTTTGATTTCATCTTCTTTTCCTACATCACAACTTTGGTAAAAAAAAGGTAAATTCATTCGTTAAATATAACAATTAGTTTGTTATAAAATACAGGAAAATAATATAAAGTTTACTTTGGAAAACAAATCCTAATCTCCAATTTCTTGTGCAGCTTCAACATTTTTCAGAAAGAAATGAACCTCGATATTTATTAAGCACACTAAACCAATATTAAATGTTGGTTCAAAAGCTATATTTATAATTTGAATACTTAAAATGTACGTCATTGATGCAAGTTTTGGCCTAGATCTGTTCTCCAAATTTGATAGTACTAGGAATAATGTTTGCACTCCACCAAATATGAATGAGATGTATATCTAGCAAATTTTTTTTCTCATATTATACAGACTCCAACCTTATTTAAAATATAGTAAGTAAATAAAAAATTAGATTAAATATGTTTATTTTCTGTCTTAAACTAATATGAAAAAAGAGTTTAAGCCTTGAATTAAAGTAAAAAGTATTTTTCCTTTTCACTTTATGAAAGTTATGTAAAATATTATTCCCAATAAATAGTAAGTGAAAGTTATATTATAGTCAACTATGGATATTTTTGTTGGTATGAAATCCTTTTGTAAAATTCGTGAAAAAAATTAGTTGAAAAACTAATCTAAAATATGTTGGTATCTTATTATTACAATTATCGTAGATGCCATTTTGTCAAAAAATTCATCAACAATTTGGGTGAAAAATATATTGTTCATTCTAATCAAGGTTTTTTTTTATGTTAAGGAGAGATAAGTGAGAAGTTGAACAGAAGAGGAGGAGATGACACGACAATGGTGGTGGTAACATGGTGGTGGCTCTATGGTGATGCGAAAGCTCGCTAGTGACACAAACTTATGACTTGTTCCAGTGAAGTCAATAATCGTTAATGACACAAAGGTGGAGAAGGCCGATGATGGTGACGATGGTCGTCAAACTTAAAGAAGAAGATGAAAGAGGAAGAGATGGACGAAGAGGAAGAGAAAAGATGAAGACAAGTAAGAGGAGGAGGAGGAGAGGACGAAGATGATGAAGAAATAAAAGAAAAAGAAGAGGAAGAGGAAGAAAGAAACCCAATAACTTATTTTACCAATGAATGTTACTAACATGCAAAATTTGTTGGTAATTATCGACAAATTTGTGGTTGTTGGTAATTATCGACAGATTTTTTAATCTGTTTGTAAAATTTACTAATGACCATTTTAGTGAAAGATTTTTATCTATCATAAGTTTGTTGATAAATACAATTTGTCGTCAGATTTTTACTAATGACGCATTGTGTCCATCGATAATATATGATTTTATATAGTGGTAAATTTTTCATAATTTAATTTAAGAAATAAAACACAATTTTTGTAATAATTTGAGAAAAAATATAGTTGACTAAAAAATAGTGAAAATAGAACCAAGGAAAAGTTAAACAGAATTATGTTCAACGATCCAAATTAGGTTTTAAGGTTTGTTTATGGAGTGTTATGTCCTCTCAATTGCATTTATATTAATATTTTTAATTAGTATAGACATAAAATTATGTTAGATGGGTAATATTTTTTCTCGGAAATATAAGGCATTTTTTAAAAAGAACTTCATAATAATTATGAGTATAAGAGATGTATTTTTTATTTTTATGCAAAGGAGTGAATGCATGCCAAACAAATATAAAAAATTCCCAATCATGTTGCACCTCAGACCCTACCAATGGTCATGGAACTCCTAGAATCTCTTGGTGATTAAAGAAAAGAAAAAAAAGAAGTTAAGCATGGGGACCAATGCCAAAACCCACGACCACGAAAGAAAGAGAAATTAGCTGAACCCCAGTGTTTTAAAAGATGTGAAATCAAACAATTAGAAAGAAAAAAAAAAGTTAATATAACTAATAATTTAGTAAAGATGACAAAAAAGAAAGACATATTTGATGGGGAGTTGGAGGGCATGAAAGAAAATTGCATTCAATTGCTTTAAATTGTCATGATCTTGTTGTAGAACATGGTGACACCATGTAATATTTTTCAGACTTTTCTTACTTTTCGTCTCATTTTCTTTGTAATATTCTGGAGTGTTGAAAACTTTACGAAAAAATTAAGAGAAAAGTTTCCATCTTCGTTTGTGAGATGGAATTAGAATGAGTCGCAAAACGATAATCAATCTGAAAATAGTCAGCTCCAGCTGAGTGCCTTATTTGATTTCTCATTCTCAGTTCGAAATTGACAAGTGATTGTTGAAACAGTCCCGTTGCTAGAATTCATCACCAGAACGTAAGAGAAAATTATCCAGTATTAGTTTGAATACACGTCTATACTAAATACTTTTTACATATAATAAATTTATAGTAAAAAAAATTCATATCATATTAACATTTTTTGTATAAAAGTTATAATTTGATAAGTGTTTTATATTATGTAATTACATATTGTAAAGACTCTAATAACACTTCAAACATTTCAAGTCTTCAATTTTACGGGTATTTAATCTTTTTAAGGGTACTTGTCTTCTTCAAGTTGAGTAATGGATTGTACTTGCAAAAGACACTTCGACATTCAAATCAGTCAAGTAGTCAACAAGTAATAAAAATTGTAATTAATGAACATAATAATTTACTTCGTATTTTGTGTTATTTATACTATGTGTAGGCTTTTTACCTGAATGAACCTCACTAATGTAGCTATTTACCTTGATTAGTCTTTGATTAATCCATCTACTTAATCATGCTTTAATTGTCACTTTCTGTAGCCCTCCCATATGCCGAAACTATCTGGTCAGTGTATAGGCGACCGTGTTGGCATAGTTCATAAACTAACTGACATGTAATCATCCATATCGCCATGGCTCAGGTCAGACCTTGAGGTTTTAGGACATCTAGGCAAGTGCTGATATGTCTTTGGACATATATGGTAGACTAGCCTTTTAGGCTCGATATGTCATTAGTCCAGTCTTCATATTGCTTATATGTAGTTGTCTATCTTATGCAAAGAAAATTTGTATCTTTGGTTTTGTCCGACAGGTATACTAACCCCCACCCTTGAGAAGCACAACGATGAAAAGGGTGTAATGATGAAATGTCATATGTGATTAGACACCGAAGAAGTAGGGTTAATAGGTTGCACAAAAAACGAGGCGATGTAGTGGAGGTGAAGAGTCACATCCCTTAACCTTTCAGTAGTGAAAAATCTAACGTAAAAAATGACCGGTGGTAGTTTCGTAAATAAATTCAATCTTTAGACATCGACTAGGGGGCCCCTTCGTCAAATAGCATCTAGACATTGGTTGTCCCTCCATTAGACGTCAAGCAATCTGCGAAAGTAACCCAAAAGACATTGTTTCATTGCATTTAGACATTCGTTGCTGGGCGAGCAGAACCTCTCATTGAGCGAGTGATTTTTTTTCCTGAAAAGTCAAGATTCCTTCTGGAATGTCCCCGACATCATGTCAGGTGACTTTTTGGCTCGGTACACGAGTGGAACCCAATCGTTGGGCGAGCTGCAGCTCGTTGGGCGAGCGAACTCGTTGTCCAAAACACAATTTTGGCTATTTAAGGACATTCTAGGAGCTTAAGGAAGGCTCAAAAGATAACCTAAGACCAGAGTGTCGTGATCTTGAAGCATGAAGTCCTGGAGTTCAGTTTAGAGCCGTGAGATTAGATTCTGAGTCAGGGAACATTTGTACGAAGCTTTTGTTAAGCAAGCTAAGAAGAAAACTTGAGTCTTTTGGTTCTTACGTGTTATTGCTTCGTGAATATGATGGTGATTTTGAATCTGATTATGTTTCTGGAGTGAGATTATGCTTTTTTGTTGTATTCCGAATCTATTGATGGTTTTAGGATGAGATTTTGATTCTGTGTATGGTTTTAGAGTGAGATTTTGATTGTCATATGTTTTGAATCGGTGAAATTCTTTGGAATGAAGATATGCCTATGTTTTGATTATTCTGAGATTGTTTATGGATTTAGAAGGAAATTAGGCTTCTGGTATGTAATATGAATCGGTGAGGGATGTTAGAACAAGATTATGTTCTTTTTTTGGTTGAATAGGTGTATTAATGATGATTATGGAAATAGTGCTATGACCAGATGTTGTTTGTACCGTTTATCCACTGTTGTTCATTAACATATTGATTTTGGTGTTGATTTTATATATTTATAGGATTTTGACGAGTCTGGGTTGTTGATATGATCTGGGTAGAACATGTGTATGATTTTAGGAGTTTGACTGGAAGATAAATCTGATGTTTATGATGGTTGTACGTGATTTGGACTTTGGATATGAGATTCGTAGAGTCAGAACATGAATTCTTGATGTTTGAGATGAATTTTAGGATTTGTGATGATAATTGGCGAATTTTGAATGTTTGGAAGGCCCAAAATGTTAGAAGAAAACGGTAAAGTAAATTAGAAGTTGGATCTGATGAATCTGGATTGAATTTTGGTTGTATATTATGTGTTATGATATTTTTGGTTGCTCACCTTTGCATGTTGTGGTTGTGGTTTGCACCTATGACGATCATACTTGTACGGGAGTAGATGACGTTGTAGATAAGACCGAATCAAAGTAGTTGACGAGAGTTGAGATCTTTTATTTCGGATTTGGTAGTTTTATGTAAAAGTGATATTCTAAGATTTCCAGACGATGTTTATAATTATGCTTTGCTTCCACATTTGAACCCAATTTTTTTTTATTATTTTATACATGTGACATTCTGGAAGGGGTGTTACAACCCCTTTATCTTTCCCCTCTCCTCAATGTTTTCTTCACTTTTACCTTTCACAACTAAGGGGTCTTTGCCCATGTTGGAAGTTCCGATCTAAGGGGCAAGGTTGCTGACTTGGGTGGTTTGGAGAGGCCCCTCATCAATATGTGCAAGGGCATGCAGATTGACTTGAAGGAGAGTGAGCTGAAGGTAGTGGAGGAGATTGAGTCGGACACCCTTGTGCGTGTTCTTTTCGAGTTTTGAAGTGGATCACTGGTCCTCGGCTGATAGGTACCCAATTTACAACAAAAGGAAATTGTCGATGAGGAGAAGGCCAATATGGTCGAGGAGTTGGTCAATCTGCCATAAAAATATGAGGCTGACAAGTAGGTATGGGCCTAGGATAAGAAGGCATTTGAAGAGACTGAGAAGAAGATGAATTCTTGGAGAACAATGTGTCTAGACTTGGATAAAATAATTGAAGAATGAGAAGAGTTGCTAAGGGAAATAAGAAGTTGAAGGAGGTGGTGGCCGTAGAGAAATAAGCATAGGTAGGAGTGAAGGCTGACTTGGTCAAGTTATAGAATACATAATATATAAGCACACTAATAGCTTCAATAGGGCACTCAGGTTAGGCCAAGTACCTGTACCAAGATGTATCTTCAAAGAAACAACGACATCTATGATGATCAAACTATGTATATGGATGACATAAAGACTACTATGGTGGCTGGCAAAACAACGATGACCGAAGATGTTATTGTTAATCATGCATATGAGGAAGGGGCCGCTAGGGTGAGCCCCTCTATTGTTGTTGACCCCATGAACAAGGATGAGGAGATGGAAAATCCTAATGATGTAGATTAACAATATGTTGCTAGGTTGTTGTTCCTTAAGTTGCTTTTTTTTTGTGGCCGAATATATTAAGGTCAGGGCTTGTACCGACTTGTCTAAAATGGACCATTATGATTGAATATTACCTTTTTTCAGTAACTATCTTTCTTTCTTGCTTTTTATATAAAACTCAATTTTTTCATGTTATAGATTAATTGTCCATCTACGTAGGTAGTTGAAAATTGCTTGAAAAGTTAAACTGGGATGACCTAGGTAAGCGCCAAAGAACTGCATGAAATGCTCAACTAGGATCACATAAGTAGGCTGCAAGGAATTGAATGAAAGATTCAACTAGGACTGCCTAGGTATGTGACAACAAGCTCGCTTGTGGTAAACGCAAAATTTTTCAAGTTATAACAGAATAACTAGGTACACAAAGTAACCTCTCATTTTATGCATTTAGTGCCTCGTTAAAACCTTCCCGGCCAAAGCCCTCCTTAGGGAAAAAGACCAAGTAAGGAAAAAGTACATTATAGGTTACAAACATTAAACTATTTACAATCTACTTAGCATAAATAAAACTTTAAATGGGTTAAATTCCAAATATTAGATATAGGTTACCCTAACAAATGTTCCAATTTGTAAGCACTATTGCTAACATCTTTTAGTACTAGAAAATGACCTTTTAAATTTACAGAGAAGTTATCATCATTCTTTCTGGAATTGTTGGCCATGCACCAAACTAAATCACCCTTTTTGAAGGATCTATGTTGCAACTTCGAATTATATCCCTTGGTCGCCCTTTGTTTTGTAGCCACCTCTTGTATCTGGGTTTTCTCTCATTTTTCAACCAGCAAGTCTAGTTTGGTGCTGATGAAGGCTTCATTGTTGTCCTCGTCATACTGCTCTCATCGGGGAGATGGATCCCAAACTTCTATTATATAATAGCGTTTGTGCCATACACTAGGCTAAAATATATCTTCTTAATGAAGGATTGAGAAGTGCATCTATAAGCCCACAACATTTTTAGTAAATCCTATGGCCATATACCTTTTGATGAATCCAATCTTTTATTTAACTGTATCGAAATAACTTTATTAGCAACCTAGGCTTGTCCCCTACGTTGGGGATGCTCCACAAAACTCGTCACATGTTTAATGTCGAGACTGACATAGAACTTGGCTAGCCCATTGTCTATGATTTATCTTTCGATTTTTATCAATGATAATAGTGTGTGGCACCCTGTATTGGCATACTATGTTTTCAAAACAAAATATTGCACCTATTGAGGTGTGATCATTGTAGGGGCTCGATCTCAATCCACTTGGTGAAGTAGTCGATGTCGACAACCAAAAACTTGACTTGATCTTTACCGAGTGCAAAAGGATTAATTATATTCATCCCCTACTTCGCAAATGGCAATGGGAAGAGATGTGGTGCAACTCTTCATGTTTCTATGGATAAGGTTATCATGCTTTTAACAAGGAATACACTTCCTTACGTAGTAATCGGCTTGTATGACTGATGTCACCATGCTTCTTGCCCTAGAGTGGTATCCAAAAATACCTTCACATATTTCTCATATAATATAGTTAACTTGATCCAGGGTAAGACACTTCAATAGAGGGTGATTATAGCCTATTTTAAACAACTTTCTACCTATGCATGTGTAGTGGGCAACTTTCCATACATATCCTTTGTCTTAACCTTTTGGGATGCCTCCAGTCTTGAGATATCGAACAAAGGGTGTCATCCACATTTCTTTCTTCACTTTCACTTGCATACACTTGACCATTTTCTCCATGGATGGTGACGACAAAACTTGTTGCACCAATGACTTTTATCTCCCCTATTTCTTAGTACTTGCAACCTTAGAAAGCTCATCGACTCTTATGTTATCTCTTTTAAAGAAGTGTTAAAGCTTTACCTCGACAAAGTTATTATCATACTTCTAATTAAATGATAATATTGCAGTAGTAAGGTGGCCTTAACTTGGTAGTCTCCTGTTATATGTGCCACTGTAAGTCGAGAATTAGTCCAGCATATGAGTTTATTTTCTCTCACCTCTTTGGATAGATTAAGGTTAACTATGATGACCATATATTTGGACTAGTTGTTGGATGTATTGAAATTTAAGTCAAAGACTTCTCTATCAAAACGTCATTTGTTCCTTTAAGGATTATACCAACTTCTACCCCCTTCAGATTAGAAGAACCATCTACGTACAAGGTCCACCATTCTTCCTCTAAAACATGCTCACCTTGTAGTTCACTAGAAACTCTATCAAAACATGGTGCTTTTATCTCCCCCTTAGCTCATACTAAATGTTAAATTCTAACAATTTCACAGACCATGATGACATTCTTCCTGCTAGGTTTAGCTTTTGTAAGATCTTCTGTATCGAGTAGTCAGTTTTGACAACTATAATATGGTTTTCAAAATAGGGTCACAGCCATCTTGTTGTGGTGACAAGGGATAGTGTCATTTTCTCCACCATCTGGTATATGGTTTTGACATCTTGAAGGGTCTTACTTACGAAGTATAAGTTTCTACTCATTATCAATCTCTTGAACATGAGTTGCACTAATGACATCTATAGTAGCTGTTATGTAGACCAAGAGTGGTGGGGTAGTATCTGACTTGCATAAGATGGGTGGGGATGTCAAAATCTGCTTGAGTTATTCGAACATGTCCTGAAATTGATCATCCCAAACAAACTTGATTGACTTTTTCAACAGTGTTATCATTGGGCGGGTCTTGTTTGTTAACCTTGGTAGGAATCAGAAAATAGTTGTTGACCTTTTGATCAGACGTTATACTTCTTGATATTCTTGGGACTCCTCATATCAATAATTTCTTGGAATTTTTTAGGGTTTTCCTCTATCACTCTCTGTGTGAGCATAAATCCCTGGAATTTGTCGCCATCCTACCCCTAACACACATTTTTTTTAGGTTCAACCGTAAGTTGTATGCTTCGTAGGGCTAAGAACACATCAAACTGGTCTTAAGAATGTTGGGCAGAGGTAGGAACTTAACCACCATGTCATCTACATAGACCTCAACACTTTTGTTGATTAGGTGTTTGGA
Organism: Vigna reflexopilosa; assembly: GCA_027742785.1. Classification (NCBI taxonomy): domain Eukaryota; kingdom Viridiplantae; phylum Streptophyta; class Magnoliopsida; order Fabales; family Fabaceae; genus Vigna; species Vigna reflexopilosa. The sequence continues at coordinate 10,839,856 of CM050911.1, read as the reverse complement.
CACCCTATCCATAAGCCTATAGTATGTTGCTATAATGTTTTTGAGGCCAAACAACATGACCTCGTAGTAGTAGTTGGCTTCCTCCATAATAAAGACGGTCTTTAGCTTATCAACATCAACTATTGGGATCTGATTGTAGCCTGAGTAAGCATCAAATAGACTTAGTACATTATGTCTAACTGCTTGATGGTAATTCTTACCATTATTTGAGGTTCATTTTAAAGAAAAAATCAGCTCCCCTTTAGCTTATAACTTGCTTAATCCTCTCTTTTATCTTAGTTTTATGAATAATTGTGTTTTGGGCTACTTTGATGTAATTTCATCTCTAATCCCTTATTTTGTAGCTAATAATATGCTTGGAAGAATCTCCAACAATGTATAAAGCTGAACCAACCACAAGAAGCAAGCAGATCTGTAGAAAAAGAGAAAAAGATGCAGTACAGAAAAATCAGGCCCAGGCCCCCCCAGGAAGGGGGCTGAGCGCCAGTCTTCGTGCAAATCTCGAACCCAGGCGCCCCAGGAAGGGGGCTGAGTGCCAGTCTTCATGCAACTCTCGCGCTCGGGCACCCTAGAAGGGTGGCTGAGCGCGACCTTCGCTGATGCGACAGATTGAGCTTATTTAATCCTAAAACGCGAATGTGTTTGGGTCTTTAGTCTTTTGGAGGTGCGATTTCACGTTTGGAGCTCATGGAGGACACGAGGAGCTTGTGGAAACATCTTCTCCTCTCCCTTTAGGCTCTTTCTTCTTCCATCTTCCATGTTTGTAAGCTCTAGGGTTCTCATTGGAAGTGGAGAACCAAATTCATCTTGTTAGGGTTAGATGTAGCCTATGAACTCTTGTGTAATGAATGATTGATTCGTATTTATATATGCCTTTTGTATCTATTACTAGTATTCTTGTTTCCGATCTTAAAGCTTGCATGTAATGGGGACATTCATGACTTGATTTTGGGGTTTCATGGGTTATGGGGACGTAAGATGGAACCCAGAACTGAAGCAACAGTCCTTGTGGTTCATTGATTCTAGGGATGGAAGATGATTCACATGTTGTCTTAGATCCTAGTTCTTAATGCGGGTTTTGCTTGTTAGATTTTCCAAGGGATTGGTGTTTAATAGGGAGAACCTAGGCTCTTTCACCTAAGGGATTAGGGCTAGAGTGTTTTTGTGGATTGACTTTAGTAAATTGATGGCGAGGAGATGAAATTGGGTAAGCAAAAGAGTGAAATAGGTGAAAACTAACCTGAACAATGTCATTTCATATCATTTCTAGTCTATGCCATATCTATGTGCCTTCAATACCAAAGTCCAACCATGTAATTATTTGTGAATTTATCTTTTTGCACATATTCTTAAATGATGAGTTGTTCTTGAGTCTAAATGAGTTGCTAAAAGTGCAATTAACTAGTATTACACGAGTCTCTTGGGAAAACGATACCTGATCTTACCATGGTTTATTACTTGAACGATTCGGTACGCTTGTCAAACCTTTTAACACTGCTCTGTCCACCAGCTGATCAATATTGGGCGAAAGATAAACATTCTTAGGGCATGCCTTGTTGAGGTCCGTGTAGTATACACATATCTCCCAATTTCCATTTTCCTTTTTTACTAACACAACATTAGCCAACCATGTTGTGTAACACGCCTCCTTGACTAATTCGACAAGTAACATCTTCTTTGCCTTGGCCTTAACTACTAGCCTTCTTTCTTCTCCTAGCTTCCTCTTCTTTTATGAGACTGGTCTAGTCTCATTGGAGATAGATAGCATGTGAAAGGTAACCCTTGGGTCGACTCTTAGGAAGTTGACTACAGCCCATGCAAATAGATAAGCATTGTCAATAAAAAACGTGTTAAGAGATTGAAAATAACATTGTATTCCACCAAATTAATGACAAAAAGGATTATGATCGATTAAATACATTCTTAATACTAACATTACTTATGAAAAGGTATTTAAGTATATATATATATATATATATATATATATATATATATATATATATGCTAATAGGAGATATGTTTAATACCTATTTTGGTTCCACCTTTTTTGAGTTTGGTTCAAAATGATCCTAACTTTGGAAAAAGTTCACTAAAGTCCCATATTTCATTAAAAAAATGTTCAATATGGTCCTTTTCGTAGAATCATAACGGTGCAGTTGCTAGCGTGGCGAAACTTCAATGACCTGTTTACTTCGATGATGACGTGGCTCTATGAAGTCATTTTAATGTGTAAATATTTAAGAAAAAAATAAAATGAAGTAAAATAGGTTAAGTCTGGGATAAATTAAAAACCCCTTATCTGATTTTGCTAGGTTAAAGTAAAAAACGCCATTTCTGGGTTTTTCGTTCTTGTAAAACTGGTCATTGCTGCTGATTTTGCTGCTGATTCCTTCAACGTGTAAGTGGAAAAACGTACGTCAGTGAGATAAGTGGTCCTAATCTAAACCTAATTAGTTGATGTTCTTGTTGTGTTATTTGGGGGTTAGGGTTTAATCTAAACCTAATTAGATAAATAAAGGTATTTTCTTCGATTGACGATGATTTTGGGGGTATAAAAAGTTGTTGTTTAAATATTTTCTGTTGAGTTGTTTTGTAATGCATTGTGTATTGTGTTTTAAATATGATTATAGTTGTCGACTTTTGGTGTGCATAGTGGTCCCATTGTTGTTAGTTTAAGTAATTTTAGTGGTTCTCCTTTCCATTAGAGTTGTAGGGATTCAGATGTCTAGGGAAAGGTTTGAGGTAGTGGTCTACCACGGTGAAACCTTGATAACAAAATAACCCTTTAAGTATTATGGTGGAGAGATTTCTTACTGGACGTTGATCCCGATAAATGGAGTTTTTTTTGAAATACTAGGTGAACTAAAAGATTTGGGGTACTTTCAAGTGAAAGAACTATATTACAACGTACAACGTGTGTTACATCAACTGTATGATGATAAAGGAGCAATGAATATGATAAAGGTAACAAACTTTTTAGGGAAAGTTCACTTGTATGTTGTACATGGCGTGGACCATGCAGAGGTTGTAGAAGATGATGTGAACCAAAAACATAATGAGGTTGAAGTAGGGGTGCTGTTGTAGACTCAAGGTGGGTTGGTTAGTGAGGGTGAGTTGGTTAATGAGGGTGATTTGATGGGGACAGCTGGCAGATTGGAGGTGGATATAGATGGTCGAGTGGAGCTGAAACAAAGTGGTGGACATGAGGTGGATGATGGAGTGCATGTGGAACAAAGTGGTGGAAAAGAGGTGGATGGTGGAGTGTAGGTGGAAGAAAGTGTTGTGCAGGTGAAAGAAAGTGTTGTGCAGGAGGTGGATGGTGGAGTGCAGGTGGAAGATAATGTTGTGCAGAAGGTGGATGATGGAGTGCAGGTGGAAGATAATGTTGTGCAGGAGGTGGATGATGGAGTGCAGGTGGAAGATAATGTTGTGCACGAGGTGGATGGTGGAGTGCATGAAGAAGTTGTAGTGGAGAGTGAGGGTGGAGTGGACAGTGAGGTTGAAGTTGAAGTAGACAATGAGGATGAAGGACATATGGATCATCTTAGTGATGATGAGTACGTGGAGGAGGAAGAAGAAGTTGGTATTGGTTTGGAGGACAGTGATGAAGAGTATAGGGCTGAAGTCACTGGTAGGGGGTTTTCAGATGATGGATGGCATTCTGATGTCTTAGTAACTCCAGAAAACAGTGGTAGTGAGAACGAGAGTGAAGATAGACCAAAGCCAGGTCCGTTTCAGACCTATGAGAAACAAAAGTCAATGACAGATTATAAATGGGAAGTTGGGACATTATTTGCAGATAAGGATGACTTTATGAAGGCCATTAGAAGTTATGTTGTCCATATTGGGAGGGCTTTGAAGTTTATTAAAAATTATAATCGTAGGGTGAGGGTTAGATGCATGGGTGGACAAGGTAAGTGTCATGGACAACTTACTGTGGGTATTTGCCAACACGACATACTTGCAGCAGACAACTTAACATTAAAATTTCGAATACAAAGTTGCTGAGTCAAGAAATAGTTATGGCTTTACAAGACAATCCTAACTTAAAGGTCCAAGACATACGTAATAAAGCATTACGTAAATGGAATACTAAAGTTTCCATCTCCAAAGCACGAAGGGCAAAGTTAACTGCAACAAATCTACTTAGTGGAGATTTTAAAGAACAATATAGAAAAATATATGACTATGCACATGAATTGTTGAGGTCTAATCCTGGGTCAACAGTTAAGGTGAACTTTGACAATGTTAATGGTGACGCAGTTTTTAAAAGATTCTATGTTTGCTTGAAAGCTTATAAGGACAACTTTGTCAATTGTAGGCCAATTATATGTTTAGATGGATGTTTTTTAAAAGTTAGTATAAGGGAGAGCTGCTCACTGCAATTGGAAGGGAACCAAATGACCAAATGCTTCCCCTTGCATATGCCGTAGTTGAAGTAGAGAACAAAGACACATGGGGTTGGTTTTTGCAGCTATTGATAGAAGACCTTGGAGGAAGTGAAGTGTGTGGTGGGTGCACATGGATGTCTGACCAACAGAAGGTACATTTATTCTTTACATTATTATATACATTTAACTCACTATAAATGATGTATCAAACATTCATTTATTTATTCATATGGACAGGGGTTGATGCCAACTATTTAGGAAGTTTTGCCTGGGGCAGACCAAAGATTCTGCATGAGGCACCTCTACGCAAATTTTAGAAAGAGGTTTCCTGGCCAGATTTTGAGGAATCTGATGTGGAGGGCTGCCATTAGCACGTACCCCAGGCATGGGAGAAGGAAATGCTGAAAATAAAAGAGGTCAACCTAGATGCATATAAATACCTGATAGCAATTCCCCCAGGTACAATTTGTCAATAAGAAGCACATTTCAAACAGTTTTGGTATGGTTTCTCATTTTCCACATTTATATTCATAACAGGTATTGGTCAAGGTCTCGATTCAAAACACAAACTATATGTGATTCCCTTAACAACAATATTTCTGAAGCTTTCAACAGCGTTATTGTGCTTGCCAGAGGAAAACCAATTATCACAATGCTTGAGGAGATAAGACTTTATCTAATGAAACGTTGGGCCACGAACAGAACCAAGGTCACATCTATGGATTTCAATATCTGCCCAAAGATAAAGAATAGGCTTATGAAGGAATCAAATTTGTGTAGATATTGGATCCCAAGGTAAAATTGTTATTTACATTTTATCCAATATTATTTAGGATTTATGTTGATGGTCTGGACGGAATTTTATTTGAATGATTTTATCTAATGATTTAGGAATTATGTTGATGGTCTGGACGAAATTTTATTTGAATGTGCTTTAGTTTTGTCAGCTGGTCTGGACGACAATTGTTTGAGGTTAGACACACTACAGTTGTGGAAAACAAGTTCATAGTGGACCTTGAGAGTCAAAACTGTAGCTGCAGGAAATGGATGATAAGTGGCATCCCGTGTTGTCATGCAATTGCCGCAATGAACTACTCAAATGAAGACCCACAAAATTTTATACCATCTTGGTTCACAAGATCCACATATGAAGAGACATATGCCTCTATGATTTATCCAGTCAATGGACAGTTGCTATGGGAAAGAACAAGCTATCATGATGTCCTGCTACCAATTACTCCAAAGTTGCCTGGGAGGCCAAAGAAAAAGAGAAAGTTGGAGGCGTGGGAGTTAGCAAAGAATGCCACCCAAATGAGTGTTGGTGGCCATAGAAAGAAATGCACCATCTGTCGTCAACTGGGACACAACAGAAATAAGTGCCCCTTACATCCAGACATCACACAACCAACTAAACAACAACCTACTCAGGAGTCCATTCCACATTCAACTCCACAACCATCCCAACCTACTCAGGAGTCCATTCCCAATTCAACTCCACAAATCACAAGGAAGAAGTTAGATATAAGAAGAAAAGTTTAGATGTCAATTACAAAGACTTTGGATGTATTTTGAAGTTATACAAAACACCTGAATTATGTACTATTTTGCTGCATTTCCTATTTTGATGAAGTATTTAACTTATGTACTTTGATTGTCAAGTAATCAAGTTTTATGATGTACTTTCTAGCTGCACTATGTTACATATGTGTTAGTATATTGTGGCAGATATGTTACATGTGTTACATGTGTTGATGTGCTTGTGTTAGTCTATTATGGCAGATATGTTACATGTGTTGATGTCAATTTGGGACCAAAAGTATATCAATTTAAATTCAAAAAGGGACCACTTTGGACATTTTAAAATGAAAAGGGATACTAAATTTAACATTTCACATGAACACCTTCACATTACATTAACCTTCACCCTCACATTACATGAACAAAAACATTCACTTACACTTCAACGTAAACATTGAGCTTCATATTACATCAACATAAACACTGACCTAGACCTGAACGTAAACCTACAAAGATCAACCTAAACAGACCCACATTGTCACAATGTTCACCGCAATAACAACACACATAACTCCAACTAACAATTTTATCATTTTCTACAACTTTTGGACTAAAATTTCCAGATCAGATGTCCTCCTCCTTTGTCTAACAGTGTCACCATATCTTTCGTCATTATTTTCTTCATTACACCACTTGAAAAAGTTATAGTACATCCCTCTTGAAGATCCACCCTGTTATGTACCAAATAAGCCACCAAAATTGGTTCTAAGTCATCAATCTATGAACAATTTAATTTCAAATAAAGTGAAGAGGGTTTTCAAAAAACCTTGTAATGACAACATCCCCAAAATTGTCTGCCAGCATTCTGTGAAGTTTTCGCCACTTTGCTCACAACATAATCACCACATTTGCAACGAGGGATTACCCCACATCCCCTCCAAGCACTATCATTTGAGGATTGTGAATTTCTTTCCCACCCTATTTTGGAACAAGAAGAACACCCTTGGGAAGAAGCCATTTTTATCTACCCTAGGGAAGAACATTGTGCTGAAAAAAGGGAACCCAAACCACCCCTTTGGACGAACCCTAACCACCCCTTTTAATACTTACAATAACATCAACTTTACCTATTTCCACCAGCTCACTGAACTGCAACGTGCCACGTAATCATCAAACCTCACACCTCATTCAGGTTAGGCCACGGTGGCATTGGCACTGTTAGGTTTTTAACGGTGTGAGCGTAAAGGGCACCAATGAACATTTTTTAACAAATTATGGAACCTTCCCGAACCTTTTTAAAAGGTAGGATCATTTTGAACCAAACCCAAAATAGGTATTAAACCTAGGAGATATTTTTTCATATACAAAGTTTCTTCTACATGTTTTACCATCAATTTGTTTTAGATTTTTCACATATGTTTTAGATTGAATAGTTTTAAGAATGATTATGATAAGAGATTTGTCCTAGGATAATAATTGATAAATTCTTTAAAGATTAGTGTTGATTTAACTTTCTTTACATACACGTGTGTTTATTTGTTCTTTCTTGAATATAACGATTATAATGTGTCTTATGATTTGTCTTTTTTATGTTAGTATATAATCGTTAATGTCCATAGTTAAAAAAGCACTAAGTTAAAACATTTAACTAGAACATTTAACGTTAATGGTGAGATATGTATAATAGTTTATGTCTAAAATAATAATTTCATTTTACAAATACAAAATCTTATGAAATTAAATAGATATCAAGTTTTAGAAAAATAATGAACGAGATCCTTTTTTAAATTAAAGAGTTAAGGAAGATTGCTTTAAGAAAATTTGATTCCTCTAACCACCTAAGGATTGAAATGTATAGTATGATGTGGTATAATGTGTAATCTTGTATTAAATTAAGTTGTAAAGTATTTTCTTGATTGATATTGGTTAAAGTGTCTTTTTGAAGCAAAGTTTACATAGAAAAAGTTCTTAAAACTTCATATATATCATATAATATAACGTGCTATGATCACATATATTTTATTCATGTGCATGTATCAAAATGTATTTAGGGGAAATCAAAATTCTTGAATTGGAGGAATTTCCACAAACCGAATGAATATGGAAAATTATTCCTCGATCAACCTTAACTTTTTTCAATTTTTCTTTCTTTTAAGTGAAGGTATGTGTGAAAATTGTACAAGTTTGAAAATCCGACATTTGAATCTTGCAAAGGATTTAAATGAATAGGGGACGATAGGGCTGTTGAAAGCAAAAAGTATTATTTGGTAGAATGACAAAAGATTCTAAGTATTAAGCTCTTTGTTTTCAGTCATGATGTTGTTTTTGCTATTGCTATTGTGGGTGGATGGATTTGTGATTAATACTTACGTTTGGTTCTATTGTTAAGAATGGATATGTGGGTGTGGATTTTCATGAGAAAGGAATGAAAGCATTTACGCATTATGCTAAAATACAAAAGCATTTACTGTTCATGTTTTAACAAAAGATGAAGTTGTCCTCGCTTTAATTTGAAAATGACTTTCACTGTCAATGCGAACAAAAAGAAAAGAAAATTGATTCTCGAAATGAAGATAATCGAGTCTACATAATTAAAAAAATACTGATATAAATTTTGGATACATTTTCAAAATAATAGTGTTTAGGTGGAATTGGTTCGAAGGTCGGTCGTCCTTCATTCTCTGCTCTCTTTCGATCGTTTAATCCTTTCTGAGAACGCAATTTTCCGATGGGTGGTTGACCTGCAAAAGACATTCCGACGCTCAAGTCATATATGTTTTATAAAGAGATCTATATTTTATTAGGATAAATCAAGGTTATTTTACCTTAACGTCAATAATATATTTATAAGGCTTGTGGTAGCCAAGCATATTGATTAATCATTAAACCAGACAATCAAATTCAATAATACATGTTAATTGTCCATTAATGTCATATTTTCATGTAATATGACCTGTCAATCACTCATAAATAACGTATATTCGCATTTAATATGACCATTAAATATATTAATTGGCCATTAATGATATTTATCTTTCCTGATTAGTGTTTGTTTGACCGTCGGTCGGTCACGAGGGTATAGTACATTAAGCCCTTTTAGCTCCGAGCAACTATTTTGCAGGTGTGAAGGGGTTTAAATATGTCGGGCGGATTTGGATGAGAGTGAGAGTTTCTCACCGTTTGGTTTAGGACGAGAGTGGAAGTTCACAAGGAACGTTCCCCACCGCTCGATTTAGGACGAGAGTAGGAGTTCACAAGGAGCGTTCCCCACCGCTCAATTTAGGACAAGAGTGGGAGTTCACAAGGAACGTTCCCCACTGCTCGGTTTAGGACGAGAATGAGAGTTCACAAGGAGTGTTCCCCACCACTCGATTTAGGACGAGAGTGGGAGCTCACAAGGAGCGTTCCCCACCTCTCGGTTTAGGACGAGAATGAGAGTTCACAAGGAACGTTCCCCACCGCTCGGTTTAGGACGAGAGTGGGAGTTCACAAGGAGCGTTCCCCACCGCTCGGTTTAGGACCAGGGATTCTCGGAGAGCGTTCCTTGGGTTTTGTTGACGAGACTTTGCCGCTCGAATTTGGATCTTTTTCCTGATAAGGTTGAGTATTGGTCTAAACCTTCATGCACGTGATATTTTTACTCACAAAAATATGAGTTAAATAAAATATTCATTTTTATAATGAGATAACGTTAGAACCTGATAAAGTTGAACATTGGTGTGAACCTTCCTACACATGATATTTTTACTCAAAAAAATATGAGTTAAATAAGATATTCATTTTTATAATGAAATAACATTAGAACCTGATAAGGTTAAACATTGGTCTGAACCTTCATGGCATTGATCTGAAGTAGCGATGTCGAGACCGAAGGCGCGCATGGTTCCACGTGGTTTCAATGGGATGCCGCTCGGCCCCACGGTGGACACCAAAATGTTTCGGTGGAATTGGTCTGAGGGTCGGTCATCCTTCCTTCTCTACTCTCTTTCGATCGTTTAATTCTTTCTGAGAACGCAATCCTTTGATGGGTGGTTGACCTGCAAAAGACACATCGACGCTCAAGTTAGATATGTTTTATAGAGGTCTATAGTTTATTAGGATAGATCAAGATTCTTTTACCTGAACGTCAATAATATATTTATAAGGCTTGAGGTAGCTAATCACATTGATTAATCATTAAACCAGACAATCAAATTCAATAATACATGTTAACTGTCCATTAGTGTCATATTCACATGTAATATGACTTGACAATCACTCATAAATAGCGTATATTTGTATTTAATATGGTCATTAAATATATTAATTGGTTATTAATGATATTTATGTTTCTTGATTAATGTTTGTTTGACTGTTGGTCGGTCACGAGGGTATAGTACAACTAGAATTGATTATAATTGATTATGATAATTTTAAAATCCATTACAGTAATTGTAGAATAATTTTAGATTTGTTTATATGATTTAAATACAATGAAATTGATTATACCATTACTAAAATCGTTTATGGGTTTTATTGGAATCGATTGAGTTTGAAGAAGCACAGTGAGGTTGAATAATAAGAAGGATGAAGAAGCCACAAGAACAATACACATAACTGATTCCAATAAGTCTTGAATCAATTTCAAGATTGATGTAACCGATTCTACTTGGCCACGGTGTTCATGTAATTCCACGCCTCGGTTAACCAATTTCAGTGTATGTGTTTAGGTTACAAATATATTTTATTTCTACTTATATCCCTAAAAAAAAAACAAAAACTCAATTGAGTCCATTTTCCTCAAATTTATTCCCGTGATAACACACCCTCAATTTAAACAATTTTCACGATCTGGTCTGTCTACCTTTTTTTCACATCTTCGTCCAATCTGAACAGAAATTGATGATAGCACTGTTATGAGGATAGTGACACCTGAGTCCTGACGCATGCATCATGGACAAGACTTAATTATACTTTGACACAAAGTCTTCGTGAACGCGCTGATCCCGATTGATGTAACGGCTGAATTTGTCTACTTCTACATAACTGGTAAAGTAATTGCAAACCCTAAACACATACCAACCACATTTTCTGTTAAAATGTGATTCATATTGTTGTTGTAATTGACCATTGTTATATTTGCTAGAGATTCGAATGTAATATGGACATATATAGCAAAATCGTTGGATCTTTAGGAAAAGTGTAAGATGAAATTATAGTCATGATTTAAAGGCTTAGAAGAATTTTTAACAACACTTTATGGTGAAAATAATAGGAATTGTGGATTACTCTTAATTCAAAAGTTTAATTATTCTCATTCATGTTTCTTTTATATTCTTTTATATAAATTTTTGCATGTTTATTTTCTTCATCCACACTTAATTGCGTGAAAAGTGTTTTACGAAATTTGATCGATAGGTAAAACCTTCATGATTAATTACTTACCATAGAATTTGAAAATTTGCAGGAAATTTCTTGCAAAAATTTTATACACAGCAAATTTTCTTACCAAAAAATAAATTCACAACAATCTTTCCTGCAAAAATATCAATTTAAAAATAACTGTTGCTTTTTCCAACAAATTTAAATTTGTTACGTGTTTTAAATTCACAATTTCTTGAAAAAAAATTAATTTTTCCTACAAAAATAAATAAAAAATATAATTCCTTTTAATAATATATAATTTTTATTTTTATATTATTTTTAAATTACAAAACAACTTATAAATGGCTCATGTTTAATTATTTTTATAAATGACTCGTGTTTAATTGTTTTTATATTGGCTAACTCAAAATTAAATCATCCTTAATTTTAACATTTATTATTTCTGAGAAACAAACACGTTAGACAAGTTATACAAAGTATGTTTATAGAGGAATATAACTCACCGTAAAATATTTTTATTATCATCCAACAAATTATCATATATAATAAATTTTCTAATTATAATCTCTTACTGATTAACACTGTAACTTTTCATAAAGAGTACATAATAATTATACTCTAATTATAAATAAATCTAACTACTACCTGATATATCGTATTTGTTATATGTAGATGAAGTTTATTTTCCAACTAATTTATTAAACATCATCAATGATTTAGGATAAATTGAGAAGTCGCCAGAGGTTTAAATCTTCTTAAAATCATTCCCAGAGATTGGAAAAAGTATTATAGCTAAACAGTAAAAAATCTTCTTAAACTTACGGTAATTACAAAGTCATGTCCCCTATCTCATCTACAATACTTTCAGAAAGTGCTTGAATGACTATCATAGCTATAAACATGAAAATGATATTTTAACACAGAATTTTTATATATTAATTTTCAATTATTTTTTTTATTCTTGACGAGGGAGTTATTTTTTCCACTATGGCTTCGAAAATTTGAAATGCACTTTGAAGTTATAAGTAAATTCTAAAAAAAAAATGGATAGAGTTTAAAACTTTTTCATAATAGAATAGAATGTTAGACGTTATTTGTAAAGGATAAAATGTAGTGTTGAACATTTAAGGATTTTAAGAAACATTTAAAATGTCTTTAAAAATGATAACAAGAAAAAAAACTTTTTTTTATACTGGTTTACTCCAAACTGAAGTATGTCTAATTCTTCCTTAAAGGGATAACACTTAAGGATTTTAAGAATGTTAAACGTTTTTTTGTAAAGGTTAGATTGTCTGCAGGTAATGTTGAACACTTAAGGATAAGCGTTTAAAAAGTCTTTAAAAATGATAACAAGAAAGGAGATTTTTTTATATCGGTTTACTCCAAATTGGAGTATGTCTAGTTCACCCTTAATTCTCTTTAAGGGTTTCACTAATCTTTGAAAAGGTTATAATGATTTTAAACACTATTGGTTTACAATGAGTATTGCTACTCATAGTTTTACACTAGTCCAATTGACTAGATGAGTTTTACCACTGAATGAAACAAACAAGTATTTTAAATCACTTTAAATTCCATAAAAACACTACAAGAAAAAATCCACCTACTACATAATTCAAATAAAAGATTCCTACTTATCTTCACATAATCGTTCAAGATGGTGAACCACCCAAACAGTATGGCTTCAATCAATGTCTTTTGTTTCACACTTAATCTTTCGTTCAAAACACCAACATACTTCGATCTACAGGAATAGCGAAAATAAATATGCAAAATCAAAATTAAACTTAATTCATAAGAAAATCAACAAAAAATTTTGTATTATCATACAAATATGCACATACCTTCATGTCATGTAATGACTACACTCACCAACTTCACCACTTTTATTCATCATTCTTATACTCACTAACAACCAATACATTACTTCGTAAGGTCTACCAAATTGTCATAACAGACATAACGTCCATCAATAACAGAAGAGAATATCGATTAAACAAATTCAATTCAGAGAGAAGGACGACCTATTTCAGCATGTTTAGACGTAAGTTTTTTTTTTCTTTGCTTCATTCAATTGGAAACGCACTCTTCCAACCAGCATGGACATCGTCTAAGTCAATAACTTAAAAAATAATTGAAAATTAATTTTAAAAAAAGCCAAAAAAACTTTGTCAAAGTGATATAAAAAAATCATGTTAAAATATCATTTTTCCTGTAAACAAGTGGCAAATTCTTGTGACCTATACAGCTAACAAACAGAAAAGAATTTAAAGTCACCAACTATTGAGCAGATTTAACTTATATCAAGAAGTTCAAAAAGAGAAAGAGTTTTAATATCAATCCTCAACAAGAAAATTCACCTTATCATACAACACATGCATAACATTATATAAGAGGGAAATCCTGCAACACGCGTGTTGATTCTACATTGATTAGAATGACTTAGTCACCTAATACACAACTCATAACTATGATATGCAGTTTCCTCTTTAAGAATCTATCATGCTCCAAGGAAGCCATTGAGTTTATGAACTTGAATATCAAATACAGTAAGAAATTACAAAAAAATCATACAAATATTAAGCAGCATCTCCAGGTTTTTGTACGAAACTAGATGAATTTAAAGTATAAATTATCGATCTAAAAAAAAATTGTCCAAATTAAAAAATACGCAAGTCGTTGGGGTCTAGACGACTTCAAACGAAGAAGTCGTGTCTCTGCGCGACTTCACCCTAACACAGTTGTTAAAGGTGAAGTCATGTACTCCAAAAACGACTTTAGGATCACGTCTTCTAATCGATTACCACGCCTTTTTCATAAAAAATTATAAAAATATGGATGTCGTACAAGTGGACTAGTTCTCCAATTAAAATCGTGCACCCCAGACATTTTTACTTTTTTTTAAATTTTTTTAATTAAAATCATTTATAATTTATAAAAAATATTTTTAAATGTATTTAAAATAATTAAAATTATATCTAATTAATAATTAATGTTTTTAATATTATTAAATAAATAAATTTCAAGATTTTAATTATTTTTGTAATTAAATTAAATTTTTTATAAAATAATTGCAATTAAATAATTTATAACTATAACTATTGTAATTATGTAATTAAAAATTTTAAAAAAATTATATTTCATTATAATTTTTTTTTGAATTTTTATTATTATATTATATTTTTTTACAAATTATAGTTAATTAATAACAATTTTTTTTATGATAAACTATTTAAATTAATAAACATATTAAATAACTATTTAAATTAATAAAAATATAAAATAATTAAAATTTTAAGGTTTGACAACTTATTGTCTTGAAGTCGTGTACTCCACACACTTTCACTTTCACTACGTCTGGGTAAAGTCGTGCGCAGAGAATACAATTCCTTCATTTGAAGTCATCTAGACTCCACGACATACTTATTTTTGTAATTTGTATAGTTTCGTTCAAAAATCGGATCTCCATAACTATTAAAAATATTTATATGGAGCTTATTATTCGAAGGCCAATGATGTGAGAGAGAAAAATAAAATTTATTGGAATAGATAAAGAAAAAACAGCCTACCTATTTGTTGTTACGTACCGCCAAGAGAATTCTGCAAATCAGTTTAACTTCATCCATTATTCAAGGATTGAAAGATGAACTAGTTAAAAATCCAAAAGGAAATAGAAGTTAAAGATTCCTAGGTTATGAAACTAAATTCAAGATTGAGTTCATTAACTCTTGAGAATGATGATTTTAGGAGTAAATATATGATGCTATGAAGAAAAATACAATGACCAAAAGCTTACTACAAAAAGGAAGGTTGCTTTGGCAAAGAAGTTAGCTCAGATCATGATAATCATGATGATACAAATAAATTCAAAGATCCACACCCGATTGAAAACCAAATAAAATCAAAGTGAAAATGAAATTGAAAACAAAAACTAAATAAAATCAATGAAAAATCAAGAAACACTGCCTGATCGTAGGCGATTGAGAAACAAATGTCATCTGAAAATCGTGGTTTTGAGTTGCGAGAGACAAAAATGTTAGAATATAAACAGAAATGTTGTTTTTCAGTTTGACATTTTGTTTTCAGTATAAATACTTGTAATCACTTCATTTTAATTGTTGAATAAAATCAGAGAGGTTATACAAAAATTACCTTGTGCTTCTGAGTATGTGTGAGTTACCCGTTGTTGATCGTGTCTAATCTGTTCCGGTGAAGCAGTGGTGGTGGTGGCCTGAGGTTGGGTCTGCAGGGAGCCCTAGCAGTGCAAGGAGAAGAGCTCTGACCTCTCTCTAGAAATTTTCAGAGTGTGTTTGCTTTCTCTCTCTTTCACGTGCCTCAGATTTGTTTTACCCATTTGAAAAGTGTTGTTGGGTGCGATTTTTTACTTTCCTACCCTTGGGCCTTTATTCTGAATATGGTATTAGAGAAAGGTCTTAAATCTTGGGGTGTACGTGAAGTGGGTGTTGTGTTCTTTATCTGGTGATTGCGTGTATCCAGAGAAGAAAGAAGGGTGACTTTGGCTAAAGATTATCAAAGAACCTGAAAGAAAGTTGCAAAATTGAAATGACTGGATTTGGAGGGATTCAGGGACCGCTACCTATATTTGATGGGGAGCATTTTGCTGATTGGAGGATCAAGATATGGGCTGTGTTTGGGTTCCAGGATGTGTTGGAAGTCATTGAAGATGACGTGCCTGAGTTGAGTGAGAAGGCAACCCAAGAACAAAAGAAGGAACACAAGATGCTTGAAAAGTTAGACAGTAGAGCTAGATTTCTAATATACCAATGTGTAAGTCAGAAAATCTTTAACAAGATTTCCAGTGCAGCCACGACAAAGGAGATTTGGGGAATATTTGTGAAAACCTATGGTGATGGGGATAGGAATGCGAAGGTAAAGTTGCAAGCACTTAGGAGGCAATTTGAGAATCTGGTTATGGAAGAAAATGAAATTGTGGCAGTGTACTTTGACAAAGTGCAGCAGCTAGTGAACAAAATGAGAGTTTGTGGTGATAAAATGTCAGATGAATACATGGTTGACAAAATCTTGAGGTCTTTAACTCCCAGATTCGATTATGTAGTAGCTGCCATTGAGGAAACCAAAAGAAAAGAAGATATTGGTACAAAGGAGTTGCTGCACTCACTAGAGGCTCATGAGTTACGCCTCAATGAGCGCAGGCAGTGCCAGGAACAGGCCCTGCAAGCCAGATCTCAATGGAAAGGGAAAAAGGACTTTAAGAAAGGAGGAAAAGGAGGTAAGAAAGGGAAAGATTCTAAGGACCAGCAAGGGGAAGAGTCCAGTGAATAAGGAAAAACGAAAAATCAGAAGAAAGGTGACTGGAAATTTGACAAAAAGAAAGTAAAATGTTACAATTGTCAAAAACTTGGTCATTTTGCCAAGGACTGCTGGAGTGGTGAAGGTGCTAAAAACAAGTCGCAGAAGAAGGCCAATCTGGCCCAAGAAGAAGAATCAGATTTAGAGGCAGTGATTTTGATGGCCTATGATGATGAGATACAACCAGATAGCAATGTTTGGTACCTTGACTCTGGCTGTTCCAATTACATGACGGGGAGAAAGGATTGGTTTGTGAGGACTCATGGAGTGAAGCATAGGAAGATCAAATTTGCTGATAACAGAGGTTTGGAGGCAGAATGTTCTAGCAGAGTGGTGTTGAGGGATGAAGGAGGTAGAGAAGTAATCATTGAAGAGGTATTGTATGTACCTGGGTTGCAAACTAATTTACTTAGTCTTGGACGGTTACTTCAGAAAGGATATGAGATGAAGATGAAGAACAATTTTCTCAGCATCTTAAATCAAGATGGGAAAAAGGTAATACAGGTGGAAGTATCACTGAACAGGACATTCAAATTGCCAATGGAGGCAGTAAATCATCACTGTTTTACTGCACCAGAAGAAGGAGATGAATGGGTATGGCATTTAAGGTTTGGACATCTAAATTTTCAGGATTTGTCAATAATGAGTCAGAAGAAAATGGTGGTTGGTTTACCAAAGATATATGTTCCAGGGACTGTTTGCAAAGAGTATGTTCAATGCAAGCAGACCTGTGGTAGTTTTCAGAAGTTTTTGCCCAAGAAATCTGTGGAAAAACTGGGATTAGTGTACTCAGACGTTTGTGGTCCCGTGCCAGTAGAAACACCTGGTGGCAGCAGGTATTTTGTACTGTTTGTAGATGATTGGACCAGAAAATGTTGGGTCTACTTATTAAAAAGGAAAGGAGAGGTATTTCAGCAGTTTCTGAAGTTTAAAACTATGGTTGAGAGGCAAAGTGGACAGAGACTGAGAAGTCTGAGAACTGATGGAGGAGGAGAGTATATCTTCATAGATTTCAAGGAATATTGTGAGAGGGAAGGAATAGTTCATGAAGTAACTCCTCCCTACACGCCTCAACACAATGGGACAGTACAGAGGAGGAACAGGACAATCCTAAATATGGTGAGATGCATGTTGAAAAGCAAGGGTTTACCAAAATTTTTATGGGGAGAGGCTGTGATGACAGCAGAGCATGTGTTGAATGTGTCTCCAACAAAGAGACTAAATGGGGTTACACCAGAGGAGGTTTGGACTGGAATGAAGCCAGATGTCAAGCATCTGAAGATTTTTGGTTCCCTATGCTATAAACATGTCCCAGATCAGTTGAGGAAGAAGCTGGATGATAGAGGAGTCCCACTGATCTTAATAGGTTATCATACTACAGGTGGATACAAGCTGTATGATCCTATAACAGGAGCTGCTACAATCAGCAGAGATGTAAAGATAGATGAGGCTGGACAGTGGAAGTGGGAAGTTAAAAGAATAGAAGTACCAACCATTGAGCTGGTAAGAGAGCCTACAGCAGAGTCAGAGGAATGCAGGAAGAAGGAGAGTGTTAGGAGGTCTTCTCGGGTTACTCAAGTGCCAACACACTTGAGAGACTATGACCTAGCCTATGAAGCAACTATCTCAACAGAAGGGAATTTTATGCATTTTGCTCTAATAGCAGAAGCAGAACCGGTGGAATTTGAACAAGCTGTGAAGGATGAGAGGTGGTGCAAGGCTATGGAGGAAGAAATTGGTTCAATTGAGAAGAACCAGACCTGGGAGTTGACAGATTTGCCCCCTAACAAAAGACCCATTGCCCTAAAATGGATTTATAAGTCTAAAATAAATCCACAAGGTGTAGTGACTCTGTACAAGGCCAGACTGGTGGCCAAAGGTTACTTACAGCAAGTTGGGATTGATTATGGGGAAGTGTTTGCACCTGTGGCAAGGATGGAGACTGTGACACTGGTAGCTTCAGTTGCTGTACAGAACAACTGGACTTTACATCAATTAGATGTAAAGTCTGCATTCCTAAATGGAGACCTAGAGGAAGAGGTTTATGTTGTGCAGCCTCAAGGTTTTGAAGTCAAGGGACAAATTGACAAAGTATACAGATTGAGGAAGGCCCTGTATGGGCTCAAGCAGGCTCCAAGGGCTTGGAACCAAAGGATAGATGGTTTCATGAGGAATATAGGATTTGAGAAGTGCATTTCTGAACACGGAGTGTATGTCCAGTGTTATGAGGAGAATGGGAGAGAAGACAGGGTGATTGTGTGCCTATATGTTTATGATATGCTGGCTACAGGGAACTGTAACGAGAGGATTGTTCAATTCAAAGCTAAGATGTTGCATGAGTTTGAGATGAGTGATTTGGGTCAGCTGAGTTACTTTCTGGGAATTGAATTCACTAAGACTAATGTGGGAATGTTGATGCACCAGTCCAAATATGTTCTGGACATGTTAAACAAGTTTAATATGACTGAATGCAACTCTGCCATTACCCCAGCAGAGGTTGGTATAAGGTTGGAAAAAGATCCTGAGGAGGAGGCTATAGATCCTACTGAGTATAGGAGAATGGTTAGAAGCTTAAGGTACTTGTGCAATACAAGACCTGATATCAGTTTTAGTGTATATGCAAAATCCTAGACTTTCTCATTTGAATGCTATTAAAAGGATTCTAAGGTATCTAAAAGGTACAACTAGTTATGGAATATTGTTGCCTAACTGTGGATCAGGTGAAGAGATGAGAGTCACTGCTTACTCTGACTCTGATTGGTGTGGGGACAAGAGTGATAGGAGGAGTACAGCAGGGTACGTGTTTTTCCTAAATGGGCACCAATTTCTTGGAATTCTACGAAGGAACCGGTGGTAGCTCTGTCCTCATGTGAAGCAGAGTATATTGCGGCATGTGAAGCCACGTGTCAGGCAACCTGGATCAGTTAACTGATGAAGGAATTGAAGATTGAAGGAGGAGAAAAGATCAGACTACTTGTTGATAACAAGTCAGCCATTGATCTGACCAAGCATCCTACCTCACATGGTAGGAGCAAACACATTGAAACAGGGTTTCATTTCATCAAAGAGCAGGTCGGAAAAGGAGTGATTGAGGTGAAATACTGCAAGTCCGAAGACCAGATTGCAGATATACTTACCAAAGCACTGAAAGGAGTACGTTTTCAAGTACTTAAAAAACAGATTGAAAGGAGTACGCCGAAGATGAAGTTTTTGACCATTTGAACGGTGAAAAAGTGGTGTTTTCCATTAAAGTTTGTTCTTTTTTACATTTTCTGTTTAGGAGGAGTGTTAGAATATAAACAGAAATGTTGTTTTTCAGTTTGACATTTTGTTTTCAGTATAAATACTTGTAATCACTTCATTTTAATTGTTGAATAAAATCAGAGAGGTTATACAGAAATTACCTTGTGCTTCTGAGTGTGTGAGTTACCCGTTGTTGATCGTGTGTAATCTGTTCCGATGAAACAGTGGTGGTGGTGGCCTGAGGTTGGGTCTGCAGAGAGCCCTAGCAGTGCAAGGAGAATAGCTCTGACCTCTCTCTAAAAATTTTCAGAATGTTTGCTTTCTTTCTCTTTCACGTGTCTCAGTTTTGTTTTACCCATTTGAAAAGTGTTGTTGGGTGCGGTTTTTTACTTTCCTACCCTTGAGCCTTTATTATGAATAAGAAAAAAACACTAACAAGATAAAAGGCACGAAAAAAAGAAAGAGAGCATGAGCGAGCCAGAGATAGCGTACCTCGCGATCACCGATCCTGCTATTGACGCCATCTAGAAGCTCGTTGCTCATGGTTGCATCCGTGGCGAGGCGGAGCCGGATTCTGCCACTGCGGCACCAAAGGCGAAACTCCTGTTCAAGCTCTTCGAATCGGTCTGCAAAGATAATCATTCCTGACTTCTCATTGCGCTGTGATTGATGAGCTTGCGATGTGCATATACATTGCAAACTCGCAATGTTTCAGACTCTAAGTTAGGTTTTTAGTTTCTTCAAACTTTGTTTTCAATTAAAAAGTATTATTACAAAACTTGCTGCGAATTTAAATTTTGTATGTAAAAAAATTATAAAATAATTAAATTTTCAATAATTTTCGCATGAAGTTCCTAGATAAGCAGAAAATTTGTGTTTTCTTAGTACTTTCCTGCGAAATTTTAAAAACTATTTATCATTTTCTTACTAACTTAAATTTGTAGAAATATTTACAACAAATACAAAAATTTTATGAAATTTACTCGAGATTTAAATCAGTAAGAAAAAAATTCCTATAATAAATTCATAACAATTTTTGCATGAAATTTCTATAAAAAATTTGACAAGTAATTTATAAATTTCTATTAATCTGATCACTTAACATCAGTTAAGTTAAAGTCCACTTTAGAAAAACTAATTTAATAAATGTTCATGATTTCATTGTCACGTGAGTAAAGTCAAAAGATTTAATTATATTTAATGAGTCTATTATTACGAAGAAATGGAGGTGAGAAATGCATCAGTAATAAAACTCGTTCAGTGTGAAGGCTTGAAAGTTTTAGGGGATATGAGACAATGAAAATTTCTTGAATGCGATTGAGGAATTTATAGAAGGTGAGTGGAATGGGAACCCAACCCCAATTCAAACATATTATTAAAACGATGTTTATTTTTTAAAAAAAATTTATAAAATTAAATTATAATATATATATATATATATATATATATATATATAAATAAGTGGATACAATTCTTATTTTATGTCTTATGGTAGCTAGTTAATTGAGATTATATATTTTTATTTAGATTACTGTGATTTTTCATATATTATTGGTATCTAGTTTTATTTCGAAATAAATTTAATGTTACCACCTTGTGGATGGGAATGTTAATTTTAATTTTGTTTTATGTCAGTAAATTCGTTGTTAGGAGGATAATGATACTTAGACAATATTTTTTTGACAATATTTGAATATTATTTATATGTCATTCTGTGATTAGTCTATAGTAGTGTTTATAATTATTATTATTGATTGTGGAGTAATTTTAGACCAATCACAGAATGACACGTAAATGATATTCAAATATTGTTAAAAAAATATTGTCTAAGTATCATTATCCTTCCTAGAAATAGAAACATGATTTGTACGTCCAAAAAATACATTTCAAATGCTTTTTTAAGTTGCATGTCAATTATATTCGTGCTTAACCGATTATTTCGCTTACAATTAAACATCAAGTGTACCATTACGTTGGATTATATATCAAGCAGAATTGCGGTGGCTGTAGAAAACACTAATGGTTAAAAGTAACACATCATTATTCTGTATTATATGTTTATATAAACCTTTGTGTCAAACAATTATTTTAATTAACGATTGATTTATCGTACAGATAAGATATATCTTTCCCTGTTCAGAAACATGAAATTAAAGACACAATTCAAAAAAAAATTCGAATGAGTTTGTTAGAATAGAAAAGAAAGGTTGGACAAATATAGAAATTGTATGTCATATATTAATAATTCCAATAATGTGGCACCTTAATCTAGAAGAAGGAAGGTGTTTAAGATTGACATGGTGTTATTTTTAGGCATAAGCCAACCTGCACATCAAGTTTCCTGCAATATCAGTTAGCCGTTGGTGATGAAGACACAAAGCATAAACACTAAGCCATACCGAAAACGACTCAAACTAATCCATAACGAAAGAGGAGGGAACCTTTATAATCCTTCCTCTTTCCATTTTCCTTCTTGGCTCTCTCTTTTGAGAAAGTTCCATTGTAATTATCTTCTGTTAGGATAATCCCTAATTGCATGCATGTCACATGTCTACGTGCATGCTCTCAAAATATCATTACAAACAAACCCAGTAATCTGTATATTCATTTATCTAAGGTTTCCACAATATTTCTCTCTATTTCTTTTATGCAATTATTTTGCATATCTTTTTTTTCCTTTCTCTTCTAAATTTATTTTCCATCTTTTCTCTGAACGTTGTAGGATTAATTTCAAGTCTGTATTCCTAAGACATGGCCACCGTGGGCTTCTGCGGTTTGAAGCCATTACGCTTTCGTCGCAAGACACATAGCATTTTGGAGGTAAAACTCTAACCTTGTTTCCATCATCTTCTCTCATTAAGAACACATTTATTGTTGTTTCGATGTCTATTAGGAACATGAGGCTAGTTAAGTTCAATTTGCTAAAATAAAAATAATCTGTGTATACACTGTTTTATCAAGCTCAAAATCTTGGGTTTGGGATTTTTGAACTACACCATTTTTTTATTTTGTCGAACTTTTTTATATCATGCGCGGTTTCATGGTTCAAAATTCAAGGAAAATTGTTGTTGGAATTTCAAGCATTGGTTATATGAAACAATAATAGAATTCATATGGACACCGTTCATGATGTATGTCCACCTTGCAGGGATTGAAAAACGCTCCTAAGAAGTCTTGTAAGGTTAAGAGCAAAGAAGATGAAGAGTCGCTAGAGTTGTCATTTGTAGGAGCTGACCAATTGATTCTAATGGTTGAGATCCATAAGAAGATATTGAAATTCAGAGACCTCATGGACCTTGCTTCATGCAACAGGACTGCTTCTTTACGTGAGGTGCTTTGTAATTTCTTTCTGTTCAGAGAAATGCCAGCATTCCCTCACAATATGCTTGCCTGCTTCACAAATTTGTCTTTCATCTGTCACAGATGATCATGAAAACCCTGCAAGATCTTCAAGGGCTTTACCCGGGTATCATACCCAAAAATGAAGTCTCAAAGATTAAGGGCAAGCCTACGGACCAGGTTTCGACATTTAGTTGCTCCTCAATCATTCTTGTCATGCTGAAATATCATGAAATTTGAAAGGAGTATTTTCTGTTTTCAATCTTCATACAAAACTGTTATTTTGATTACAACTTTTTCCTATTTTCAAAGATTGGTACTAAAAACAGTGATGATTTTCTTTACAATTAGTCCTGAAAAGACAGTTGAAAGTTCGAAATATCGACACTTTTGTAATTAAAAAGTGAAAACAAAACATGTTTTGTCAGAGGAACAGACCCTTAGCCTCCAAAACACTAAATGTGGTCT
The DNA here is from genome assembly GCA_027742785.1 of Vigna reflexopilosa. Lineage (NCBI taxonomy): Eukaryota > Viridiplantae > Streptophyta > Magnoliopsida > Fabales > Fabaceae > Vigna > Vigna reflexopilosa. The sequence continues at coordinate 10,816,202 of CM050911.1, read as the reverse complement.
GTTTTACTGCAGGCTATGACCTATTTCTGCAAGGCTTTGAAGTCTCTTGGAGAGTCGTGGATTATGCATAATGATTGGATGAACAAGCTCAATGTTGTGTTACCATTGTGCAAAGATAACAGCAATATGCGTGAACTTGGTAATCTTGTCGTCCTTGTGAAATGGTTCATTGAAAGAAAAAAAAAAGGAATAAGAAAGGCCTAATTGAGATTTACAATGATCAAAGTTGACATCATTTTCAACCCTTAAGTGTTGTTTCATTTGTTTTGCAGGTGAAACCTTGTTGACCACTCTAGATTCTTTGATAAAGTTAGCAAGTGAGAAGTTTGATATAGAGGAATATGAGCATAAGAAAGAGTTCAGCCCACGATCTAGTTCGTTTGGAAAACATATAATGCGATCAACCTCCTTTTCAGATAGCGGCAGCTCTTACTGCTCTCCTCCTGTCACACCAAAATCTGTTCTTCCAGAGTCGATGAGACACTCTTCAAGATCAGGAGAGAGTCCCAGAAGCTCTTGTGCCTCACCACTTCTTCTGTCTCTCAGAGTTCAAGCTGTGGGAAAGTTGAACCCTATTGATGTAAAGCGCTTGTCTTTCCAGATGTCACCAACACTCATCCACAAGATGGAGCAGGAATCCACCAGAGAAATGAAAGTGGATGACAAGGCTTCAAATGAAGACTCGTTAGAAGAGCTAGTGTTTCACTTGGACCCAACCGAGGAATTGGATCCCCAAACTCAACCTTTTGCTATAAAGGAGTTAAGGCTCTCTCTATCTCCCAATCAAACAGAAACTCAACCAAAATCTCCTAAACCAGAAAAAACACCTCTTCCACAGCAGGAACCAGTACCTGTACAGTCTTCACCTTCCATTCCACAACCTCCCCCACCAACTTCCCCACCATCTATGACAAAGATGAAGACTATACCACTCCCACCACCTCCTCCTCCGCCTCCTGCACCGTCCAAGATAACAGCAAATAATGTAACATCACCAGCACCACATGTTCTGCAGCCAAATGTAGCAGTGCCACCAACACCACCTCCACCTCCTCCTCTACCATCAGCACCTAAACTGGAGCAAAGTGAAGCAGCAGTTAGGGTGCTTCCAACTCCACCACCACCCCCATCACCATTGCCTCCAAGTTCAGGTTCAGCAACAACTGCTACTCCTCCACCACCACCATTGCCTCCAAGTTCAGGTTCAGCAACAACTCCTACTCCTCCACCACCGCCATTTCCTCCACGTTCAGGTTCAGCAACAGCCGCCACTCCACCACCTCCACAATCCATTCCCTCGAAAGGCGGATCAGTTCCTGCACCTCCGCCACCCGTGCCAGGTGGTCCAAGAGCAGGTGGCCCTCCGCCACCACCTCCTCTGGGAGGAGGGAGATCCTTGCGCCCTAAGGCAACTACTAAGTTGAAAAGATCGGCACAATTGGGCAACCTGTATCGGTCTCTAAAGGGAAAATTGGAAGGGTCTAGCCTGAATGGAAAATCTTCTGCTGGGAAAAAAGGTGGCATTGGAGGAGCAAGCTCTGGAGGGAAACAAGGAATGGCTGATGCTCTAGCCGAGATGACAAAAAGGTATGCGTTTTAAACCATGTCGTAACAACATGAACTTCTAAGCTATGGTGGAAATATAATACTGATAGATCCTAACATATGATATACTTCTTTATTTGTTTACAACGTGAACCTTATTCCCCTCTTAAAACCATTTATATATAAATGAATAAATTTCATTTTTGTTCACCATATAACAGTATTTCTATTTTCTGTATTATGCATGCTTCTGCACCTTGTTTGAAGTTGAATTAGAATGTTATAGATGCATACATCGTTAAAAGTATCTAAATATTGGTATCGTATCCGAGAAGCCAATCAAAGTTGATTGCTTTTTGGAGCTTCCAAGTAGGTAATGCATTTTTTTGAAGTTTTGTGAGTATTAAACGTCCCACTTCTTGAGCTGTTTCGCTTATCTTTCACTTTACTTATTTAGATCCTCTTACTTCCAACAAATAGAAGAAGATGTCCAGAACTACACAAAGCAAATCTTGGAGCTGAGATCTACCATTTCTAATTTCAAGACAAAAGATATGACAGAATTGGCCAAGTTCCACAAAGATGTCGAATCCGTTCTTGAGAAATTAACTGATGAATCACAGGTGAGTTAAGAAAATCCGTGTCCGTATGGTGGTTTTTAATTCCATTCATTGCTGCTGCTTCTTTCATTCACAACAGTAAGCAATTCCGTTACTGCATAGGTGCTATCACGGTTTGAAGGATTCCCCACAAAGAAGTTGGAAGCTTTAAGAATGTCAGCAGCACTGTACAATAAATTGCACTCAATACTTACCGAGCTTCAAAATTGGAAAATAGTGCCTCCCATGGCTCAGCAACTGGACAAGGTTGAGCGATATTTCAGCAAGGTAATCCAAACACATGTGTCCTTGACTCAACGTAAATTCATTTCTAAATGCTAACTCAAAAGAGCAAAATACAGATTAAGACAGAACTAGATGCTTTGGAACGAACCAAAGATGAAGAATCTAAGAAATTTAAGAGTCACAACATTGAATTTGATTTCCACATTCTCGTAAAGATCAAGGAAGCGTTGGTGGACGTTTCCTCGAACTGCATGGAGTTATCACTTAAGGTATATCCAAGTTAGAACAAAGGAGATCAACACAACACAACACAAGCACTTTTTACCAAACCATGAAACTAAATTTACTTATTTTGTATTTGGTGAAACTGAATGCAGGAGAAACGCAATTCTGCTGCTAATAAAGATGGACCGAAGAAAGAAGGTGCATCATTGCTATGGAAAGCGTTTCAATTTGCATTCCGGGTCTACACCTTCGCTGGTGGCCTTGATGATCGTGCTGACAACCTAACAAGAGAATTGGCACAAGAGATAGAGAGTGACCCCAACCCAAAACCCAACCAACCATGAATCAAATGATTATATATATACATATATATAGTTGGACTTATGCTTTGTATTTGGAGTAAAAAACGACACGGTGAGGTTCTTTCTGCATACCCATCATGAACCCCCATTTTAGTGTCAAAGCCATTTGTAAATTAATTATCACTGGCGATTTGGAGTTCTAATTTTTAAATTTTGATAGGATTTAGTCATGCTTGGAGAGTTATGAAATATTTGCCAGAACTCTACTGAAGCATGAAGCTAAGCCTGTATTTCACCACTTTAGTTTGCTCTCTCTCTCTCTATATATCTATCTCTCTCTCTCTCTCTCTCTCTATATATATATATATATATATATATATATATATATTTATATTTATATACATGTATATTGGAGCTTTATTTAACATGCATGAACTCCCTTTTATCCTTTTCGCGTTCATTCTATTTGTGTCGATCATCAAACATATTTGTTGAAAAATATTGATGGTGATGGATGGAAGAAGTAGAACGATATTTCATTTGTTTCCACCAAATTCTACAGAAATTTGGTATAATAAGCGTAATGACAAAATAGAATCACTTCTAAAATGCTGTCAGTTGTCTTTTCTATTTCGAACAGAAAGAAAATGCAAAATGCTAATCGGTGCAAAACTAATTTTCTACTATCAGCATCAACTGTTTAAATAAATCATTTTGTACACTTTTTACTTCTGTTGTTGACAATATATGAGTCAGTCTTTTACAGGTTGTCTCTCAAGACCGTCAAATGCAAATTAGAAGTGTTTATCGCCTAAAAGACCATTTACGTTATAAATAAGTGTATTAGTAAAAAAAAATGTGTCACATGTCACATATTCCGTTAAAGTGACTCGTGGTTGTTATACATCATCAAAATCGGTTCAACAATAAATCAACAATTAAACCATTTAATCAATTGAGTCATCCCCAATATCCATGGAGCATTATGCAGAAGTGTAGTTGGATTGAAAGTTGAAAAAAATGTAGATGAAAGAATGGTATATGATCTTTCAACGACAAGAGTATTTTAGTTTTTCTCTTGATTTTCTCTTTTGATGAGAATGAAGAGAAAAGAAACAGAAACAATGTATGCTTAAAGATGAAAACCATAACCCCTTATGAAATCTCATTTACTTTTTCTTAAATTTTAATATTGCTAATTTAATTCCTTATCAAGATCCAACCAAGAACAATTTTCATGTTCTCTTTCCAATCCTTAAAATTTGTTTCATTGAGAATTGAGACCAAATTTAGATTAGCGAATATTGAAACAATTGTAATTGTATTTAGAAGAAAAATAAAGGAATTAACCTCACGCCATAAAAAAAATTCAAATAATTATCTAACCCATCTCAAGATAACTAATGCACTACTAATATTAAGTCTTTGGACAATAATATTAACTATTAGGGGAATTTTGGTATAATGATCAAACATTGATAATAAAGCATATCTAACAACACACTTATCTTTGGATTGATTCATCATTGTCATGCAAACCCTTATCACATGATGTACATTTAATCCGACCAAATATTAATCTTCCTTTAGATTGATCAACACTCACATGGATATACATAAACATAAACATTTAAAATTTCTTATGAATTACCCAAACAAAGAAGATTCACTTTAGTAATTTCTTAATTCAAATAATTCATTTAAAACTATAAACAATAACCAAAATTTGAATATTAATTTATAATAAATATGTCCAAATACTTGTATGTGTAGTGATAGAACGAGTTAGGTCGGGTACAAATAATGTTTACTCGCTATTCAACTTGCAACAACAAAATCCACTCATTATTTGTCTAGTTACCTCTCAGATATCCGTTTTAAAAATACTAGTGAGTATTTTAAAACCCACGGGTTCCTATGCATACCCATAGATATTTTAAAAAATATTTTATAAATTTTAAAAATAAAATATAAATAAAATTACAAAAATATATAACATATAATATAAATTAAATTAAATATAAAATAAAATTTAATTTTAATTAAATTTAACCTAATAAAATATAACTTTATTTCAATTTTAATTAAGTTTAACTTAATTAAATATAAATTGTTGGAAAATATGTAGCAAAATATTTTGTGGGCGGACAATTACTATTGGAATTTTGTGACTCAAACAGCATATGGTTAAAAAAGTCAAAGCAGCTGAATAAAAATATATTCTTATCCTATTTCTTAGGAGGATTTTATGCATTATTTAAATTAATTAGTTTAACATATATTTCTCAAAGTTGGTTACAAATTATGTAGTATAAATATTTATTGTTTATGCTCAATAAAATATATCAGTTTCTCTTTCATTCCTTTATATGTTATACATTAAAATCCAACAATTGGTATTAGTGCATAAAGGATCTTATGGGATCTGTGATATAACCCATAAACACCTACAACCACAAAATAGCCACCACACATAAAATGGAATCTCAAACATCCTTTACTACCGTTTCTATAACTGTATTTGATGGACAAAACTATCAAATGTGGCTGTTAAAATGGAAGCATATCTAGATGCTAACAATGTATATATAAGAAGCGGTAGAACAGGACTACGAAGTGGCTCCCTTGCCAGATAATCCTACGATTGTTCAAATGAAAAATCACAAAGAAAGCAGGCTTTGAAAGTCCAAAGTCAAATCAATTTTGTTCACAGTTGTATCTCTAATCATTTTCAACACAGAATAATGACGTTGAAAACGACACATGAAATCTGGAAGTTTTTGAAGTAAGAGTATGAAGACAGTGAGAGAATGAAAGGAATGCAAGCTTTGAATTTGGTTTGAGAACTTGAGATGCAAAGGATGAAAGATTCAGAGACAATCAAAGATTATTTGGACAAGCTTCTGGGCATTGCAAACAAAATACGTCTTCTTGGAACTGAGATATTCCTGATTCTCGAATTGTTCAAAAAATACTTGTAACAATTCCACAAAGATATGAAGCCACATTGACTTCTTTGGAGAACTCAAAAGATCTTTCTACCATTATCTTGGCAGAACTTTTGACCACACTTTAGGCTCCAGAACAAAGAAGAATCATGAGAGAAGGTCATATTGAAGGGGCTTTGGTAGCTAAATTGCTGAAAAAGAAAGAGTAAGTCAGAAAGTTTCAACCACAAAAATGATAACAAATTCTCTCATGTTTTTTCATCATGTCCTTTTTGTAAGAAAAACAATCATCCACATACGAAGTGTTGGTGGAGGCCAGATGTGAAATGACATAAATGTGGACAATTAGGGCATGTGGAGAATGTACAAGCTGTTGTTGAAGAGGGTGAAGAAGAAGAACGTTTTGTTGTTTCTTGCTTTGCTACTGCAAGATCAACAAAAAGTTGGCTAATTGATAGTCGTTGCACGAACCACATGACTTACGATCAAGAATTATTCAAAGAACTTATGCAAACGACAACACAAATGTTAGAATTGGAAACGGAGCAAACATATATAGCAATGAAGGACAAAGGAACCATCGCAATCAAAGGTTGCATAGGTTTGAAATTAATTACTGATGTTATATAAATTCCTTAAATTGACCAAAACTTGTTGAGTGTTGGCCAACTTCTAGAGAAAGGCTATAAAGTTATATTTGACAATAAAACCTGCATGATTAAATATTTAGATAATAAAGAATTATTTCGGGTTCAAATGAAAGGCAAGAGCTTTGCCTTGAACTTGATTGATGAAAAGCAATTTGTTGTGCACAAGGTTGAAGATAATATGTAGGTATAAGGGCTACCTAAATTCGAAGAGAAATCACCCGTATGCGTAGCTTTGCAATATGGAAAACAAACAAGGTTGCCTTTTCCAAAAGACAAATCTTGGAGAGCAACAAACAAATTGCAGTTAGTACATACAGATGTCGGAGGACCTAAAAAAACTTCATCTCTAAATGGCAAGAAAGTAAAGCTAGTGGGTGTTAAAGTTGGTGAAAGTCAAATTAACCCAGAAAAATTAGAGGAAGAAAAACATCATAGGACAACTCTTCCCGAAGCAAAAGCTGAAAATGCGAAGCAACAAGGCAATACTGAAAAAGTGGAAGACATTGACAACTCAGAGTTAGACGCAGTTCTTGAAAAGATAAAGAAACCAGAAGTGATCGAGAATTTCAAAAGTGGAGGAACTTTAGATGATACGATCAAGGATGAAAAAACTTAGAGTATGCTGACTTTGAGTCAAGGAGGAGATTATTGAAATTTTGTGACTCAAACAGCATGTGGTTGAAAAAGTCAAAGGAGTTAGATAAAAATATATTCCTATCCTTTTTCTTAGGAGGATTTTATGCATTATTTAAATTAATTAGTTTAGCATATATTTCTCAAAGTTGATTACAAATTATATAGTATAAATATTTATTGTGTATGTTCAATAAAATATCAGTTTCTCTTTCATTCTTTTATCTCTTATACGTTAAAACTCAACAATTACAAGAGGTGATGACTTTCTTGACAAAAACTGTCTTTTAAATTTTCTCTTTTTATGAATTGATTCTATAAATAAAATTTATTCTTTAAAAATAACAACAATAAAGATAAACAATATACGGAAGAAAAGAATAGCACAAATAATTTTATACTAGTTCAATTAAAAAACACTACGTCTAGTTATTAATCTTTCTAAAAAAAATTAACCAATTACTAAGAAATAAAAAAAAAAAAAACTTAGAATAACATAGAACTAAGTTTTACGATAGCAAACACTTCATAGTATTGATGTATGTTCTTATAGTATTGTCTCTCAAATTATACATATAAATTCTTGTGAAAGAAGTATAGGCAATCATGGCAAATAATAAGAACAAAATATGGTGCTCTTTATTACACAACTCTTGTATCGTATGGCAGCTTTTTATGTTTCTTGTACAATTATAATTTGGAAATGATTAATCCTTTGACGAGAAAGGCTCTTGTCTGCATAAAGTGGTAAATACGCTCTTAAAATAAAAATAACATTTCTGTCAAATATATTATATTTGATTTATATTTATATTTTATCTTTAGTTTGTTTGTTATTATTTTTTATTTGTATTTTGGACTTAGTCCATATTTCTTCTATTATAAATAGAGAACCATGTGTGTATTTAACACAAGAGATTAATTTCATATATATTTTCATTATATTTAACATGGTATCTAGAGCCTAAGGTTCTTTTGAAGAAAAAGTTTCCGGTGCCTCTACCATTATATCCGTCCGTTGTCGGCGGCGGCGCCATCTACCACTTTCCTTTTTCAGATGGTTTGTTGTTCGTTTATTTATAGTCGTGGTGACTCTCCAACAATTACCTCTTTATCCACAGGTGGCATTCCTCAAGGGCAATTTCAAGAAGAGATTTACATGGAGCAACCTCCCAAATTTATTGCTCAGGGAGAGTCTTTTGGGTTGGTATTTCGTCTTATGTGTCGCCTTGCAAATCATTAGCAATTTGGTGTCACTTGAGTGCAGAACAGAATACTTGCACTAAGTCTTGATGGATTATATTAGTAACAAGCTTGGTACATATGTATGTACTAGTTTGAGGGGGAGTGTTAGATATATTATATTTATCTTTAGTTAGTTTGTTATTATTTCTTATTTATATTTTGGGCTTAACCCATATTTCTTCTATTATAAATAGAGAATCCTGTGTGTATTTAACACAACGGATTAATTCCATATATAATTTTTACTATATTCATTGCCAAAGTTGAAGTCATAATAAATGTGTTACAATTAGAGACTTTAACAAACTTTCAAAAAAGTGTAAAGTGTTTTTATTTGGTCACTTCACATGTGGAGATGGAGTTGCACACACATAATTCAAAAGATTGAGTATAAGGAGTATATGGGATCTGGAAACCTTTGCATGTACAAAGTTAATAATTTAGGGCTCATGAGGCCTAGTATTAAAGGGCAACGCTCTTAATGCATTTTTGTATTGTGTTTTGTTACGTTATAGTGCCCCATTTTTGTATTTTTATGTTTTGCTGTATACTTTTAGTTCACTTGAAACAAAAACTCATGGTATTTGTTTTTAAATTTAACAATTAATCTTATATAAATAGAGTTCACATTGTCTAGAAACTATGTGGGCAGTATTATTACGAATGAAAAAAAAAATTTATATACGTCTAAAAATACTTATTATAATAAATCAAATTACTATGCCTACCAACACATATTATAATAAGTTAAATTTATTACGACAAATATTTATATATTTAACTTACTTTTCTATCCCTGGCAAGTATGAAACCAAAACAATAATAGACAGAAGCTTACAAACATAAAAGGTCTCATATATGTGTCGTTTCCTTTCAAATGCTACAATATGTCGACATTAAAATTCAAAGTGTATTGTATAGTAGTGTTAGGATGTAGACAAGGGAAATGACAAAAAGATAGAATGCTCTTATTTGTGAGACTCACATTATCTATGGCTGCATATATTGCTGCTGACTCATTGGTTAATTTCAGATTGCACCGATGTGCTTAAACAATCATCATACGATCCTTGTATTATCAGGTAAGACAGACTGCCATCCTTTCAAATTAAAGACATTTCCTAAGAATATATAGCTTGACTTGTAAATTTACTTTTGTTCAAAAACATTTATCTGTTAACACTATTGCCATGGCATGAAATTATCTTTCTTTTTTTTATGTTTTAATTTGGTACTTAGCGAAATAAAAAACTTTAAACAGTAAACTTTGATACAACGTTGAAATCATTTGAAGGTACAGATGATTTCAGATAATTATTGAAAACACCCTTTCAAACATGCCATAATTATTTTAAAAGCACTTATTCTTCATTCCGTAATAAACTCTATCTTAATACTCTGAATTGTGACAAGTCCTTCTCCATATTTTGGCACCAACGTCACCACAACACTGTCATCATCTTCAACTTCCAAGTCTTCTAACAAATCCGTTATTCCCAGAGTAAAACAGGTTTTGATCTTCGAGTTTGAATGCACATGAGTATGTGGCAAACTCACAAAGCTTCCTGCAAACTCAGTATTGCTTGGTTTGACCTCCTTTTCATCTTCGTCGTTGATAAATACATCAAACTTCACACCTTTTTCCCTATCAAACTCAATCCCATCAATCACCAACACTTCTTCCTCTTCTTCCTTCTCCTTCTGGCTCCTCGACAGCTTTGGCCTTTTCACAAGGATGCTAACCTTTGAATCCAAAGTCAGAGGAAACTTTACACTCGCAATCTCAGCGGCTCGTGCGGCACCAACTCCAAAACTTTCTGCCAATGCCACCTTCTTACCTTTAGATCTTCTGCGCTTAGGCTTATTCTTCAGCCATGGAATGTCAACATCCTGGTAAACATACCCCAACTTTTTCGTGTCAACGGAATCTTTCACCCTTACACGCACAAGGTTCTTGTTTTCATCATAGAACAAAAAGCTAGATTCCAGCCAATCAGGTTTAGTGAAATCCCTTCTCTTCCCACCTGGTATTGTTTTCCATACGTTCCACATTCTATCCACGTTGGCATGGTGAGCATAGAAAATGGGGTCCCTTCCCGCTGAATAGAAGACTCCCATGTTCTCACGGTTAGGCTGTCTCTTATCACCAGTCCAAGAGTGAATTGGAATATGAGGAACAAGCTCTAAGGTTCCAGCACCAGGTTCAGGAGCAGAACCAGCGCTATAAGGGCTTCCTAGGAAGAGCCGTGGAAATTTCCCACCCGAGACAACATTTTTATACATTATAGCGAGGTTACTAGAGATTAGCTCATTTGGAGGTGGAGTCCCGTTGGGATCGTTATCGTCCTTTTTGCTATAGTCTAGGTCTATAAGAGTTGGTGGTTGATGATCCAGATTCCTGAGAGGGTCATAGAGAGGAGAGTTTTTATCTGTGAAAATGGAAGGGATTACCATGCCACCCTTAGGGTTGTCCCAGTTCCAATATGGGATAGAAAAATCTGGGTCATCAATCAAGCTTCCTAATATTCTCTCATAGAAATAAAGGTACCAACGATGGAAAGGGAAGAATAGCCAGGAGTTGTGGACTTGTAATTGTAGGTCAGGGAACCCAACTTGGCGATAGGCACCATTGCAGTAAGCACAGTGGATATTAGCTTGTTGGGTGAAACTACGAGGGTCTTCAGGAGGAAGGGATCTCATGATACCGAGAGCTTTCTTATACTTGGCTATGTAGGTATCATCCACAAACTGAGCAGCTGGTCTAACCCTAAGGAATCTTCTAGGTCGTGGAATCTCGAAATCTATGGGAGAAGAATATTGTGGAGGGCAACAATCGGTGGTTGGTACACCTTCTGGTAACTCTGGTAAGCGACAAGTTTTGAATTCAGGGGCAGTTGGAGCAGCAATGGCTAAAGGATTGACTGCAAGACTGGATGCACCGTAGAGTCCTCCAAGCCCAATGAGAATGTCCCTTCTATTTTTTTCAGCACTGTTTTGTGATGGTTTTCCTTCTTCATTTGGTATACTGTTTTTGTGGCTAGTGTGGCATGACACTTTGCAGAGACGGTGGTGTTTTGGTTTGCTATGTTTGGTGGGGTGACATGGAGTTTGATAAAGTCGGAAGGTGGAAGATGATGAAGAATGGAAAATGGAGAGTGACGTTGAGAAATGCGATGTAACGGAGACAGAAGGCATCATGTTAATAGGTTATTATCCGATACTCTTCGGACTCCGTTTTCTACCAGATATCCCTTTTTATGCTGAAACTCCAAAGGTGATAGATAGATATTTTGCCAACGATCACGTCATTTAATAACTCCACGTGAAAATACAGTAATTATATTTATTTTATTTTAAACACAGTAAATTTTTCTATTCATCAAATACTTTTCCATTCATTTAACATAAAATATAAAAATAAAATAATTATAAAAATATAAAATTTTGTATTTTTGAAGAAAAAAAAACGTGTCAAATAAATATAAAAAAGCTAGGTGTATAAAAAAAAATATTTTTTTCTTCATCCATCTACTCCAGTCAATAAAAGACAGATTATAAAATATATATACTTCTTCCCTTAATTTCAAGTCTGCTACCTTTGCCGACAATTCATCATCTCACTGTTGCACTAACCCACTCACAGATTTCAGCAGCCTTCGTTTTTCCCGTGCATCCAGCAGTCCAAGTTTTGTGAGTAACGTGTCGAAATGTAGATTTGAATGAGTTAAAATGGATTGCATGTACCACAAGGGAAGTAAAGTATTCTGCAACTAGTTTTCTTTTAAAAAAAACATTTTCTTTTAAAAAAAAAAAACAATGAGGAGATGGACAGAGGGGGATTCCCTTTTGAAAAACGATAAGGAAACGAACATGATCGAAAAACAAAGGAAGAGAAAACTATAGAGAACAATAAGAAGGAAGAAGTCTAAGAACGAGGAGAAAGAAAAAAGTGAAAAAATAAAATTCCCACACAAACTTTTTAAACAGATTTTTGAAAGAATTATGTACCATGATTTCTCTCATAAGAATTCGTAAGAGCAAAATTAATCTCTATCGGGCTTCCAAATATAAAAATTTTTCTTTGAAAACTACATCATCTTTGTATATTTAATTAGAGATATTCTCTTCAAACATCACATTGTAAGATGTTAATATCTTCCTACACATAACGACCAACTATCAAACTCACAAATTTGATTTCGCAGACCATCTCTTATTTTTATAATTTTTTCTTAATTTTCTATAATGAACTATGGTGACAGATCCCAAAATCTGATTTTTAAGGTTTTATTTATTATTTAAAAAGTTTTACCATTTTGGTATGTGACAATTAGATTTGTTGTTTGAGGAGTCTATTGTCTTAGAACAATAATATCATGACACACTTTTATATTCATTTGACAGAATACAAGGGTAAAATGATCTAAAAAGTGTAAAGTTTTGTAGTTTTTCAAAAAAGAAAAGAGTAAAAAGTAAGTAAGGATAGTGTCAAATAAATGTAAAAAATATAGGTGTGTCAAAGAATATTTTCATTGTGTTATATGTTATTAAGAAATTTGATATTTACTAGGTCTATTCAAAATCACGATGAGACCACTTATTAATGTATTCTCATGTTTAAGGTTAACATGTCTCAACGTGTGAAATGGGTTGGAGATCTCAAAACTACTAAATATAAGATAATTAACATAATTCTGGATTGGATAATAAGTATGAAGAGTAGAAATTTTTTAGTAATTAAATCATGAGGAACATTATAACAATGATAGTCAAGGAGAAAAGAAAGGGGAGTGGTGTACTTGGTAGTGCGCAAAGGGTGACAAACACGAGGGTTATTGTGTGTTGTGTTGAGATTATCAGATTTAGATGCAACAAAACTAAAGAATTGCTATGAATATTGAGAGTGTCATCAACATTGTTAATAATAGGTATGATAGGATTAAAGGGATCAGAATAGCGAAAACAAAATTATTGTCTTTAATGTTGGGAATCCAAGTATGAGTCTAAGTCCCACATTGGATAGAAATGAGAAAGTAGAGTGGTTTATAAGTGGGAAGAACCATTAACCCATTGCCTTAAGGTTTTGGGTAAAGAGTGGTGTCAATCTCTTATAAGGTTGGACTCACATCTCATTGCTCATTGACTCCCCGGTCAAAAACCTCCCCCTTGATACTCCTAACAGTGGTATCAGAGCTATTGGTTCGTATTCCGCTGCTATGAACAATTTCTCGTTGTGGAAATTGAAGATAAAGGCAATTTTGAGAAAGGACAATTGCATAGCTGCAATTGAAGGAAAACCTGCAGAAATGACAGAGCACAAGTGGAAAGAAATTGACAACATCGCCATCGCGAATTTGCACTATCAATGACAGATTTAGTGTTATCCAGTGTGGCGAAGAAAGAAACAGCAAGGGAGATTTGGGATGCCCGAAACTCTACACTCTCCGGATGAGTGAGTCCACAACGGTGACGGACCACATCAACCATCTAAACACTTTGTTTGCCCAACTATCAGCGGCAGATTTCAACATAGTTGAAAATGAACGCGCGGAGCTTCTACTGCAGAGTTTACCAGACTCGTATGATCAACTCATCATCAATATTACGAATAATAATGTTGAAGGTTGTCTACACTTTGAGGACGTTGCCGGAGCAATTCTTGAAGAAGAATCCAGGCGAAGGAACAAAGAAGACATACTGGAAAGTTCAAAGCAAACATAAGCTTTGGTGATGATGAGAGGAAGATCAACAAAATATGGGTCTAGTGGGAGTCAGTCCCATGATAAATCTCAAAGTAAGAAGCATCTCAAATGTTACAATTGTGGCAAGAGGGGGCATGTCAAGAAAGAATGTTGGCACGAGAAGAGTAGAAGAAAGAACTCTAAGGCATCAACCTCACAAGGTTGTATGGCAAATACTTCAGAGGATGAAGATATTCTGTGAGAAAGAGGGGAGATCTGGTAAGTCATAAAAGCTCAGAAGATCATGACATGTGCTTATGGGAGATACGTTGCAAAAGGCTAATGCAATGGTTACATCGACAAGTCAAGAAGAAGCGGTGTTGACTTGACATCATACTTGGACAAATGTCAAAGTGAAGTTTGCAAGGCAGAACGTAATTTGTACCCGGGCTTAAACATAGATCGATGTTTGCTAGTTTGACTACCAGAAAATAAAACACAAGAAGAATTGGTTTATTCTGATGTAAGGGAATCACCAGAGTTATTCCTAGGAAGAGCAAAGCTTATTCCAGGAGTTTGTGGGTGTACTACATCAAGAGGAAGTCAAATGTGTTGTTGTTACCAGTTCAGGGAAACTAAAGCACGAGCTTGAAACTGGGGAAAGAATTAAGTGCTTGCCTATGCTAACAATGTGAAGGGGTATTGCCTGTGAGTTCCACCTCTCACAAGGTTATTGTTAAGCAGGAATGAAATGATGCTCCAACCAAAAGGCTTTGAAGAATAACAAAACTTGGTTTGCAAGTTGAACAAATCTTTATACAGTCTAAAGAAGGCGCAAAGGTGTTGGTATAAAAGATTTGATTCCTTCAACATTAGCCTCGGATACAACAGACTAAGTTCAGACCATTGTACATACTACAAGAGGTTTGAGGATAATGATTTCATCATTTTGTTGTTGTACGTGGATGATATGTTGGTGGTAGGCTCCAACAAAGATCGAGTCCAAGAATTGAAGGCACAGTTGGCTAGGGAGTTTGATATGAAGGACTTGGAACTGACAAACAAGATTTTAGGGATGCAAATTCACCGAGACAGAAAAAGATAGGAAGATTTGGCTTTCTCAGAAGTAGAACTTACTGAAAGTCTTGCGGAGCTTCAACATGCAAGAGTGCAAGCCAATTTTACCCCATCTCCTATCAATTATCCTTAAGTATGAGTCCTAGCAGTGAAGCGGAGAGGATGGAGAAGTCTCGAGTACCGTATGCATCAGTGGTGGACAGCCTTATAATTGCTATGATGTATACAAGACTAGACATTGCAGAAGCAATGGGAGTGGTTAGTATGTTCGTGGCAGATTTTAGTGGAGAGCAGTGAAATATTGATCAAGTGTTGCATTGCGTTTCGGAGAATCAGAATTAGGTGTCAAAAGATATTGGCAGATTTACGTAAATTCGATTCTACTGAAGTTTATCAAAGGACAAGCAACACGAAGGCAAAGATGGTGTGAAGATTTGATTAGTTTAATCGAAATCTTCAAGTGAGAGATTGTGAGGAATGAAGTCCCACATTGGTGGGAACTTCTAAAAGGGTATGGCTTGGTGGTTATAAAAGAAACCCCTTGCCCCCTTTGTTAAACATCCCATTTTCTCATAGTTCTCTCCTTTCTTGTATTCTCATAATTTTGAGAAGTTCTTGTAGTGAGAGAGAGATGTTGTAAAATTTCTTCCACAGTATAAAATTTCTATTTTTCCTATTGTCGGTAATTTCTCTTCTCTATTTTAGTTGTGTGTGTGCTTATGTTTTATGACTGATACCTAACAAGTGGTATCAGAGCCGATGGTTAGTGTTGGTGACCAAGGCTCATACGAGTGTAATGATCCCTATATCAAAAGTCTTCCTGGCAAAGGGTTCCAGGAAAGTGTGACCCGTTAAGATGAACGGCGGTATAAAGGGCTACTCGTGGTTGGATGGGGATGCTTCCGCTGAAGAGGGAGCTAGAGAGGGAGTGTACCAATGACTCACCCTTGAGGGGGAGATTGTTGGGAATCCAAGTGTGAGTCTAAGTCCCACATTGGATAGAAATGAGAAAGTAGAGTGGTTTATAAGTGGGAAGACCCATTAACCCATTGCCTTAAGGTTTTGGGTAAAGAGTGGTGTCAATCTCTTATAAGGTTGGACTCACATCTCATTGCTCATTGACTCCCCGGTCAAAAACCTCTCCCTTAATACTCCTAACATTTAAAAGGAAAAATATTCTCATGAAATTTAACATCTTTAGAAATGAAACTTTTCCTAGTGTTTAAATCAAGCAGTTTATAACCTTTATAATTAACAGGATATCCTATCAACACAACAACAATAGTTCTAGAACTAAATTTATGTCTAGCTTAAGGTGTGCCAAAGACCTTAAAAATCAGAATAAGCAGGCGGTTTATTAAAAAACACTTCATATGGAGATTTATTTCCTAAAATTGGGTAAAGAATCCGATTCATGATAATCATTGTAGTATGAATACACTTACCCCTAATATTGATAGGAACATTAGATTGAAACCTTAAAAATCTAGCAATATGCTTTCTTTCCACTACATTGTTCAGGTCGTTGAACACAAGAAAATTGATGTAAAACTCCTTAGAAAAAAAAATGTGAAAGACAATTCTCTAACAATTATCATATGAAAAAACGTTAATTTTGGTATGAAACTGGTTTTCAATATAGTTTAAGAATTGAGGTATGATAATAATACATATTTATGTTCGAGGAAATAAACCCATGTAAATCGGCTTTTGCAATCAACCAGGTTAAAAAATATCGAAAACCATCATAAGTAGGACATCTAAATGGGTCATGAAGAATATCAAAACAATAAATACTAAAAGTATTTTTAGGAGTAAAAGGTAACATGTTTTGTTTAGAAAGAGGGCAAATATGGCAATGATCACTAGTGGAAAAACATTGTTTAACGTCACATCAATGACGTCGGTTAGCGAGTAGTTCGACGTATATGAGTGCACGGTGACATTAGCGTAAATAAGTTGGTATCTAGACGTCGGTTTCAAGGAGACGCGACGTCGTCTGCTCTTTCCTAAACCGACGTCCAATGTAATGAGGTAGGCGAGAAGACAGACTTTTCCTGCGCCATTGACGTTGCTTTTGATGGGGGCCCGACGTGTACTAGAGTGAAATTAATGCTCGTCACCTGATTCCCAGGCGTTTAGACGTCGAGTGGTCAACCACCGACGTCTATAGCCTGTCCGAAAGGCGGGAAGACAGAAATTTCTGCAAAAAATAGACGTCGTTTTTTGGGGACCTCGACGTCTGTAGGCCTGTAATTAATTATGTTCACCAAAATCCGAGGCACGTCGACGTCCGGTAGCAGAGCACGAACGTCTATAGTATTATAGACGTCGGCGCCCCTTCACAACTGTCGTCTACTTCCTTGACAGAAAATGAAATGTCAATCGGTTTAAATGTTATCTTGGACGTCGAATTAGTTAGATAACCGACGTCTAGGTGACTATAGATGTCGGTCCTGAGGGAACCGACGCCCTTTTCATTTTAAATAAACCGCAGACCCTTCGCGGCATTGTAGTTTCTGATATCATTGCGTCTTCCTCCTCTCCTTTTTCTCTCTTGCGGCATTGCATTATTATTTTTGATAACATCATCGTCTTCCTCCTCCCCTTTTTCTCTCTTGCAGCATTGCATCCCAGGTGCGTGTTTTTTTATGGTTACCGTTTAAACTTTGTTCAGTCTTTCATCGATTATCTTTTGGTTCTGGTTCAATTGATAAAATTTGTTTTCTTGTTTTGTGTTTTAGTGCAGTTTTTTTCCTCTCTTCGGGTAACGCAGTACCACATTCTTTCTTTGCTAGCTGCCTCCCAGAAAAAGCGGCGTCTTTTGGATTTCTCGTGGCGTTTCGACCCAAAAACGACATTGGGTCGTTGTTGCCTAATTATCGTTTCACCGTAATTTTTCCCTCTTACGGTTGAAAATGGAACTAAGCAAAGACCCAGGTTCAGTTTTGGGTTCAAATCTCATGATAAATTCAAAAGACGCAAGCTTTTTTTTGGGGGAAACTAGCAAAGAAAGAGTGTGCTACTGGATTATCCAAAGACAGGAACAAAACTGCACTAAAACACAACAACTACATTAGACGTCGGTTAATGCTTACACCGACGTCTGTAGTGATTTTATACGGCGGTTAGTGACATGTTCGATGTCTTTATGTGCTCTTAGACGCCGGGTATTGTGCTCTTCGACGTCTATATATTGCCTTTAGTCGTCGGTTTACACGCCTGCACCGACGTTTAGTGACGTCGAACATTGAACTAACTGACATTTGTATAGACGTCTATTATGTGTATGTCCGACGTCCATTGACGTCACCGGCTTTGACGTCGACTGTGAATGAGACGTTAAAAGCTCAAAATAACCGACGTTAAACAGCGTTTTTCCACTAGTGAATGAGTATTATCAATAGCAGTTAAAGAAATTTTTGAAGAAATGAGTTTGTATACAGGAGCATACATCTGTCTTAATCTCTTATGCCAAGTATTATAAGTGACATTATTACTTGAAATTAGCAACAAGTAAAAATGGGTTTACGAAAGTCAAAAACCAAAAGACCATCTTGTTGCTTAGCAATGCCAATCGTCTTCTTGGTGTGAAGGTCCTGCAAAAGGAAATTATTAGGTTACACGGTGAAACGAAAAGGATTTGTCTCAATTAAGGTGAGTAAAGATGAGAGGTTAAATTTGAATGAGGGAATAAAAAAACATTGTGAACAAAAATTTCTTTAGTAAGTCTAATGCTACTTACTCCTTCAATAGGAACTTTGACAAAATTAGGGAGTAAAAAACATGTGCATTATGTTAATATGTCAAATATTCTATTAACGGATATTATGCAATCAAATATTGTATTAGTTATAATTTAGATATTATTATAATTTGTGCACCTATAATTCCTTTAATAGATGAAGAATTATAGGATCCTTGAATGTGTGTATGTGTGTGTGTATATATATATATATATATATATATATATATATATATATATATGTATATATGGTACTCTAATCTTTGAAATAATACATCAGAATTATTCTTTAAACCTTTTAATATGGTATCAAGAGTCAAACACTAATATCCTCTACAATATAGGAATCAGTGTCTTTTTTCATTGAATATTTTTTATGGCTTCTTCCGAAAAAAAATCAATCGGAGAAACATGATTCTGAAACTTCCGCGACTTCCCAGAGTTATATTTTTACTGCTACCAGATTTGTGACCAAGTCAGGTATATCTAACTCTGCCCTGAATCTTTCTGTTGTTACTAAGGGTAGTAATTGGATAATTGATTCAGGTGCTACTAATCATATGACTTGTGATCCTCATATATTTACTAATTTTTCCTCTAATTTTTCCTCATATATGTGTGTGTGTGTGTGAAGTAGCATCTGAATCAATAATTCACTAATAAGAATTAACCATAAGTCAATGATCAAGATATTACCTATAATATTGGTAACATTGTCATTTGAAGAAGAAGGATTCAAAGGTTTTAAAAGAACTATTTATATTATTAATTGTGTGTGTTGGTTGATAAGTCAATTAGCTTCAGACCGTTGAGTACCTCTTTTCACCGTCCAGTTTTGTGAATGCTTTGGTGTTGAGCAGTAACAAGGCATCGTTGACTACCATCTTGCACTACAAGTCTAGAGCAATTTAATTTCGAGACACTAAGCGGAAAAAGAGTGTCGTTGAGCATAACCTTTTGCTAGAAGAATGATGTTGAACGTCACCTTTTTCGAGAAGTCTAGCGTTGAGGGCCACCTTTGAGCGACAAATTTGTATGCTTGATTTGTATTTCTTTTCTTGGCTATTTGGCATTGATTTAAATAAACTTTAAGTATGTTTGTAGGAATTATGCTTGTGGAAGTGAGGATTTTGTTATTGGAATGTGTGGAAAATGTTGTTGAGAAATTTTTCAAGGAGAAATTTGATATGGTGGTGATGTTTAATGTATGCTTTGACATATAGGAGTTCAGAAAGGAGGTATCCTGATATTCTACCAAATTTTCAATTCATATAGAGAGGAATGGTGGGGGGAGAGAATGGTAGGAGGTCCCACTAAACTATTTAGTCTTAGGCACGAAGGAGATTAACCTCGTGAGTAGTAAGGTGAATACCTCTATGTTTATGACTCTACATAGTATAAATACTACTACAAATGCACGTCTATAGTGAAGTCCTACGTCAATAGCATATATCTGGATAATTGAATCTAGTGTCAATCGTTTATGTGTGTTTATCTTAGGGCATTTCTTTCTACACACTAGCTTATCTTGCTTTGTTTTTATGTTTTGTTGTTCTTTTGCAATGGTTGCTTCTTAGTGTGAGGAGATGACAAGTTAGGTGTTTATATGTATTTGATGGATGGCGATGACATGACAACATAATTGTATAGTTTTATCTAATTATTTTGTGTAGGAGTTCTTTCCTTTTGAGTAACTTTAGTAGTTAGAAGTTGTTGTGTACATATATTATATTACTATAGTTATTAAGATAAATAATTATATTAATATCTTATATTTCATAACTAATAACTATGTATTATGTATTATCAAACTTTATAATATTTTATTTAATAATTTTATACTATGAAATGAGATGTTACAAATATTACCAAAATCGTAGATCATGTACTTACATCTTATTCTCGTAGAAATATAAATAGCTTAAACTTATAAGCAAAAGTAGAAAAAGACATAAAGAAATAAAATATGTATGAAATAAAAATAAAAAAAAATTACCCATTTCACTACAAAATTATTTAAAATTACCAATAGAATTTTTCCAACGAAAATACTTTTTCAATAAATTTGAATTACCAACATATTTATTACTTACGGATTTTTTCATTGGTAGTGTATATTTTACTTACTAAAAAAATTTGTCGATAATTTATATTTCAATTATCGACAAAAAAAAATTGTTAGTAATAAAATTCGTCAGTAAATGAAATAAACATTACTGACGGAAGATTTTATCGGTAAATTTATCGGTAAATGAAATACACATTATTGAAAAAAAAATTGTCGGTAAAATGCACGGGAATTTTTCCTCCCTTTTTCACTCTATCCGCAAGATAAACACTTATTATTTTTCTTTCTCCCGCAGGTCTTTATCATATTTGTGCAATAGCCCTTCTTCTCCTACTTCCCTGTCTCACCACTACAACTACAAGCCAGACCACCTCCATCTTTTTCTTCTCTAACCCATGTAGGGAATGGGTAATGTCTCTATTCTTCCTGTTTTACGAAACAATGCAACCAAGCACTATCATCACATTCAACGTCACCTTTGTACGCTCTAAGTCCAGCAAAAGCCAACATTTGTCACTGTCATTACGATCAGAGACGTGATCTACACTGTTTGGCATGAATCTTAATAATTTTTTTAGTGTGTTCATTATTCTTGATAGATAAAAATAAAAGAAAGAACAAAGACAACGGGAAAAGAACATGATCCAAATTGCGCTATTTACCAACAGATTTTTTTGTCGATAATTATCAATAAGTTTTTTCGTCAATAATTATTGACGAATTTTTTCATTAGTAATTATCGAAGGATTTACCGACAAACATTTTCGTTACTAATGAAACAAAAAAATTTGTCGAAAAAATTTATTATAAATATTTTTACTAATAGATTTTTAACTGACGATAAACCATTAATAATTTTAATTTATTGACGTATTTTATAATGAATTTTCACCATAGTAATATATTTTTTCTTGTTTATAAATCATAACTCTGAAAATTAATATCTTATACCTAAAAATAATTTATTACATTGTTATTAAAATTTTATTTATCTTTATAAATGTTAAAGATGATATTTACACCGGAATTAAGTTTTTATATAAAGTCATCTCATTGTTATGAGAATAACAGGCCTAACAATGATGAACACGGTGAATTACCACAAATTGAAATGTGAAAAACAGATACTTTTATTTAAGAAATGATTTAAGGAAGATAAAGAATATAAACAAGAACGTTGAATAATTTTATATTAATTTTAATTCTACATTGACTTATATCCCATCAATCTTATAAATAAAATTTTAATATTCTTGAAAAATATAGTTTTATAGACACTTCTTCTCAAATAATATACCAAACAACAATGTGGTGTTCAAATGAACAGATTGTACTCTTCATGTGGGTTTGCGAGCAATGAAATAAAACGATAGTGTTGTTCACTTTTGTCGATTTGCGACGACAGAATTGAGAGGATTTGCGAGATACCTGCTTTTTGTATCACACGCAGAACTGAGAAGATTTGCGGTGAATTGAAGGAAAATGTAATTTTTCTCCTTAATAGACATCATAATACCAGTTGAGAAT
Source organism: Vigna reflexopilosa (assembly GCA_027742785.1). Classification (NCBI taxonomy): domain Eukaryota; kingdom Viridiplantae; phylum Streptophyta; class Magnoliopsida; order Fabales; family Fabaceae; genus Vigna; species Vigna reflexopilosa. The sequence goes on along the minus strand of CM050911.1, from coordinate 10,793,711 downwards.
CCTTATTGAAGACCTTGAAGGCGTCACGAAGTTAGCAATCGAATGGTTCGGGTTTCGTGTGTTTGGCCATGAGATCAAGGAATCGGTGGAAGTCGAATGGGGTGGTGAGATTATCTTCGGCTACGATGGACTTTAGTTGGGCCTGGGTCGGGTTCCCTCCGAGTGACTGCATCAGGATCCCGAGCTCCGAAAGCGCGATAAGCAACTTCATCATAAACTATTACAAATATATTTGTATGTTATTATATTCGCACTTTTTTTTTATGTTATGTAATATTCTAACTTCATTTAATTATTTGTTTCTTCAAAATTAATCAATCTCACTTCCATAACAAATAAATTCATACTACTTGGTAGTAAATTATATTACAAACAAATACTACATTTAAAAATAAATTCATTTTACTAAATTATAATTTTTTTACTTTTTAAAAATTAATTTTAATAATTATTTTAATTTTTTTACTCTATAAACATTTTTACAATTAAATATAACATTAACAAATATCATTTTATATTACTTTAATAACTAGGGACATTTTGGTATTCTTTAATTTCTACCATTTAAACAATTTTTTTAAATATGTCACATCAATCAAATCCTACATTAATTCTCACAAACTCTACTTCTAGATCCACTTACATAAAAAACAAAAAATTTACTCTCAAATATATTCAATCACTTTTCTCATATCATCTCATATAAACAAAACATTAAGGACATTTTAATATTGGTTAAAATACCTTTTTAGTCCCCAAGTTGGGGTGGGAATTTTCATTTTGTCCCTGCTTTCAAAAATGAAGCTATTTGGTCCCCATGTTTCCAATTTTGAGTGTAATCGGTCCCTTCCGTTAAGTAGATGCTAACAACGTTAAGTGTTAAGTGACTGTGTCTGTTATGTGGCAAAAAATGTGGTCGTGGCAATGAGGTGGCAGCATATGTGGTGTTTTAAATTTGGGAAAATTACATATATGAATTTTTTTTAATTAGGGAAAATAAAACAAAGTTAGTTATTTTAAATTAGGGGAAAAAAATTAAGGTGGAACCAATGTCGTTTCTGAAGACACAATTATGTTAGGTCTTAGATTGGGAAATTAGGGATTTTGCAATTGACGTTGTGATTGAGTGTGTGGAAGGTACGAGGTGCTGGAAGCATTGACGTTGAAGAAGAATTTTGGTTGTCGTTCTCGAAGGGGATTTCTGAGCGAAAAGGTTCGAGACATTGGTCTTCGACGTTGAGGTGCTCTTTCTTTCTTCGAAGCGAAAAAGTTGAAGGTGATGATTTCTTTCGACCTTTTTGATGTAGTTGCTTTCCCCCATGGAACTTGTCTAGTTGTCCCCTTTGTATGTTGTGATGTGGTCCCTTTAATTGTGTTGTTGTACCTTTTATTCTGTTGTGGTCCCAAATTACTTGTTTAGTGTTGATTTTTTTGTTCTATGTAGTGGTTTTGGTTCGAAATTAGTGCGTACTGTTTGTTGTCTTTTGTAAGGTTGAACCTGTGGTTGTTATTTAAGCTCTATTTCATGCTTCTTTATTATTTAATTTGTTGTAGGTGAACTAGTTATTGCGTGTCATAAAGTCTAACTTTTGTATGCCTACACGTGTTAGTAACGTGTCATATTTACAATTAAGATGTATCTGAAAACTGTGATAGTTCTCATACTATATGCATGTGTCTGACACTCAGTTTTATATAGGCTTATAAATAGTTGATAAGTAAAGATAATGGAAAACCTTGGTGTTGAGGTGGTGTTTCACCATGGGGGAAAGTTTCTGAATGATGGGTCATTCGGATACCGTGGAGGGGACACAAGTACCTTGATGATAGACATAGACAGATGGAGTTATTTTGAAATGTTGGCCATACTTAAGGAGATGGGATATAGAAATGTTAAGGAATTGTGGTATTCCCTGGGTGGTCATGTTTTAGAGGATAGGATGGAATTGTTAAGTGATGACAAGGGAGCAATGCATGTGGTGAACATTGCATTATTGAATGGTAAAGCTCATGTGTTTGTGGTTCACAAGGTGTCTGAACCTGATTATCTTCTGCAATTGGAATATAATGTTGGTGAAGGTGGTGAAGGTGGTGAGGATGGTAATGTTGGTCAAGGTGAAGGTAAAGTTATAGAAGAGGTTGAAGGTAATGTTATAGAAGAGGATGAAGATGTTGAAGTTCGAGAATACGGAAATGGTAATGGTACTGAAACTGCTGAATGTGGAGATGATGTTCAACATGTTGGTGTTGAAGGGGATGTGCAGGCTGCTGTAGTTAGTGGTGAAGGGGATGTCCATGATGATGTAGGTGGTGCTGAAGAAGATGTCCATGATGATGTAGGTGGTGCTGAAGAAGATGTCCATGATGATGTAGGTGGTGCTGAAGAAGATGTCCATGATGATGTAGGTGGTGCTGAAGAAGATGTCCATGATGATGTAGGTGGTGCTGAAGAAGATGTCCATGATGATGTAGGTGTTGGTCAACAAAATGTTCAGGAGGAGGTTGAAGTAAGTAGTTGGATAGGGTCTGATGAAGAAGCCTTTGTTAGTAAAGATGATTTGGTGGATGTTGATGTCCATGCAGATGAAGAACTTCAAAACCAAGACCACGAAGGTAGTCTTTTTGTTGAAATGGGAACAGGAAGTGGAAGTACCTCAAAGTTCCATAAACAGGCTAGGGGCTTATCTGATACTGAGTGGGAATCTGATAGTTGTGATGCAAGTGATGAGTCAGATGAAGAAACAACCCGAGATGGACATTTTGGGATCTTCTCAGAGCCTGTTAATATGAAAGAATACAAATGGCAACTAGGAACATACTTCCCTGATAAAATAGATTTCATTGATGCAATTAGAACTTATGGAATACATAATGGTAGGAAGTTGAAGATTTTTAAAAACGACAAGAGAAGGATATGTGTTAAGTGTTGTGGATCACAAGGCAAATGTCCATGGTACGCATATTGTGCCTATAGGAGTAGCCAAAGTACATGGCAACTAAGAAAGATCATAGATAGACATACATGTAGTAGGGAATTCAACATTGGTCTAGTTACCTCCAAATGGTTAAGTGGGAAATTAGAGAAGAGCATGAAAGCAAACCCAGATATAAATCTGAAAAATATGCACACTAAGTTTTGTCAAAAATGGAACATTGGTGTGTATAGGTCTACAACAATGAAGGCAAAAGCAATGGCAACAGCCAACATTGAGGGTTGTTTCAAACAACAATATGAAAGGTTGTATGACTATGCACATGAAATACTTAGATCAAACCCTGGCTCAACAGTGAAAGTGAAAGTAGATGGAGTTGGTGATAATGTTATATTCAATAGAATATATGTTTGTTTAAAAGCATGTAAGGACAGCTTTGTCTCATGCCGGCCTATTATACATTTGGATGGTTGTTTTTTAAAAGGCAAGTATGGAGGTGAGCTTTTAACAGCTGTGGCAAGAGATGGTAATGATCAGATGTGTCCATTAGCATATGCTGTGGTTGAAGTAGAGAACAAGGAAACATGGACTTGGTTTTTAGAATTGTTAATTGATGACCTTGGAGGTGGGGCATCATGTTCAAGGTGTACCTTTGTGTCAGATCAACAGAAAGTAAGTAAATGTCTACCTTCTTTAATTCCTTTCTTCAACAACCTATATAGAGACTCATACTTACCTTCATTAATGTCATAGGGACTTAAGCTAGCTTTACAACAACTATTGCCTGGTGTGGACCAACGTTTTTGTGTAAGGCACATTTATGCCAATTTTAGGATAAAATATCCAGGCATTAACCTTAGACAACTACTTTGGAAGGCAGCAACAACTACAAACCCCCAAGCATGGGAATCAATCATGAGACAAATGAAGGATGTCAACGAAGACGCCTTTAAACACTTGATAGCTATTCCACCAAGGTAAATAAATCTCAATTCCTTATTTTCTTTCATATTATTTGAATCTTTCTTTCTTGTCCACATAGTTAACTTTGACTTCTTCTAGATTTTGGTCTAGGTCCAGATTTTCAGCAAGACCTGCATGTGACACACTTGTTAATAACATATGTGAAGGTTTTAATAGCGTTATTTTAGAGGCAAGGGAAAAACCAATAATAACAATGTTGGAGGAGATTCGTAGCTACCTAATGAAGAGGTGGGCATCCAATAGACAGAAGATAACTAAGTTTCATGGTCCCATTTGTCCTAAAATTCAGAAAAGACTACAAAAGGAGATAGACAAGACACAATATTGGATACCTAAGTAAGTAAGAATGAGTTAATAATGAGATACTCACTTTGTACAAAATTTTTACTCATATTTTTATGTTTTGGCAGTTGGTCTGGGCTGCTAGTATTTGAGATCCGCCATACTTCCAACCTTGCTGAAAAGGTTGTGGTTGATGTACAGAAAAGAGATTGTAGCTGCAGGAAGTGGACTGTCTCAGGGATCCCTTGCTGCCATGCACTCACAGCCATGAGGTTTTTAAACATCACTCCAGAAGACTACTTGCCAAATTGGTTTAGAACCTCCACTTATGAGGAAACTTACATTCCAATAATATTTCCTCTCAATGGCCCTGAGCTATGGGAAAGGACACAATATCCTGATATTTTACCACCTCCAAATAGGGTGTTGCCGGGTAGGCCAAGGAAAAAAAGAAGACTGGAAAGCTGGGAGCAAAAAAGAGATGATACACAACTTGGACAAGCTGGAATCCCAAAGAAATGTAGCATTTGTAGACAAGTAGGGCATAGAAGACCCAATTGCCCTCAAGCAAGTCAACAACAACACCCAACACCTACACCAGACCCCACTCAAGCAACTGAACAACATATAGCAGACTCCACTCAAGCAACTGAACAACCTATAGCAGACTCCACTCAAGCAAGTCAAGCAACTGAACAACCTACTCAAGAAAGTCACATTACTGAAGATCACACTACCAGACCAGTGTAGTTAACACATTTCTGTTGAAGACTTTTGTGTTGTTTTTTGGAGATGTAATTTAAACTTTTTCTAGTTAATCTGTCATGAGCTTTGTACTCAATCTGTTGAACACATAACTTTTCGTTGTATTTTGTTAAGTAGTTAATCTGGATATGAGCTTTGGACTCAATGACAGCTCATGTTTTGTATAATTTGTCATGTATTTGGATATGTATTTTGGCACTCAATGACAGATCATGTTTTGGATAATCTGATGGAGTTTTGGATAATCTGATGGAGTTTTGGATAAACTGATGGAGTTTTGGATATAATTGTCATTGCCATATTGCTTTATTTGGATATATTAAAGTTTTTACTGATATTGTTAAAGGCATGTTGCCTTGTGTCATATTTTTGCCTTGTCTCATACCAATAACAGCTTCTTCATTAAACAACAACTTCTTCATTACAACCACATTGTTCAAAAATACAGAAAAATTCTTCAACATAACAACCCCAACAACACCTTTTACAATTTTAAAACAAAAGACAGACAACGATGATGTTAACAATCCCCATCAGACATACCAACCCCAACAACACCTTCTCCCTTTTCTGATAAAGCAACACTGACTTTTCCAAACTACTGATCTTTCTCCTTTGCCATGCAATTGTAGTATCCCTTTCATCTATATATTCTTCAGTTCGCCATTTGAAGAAATCACATCCTCTCACTTCTTCGTTTCTACTCCGCTGTTCCAAAGAACTAACCAAAACCATGTCAGGATACACCAAACTAATGTACCCAAAAATTTAAACAACATCAAAATAACAAACCTTGTAATTAGGGCAGCCCCAAAAATGTCTGCCCTCATTCTTCACAGTTTTTGCGACTCTTAAAACAGCTACCTCTCCACAATAGCATACATGGTTTCCAACCATTGCTCCTCTTGATGAAGCACTACGAGATCTCCCCCATGACCAAGAAGAAGACTGATTCATTGACATTGCTTCCAGTAAGGAGACGATAATGCTTCGTCCACACCTACAAAAAAAACCCAATCCCAAATAGCCAAGTTAGGGCACCCACCTGACAAAGACCCAACTTCATAAAATAGAGCAGGAACTTGAGGCAAGGTAGCTCCTTCTGCCAACCTCCTTCCAGCTCACCTCAGCCAAATCTGCTTCACATCACCTTCTTCATCTCACCTTCTTAAGTTCAGGTTCCACACGAATATATTAGGGCAATTCGGTTTTTAAATTTTTTTTAAGCCTAAGATGATATTTTCACATCTGTCATTGTTAAAAAAAATTTCCCCATGTTAGATAACTCATGTTGCCACATAAGTTAACACTTAACGCTGTTAGCATCTACTTAACGGAAGGGACCGATTGCATTCAAAATTGGAAACATGGAGACTAAATAGCTTCATTTTTGAAAGTAGGGACAAAATGAAAATTCTCACCTCAACTTGGGGACTAAAATGATATTTTAACCTTTAATATTTTATATTTAATTCATTACTTTTATTAATAATTTGTTAGATCGATTTCAGTTTATAGTCGACTTAATAGTCTCTTTCACCTATATTATTAACCTATATAAGCTATGTTCACAATATTAAAAAATTGTCATTACTTCTATAATTACATAGGTTTTGAAGAAAACGATTTATCTTAAATGTCAATGTACAACCATTAATTTGTATTACTGAATTTCAAAAAATAAAAATATTGAAAAATCAAGTTGAGTTTATAGTGCATGATAAATCACAATCAATCATAAATGTAATGAATTCATCGTATTGCATCGTTTTCCACATGATTCAAAGCCAAAACATCAATAGTACGAATATATCCTCCAATAAAATTATACATTAATTAAAAATTTATTTTTATAAAATATATATTTTAAAAATCATCATAAATGTGAGATTAAATTTAAAAAAAAAGTCATTAAATAAATAATTCTCTATCTATCTGTCTATCTATATGTGTGTGTTCAATTCCGCAATTTCATCTCTCTCTCTCTCTCTGTTAAATTCAGCAACCAATTCCATCTCTCTCTATTCAATTCCTCAACCAATTCCATGTTGTTAGGTGTGATGTCTGAAAAGGACATTGATCTTTTGGAAGTAGACAGTGATGTTTCATTTTTTCTTTATATATTTTAATCTCTATTTAAATATTAATTATGAGAAACTCAGATGACAGAGGAATGAACTATAGAAAGGTAAAAGGTCTAATATCCCTTATCTTCTACCTAATAAGCAAGCCAATATATAGAGTTGCAGTGATATCCTTCTTATTAATGTTATTAATTTGTGCGGTCGTTAAATAGCCAGGGATAATGGGAACAGTACAAAAGAGTGTTCATGGATACTCCTAAAAAATCAATCTAAAATAATAATATTTTATTTAAAAATTTAATATATATTATCATATTATTGAATTGTCAACTGTATTAATTTTTCTAGAGCCAAACAATTTTTTTCTATACATAAAAAAACAAAGTGATTGAAAACAACACTTGTGGTGGAACTAAATAAGGTAGTTTCTTTCTGCACCTTCTAAAGTTTTTCTTTTCTGCATTTTTATATGAAAAAAAATGTCTATCTTATTGTATTTATACAGCGAGAATCTTTCTTAATGAATAAATTTTAACAAAAATAGCTAAATTTTAAAAAGTTAGATGAATATATAAATAATGTTTTTTTGTTTCAGAATAAAAAGTTGTACTTTTAAACAGATCATTTCGGTGTTTTAGACAAAAATCTTCTTTTAAGTACATATTTTTGTTATTGCTTTCTATTTTTGTGTAGTGTTAGGATGTGCTTTGGATTCATGATTTTTGTTTTTTGTCTTTTTATTTTATATTGTTTTAATAAAGTGGTACTTCATTAGTAGGACTTTACTTTTTTTAGATTTTTTTTGTATTAAAAGTTTATTTATTTTTAATTTAGATTAACATAGTTTTCTTATTTAAAAAGTTCTTTTAATTATTTGATTAATAAATAAAAAGTTAAATATTAAATTATTATCATATATTTTTCAAATATATGTATATATGAATAAAAATCACCTATAAATTTTAAAAATCAAATAAGCTAAAAAATCTTAAAACAAAAATATCTATATAAAAATTAAAAAAAAAGAAAAAAAATTTTAAAAAGTAGAAAATATTGGAAATTTTTTATTTTAATTTATTATTCATATTATTAAAAAATATTTCAAAATAAAAAGAATTACACAAAATTAAAAAAAATTAATTAAATTATTAAAATAAAATCTAAGAAACGTACAAATTAAAATGAATGAATGAGAAAAGTCATACTATACCTATAATAGTTCTATGAGAAAAAAACGTGAGTAGGTGTAAAGAGAGACTACTATAGAAAAAAAAAGCACGTGTTTATATATAGAAACAATTGTGTGAAGCTGAGCTGTCTTTATAAAGATTTCAAAATATATTTTTTTTTAGAAACATATTTAAGTAATATGATTTCTTTATTCTAAAGTCATTTTTTTTAGTATGATTTATTTGTACTATTATTTTAAAATTTTAAATATTTCTATAAATTTGAATAAAAATAATGAAAGAAACCAATTTTTTGAGTTATAGAGATTCTACTTTCTTAAGTTTTAAAATAATAACAATTTAAAGATTTGATGTAATATTACAAAATATAACAATAATTTACTAAGTAGATACTTATTACATTTGTACAAATATTTATTATTCTAATTAAAGAAATAAAAATATATATCCAAGATCTCTATACGAATATAAAATCTGTGCATATCTTTCTTTATGTTAGTAAAGGATATATTTGTATCGATATTTGTACATATTAAAAAATTAAATATTTTTATTAAAATAAAAATCGCAACAAGCATATAAGTATTGAATGTCAAAATAAACATATATTTTTTACAATATAAAGTAATAATGAATTTTATTTAAGAATAAGTATACATCTATTCAAATATTTATTAAATAATCTTTTTATAGAAAATAAAAATTAACCAAACACGATAAAAAAACAATACACAGTTTTTAATATTAAGTAATAATAAAAAATTTTAAAACAAACCATAAAGTAAACTAAAAATATTTTGATGATGTTAGAGTTATATGTATTTAATTATTATATTTCTAAATTCAATTTAAAAATTTGAATATAGATAATAACTACCTATAAATTTAGTCTTCCATCTTAAAAAAAAAATTCATAAACAAATCATTTAAAAATAGGTTTAAATTCTTCATTAATCTTATATTTATATAAAAAATTTAAAGATCAAACTGAAATTTACATACAAATATAAGGACCAATAAAAGATTTAAGCCTTAAAAATATCACAAAATGATTTGGCAGGACAAATTTGGTCTTCTTTGTCCAAGACACATGTGATGGGCAGGTGTGTATGACCTGTATGTTCCCATCTTTATCATCATAATTATCCATGTTTTCCTCAGAAAAATATATACCACACAATCAATTAAATAGTTTTATGCTGATAAGAAAATTAAATAGTTCTATTTTAAATTATCTAAAATGTGTTATATATGTAGGGCTTGTTTGAGGGAGAAAAATACAATGACAAATTATTTCATTTGTTTAGATTTTTTATTTCATCCATTGAACAAGTGTCACCATCTATTATGGAAGCACGTGAGCTTTTAATAAGATTTGATTTTTAAAATTTTGACACCTCTAGTATTTTATTAAGCATATGGAAATAATTTTACAACTAGTAAAAATATCATACAAAAATTTCAAGTGTGTGATTCACTTTTAGTAGAAATATTATTATTATTATTATTATTATTATTATTATTATTATTATAAAACTCCAAATTTAATAAAAGTGGTTTACTAATTTAAAGTGTTGTATTAATGATATTAAGCATAAGTGGTGATAATGGTCACAATCAAATTAACACTTAACTATAATTCTAATATTGTTAAACCAATAATTAACAAATTAGACAGAGAAAAAGTCAATCTTAAATCGTTTTACATCTATCTTTAGCAAATTAACTTTTATAATAATCTATACTAAGGATAGTAAAACACCGAACAAATAAAAGATAAAAATAAAAATTTAACTTAATGCAATTAGTTACTGATATTCAAGAAAATATAATGTTTAAAAATCTACAAAAATACACTTAAAAGAATTAACATGCAAATAGTTATGATATGTTAATATGAATGTGTCTAATATTATTATATAAAAAAATGGAATTTTGGTATAAAAAAAAGTAAATAACAAGTAAATAAAATATTATAAAAATAATGATAGTAAAACAGGTTAATTCCATTGATAGTTCAAAATAGATTAATTATCCATTGATAGTAAATAGATTAATTCTACCTTCGAAGGTCGGATGGTGGATGTGAATGAGATATTAACAACTAAAGCAGTCGACAAAACAATTATGACCAAAGATTATTATGATGAAGAGTTCGGAGAGGAGACCGTCAGAGTAAGTCCTTCAATTTTTGTTGACCCAATGAATGAGGACAAAGAGAATGCTAATAATGAAAATGGAACTAATGAGTAGATCACAACTTAGATTTCTTGTGATTTGAAGTAGTAGTTTTTTCTTTTCTTTTTGAAAGGTCGAGTAGTAAGGTCGAAGACTTTATAAACAAATTGATATGAATGAATCAAACTTCTTGTCATCTTATCTTATTTTACTTTCATAACTTGTGTACTTTTTGCTTTCACAACTTGAATGAGTAGATTTATGTATATGGTCGAGTGGTATGTTGATAAATATTGCGTAGTTAGCATGATGAAATAGAAGTATAAACTTTGTAAATTGTTAAGGTTCAACCAAGACCAATTAGGTAAGCGTCAAGAAATTCCATGAAAGGTTCGACTAGGACCACCTTTGTAAGAGCAGGGAACTGCATGAATGATTAAACCAATATTGCCTTGGTATGCAACAGGGAATTGCATGAATGGTTCAACCAGGACTGCCTTGGAAGACGATAAGGAAATAGGGAGTCAAATCTACATTAATTCTGTATAAAATGCTTAATAACTATCTCAATTTCACTTGTTTTATAGGATTCAAAGAGTATAGGGAGTCAAATATGCATTTTAAAGAAAATAATAATTTATAAAATTTTATTGAAATCTATCACAGCACGACTACAACATCATTTTTAAGGGCTTGAGCCATGAAAAAAACCGAGCAAAGAAGGTTTCCTCGGCCTTTTCCTGAGGCTCTAGCCATGGAGAATTCTTCACTATGAAGTAATGTCAGGCAGTTCCAACCCAGCTACTTACTGCTTAAGCCATGAAGGAAACCCACAGTGGGAGGAAACCTCACGGTTAAAGTCATGGATCACCGCTTAAGCCACGTTGTTATAAATATCAACATTTTGGACATGTTTAAGAGACTTCAAAGAAACCTTTAGGACTTTGGTTTATATACTTTTGATAGCACTTTTAGGGAGAGACTTTAAAGAGTCTTCTCATCCACATCCTCTATAACTAATAAAATATTTTTAGAGGATTAAGAGATGAATTATCTTCATTACTTATACTTCTTTCTATCGTTTATGAGGAGCTAAATCTCCATGTGTTGGAGTAAAATATAAATAGATTTGAACTCTCTTGTATTCAGTAATATCTTCCATTATGTATGAGTTCTTTTTATCTAAAGTTTTTTAATTGATTTAATTTAACGTTGGATAAATTGATCACTCGTTTTATCTAACTGGCTTAAGATTGAGTAGGAACTGGTCTTAAGTTGTGGTCTAATTAGTTATCTCGTGGGCTTCTAAATGATAGGAATAGATCTAGGGTGTGTAGTTGGAGATAGAGTCTTGATCTTAATATAGGTGAACTAGCCAAAACGTCATTGAGGAATCATATTGAAGGATGGCAATCCTAGGCTCTAGGTGTCAGGAATGGACCTAGAGTTACACCTAAGCAACTCCAAGGACTTAATCATCTAAAGTTGCATGATTAGAGGTAGATCTGATGCAAGAAAGGAAAAATTTGTGAAGTCAAGCTTCAACACAGTTTAATCATTCAAAAGTCACTCATTTAGTAACTTAAACTGATTTCCAATCTATTTTACAACATTTTCACCAATACAAACTTGTTTTCTACATATAAATTGTTTTACGAAAGAAAAAATAATTAAAACATTGCGTTTTCTACCAAATCCCTTTGGATATGACACTTGTTTACTATAACAACCCAATATACTTGTTGGTATATTTTGGGTTGCAAACCGATCCCAAACAACGACCTTGGTAGAAGACAGGGAAGTGAATGAAAGGTTCGACGATCTTGATAGGCTATAGGAAACTGCATGAAAGGTTTGACTAAGACCGCCTTGGTAAGCAGTAGATATTGTATCAAAGGTTTGACCAGGACCGCCTTACTAAGCGACAGGGAACCGTTTAACTACCTAAAAAATAGTCAAAAAGAAGTTTATTCATGAAGGGAAAATAGATCGAGTAGGCAAAGAGTACACTTAAGGTTATAATCAATTAGTTATCTACAAGTTCCTTTCTGAAATAAAACTTCAAATGTGTTATATTTTAAGTGTTGGGCTTAGGTTGCCTGACAAATACTCTATCGTATAAGCACCTTTGTCGACATCTTCAACTATACAGAATGAGTCTTCCCAATTGACGGAGAACTTGCCATCATTCTTTCTGGCATTGCTAGTCATTCACCATACTAGGTCACCCTTTCTAAATCTTCTAGGTTGCAACTTGGAATTATACTTTCTAGTCACCCTCTATTTTTTATCTGCCTCATAGATCTAGAACTTTTCTTGTCTTTCAACAAGCAAGTCTAATTGCAATCCCCGTCATAGTGTTGTCATCGCAAAGATTGTTCTCTAATCTCCACTAGGATCATGATGTCGGTGCCGTATATTAAACTGAAAGCAGTCTCTTTGGTTGAAGACTGAAGAGTACACTTGTATGCCCACAACACTTCTAAGAAGTCTTTCGGCCACCTACCCTTTGCCAAGTTGAGTCTCTTCTTCCATTTAACCAAGATAAATTTGTTGATGGCTTCGACTTTCCCATTACATTGGGGTGTTCCACTAAGTTGGTTATGATTTTTATGTCGAATCTGGTATAAAACTTTGCTAGCTTTTTATCTATAAATTGGCTTCCATTATCGGTAATGACGGTATGCCACACCTTATATCGGCATATCATGTTCTTCCAAACAAAATGTTGGACTTGTTGGGTTGTGATGGTTGTTAGGGATTTTCCTTGACCCACTTTCCAAATTAGTGAATGTTGACTAGTAAGAACTTGACTTAGCCTTTGCTTGAAGCAAAGGGACTAGGAATATCCATCCCCCACTTTGTAAATGGCCACAGGGAGAATATATGGTGTAGCACCTCTTGCTTTCCATGTATAAGGTTCCATGTTTCTGGCAAGGATGCACTTTTTACCATAAGTAGCACAATCTGCCTCCATATCTAACCAGAAGTACATGACTTGTAAAATTCATGTCATCATGGTTTCCACCCTCGAGTGATACCCACAGATACCCTCATGTGTCTCAAAAATTATGTATTTAGCTTGCTCCAAAGTAACACATTCCATCAAAGATCGATTATATAACCTTTTCTAAAAAGATCATCTCCCACTAGCGTATAACAGATGAATCTCCTTATCCAACCCTTATCTTCTCCTTCAAGTATACCTTTAGTCTTAAGGTAGTGAATATAGGTGTCATCCATGTTGCTTCCCCATTGTTGACCTGTATACACTTGTCCATTCTATCGATGGATGGTGACAATGTTACCTATTTTATTAAAGACTTGTATCTCCCATTCTTTTTAGTGCTAGACAACTTGGAGAGCACATTGACTCTCATTTTGTCTCCTTGAGATATACGTTCGAGCTTGACTTCAACAAAGGTGTCAATTAGGTTTATGACGAGATTGTAATACTATAGTAGGAGTGCATCCTTCACTTTATAATCTTTTGTGATGTAGCCAACTATAAGCCTGTAATTTATTTGGCATATGAATATGGCTTTGGAAGTACGGTTGTAGTCTTCTCACTTTGTGAAGAGCGAGAAAGAAACTTTTTCCACTATCTGGTATTTAGTCTCGACATCATGAAGGGTTCTGCTTATGGAGTAGATTGGTTTCTCCTCAGTGTTGATCTCTTGGACAAGGGCGACACTTACTACATCTTTAATGGTTGATATGTAGACTTGGAGGGGTTGGGTAGTATCTGACTTGCACAAGATGGGTGGGGATGTCAGGAGATGGAACTTCTCCTAGCATTGGTCATCCTAGAAAAACTTAGTGAACTTCCTTAGTAGCTTTATCATGGACCAAGTGTTGTCCACTAATTGAGAAAGGAAGCGAGAAATGGCTATCAACCTTCCAATAACTTGTTGCACCTCTTTAAGATTCTTAGGGCTCCTCATGTCAAATGATCGCCTGACAGTTTTAGGGGTTCACCTTAATCCCTTTATGTGTTAGCCTAAAACCCAAAAACTTTTCGCCATTTACCCCAAACACACACTTCTCTAGGTTTAACCATAATTATAGGATCGTAGGGCCGAAAATGCTTCAAACAGGTTTATTGAATGTTGAGTTGGGGTTGGGGACTTTACCACCATATTGTTCATGTACATCTCAACACTCTTGCCAAGTAGGTATTTGAACACTTTACCCATAAGTCTTTAGCATGTGGCTCTAGCATTTTTTAGGCCAAAGGGCATGACTTCGTAGTAGTAATTGGTATCTTTTGTGATGAATGCAATTTTCAGCTTGTCAACTTCAACTATGGGAATTTGGTTTTATCATGAGTAGGCATCCAGAAAGCTAAGAACATTGTGGTTGACCGCTGTGTTTACCAATCGGTCTATGTTGGGTAGAGGGTAAGTATCTTTAGGGCACACCTTGTTAAGATCTATATAATTTATGCACATTCGCTACTTCTCGTTGGCCTTTTATACTAAGACAATATTGGCTAGCCATGTTGTGTACAATGCCTCCTTGATGAACCCAACCAACAACAACTTATCTGCCTCAGTCTTAGCGATTTGCCTTCTTTCTTCACCTAACTTTCTTTTTTTTTGTGCAAGACTGCCCTGACTTCACTCAATACGGATAACCTGTGAAAGGTTATCCTTGGGTCGACCCATTGGAGGTCGGTTGTTGTCCATGAAAATAGGTTGGCATTATCAAATATTATCTCTTTATATTTTGTGTTTCATTTTACTCCAAAGAAATATTACTCGCTAGTTCTATATCTTTGAAATTTTTGAAAAATTCCTATTGTATTTTGAAAGACTTGCGCAATACACCATAGATAAGTTCTTAAAGACAATACTCTACACATCCTTAAAAAAAATCTTAGTTTGTAATTTTTTATCAATTTTTCTACAATAAGTATAATTAAAATTGTTATCAAATAATAAAGTTTTATAATTTTAAAAAAAATAAATAAAAAGTAAAAAGTAATTATTAAATAAATATAAAAAATTTATATGTATCAAATAATATTTTTTTCAATAGTAATTAGCAGCTTCCGATAAGTTTCGTATGGACAAAGGTTGTGAAACAAGCTGGCTCGATCGAGACAGAAGATAAAAATCTTGTTGAGAGTTATGATCTCAAGACTTTTAAGGAAAGGCGAATTTAAGAAGAAGAACGAAACAGCATTTTGCTTTTTAATGCAGACGGTATCCAGTTAGATTTGGTTTGTCTGAAAACTGATTTTGTAACGTAAAGAGTAAGCAGGTCTATGTAACATTTGTCTTCCTCAGTTATTACAGGCTGTCAATTTTAGCTACAAATTTTAATCTCTATTTAAATATATCTGATAAAAAATTAAAAAGAAATATTCAATTCCGCAACGACTTCCACGTTGTGTTCGGTGCCAAATGTGAAAGAACATCAAGTGAGTCGTTGGGAAGTAAATGCTTATTAATCTTTTTCTAAACCAATTAATTACATTTTAATCTCTATTTAAATATTGTTTGTGAAGGGTTTCAAATACATAAAATATGAAATATACAAAAAGAAAAATAAAATAAAAAAATTATGAAAAAAATGGATGGATAGAAAGATAAGAAGCCTAATATCCCTTACCTTCTACCTAATAAGCAAGCCAATATATGGAGTTGCAGTGATATCCTTCTTATTAATGTTATTAATTTGTACATACTTTTTTTACTTTAAAAGTTTCTTTTAATTATTTGATTAATAAATAAAAAGTTAAATATTAATTTTTTATCATATATTTTTCAAATATATGTACATATAAATAAAAATCACCTATAAATTTTAAAAATAAATTTAGCTAAAAAACTTTGAAAAATAAATATATTTATATAAAAATTGAAAGAAAAAAAAAACGTTAAAAATTATAGATTTTTTATTTTAATTTGTTAATCAGATTATTAAAAAGTATTTCAAATAAAAAGGTTTACATAAAATTTTTAAAAATTGATTAATTAAATTATTAATATAAAATCTAAGAAACATAAAAATAAAAAAGAAAAGTCGTACTATACATGTTATACTTCTTTAAAAATAATAATAATAATAATAATAATAATAATAATAATAATAATAGTAATAATAATAATAATAATAATAATAATAATAATAATAATAATAATAAACAGTAAAAAAGAGTGAGGTTGTCTTTGTAAAGTGGGACTACAATAAATAAATAAATACATGTACTTCTATATATATATATATATGTATATATATATATATATATGTATATATATATATATATGTATATATATATATATGTATATATATATATATATGTATATATATATATATGTATATATATATATGTATATATATATATATGCATATATATATATATATGTATATATATATATATATGTTTTTTTTATGTATGATTTATTTGCATAATTATTTTTAAAATTTATATATTTCAATAAATTTGAGTTATAGAGATTATACTTGTGTAATTTTTAAAATAATAAAAATTTAAATATTTGTTGTGACACTACAAAATATAACAATAATTTACCAAGTAGATGAAAATGTCTAGAAAATAATGTTTTAGAATTGATATTGTGTATAAAATGATAAAACTTAATTATTTTAATAATAAAAGTTTAAAATATAAATACGATTTTATAAATGGAAAAAGTTTATTTAACAACTCTTTTTTTACAATTTTTTGACAACGCATACGTGACAGCTTATGATTAGTTCGTTTCAAATATTTTTTTTAGAATAAATTCAAACAGACGAATGAAATGGTGACACGTGTCCTGTTGTAAAAAAGATGTTAAAAGGTGTTGTTAAAATATCAGGATCCTTTATAAATGATTCTCATTATCTTATATTGGATTATGAGTATATAGTTATGACTTTTAGTGTGACTAATGCTTATACCTTTTTCACGGACTATATGAATAAAATATCCAAGTTCTTGTTCATATTTTAGTTAATAATTTTTTTATTTTTCTAATAAAAAATATCAATTTTTATAAAAAAAATTGTAAAGATTTATATACAAATTAAATTTTGTTTGAATTTAGAGAGGAACAAAATTATTTAATTTAAAAAAATTAGGACTAAATTGAGACAAAATGAAAATATAGAGACCAAATTAAGACAAATGCAATGACACTTAGCCTGACAATGACATGTGACATTATTAGTGTCACGTCACACTATCATTGTCATATGGCACAATATCAGCTTGACACGTGCTAATTTTTTTTTTTTCAAAAAAATTAAAAAAAATAAAAAATATAAATACAAATAATTAAAAAATATTTATAAAATTCAAAAAAACCACAAGCTGACACGTGACACCCTCTTTAATGGTTTTAGTACGGAACTAACAACAATAACCTAATTGCTTCAATTTTTCAAAAATAGAGACTCAATTGAGACAAAAAAAAAGTGAAGGAACTATTAGAGAAAAATCACTGAAAATAGGGACTGTTAGAATTATTAAACCTATTATCTACTCTAAAACTTATGAAGAGCATGTTGAACATCTTATAATAGAGCTTGAAATTCTGAGAAAGAAAAGATTATATGCCAAACTGTCTGAGTGTGAGTTTTGGATGGAGGAAGTGCAATTTTTAGGCCATGTTATATCAGCTCACGGATATCTGTGGATTCGGCCAAGGTGACCTTTTTGAAGTGGGAGTGTCCTAGGTCTGTGTCTGAGATAAGAAGTGTTGTAGGTTTAGATAGATACTATATGAGATTCATTGAGGGATTCTCTAAGATAGTAGTATCCTTGACACAGTTAACCCGCAAAGATTAGCCATTTGCTTATATGGATCAATGTGAGGAAATCTTTCAAGAGTTTAAGTAGAGGTTGACAAATGCTTCGATGTTGATGATCCCTCATACAAGTAGATATTTTAAGGTATATTATGACGCTTCTCACTAGGGATTAGGTTGTGTGCTTATGTAAGCAAATAAGGTAGTAGCCTGTGCTTTAAGGCAATTAAAGATTCATGAGAAGAATTATCCTACTCATGATTTGGAGTTGGCAACAATAGTATTTGCTTTGAAGATTTAGAGGCACTATCTCTAGTATCAGTTTCAAGTATTCATCGACCGCAAGAGTTTGAAGTATTTGTTTGATCAAAGAGAGTTGAACATGACTTTGAACTACTATACCACCTAGGAATAGCTAATGTGGTTGTTGATGCTTCGAGCAAGAATACAGTGCATGTATCTTACATGATGATCAGAGAGCTATAGTTGGTGAAAGGTTTAGAGATATGAAGTTACAGGTGATGATGGGAGAAAATGGCATTAGATGTAGTCATATGACAATATCTAATGATTTCTTAGGCCTAGTGAAGAAAAACAGTTGTTGGATTTTAGTCTACAGAAGACAATGAGGTTATTTGGCTTGGAGCAGGCTAAGGATTTTGAGTTGGGATTTGAGGATCAAAGGCATAGTTTGTGTACTTGATGATGTTAAGCTTGAGAGTTTAACTCTAGGAGAAGGGCGTCAAATTTGTCTTAGCATCTATCCTGGTATGACCAAGATGTATTCTGAAAGATTCTTTCTGGTGGTCTGGTGTCAAACGTGATGTAGCTTCTTGTTTGACTTGTTAGAAAATAAAAGTGGAACATCAGATGCTTGGAGGAATGTTACATAAGTTAGAGGTACCATAGTGGAAATGTTATAGCATTGCTATTGATTTTGTTACCCATTAGTTGGAAGTACTAGAGTGGAAATGTTATTCATATATGCTCTAATACAATTCTTTTTAGTGTTATTTGCTCTAATTTAATGCATCTACAATGATTTATGACTTAAGGGAAGTCATTTATCATTCATTCATATATATTCATATTGTTCATTCTCCACTTCTGATACGTTTTATGAATAATGAATGCTCTAATTTGAACTTGTTAGATATATTCACTAGTGCAGAAAGGGTTTTAGACGTCTGTTATTTTTGGCTTTTAACGTCACATTCATACCCGATGTCTTTATGGGTGACGCTAATGGGATGTCGGACCCTGCAGGTCCGACGTCGTTATAGACGTCGGTTAAATGCCATGCCTGACGTCTATAAAAATGTCGGACATGGCACTAACCGACGTCTAAGGGCACTATATAGACGTCGAACATGGCACAAACAGACGTCTAAGGGCACTATAGACGTCGAACATGGCATTAACCGACGTCTACTGGGTTTTCGTTCTGTTTTAATGCAGTTTTGCTCGTGTCTTTAGGTAGCGTAGTAGCACCTCCTCCCTTTGCTAGCTTCTTCGTATGAAAAAATTGCGTCTTTTACATCTCTTATGGCATTTCAACCCAAGACCGAACCTGGGTCGTTGCCTAGTTTCATTCCAACTTTCAAAGAAAAAGAATACGGTGACATGAAAACTAGGAAAGGACCTAGGTTCGGCTTTAGGTTGTAATGCCATAAGATATCCAAAAGACGCAAGCTTTTCTTACGAGGAAGCTAGCAAAGGGAGAAGGTGCACTACGCTACCTAAAGACACGAGCAAAACTGCACCAAAACACAACAAAAACTCATTTTAATCAGTTCAAATGAAAGATAATACATTAAAGATTACTTTAATCGGAGTAAACGTAGGTTTAAACGGTTCAAAAGAGATCAAACGCACCTGGAAATGCAATGTCGTGGAGAGAAAAGGCAAAGGAAGACGATGAAGTGCGTGTAACTGTTGTTTGTAATGTCTTATTTAACAGGAAATCAAACGTTGGTTTCCCCAGAGACCGACATCTATTCTCGAATATACGTCGGGGACCTCACTAATGTGACGTATATTCGATTTAAAAATTAATATTCGTGGTATATATAGACGTCGGGTGTAGGGGGAACAAACGTCTCTAATCACATATAGACGTCGGGGTGGTGGGATCAGACGTCTAGATGGCGGAAAGAAATAACTTTTCACCTACCTGTCAAACATATAGACGTCAGTTAGGAGGAGCCTGACGTCTATAATATTATAGAAGTCGGGGCCCCTCATAACTAACGTCTATATGGCGGAAAGAAATGACTTTTTACCTACCTGTCAGACATATAGACGTCAGTTAGTAGGGGCCCCGACGTCTATAATATTATAAACGTCGGTGCACCTCTAAACTAACGTCTATATTGCCAACTTATTTACGAAAATGTCACCGGTCATTGATTTACATAAGGCCCCCACTTAACTAACGTACAAGGGGTGACGTTAAAAGTCAATTCTGCACTAGTGATTATCTTTATTCTATATTTATCTTTTATCTTTTGTTATTCTTTCTTATTTGTATTTTGGGATTAACCCATATTTATTCTATTATAAATAGAGGACCCTATGTGCATATTCAACACAAGGGAGATTAATCTCATACATAGTTTTTCACTATATTCAACATGGTATCACAAATTTTTAGGTATGATTATGGTGATACTTTTTCTCCAGTGGCAAAGATGGCATCTGTTAGTTTATTTATAGTCATGGAAGCTCTTCAACAATGGCCTCTTTATCAACTGGATATCAAAAATGCATTCCTTAATGGAGATTTGCATAAAGAGATTTATATGGAGCAACCTCCAGGATTTGTTGCCCAGGGGAGTCTTCTAGGTTGGTATATGTCGTCTTCACAAATCCTTATATGGCCTAAAAAAATCTCCTAGGGCCTGGTTTGGAAAATTTAGTAATGTTGTTCGACAATTTGGTATGACTTGGTGTGAGGCAGATCATTCAGTATTTTACCTTCACTCGAGTGTTGGATCTGTCTACTTTATAGTATATGTTGATGACATTGTTCTCACAGGCAGTGATAGCCATGACATCTCTCAGATGAAACATTTTTCCAATCATTTTCAGACCAAAGATCTTGGCAAACTTAGATATTTCTTGGGTATTAAGGTGGCACAATCCAACGATGGTATTGTTATATCTCAAAGGAAATATGCACTGGATATTTTGGAGGAAACTGGGTTGATGAATTCAAAACCTATGGACACACCCATGGATCCTAATATTAAACTTCTACCAAAACAAGGGGAGCCTACTTTAACGAATGTAGTTATCACGATCCAACATCATCATCAATTATTGTAGTTCAGTTCTTAACCCTCTCAATAATCGTTTGTATGTATACATTGTGTTGTAGATTTGTTTGATTGTTGTGACATTATGATTAATTTTTTTTCTTTAAGAGTCAATAAAATATTTGGAGAGGTTATTTAAGTCTTAGTCATATCTACTCACTCAAATTTAACCTCCCAATAAAAGGTTGACCCACTAAACTTTCTACCAAATTGTGGTTGTGATATCTACAAATGACCTTCAATATATGCCTGTCGCCATTAGAAGATGGCTTGCCCCTTAACATAAAAGGAAACTCACATATTTGAGTGCCATATATATTAGGTTGGACATCGGGCTTATATTTCCTATACCTTCCACCTTTTTCACATCCTAGCAAGACAAACGTCCTTCTTCCCAGTTCACTAGTAGCTTTGTATAATCTTATAGTTACCACAACAAACCCTAGATGATGTGCAATCCATCTCACCCATTGACTTAAGTCATCACGAGAGGGAAATATTTCATTCGTTGTAAAATTATTTGTCAGATCTCCTTCTGCCATTTCATTTATGAAAGACCAAAAATATTCGTATATTTAAACAAAACTTGAAATTTGTTCATATCTTATACAAATTTTGAAATTCATCGAGGCCTTCAACAAATTTTGAAATTTGTTGAAGGCTTCGATGGATGTCGAAATTCGTTTAAGATATGAACGAATTTTGAAATTCATTTAAATATATTATGAAAAGCCTAAACATATTTTGAAATCTGTTAAAGCCTTCAATAGGTTTCGAAATTCATTCATGTCTTCAACGAATTTCAAAATTCGTTGAAGCCTGGAAATTCGATTGTAGCTTTCATGCACCTGTTTTTAAGGAGAATGAAAAAGATGGAAGAAGCAACAACAAGAAGGACCACCTTCTACACCAAGGACCACACAATATGAAAGGTAAAAGAACGACCAAGAGACGCACGAAACACAGCAAGGGACCACACAAACAAACCACCACCAATAGACCACACACACAGTGAGAACAATGAAACTTAAGACAATGGACCACACATACGAGGAGAAGAAGGGAACTTAAGAAAATGGAGAGGACATCAATGGTCAACTAAAAGGGACACATGTAGAACTCAAAGGGGAAAAGTAATGCAATAGCTCGGAAGCGCAAAAATTTGGTGGAGTAAATGAATATTTAAAAACCTCATTTACTTTTTTTTTTTTAAATTAGGGATTTTAGTTTGGGAATTTGGAGGTGCAGAAAAAAATGTTTAGAGGTGCAGGGAGAAGGTTCCTGTTTTTTTGTTGGGTCTGGCCCAACAGAAGACAAAAATAAGACAGCAACCCTCCAATTATGTAAGCAATGTGTGGTATACTAATATGATGTCTTTGATGATTTGATCATCTCCCTTCGATAATGAACTTTTGTCTAATCACATCATAGTAATGTATGTGAGAGTAAAAGAATCTCAAATAGTTTTAACTTTATTGTCGATCCAACACACATCAATCAACCATAACATACCTTATTTACGTGTGACTAGTCTTAGAATGTACTGTACTTAAATTAGGTTTGGTGTTGATGTTTATGCAGGCAGACATAAGATTGTAGAAAAAAGTGACTTAAAACCCAAACAAGATGTTTTCCAAAAGTATAATTAAGCACCGAGAGAAAAACATATATTAGAAAATTAGAGAAAACGATCAGTTTGAAATGAAATGTGTACTAAAAGAAAAAAACAACTAAAAGCTAAACTCGTGTCTCAACTTTATAAACACAGAACCCATGACCTCTTTCTACCACTTTGAATGTATGAGAAGTGTAATGATGTAGAAATTCATTAAAAGAGAATAAACTAGACAATAAGACGTATCTTTTGATATTCTCAACTATAACACTTAATTCCAAAATTTTGTAATCCAGTAACTTGGTTTCAAATTGAGAGTGGCAGAATCTCCCTTCCTGACAGTAAGAATATAACTTACAGTATTCACATGTCCTTTCCTCAATCCTAAAACTTTCATTTTTCTAATTTGAATATTTCAACAGCTTTGATCATTTGAAGATAGACATATGAACACAATATGTGACAGTTATCTAAAATTCCCTTTACATTCCCACCTGTGTTCACTTTTCTGCGAACAAAAATTATGAAATACGCGTTAAAATTAAGGAAAAGATTTTCTTGTTATACTATATATGTTCATAACACAACACTCTTCATATTTCTTTGTCAAGCTTGAATATTCTGTGCGGCATATACGATGTCTTAAGTAAAATAAAAAAATGTCTAATAAAAAATAATTGTCAAGTATCCAAATATAAATAATCAAACTTTTGCTAAAACTTATACCGATTGTCAAATACATAAATTATTAGGAATCAATGTTTACACGATAATTTAGAAACCCGTGCGTAGGCTACACGATGGGTAAATCCCTATGCAAAATTATCAGCACTCAATGTTTGAACTAATTTCCTCCTCATCCCAGGATAATAAAATATAACAAAAATCTGAGCACAATTGCTCCGTATTTCGATAGCCTAATCTAGAAACAGTAAATTTTACTCACTTATTTTTCTTTCTTCCTTTCACTTGTTTCTCTAAACTTCTAAGCCTTTGACTAATAACAGAAGAAGATGATATCTTTGTATTTGAATGTTTTGAAGGTTTATCAGGCACTACTGGGCTTGACTCATTTGTCGCAGAGGTAGCTTGTTTTAGAGCGGGAAATATAGAAAAGGGCGATTGAGGAGCACCGGTGGGGACAGTAACAGGTATTTCAGGAATACCCAATGTTTTCTTTACACCAGGAACTTTAAGCACTGCAAAATTGGAACAAGAGCAATTAGGTATTAAGAATAAAAAAAAAAAAAACAAAGTGCATAACAAGGATTGCTTGTGTTTGTATAATACAGTTCAGAGTGGAAAAACACCGTTTTGATACATAAGTAATTAGAAACATACATGAAACATAACCTCGAACTTGAGTCTTATAGACCTACTGAATTTTTCCTTTGTTAAGAGAACTTTAGTCCTTTAGTTGTTTTTAACACAGCTCAAACCCACCCATCGGGGGGGAATAATTTCATCATCATAGAAAAATGACATGAATTTAATCCTTAAATCTCAGTTTTGAACATAAGGACAACTTTGACAGCATGTTCCCTGACTATAGAATTAAATTTATCTCAAATTTACTCCTTTTCAAATAAAATTTTAGTCTTCTAATTCCAGTACTAATAACATCAACAGAATTTAGACGAAGCTGCCGATACACACAAGTAAAATGCTATCTACTACATAAACTAATGTTGTTCTTGATCCTTCAATTTTGAATCAAGTAAATTATCCTGGGGGTAATAATAAGGGAACTAGATATCTTACTATTACAATAAAAAAGACCATAATTATGACAACTTAGAGAAAATATTGCAGACAGAATGGTATGCAAATTCTGCTTGTGAAATAAAATGCAAATAAATAAATAAGTAATGACTACAACAGAGGATGGAAATACTATGAAAAGTCCTAAGATTGAGAGAACAAAACATAACCCTAATGAGATAGTTGTGATTTGTATGAAGATATTGATTGGAACCAAGCAGATTTTCTAGAAGGGACTAAGTAAAATGCAAGTCAGTCAGGCTTCGAATGATTGTTAGAGGCATTCAACTTCATTGATATGTTTAAAACATTAGATCAATCAGTATTAAGAGTGCAAGACTGTAACTTGCAAGTGCATCTTGGATTGTTTTGGATCATCATGGACAGAGAGAAGACTGCACTCAAAAAGAATACTAAGATTATGGAGCCATGGATTCTTCAATTACGTGCCCTATACATTCAAGACCACATAAATGCAATCATGATTCGCATGGTAGAATGAAGGCCCAAAGCAAAATGCATTTCAAGAAATATAGGTTTCTACCTATTCAAGTGGTGAAAATTGGAAAAAGAGGTAAAATTGCAAATGAAAATGTCAAGAGCCCTTACCAAGTCCATATACAAGTGAAAACAAATTTGACGTAACCCAGTAACAGAATATTGCCTGCACAATCATAAAGGAGCACACATTCAAACTATATGAAATGACAAATGAAAGCGAACATGAAGCTGTAAAGAGAAACATGGTTCCAGATGAGCAAACGATACAGTGTGTTTGGAACTTGGACACAAATACACAGATGCACGTAAGAATAAATGTAGTTAGTGTCCAAACCCAATTAAATTGGTGTCGAAACATGGTTCCACACGCAGATAGAATGCAACAATTTATAATAAAACTTCAGGCAGAACTACTGTTTCTTTGTAAGTTCATCCAACAATTATTTCAAATGCAAAAACAAGTGTTAAGCAAAGGATAGTTGTTCTTTCCCGAAAAAAACTAAGCTAGGATAGTTTACCTTTGGAAATCCCATGGTGAAAGGAACCGTAAGAACCGCAAGACCTCTGGAGAACTTTTTCATGGTGCCAGCCACAGGATTTCCTTCCATCCCTTCTTGCATATTACACTAAGGAACAGAAAATCAATTAGTCCAAATTGGAATTAATGCATGAGAGAACACCGTATCATCAACTCAAAAAAGCATGTAATCATGAATAACAAAAGTCAATCTAGAAAGAATTATGACAAGAGTAGAAAGTTTATGAAAGAAAATACTCACCTCTACCGTTATTAAGAATGACAATGCAGCCAAAACTGGAAAAACGTACAAGGCATCTGGAGTTGTGAGATCAGTAAACCAATAAGCTCCACCATGCTTGAATGATGGCACTTTTTCAGCCATATTTGTTATCTATCTTGAAACACAAATGTGAGAATGGATAGAAACAATATAACAGCTCTTCAGACTCTTACAACTAAGTCAAATATCAAATTGGAACAGCTTACCGCAAGAAAAAAACTAACAAAAATAGGGCCTTGAATAAAGAGTCCTTTCAATGGCGTAAAAGGGGTCACACCATATCTGCAATTATCAAAACCAAAGAAAATTTTTAGTCAAGTAAAAGATCAAAGAATTGAGAAATTCTCACTCTATATATATCTATATATATATATATATATATATATATATATATATATATATATATATATATTGTGTGTGTGAGTGTGTATGCATGCACGTATGTGTGTAATCAACAACAAAAAATTCAATTGATAATTAAGATTTCCGTAATTTACACAATAAAAACAAATTTGCTAAGTTTCACATTTTTCTATAATAACAACTGTCAAAGGAATTCTAAGAAACATATTTCTCCATATCTAAAATATCTAGTTAAGTGCTGTGAAAATAAAACCCAAAATAAGTTGAGTCTTGCATTATTTATAATACAAGTTATTTTATTTTAATTTCCTTTTACCCTTTTATGATACTAATGTTTAAATATCAGATAGCACCTGTCTTCAACGGCAACACTTCCCATCAGATGAAAATAGTTGACAAGTGAAGAAACATAAGCAGTTCATGACAGGAAAAGCAGAAATTGGTTATTTAATGATCTCAGGTATGGCCATCTCAGTTCACAAGTCACCACAAAGATTGATCCACTAATACATTATAATACTAAATCACCCAGTGCAGTAGTTATATAACAATGGATGGTTTAAAAAATACTATAAGCAGCTATAGAATAGAATAAAATAAACCCACAAGGATCAGCCTAGTGCAGGTGGGAGAGAAGTCATAGGCTCTAAACACAGAACAACCATTACAGTAAAAATGAAAGCAGATTATCAAAACACTTACTCCTTAAACAGCTTCTTCATTTGCTGCTGACCTTTAGCAAGAGCTACAGGATCCATAGCCTGAAAATTGGATGTTAGTGTGATCAAAGAGAAAGTTGTTTTCAATAATACATGCAACAAAATCAAAAACATAAAAATCACACCAAAATACCACAGATGAGGCAAATTTGAAGGTGGATTAATATATTGCTTATTTAGACGTTAAAATTTACATATACTGTTACGGTATAAGATAACGGGTAATAATAAGGTTTGGAAAGTATATGAGAAGGAGAAGGAAGGTAGGAGGGAAGTGAGGCGGAACGGTATTGACCGTAAAGGCCAAAGGGTAGCCAAACGGTGGAAGGCGTGGAGAGGTCTAGCCGAACGGTGGAAGGTGGTGAAGAGCTGGAGCCGAACAGTAGGAGGCAGGGGGAAGCAAGCCAAACGGAGGAAGGCGAGGAGCGACCTGGCCGAACGGTGGAAGGCAAGGAGTGACCAGGCCGAACGGTGGAAGACAAGGAGCGATCAGGCCGAACGGTGGAAGATAGATAGCGAGCAGGCCGAACGGTGGAAGGCAAGGAACGAGCAGGCCGAACGGTGGACAAGGGAGAACGACCAGGCCGAACGGTGGGAAGTAGCGAAGGACTTGAGCCGAACGGTTTAAGAGCTACCATCCTAACTGTTACAGCACGTAGGATGGGCGGGAACTAATTACAGTAGAGAGAGTTATATTTGAGGAGAATATTTAGTATAAGTTAATTAGAGTAAATAAATATATATCCTAGGGAAATATTCAATATAAGATATTTATAATTAAGGATATATGCTAGGATAATATACGGGGGATATTTATATTAAATATAGGGATATTTATATTAAATGCAGATATATTCTAGGAAAATATTTAGTAAGAGATGGGCGGGAAATAATTAGTATAAATAAAAGTAGAGTCTAGGGTTAAGGGTATGTTTTGATTATTGAGTTTTGTGACAGACTTTATTGTCTTGTGAGGGAGATTATGCTCCCAAATAATTGATGGAGGTTATGCTCCCAATTATTGTTTACTTTTGTTTATTCAGATATTACCATCAATAAAAGATATTCATTCGTTCAATTCCATTCTTTTATTATTCTTTTGTTTGTTTTGAGTGTGTGAGAGGGTGATTTCGTTACGTCTCCTACTCGGATACGTAATATATATTGCAACGCCCTTTGTCAATAGGCAATTCATATCACATAATATATGGCTTGTTTAGACGTTAAAATACCACAGATTGAAGAATGATCATCCAGCAATCAAGTTTCTTCATACATACAAATATATTAATAAATATGCAACATTTGAAAGATAAATTCATATATGTGTGTGGTGCATTTACATAGAACAGAATATAATTTTACAACATAAAAACTAACAAACAACTCCAGAAACAAAATGTATGTTCTGAATATGCATTTATTCCTTTAACACAGATCATTTATTATCTAGATGAATAATGAATTCATTATTGTACATTGCTTTTCAGTGCACCATCACAATCAAGACCATGAACCACAAATCAACAAACATAGCTAAAAGTTTATTATGATAATGGTGGCAACAAGGTATGGGAGTGATGGTGGAAATGGCAGCAAAAATGTCATATTTGGTGGCGTCAGAATATATTTTAGTGACATGTTTTGACAGAGTTAACAACACTGATTGAAGCAGTCAGTTGTTATGAAGACAGTCATAGCATTAGTCAATACTGACAAACATACCTTAAACAGTCTTAGCATCTCTTTCCATTGCTCGGATACATTATGATGCAAGGGAAAAAAAATATTCATTTTACTATTTGGATAGTGAATGGAGCGGAATTAATCATTTTCTATAACTAAATTACCCTTGTAAATTAATCATTTTCTATTACTAAATTACCCTTGTAAAAATATAATATGCAATAGTATATTTTCTCTTCTTGAGGATTACCATCAGTAAAATAGCTCACTTGCATATTCAATAAAATAGCACGGCAATATCATCAGTAATAAAAAAAATTATTTGAGGATTACCATCCCGTCCATCTGCTGCTTTATCTCCTCCAAGTGAGGCCTCATTAACTGGCATAAGTGAAACAGTAAGCTTATGTAAGAAAATAGATTAGAATATATAAAAAGTGTATTATTGATATAAAAAGCTTGAGGTTACAGGAAACAGAATAAAAAAGATGGAACAGAAGTCTGAAGCTAGAATTAACCTTCTAAGCCATGCTAATAAGATCTTAATCCAAAAAGGTAAAGTGAACTAAGGGAAACAGTTCCCTCCAAATGTATGAATTGTGTCCACTCCAATCAGGACGTGGCAAGGACGAAGGAACAGACAAAAGGCATTGCCATTATTTTATTTTAGAAAGAAATAAGGATGAAGCTAACAGAAGCATAATATACCGAAAGTTTAGAAGTGGCCTTAAGTTGATTTATTAAGAGTGGAACTGTAGCACTTCGAATCAACAGGGTTGTAAGAACTATTGATGCCCACCTGAAAGAAGTAATGAGATTATCAATCACCCTTGAAAGTCAAGTTTTCATCAAATACTACATATATTATTTATGAATTATGAATGAATTCACCACTGCATAATCAAATCCCAGAATATACATCACATACTACAAATAGGGCAAGAACAACCTTGCCAACGATAGCATAATCCTGAAACTCTAAAAATTCCCTTTACAATTTGAACTGACATAAAATAAGCTGATATATCAATTTAGAAAATATTAAAGGAAACTCAGTACCTTCAGTGCCTATAGCAAGTTATAATTAAACAGATAATCTAAAGTTCAAACCCAAATCCCTTGTAAAAGCAAAAGATATACCAATGACAACTTGACATGCATGAAACCAACTCAGGACTGTTTTTGGTATTCCATCAAATTCGGGATTATGTTTGTGTCTATACATAAATACATGCACACATAGACTCACCAATTTAAGCCAGTGTAGGAATGCACAGCATCTATCACGTACTGCAAGCCCATTACAGGCAAAAAAGAATCCGCGGCAGCAATTGCAACCTCATTAGTAATGGCAGCCTGAGAAGCTATAGTGTCTATGGTAGTGTCAGTGAGTACATCAGCTACATCAGTGAGTAAGACACTGTCAATCTTATCTGAACCCTGATTCACTGTCGACATATACCGGCAGAAACCATATCCAGTGCATGGAGAAATAAATCTATCTCGGGAAGGAGCGGAGAACCCCAATGGTCCCTTAAGAGAGCTTGCAAAGGACCTTATCTGGGCAAACTTACTAACGCCTGCTGAAGATGATATTTCCTCAGACTTTCCCTGTCTCCCTTCATCGCTATGAAGAACATAACTGAAAGATGGATGGCACCTCCGATCAACAAGGTTCCCTCTCATCAAAAGGCAACGCCGGTAAGCCATTGGTATTCTTGGCCAGTTCTATGAAACAGGACCAAATAACAAATTGAGTTCGGATTGTGCCAAGATAAAAAGAAATCGCACGGCACATAATTCAGATTGATCCGAAACTTCCGGTAGCAATGAATCAATCAAATAAAGTATACAAAACCATAAACGTCTTTCGTACAGTAGATATAAACAGCACGTGTCAATAACTTTTCTGGCTAATTCTATTTATCACATCGAACATCGTAACCACCTTCCTCGATAACTCTTCAGAAGATGTATGTTAGGTGGTTTAAGATGGGTTTAATATCCAACGTGTACGAACGAAATAGAAAATTAGGTTAAACGGTGTAAACGCACAGAGTAAAATCAACTAAATATGAACAAAGTTATGAAACAGAACTTCGAAAAGGAATGCAGATGAAAATGCGAAAGTGATGAAAGGGACTGACGGTGGACTGTGGACGATGGACGGTGCACGGTGGACTGTGGACGATGGACGGTGCACGGTGGACGGTGGACGGTGCACGGCGGTAGACGGTGGACTATGGTGGAGCAGCCTAGGGGTTGAGGCAGGGTCGGTCAGAACTCAGTGTCCAAGATAAAGGGGGAAGAGGGGTTTTTGGAGATCCTTAATTCTCCTCGACACATCACAGCAAATTAATTACTCTAGGACCTAGCGACGCCGTTTTGCCTATTTAATTGCATTTTCACTTTTCTTTTTTATTTTACATTTTTATTTTTCACGTTTTATCTTACAAGTGAATATTTTCAACGTTTAAACTATTTAAGCGTCCCTATTTTTGTTAGGTATTTCTAATTTGGTTCTCTTCTTTTAAAGTTTATCAAATTGAGTCCTTATAAGTACTAATTTGAAACAATTTAGCCTCTGCCGTTAAAAATCGTTAACGGTGTTAAAATTTTACACAAATGGAAGGGTGATGTGTCAATTTTTTTGCCACGTGGAATCCCCTTTCTCCCAAATTAAATTAGGGTTTAGATTGGGGAGAGGACTTTCCCTGCGTCGCTCCTGAGATCCCTAATTGCGAATAGGGTTTCGCTCCTCCTCCTTCACGCAGCTTGTGGACGACATGGAGGCACTGCTGGTGAGTTGCGTTGATGGAGGCACAGCAATCACGGCGCTGCAACGCTTGTGTGAAGACGATGGTGGAGATGAAGGAAGCAACCAGCCACGCCAACGACGCAATTCTCAATTTCGTGCGTTTCTCTGCAGGTGCGTGTTGATGGGATGAAATGGTTTGGATTTGCAAGTCTGGCGATGGTGATTTGGATGGTAGTCATGGATTCTCGCTACTTGGTTGTTGGTCCTCTGGTTTTTCTGAGCGTAGGTTTGAGAATGGAGAATGGCGCTGGGTTTGTGATGTGAGAGGAAGATGATGATGTGCATTGATGGAGGAGCGACCGCCATGGCTGAGGCGCTACGGTGGTTGTTGTGCGACCTTGATGGCTGGTGATGGTGGGTTCTTTTCTTCTCTGCTTTTGGATTTCGTAGGTCTGGTGATGGTGAGAATGATGGAGCGATTGGCGGTTCGTTGAGGTGGAGATTGAGCGGCACGACGGCGATTTGCGATTGAGAAGACGTCCTCGCGTGGTGGCCTATGATGGTCTGATGAGCTTCCATGGTCGTCGGATGCGAGGAAGATGGTTGCGTCGTTCCGATCTGACGCGGTTCCTTCGGTGGAGACTCGGCTTGATGGAGACACGAATGGTTTCTGGATTAAAGGAGGAGCTCGCGACGACGCTTGTCATTGACGGCGGCTAGGGTTTGGGAGTTTAGGGTTTTTGTGAAGAAGATGAAGATGACGTGTCCAAGGTGATGATGTGGCAAAATCTGGTTGGTTCACTGATTAGTGGTGGAGTGCCACGTTTAAATAATTTAACACATCATCCTTCCATGTGTGCAGAATTTTAACACCGTTAATAATTTTTAACGACAGAGACTAAATTGTTTCAAATTAACACTTATAAGAACTCAATTGAAAAACTTTAAAAAAAAGAATCAAATTGGAAATACCTAACAAAATAGGGACGTCATAATGGTTTAAATCTATTTTTAATTAACTCCTCCAGTTATATAAAACAAAGAGAGAGACCCTAAATTTTTTTTTTTGTGTTTTTTTTTTGTTAAACTAACGTTAAAAATAAAAGTTAAATATATTTTTTAATTGATATTAAAATAAGAAAGTTTTAAACAACTTAAATATTAATATAAAATTTCTTTAATACGTTAAATAAAATTAATGTATAATTAATTTGAAAAATTATATTAGTTTATTTTATAATTTAAAAATTAAAATATATCAAAATTTTAAATATAAACAAATTTTAATTTTGTGTTAAAATGTACAAATTAAAAATATATTTAACTCTTAAAAATAGTTACTATTCTAATTTTTTTTTTCTAAATTCAGATAAATTCATAAAAAAATTTAAATATAGGTAAGCTAAATAGGTCTAAAGTTTGAATTTTGAAATTTGTCAATACAAGTTCATTGAGTTAAATCCACTTTTTTAAAAGTTAAATCTAGTTTTATTTGATAATGATTAAAGTTAAAGCTATTATGATATTTATAGTAATGGGATTAAATATATTTTTAGTTTTTAAACGTATAAAATAAGAGTTTATCTATATTTTAAATTTAATATAATTTTATTTTTAAATTTTAAAAATTAATAAATATAGTTATTTTAATTTAATTAAATTATATATCAAACAATACTTTAAGTTAATTATTTTTGATTTATTTATATTGTTTAATAATTTTTATTTTAAATATTAGTTTAAAATATCATTTAATATATATTTATTTATTTTTAAAAATTATAAAATAAAATGTATCAAAATTTAAAATATGGACAAATTTTATATTAACATAAGTTTAGAAAGAAATTGTAACACATAAGGAATTTTAACTCCAGTTGTGCAAACAAGCACCATTCAGTGACGGGAGAATTTAAAACATATATGTCCATTGATGGGAGTTTAAATTTAGTGTGGAATTCTGGAGTTTAAAACATGTCCATTAATTGACGGGAGAATGTAAACTTTAGTGTCCATTTATTGACGGGAGAATTTAAAACAAATATGTTCATTCATTCTTACACAACCAAAATAATATATAACACAGAAGG
The DNA here is from genome assembly GCA_027742785.1 of Vigna reflexopilosa. Lineage (NCBI taxonomy): Eukaryota > Viridiplantae > Streptophyta > Magnoliopsida > Fabales > Fabaceae > Vigna > Vigna reflexopilosa. The sequence goes on along the minus strand of CM050911.1, from coordinate 10,759,924 downwards.
AATTTTAACTTTATTTTTAACGTTAGTTTAAAAGAAAATGTAGCGTCTTTCTTTTTCCTGTTTATATATTTATAGAATTGGAGGAGTTAATTAAAACTATTCACATGTAATTTAAACTCCAGAATTTTAAAGTTTGGAATTTTAGTTGTTAGAATTGCACACTAAACTTCACTCAAACTCCAAATAACTTTCAAGCTGTTTTACAGTAAGGCTTTACTTGTTTGTTCTTTTAAAGGTGATGTGAGGTTATTTACAAAAAAAAAATTATTATAATACTTAGGTCACTAGATTAAGTTTCTTAAACAAAGTTAACTCTTTATGTTACAAATTACTTACTTTCTTACTTTAAATTTGTATTTATAAGTTTTATAATAAGTTTTTAATTAACATCAAGTTAATCATGATCCAAGAGTTGATAAACATATTTTATTTATATATGTACTTAATTTGTGTTTGATCAATATTAAGGGATTTACCTACCAATGACTTTATCAATGATTGTCCGGTTTCTGGGAGTTATCTTTAGGTGTGAAGGTTGATCGCCCAATCAACTACTGACGGGGTGGTTATATGGTGTACATGCCCCCTAAGCCTGAGTTTGGAATAACTGATGAAGGAGTTTGTGAAATAAGCAATAATGGTCGCTCGGTTTCGTGGGTATTAACAATGTTTGAGGTCGTTCATCCTACAGTGAAAAATGACCATTAGAAAAGGGCGTGAAACGCTTCACAATTCGTGCCTAACAAAATTCGCAGGGTTACGTAATATGGACCGTGGGATCTCAGCTTGATCCGACGGTTGATATCGCTCGAGGAGAAAGGAGTTGGTTAGCTATCAATAGGGGTGGGCTTTCCCCGTCATTTTCACTATTTTCCTCAACCTTCTTTGCCCACCGAGTGTTATCTTCTTTTCAGGTAATAATGTTGATCGTTAATTTGTCTTCATTTGAGGGGTCTTCAAGAAGGAGCGGTCAAGGATACGATGATGATGCCTCGTCCTCGTCGGCCTCAAGTTCTATCTCCTCCTTTATCTTTGAGTCAACCGGATTTTGTTGACAACATGGCCAATGTAGATAATAATAATGTTGTTTAAAGCTGACAGAAACATGAACAAAATTTCTTTAGGCGTGTAGAGTCACTGTCCTTAAGGACTTATCCGCAGTGTATTGTACAAGTCCCTCAGGATACAGCAAGAATTTCCCAGAATATTTTTGAGGATCTCAGAACTAGGAAGGATCTCTAAACAGAGTATAAGAATAACCCAGAATAATTTTAGAAGAGGAAAATAGGATGAAACCAAGAAGAGAAGAGAATGAGAAAGACTGATTTTGGTGTGTCTTGGAATGGAGGAATAACTCTCTATTTATAGAGCTAGGAAAGAATCAATTAAATAAAAGAAATTAAAAATCATAGAAATTTTAACATTGCATCAATTAATTTATTTGAACGTTGTTATTAAAAAGGTTAACATTGGCAATTAAGAAATTTAACATTGCCAAACGTTGCAATACAACGTTTTCATATTTTGCAATATAATAATAATATATTATAACAAATAAGGCTACCCATATTAGGGTCATGAGTTTCTTTTTTTGGTGACGTGGAGATCGACACAATCATCCACGGAGTGGAGTCTGCCCAGACTCTTCTTGTTACCCCTGGCTATGACTGGGCATCCCACGACGTGAGGGAATTCGTGACGTGCTTCCGAATTAGGATCGAGATAAAATATTAGGTCAAATGAATATGCCTTCTAAAGATTTCTAAAGACGACCCTCTCATCAAGTTGATGGTGTGCAAGGGGAACGAGCAGGTGTTCCATGGGAAGGGGAGCAATCACGATGACTTCTTCTTTATGTATTCTTACCCGTTTCGTTCAACGAGATGTATATGTGACTCCTCTTCGATGATTTCCACATGGACATGCTGACGAAAATGAACGTGACGTCCACCCAACTTCACCCAAATGACTAGGCATTTACACAAGCGTTCGTGGTGATTTGTGTCGCCCTTGACCCCACTTCCACTCCTACTCCAACCACTTTTCTTCATTAATTCCGCACGCGCCCAAACACAAATAAAGGTTGGATCTCCTTAATATTGGAGCAGGGGAAGCAGTTATTTAAGCTATGCTCGATTTCATTCAAGGGGTTCAAGAACAAGTATTTCAAGGTTGTGATAAAGGAAGTCGATTGACCGAAATTTTTTTATGAGGACAGTCGGCCTAAGCTTCCCCTATATTGGACTGGGAATCCCAAAAGGTTAACTTCGGGGCATAAGTTCCTAATGACACTGGACGAGGTGGAGGCGATCAACGACTTAACTCGTTGCCTTCCCTCCCGACAACTCATTCAAATCCTTGGATACAAAAACCTTAATATTGAGGTAGTTAGTATGACATTTCCTTTTTTATATATATAAATAATAATGTTGGTCTTAACTTGGCCAAAATTTCTATTTTCTTTCAACTATCATGGCGTCCCAAAATTCAAAGAAGAACTTCTTCAAGGAGGTAGCGAAGTAAGTAGCTGTCAGCCGCGACACTTAAATGGTTGAGGCTCCCAGCAAGCCTCCTCCTTGTGCGGTCGCTCCAAACCACCCGGTTCCTGTTGCGGCGAAAGCTCCTCCAAGCTCTTCATAGTAGGTCGTCTCTCAAAGGTCGGCTCCTCGGCCTCCTCTATCAACCGATCAAGAGACCTAATAGGTTCCCATCAACATCGTTCCCCCTGAGACCAAGCGGACAAGTGGAAGAAGAGATCCAACTGGGAGGGCAAGAAATCGTCCTCCCATAAAGGAAGCCGTAAGGAGACCAAACCCTCCAAGCAGATGTCCAGGGGATCTTTAACACTGAGTACTACCTTAGCAAAAAATTAAACTTCCATTTGGCTGCAAACGAAAAGGATATGACTGAACAACTATCCGAGAAGCAATTAGTGGAAACGACCTTTGAACTTAACGGTCAGCTCGCACTGGTGAACTGGCATTTGGACTTGTTTAATCAATGTGTGAAATTCGCCTAGTATTTTTCTATACTCATTTAATTAATATATGGACAAACTCGTCTAATGCATATTGCTAGATTCATCTAATATATTTTGTTATATTCATCTAATCAATATATGAACAAACTCGTTTAATGTGTATTACTATATTTGTCTAATGTTTTTTTATATACTCATCTATTGTGTGTTGTCAAACTTATCTAATCAAAATGCATCTAATGTATATTCCTAAACTTATTTATTGACAATACAAATACATTAGAAAAAATACAAAAAAAAAAAATCAACTTTGGATCTTTTACCTAAATATGTTAGAATTAAAATGAAATGACTATGAGAAACATCAAGCTCAATTAAACCCTTTTCTATACAAGTTCTTGCTCAAAAACTTAGTTATTTAATCTCAAAAGAAGATCCCCTCTTTTTCATCATATGCAAGTATTAAGTATTTATAAGTATTTTGAAGGATTTGTAAACTCTCCTTAGTTTTCAAAATGAGTTCTTTTTTCTTAAATTTTTGAGGAAGTCGCTACAAATATTCATAATTTTTCTTGATTATTTTTACAGTAACTAATTTAAGGTTTAGTAATTAGTTATCTTAAATGTAATCATAATGGGTCAAAATGGATCAAGTTAAAAGTTTCAACCCAAACCATCAAATTTGGATGGACGAGACAACTTACTTGGACAAGACCCGTTATGCCATCATAAAAGTGTTATTATCACTTTCCAACATTTATAACATAAGAAGAGTTGGTTCCACTATAAATTTAAATGGAAATAATTGTTGTCCTTCTAACATTTATAAATCATGTCAAAAAAAGAATGTAAAATCACATTTTAGTAGCATAAAACTGATAAAACATATAATTCAGAGTGTAAAGTGTATTAATATAGTCCTCCAATAGATAGGATTATAATAATATGACATTTATACAACAACAAAAAACTAACAAAAGCCCTATACCAAAAACTAACCACTCATGCTCCCAAATCATCTCACAACTCTATCTACTGGTTTTTCATCTTTCAGAGGTGTCTCATACATGTTGGCTCCCAATCATACAAGAAAAAACTAATTTGCAAAAGAAAAATCATATATTAATAGAACATGTTGTATCATAATACAATGCACTCGAAGTAGTCATATAGGTATAAATCATATAATCAAAGAATCTTTTAAACTCAATTATTCGAAGATATACATTGATATCAAACTTACTAAGACATGCTCTTGTAGTGGCCTCTACTACTCTATAGAACCATTATTAATGGGTTTAAGCCTACCACTCACAAGGTGAATCCCCTTCACGTCTTATGCCGAGGAAAAGTTCTTAGATTAGGACCTCCTATTACTCTCACTATATAACTCATTCTACTCTATATGAGTGTAAATGCTTATTAGAATGTTAGGATATCTTTTTGCTTGAATTTATACATCAATGCATACACTAAAGAAATCACACATTCAATGGGATTTCCTCCTTGGAAATGTCTAACAACTTGTCCATTCATACCATATTAAAGTGTAATAATATCAAAACTACCGTGAACAATATAATAACAAAATCGCAGAACCAAATAATGTGAAAAACAACAAAACAAAATACATAAAAGACAAGTGCTCAGTGGTAACAAGATGCACTCAATGTTAAAGCTCATAAGGGCTCACTCTTAAGGGAGCACTCAACAACACAAATTGGTGCTCAATATTGAAAACCCCTAGAACTCTCTAACTTGAGATTTTAAAGTTGGCGCTCAACACCACTATGTGATCACTCTTTATCATGATAACAAAGTTGTGAATTGAGAGAATTTAGCTTGCTCAATTGTTCTCATTAACACTTTTAACTTTTTCCTACTTTATAGTTATTGCAAAACATTTCTCAAATAGTACTAATTTGGCCAATTGTACAACCTAAAATTCTTCCATTCACAAAATACCAAAACTAACCAACAAATCAAACAACATAATTTAGCATCACTTAATTACATGTTATATGACAAATTCAACAAACAAAATGCAGTACCATTCCAACCAAAGCAAAATTTCCGGTCGTAGTTCACAACATATGAAATCATCACCAACTGTCTTAATAAAAATTGCTAATTGAATTTGGTAGAATAGAAAAAAATAGAAAATACACATAATTATTTTCTTTGAAAAATGCAAAGAAATTATAAAAAAAAAACACGAGTAACAAAAAATAACCGATTATGTATCATACAATAAATTAATTTGTGATTTTTAATGTTTTTGGAAGCCTGCAATGTTTTTCTTTAACAATCTTAATAACAAAAAAAGAAATAATATTAATAATATAACAATAAATGAACGATTATAAATAAAATATAAAAATATTTCAATAAAAATAAATTCTATTAATTCTTTAGTTAAAAAATTTATATTTATATTTGTTTTTCATTCTTGATCAGAAAGGGTTGTTAACAAATTTATGGTTAATTTTTGTACTTTAGAAATTATATTAGCTCTTGACAAATTAACAAGTTACTGCTTGTTTTCTCAATCATTTAGTAACACGTCAACTTTTCTTTAGGTTTGACTTCTTTTAATCCTTATCCTTATCCTGTGTTTGGTACTCTCTTCATTCATATTCTGTGATTACCAACTTTTTCCCATGATTCCACCATTTCAATCACCATCCTTCAAAAAGTTCATCAATAATAAAAGAAGAAAAATAAAAAATATAGACTATATTATTGCTTAATACATTCATTTCGTCACGGAAAACTAAAATATGAATGTGCAAATATTCAAGAAAAGAAACTTTTGTAATTGAAGCTTATGAGTTCAATTCTCACTCCTTTTTAAACGCTCCATGCTAATAAATTTAGAGGTTTTATTCAACTGTTTTTTTAATTATAACTTCTTTTACATTCATATAAGATTTTTAAATTTTTTGATGCATTTATAACTAATTGATATCTCTTCAATTATCTTTTTGAAAAATTCAATAATAAACTCATTTAATATGGTAATTCATAAGAAATTCTTAAATATTTTTAAAGTCTCACATAATGTTTAAAAATTTTGAGTTAAAATTGATGATTTATATGTCTTATAAGTCGTGAATTCAACAATGTATTGACTTTCATAAAATATGTCAACTTAAAGAATCTCATAATTATCAATAATAAAAAAAAAATGAAAAAAAAAACAACTTATCGTAACACAAAATTCTTTACATAAAATATGTATCAACACAACTCATTACGTCTTTAATGTATTATAAATTCTCTCTATATATAATTAAAAAAAACCTTAATCTAATTAAACTTATCACTCTTTAGGGAGTGGGATCTCATAATTTATACAATATATCAACATTTTTTACATTCCAAAAATTTCAATTGGACTTAATGAATTCTAAAATACACATTTTTTATGAACCTTTCAATCTTTACATTGTCTAACTTCATTAAACTCAATAAACTTAATACAAAATTACTATCTATACCTATTTAACAAATACAAAAAAAAAAATCTAATTTTAAAAAACTACTTTTAAAATAAATCCTATTATACTAGTTAAAATAGTCCCGATGATGCATTCATCAATCTTAACAGTAAACTAAATCACAGTGATTAACGGTGTGAATCGCACCGTCGAAGTGACATCATGCTTTTAACAACGAGTCAAATCCCACGAGGGGAGATGAAGCATCATTGATCGTCATGTGCATCGCACACACCCGATCATGCCCAACACCTTCAAACTAAACCCTGACAGCACAAACCCCACTATATACCTTCAAACCACACGCACAATATTAAAATCTATATAAACTATGGTTCACAAAACAAAATCAAGATCATATCATATCTTAGAAAACAAAATTTTCGGTGTGCGGCAAAGTGACACATAAAATTATCGTTAAATCAACCATTGGTTCTCATATTTGTGTGTAAATATCAGTTTGGTCCTCAAATTTTGAACTGTTTTAATTAGGTCATAATTTTTGTAAAAATGCACACATTTTACCCTAACCGTTAAGTTGTCTTAAACGGCGTTAATTGATGCTGAGATGAATTTTTTATTTTAGGCTTAATCCCTTCCTTGGTCCTTATCTTTGTGTGAAAATCTCAGTTCGGTCCTCAAGTTTTTCCTCAAGTCCTTATGAAAGGCAAACATTTTACAACATTTTATCCCAACCGTTAAGTGTATTGAGACGACGTTAACTTTGAACTGTAATTTTTTTTATGTTTTAAAATCATTAAATCCATGTGACTATAGTCTTTCTTTTTCCTTCCAATCACTAATCACAGTTCACTCATTCCTCCACCCTCAAACCCTCAAACCCCCCGACTCACACCTTTTCTCCCTCTCAAACTACAAAAATGTCGTCGTTGTCGACAGTTCAAAAATTATGACCCAATTGAGACAGTTCAAAACTTGAGGATCAAACTGAGATTTTCACGCAAACATAAGGACCAAGGGAGGGATTAAGCCTAAAATAAAAAATTCATCTCAGCATCAATTAACGCCGTTTGAGACAACTTAACGGTTAGGGTACAATGTGTGCATTTTTACAAAAATTATGACCCAATTAAGACAGTTCAAAACTTAAGGACCAAACTGAGATTTTCACACAAATATGAGGACCAAGGGTTTAAACCTAAAATTATTATTAAATTAAATTGTTAGGCACCAAAGCACAGTAATTACATTTTCGTATTTAAATTAAATAAAAGAGCAAAGAAAGAAATCTAAAACTTTATTTATAATTAAAGCTTTTTATGTTTATTTAGGTTCAATTAATTTTAAATGAAGTGTACATGCATAGGGTTTAAAATAATTTAAATTTGAAGTATGTATAGAAGATGTGACTTATAATAAAAAGATAGGCGCTGTTGGAGAATTAAATTAAAACATCCGAAAGCTTAAAATTACATCCAAAAGTTACATACTTTAATGGTTTTGGTTCTTTAGTCTGCTCCCATTTGCTTCTCAACAAGGAAAAATCACTCTCATATCAAAAAATCAAAGCAAACTGGTGCGTTTCTCTTGCTGTTTATTGTAAATATTTCAATATTTTAATCTTTCTGACTTTAATTAATTTATTTTCAGAAGAAATATTGAGAGTTATGGCTTCGTCTCTGTTATTGGCGGTGGTATTTGTGTTCGATCTCATTGCTTTTGCTCTTGCTGTTGCTGCAGAACAGAGGAGGAACACTGTGAGTTACTTTCTTCTTCTGTTCCTTCATCCACGGTTTTTTTTTTTTTTTCTCTTTTTATATATCTCGATTCAGTATGTTTAGTTCTGTGTTCTGATAAAGAGTTTTTATGAATTCAGTTCAAAATTTCTGATTGTGATTGGTCTTCCCTGAAGACGATAATAATATTCTTCTTTTCTGTGAAAAGATCAGATAATTCACTGTGTTTTTAGTCTGTTTTCTCTCTTGGCTAAGTTTTCCTTGATTTCATATACAGTGAAGGTATTATTATATCATGCAATTATAACAAATAATGTGAGTTTTTTGTTTACAAAAGTTATATAATTTTTTTAAACAGATTTTTAACTCTCATAAAACACTTTCTTCATTCTACAATAATTTTTTTAGATTATTACATACTGATAAAGAAATTTTCAATTAATATAATTTAGTAAAAAATATTCCTGATGTTTTTACTACTTCCATCTCTCTCTCTTTTTTTTTTTAATTATAAGTGATTTTGTATTAACTATTTTTCATTATATGCAGACTGAAATGGATTTGGAATGGGGGATGTATGATTTTGGTTTCATTAAATTTAACTGTAAATGAATTATCTTTGTATAATTTATTTTTTACTCATTTAAAATGTAATTTTTTTTTATTTCATCTCCAATATCAATTTAAATGGATAAAAAATATTTATTATAGGGGTAAAAAAATTAGAGATAGATAGATTTTTTTAATTTAATTAGTAAATGAAGACCAACTAATAATAAAAAACAATGCTTTTAAATTTTTGAGAAATTAAATTAATTTCTTACAAAAACCAAATTTAAAACCCATTCGTTTTATAAGATTAAAAATCTTATTTAAATCTTATTGTTGTGTGTAATTTTTCAATTTTAAAAGCTTTTAATTTTGATTATTTATTTATAATTATACATTGTAGATTTACTTTTCTCACCTCTAGAGTGAAAATAATTTTCTCAAATAAATCCCTATAGAAGCAAGAAAAATGACAATGATTAATTTTTATTTAAATAGTTAATAGTAAAATATTAATATATAAAGTTTTATCTAGACTTGATTAAAAAGAACATCTTTTGACATCCAGCAAAAGGTACTATAGTTTGATCTTACTCATTATTATATAATAATGAAAACATTTATTGTTCTTTGCATTTTGAAATTGGAAAAACTTATACATGCTCAAGTGGGTAGGAAGACTATAAGATGATTTGAAGCATTTGTTAGGCAATCAAAGAAAATATATAGGAAATTTCAAGTGTTTGTCCTATTATAGTTAGTGGTTAAGAATATAAAGTTGGCTTACATTACTGAGTATAGATCTAAACCAGAAAAGGTTCATGAGACTGTGAAATCAATGCCTAGAAAAGCAGAATATGATCTGTAATAATATACTACAATTGTATATAATCTTCTCCACATCATCTTTTGCTCTTTGAAATATCTCATACTTAATTATTAAGAAACTTTAAAGTAGCAGTTGGCTCATGGACAGAACAGAACAGAACAGAGTGGAACACTCTAAGTTCCCCTTTATTTCATTTTCCTCCTTTTAAGTGGAATGAAGATGTACCATTTTATAACCACGTGTGATGTGTTTATTCTATTTCTAGAATCAAACGTATTGGATATAAAATAGACCAAACTCGTGTCAAATTCTATCTGATTTTAACACATTACCAAACACTACCTCATAAAAGCGAAAAGACAAGTGATATATAGCTGATTTTACACCATGATGGGTTTAAAACTGAGAAATGATGGCATACAAGTTCTTATGAAGGGTCAGTCCATTCAGGTTGCATTTGATGCACTTCAGGTACAACACATTAGAACATCATTGAACAAGTTATTTAGTTGCAAACACAAGGTTTTTGTTTTATCTGTTGTTTGGTTATGTAAACAAGTTCTCTTTTATTTATCTAAACTAAGGGAAAGCCTAAATTTAAACCTGATTTACTAATAAGGCAAGCACGAGTTGTATAGACTTAATTTTAAAAGCTTCCAAATATGGTTTGTTTGTGTATTCATTGACAAAACATTTAACTTTGGAAAGAAATGGGGATTATATGTAATTTATACATTGCTATTACATTATTAATAAATTCTAATCTTTTGTAGAAAATTTTAATTTTACTTGCAATCTACCACTTACTTTAACTCCAATATTCAAAAGGCCATTCATTTTAGTCCTATCTGTATTTCATCTTCTATCATAAATATGCTACTAAAAATACCAAGTTAATGATCTTAAAAAAGATTCGTCCTTGTTTGGAAAGGCTTATTTATACTCATTTTATGGCAAAGACACTGTGCAAGTATTTCAAAAACTTATATTTGTAAGTTGATTCAACTTATTTCTAAAAGCTCTTCAAGATATAAAAATAAAACACTTAAATATTATTTTTTATCCGATCTAAAAACAACTAATGCATAAATGTTTACTTAATTCTCTGTGAGGGAAGGGAGTTTACTTATGTTTTGTTTTCAATGTCTAGCTAGCATATTGTCTGCATCAAGTTCCCTTTTTTGTTCTTCTTAGAGTGTAATTTTTGTTTTAGATATGGTTCCTATGTCTTTTACTATGGTACAATGTAACTACAAAGAGACTATTTTTCAGCTGAGAATCACTTTCTATCATTCAAAGATGTGGATTTATAATTTTCCTTCATTTCCAAACATAGCTAATCTCTCTGGTGTCGAATCAACGTGAGAGTGCTATTCTCATTTTAAAAGATTTGGCAGTTGAGCCAACTTGTTCCTTCAATGTTACCTCACGATTGCATATACTTCTAGAAAATGGAAAGCAAAACTTTAGGAATGTTTTCAACAACACCATTCCATAGGGTAAAAAGCTACTGATATTTGCATTGAATACATTAGTTGCACTGCATCGGCAATTCCAAGTTGCATTATTTGTGATTTGAGGGAAACAAACTTCGTATGGATTAAAGCTTTTCATTGTACACAAAACTAATAGCTATACCAGTTCAACATTTTCGCCATGCTGTATAGTTTTCCTTACATAGTAGGGTGCGAAGATGAGATGGGATGAGAACTCAAAACCAGAAACAATTTATGGAGTGTTGGAATACTTGAATTCAGTGTAACTATTTGTTGATCTGACAGGCCTCGTTATCTGAAGACACTGCGGGAAGAAAGTACTGTCAATATGATTCTGACATTGCAACCGGCCTAGGTGTGGGGTCATTGTTCATCCTAGTCGCTAGTCAAGTGATCATTATGGTTGTAACTAGATGTCTGTGCTGTGGGAAAGCTATGAGACCCAGTGGATCCAGATCATGGGCAATTTGCTTATTCATCACTAGTTGGTAAGTGTTCATTTTTGGATCATACTCTTTCAAACAGAACTTTACATGTTTGCTCTAAATTATTCTTTTTTATTTCAATTCACAGAATCAACTGGTCTATTTAGTTTTATGGGATTCTTATTCTGTTTTCTGTTTTCTTTGATAACTTACATAGATATCATCTCATTTTCACTTCTCTAAGTTTTTCTCCATCGTAACAACATTGCTTTTATCATTTCCAGCACAAAAATCTGAAATCAGTGAACAAAATGAAATATACTACATCATCATCAGCATCATTATTAGCGAAACTAACAATCATGAAACACAAGACATAACAGTATAAATATTTTGTTAACAATATATATCAGCATGTATCATCCATATAAAAGTGTCACCTTAACCGACAAAAATAGTGTAGTAAAAAGCGTTTCATACATGTTAAACCAGTGTTGGAGTTGGTAGTGTCAGAAAACGTGTTAGACAGTGTAAGGCTTCAAACAAGAAAGCGGTGTGAGTTAACGATCACAGAATACTTCTTGTGATGAAAGCATACACAAGCTGAAATGCTGCATACAAGACATGATATGATACGATGTTTTCCCTTGTTCACAACACAACTGTAAAGTGTGCAATGTTGTTGTTGCATGCATGATCCAGGGTGACATTTATCATTGCTGCTTCGTGCCTGCTTGCTGGTTCAGTGAGGAATGCATACCACACCAAGTACCGTGATCTGATGGGAGAGAGAGCCCCTTCATGTCAGACCTTGAGGAAGGGTGTGTTTGCAGCAGGAGCAGCCTTCATTGTTTTGACAGGCATAACCTCGGAGCTCTACTACGTTAGTTTTTCAAAAGCTAATAATAATGGTCCCCCTCCCTATGCTCGAGACACTGGTGTAAGGATGGGAAATTTGTAGTAGTATTTTGTGGAAATTGTTTGTAATCTTATGTTGGCTACCATTGCTATTGGATGTGAAAGCCTACTTGTAAATTATTAAGAACCTTGGTTGAAAAAACACCCAATGTCTTAACTATTTTCCTCCTTCTTCACTCTTCAATTATGTCACAATAGGTGCTGCCTCACTCTGCGGCTCAAACTTGTGTACCTTAGTCTGCTTTGTCATGATGGCACAATTATTTCTTCCACAGGTTTTTGCATAAAGTAATAAGAATCAAATTGTTTTAGTTTTTCTCTTACAAATATATAAGTTTCACGTTGCCTGATTCAAATCTCTCTTGGAGGGTTTATATATCAAAACATTCTTTCTATTTCTAAAGTGGGCACAAGAAAAGAAACACTTTTCTTGTTTTAATAAAAACTGATAGCTATTTCTTTCGTTGCTGATAAGTTTTTAAAGTCTGAGCTATATATCAGACTTAAATGGACGTTTCTTATTTGTTAGAAAAAAAGGAGTGTCGTGTCATGAAAGAAAATAATACCAATCCTTTTATAATGATTGGTCATGCTGTAAATTAATCTCATTTGACAGTAAATATGATGGAAGACTTGTCTGCTCTAAAATTATTCAATATGACCTAATTTGGTTGCTGAGCTCAGTGTGTCTTTAAAGCCAATTTGACGTCAAAACTCAGATATTAAGATTGAGTTTGACTTTAGTATTATGTTTCATAAATAGAGAAGTTAAGCTAAAGTATATTTTAAAATGTAATAACCAAAGTTTAATTTCATTAGGAAGAGCTCTAAAAAGTTAAGAAACCAATATACAAATGTTTAACTAAACCTAGTATAAAATATTTTAAGAATTTGTCTTCTATAAAAACTTGTATGATTTTTCTGATATGATATGTGTTGTGACCTTTTTCAATCTGTTACCACCTTAAATAACACCTACATGAATGCATCAAGGAAATTGATTTGTAATCCCCTCTCTTATCACAGTTTTCTTTCTTTGGAATCAAAATTATAAATGGAAAATCTAACTAAAAAACAAATACAAGTTAAATGATCTAATTAAGAAAAGAGGCCTACTTAAAAATTGTCTAGTTGTTCAGGGACTTATAGAGTAATGTAACATTACTAAACTTTGTTTTTGTAATTTATTTTTAAGAAGTTTTGTTTTCCTTTTTTATTACTCAATTTGAGTTAAAGTTATTTTTCCAATAAATGGTTGTTTCCAATTTTGGACATAGTTCTTGAACTTCTTTTTAACCAATATTGCATTAAATTTATCTTGTTATATTATAATTTATACGAAAACGTTAGATCCCCAATTAGTCTTGAAACATAAAAGTGTAATAAATATCGTGAAAATCGCTTAAAAAGTGAATCTCAACGGGAAATTATAAAAGATCTAAAGTAGTTTTTTTAACTCTTTGAATTGTATGCGAACCTCCTTTTCATGTGATGTTCATAAAATTTTTATGACTATTTTATAATTCGAACATTATTATAGTTGATAGTTTTTGAGTAAGTAAATATAAAAGAAAAAGTTCACTTGTTAGTTTAAGAATGTAAATCTAGATACTAAAATAGCTTCATTTAGGGATGACAGCTGATTAAATTTAATTATACCCTCGTATAACTAGAAGTACGATATGTTTAACTATTTGTTATGTTTTAATCTTATTAAATTGTTGATTTTAAAAAGATTATTACAATTAATAATACAAATTCGAGCTATAAGAAAAGTAAAGGTAAAAATATAACTTAGTATAAACTTTTATTTTAATTATCAATATTTTTATATATATTTAATACACATATAGTTAATTATATTTTTATGTGCTTTTAAACAATAAATGATATGAAATAAAGTTATAAAAATGTAATATAACTAAGATTAACACATGAAATTATAAAAGAAATACCCACTAACAATTAACACAGTAATAGTATTTTTCTCTTTGTGGGTGGCCATGGTACCCCCATTTGGTCATTTACAAAGAAAGAGGCACCTCTTGTATAGGATGAGAAAAAGAGTGGATAGTGATAGATATGAAAATGGTCCAATCTTTTTAACTGCCCTAGTCATTATGTACCTATTCCACCATTCATTGCCTTCAATTCAATTACCCTCTTCTCTATAGTCACCAATCAAGAGGTCATCACAGACTAACTTTTTAAATAATAATTCTTTTCACATATCTAAATTTTTTACATTCATTTGATATTATCTTTTTTTATTTTTTATTTTTTTATTTTTTGAAAAAATACAAAAATTTATAATTTTATGATCATTTTATCCTAATATTCTGTATCAAGAATGAATTTAAAAATGTGTCATGGTATTATTATTCTAACTTTTTTTGGCACTCCAACCTACCCTTTTGCTGACTCACTCACTGCCACTCCTCCTCAATTCTTGAAATCCCTATGCTATATGTGTTTAACATCTCATCTATTTACTAAAACCTCACACAACTCATTTCAAAACAATCACTTTAACTTTTACACACATGGCTGCTTGAGTGTGGAGTGGTCCTATGTCAATCTTTACTGTCTTCAATACAGATTTAGTAGTTATGTTGCAGTCTTGCTTGGCTTTCATTATAATAATTATCGGAGCAGAGTAAGGAATTTAGGCCAAATGCGTATCTTAATCAATACTAACAAAGCAGTAATAAAAATATTATATTTTTCAAGGGTGGATGATATGCTGACACCAACTTCCTTTACTGTCTCTTAAATAACCAACTTCCAAGTTCCAAAATAAACATATTTATAGTTATAAGTACAAAATTAAGAGAAAAGAAGACCACACATTGGAAACGTAAGATGGTTTTGCTTAGTTAAATTACTAATAAAATATGCTAAACAAGTGATACTCAATATATTTTTATAGTTTTTGTTCTTATTAATAAAGCAAAATCATCTAGAACTTAATGGCTCATTTATTCTTTGTTTTCCAAATCAGCACTAGGAGTTAGTAACATTTTAGGTGCCTAAGAGAAAGACTGGGAGTTGTGGCGTCGTTTACTGTCACAAGTTGCAAGGTGGCTCAGTATTTTCTAGGCCATAGTTAGAATATATGGGAAACGCATGCGTATCCCATCATCATGATTGTGGCTGCTGATTAGGCTCAGTCCTCACATGCATAAAGTACAAAGTTGCTAGTGTTTACAAATTAATCAAATATTCAAAATGTAACAATCACACACTCGTGGAATGCTCCTCATTCACCAAGGTAGATCTAAAATTCATTCAATAACAATTTAAAACTCTCAGTTTGTTAAAACTTGGTGGCTAAAGGGGGTCTACTAATGTTCCACAGCTCTTCAATAATAGAAGAAACTGACAATTAATCAGAGGCAAAGCCTAGAAAATATATGATGGCCCAATATACCGTACACTGTTTACTATTCTATTAAATTGGAACAAAGATGAAAACACCATGTGAACTTAAAGCTCACAGAGACATGATCCAGAAACATAAGATAGGAATAGAATAATAAGAATAATATAATAAATTGATGTACAACAAAAATTCTTTCATTCCCAAAATCAAAGAATGATTCTCAAGAATTGATGGTGGTGGTGATGATGAATCATGAGCAATAAAATCCGTATGATAATATCATTCCAAGATATATACATGTCCAAAGAATCTTCCAATCACATTCTGTCAGTTCAGCAGTGCTGGAGCAGACCCCATATCTATATCACTCCCATCACAAAGCACTCAGAAAACTCTCAAAAAAAATAGAGATAAAAATCCTGTATTGATAAATGATGCTAGACTACTTGCATACATTAATACATCACTTTATTAGAGATTAGAGGAAATGATAGAGAGATGAACAAAGAGGCAAACAGAGTGGGTTACAACTAATCAGGAATTTTGAACCCTTTGCTTGAAGCTGAAGCTGAAACTAAAACATGACAGCTCCAAATACTTCTGTTTGAAAGAATTACAGGTGCAGAAAGACCAGCACAGAATATGCCTCATCTGAAAAAAACAAGACCACTTACTAACCTGTATGAAACAAAAAACACCCCAATTTAATTAAATAACTAATCTATGGACACTACCAGTACCATGTGTTGCTTATTGTTTGGTCTCAGGGTTTGATGTCAGAATCATCCCAGGGATCTTTTAGATCAGTTGAGACCAATGAATCAAAGTCCTCCCAATTCCAAAAGTTTGAAGTTCCCAAGCCAACACCACTTGTTGCTGCTATCTCCCATGGCTGTGTGTTACTGCCACCTGTGCTAGGCGCTATAGCAGTACTGTTGATGGTTGGTTCTTCTGCTGCTTTGAACTCCTCCCCATAGTTATAAACATTGGATGATCTCAGAGAGGTTGACACCGAACAAGGGTTGGTGTCAAAAGAGCTGCTTGAGGTTGAGAAAGGGAAGAGTAGGCTTTGGCTTTGATGAGGAAGAGGCAAAGTTGAACTCGGGAAGATACCATTATTACCAATACCAATACCAATACCAAAATCTTTGCCGTCTAAGTCTCTCGCGTTCATCAGATTCTGTTGTAGCAGCAAAGGTGGTGGACGAATTAGAGCTTGGTAGAGAGAGGAAGCCAGGTGTTTCTGATCATCTGCAAGAGGAGTTTGAATTGTCATGTGGCTACTACCCAGCAAAGCATCCATGTTGCCAATTGAGGTTGTGACGGTGGCAGTGCAAGTAGAAGGACTGGCTGTTGTCGGGGTGGTAGTGGCAGTGGTGGAAGATGGTGTTGGAGTGTTTGGTTTTTTGACCCTCTTGTTCTTCCTTCCACCACCCACCGGAACATTTCGTAGAGTTCCACCTTTAGTCCAGTGCCTCTTGCAAGCCCTGCAGAAATGGCGAGGCTGAGACTTGTTGTAATTGTTGTAGTAACAAAACTTGGTGTTGGTAGAGTCACATCTCGGGCACTTCAAAGACTCTGAAGGCTGAGTTTGCTGCTGCTGCTGCTGTTGTTTCCTCATCAGATTAGGCTTTGGGAGTTCCAAGTCCTGAGCCTCCAATAAGGTTTGTTTCCAATCAAGTCCACTGCTAGAAACCTGCTTAGAACTCAAACCCATGGCTTAAAGTAAGCAATAAGATCTATGGAAGCGTGAAAGAAGAATCCAAGTTATTGGAAATATTTAGCCCTTTGATCGAGATGGGAGGAGAGAAATGAATGTGAAGGGTAAGAAGAAGATGAGATTGGTGGTTGGAGGCAAAAGGGTGTGGTGGAGGTATAAGGAAGTTGTGTTTACTGGAATGAAGAAAGGCCTATGAAGGTGATAAGAAGAAGTGAGCATGTCTTTTATGAGATGTCTATATCTAATGGGTATTTATGATGATATTAAAAATTACTTGAAGGTTGTGTGTGGTGAAGGGTTTGATTACTGTTTGTGGGGGTAGTTGTAGACGAGGCAATCCTATAAAATTGAATGCAGTCTTTGGTAATAACCTACGAGCTGAGTTTTCTTAGTTCGGAGTTGCTACTATTATAGAATGGGAAAGAGAGAGAAGTGCTTAAGGGTTAAGTTGAAGGTGGGTGGTTGACACGTGGAGAGTTATAGGCCGTTGGCAGTGGTGTATGAGGTTTGGTTGTGTTGTGAAACGAACGTAGATGTGCATGATGATGGTATAATAATTTAATTTAGATAGACTTGGCCACCAATGCAAATACAAAGTTGGCAAAGAAAAAAGAAGACAAGTACACTACGGTCCATGGGCTAAATTTGTTTTTGAAATGGATTCTCATTAGGGGGAAAGGGGGTGGCGCTCAGCGTGGGGCCAATGGGTCCAAAGATTCTTTCTAAGGTTAACAACAGTTGTCAAACACTATCAAACACTTACATCATTTACTCTTGTAATCTCATATTTGTTAAGGATCTTCACTTCAATCTAAGATCTCATCACGCTCTTCAACATGCAGCAGTGGAAGTTGGGTTGGGGATGACCATGTATGAGTTGCATGCACGTGCTCACTTTCATTTCATGTCTATGGATATGTGGGTGCTGCTTTGTTAACCCATAATATGTTGGCTGATCAGAGCTAAAATGAAAAGGGTTGTGGTCCTCACACACACACACACATAGGAGTTGTTTGGATTGGATGTTATAGTGATAGGATTATTGATGTTGAAACAATTATTTAAATGAAACAACCAGAACAGAGAACAGCGTTTTATGGTCAGAGAAATCACAACATTCACAACCACTCAGTCAAATAATTCCAACTCTTCAAAAGGAGGATTCTTCAACCATCATCCTACTTATATTATTATTATTATTATCACTGTTATCCCATTCTTTTATTCTCAATAACATATAATAATAAATATGTTATATGTTGTTCAGATAAAATTGTACTCTATTATTAAAATTAACTGATACAAACCTTTATCACCGCACAGACTGTTGGTAAAGTTCTGATTTTATTTAAATACAGTAGCAGAAGTGTGGAATATTATATACTATTACTCTCATTAGTTTCTGGTTTGTAACAGACACATGTGCCTAAATATATGGTGTAAAATGTTGTGGAATATGAAGTTTTTGAATAGGTAGGTGTTGTCAATTTTGATTGTTTGAACACAAATTCAGGTGCAATGGATCAATATTCCATAGAAGTCGGCAGTTTAATTTAGTCAAAGAATCGGCAAAGTGTTACAGAGACGAATTTGATTTTCACAGCATGACAGGAACTTCAAGAAATGTGAGTTTCAAGTTACCATTCAATGGGTGGGACTAAATATTAACAATAATTCGATAACAGTTCAAATACTAGATGAAACAACATGATTAACATATTGATAAGAAAGATTTTAATCATAATTATGATATTACGTTAAGAAGTAAATTTTTAGCTTAATTCAAAAATATACAGTAATATTTTTTCCATTATTTTGGTAATATAATTTTTTTTTCAATTATCCGTAAGAATATAACTATATTCTTTCATTCAAGATATATAATTTTCAAATTTTTTCTAATTCTTTCATTCAATTTTTATTTTTCAATTGCCTGGTGCATTAAATAAAGAAAGAAAACAAATGGAAACTATTTTTTTTTCTTAAGGTTTACCTTTTTTAACATCGTTAGTAATTATTTGCCATATTTTTTTTAAATAGCAGGTTAAAAACTATACTTGTTTAACTAATGGTAGTATGACCAAATAGCCAAAATGTCTTAAAGATAACGTTTCATAATGTAATCAGTGATGTTGTCGGAAATATGTATGTTATTGACTTTGTTTATCATATATAATGATATATAATCTATATTACTATATTCTAAAATATCTAATAAATATAAAATTTTGATTTTAAATTCCTTAAGAAATATTTATTCATATTTTAATTAACCTTTGACTGATTTTTGAATAAGTTTTAGATTTCTTGTTTAATTGGCTAGCCTTTTCAATCATATATAATAATTCCATATATTATAATAATGTATCTCCAACAACACAAGATACTTTTTATATATAAATATACAATTATACAACGTTCTACCTAACCAAGACACAAGCAATCTAGTATTAAATATTTGATGTAAGAAAATTTTCAGATACTCTAATATATTTTCATTAATAGCTTTAGTACTGGCCGACTTATCTGAATTAGAAATGGATGTATGTAACGTAAGCACACTTTCTTATTTGTCAATTTGATCATTTTCATAATTTTGCATTATCTTTTTCTTTTCTAAGCTCATGAATATGATGAAATCACTCACAAATGGTAAGCATAGATGAAAGAAAAAATAAGAAAGAGAAAAGAAAGAGAAAAAATAGATAACAATAAAAATAATATAGTTAGTGAGAATTATAAAAATATTATTTAATACTTTATCAAGAGTAATACAAATTGCTATTTTTTTATAAATTTAAATTATTAATGAGTGGTTATACTCAATAGCATTACTAATAATAGAGAGATATATTTTCCCATTGAATATAAATACATTCAATTTTATGAAAATATGTAAGATCCTGAATATTAATAATAGATTTTAAAGTGAATAAAAAAAATAAAGTTTATAAATAAAGATTTGATATTAAATTTTTAGTTTATAAACATCTTTTATCTTTGCGTTCTCATTAATACCGACAAAGTTTTTAATTGTGAATACTAGATGATGTCTAACGAAGGTTAAGGTGTTAAGATTATATTGGATTGATCAAAATTTATTTTTATCTTATATAAGTTTTAATCATCTTCTTATTCTTTTTGTTTATGTTAAAATGGGACGATGATAACCGTCTGTGTGAAAGTCTTGCATGCCGAACGTCTCTTCACTCCGTGCTCTGGTAACTAGTCGGTGTAGGGGGAGGTGACCTGCAGAACACACTGATGCTCAAGTTAGAATTTTTCTCTGTAGGCCTTTAGTAATTCAATAGTAAGTTAAAGTGAGTTTACCTCGAAATTAACCACTTAACAGTAGTTGTTATAATATTAATTGTATTTTAATTCTGTTTAACTGTTGTCGGGACCGAGTGGTCATGAAGCGTTTTCTTGCACATCAATCGATCGGTCCTCTCCATCTAGCTTGTCACTGTATCCATTTGGTCAGCTATAATTTCGTAGTATTATTTTTCTTAAAATATACTAAGAAAATATGCATTATATTTAGAGGTTTACTTAGGCTGCGAGGGTTGATTAGAAGGTTGTGAAAGAGTTTTTTTTTTTTGGATAAAAGTACATTTTAATTCAGACAAAGGAGAACTAATAATCTTTGTAATGTGATATTGATTGGAAATGAATGAATTGAATGATAGGAATATTATGTGAAATGTATGATGAATTGATAATACGTGAAAGTTAAATGATGTGTGAATGATATGTCTTAACTATGAGATTTATTGAAGTGGTAATGATGTTCTTGGTTTCGAACTTAATTTAAATATTGAATTTAGAGAGTATAAATTGTTATTGGTACTAGAATGCAACGCAACATCGACATTTGAATGAAACAATGCATTAAAAACGACGATTCCACAATTTTTACGATATGATTTTGTTTTTCTATGTGCACTCTTTTTTCTATTTTGATTATGTAATAATCATATCTTCTAGAATATGTTTTTCTGATAATTTGTTATGGTGCATGTTGATTCACCTTCTAGGTCTATATAACAACGTATTATGCATCTTCTTGATATTAATAAAAATATAAAAGATTAACATATTATTCCTTTCTCTTAATTCTATAAAGTATATCTATAGCTGGCATTCCCCACCCATCCATTTCTCCTTCACTAGTTCATATTTAATTTATCTTGAATTATAAACTTATCATATTTAATTTACTTTCACTTATTTAATTTACTTCAAGTTAATTATATTTAATTTATCTCTAGTTGCACATTCATTCTGTTTATTTATTTTGTTTAATTTACATTCAGTTATGAATTGGTCTTACTTATTTTTTATTTATTTATCTCTAGACATTGATTTTATTTATTTATTTTAATTTATTTTCAATTATGCATTGATCCATTCTATTTATTTATTTTAATTTATATCTAGTTATACATTAATCTTATTTATTTTATTTAATTATATCTCCAGTCAAGTAAGGTTACTATTTTTTTATTCATTTCATTTATCAATAGCTATGCCATGACCCTTTATATTAATTCTATTTTTGTTATTAGATTTTGTTTCTTACATTTCAATCCATATATATTTATTTATTTAAAGTTCTTACTTTGATTTTTATTTTATTTTATTTTGTATTATTTTAAAACATTATTATTTTATAATTCCAAATATATATATATATATATATATATATATATATATATATATATATATATATATAAAATTGAAAAAGTAAAAGTAAATATTATTATATTTAATGAATATCAACAAAAGAAATTTACATATGTTTTACTTTTTACGGTTATTATATACTGTTTGGATAATGTATATATTATTGGTGAAGAATGTAATAGTGAAAAACGCTATTTAACGTCACCCTTCAGACGTCCGTTAAGGATAAGCACGACGTATATTGATGACTGATGGCATTTTTGTAAATAAGTTGGCCATATAGACGTCAGTTAGAAGGTGCCCCGACGTCTATAATATTTTAGACGTCAGGGCCCCTCCTAACTGACGTCTATATATTTGACAGGTGGGTGAAAAGTCATTTCTTTCAGTCATATAGACGTCAGTTAGGAGGGGCCCCGACGTCTATATGGCGGAAATTAATGACTATTCACCTATCTGCCAGACATATAGACGTCAGTTGGGAGAGCCCCGACGTCTAAAATATTATAGACGTCTGTTATGGGGGGAACCGACGTCTAAACCCTAAATCCAAAAATTTAAAAAGTCATTTTTTGACTCCATATAGACGTCTGATCCCGCCACTCCGACTTCTAAAGCACTTTAGACGTCAGTTATTGGAGGAACCGACGTCTAAACCCTAAATCCAAAAATTTAAAAAGTCACTTTTTGACTTCATATAGACGTTTGATTTCGCCACTCTGACTTCTAAAGCCTTTTAGACGTCTGTTGTGGGGAGAACCGACGTCTGTAGACGTCTGTTATGGGGGGAACCGACTTCTAAATGTCTGCATTAAAGCACTGCGAACGCGAGACAGAGTTACGCGCACTCATTGTTCATCATCGTCCTCGCATTTTCTCTCCACGGACTACGTTTTTCAAGTTCGTTTTCTCACTTTTGCACCGTTTAAAATTAATTTTACTACGATTACATTACTCTTTGATGAATTATCTTTCATTTCAACCGATTAAAATGCGTTTTCGTTGAGTTTTGTCCAGTTTTGCTCGTGTCCTTCGACAACGTTCTTGGACGGCGATTTCTTGCGTTTTGCAGTCCTCTAATTCCCTCCACTACATTATTAAAATCATCCAATACAAAAAAAAATGTACAATCCATTCTCTTCAACTAAAATATAAAGTTGTAAACTCGAATCACCATAAGCCAGGAGCAACTCGAGAGGCCTCAAGCGGAGAAAGATCCTATCAAATACGGCGACATTTTAGACGTCTGACCTATAGAGTCCAACTTCTATATAGACGTCTAACCTATATAGTCTAACGTCTACATAGACGTCGGTCATATCCTGACCAATGTGTAATTAACGTCACCCGAATAGACGTCGGTTCCATATGTGACGTTAAAAGCCCAAAATAACCGACGTTAAACAACGTTTTTTCACTAGTGGTAACATTCTATTCTAGGATGTTATGGTAATTAATTAAATTAAGAAAAATTGACTTCTCGTACCATTATGAAATAGTGAAAAATTAAAAATTTTATTTCATTATTTTGAAAATAATTAAAATCATGTAAAAACAACAATTAATTCAATTATAGCTTATTATGTTAAAAAAATCTAAACAATTTTTTATTTTATTTTTGTAAAACATTTTGAAAATTCCCATACTATTTTTCCACGCATATCCTCATTCTATACAACACCAACATCATTTGTAACATCATCTACTCACGTATAAAAATGATCATCGTAGTTGGAAACCACAATCACAAAATGCAAGGGTGAGCTAACAGAAAACCATACAAGATAATACACAATAACTGCACTCATCCACACTATTCAAATATTCATCCCTAATCCATAAAGTCAACCACACTAACATCACACAAAAACACGCTACCACAAAACTCATGGTATATCCCTTATACCCTACCATATCACATGTTCATCAAAACCGATCAGTTCGAGCAATTCTCTTCCCGCATCACACAGACGAAGATCATCCATTTCCCACATTACACGATCGAAAGAGTCATCTTTGGATTTACTAGGTATGATGAGACAACCCCATAACAACCTATCTTATCCTCACATGGATACAACTAACAACAAGCAATACACTCATGTTTAAACATCATAATAAACAACCACACAGCTCAACAACAAAACAGAACAACACAATTAATAACACCTACTTCTCAACAATCATCACAAACAACTTGACCAAACACACATAGCTCGACAATCATTACAAACAACAATTTAACTTAATTCATCATGTACAGATACAAGCAACAAGACAAGAAAGGAAAACAAAAAAACAAAAATCCAAAAATCAAGAAATAAAGGAATCAAGAATGTAAGCTCCCTTTACTTGGGTTTTTTTGCTAAGACTTTTTCCTAGAATAAAAGATGCCCTTCAACAACACCTATAAGCTCTAACAAACCTTCACTTGATCAAACTCTCATTCTCACCCTCAAAATTTTTGTCTCTTTTCCTAATTGCCAGTGTTTCTATCTCAACATAATATAAATAAAAGGTGTTTAATATAGTAGCAACTATGTATGAAATTAATTTTTCTTGTGTTAAATATACACATAGCATACTTTATTTATAATAGAAGAAATATGGGTTAAGCCCAAAATACTAATAAGAAGTAATAACAAACTAACTAAAGATAAAATATAACGATAAGATAAAAATAGGATATTAATCTAAGATATCTAATAATAATCTATCTAACAGAAAACATACCTAACCCAACTGGGTTTATTTTATAAATACTTATAAAAGCCCATTATTTTCATAATATAATTAAATTAATTCTAATAAGTCCCTAGATAATATATTTTATCTTAATATTTTTATTTTAATTGATTATGATAAGTCTCTAAATAATATATTTTATTTTATTATTATTATCTAACAATAATATTTAATTATATCTAATAATATCTTAAGATATCTTTTAATTTGTAAAAGTATATAGTATATAACAATATCTAAGAATATCTTTTAAAATATCTAACAATATCAAACAATGATTTTTCTAATTTAATAATTTTTCACCACATCTTATTTTCTAGAAAATCCTTTAAAATAAAAATAACAAACTATTTTATCTTTTATTTAAAATAGTTAACAACATTTGTATATTTTTCCTAATTATTAAAATTTCTAGAATCTCACATCCCATGTTATGCACACAACAAGAATCAAACACATGACCACCAATCCATAACAAGGAGTTTTAACCAAATATGTTACCCTTTACTTCTATAATAATTATCTTTTTGTATTTTAAATAACGACTCCTATAACTACCATATTTTCTAGATATCTAATTTTCCTAGGTCTTACCAAGAATGAGATATCTTGATAGTGATCACATTTTGTAAAAATGTCCAAGAGTATGTCTGTTCAAAAAGAATCTGAGGTTTGGTTCCAAGGAGTTGAGATCAAATCCACGTATTTGGATTTATGTTTGGAAAGTCATTATTTAATACACTACAGGATGAAAGGCAGGGACCATGTTGGATGTAAGAAAGTTTTATCAAGTAGGTGAATATTTGGATAATTCATAATAATGTCCTAGACTACAATATTCATAGGTCAAACTTGGGACTATCTAATACCTACTCAACATCACCAATGTTAAGTAATGAGTATATATCTCTTTTGCGAGCCGATAAATATCTCATATTCTCGAGAAAGAAATGATTATGATTGTACTATCATAATCATTTCCCAAAGTAACTTTTGATGTTTATAGTAGATCATCAAAAGTGAAATGTGGATCCATATGTCTAATAAAAGGAGATTGATTCTTGTGGTAGTAAGTCCAATTCTAGGCCTTTAGTGTCTGTATTGTTGGTTGAGTTTATTAAAATTGATATTTAAGGCTTATAAAACCTCATTCCTTTCATATTTTTTTTTATCATATATACTCCTGCCAACTACTGACATTCCCCATGAGTCAGCCCCTGCAATAAATTGGCAAGAGAATAAGCCGCAGTTCTTGTCAGGACCGTGGCATATACCCCCTGCCAATTTATTGCATGGGCTGACTGATGGGGAATGTCAGTACGTGGCAGGGGAATATGTCGCGGTTCCCCTAAGAACCGCGGCATATAAGTTACATCTATTTACAAAACTGCCACCGCGCACCATTATGCAACGGTTTCTGCCCAACCATGACATAATGTACGCTGTATAAACCAAATTTTTTACTAGTTCAATCAATTATCTCTAAATTAAACTTTGTTTATGCTCTCATAAGAGTTTGGTGATCTTGCGTTTTTCTTGAACATTGAGGTTAAAGTACTATTAAATGGATCTCTTCTTCTTAATCATTCTTGATTTTGACTATATGTCCAATATTACAAAGTATTAAATGAAGATCAAAGTTGTTAAAAATATAGAGTGACAAGAATTTTCCTTTTAAATTAAAGAAAAAATAAAGTTTGATAAAGCCAGTCTTGGCTAGTTTCAAATTTTGCATCTTATTTCTCTATTTCTCTCAACTACTGCGATTCCAATAAAATCTCACAGTAGTTGAGCTTTCTTTTAGCGAATTTCCTATTTATTGTTGGCCTATAAACAGGTATTCTTATTTACAAATTATTGAAATTCTCCACTCTATCTCCCAAAACAGGTTTCTACAAGTTTGACTAGCTTTACCCATTTCAAACCAAATAAATTTAACAAAAAGAAAAAGGTTGATTAAACAAACAAGATCATAATCGGAAATAGGTGACAGTGATGAGAGAAAACATGATTTGTCCATGAAGAAGGATTATGATTTGAATAGCAGAAGAGTCACCACATGCAGACATATAATTAAGGCACGATTAGGGTGTGAAATGAGAATTAGAAAAAGAATTGATTAAACTTGAGAGGAGGAATGTGCATGGAAATGGATTGCATCAGATTGAAGATGGAAGATGGAAGGTTGAAGAAGACAAAAGAAAGAATGTTTGTTGGAGAAGTTTGAAAAGGACAGAATACATTAATTTAATAGAAAATGAACAGTGGAGTGAAGGAAGAAGAGTCTATTATGTCCAACTAAGAATCCACTTATGTCCATCAAACTACTTTACATAAATAACTCATTACCCTCTTAAACAATTCAACTATGCTGACTCTTGCTGTTGCTGGTGGACCCAACCCACCACATGCTTCTTCTACTTTCATCATTAAAATAACTCAAATCAGTCATTTGGCATTGCTTAGGTTAATCCAAGGAATAATTTTGGTAACAATGAGCAGCACACATGGAGCTGAATCAGTGGGAGAAACTGGGCCACCATGCTTAATCCAGGTTGGAACAAAGATTGTCATGTTTTTTTATCCCTTCTGCTATGACCCACACGTCCAAGTTTTTGACATTCTCTTTTACTTTTTCTTTCGTGACTTCATCAATGTGTAGGTACTTGTTTCTCAGCTTCACCCATTGTTTATTCTTCAACAGACTTTGGTGTCATCAACTGTTTCTTTTTAAAACAATTCTTCAGCAATTCCTAGGTTTCCAACCATGTGGAAATGATGTTATATATTCTCAGTGTTTTTTTTTTTTTTAAGGTAGAACATCGTATGTGTTCTTAGAACAGGTTTTTCGTGCAAAAAGTGGAATAAGGAAACAAGAACAACCCATCTATCCCACTTGAAAAGCATATGTGATTTTCATATATAACGTGTGCTTCTTTCTTTGAATTTTTTGTGATAGCAAAGTGAAAGTGAAAACAATCGTAAAAAAGTACATAAATTAAAATGAATAATTCTTTTAAAATCAAAACTCCCTGAGAAGATTTTATGAAGTTAAGATCGAAATAAATTTAAACTCAAATCTTATGATATAAATCTTTTTAAACTCAAACGTTATTTCTAATCACTCATTTTATTTTCATGATATCAACTACATAACTTTAAAATTTAAGATTCATTTTAGTATTTGAAACAGGTATCGATATAGTATGAATGATATTTTGAAAAATAAGCTTCACTCTCTATAGAAGATTACAAAAATTAAATAACTTTATACAAGAGGTTGAACTCGATACAAGAGTTATTATAAATCTTTTTATGTGTTCAATGTAAAAATGATAAAAAATTGTTAAATGATATATATTCTTAAATTTAATTCTGTAATTAATTATTGATTTAATTAATAATTTGGTCCTCTTTAATTTATTTTGGTCTTGTATTTGTTTTTGAGTTAAATGAGTTCCTATTTTTTTGTAAGAAGACTTTAATGTGACCTTTTGTTGTATTGATGTTAACATTGGAATTGAGAAAAAAAAGTTGTATCCAACTGAACCCAAATAAATCCGAAATAAATTTGAGAATAGAATCGGGTTGGATTGAATAAGTGGGTAATTTGGATAAATAAAATTGAGTAAAATGGATATTTGCAGTCAGCTTGAAATAACGAATTGGAATTTCTGAATTTATATTTTAATATTTATAAATTTTTAAACATATTTTAAATTTTAAATTTAATATGACACTATTTTGTTAAAATTTAGTAGTAAGTTATATAAAATTATAGTCCTTTATAATAATCATTATTAAATTATACAATATTTTTAGTTAAAGATTCATTATAATATTTTTTTAGTTTAAATATGTATTTTTTCTTTATTTTTGTTAGAAATCTCAAATTGGTTTCCTAATTTTTTCTTGATTAGGTTCCAATTTTTAAAAAATTGAGTTAGTTTCATCATTTTCATTAGTATTGATTGAATCATCATGTTAAAGATATATTACGTGTTAGTTCATAGCTTTTTCTTTTAATTTTTTCTAATAACATAAAAATTGTTCATATGACAAATCAGTGTCATGTTACATGGTAGTGGAACTATCACGTGGTAGTGAGACTACCACATGGTAGTAGAACGAACACATTACATTGTCAGTGTCACGTGTTATTGTCTTATGTTCAATTGAGTCCCAATTTTTAAATGTAATAATTTTGTTCATCTTCAAATGAAGACCAAATTTAATTTTTATATAAATGTTATAATGATATTTTTATTAAATATTTCTGTAATTATTTTTATACTAACTCTAGCTATATTATTATATTTAGATTAATGGTAGGATGACATACATTTGCATTTATTTGACACATATAATAAGGATAAAATGGTCATAAAAGAGTGAACTTTTATAATTTTTCGAGAAAGGAGTAAAAGTAAGAAAATATAAGTATGAATGTAAAAAATTTATGTATGTCAAAGTATTATTTCTCTTATATTTATGTTTGATTTTTGCTATATGTGATTTTTCATCATGGTTTTATTTTTTTGCACTACTTATTATTATCAAATATAATAATAAAAAAGGAGTTAATAAAAGTATTTTTAACAAATTTATTTAAATTTATAGTTTACATTAAACTTTATTTAACTTTTTTTTTAAATTTAAATTTAAATTTATTTGTATTGATATTTTATTACATTATACTTTAATATTATTTTTTATATGAATTTATATTTCAAATAATTGTATACAAATTTATGATTATAACATTTAATAATTTCTATACAAATGTTAGAGATGGTTTAAAAATAATTCTAGAAATATTTAATAAATATGTAAATTTTAATAAAAATATTAGTATAACATTTACGTATAGAAATTAAATTTGGTCATAATTTGAAGAAGAATAAAATTGTTCCATTTCAAAATAAATTAGGATTAAATTGAATCAAAATAATAAATATAAGAACTTAATTGAATATAGGACAATAACACATGACACAATATTTGTGTCATTGTAATTTGTGTCATTGTAATGTGACATGATATTGATTTGACACATGGACAATTTTAAAAAAATGAAAAATATTAAAAAAATAAAACAAAAAACAAAAAACAAAAAATCATGAATTGACAAATGACTTATTTTAACTTAGTATATTACTAATAAAAAAGATTAAATTACATTAATTTTTCAGAAATTGAAACCTAATTAAGAAAAAGAAATTGATAGAGGAATTTGAGATTCTTTTACCAAAATGACGAATAAAAGGTGTATTTAAACCTAATTTTTTTCATTAAAAAAATTAATTTAGTATAAAAAATCATAGTCCAAAAAAAGAGACTGAATTAACCTGCAACCCAAACCACTCAAATTTGACTAACATGATACAATTAAAAATATTAAATTCCGATTATACTAAATTGGTTAGGTTTGAATTCCAAAGATCGGTCATGTGTCAAATTATTTGAACTCAACCTATATGACTCGAATGAATTTTTAGAGTGAAAACACTTATTCATTGAAGGAGTGAGAGGCTTATATAAGTTTTACATAAGAGAAATGCATAAGCACCGTAATAATAAAATAAGAACAATTAATGCAACTATCCTATATCCTATAATAATAAAACAACCCCTAAAATTAGAGACTTTATTAACATATACACATAGATTTGACTAACAAAAATCTCGATCATATATTATTTTATAATTTTTTATTTTATTTTGACATGTAATATTTTTAAAGTAAAAAATATCAAGATTTTGACGAATAATAAATTAAGATTTTAACATGTGACACCTCTACACAACTTTAATTTAACGAACCATGTCGAGTTTTTTTTTGTTTTTTACAAAAAATATAACTAAACTGAATCTTTTTAATATTGAGTGAAAAGAAAAATATAAAATTAATAACTAAACATTAACTATTATATTTTCCTAAAAGCTAAAACATTCTTCACTTATATATTTGAATTACATTAATATTTGCTTATCGTTACCTGTTAATTAAATAGTTTTAAAATGACACGACATTTAAAAACTTGCTAAAAATATTATATAGAAGGGAAGTTGTTCTATCTTTTATGGCGAATATGAATGTGTCGCGTTATGAAAGATTTGGTAAGATATATATATTTTGAAGATGTGAAGAGTTATTTCCGTAGAAAATAATGATTCATTAAAAGTGTTTTGAAATGGTTGATATAAATAATGAGATTTTGACGAATAGCAACGTTTATTCCAAAACTTGTGATTGCTAAAGCAGAAATTGTGTATTCTATTCAACAGTAGGCAAGGGCTTGTCGTCTGTCAATTCCAATTCATATCACATCATAAAAAAGTATCATATTACAATTTCTACTGAATAAACAATTTAGAAAATGACTTGTGAGTTCATTATGAGGTTTCTCACTTTAAAATTTAATGTTTCTTTTAGGATAATTATTATTTCTTTTCTTAAAAAATGTTTAAATTGTACTACTTTTATGTTTTATTTAAACTTATTTTCTTTTTCCTAAATACCAATCTTCTATGACTCTTATGAATTTCTACTATATATTAAAAGCAAAGTTGCGAATACATATTACAATTTAAAATGGATAATGCAAGTACTCAAATAATCATCATTTTCATTATCAATCAATAAATTGTTGGTTTGAATAGTATTAAATTCAATTTGTTTAACTAAAACTTCAGATTTTTTAATGAAATAACTACGATAAAATTTCATTAAAAGTTGTTGGCTGGCTATATTCTTCAACAAAATTTATGTCGTAGAAAACCAACTTGAAAGTACTAATAATATTTTTTTTATATTATTTAATTGTAAATTATTACATTATTAAAAAAATTAAACCACAGTTTTGAAAACTTTAACCTTTTATTGTTGTATTAAAATGTCATGGAATAATAATGTAAAAACCTAGTAATAATATGTACATGTATATGTATCTTTATATAAACTTATATTAATTTACATTCAAATATTGCTTTTGTATTTTGATATTATCTGACAGGTAGTGTATTACATTGTGTTCACACTAAACTTTGAATAAATCTCAACTCAATAGTTACAACAAAAGTATACTTTGTGTTATGGATCGTTAAGTGGAAAATTCTTCAAAGAATCTTACTTGAATGAATTTATTAATAATGAAAAGATAACTTCCCCAAGTTCTTTATCTCATGAAAGAGATAACTTTCTTTTATGATGCATATCCCAATCATTCTTGGTTCTCAAGTATAAATGGAGTTGACCACAAGCAACAATATCATCTAACATCAAATATTTCTACTTAAACACAGACTTCCTTTACAGGTATACTCTCCACTCAAGTTGTTGTCTTGAAATATTTTTAAGAAGGCATGTAGCTTGAGATCCAAGATTATCCACATTTTTTTAACACTCTTGATTGTAAAATTAAATGATTTGTAAATTAATAAAAACAATCACATCAGGTCGTTTCTATGCATATTTATATAGAAATTGGACATGTAAACCTTAAGGAACCTGAAGTCGCACCCTTTGTGATGTGATGGGATGTTTCCTCTTATAATTGGTCTGATTGGTTTTGTTTTGTGAAATTCCAAATTTTTGGTGTGTGAGATTTTCAG
This sequence comes from Vigna reflexopilosa, assembly GCA_027742785.1. Classification (NCBI taxonomy): domain Eukaryota; kingdom Viridiplantae; phylum Streptophyta; class Magnoliopsida; order Fabales; family Fabaceae; genus Vigna; species Vigna reflexopilosa. Next base: position 10,727,383 of record CM050911.1, on the reverse strand, counting down.
TGTAATCCCCATAATCTGTTGATTGTTAAAATAGGTAACTCAGAAAGGACGGTCCACCTAATTGTGCAGCACTGAGACGTAGACATGGATGAGGGGAGAATGCATGTTAATGATGGGAATGGCAGTGCAATGGCACGCCACAGAAGCATCAGAAAAGATACCTGCAGCAAGTGGTGGAATCTTCTTCCATTTGATACGTACCATATATGGTGGGGAAAAGCCATCAAAGAAGTGGGTCTAGATATAGAAAATTAGGACACCAAGCCATGACGAATGGCTTCTCATTTCTGACCTTTAGATTGAACATTTTGTTGCCAAATGAAAAGTAGTTGTCATGTGTCAAACGGGCACGAATATAGTTGCATGTAACATGCATCCATTTACATTCTCAAAAGCCAAAACCAATGGGAACCCTCCATTTGAAATTTTAATAGGCATAGGCGGTGATGGCGGTGGGACAAGAATATGATAGGATAGGTACGTAGTTTCTACACGTAGGGAACTGAGTAGGGAAGAAGTAACAGATTTGACTCACAGTGGAGCCAACCTCTGTTGCCACAAGAATAATGGCATGCATAAGTCACTCATAGATTGGACGGCTTCCAATAATTTCTAAGTGCCACAAACAATCTAAATGGAACAATTTTAGTATTATCAGTGTGTCAATACCTAAATAGTAAGCAAAGATTAAGAATTCTTATATTGTTTGGTCTGTCCCAAAGGCCAAGGGGCATCCCTGTTTTCATATTATCAGTGGGTGGGGAATGATTCTGCATGATCAAACCACTACTTTATTTCAGTAACGGTTATTGCACAGCACAACTCTTGCCATTTACGTCAAGTTCAATTACTGTGCAAATAGATCCAAGTGTAAATTGACATGATAATAGTAAAAAAATGGCTGTTAGTGACATAATTATTTATAGATGTAATGTACTGTATCTCACCTGGCTCGGTTTGAGTTGAGACAGAATCACACTTATTTATAACTGGGAATCAAACTTCTCTTCCTAATTAACTGAAGACACTGGCCCCATAGGCAAGTTTGTGGCAACTCTGAATATTTAACTGTTTTAAAATCAATAGACGCACTTTACCATATAGTTGTTAATTAAAAATTAATGATAAAAATCATAATATAATGCATGCACATTTAAGAACAAGGCATGCAAGTATGTATATCAATATTTAGTTAAAATCTCGCTCGTTAACTTCTTAATCTAGCACTAGTTTATCTTCTGACATACCTTTCCCTCAATTCAGGAGTCAAATGTGAGCAAAACCTTCGACTGAAAAAGTGGATAAAAGTAGCAAGGCTATACAGTAAAGAAAAACTCAATCTTTTTTCAATCAACAAAAACTAGATAAACTTTTTGTAAACAAAACATTAATTTTAAGAATTGTTAAGGGAAAACAGGTCTACGCCATCATTTACCTTTGTTCAGAGTTGCAGATGAGAGTAGATCTAAATAATACTCTGCAAAAATTAAAATAAGAGGCAAATGTAATGGCAAAAAATACACTATCTCATAAGACTACCTGCATCCTCCATAAACCCACAGCAACCACTATCTCAACACCCCCAACACTACCCAAAAAAATAAAACACTGACCAACAAAAGAAGCTTAAGTTTCAATTTTTGGATAGATAAATAGAAACAAGGGATTCAGAATAACAAGTCAGTATACTTTCACTATCCTGTTTGCACTATCAGGCATCGATGTCATACTAAGAACTATCAAGGGGGATCATCTACATATCAGCCTCGTAAACGGAATACCAACCAACCTTAATAATGATTAATTGCAATTGTGTTTCCAAATAAAGCATCAGCGCTGCATAAGGTGTTAATTATACGATATACAAATTCCTAACTTATACAATGAAAGCTACTTGCTGACAATTACATGTGATAGAAGTACCATACAACACAGCTAACAACTAATCCTCGCTAAATGGAAAATGACAATTTGATGTGTGTAACATCCAGGTCCCCCATTTTTCTTCTGCAAAAGAAAAAAAGATGTTACAACAACTTTAGAACTTAATGTCTTCCCGGACTTTCCCTCCTTTTTCTTGCATCTTTCTCTTCTAGTCCTATTCTCATTCTGCACCGGTTGTTTATAATTAAATATAAAAATCAAGGTCTAAGTTATTAATAATAATGACAATATGGGTAGGTTTGTATGATATGAAAATCAAATGTAACAGCTCTGCAACCACGTCCCTGAAATCCTCAGGCTTTCTTCGTAACTTCTCTTCCTCCCTAGCATTTTCATACCTGGAACAGTTACAGCAGCGATAAGAAATCAGACCCGTGATTTCTTTGGGGTCCACAACATGTGTTTTAAAAAGTAGAAGAATTCATACTTTGTGGGTAAAACATTTTCCATGTCATCCAACTCTTCTGGGAGTAAAGTGTCATCCACTTTATCTGACTTTAGAGCTTAAGTAAATCAACCTGGAAAACAAGAAACGTTGTTATGGTACAAATCAATATCATCACAAAAACCCCTACCCCATTTTCTCCCTAAAAAGAATATAGAGGAAACTCAAGTTTACCCTTTTGACCCTGACTTCTCCTAGGTGCCAGTGTTAACAATACACCTAGAGAAAAAGGGACACCAGAATTTGAGAATTTGTTAATAAACTATTATAACAACCAGATTATTATAATAAAAATATTCTCAACATCTTCATAATAATTAGGAAAAATATCTTATATATTTATTTCCTTAATTTAAAAGTTTTGATTATTACAAATAGAAGAAATGATAAAAATGTAATTGGTGAGATTGTTATCAATAAAATAATCCTTTATTTTCTTATATGGTTTAAAATGTTATAGCTCCCGATCTTTGAAGTATGTTTTCACTGTCAATAGCTGCCACTGTTGTTTGCCATGGGCGTCATGGTAGGATAAAGAGGTGTGCTCCACTCATTGCGACCACATACAACGTCATTGGGACCTCCTGAGCCCATTCCAAGGGGCGGTGGTGTCTCATTTGGCTTCTATTTCAGTACATTTGAATTCATGTGGTTCTTTCACCAAACAGGTTCTATTTGTTACGATAACAACTAAATCTTTATTCATTTTTTTTTCAATGTCTAATATAAAAGCTTTTAAAGAGAAACTTGATTTTTTGAGAACAATGATTGAATCAATGATTAAGTCTTCTTAATAGTATACCCTACCCATGAAAGATAATAGTATATTCAATACTATTGACCCCTTATCTCAGGATGTTTGGATTCTTGATTCACAAACAACTAATCACTTAGCTCACTTTCTTAAGCTGCAAATCGCTAGTTAACAACTCATAACAGCTGCAAATGGTAATAATGCACCTATATGCGGAACCAGAAATATAACTTAAGATGTTTTATCTCCCACTACTAACAGATAGGCGTATTTTTTACAAAGCTTACAAAAGATTTAAATTGTTCAACAACTTTTTTTCTCTTCTTATTATGCATTTCAATTCAAGACCTTGCCACAAGGAAGATGATTTTAATTGCTAAGGGGCAATGTGGGTTGTATTTGTTGGAATCCAAATACCAAAACAAAACAAAACAAAGGTCATAAACCAAAGCAATATCAGACACATGGGAAAGTTCGCAAGTATGGCTTCATCATAAAGAATTGGTTGGGAATCCCTCCTTCAACCTTATAAAATCCTTGTTCCCTCATTTGTTTTTTAAAGAATTTGTTGTGTCTGTCAAATGTGATACTTGTCAATTGTTAAAGCATTACCATGCATCTTATCTTATCTCAAGTAAAAAGAGTAATTTTCTATTTGACTTGATTCACTCTCATGTTTGAACACCTGTTTTAGAATTTATTTTTGGAGCAAAATGGTTTGTTACTTTTAGTGATGATTGTATCCACATCACATGGAGATACATTACGAAAAGTAAATCTAAGGCCTAGTTTGGTGAATTTTTTTCACTTGTCCAAAATCAATTCAGAACAAACACCAAGGATTAACTGCCACATACCTTATCAATAGGTTAAACACTCATCTTAAATAGGGTTAGTCCCATTTTTCTGTTTTTTTTTTAATCTTTTGTTCCCTTTACTCCCCTTAGTGTCAAATCTACCTAGTCGAGTCTTTGGTTGTTCAATTTTTGTGCACTCTCTCATGATCTTAATCATAGAAAATTAAATACTAGAGCTTTTAAATGTGTATTTATTGCTTATCATTGTAATAAAAAATGATAGAAATGTTATCATATTGAGAGTTGTCATATCTTTATCACCATGGATATTATTTTTCATGAAACAAAGTCCTTTTTTGTATGTCCTACGCTTCAGAGGAGCAAGAACTTGAAGCAAAAGACCTGTCCTTACTGTCATTATCATATTTATTTTGCAAGATGCTCAAGATCTAAGTGATGAAGCCACCACAAATGGGATTGAACCAGCTCACATGATGAGGAAGAAGACAAATTCTTTGTCACAAAATATCAAAGACAACCCACTTTGACTCAAAGCAAGAAGAGTTGTCTAACTCGAAAGTGAAGAGCCTTGAAGGTTATAGTGAGGAGAGGAGATATGTGTTATTAAGAACTTACCCATTATATTGAGAATGGTAAAAATATGGTGTGTTAGATATCCTATTTCTCAACATGTCAGTGTCAATCTTTCTAATAGATATTGAAGCTTTATTGTTGCCATAGATATACCTACCTCCGAGAAGTCATGAGAAGCGAACATTGGGCTCAAACCATGAGAGAGGAGATTGATGCATTAGAAAGTGAACATTGGATATTTACACTTAAGCATAAGGTAGATGTGTAACTGACAAGTATAAAGCTAAGTTGGTTGTAAATGGGTACACTCAAACTTATGAAATTGGCAGGGGAGACTTTTTTTGTTGTAGCAAAGATGAATACGATCTAGCAACTAATTTTGGACGGGACTTGCATCAGTTAGCCGTGAAGAATGTCTTTCTCTATGGAGCTTTAGAAGAAGTGTATATTGAGATTTGGAAAGTGTCCTAAAGAAAGCTTTATACGGTCTTAAACAATTTTCAAGATCCAAGAGCGTGATTTGGAAATTTACAAAAGCAATGGTTTCCTTAGGTAATGAACAAAGCCAAGCATATCATACTTTATTCTTAAAGCACACCATTACAAGTAAGCTTACACAACTACTAGTCTGAGTGGATGACATGATTATTGCAGGAGATGATAAAAAATAGAGAAATTGACTTCAAAAAAAACATTAGCAGCTCAAGTTGAAATGAAAGAAGTGAAAAATTGAAGTATTTCCTTGAAATAGAGGTTGCTTATTCAAAATAGGGGATTTTCATCTGCCAAAGAAAATATGTACTTGGTTTCCTTAAAGAAACAAATAAGATAGAAGGTAGAACCTCAAGATTACAAAACAAAATCATAGAATTGGATAGCAAAAATGATTAGAGGGTGCGGTGCTGAATAGCAAAAATGTGAAAAGGACACAGTGATTACTGGAGAAACAAAAATATGCAGAGAGCACATCAAAATGTTTAGAGTGTGGTGGTTTCTAAGGAGAAAAAATGCTGAAAAAACATAACTGTCAGAGAAAAAATGGATAAGTGTTCAGTAGCTACCTAAGAGCAAAAATTCTAAGAGAGTGCAGCGGCTATTGGAGGGTCCAGCAATTGCTATTGAGGAAAAATTACTTGGAGGGTGCAATGGACACCGGAGAGAAAAAAAAGAATAGGAAGGCATGACAGTTGCTAGAAAGCACAAAGGCTTAAAGTGTGGTAAACACCTAAGAGAAAAAATGCTCGGTATACATTGCTTGCCAAATGATGCTAGTAGTGAGTGGTGGTGGCTAAGGATGAAAAAAGCTTGCCAGAAAGTTGCCAATGATGAAAAATAGATTCAACTTTGGTGAATAGTGAAATACAGTAGAAAAATAATAAAAACCATAAAACATACATGGTTTCTAAAATGTTTATACCTATGAGCACTGGGCCCACAGAGAAAACACAGATTAAGATTCCCTTTTTATTAGACTCTTGATACCATGTTGAAAACAGAGAAACCAAGAAGGAATATGATGAATTTTGTTTTAGACCACTGTGGAGCTATTCAATTATAGGAGAGAAACCATGATTACAAAATATTCAGTTACCCTATTTTAGCTTATAACATAAATATAGAATCAAATTCATTGATCCTAATACCAAGAGTTACTAGATTATAGAATTTTAACATATCTACAAGATTCTAACAGTAAGTATATAATAAAACCTGATAATCAAATTCCATTTACTGCATTTTTGGTTGCGTGCATTCCTTTTGCTTTTGTTTCAACATTTTACTCTCTTCCTTCTCAATATAAGCGTGCTTGAGAAAACAGAAGAAAACCTGACAGATAAGTAAGGAGTACAGTAATTTAGTAAAATCACTTAAATTTTTAAAAAGACAGAAACACGTACATTGCAAAGACAAAAATTACTGAAGTAGGTTCAGTGCCATTTAGAGTAAGGGTTGTCAATTGAGTCACCACTCTTCCCTTACCGACTAGCAAGCATGCACAACACAACAAAAAAAAGTCAACGGAGTTGGGTGAGAAGCAGGATGCTGCACCATGAGAATCCAGTGCAATTAAAACTGTGCATGTATATAACAGCCATATTATCATGCACTCAAGCCTTTATTTAGATGGTGTGATGGTAAGTGGGGGAGTGAGAAAATACAAAAGAGAAATGAAAGGAGGGTGAGATTGTTTGGATTAAAAGAACTAGAGTGAAAAGAGAAAATAAATGAATGACAAATTTGTATTTGTTTGAGAAGAAAAGAAAAGAAAGAAATGTTGGAATTGTTATGGAATGACTTTTATATACTCCTTGTTCATATAATATTTTAATATTCAAAATCAAATGAGGAAATGCATGATGGCTTCCGAGAAGTAAATTATTTGTACGTTGATCAACATTGCAAAATCAGTTATGGTTTGTCCATAATCAATTATGCACCCTTGAGTAACAGTCGTTCTTATAAATATGACCCCACAATCAATTATGACCCATGCATATTTGATTACGTTAGATCCTCATAATAGATTAGCCTTCCTATTCTACATAATCGAATATGCTGAAGACATAATTGATTATGCGGAGCCTCTCAGCCACCCCACGCATTGCCATAGTTCTAGCACTTTTATGTCCACGAACCTTACTTTTGAAATTCTGAATCACCAACATAACAAGGAAAACCAAAATGCCAATGCCCCCTCTCTTCTGTCAAAGCCCATACAAGGTAGTGTGGACATTTTTGCACAGCCAACATGACTTTCCCCTTTTTTCTGACCATCTTTGTTAGGAAACTCAACCCTGGGGGACCAATATGTCAACCAAACTCAACCTTTCCTCTCAAATCCACAACTCATCTTCAAGAATAAATGAAGTGATCCAAACAAAGGCAAAGATAGAAATCAACAAAATTTGAATCAAGGATGCTCATTGTCAAACACCTACATGGTGATTGGCACAACCACTCCCTGCAAGCATCGCATACATGCATATAACAGAAATTTCATCAACATTATCTATTTATCTTTCTCACTCTATTCCTATATCCCACTTGCACACCACAACCCTCATCGTGTATGCATACATCTTTAACAAATAATCATATATGTTTGACTCACCAGCCAAAATTTTCTCTTTTGGCAGCAATGCCTACCTACGTACAGGTAGAGTATTTGGAAAAGATTTCAAGAAAACCAATAACTTTGGATCTGCTACAGTGGCATCCCACACCTTAAAATTGAAAAAATAGTGTTACAAGCGTTTGCATAATAGCATAGGGCCAAAGTAGAAAGTTTGGAGTGAAGGCACAAATGTTCAAAACCAAGTATACTAAACAGAGTATTCCAACCTCAAGAACATCAGGTCAGGAGCAAACCTGTTTCAGTTCAGCAATCTTTATCTGGCATTGAAGTTTAACACAAAAATTAAACTTTTAGCAAATTATGGAGAGAAATCTAGTGGTCGAATTGAACAAACAAAACAAATAGATAAATATGCTACAAATCACTATACCATCTCTTCTTGTTTGAGATGCCTGTCGTTTTTTCTCAAGATCTCTTCCTTCCTCTTCAGAATCAGAGTCTGCTTTCTTATTGGTAGTTGCGTTTTGAATAGACTCGTGCTTCTTATCAATATACTGGTTACATCCAAGTAAGCAATTCATCAAGAAATATATGAAGATGCAAGGCACAAATAAACAATTGACACAATACCTCTGAACATATAATATCGTGAAAACTAAAGTTCCCGAACAATTTTTAAGATTTCTTCCTCCAAGCTATATCATCTGGCTCTTCCCTGTCCTGAATTTCAACTTGGTATACAACCTAAAATTTAAGAGAATGGAAGCATTAAATGGGCATTACCATCATTTGTCTATTAACACCATTGCAATTGAAACCATTAGAATGCTTCACTTTCTATTAAACGAAATATAGATCTGACATAACCATCTGTACAATTTCCAAAACACTCAAAAACAGCTTAGAATGAAAAACCTCAAGGAATTTTCCAAAAATAGACAGATATGATATTTAACAAACATCTATAATAGTAATCAACCTATAGCTTCTTAGTCTGCACTATAACTTTTTTGGATAAACTTTTACGTAAACACTTCAAAGAGAGAAATTAATATATATATATATATATATGTATATATGTATATATATATATATATATATGTATATACATATATACACATATACACATATATACACATATACACATATATACACATATACACATATATACACATATACACATATATACACATATATACACATATACACATATATACACATATACACATATATACATATATATATATATATATATATATTAAAAACATAATTTTGGACAAACTAACAAGAGAAAAATTCTACAAATTAGCTTATGTACAGACTAGTTTTCATTTATGGAGAATTTTATTTCATGTTTTTCTTCCTATTTTTCTTATTCTATAGGAAGAAGTTATCTAGACATGTCCTAATTTTAATATTTGCAGAGAGGTCAAAACCCAATTCCTATAAGTAGGAGACGACGTCCTAAACTAATAATTAATAGACAAACTTCTCCTTGCCTAAATTAAACAACTTAATATTGTTTCTTAGAGAAAAGAATTTTAGGGGGAAAAGATGACACCCCAGTGTTAGGGAAAAAGCCTTCGGCTCAAGTATCGCTTAAAGAGGTACTCAACTCAGCCCCAAAGAGAATTTTCACTTTGCAATCGCAAATCCCAACCTTCGTATTGAACATTTGAACCTACACAACCGAACTCAGAAATGTTCAGTAAGATGGAATTGGAAAAGAAAGGAAAAGATCCACGTCACAGAGACTATTCTCCTTCCTCTCCCTTCCAATTCTCTTCCATCAAACTAATCTCATGCTTCACTACCCCTACATTCTCAGGTCCTTCACCCGAAAGATCTCACGTGCAAGACGAAAAGCTCCGTCCAATTCCAGAAATCCTAACTTCACTGAAGCAATGTAAAACAAATGCAAACATCTAATTTCACAATCGGTTCCTATCCTTTCTACTGCTAGCGCCACTGTCAATTGTGAAGCTAACCAAACTATATAGAACCAGAAAAACGATGAGAACCTGCTGCGGATAGGTATTCCGCTTCCCGTCGCCACCGTCTTTGGCCATGCTCCTTCAGGCCTTGATATTGTGTTTCTTCTGCTTCCGTCGCCGGCGCTCTCTCTCCCGCACTTCTACGTTGGCGGTGGCGAAGGATGAGAAATTGTCTATCGGCGTTCACTTTTACGACGCCGTTCTGATATGCTAACGTTTCTGCGGACATCATGAAGTATCAGCTGACTCAGTTTCAGAATAACGGAGTTAGAAGAAAAGTTCAGTTTCCACGTGGCTTCGACACGTGCGGGAGCTTTTAGGAATGCATTTTCGACCATTCCTTCATGCCATTACACATATTTTAGTGTTTTACTTTGCAACTCCAAACATTTCACTTTAATGTCCTATTTTCTAAAATGTCTTTAATTAATAAATTATTTAAAAATTTAATTTTTTTGATTATTGAAAATTTTTGTATATATTATTGACTCAACCTCCATTTTCCTCTGATCATTAAACATGCATTTCTGTTACATCTGTGCACCCCTTTACTCCTGCATTCCTACACCTTTACAACCCTACATCCTATTTCATTTTTAAAAAAAAAAACTCCACTTCTTGCATCTTTGAATTAAAGCTCTTTTAAAAAAAGAATTTTCTTAAACTTTTTATTTTGCAGGTCATATTTGTGAGTAAGAGTTGTCTAAAGATATTTTAGAAAGATTGTTTGAGTGTAACTTGGAGTGATTGACTTGCTTTGTGATGATATATTTGGGATGCGACGTGTTAACTTATTCTTTTTTATGTTCTTGCCGAAGAGGAAGGTTAGTATTTTTTTTAATATGTGTGCATAGTTAAATTTGTTGGTTGCATTGATTGATATTGATGGAGAGGTATTTTATTTCCACTAATCTGTTTACATGCATGAAATGAAAAACCGAAATTAAACTTATCGGTTGTGGAGAGCCCATGCAGAAAACTTGAATGTGGACATCCGATTTAGAAGCTTCAGATTTTGATATCCAACTTTTATTATATTCATATTCTTTGTCTGTGAACATTATGTATTTCTTATATTAGTTTATTTTTTTTTAATACTTCTTATACTAGTTTAATTTTTTTTTTAATTTTATGTATGAGTTTATAGTGTATTATATAATTTCTAATTAATATAAAATAATTTTATGAATGTATTAAAATTAATAAAATTAATTTTGAATAAAAAAAAATTGAAAATAAAAGTATCAGATATGAGTATCCGATTATCAATTGTACGGATGTGAAAATCCAACTAATGTTTACTAATTTATATAAAAGTTTAATAATAATTTTTATTTAATTATTTTATTAGTTTTTAATTATTTTTAAAATTATGTATGATTTTATATAAGTTTATAATGTAATTATATAATCTTTAATTAATATAAATTAATTTCTACAAATTTATTAAAATTATCGGATATGAAAATGTAAATTTATAGAAATCGAATCTTACGGTGAAAATTTCATAAAAGGATAGGCAGTTAGATTATGTGGAAGTCCACCTTCTGGGTTTCCCTAAGCTTCGTCCTCTCTTTGTACTCCGTGAGTTTTCTCTACGAATTCTACCTAATAATTGGCGTTGCTTGCAACTTTTCAATTCAAAACTGCAATCACGCTCGATTCAATCAGTCAGCAAATTAATTTTGCGGTGAATCTTGCTGTCTGCAATTCACTCGAGACAGCTCTTGCTTTGCGGATTCACGTTCCAATACGTTGAATTGATTGCAACGAAAATCACATTGCCACCGTTTGCAATCATTCAGTCACGAAAAGCCAATTGTCGTATTTAATTAAATTTGAATCCACCCATGAAATAACGCACCGACCAATTCAATTTATGTTATAAGAAACTTTCGGAGACTGATACAGAAATACCAGATCTATTATAAAAATGCAAAATTACGGAAACATGCAATATGATCAAAAGATGAAACCTGATTAGGTTCAAATATCTTCCGAAAGAACCATATCATGACGGCCTCCTCGACCATATAAAAAACAGAAGTTGGTATTTGTATAACTTAACAAAACCCCAAAGGTGGCTAATGTAACTTACAATATAAATTGTACTTTGTCAATCATCAATACAATAAGGTATTTCTAATGTTGCCGACGGAACTACAACAATCTTAAGAGAAGCTTCCCTTACCAGAAAACACGAGAGCACAGAAAAATGAGTCATAAGGCTCGGTACACACAACAAACCAAAGTTCTTCTAGACAATAATGGTCTCAGCTCAAAAGGACAGATATGTATTAACACTTCACCATGATATCAGATTTCCTGCGCGTTAATCATTCTCTCTCTTTAACTTCCAACGACCTGGCTTAAATATCATTGTTAAATCACACCCATTCTTCACCACCATTAATCAAATATCGGCAATTTAATATTTGAACACTAAGAAATACAAACATAAGGAAACATGAGCACTTATTCAAGATACATACATTACACAGTCAACACAAACCATCTTCAGTCCATAAAAGCTTGAACTTACCTCAACTCTGCAAGAGCAGCAAAAAATTTCAAAGAAGCCCTCTTCTTCTTTTGTAATCACTGACTGACAGAGTCAGGGAATGCCTCCTGCCATCATTTTCCAATACTCTAAATCCAACTGTTGCTTCTATCCTTTGTTTTCTTGCCATAAATCCTGCCTGAGCTCCTTGGGCCCCACCATATTTTTGAAGTAATGCCAACGAAATTGGCAGCTCAAAATTGTGCAGCATATTTGACTCTGTCCCTTGATCCACAGGAGCACTTGTATCTACTAACTTGCCAGCATCAGCAGCAGCTTCCAAGGCGGCAGCAGTAGCCACCATGCCAGCCTCCGCTGTAACTGGCACTCCTGCTGAATTGCTGCCAGGTCCAACCACTACGCCATTGACACTATTATTTCCAGCTGCAGCCTTTTCCCCAGGTTTTGCAGCATAATAATTCCTTGATCTAGTCCATCTCCTTGAAAATGGATCATAACCTGCCTCCCCAGCTTTCAAACCAGTATTCACAGGCTTCAATTCAGAGGCATTCTTGAAGTTCTCAAACCTGTTTTTCCTATTCATCTCAGCCAGCTTTAATGCCTTGGCATCCTTCTGCTTTGCTTGTCTAGATGCCTCTAATTCTTGCAGTCTTGCTCTGATCCTCTCCACTTCTGCCTCATCATGCTTACTTTGTGCTATTTCCAATTCCCTCCTCAGCCTATCCTTCTCAGCAGCAACATTTAGTGGCCTCGTTGAGGCAGACTTTTTTTCTTGTAACATCTGCTTCACAGTAGCCGCTGAGTAGACAAATGTGATGGCCTTTTGAATAGCTTGTTTTTTTTCTAACACATCTTGCTTAGTGGGCATCCGGCCACCACTACGATCTACTTCCTTAACCCACTGTTTGAACTCCTCTTCAAGTGGTACAGAGTCACTAACCATAGCCATTTGCCACCTAGCTGCAGAACTTTCATTTCCCCAAACAACATTCAAATACTTGTATGTAGTTTTATTTTCCAATTTATACTGTCTATCAGGTTCTGATGCATCAACATTTTTCACCATGCAGAGTCGGTAGATAGGTGCAGTTTTTGATCTTCCAATTCCTACTCTTACGAAGCAACCAACTATTAACTCCTCAAAGAAAGGCTCCATAAACCATTTGGCAAGTTTTGATCTGCGAATAGTTATTTCCTTTATATCCTGAAATGAAGGACCCTCAGAACCAGCTAGTGCCCTATCATCATCACTGTCACCAATTCCTCCATCCCCAGTTGACCCTTCATCATCACTGTGGGACCTACTTTCACTCTCACTATGACTTGAACTACTAAGACTAGTTGATGTGAATGGTTTGCGCTTTGGAGGAGAAAAATGACGGGGCCCTGCATTTCTTGATGCCTCTCTCAGTTTGCGATGAGCTTCTGGATCTTGTTGCTTCAATCGCTTAGCACGCAGTTCATTTAGTGCATCATTCTTCGCTGACCTGTCAGCAGATCTGGCTGATGCACGCATACGTGATGACGACATAGGTGGAGACTGCTTTCTGGGCACCGATACCTTTCCTTTTTCTCGCTTAGATGCTATTTTCCCCAATAAGTTTTTGTCATCCTTTTTTGTAGCTCTATCTGACAAAATCATCTCTCTTTGAAGTTCAGTCATCTCAGAAAGCTTCCGCCTGTCATCCTCATCCTTGTAGAGATCATCACCAATATTTGATTCATCACTGCTGTCGCCATCATGATCACTGCGACCATCATCATCATCTGCATCTTCCTGACTGCCTAAATCATCATCTCTTTCTGATGGATCTAACCTTTTCTTTAGAGGAACTTGTGATCCAGATGGCTTTCTGCTTGCATAATTGAGTTCATCATCTGAATCATCATCCCTAGAATCACTCCCACCATCTGAATAAGCACCATCATGTCGTCTCCTTGAAGGCGGAAGAGAATGGCGATTTCTCCCAGATGTGCCAGTTCTCCCTGCAGCCTCCAAAAGCAAATTCTCCAAATCGGCCATAATTGACCCAGCTTCAACTTAAATATTACCCTGCATGCATAAAAAAGAATCCACAAAGGCAGTTGCAGATGAGAATACCATACATTAAATGAAAACAATTAATTTGGTGCATAAATGTATCTAAGCCATATAAGGTAGTGGTTATGATCTCTTTTACATTATCACAAACTTCTACACAAGTTTGAATCGTGCATTATTACTACATTTCTGAAGTTTGACCTTTTCTCATTATTACTACAAGACTTCTTCTAAAGAGAAACCAGTGCTTGGTACATGTGCACTAACTTTAGTATTTGCTACATAGGGTTATTTAGGGAATTATTTAAGCCACACCAATACTTTTCGGATATTGTACACAGGGTAGTAGATTTTGGATAAAGATTGACTGTATTAGACAATACGATACAATTCTCTACCCCCACCCATGATATGAATTGCTGCAACACTATTTTTTTCTCTCAAATCAATCTTATACTGTTTGAATCTCTTTCAGAATTGCATGAATAATAATTCTGGTTTGATTCAATGCACGCAGGTGAAATTGTTCCACCCACGATATGAGTTGCTGCAACACTCATTTTTTCTCCCGAATCAATCTTGTACTGTTTGAATCTTTTTCAGAATCGCATGAATCACAATTATGGTTTGATTCAATGCACGTGGGTGGAATTGTGCATGGATCACACTCCAAAACGGCTAGGGTCATGCAACCCAATTTGAAAAACCCTAATAATTTTTGTTCAAATTTGATAAGGAAGAGAGACAAGATGGTTGTTCTTTACTTTCCAGTCATGTTTAATCATTATTTTTCCTTTTTCTATCTTCTAGCCTCTCAGCGTAATCTCTTATCTCCACCTATGGCCCTCATCCACTTATCTGGCTTTTCCTAATCTCTTTCAGAATCGCATGAATTGTGATTCTGATTCTATTCAATGCACATGGGTGGAATTGTCATGGGTCACACTCCAAAACGACTAGGGTCACGCAACCTAGTTTGAGAAAAGAAAAAAAACCTAATCTACTTTATTTTTTGTTCATATTTGATCGGGAAAGAGAGACAAGATGGTTGTTCTTTTCTTTCTTGCCATGTCCAATCATTATTTTTCCTTTTTCGAACATACAGCCTCTCAGCCATAATCTCTTATCTGCACCTATGGCATTCACCCATTTATCCGTCTTTTCCTCATGTCTACTATATAAACAATTAATGTCGGTTATGTTCCCTTCTACTACCCCAGGGGTACTCCCTTCCCTTGTTTTAAAGGTACTACTGCTAAATTATTTTTCTACCAAACTCTTGCTTTAAATGTGTATCTTTACATGTCAATGCCTTATACGTAAGTATATGTTCCATTTTTTTAATGTTTACGTTTTCATGGTTCAAAATATAATATCTCCGTTACATCTATTGTATCTGGATTCAACTACCATGGAACCCACACATAGAAGTGGACACAGGTCAATTCAGATTGGCTCAATAACATTTTTTTATTCAAACTAATTAATTTTAACCAGTTCATACTCTTTCTACTTCAGATCTTCGACCCAAACAGAACCAATTCAACTAAGATTTATTATTGAATGATAAATAATGGAAAACTACTTTACGCAACACAATCTTTAGAGCATACTCAATTATTGGTTGAAATTTATTTAAATCCACAAATGTTGGTGGTTCAAACCTCTCTTACAACGAGCCTCTCTCCAAATCTTGTAGTTTCAAATAAACTCTAACCAATGGTCTTGTGTGTAGCAAGCATTCCTCTGTACAACAAGCTCTAATGCATCCAAATGGATATTCTATATAAGGAAGTTGAATTTGGATATGGATTGACACAATGTGCCTCTCTCCAAATCTTGTAGTTTCAAATAAACTTTAACCAATGGTCTAGTGTGTAGCAAGCATTCCTCCGCTCTAATGCATCCAAATCCAAATGGATATTCTATATAAGGAAGTTGAATTTGGATATGGATTGACACATGATTCATATAGGAAAGTGGTAGGTCATTTTCACATTATTATTACAAGTCTTCTCGTAGAGAGAAGTCGGACAATCTAGGTATGCAAGATCTCATCTTCAATGCAGTACACAAATTATGACAAAGTGTTATGGATAGAATAATGCAAACAACCTTATACCAACAGAAACCATAACTAAAATCCATAACCAAAGTAAGCAAAACAAAGTTCATTAAAAATCATTCAAGAATAACAAGATCTTGATATAAAAAATAATTCATAGATGGGAAAGCTTACTGCTGAAGAAACAGTCTAAGAAATACAGGAAAAAGTAATCTAAAAGTTGAGAGTAGCCATCTATTGTGAATTATTTACTACTGTAATTAAAATATTCAGTATAATTGGAATGTTCATTCGTGTGATCACAAATTCAGAATGTGAAAATATTAATTGCATGGAGAAAAAGAGAATGGGAGACACCAGTAGATAGATAAGAGAAAACAACCCCACTTTGTAATAGGCACAAATAAAAAAAAAAAAAACTGTAGTTTGCACAAAAAACACTGATCATACCAAGAACGAAGCCTTCTAACTTGATCTTTACAAGAAAAAATAAAATTTGAACAGTGAAGTGCAGTTTGAAAAAGACATTGACATACCTATTGAAGATGCCGGAAGGAGTAAAGGAGGGGAAGCTAGGCACTGTGGAGGAAGCAACACCTTCTTCGATGGTATCGACCACCACGATGACGGACAGAGGCGGCGGCAGAAACTCAGGGAAGGGGCTTGCCTGTGTTGTCTAGGGTTTCAGTTTCACAATCTCACAGCCAAAATTCTGATCTTTTTTTCAAATGAGTACTATTTTTTGACCTGAGCTCATATGACTCTTATTAGATAGGTTTTGTAACAAAATAATAATATTAAATTATATCAAAGCAAAAGATCTTTTTTTTTTATTTCCATCCTTTCTTCCTTATGACATCATATAAAACATGACTATCATGTCCTTCCATAATATATTCAAACTTTGTAAATTGTGTAATTAAGATAATAGTTTTGAATTATATAACCAAAATTATGTAATACAAAATATAGTTTTAAAGAAAAATATTACAGATTATATAATGAAGATAATAAGTTGAAATGATATTTTGAATGACATAATTTAATTTATTATAATTAGAGTTGACTGATGGTATTTTTATCTTTATTTTAAGAGTTAAATAATTTTTTTTGTCTCTAATGTACTATAAAAAGGTGTATTTCATTTCAACCTGTGTAAATTACTATTCTAGACCAACAATGATTATATTTTATTTTATTATCTGATTTCTTGTCACATAAAAAACGTTTTTATATTTTTTTTTGTGTCTTTTATATTTTTTTTATAAAATATAGACTAAATATTTGTATTTTAGTTTGAAGATGAAATACAATCTTGTTATAATAATTTAGAAAAAAATATATTTGATCTTTATTTTAGAATAAAATTTCATTTACATCTAGAAAATAATATATATATATATATATATATATATATATATTTGTGGGTCTGTATTTGTTGGTTTTTTAATATTTTAAATATTAATTAAATAATTTTTTATAAAAGCTAAATTTGATAGGTTGAAACTTTTGAGAGTGTTTTGGATGTAGAAGTCAAAGACACTTCTTTCAGAATTTTTACTACTTGTTTTTATCTTGTTAGGGATTTCTTTCATAATATTCTTTAGTTTCTTTTCTTTCAAATCCAGTTGGAGGAGTGAGAGTACCTAATAAAGACATTTTTATATTCAAGTGAGTTAATTATATTAATTTGTTGTTAATTACTTATTTTTTTTATTTTATCTTTTTATTTATAGATTTTGAAATAATTTTTAATTAAGATTGATTTAATCACAATCTAATAATTTATAAATATATTTTGTCTTATGAATCATGTTGAATTTATAAAAAGTAATCTACTTTATACTTACTTATCAGTCTACTCCAAAACAAAGACTGACCAATTATATTATATAAGTCCCCAAATTTGATTTAGAAAGATATTTACAGTTGGGAGAAAGTTTGACCGATTAATCAACTTATGTTGACGGATTATATGATAGGAAGAATTATTTCAAAAGAAAATTTTCAACAATTAATTCTAAAAAGACACATTTTTTTTTATTTTGAAAAAGAGTTGGAAAAAATAAATATATAGAATATGGAAACACAACCTAGTAAAAAGAAAATAAACTCAATGATTACACTTCTTAAAAGAAACAAGAATGTAGTTGTCTTTAAAATTTAACAAGATTTATAAAATTAAATAAATAAAAACAGACATATTCAATTATACCTTTTATTTTACACTAAATTAATTAATTATAGAAGATAATGGGTGATGTGTCATACAAGTAACAAGGGGATTGAAAATAATCAACCTTATGTAGAATTTTTTTAAAGGACCAAAACATAGAAATGCATATTTTGGTGAACTAATTTTCCATATTTATTTTGGAAAGACTAAGAAAATTTGTATGAGATTAAAGAGAAAAAATATTTAAGCCTAAATGATTTAAATATACTTTTATAAAGTGTAATTTTTTTTAAGAAATTCTTACTTGGTTTCCAAAACTTGATTTGAAGAGTTATATTTATTTTAAATAAAAGTTAAATATAAAATAGATTAATCTAGAACTAAATACATACTTAAATTAACTTAACCTAAAATAATTATATCTTACTATGTCCACACCCACTTTTGTATAATAATAATAATAAATAAAATATATTTTAAAAAATAATTATTATAATACAATTAATTAAAAAAAATATTACTATAATTTATATTAAAGTTATAAAAAATTATATCATTAAAAAGTAATTTTGAAAATATTTTTTTCTTAATTTCCATAATATTATAATTATTTCATAGGAACACTGGTAAATTTTCATCAAAATAAAAAGTAAAGCGATAGTTAAGATATGTATAGAAAAGGTAGTTATAAAATATTTTAACTTTTATTTAAAAAATACTATTATAATTATACAATAAAAACACTTTTAGTTTTTAATTTCTATAATATTATAATTATAAGGAATACTTGTAAAAATTTCAACAAAATAAAAGGTATAATAATAAAATATGTATAAAAAATGAAGTATATAGATAATCATAAGAGCCTCTGGAAAGATATGAAGTTAATAACAGGTAATTAACTTAAAAATATTAAATTGTTGACAAGTAAAGTTATCAGTTCAAACAAGGATGGAGACAACATTTCACAGCTGTCTTAATGTCAACAATTTTCCAATATGCAGCACAGTGCCAAGTGTCCATTAACATAGGAACAAAAATAGACAAAGTAGTATATTCCAAAAAATAAACAGACAATTAATATGGTCCCTATATTTATACTATCCCTTTCACTTTTTGGCATATATGCAAAGAATGTTGAGTAAACATGTATTTATTACTAAATTATTATTAGAAAAGTCATGTTATATACAAAAAAGAAATAAATGTAAGGAAAGGTTTTGCTTTTCTCACAGAATATACTATTTCACTATTCTTTAAATGAATGAGGATTCACTTAACACCCCTGCATATTTTTTTGTTTAGAAAAAGTCACAAGCATTCTGCTGTTATTTGCATTCTACTAACAATCAAATATCAAACACCCTCCAATAGGATACTCTGCAGTTTTTAGAGGTTCATCATCTAAGATGAAGCATTGAGGCGAAGTTCTTAACAATATTTTGCAACAACAATTCTTCTTTTTCTGATGAAGATTCCTTGCAGGTTTTATAAAACAGTACAAGCATCTGTCTGCATTCTACTTTTCAGAAAGTTCATGCACTCATGTACTCAAGTAAAGTTGAATGCTTGAAGTTAGTTCACAATTTTTCTTTCTGGGCCACCTCATTTGTTATGTTAGGCTCTAATATCAGGTACATGTGTGTTACTACCTATTTCTTGATCTGGGAAGCTAATGAAATACCATCACTAAAATTTTGCACTTCAATAGTTAGGATTTCTGCAACATCTCTTCATCACAGTTCTTTGAAAATGTAACATCTGGCACCTCCTCAATATCATCTGCGGGCTAATAATGGAATACAAACATGTCATAACTCCCAAACATGAATAAGAAGAAAATGTGTAACATATCTAAAATTACAACTTACTTGCCACAGTTCCAGTAGATGCCAAAACAAAAAACTCAATATCATAACCAAGCAAAAGAGCTTGCCTGCCCAAGCTCCACAAGACAAGTATCTAAAAGAAAAGAGACAATAAGCAATAGAAGAAGTAGCACTGATATTTGTAAGGTCTGGAAACATGATCTCACGTTAAGATGACACCATTTCAACAGAGCATACAACATATAAATACTCAAATTCTTTTGATCCTACTCCTAATTTATGTATTTATTTTACACATGAACCACTTAGACTAACAAATCAAAACTGTAGTTTAGTTAAATGAAGATCCCAAAGTACAGTGCTTTGATTCTGACTTCCGTTACAAGCAGATTAGATAATGCTCAAGTAATTAGCCAATCACATGATTGAAACAGTATGAACAGTGGACCTTTTTGTACAATTATGTGTTGCAGATAGAATAAAATAGAATCAGGAAAGTATTACCGTGAGAGACATTCTAATAGACTTTGACTGGGACATTTCGAAGCACGATCATATACAATTTCTGTCCGCTTGGCAACATCGTGCCAGTTGTAGAGTTCCCTCATCTACAGAAAATAAATAAATGAATTGAAGGGTAATTAATTTTCATACTAAAAGCAACAGAATGAGGCTATTTAAACTACAAACTCACTCGATTGTGCATGACTTGTGGATCAATTTTGGGAAGCATAGATATTGCTGTTTGGATTGCTTGCACTATATCACCTGGATCAGGTTCTGCCAACACAACCATGTCATCGGGTAAAACCTACAGCAAGGGAGTTAATATATTGATTATAGGATTCCCCAATTGTCTCAATAGCCATGTAAGTGGATCTGGTTAGAAATGGAAGTTCGTAACAGTTAATCAAAAATAAACTATATTGAAAACCTTTATACTAAAACCAAACAGGTGCAAAAAGAAGATGCCAGATACCTACCTCAGGAACACCACCAACTCGTGTGCTCACTGTTAACAGTCCACAACTAGCAGCCTCTAATATGGCCATGCAAAAAGCTTCTGTCAAGGAACTACAACCGCGCAAAGCTCAGATAAGACAACAGATATAAAAGAAATAATATTGGAAAGAACTCAGAAGTACTCAAAGAAAGAATTTAAATCCCAGAAAACATAGAAGGTGCGAGCTGATAAAGTTCATGTACTCAATACTTTGTTAAAATCAAATAATTTCATATTTGAAGAATGTAATACTGCATAGCTTGGATTGATCTTGATTTTTTATGCAATTCCTATGTCATGGATCAGCATGTGCAGGTTCCACATTGACTTTATGTAATGTAAGCCAACCAGGTGTACATAAACAAAAGGTAGAAAGAAAGTAACATTAGTCATAGTGGGGTTCTTCAAGGTTCATGCTCACAAGTTTGAGTGGACTAGTGTCCTCATTCTACGGGTCTTCGAACCCCTAGATTGAATTGGATCTGATTAAAATTACCCCTTCTCCTAAAGATGTACTACACCCCTTAGATCACTAGTGTCTGTCATGTCCCACATATAAACAAGAGGGTTGAATTTGAGATTCCTCCCAATGGTTAGAGTCAGTGAGTCGTTAGAATCGCTAGAAAATAGGAACATTAATTGCTAAGATCAGCTATCAAAAACCTTAGCTCAAGGTTCGACCTTCTTTTTAGCAATGTGTATCGTTTTATTGTTGTATAGGCTGGTATAGAGCCTAAAATTTCTCCTACTTCTGTAAATGACCAAGTAAAAAAGAATAAAGATACCTCTCTTCTGACCCAAACAATTTGGAGTAGATGAGTGATCCCACATAGACAATGGAGCCAAAAGAACACTTACGCTGATTCCATTTTGACAAATCTTACGACAAAAATGGCAGAGGTTTTGTACAAAACTCAGGCTACATCACAATCCCCGATATCTAATTCGTCTACTGTACCCATCTGCACCAAGTTGGATGGGCTCAACTGAGGTCCCAGGTGGCTGAGACACACATCTCAAGCAAGAACAAACTGGGATATATTGACAGATCATATCCTCCATTGTTACAACTGATCCGACGTTTAAGAAATGATGGACTGATAAGGCTGTACGAAAAGATGGTTGATCAACTCAACCGACTCCTCATTGATGGGAATTTCATTAGCTTCCCAACAACAAAAATCTTGGATACCGGACGTCATATAGATTTGATTCCAAATTTACATCTATGTAAAATATACCTTTCTTTTCAAACTATTTCATACTTTTAAGGCAATCCTACCATTCTGATTAAAAAAGTAACACTTCATATCCTTATGGATTTTATCTTCATTAACCTTTAATTGGGCCTTGCCCTTATCCTTTCTACCTAGCCTGCTCTTACTGTCACTGGCTCCATTACGAGATGAACATAATTGTCCTTCATTTCTTTAATCTCCTTTCCAAACAACATGACCTTAATTTCTTGAAGGTTCCACTTTTCTTTAAGGGTGTTATAATTCACCTACAATTGGCCAAATTCAACCAGAAGGGAGTTCAAAATGAATTGTACTAAAAGGGACTCATTCACTTCTATTCCCATGAACTTTAACTTTGTTGCCAGATTATACATTTTAGTCACATGATCATGAAATGATTGAGACAAATCAAACTTTCTGTTTGTAAGATCACTTGTCAGGTTCCCCGTAATCGACTTGTCAATAATGTTACACAGCGGAAAATTCTTAACCAGTTTCATGAATTCCTTAGCATTAACAATTTTGGGCAAAGATGGCTTAACACTTTCAGCCATAGAAAGTCTCTTCAAGTTTAATGTCAACCTATTAGATCACTCCAAGCATCATTAAGAGACCTATCAACTCATTTACTAGTCTCAATAATGGTTGGGAGCTTTTCATCAATTATCAATGCAAGGTCTAAATCCATAACACCTAGTTAACTGGGACGAGTAAAGAAGCTGATAGGTCTCTTAATGATGTTTGGGAGCAATCTAATAGGTTGGCATTGAACTTGATGAGATTGTCTATGATTGAAACTGTTAAGCCATCTATGCCCAAATCTGATAATGCTAATGAATTCATGAAATTAGTTAAGGATTTCTTGCATTTTGACATTTCTGACAAGTCAGTTACGGGAAAGGGAAACTTGACAAGTGAGCTTACAAACAAAAAGTTTGATTCATCCCAATCAATTCATGATCATGTGACTAAAATGTCTAATCTGGCAACACAAAGTTAAGTTCATGGGAATATAAGTGAATGAGTCCCTTTTAGTACATTTCACTTTGAACTCCCTTCCGATTGAATTTGGGTAATTCTAAGTGAATTATAACACCCTTAAAAAAAGTGGAACATTCAGGAAATCAAGGTCATGTTGGTTCAGGAGGAAAGAAGATTAGAGAAAATGAAGGACAACTATGTTCATCTCATACTTCGCTACACTTGAATGTTGTACACTGATGCAGATTTGGCAGGAAATATTCTTGGACAGGAAATCCACATTTGGCTACTTCACATTTTTGGGATGAAATTTAGGTAAATGGATTAGTAAAAAGCACAAGGTAGTGGCTTCCTCTGGCGTTGAACCTAAGTCTGAGGACATGGCAAAACGATTGAATGAAGTATTATGGCTTAGAAGATTACTAATGGAGCCGAGCTTTGGTCCCAACATGGAGATGAAACTGTTCTGTGACAAAAAGTTGCAATTGTCATCCCTAACAAATCTCTGTCCATTACGGTTGAACAAAGCATATGGAGATAGATAGGCATTTCATAAAGCAGAATCTCAAAGCGATGTTCATTCGATTTCCTTTTCTCACATCCATAGACATGTTGGATGATATTCTAACGGAGGCCGCTTCTGCAAAGAACTTCTATGACTCTCTTGACAAGTTGGCCATTAAAAGACATCTATGCAACAAGTTGAGGGGAGTGTTAGTGTAATTAGAATCGCTAGAAAATATTAGCATTAACTGTAAAGATCAACTGTCAAATCCCTTAGTTCAAGGGTCAGCCTTACTTTAGCCATCTGAATCATTCTATAGGCTAGTATAGAGCCCAAAAATACCTCTGTTCTGACAGTTAATAAAATGAATACTTTGGTGGTCAATGGCATGTTATATAACCAATCCACTGGTTTAAAAATATCTATCATCATGGCACAGCATATTTTGCACCTTGTATTTGTTGATTTTAAAACATCGCAATTTTTTTATCTTCAAGGAAGATTGTGAGATCACTCTCAACCCTATATGATGGGCGAAAATACTAAACTTCTCTGCAATCACCTCAACGATGTATAAAATAAATCCCTAAAATCTCAGAAGATTTTCCTTTTTTCCCTTAAAGATGTTATCAAAATCTATAGCTGAGAAGTAAGACAGATGTCAACAAAAGGAAAATCTTGAAGGTTGATATGCATAAAACTAAGTTAACAAATTATATTTAAGCTTCGTCCACTTTACAATGGCTTTCTTGTTTATCGAAATTATATTTTACGCCCTGTCCTTCTAACACTAGTAACGTTCTATGGTAGTGAATATTTGCCAGCCAAGTAACAGCAATAGCGAAAATAAATGTAAAAGATCTGACCAACTGCTACAAATTATGACAGAATTATTCACTCATCACCACGAAAGAGTAAAGTTTAGGAAGAAACTGAACCAGGTTAAGAAGATATGTCCAGATATTAGGACAGATCGAACTTGTGTATGTGGTACAGCTCCCAATAAATCAACTCTATCAAAAAGAGAATGTTTTTCTCTCATCTCTTCCAATCGCACACGCTTAGGTCCATCACCACCAATAATGAATCGAACCTTCAAATAGATATATAAGTTATGCCTTCGAAAGTATTCAGTAAAAAGACTATAAATTATATAATGTACTCTGGACAAACATATTTCTTTTGGTGCATAATTTACTGTGGCTCCTACATGAGGAAATAAATAAAATAATAACGCTACATGCAAAAGATGCAGAGAGACCATAAATCATAGGAATGGTTGAGACAGATGCAATATAGAGAGGGGTCGTTCTGTCAATGGTAAAACATTCACATCACAGTGATCACATACACATGAAACATCAGATTTCATTAGGTTCTACCAAGATGCTAAGTTTAACATAAATGATTTTAAAAATGCACTTATCTTTGTTATGCATAATTGCATATGCAGTAAGATCACCCTATAATTTTTGGCCAAGGTCAAGTCAACAAATAAGTTATTGGTCAAGTTATTGTAAAACTATAAGTGTCATAGAAGAAAAATATAAAATTAATAGATGCTAAATTAGAAAATTAGGAAGTTAGAATTCTCGAAAAGGTAGAGATTTATACGTGTTTAATGTACTTAATAGCAATGCACTTTTGAAAAACAGACATTAGATGTTTCTCGAAAACAAAAACATTAACCGAGCACCAGAAGAAGCACCATTGAAATTTTGTTAAGTAACACAAATTTTCAGCTTTTGTTTTCTACAAGCACCAGAATAGAAAGGGATACATTACCAAAGGAGTCTTAAATTAATACCATAAGCTCCATGTTAGACAAAATCCAATTTCATAAATTTCATCATGCAGGACAAACAAGCAGTGATTTCAAATTTGAACAACTCACATTAGGATGTAACCGGCATACTTCTGGAATGACTTCAACAAGCAAGTCTGCTCCTTTCCGGTAAACCAATCGACTGATAACAACAATAACAATTTCCGATCCACTAGGACGTTCCAATGCTGGCTTGAACATGGCAGTATCAACAGCATTAGGAATAACAAAAACTTTTTCTGGTGCCAAACCTGACCTCAACACTGTGTTTTCCTTGCCTGTGTGGGAGACACAGATTGCTTGACTCACATCTGCCAAGGTAAACTGCATCACCTTGTTCATATGAATGCTACCAACATCCCCAAAACCATGCAGTGAATGATCTGTGAACACAACCTTGTATCCCATGATCCTCGAATTCAAAAGGGCATCATGGCAAAGTGTTGAGAAAGTTTGATGCCCATGTACTACAGTAATTCTTTCTCGAATGAGAATTGTCCTTATAATTGGTAACACCCCATACAAGGTTGGAAATGTACTCTGATTAAAGAATGGTCTCCAAGGAACATAGTAAACTTTCAAACCACCAGTCATATATCTAACCCCAGAACGATTTCCATAAGCATGAGTCACCACCACCACCTGAATCGTCAAAAAAATCAACACTTCAAATCAATAAAATTTTACCACAGCACAAACTATAAAAAAAGAATGGTAAACTACTCCACGTACAATTTGCATTTACTACATTGATCTCCTTTGTATTTAGTACTAAAGAATAATGAGAAGCTATAACTCAATCTTGAGTACTACCACACCAGATAGCACAGAGCAACAAAAAAAAATAAAATCAATTAGTCTCTATCAAGACGAAGTACCAATAATATGACATGAAAAAGTTTAATAATTTGGGTTCTGAGGATCAACTCCTTAAACTAACTCAAAATGATAAATTGGGAAAAATCTAAAAGGCTGACCTTGTGGCCTAACTTGAGCAAGCATTGAGAGAGGTAATAAACGTGGTTCTCGACACCACCAAAGTTGGGATAGTAAAAATCAGATACCATGAGAACTCTATGCTTCTGGGATGGTGAATCAGCCATTACAATGACGTACCTGTTGCATGCAGCCAAAGATGAAAATGAGATGCTTGTAGTAAGGAAAAAGGTGGTGAAGTTCACGAGAAATGAAAGAATGGTAATACATACCTTACAGAAGGAGAAAGTGAGAAAGTGAGAGAGTGAGAATGAGTGGAAAAGAAGAGAAGAGAAAAACGCTTCCTTTCTCTGTGGTTTTCACCGTTTCAAATTCTTGCTACGTTCAGTATGAGTTTGAGTTTGAGTATTACAAGGCAACTGAGCATGCTCAACATTTTTCTTACCTTTTACGTGTGAATGGTTAGTGCTCTTGTCATTTTCTGATTTCTCCATTGGTTGCAGATAATTATTATTTACCTTTTTAAACAGAGTTGTTGTTTAAGATAAGAATTTAATTTTATTTGGAAAAAGTTGAAGGTTATTCTTAACGTCATTATTAATTAGCAATTAATAGCAATACATTTAAGATCACAATTTCCGATAAAAGATAAAGAAAATAATTATTAATACATTATTCTCTTTATGAAAAACAAATTCAACGTCATGCCATAATTAAACTTACTCACTCCTTTGAAATAATTAATTAATCTCACTGAAATAATTAACAAATAATCTCACTCATAAATATATATATATATATATATATATATAATATATATATATATTATGTAAAAAATTTAAAAAGTATATTTTAAAATTAATAATCAATTTAAAATAATGAAACTCAATTAATTTAAAATTAAAAAAATCAAAATATAAATAAAATTTTATAACTCACTCTCTTTCAAAAATTATTTATCTATAAAACTTTTTTTTCTAGATATTCTTAGTTCATATTAGGATTATCGTTCTTCTATGATAAAAATAATATTTTATATAATATTTTTTATTATATTTGTTGAAGCGTTAACAAAGTTAGAAATGTATTATAATTAAATATTTCATTTGTAATTTAACCATTTTATTTACTCTTAGCAAAATTCCAGTACTAAATAATATTTTTAAGAAAATATTTTGTAGTAATCTTTTCATTATTTTTATAAAATATACTTTAAAAGTATATAAGAGAGATAAGATATACTTATTCATTGAGATAATTATATTTGAACAATAATATTTGACAACATTTAGACACGGTCCACGTGTCAAAATTTGAGTGGTGTGCGTGAAAATTATATTTTAAAGCTGAAAATGATGTCGCAATAGAATTGGGGTAGAGTTTCAAGTTTTGGGATCATTTTCTCTATTCAGATTTTGAATCTGAGAAAGCTTCGAGAGAGAACCCGAGAGCGCGAAACCTAGAGAGAGTCTCTCCTCCACCCAGCCATCCATTGTCACCGCCGAAGTGTCGCAGTTTGTGCTTGAAACCTAGAGAAAGCCTCCTCTTCCTTCCATCCATGGCAGTCGGAGTGTCGCCGTAGTGCGCGAAACCTATAGAGAGAAAGTGTTCACGAGTGTTCTTCCCACCCACACACCTTGCTCTGTGTTGGAAGTCCCACATCAACTAGAGATAAGGCCAAATTATAATATATAAGTGAGGTGTGAACCTCACCTTACAAGCCGGTTTTGTGGGGTTGAGTTAGGCTTAAAACCCATTTTCTAACATGGTATCAGAGCCATGGTTCAGAGTCTATCCTAGCTATATTTCTTGTTTCTTAGGCATTTTTATTCCACACGTTGTCGGACGGTTATTAGACCATTCAATTTCTACTATCACGCACGAGATGTCTATACCTCGGCGTGAAGGGGGTGTGTTGGAAGTCCCATATCGACTAGAGATAAGGCCAAATTATAATATGTAAGTGAGGTGCAAATTTCACCTTACAAGCCGGTTTTGTGGGCTTGAGTTAGGCTTAAAACCTACTTTCTAATACCTTGTGCCACCCACCGAGAGTTCATTAAAGGTTGATTAAATGTTGGTTTAGGAACAACAAACAAAAGTCATGGTGTAGGAACATAACTGGTATCAAAGGCAAAATAAGTGGGGACTTTAGGTGAAGTTTTTGCACATGAACTCTGTTTATTGTATACGTCATCTAGCCTCCAACTTCAACAACAAATTCAAAAATCACGACCTCAAAAAGCAATTATCAATTTAGGTACTAATAAAAAAATTTTCTACGAATTTACTGTTTATATTCAGTTAACATAACTGTACAAAATTACTACATCCTTACAGCTTACGAGGTCAAGCAACTTACTGTGACGGCAAAGCTTACTGCACTAAGACACCATTACCCACAACAAGTTGCTTGGATAGATAAAATTCCATTAAATAAATGGTCTCAAACTTTTGATGGAGGGAGAAGATATGGACATATGACCACTAATCTTGCCGAGTGCATGAACTCCGTTTTAAAGGGAGCACGTTCATTACCAATTTGTGCACTCATCAGAACAACATTTGAGAGGACACAATCATGGTTTCTTGAACGAGGACTAAAAGCACAGTACATGCTACAAGAAGGCCACCAATTTCCTGAAGAAATCGCCGACATTATTAGAAAAAATCAACAACAATCAGCATTTTGTCATGTTCATCGCTACAACCGTGAAAATTCAGAATTTGATGTTCAAGAAATTTCAACACCTCACCAATATCGCCCACATCCAATTTCCTATAAGGTCAGGCTAAATGAATGGTGGTGTGATTGTGGTCACTTCCAAGCTACTCGTCTCCCATGTCATCATGTCATTGCCATTTATGCAAATTCCCATATACCACTAACCCAAGTAATCAATCTAGTGTACTCTCTTAACAACATTTACAAGGCATACGAAATACAATTTCACCCAATCCAAAATGCAGATTATTGGTCTGCGTATACAGGTCCAAACTTCATACAAGATCCTCATATGCGACGCAAGGCATCCGGAAGACCGTCTACAAAAAGGATTCCTAATGAGATGGATCAATCCACTCCAAATCAGCCCAAAAAATGTTCTTACTGCCGCAACGAAGGTCATCATAGGGGAAATTATCCATTTCGTCAATAGTTTTTTATTATTCTTACCATTTTGTAATCCAATCCATTATAAATTAATTACTTTTAATATTTCATATCAAATTGTCTTCTACATCTTAATTTCCTTCTTTTATTATTAAAATTATTGTAAGGACGATATCTTCTTTGTCTAACACAAAACACATAACAAAATTTTCTAAAACACCTCATAAAAATGTTGTTAAACACTCAATGTACTCTGGTAATCGATTACCACCTGGTATGTAATCGATTACCACCAGGTATGTAATCGATTACCAGACACTTTTTGCCCATTACACACACTGGTAAGCGATTACCAGGGATTGATAGTGCATTCAACCTGCTGGTAATCGATTACATACCTGGTGTAATCGATTACCAGCCCCATTTTTTCCTACAAAGGTGAAGTCGTGCAGGGGAGCACGATTTTACAACGTTGTAATCGATTACAGCTCCTTGTAATCGATTACCAAGGCTAGAAGTCGTTTTTGGGACGACTTCCTCTTTAGAAGTCGTCTGGGCCCCCCACGACTTCTCTATTTTAGTAATTTTTTTGAAATTTGCCTATTTTCGTAATTAGGGAGTAAAATTTGCCCATATCCGTACAAAAACCTCGTCCTGCACATCTATTTTCAATTCTACACCCTGAAAGGGTCTTGGGAGTTCCGTTTGTTCCCCAAGACTATCTCTCTTTCACAAAGTCCTTCCTGAAGGCTTCTACATTTTGAGATGGAAGGTAATCTTAAAGATGCACTTCCTTAAATATACATGTTTTTTCTTGCATTTTTGTAATGCAACTAATAACTTATGAAACCACCTTTTGTGCAAGCTTTCAATATTCTTATTATCATTGAAAAGCAACACTAAACACTGAGAATGTTTATCTAAGTCTTAAATTTCTTTGCTCATCACACCATAACTTTGATTCTATCAATAAAGAACCTGGAAGGGCAGAAGCTGATTTTGGAGGCTTTGATATAAAGACTGTTGTGCATAACATCTACATCCTCTCTTCTCAAGAAGTGAAATACCAATAGCTAATGTAAAGCAGGAGATCATGGATCTAGTAGAATCTGATACTCTTCTTCCCTCATGGTTCATTGAGGAAGATCTTGCAATGTACAGCGCCCACTACAGGAAATTGATGTATTACCGGCGGAATATTACCGGCGGACTATAGGCCTTCGGTAAATTATATTTACCGAAGGATTTTTCGGCGGCCTTTAGCACAGCAGTTTACCGAAGGAATTTGGCCTTCGGTACTTCACATGGGACATTACCGAAGGAATTTGACCTTCGGTAAGTGGTTGGTGTATTACAAAGTGGGATTTTTCCCTTTCGCGAAAGTGTTTTTTCCCCCAATATTCAAATTCTCCCAACTCTCTCTACACACCTGTTCCCTCCACCCATTTCGTGTCTTCGTCGTTCGGCCGGCCATTCCAAGAACGACCTTAGAGTCATCTTCTCGGAGGGTCTTGGACATTGGCTGTCGGTGTTCACCTCGTTAGTTGTCGGTGTTCGCCACTCACATTTTCATTAGGGCGAAAATGAGGTATTGCCTCTGACATTTTCATTTCGCATTGAAACACATATTCCCTCCCTTGTTTGATTTCCCCAATCTGAGAACCCTCACAGTGATCTTGTCCAAGGGTCGTAGGCGCGAGGTAGTGGAGCTCGTGAACCACCATTGCAGTTCAATCGTGCCTCCGCAAAGTTCAGTTTCGGTTGAACGAGGACTCCTGTTGTTGACACTTCACTGGCGAGGTAATCTTTCGTTCCCCACCTAAAATCGCACATATATGATATACACGTGTTGGAAATGTGGTGTGGTGTGTGATTCTGTATTGTTCTAATTATTCAATTAATTTGTTCCATTTTTCCTCTTCCATTTGATTTGCATGATCTTGTTTCTGGTTTCTACTGTAACAGACCTAAACACCCTTTTGTTGAGTAAACATTTATAAGAAATCCCTTTTCCAAGGTTTCTACTGTAACCTGCAGAAATCAATTCACTAAATGTCACTCCAGTCAGTTACCACTCTCTTACTGCGAAATTTTAGTAAGGCATGTGGACCTATAACATGTGGACGTATTATCTTTATTGTTTGCTGGCCTCCAAAAAGAACATTGAACAATGAATGTTTTGATGACTTTACAAGAAAACCACTGAATAAACTAGTTAATACACTAGAAGTATGATGATAGACACTAATAGGTATAAGATTAAGGACTGAATTTTTTATTCCTCACAAGATGTTGAGAGCTTGGCTTCTCCCTTCCCGAAAACCACTTACCCAAAACTGTTTCCCCCCTCCTCCTGCTCTTATTTTTTATTCTGATAATAATTGCCTGCAGTTACGCCTGCCCCTACAAGTAACTCCTAAAACAATTCACTCCTACTAAAAAGCCTGAATCCTGGCTCCCCCTTATAATATTTACTTATAAAAGGCCTAACACTTGAGTTGTAAGAAAACATTCTAAAAAAAACTAAATGGTCTAAATTTTCCTGCCTTGAATGAAATAAAAATATGAAGAAGTCAGTCTAAATCATAACAGAACTGAATCTTATTTCTCTTATCATTTAGGTTCCGTTTGGAATAAAATTTAAAGGAATGTTACTATTTAGCCTTGTTATTGGCATATATTTGAAATGATCACAATATAGTTATTATTTTATTGCAAAGTGTTAGATACTTAAGTGGGCTTCAATCATTTAAAAGCATAACTTGGTAGCTGTTATGATAAGACATCTGTAGTTCATTCATCTGACACTATCAACTTTATGTGTTTGATATGTAACTGAAAGGATGAGGTTATAACCTGGAGAACAGAGAATGAAAGGAATTTTTGGTTTTGGATTGAATTGGGAGTGAGAGCCCTGGTCTCTTTCTTTTCTTATCTCTGTTTGTATCACGAACATACAGGTTGAGGTAGATGTTCCTATCATTTTATTGAGCATCCTGATGAGAATTGTCTCAGCTAAGCTACAGTGATTGTAGTAGTTCCTTCCTCTACAATACACCATCCTCCTACCTCTGCAGTTCACCTTCCTCCTACCCCTACAGTACACCCGCCTCCTTCCTCTGCAGTACACCATCCTCCTACCTCTACAGTTCACCTTCCTCCTACCTCTGCAGTTCACCTTCCTCCTATCCCTACAGTACACCTGCCTCCTTCCTCTACAGTACACCCGCCTCATTCCTCTGCAGTACACCCTCCTCCTACCCCTACAGCAGACCCTCTTCCCCCCCTGTAATTATTACCCCCACTCCTCCCCCTGACCCTACTTTTATACCTTCCTCATCTACTAGACCACCTTCTGAGACTACCACACCATCTGCTGATGTAGATTAAGCTGGTGATGATGATGGTGTTGATCCGCCCCTCCATGATCGACCATGGATTGAGCCATATAGCAAAGGGTAAGACTTTAATCCTTTTTTAACTTATTTTGTTCTTTAAAGATTGTCTATTTTGAAATGACTTTTATTTTTTTGTATGCAGGTTTGTTCCATTCAGGGTTGCTTCCCAGGCCATCACGCGATCGATTAAGCAACAATATATGAGTCCATGGCCTACTTGGGGAGCAATACCTAAAGATGACAGAAAGCCATTCTGGGAGCGTTTTAAGGTAAACAACTTTAAAGTAATTGTCGTTCCTATTATATAATTGAGTCATTAATCAATGTTTGTTTTGTTTATCAATGAATGTACAAATGAAGGTGCAGTGGAAACCTGAACATGAAACACAAATACATAGAAATTTCCACATGAAAGCATCTCATCGGCTCTCAGACATGTTTAGGGATGCCCGACTTGCAAGGGAGCGCCGTTACTGGTTGGGCGAGAACATTTGGAACTCCTTGTTTGCCCATTGGAATTCAACAGAGTTTCGCAAGAAGTGTGCTACAGCCCAGAGGAACATAGCGTCTGAAAAGGGTGGCACCCTGCATACTAGTGGGTCGATCACGATCCATGAGCATGCCATTCGTATGGTAAACTTTCTTTACTTTTCTGTTTCTTTCATATATAACTTATTTATTTTATATTTCATATACACTTCTAAATCTAAATTATGTTACAGGCACAAGCTCTGGGACGGGCGATCCATGTTGATGAGGTCTTTGCACAGACCCATGTTCGGAAGGGCACTACTCAATTTGTTGATGAAAGATCTCGGAAGACTCATGTAAGCAAATATATAAGATTGCTACTATTAGTAATCTTTCATTATGTTATTGTATCATTCCCTAACATTGCTTTTAATGTTTGAACAAGAAGAATTTTCTACCAGACTTTCACAGGTTAGATCTGAACAAGGGTGAGCTCCTACACCGGATGATACGATTAATGCAGAAGACGACATTCGTAGGACACAGTGTTGGGTCGACATCGTTGGTGGGAAGAAGAAGGAACAAGTGTATGGTGCAAGACAACTTGCTGCAAACTATACAACATCGAGATGAGGTACTCTGAAGCACCAACCTTCTTCAAGTACTGCTGATGGGGCAGTTGTCCGCCTCACGCAGGCACTGCAGCGACGTGACCAGGAGATGATTGATTTGAAAGCAGAGTTTACAAATTTTAAGGCCATGGTCATGAGTGTCTTGCCTCAAAGTGCACAAGATCAACTCCAACCCTCATCAGTCCAGCCCACACCAGTCCAGCCATCTGTGGAGGAGCAAGATGATGAAGATCAATCTGAAGACTTTGTAGAATTTTAGTTTGATTTTGTTATTCATCATAGTTGTTAGAACATAGTACTGATTTTGCTACATTAGGATCACTGGTACATTTGGATGTTATTAGTACATTATGATTTGGTGACTATCTTTGCTTAGAAATGAAGTATTTTGCTACATTATGATATTCTTAGAACATAATGTACATTACGCTTTTTCATCAATGAATGGATGATTTTGGGATGCATAATATGCAGGTCTGTTTATGGTTTGAAACTTTTATGCAGGTTTGTCTGTGTTGTGAACATTTTATGCAAGTATGTGTGGTTCGATAAGAAAGACAAATATAGCCTATACTTTAGTGGATGAAACCGAAGGCTTTACCGAGGGCTACAGCCCTTCGGTAATTTCCGAAGGCTTTTGCCCTTCGGTAATTACCGGGGACTACAGCCCTTCGGTAATTTTCGAGGGCTTCTGCCCTTCGGTAATGGTTAGGGACAAAGGATTTTCCGACGGCATTTTGACCGTCGCCAGGCCGTCGGTAAAGCATGATTTCCGAGGGATTATGTCGTTTTCCGAAGGATTCCGGCTGCCGGTAATGCCCTCCTGTATTTGTATGAGAAATCTGGATTCAAAAATGGATTGCAGGTTCCATATAGGTACTAACATTTGTTCTTTATAGTGAGATGATATTCTCACCAGAAAAGTAGAAGCAATGGTGCATCGTTGTTATTGATGTGTTGGTTTTGTTTGAATTTGTAGGTCATTTGGTGAGAAGGATTATTTTCTGAAGTTTCCTGGGATTGAGGATTTAACAAAGGGTGAAAAAGAAAGAGAGCATGTTCCCAATCTGGAAGTGACATTTATACCTGAGGGGACTCATTTTGTTCAAGAACAGTTTCCTGAGCAGGTGAATCGACTTATTCTGGATTTCCTTACCAAAGCACACTTAGCCAAAAGAGCAGGACTTTCTTCATGAATGGTGTATGAGTAACTTTTCTAGGATACTTTAGCCATCTACATTTCAGAAAAAAATAAGGAATATGAAGTTAGTTTTTTTTATAAGTTCAAACTTATATATATTGGTCCTCTTTATCACTAGGGGCGTTGAACCATTTTTAATATATATTAAAAATACACTTAAATATATAAATATGTTTTAAAATTTTAATTAATTAATTAATCTTTACAATAAGATAAATTAAAATATTATATATTTTTTAAATATTAATGATTTAAGTTTCATTATATTTATATTAGAAAAAAGTTAATTTCTTAATCTGTTTTTTTTTTTGTTTTAATTTAAAAAGAATAACTGAGTGGCTCAATCTCTCTCATTCCGGTTCTAGTCATTGGACAGCCCATATTTTCTAGATTTTTAATTAATTAATGTTTATAACAAAATAAATTAAAAAGATTAATATAAATAAAGTAATTTTTTTATTTATATTTTTAAATATAATATAGTAAAATATTAATTTGTTAAATTATTTTTTATTTTATTTGGTAAATGAACTTATTTTCTTACTTATACGTGTTCTATTCAAGTTCGTCTTTTTTTACAAATCAAATTGCGTGGTGATTTAATTGAAAAATATAAAAATTTAAATATTTAATAAAATAATAATTTAAAGAATCAATTAAAAAATCTAAATTTATAAGAGTTTTAAAACTTAATTTAATCATCTTTTCTATTTTTCATGTAAAAACAAATAAATATAATTATACAAAAAGAACACTCACCTAACACCTTATTAACCATAATATCTAAATAAATATTAAATCAAAAATTTGTAAAAGTTGAGTATCAATAGAGCAAAACCATTTTTAATAAAAAATTATATAAAAATATCTAAAATTCATGAGAGGATTAAAACTTAATTAAATATATATTCTATATAACAATTTTTTTTTGCGTAAAATTGTTGGATAATGGTTAATTTTATTATCCTTTTCCACTACATATTTTAATTATAATTTTATAATATTCGTTATTTTGACTTGATTCCTTGAAATGTGTATTCATGTAGAATAAACAAGTTATATTACAACAAGTTATATTACAGTATTTTTAATCATTAAATTAACTAAAATAATGAAAATATTATGTGCACTTTACAACATGTTATTCTTTTTTGTTTCAAAGTTGTATGAAAATATTTTAAAATATAATTTGATAAAAATAGTAATATGCCTAATATGAAAAAAATACGGAGCAGTTAGTAGTACTAGAGAGGTTATAACAAAGTAATACTCTTCGATTTTTATGACTATATCTTCTCTCTTAATTTTCTCTTGGGTTTCAATTTGGATCTTTTTTTTAATATGATTCATTCTTCAAACCGTTTTAAACGTGTGTGGATATGTATTATGATTCCTGCAATAAATTCGTCTAATGTTCAAAATGATGGTTTTGGAGTTTTTTTAAAACTTGGATTTTTTTTTGTTTTGGTTATTAAGCTTAGTCTTTACTTCATATAAATTATTATCCTCTTTTGAGGGTAAGAGTTTAAAACTCAGAAGCTAAGCGAAGAATGACAACAATAATTGAAAGTTAGTCTTTATGTTTCTGCATTTCATTTAATCTAAATATGTTTATGCTAATATTTAATGTTAGTATAATAAATTTGAATATTACATGTTTATCATACGATTTTTATATTTTATTATGTTCTTTATAAATATAAGATCTTTAGAGTTTAGAGAATATTAATGTTTAGTTATAAATATAATTTCTTAACAATTAAAAAGTAGTCAAAACAGATTTAATTAATTAAAATTATATTATAAAAATCACATTAATGAAACATTAATTATAATTAATTATATGTAATGTGATGAAATATACTTATAATTTTTTTTAGATTAGTATGATTAATTAGAATAAAATATTTATTATAATTCTTAATTTTTCAATATGAAAATGTCAAGAATTTACTAAAGGTTATTGATGAGTAATTTACCACATCGGATAAATCTTTTGCTAGCACCTTTATAATGCAATTTTCATCTTTAAAGATCACTGGAATTAAGGGAGTGCGTGATCTTATCATGCGCATAAGGAACATTGTAGCTCAACAAAAGCTTTAGAAGTTACCATGTTTGTTTCTTTCCTAGTACACTATATTTTGTGCATTTTGCCTCACCATTATGCTTCCTTTAAAATCTCTTACAACACATATAAGGATAAGTGGTCTATTAATGAATTATTGACCATGTGTGTTCAAGAAGAAGAAATGCTATTGATAGAAGGGGAAAAGGTGAACTTGACCACTTCCTTTAAGAATAAGAAGAACCAAGCTAATAAGAAGGGAAAGGTTCCTACTCAGCCAATTATTAAGAAGGAGTCCAAGTGTTTCTTTTGTAAAAAGAAGGGACACATGAAGAATGGATGTCCAAAGTTTAAGGTTTGGCTTGAAAAGAAAGGTAACTTGTTTTTCTTTTGTCTATTATGAATCTAATAAGACTAGTTTTAATCATAACACATGGTGGATTGATTCTGGATTTACAACCCATGTTTCAAATACCTTGCAGGGTATGAAAAACCTAAGGAAAACGATGAGAAGTGAGCAATGCATCTATTGAGGAAGCAAGATGAGTTCACGTGTAGAAGTCGTTGGGACATGCAATTTAGTTTTAAGCAATGGTTTTATTCTGTGTTTAGAAAAAAACTTTTTATGTTCTTAGTTTCAGCAAGAACTTGATTTCTATTTCACAACTTGCACCTTCGGGTTTTTTATTTTAATTTTATGGATTCTAGTTGAATAAATCTAAAGTTGCAAGTTGTGAAAATGAAATCAAGTTCTTGCTAAAACTAAGAACATAAAAACTATTTTCTAAACACATAATAAAATCACTACTTAAAACTAAATTGCATATCCCAACGACTTTTACACACGAACTCATCTTGCTTCCTAAATAGATGTTTTGCTCACTTACCATCAATTTTCGTAGGTTTTCTATACCCTGCAAGGTATTAGAAACATGAATTGTAGATCAAGAATCAATCCACCATGTGTTATGATTAAAACTAGTCATACTAGATTCATAATAGACAAAAGCAAAAGAAATATCTTTCTTTTCAAGCCAATCCTTAAACTTGGATATTCTTCTTTGCTTTGGTCACTAAACCTACTATATACTTCATATACATCACCATTATATTTTGAGAGCAAGGATTCAAAAACTAGAAGCTAAGCAAGCAGTGACAACAATGGCTAAAGGTTGATCTTTTTGCTTCCGCATTTCATATAATCTAAATATGTTTATACGTGTTTGTTGGACATATTTAGATTAATTGAATCTGTAGTTTAAATGTTTCATAAACTGTAAACAAAAATTGAAAAAAAAAAAGTTATGAAGATCCAAAATATTTTTGGGATTATCCTACTATGTATAAGATAAAATCCATAGAAGCTATGCTATTTTTTATTTATTTATGAAAACAACTCATTGTTGGTATATTGAAGATCTCGTTGTTTTTTACACGATGTGGAACTAAAAATGTTGGTTGCAATTATATCAGATGATGCAGTGAATATGAGATTGAAGAAATGGATATCACTGTTAAGTGAACGAAGGGATGATACTTTCATGAAAAGTGAAAAAAGGAATGGTGATAGGAAGATCATATGTATTTTGGAGAAATCTTTTAAGGTTTTTGTTGTTTATGTCATTAACATAATTATACTTTCAATGTTTATGACAAATCCATAATGTATTGTCGTAGTGCTATTGATTGTAATTAGTTAAGTTAAATTGGTTGTAGTTAGTATGCAATGTTTAGGAAGTAGAATTTTATTGTGTAATATTGGTGTCTTGTTTAATATAATGTTTTTAAATAAATTGAACAATTTGAGAAGTTTGAAAGAGTTCGTGATATTGGTTCAATGACAAAAACAATGAAAATGGTATAATAAAAAAAGCAATATTGATCAATTTAGAAGCAATATTGACCAATTATGGTTGTGTAAAGTTCCAAAAAACTTGATTGATAATAATAAGTAATAATATGGAACAACACTTGATAAGTACATGACAAAAGGTGTGGTACACCACTTAAGAAGAAATATTATAATGTGTCTTCATCCTAAAAAGAAATTAAAAATGTTGCTATATTGTTCACATAACTTTTACAAAAGTACATAATAAAACAATATATATGCATCTTTAAAGCATGTCATTGATGCATCATGGTTTCCAAACTCGTGCCCTCCTAGCAGAGTTTGACCCTCATGTTTGGTGTACCTCGTGATGGGTTATGTGGTGGAAGAATTATGACACAAGGTTGTGATACTTGACTAAACTGTGTTGATGGTAGAGATGGTTGAGTAACCTATGTTGATGTTGGTCGCATAACTGGTTGGGAGGATTCAGTAGGTTGGTGTTGTTGGGATGATTGGGTAACTTGTGTTCCTTCTGATGGTGGCACAACTGGATGGGATGATTCAACACTTTGGTGTTGTTGCTGGAAATGTTCAACAACTTCAAATTAAAGAGTTTGTTTGGATGATGTCATTGAGTTTAGGTGTGCCTGATATGCTTGAGGGCAAAAACTTTTGTTGTGTCCAATTTCCATACAAAGGCGACATCTTTTTTGTAACTCATTGTTTTTTGTAGACATGTTTCATCTTTCCTTATCTCCCACTATTCTAGTCTTCTTTTTTTCTTTGGTCTTCTTTTTTTCTTTGGTCTTCCCATAATATTCTTTTACCTAGGAGCAACACATCAGGATATGTAGTAATTTTCCACATTTTTTGATCGTTTATAGGATATATTTTTGACATGTAAATTTCTTCGTATGTGGACTTCCTAAACCAATTAGAGATGAAGTCTTTTCCATTTATATTTAGAAACTTCATTGCAACCAGAGAATGACAACATGAAATTACACTTATACTCCATTTCTTGTATGTGCATGATGTATTGTCTATATTCACCACAAACTTCTTCCCAATGTGTGAGACATGTCTAACTTCAAACAACTTCTCTACTGACCAGTTGTGAGGATACAAAACATAATAATAATCAAATAGTAATAAAAAACATTAACACAAAAGACTAGAAATAAATTAATACAGTAATATACTTCTTTTCTATTACTCTTATGTTCCATTCTTGTTCTTAATTGCATGATTACTTATTGTATATTTGATGGTATCTAATTATTGAAAAATAATTTAGAACATTAATTATGATAAAACATATAATAGATTTTGTCGATTTTATCATTCATTCATTAATTCTTTACTTTTTATTTTTGTATATTTGAATTGTGTATATACTCTCACCTTGACCTGCTCAACTTGTCTTTTCTAGTGTTTGTTGTTTTACATGAGAAGCAAAAAGCAAGTTGATAATCTACTCTTTAATCCTGAAATCGAAAGAATGGCTCATAGGAACAATAATAGAATGAGAAGGCAAAGTAGGGAAGCTAGAGAAACAATTTTTTGCAGGGAAAAAGGAGCCATTTCTGACACCCCTATGCTTCTCTCTCTCCAACCCACCATAAATAAGAAGTTCATAAGGAAGAATTGCATAAACAGGGTAGAGCTGTATACTTTCCATGAACTTGGCCCTGCAACTAGAGTTGTTGGCCCTTCTCGTCCTACATGTGACTCTCTTTTTACTTTGAAGCTACCTTTTTGGTAGCCATGACTAAAATGTTTACTAGGCAGGAGGATATGTGGTTAAGCCAGCAAGCAATCCAACGAGGTCAAGTGTCCCTCATGAACATGTACCAACTGTCTTTAAGCGTTCCAAATTTTCTAGATGACACTCTTATGACAGGAACCCAGTTTGAGGAGCATGTTCCTTAGTCTAAGGGTAGGCCTAAAGCTCAATGGGGGCAAATGCTAATGTTGTCCATGATGAGAGAGTAGATGGAGCAGGTGTCGAAGAAGGATTTCAAGGAAGTTAGAAAGACCCTGACACAACTTGGAAAGCTTGGCCATCACGACCATGATGTTTGATGATATTTGTTTTGTTG
Organism: Vigna reflexopilosa; assembly: GCA_027742785.1. Classification (NCBI taxonomy): domain Eukaryota; kingdom Viridiplantae; phylum Streptophyta; class Magnoliopsida; order Fabales; family Fabaceae; genus Vigna; species Vigna reflexopilosa. Next base: position 10,685,841 of record CM050911.1, on the reverse strand, counting down.
TTTTAGTTTCTGTTAGTTTGTCTTAGTTTTTATTTTTAGTACTTTAATTTATGATAGAACATTTTCATTTGATGTTTTGGAAAAAAAAAATTGGTTTTTAAACTTTTCTCTTTTATTTTTGTTGGTCAACCTTGTTTTGGATGCCTTTCTTTTTGTTTATGGCATTTGGAGCTTTGAATTCTTTTCAAGATAGCTTGCAAGATCTTGAGGAGTATGCTTGCAAATCCAAGTGTTGAGACTTATGGAAGTGGTTGTATTATGATTCATTTCTTATCCTATGTTTGAATATGACCCAATGGATTGAATATTTGAGTGTGGCAAGAATGTGTTTAGAGAGCATGTGAAAAAGTTGTTGCCGCTATGAATTTGATTTTTGCATGATTCTTGTAAATGCTTACACGCACTTGATTGGAAATGAGAAAAGCATTTGTTGTTTTATGAAATAAAGCTACTTGGCCAATTGACCACCCCTTGTGCACAACATCGAATCCTCTGTGGACCTTTTGAGCTTTGTAATTTATCCTGTGACCCTAAGCATCTTAAAGAAAAATGCACCTTGTCCCATACCCTAGAAGAAGAAAACAAGAAGTATGTTGATGAGGGTATGAGTTGGGATTAAGTTTGGAGGAAAACACAAATGAGTGAGAGTGTAAGGAGTGAACTAGTTGGAAATCTTTATTGGTAATGATTGAATACCTATCAAACATGATGATTGGTTAAGCACAACACATCTGAAATATCAAGGTCGACAGTTTTCATTTGCAAACATTCCAGATGACCTACCATACGACTGTAACATGGTATTCACTTTCATAATCAGACCAAATATGCATGGTTAAAATGTAAGCACAATTGGTGCTTTGAATATAAATGACAGAATTTTGCATTATGTGTTGGCGCATATCTTGACTCCACAGCCAAACAATTTCGCAAATGTAATGCAAGAGAATACTTTTATGGTATGGGCAATCAAAAATAACATTTTTATTAATTGTTTGTATCATGCGACATATGCTTAAGTGCAGGATGAGCAGTGTGTCACTTCCTTACCGTATTCTAATCACCAACATCATGCAATATTGTGGAATTAATCTTTCTTTCAAGGCACATATTTTTCTAGAAAATTGTTGAAAAAAATTCAGTGTAGTTAATGTCAATGGTGTTTGGCAATATGGAGGATTGCATGATGATGATGAACCACAACGTGAGGATGAAGGTCCTATGCATGAAGGTCTCGTACGGTCACAAGCATAAATTCTTTCACAAATTTGAAAGGGTGTCCAAGACGTGCAACTTAGAATGTATGGGATGGAAGCTACGGAAGCAAGAATGTAACGTATATCGAAGATGGTTTATCAAATTTGACTCTAAATATGAACAAAAGTTTCGACCACGTCAAATGTTAACCAACTTAAGGAACTAATAGATGAATTTCATAAATCTTTTCAATAAAATGTATCCTATTTTCTTCGCTTCCAAAAGAAATAAATGTCACTGTATATTTATTTACTAACTAAAACATCCATTATTTATTTATCAGAAAACTCATACAGGCACATTTTAGAAAACTCCAGATAATTTAGCTTCATCCCATACTTCACGTAACATTGACCATTCGTGGCTATTTCCACGCTTAAGTCTACTATCAGGTGTGTTTGCCAAGGAAGTCAAGGATAAATTTATTCACCTGTACGGGAAACTGTTCTTGAACGAAATGAGTTCCCTCGGGGATAAATGTAACCTCCAAATTGGGAACGTGCTCTTTTGCTTTTTCACCCTTTGTTAAATCCTCTATCCCTGGAAACTTCAGAACATAATCCTTGCCACCCACTATCAGAAGTGCTGGAACTTTAACCACAGGATCTGGTAAGTTAAACACCTCACCTAATGACCTGCAATGCAAATACACCATTAACACGAATAAAAAAAATTGAGTCCAGGATTCGCTTTCATTGCTTTGTGCTAGCAAGAAAACCCATTTCACAAAAAAGGCAAAGAAAGAACAAAAGCTAGCACCTATATGGAATCTGCAATGCAGTTTGGAATCCAGATTTCTCATACAAGGCTCCATATGTTTCAAGATCTTCCTCCGTGAACCAAGCAGGAAGAGGAGTATCAGGTTCCACCAAATCCATGATCTCTTGGTTTTCATTAGCTATTGGTATTTCACTTCTTGAGAAAAGGATGTAAACATTTCGCACGACAGTCTTTGCATCAAAGCGTCCAAAATCAGCTTCTGCCCTTCCAGGTTCCTGATATAGATAGAATCAAAGTTATGGTGACATAAGTAAAGGTCATCATGCTAAGAGCAAAGAAATTTAAAGTGTACAAAATGTTGTTGTTTTCCAATTAGAATTGGAAGCTTCTCATGATAATCAGTATAGCGAAAGATTGCACTAAAGGTCTACAATTACTAAGGTGAAATTTCATCTAAAAAAACAGTACCAAGAACATTTATGGAAGTACACGTGCATCTAAGTTTTTTGCTTTAAAATTACCTGCCATCTCAAAATATAGAAGCCTTCAGGAAGGAATTTGTGATACACAGAGGGGCGGGGCGGGACATATGGAACTCCCAACGTGACAACGCCCAGGACCCTTTCAGGGTGTAGAATGGAAAATAGATATGCAGGACGAGCTCCAAAATCTTTCCCGACAAGAAACACCTAAAGTACAGTAAGGGTGTCAAAGAATTAGGCAACAGTTGAGCATACAATCATTTTAGTCATCTTACATGATGGCATCCCTTCGTGCCTACAATAGTACCTCATCAACCCGCTCGATCTTACTCAAGTAATAAAAGGTGATTGGGTTGAATTTACAGTATGAGTTAAATTCTAACTTTAACAATCTCATACCTGATTAATTATATTCTAAAAAGAAGGGGAAAAATCAATGCCGTAGCGGATATATAAAGTAAAAAAGTTTCCCAAATCCTCACTCAACGCCGAAATTTTTTCGTTGGTTTGGTCTTAGAATTCTCGTGAATCAGATGCAAAATAAGTCCTAGTAAGTCTACGCCACCCATTTATGAATTTTTAAGGGAAGATAACAAACGATCATTAGAGTACGAGAAGTATTACCAACACATTCTTTAATAAACACTTTGTTACTTGAAAATTATAAAAAGTTTGTTAAAAAGGATATAAGACTCACAAAATTTTTTAATTTCTGAAAAATCTTAGCTACCTAGAGGAAGTGTGTCACCGGATAATGAATTCCGAGCATTTTTCTTAAGTGCATGGTGAGCAAGAAGTTGAAATTTTAAACAAATGTAAAAAATAAATTAAACAAAATCAACCAAACAATCAACAGAGTAAAGACATTTTAGAGAGAGTACCTTTGGAAGATGAAGAGCTTGAAGAATATGAAGGAGGTCGTTGAGAATATCGGACCAGGTGGCCTTATCGGGTTGAGGTGGAGGATTGGAGAGACCGTAGCCTCTGTAATCGAAGGCGATGGCTCTGAATCCAGCATCCGCAAGGGCTATCATCTGGTGCCGCCACGAGTACCATATCTCAGGGAAACCGTGCAAGAATACGACGGCGTTTTCACCTGAAAACACCAACACAGACCAAATCAACAACGGAAGCAAAATGCATAAGTTGAAAAATTGGATTGATTCTTACCGCTTCCGATTTCTGCGACGTGGAGATTGAGATCATCACCAACCTTCACGAACTTGTGCTGGATTCGATCCATCACTCTTCTGAAGAGTGACCAAACTGAAGACTCTTTTTGCTACCTTCTTAGTTTAGGTCATTTAAACAGTAAGAATTAAAATAAGGAAAACAATTTATTTTGACATCTTTTTTATAAGAGTTTATGTGGTAGTTAAAATAGTGACACATAATACTTTGATAGATAAATATACTTTTTTTGTCATTTTGGACATAACTTGAATCAATTAGGATTGGGTTTCTGATTAATTGAGTTGGTTTAGATTCATCGAGGCAAGTTAGTCAATTAAATCTAAGTCAAATTGAATTCATCATGATCAAGTCAAATCAGTTTAGGCTTAAGTTGAACTAAATCAAATATTTAGTGTTCAATCAAGTTATGAGAAGTCCACACTCATTCTAAGTTGTTAGATCCAAGTGAATCTTAGTTCAATTAAGATCAAATCCAACATAACTTGACTAAAACTTTGTCAAGCCAAGTTAGCCTTAACCTAGATCTAGTTAAGTCAATCCAAGTTCAAGTTAATTTAAATTAACTCGGGTCCAATTCAAGCCGAATTAAGATGTAATCTTATTTAGATGATTTGGACTAAACTTATGTCGAGTTAAGTTAGGTTAAACTTAAGTTAAGTCTTGATCAACTTGGATCCAAGTGGAACTTAAATAAATCGAATTCGGTTTAACAAGTTTACTTAGACTAACATATTGGAATGAAAGCATATCAAACTAAAGTTAAACCAATCAAAGTGAATTTACTATATTCAAGTCTAGCTAAATCAACCTGGAATTAGATCAACTCAAACTACAATTGAAATATGAATATAAGATGTGAAGAATTTCAAATTTTTACTTTTTAAGTCAAGTTTAATTATTTTTTTAATTTTAAGCAATATAATTGCTCTTATATTGTATACGACGAGGATAATTTCAAAATATAATTAGGGTCATGTTGCATATTATGATAGGTTAACCAACATTGTCATGACTTGTTTTTAAGGTTAATAATATATCAATATAACGTTACGATAGAAATTTTTTTTTACAATATTCCACATGGTACATTTCTAAATAAAGTCAAACTCATTTAGGTAACTGTTGATGTAAAAAAGTATAAATATATAAAAGAAATATAAAATATATCGTATTACTCACTTACTTGAGCATAAACATCTTTGTAAGTATTCCATTTCAAGTTAGACCTAAAACAAAAAAAAATAAAAAAAATCTCATACAACAATATAGAAATGAATGGAGTCTTATGAGAACTTCAGTTACACACCAAAAACAGTTATAATAAAATTTTAAAATTTTAATTTCTTTCAAAATTTCTTATCAAAACAATATTTTGCATAAAACATTTCAATTTTTTTGAAAAAGATGAGTTTTCCTCATAAAATATCTTATCCAAAAATACTCTTAATGAATTTAGAATAAATTTAGAATAAATTTGGTATCGTAGAATGCGAGTTTAAGTTTAGTTAACCTAAAAAAATACGTGAGTGAAATTTTTATTACGTTCTTTCTTATGCTGTGTGGGATTTATCTTTTCAATTCACTGTCTCATAATCTACACTTATGTTTAGTGCATAAATAATATTGATTGACAGCTTTTGAATGAATTCTGAATAGACACTCTTATCAAATTGAAAAATGAATTCAAATCTAATTGAACCCCACTTTTACAAGATGATAATTAAAAGTTTTATCTATAAGTGACATACAGAACTTGATCTTTTTCCAATACATAAAAATCTAATGTCAACCATTTTTTTCTAGATTATATCTATAACCTACCAGAACTGAACAAAACATAACACACATCAAAGTCATGACTTATGTAATCGCATTAAACTTCAATCGAAGATGAGAGCAACCTGCAACCACACAGATCCATTCACAGCATATGAAAGTGTCATGTGTTTCACTTGATTCCTTATATACTAATTTCTCTCATATGCAGTTGCTACAGCCAGAAGAGGAAATTTTCTATGAACAGCAAGGCCAGGAGTTTCAGACATGTCCAAGTCCTCCCCATTTGCCCCACCAGGCAATGACCAATCAAATTGGTGGACAAGGTTTGCCATTACTATCTCAATAATCTTTGTGGCAAATGATATTCCAGGGCATCCCCTTCTTCCAGCACCAAATGGAATAAGCTCAAAATCATGTCCTTTGAAGTCTATGGAACTGCTTAGGAACCTTTCTGGTTTAAACTCAAGAGGCTGCTCCCAACATGAAGAGTCTCTTGCAATGGCCCATGTATTCACCAACACCTGAGTGCCAGCTCCAATATCATACCCTTTCACTTTTACATCTTCCATGCATCTCCTAGGTACTGTTAAGGGAAGTGGTGGATGAAGCCGAAGACTCTCTTTGATCACAGCCTTCAAGTACTTCATTTCACCCAAATCATCCTCAGTTACACGACTCCTGTTACCAACAACACTTCTCACCTCTTCTTGCAGTTTTTGCATCACACTTGAGTGCTTTAACAGTTCTGACATTGTCCACTCCAGGGATGTGTGAGTGGTGTCCGTACCAGCAGCAAACATGTCCTGAACAAAACAAAACAAAATTACAAAACAACTTGTAGATTTGCAATGTTTGAATAGCAAACCAAGTATATCATATATACATCACTTCAAAAAGGGAAAAGAAAAAACCAATAGCACTTAATCCAGACATGATAAACTCTCCAAATGAAAATATCAGTGATCAGAAATTGAAAGAGAAAGAGAATCCAATGGAAAAAGAAAACGATGGTGTTCTTACAGACCAGTATCAAAGCCTTCATTGCAGTTCTATCAATCAGGGAATCGGTGGTGTTGGCGTTATTCTCTTCCATCGAAAGCAAAACATCCACAAAATCATTATGGTCCCCAGAATCAACGTCAACACCCCCATCTCTTCCCTTCCTAATAACATGCTCCTGAATCACTTGATCTATAAACTGGTCCAACTGCTCGGCAATTCTATTGGCTCTCTGAAACAAACCACTAACATGGCTCACCCAATGAAGCCAAGGTACATAATCCCCTATACACACAGCACCCAACAACTCCCCGAATTCCAACAACAGCTTCTCAAGCCCCCCACCTTCTCTTCCACTGTACCTCCTTCCCAGAGCCACTCTACACGCCACATCATTCGTAACCGCACCACACACGTCAGTTAAATTCACCTGCAACGAATCACGACAACACTGCGTAATGTTTTCCATCATTCTGGCAGTTTCCTCCTCCCTCACACGGCGAAAGGACTGAACCCTTTTGGTACTGAGAAGGTGCAAAATGCTCAGACTCCTTATTTGCCGCCAGTATTCCCCGTAAGTAGAACTTGCCAGATCTTTGGAACCGTACAAGAGGACATCGTTCATCTTACGTTGCGGTCTGTCTGAGAAGAGCAGGTCATGAGTTTTCATCACCTCACGTGCTGCATCAGCAGATGAGACCACAAGCACTGGTACCTTCCCGAAGTGTAGTAGCATGAGAGATCCATAGTTTTGAGCCAAAGTTTGGAGTGTGCGATGTGGGAACAAACCAAGTTGGTGGAGATTGCCCAGTAGAGGTAACCTTGGAGGTGAAGGGGGTGAGTTTTTGCTGGTTGCTTCATTGGACCACAGTTTGATGATGATGAAAACAACAGAAAGCCAGAGAAGGAAGACAGTGAAGAAATCCATTTCGAAATTGGAATGATTACAGGCTTTGTGTTATTGGAACTTGGTTTTGAAGAAAATATTATCTGGTTTTAAAGGAAACGTTAAATGGAAAAATTAAATAATCTTCATTTTAATGTTTTTGAGTTGCTCTTGGGTGGATAAGTTTTGTTTTATTTTTATATAATAATGTGTATTTTAGTTTTGTTATAATAACGTGTATACCATCTTAAAAGCTAAATTTATGATTAACTCAATTTAACAATTTACTTATAAAATAAAAAGTATACCGACTTCTATTTATATTATATCACACTTTTATTTTATATTTATTTGATACAGAATATAAAATTAAAATAGTTTAAAAATATAAAGTTTTATATCTTTTTAAGGAGAAGAAAAGTAAAAAGTAAAAAAATTTACTTGTTTTAAATAATTTTTTTCTTTATATTATAATTTAGGCTTATATAAAAGAGTGGACGTGGACGTGGGATATCCATGAAATTGAAAGTTAAAACACGGAGCCATTTATATGGGACCATGATATCAAACACTTGAGGTTCGGTGGAACTTGTACTTTCTGTGACAAGTGATTGTAATAACGACAGTATATTTAGATATACTTTTCCATAAACGCTTTTACTTTTAACATATTAAACATCAGTTAATTAAGATGTTTTTATGCATAACGTGTTACACAAGAGTGACTAAGCTGCTGCTTGCATGAAGATGAAGGAAACAAAGGAGGTATAAGCTTCCGATACAAGAAAATGAATGAATAAACAAGAATATTGAGAAAAAAATTACCACTATTGATTACACACAAACTATGCTAGGTACGGATCTCACTATTGACTTTTGTATGTATACAAGCAACTCAGCAACATCACCAACATGGTGATATAAAAATAGGGTATAAGCGATGTGAAGCGAGAATAAAAGTTGGTCAGACTCCGGAATAACAACAAACCCTAAATTAAGCTCTGGCTGTACAGTGTTTTCCCATTCAGCTTTCATCGAATTCTACACGATTCAATGACCTCGCTAACAGCTTTATGAGTCTCCGGCGAAATCATGTTCAGAGATAGATGGAATTCCTGCAGATCAAGGCACAAAGAAGTCAGTGTTTAATACTTTAAATTTAAATGATAAAAAACAATTATTCAAGAGCTACATACCACAAATCTGTCCAACACAGGTACAAGACTTGCTAAGTTCTGGTCTGGAAGGTTGTTAGCAATTGCTGCACGGATGCTCTTACTGTGTAACATAAAAAAAATAATTAAATTATAGGCGGCCTTCAGATATACAACAAAACAATTGAGAATTTATAAGAAAACAACCTTTCAGTGGAGAGAAATGCCAGAAGCAGCGCAGAATAAGCTTCCACGATCATTTTCTCGGCTTCTTTTTCACTTTGTAGAACAGCTGCCTCATCGTTCTGCATGATGAAACATAAGATTATTCAAGATACATAGATAGCAAAGAGTATACATTACAAAACTAAGACACGCCAACATTTTCAAGTGCTTGTAATATACATCAGATGAACATTTCAATGTCTAGGAAGTTTGAAACCAATTGCTAGTTGTTTTCCATAAGCATCCCATTGCATTATCCACATCAGACAACAATCAAGTGAAGCATGATCCCAGCACCCAATTTTCTTTAATTGCTGCTCGATGGTATTTTTCGTAAGTATTTCAGCTTGATGGTAAACAAAAACAGTTTTTTATCACCTGATAATGCTGAACCATCACATGATACAGGAATCAAGTTGAGAAGATTAGCAATAGATTATCCACTCACCATTGCTAATTTTCATGATATTCCAAGCTTCTCACAAGCATGCACCAATACATACAGAACAAAAATGCAACAAAAATAATAACTATCCCAAGAATTCTTCAGAAAAATTGAACATGCTACCCACCAGTTGCAAATGCTTATCTTCCCCATCTCCTTCACTTTCACCCAGGTTAGCCAAGAAAATGGAGCACAATAACTGAATAACATCCCTCCGAACCTCCTGACGCAAGCCTGCTGAGGAAGGTAGCAGAACACTGGCTGCTGCAAGCCTTGATCTGCATAAAGCCACTAGCATGTTGTTAATTACACATAATTCAAAGTTAAAGTTAGCATGTTATTCATTCATAAACAAAAATAAACCAAACCAAATGGGTTTAAATTGTGAATTTTTTATTAGTATAATGCAATGTCACTACAACTCAATAGTTGTGCACGGTGATGAAACACTTGTAGAAGAAACGAAGAAGGTACGAATCCTTTTTCGACATTATAATTACGAAAAATAGAATAAAAGCATAGAAACACCCCCACCACATAAAAAGTAATCAAACAAAACTCCTATGATCCTGGCATCATGCAATAATAAATGGTACAAAAAATATTACTCTAATTTTTATTCTCTTGATCATAGTACGACCAAAATTTGCTCCTCTCATTCTCTTAAGAATAGCATTTTCACTAGACACATTTCTATACATACATACATACATACATATATATATATATATATATATATATATACATATATATATATATATATATATATATGTATGAACATCGAACTTAATTAGTCCAACCATTGAATTAGAAATATACATTAACTTGATTGAGTTTACAAAAAATCACATAATTAAAAAACTAGTGAACACTTCACTCTTATGGTCAGTGTACTTTTGTAACATATGCCTAATTTATTTAAAATCTGGTATATATGATCAGTAATATATTGGGTTAGTTTGGTTAAATTTAAAATAAATATTTCTGAAATAAGCAATTTATAAAAAAAAAACCACTTATTTAATAAATATGATATGCTTCCTTAAAAGTAAAGCAGGAAGACGCTTATTTTTCAAATAAACAGATTAGACAAACACATAAAAAAAGCATAAATCTGATTATTTTATTAAAATAAATCCTTCGTTAGCAATAAATAAGCATAAATAAATTCACACATTATCTTACTATTTTTTAAATATGCAATTTATAAAAAAAAAATCACTTGTTTAATAAGTAGATATGATATGCTTATAAAAAAAAGCAGGAAGACACTCTTCCTAAATAAGCAGATTAGACAAACACATAAAAAAGTATAAATCTGCTTATTTTATTAAAAAATACTTTTTTAAGAATAAATAAGCATAAACAATTCACCCATTATCACACGATTCAACAATCCCGTTTGTTTAATTCAAATCGTATAAAAGGTTACTAAGTGGAACAAGTACCCAAGACTCATTTTTGGAGTGAATGGATCCCTTCAATTGTTCAAAATAAAAATTACACAAGGAAAAAACACTCAAAGAAGAAAACAGATGAATCTGTTGTTCATGTAGCTATTAGTTCATTACGAACAGCCATCTAGGAAGGTTTTCAAATTACCTGTTATGACCATCCTTCTCAACAAGATTTACAAGCAGGCCCAGAATAGCAACAAGGAAATCTAACTCGTGATCAGTCAGATGCCTATCAGATTGAGGATCTTTGGTATTTCCGGCAGCATTTTCTTTTGTCTGATCAAAGGACAAAGGCGAGCTGAAAGAAGGGAAATGACAGGCAATTAACATAGACATAGTCTCCAGTCCTCCATAGGTAGCAATTTGGTGGCAACCAATAGGGTTGTCATTGGTCAAATTCATGAGCACCTAGAATGAGACGACATTAGTTAGTGAATAAATTGTAACTAACTTTGGCATGAGAAAAAACATGATATCATCTCCTATGAGAAAAAGAATAACAAAAGAGAGCAGAGGGACACGCTATATCCTAGTTCGATAGATAGGTCCTATATATCCAGCAGATATTTCTCCAAAGGATTAGTGTATAACAGTTGCATAGAAAACTCAGGATTGTAACTATCCACCAAAAAGAATAACTGTCAAGTGGTTTGCCAGGGAAGCAAGTCCTCTACTTTCTCTCAAGTACTCAAACATGATGAGTGTGTCTAAATGATACAAAGATCAAAACTAAATCAGATATAAATACCTTTACAGCAGTAAGAAGGCAGTCAGTTAGAACGCTAGAATCTTTTTCATCACCAACATCAGAGTTGGGACAATTGACGTCTCCGTTACTTAATTCTTGTTGGGTAACAGCGGTGTGAGATTGACATTCAATTTCGAATCCTCTGCTTGCTATCACATGCTTTTTAGAATGTGACTTTTTTTGTTTTCCTGATAACAGATCCCACTTAGAAGGTGCAATGTCATCCTCATCAAATGCAAAGGGATCTTGGCTATCATCCAATATTACAACTGGGGTAGATTCCATAAAGCGAACATTCTTTCTGGAATTATTTTGAATCATGGACGTTTTACAGTACGAACTCTTTGATGCACCACTACAAGACCCAGACGTGGAAGAACTGACCCTCATCTTTAGTGAATAAGTATCAGTAGTTGAAGTGCTGGGAGTTTCAGAAATGGATAGCGAACTTTCCAACCGGTTACATGTCAATATTCGGCTGATCTGAGAGGCATTAGAACTCTTAACACAAGAGCCTCTCTCTGCTCCATGATACTCTCTATCGGAACCACGTGATAAAGTCTCATTCTCTGCAAAATTCAAATGAAGGAGCATTCAGAAAATCAGAAGACTAACTTATTTCTACGCTAGTAAGTCACAGCCAATGTGTCTTCCAGTAGTTAGAATGGGAATCAAATTATCTTATCACACTAAGGTACAGAATAATAAAGGATAAGGCACAACCATGGAGGTCATTCTACAGATTACTACATCCTGAACAAAACTACATTTTCTCATAAAGTTTGCCTAATGAAAAAATTCATATTATGAGAAAGGAGTGCAAGAGTATAGACAGAGCAAATTCTGTGTCAAAGTCCACACATGATCATCAGTATAGATCAAGGACTCAACTTAAATACTTTGCCAGATGAGTCTAGATTTCAAATTCAACTAGAAGAGTGGATTATAAGCATAGTAAGAAAGCTAAAAAACTAGCAACCCCAACTCTGATGCTCAATTCTCTTTTGAATTAAAGGAATAATTTCCTACCATATGAAGACAAAAAGAAATTAATCAAGGATTTGATGAGATGAGATCTTAAATGTTAAATCCTTATAGTAAGTCTGCAAAGCTCAATAATAAAGAAAATGATATTTCTTACTGGTTGAAACTAAATTACAAAACAATGGAGAATAGCTTCTTATGATTCAAGAAAAGAAACTGTTAAAATATAGAAGATTAATCTAGAGTAATGTACATGCACAGAACCTCTAGATACGGCCCATCCCCCTTTTTCCTCTCAATTCATGTCCACTACGCAATATATTATTCCCTTTCAAATTCTCATTCTCCCCAACAGATTTCCCACCTCACATCATTCCTTGTCATCTCAGCATTCAGTTATGCTCCAGGTTTTGACATAAATAATCCATTTATTTACTATCATGTCCTCTTCATCCATGTCAGTTTGTGTTAACCTTCTATTTCCTGCCCCTTTCCAAATGTCATATGCCTCAATAATGGAGGCCTATCAATATCCGCAACTTAATAGAAAAAACAGAGCAAGAGACAATAATTATTTCCTAAAGTGGGGAACAGTTCAAGAAATAGATCCTATCTCAGATAAAAGGATAAGAGCATGAACAAAGGTTATAAAATGGTTTTGCTAATTTCTGCTTAAAACTCCAAGCAAATAATAACAATCTAGTACCTTTATAGTCTCTGAGCTGATCCAATTCAGAATCATGACTGGCCATAGAAAACAGGTCGTAGGACTTGTTATCATTGGATGCAGTAGAGGCACACCGACGTAAACATAGATCTACATGTAAGAAGATTTTCGGCAGAGATGAGAGAGAGAGAGGAAAAACTAAGAACCACCAGAAATGAAAACTAATCAAAGCAAACAAACATGATTGCTGGAAATAAAATAACTAATAAGGAACAGATTGAAAAAGCATCCCTTTGAATGATCATTACCTGAGAGGACCTTTATGACAGCTATGATCAGCTCTGTAAAAGAAATTGGGGGACCCCGAGGACTCGATTTTCTTTTCATTCCAAGCAAATGACTCTACAGTGAAAGAGTCAATGTTAAGATTAAATTATTGGTAAATTAACATGTTCACTGAGCTAGGAATGCAACAAGCCATGCACCATGCATAATAACACGATGCAGATACCTGTAAAAAAAATAATAAACAAACATTCTTTTTAATTAAACACGCAAATAACACATGTCAACCTGATTGTCATTGCTTAGGAAAGTAGCATTTTCCATTATCTTCAAGCACTTGAGAAGTAACGTTAGGCTCTTGATTCGTTTGTCATTTCTTGAACCTTTGGTAGAAAGAGAACTATCCTTCATCCAGTTCTGAAAGAGAAATCCAGAGTTTTCATGTACTTGTTTGGGGAAGCAAATATAGGTGCATTTGATTACATTTCAGTTAGAAGTAATTTTAAAGAATTGATTTTTGAAAGAATTAAGGTTAAAAAAAATGTGTTTAAGAATATTTTCTAAGTGAATTTAGAGCAAATGATGTTTTTATATGAAAATGTAAAATCTCTCCTTAATTGAGTTCCTCAACAAGAAACTATTTAACAGAAAAGTAAATAATTTCTTTTCATCAAAACCAATTTCATTCACTGCAGAATTAATTGGAATTCTAAAATGTTACCCAAATACCCCTATTGCTATACAATATGCTTTACCAAAAAAATGTGATTTAGAGAACTTTCCAAAGAGGCTAATAAATGAAACTTTCCAAAGAGGCTAATAAAGAAAACACTGTTTAACTGTCTGTCACTTTCTTTTTGTCAAAGTCATGTCTACTAAAAATATGGTAAAGCATGTATATGAACTAACATACAAGCTCACACCTCCAAATCTGAATGACAATCCATGGTGACTTCAAAGACCGCATCAAGTCCTCCATGCTCCCTTAATTTTTCCTTGAAATTTCCACCAGTCTTCCGTACAGCGCCTGAGGTTTCTGAATATAAAAAAAAAATATATAAAAATACTCAGAATATGTTTCAATATATATATGCACACACACATTCAAATTGGACCACGGGAGCATTACAAAGCTGACTGAGGTGAGCTCTTGATCAACTAGAGGCCGCATAAACTGCTTACAGGAATTATAACTTGTTGTAGAGAAAGAATACCGCAAAAATCATAATTTACAAGTGAAAACTGTAAAATCTTGAAAAAATTGGGATAGAAATCCACATAGACAAATACCACTAAAGTGCAATCAGAATATATCACCATCCTAGAATGTGTATATAAAAAACAGATTCCATCAAGTTAAGCACCACTGTGCCGAGAACTAATTAATTTTATCTGTATTTCAGAATCAGGATGACATCTTCAGAAATTGGGTAGAAATAAAATTAACAAGACAGGTATATAAAGTCGATAGCAATGCATCCTAAACACTAAATACCAGTATACATAAACAAATTTCATTATTTATAATTATTTTTGTGCACAAAAAAATGGCATTGAAATTTAAAAGAACATGATATCATAATAGAAGGAAAAGAACTTCAGCCAATAATACAAACTGTGGACATGAAAGTTCTTTACATACCATCAAGAGAAATAGAAGACAAACAAGCCTTCTCCATTGTCAGCAATGCTAACCACTTTGGGCATAATTCCGGTCTCTCCACCCCATTGTCATTCTGACAAGCTTTTAGCTCTTTGCAATTTACTAGAATTTCTTGTACTCTGGAAAAAACTTCAGAAGAACTAGAATCCAATCTTCCCGTCGTATTTTTTAGCATGTCATCATTCTGACGCAATGATAAAAGTTTATAGCCAAATTTTGGTGTTTTGTCTTTAATGGTTGTGGTGACAATTGGTCTTAAAAACTTGATTAGAAATTGAATACAACCAGGTGATTCAAGGAGGTGATCATCTTGGCCCTGAAACAAAAACGTATTGACTAAAATATGCAACAGTAATGCTCGTATTGCTCATGGCTTCTTTCATTATTCAAAATCCAATATCTGCATTTCCATAGACAAAAGAAGACTTACATCACTGGTCAAAATGTACAAAAGGGTTGCAGCTGCAAGATTGCTGGGAGAATCATCAAGATTGAGACCCAAAATGGCATTGGTTATTGTCTTTGCCATCCTATACAGCATAAAAATCCGGATTCATCAGCTAAACATACAGGAAGTATATTTCTAATATAAAAGTGAGTTCAATCCATGCACTCAGTTTAAAGTTCCGTCTAAATGAACATTTATGGACATACAAAGAGCATTTCAGTTAGTCACCAAACACCCCATTAGTACTCCAAAGGTTTTGGAAGCAAATTAGTTATTAATAATTAAATATATCACCAAATAGCTTTTCAAAGATCTAAAATGTCAGAACATCTCCATCCCTGTGGAAGACAAAAGTTGTGACACCTGATAACTATGAAGGAATAAATCTTGGAAAGACTGAGCGATTACAAAAAAAGGAAAAAAAAAAACATTTTTGAGAAACTAATGTTTTGACAAAAAAACATTTTGAGGAACTAATTCGGTAACTAAAATTTTCTAGGACCTAATTGAGAATTTTTTTTTTCGAGAAAATACTACTCCGCCTCACTCACTGACAGTTACATAGCACTGGGGGCGACTATAACAACAATATTATGAATCCTTAGAATCTCATTAATCTTAAAATGGAAGATTCTACACAACTATTATTAATGTATCAAATAGCAAGAAAGGCGCCCACATCGGGTGGCCAGAGTGGGAAGCAAACTTAGGGTTCAGCACATCCGGGTTGGGTCGGGTTCGACCACAGAAGAAAGCACTGGCAAAGGAGGATCAATACATCGTGCCACGATTAATATCACAAGCTAAAAGGGGCACGGGATTACCTCGTAAACAAATAAACGGCAACATAGTCCATTAAGTGAAATAAACAAGCGCAATCCTTGAAAACGGTAAAATATCTAATCTCCCTTCAACTCGCATTTCCACTTAAAGAGTAGCCAAAGATCTCACGATCAAATCTACCTTAACAACAATGATAATACCAAAAGCAAAAACTGAAAACAACATCAACCCTTTCAATACTTCATCTCAGGCAGAAGTAAATAAGCAATAATTAGTCAAATCCACAATGAAATTTACAGCTCCTGAGTCGTCCCCAACATTCGAAAGTGCCAACAAATTCAAAAACCCCACACATCCGCGAACCTAAAACCAGCCCATCACTCCTCCCGTTCCAAATTTAAAATTTTAAAACATACCCAAAAAACTTTCCGAAAAAATAATAGAGAAAAATTAATAAATTAAATAAAAACACACACACTAAGAATAAGTGCAAGACAAAAGACCCATTTCAGATTCGCAAGAAAGAAGAAAGTTGGAGAGAAATTGACACACCCTTGAGTCCTGAGAAGCCTCCTCTGGTGCGTAGTGGAGCAAATTGTCAAGAGCGAAACCAAACTCGACCTTCTGATCCGCAGAGGTTGTCCCTTGCGTAGGCCATCGAGGGCGAAATTGACCTCGTCGACGTGCTCCATCATCTCACCAAACTCCTGCGCCTCCATGAGCGTGGACGTCGCCGGAATCCCCTCAGCCCCCTCCGAGCGCTTTTCCGCCCCGCGCCGCGCCCGCTTGGACTCCCGCTCTGCGCACAAATCGTCGATCTCCGAATCGAAGAGGGGCCAATGCTGCGACGAGGAGTCCTGCGAAGAGAAGGCGAAGGCGCATAGAGGGTCGCCGGTCTCCTGCGAGAAGGGCTCCGAAACGTCGTCGTTAAGCGAGGAGGATCCTGAGCACGTTCCCGAGAGGGGTCTGTTGCGGCGTCCGTAGGTGCGCACGATCATCTTTGGCGGAGATCGGCAGCGGGTGGTGGGTAGTGGTGGCGGCTAAGCGGAGGAAAAAGGGTGAGACATTTGGTGACTAGAAAAAGGGCTTTTTCGGAATTCCAAGAATTAGGTGAGAAGTTGAGCTGGGTCAGTTCAAGAACTGGAACAAGAACAAAGAACAAGAAGGAGAATTGGATTGAATTGAATCGAATCGATGAACAAGTTTTACGTTGTGTCGAGATGAGTGAATTTGAATTTTTCTTGTTGTCAAAATCCGTGCGATTTTGAATCGATGGGTCAGTGTGGTTTATTTTATCCGATGAGAGAACAAACAAAACCCCTTTGTTCAACATCTACGGAGGACAATTTCGGTATTTTCAAAACTTCGGACATCGTTTTCTCACGTGGAGGTGGAGAAATGAAAAAAAAGAAATATATATATATATATATATATATATTGTACACGGTTAATTACTTTTTGTTCTAATTAACATTAATTAAGTTTAAGTTTTTGGATAAATAAGGTCATAACATATTCTAAGTAACAAGAATTAAGTTTTAATCACTAAAACTAAATATTTATTATCAAAATCAAATGTTGTCTATTGAGAGTTTGGTGTCGCCTCCTGAACATCAAGTGTCGTTTGTTGAAGATCGACTGTTACCTGTTGAAGGTTAAGCTCTGTTCGTTTAGTGTCATATGTTGCATGTTGAAGGCTTGGTGCTATCTGTTGAAGGTTAAGCGATACCTGTTAAGGGCCATGCGTCGCATGCCTAAGGTCGACTACTACCTGCCAAAGGTTACGCGCTACCTGTTGAGTGTCATATGTCGCTTGTTAAGGACTATGTATTCACAACCAATATTGAATGTCATCTGTTGATAGTTAAGTGTTGTTTGATTGCATGCCTCCTACCAATATCATGTGTCGTCTGTCAAAGCTAATGGTAATCTACCCAGCCACAAGTCAGCTTATCTGATAACTTTTACCTGGTCACAAGTCGACTTATTTGACTAACTGTACCCGACCACAACCGGTCTTGTAAGTACAATGTTTGATTGCTTCTATCCAGCCATAAGTTGACATGTTTGACTATTTCTACCCAGTCATAAGTTGGCCTATCTGACTGCTTCTACTCGGTCACAAGTCGACCTATCTAACCACTTATACCCTTTCACAAGTTGGCCTGTATAACCACCATTATCCGATCATAAGTCGGTTTGTTCGATTACATTTCAAACTAACAAATCTAATGACATATTACTCAATAACTTACAAAATTTAGATCAAACAACTGGTTCATAAGATAAATGGACCATTAAGTCTACACAATTCCATATAGGTGAAGAACTAAAAATGTTATAATTATCATATAAATAGAGTTATCAAAATAAATAATTTATGTTTATTATTAATTATTAATTTTTATCTCAAAGACTAACTTAAATTTTGAAGTGTTTTTTATAAAACGTCTTTTTTCGATTTTGTAAAAGTCAAATCTTAGATGACGACACAATTCTTTTTATTTTTATTGTTGTTGGTTTATGTGTTGTATATTTAAAGTTGGTTATGGTGA
Organism: Vigna reflexopilosa; assembly: GCA_027742785.1. NCBI lineage: Eukaryota > Viridiplantae > Streptophyta > Magnoliopsida > Fabales > Fabaceae > Vigna > Vigna reflexopilosa. The sequence continues at coordinate 10,667,110 of CM050911.1, read as the reverse complement.
GAATATATAAGTTCACGTACATCAGGAATATAAATTGAAAAAATAAAAGAAACCGGCTTCTTATGATTGTGTAGTAAGAGAAAATAAGAGGAAAAAAACTTGTATTGAATGGTATACTTAAAAATAACACTAAGATTCTTTATAAAAAAAAACGTTTCACAGTTAAGTGTAAGGCATGTAATTAGTAGAATTTGAGAATACTTTTTAAACGTGTGAAATTCTAACATGAGATCTATTTTTAATTATGACAAACTTTATTTGTACTTGTTAAAAAAATTCATTATTAACTGCTCGGATAAATAATTCAGAATTACATCATATTATTAAAGCTATTATAAATAGGATTTTTTAACTCCATATTTAAGATTATTTATGCCAGTAAATATAAATAAAAGATGACATGAAAAACTTAAATCATGACATCCAAATATTATATAAAACATACAACATATTAGGATTCAACAATTATAATATGAGAAAGCAGTTAGAGTAAAAGATAACAGTATTAGGGTATACAGTTATCCAAAATATGATAAAGATTTAAACTTTGAGTACAGAAGTAAATTATCTCAAAATGAGGCTTACAAGTCTAAGTCTAAATACTAATTTAGAATCTAAATTTTATTTACAAACCAGTCTTTCAAAATAAAGGAAAATAACTAGCAGAGTCCTAAGAACTAGGGGCAACATCAATCTCCTCCAATGTCAGCCCCAGGGAAGCCTCATCCCCCTTTGCTCACATCCAAGTGGATGATCATCGCAAAGAGAAAAGGCACAACACACAAGAGTAAGGGTAAGCTAGGTTTCCAAAAGCATGCAAGTCATCATATAAAATGAAATAAAGAATCATACTCATACAAGTGACTAAGTAAAATATTCTATCATGTTAACACACTAGCTAGACTCGTCCAGACTTAGAATGAATGTCGATCTGGGGCGGGTTGTGCACTTGTGGTAGCCTCTACTGCTTTGCAAAGCCATTGCCGAGGGGTTTCACCCGACCACACACAAGGTTAGTTCGTTACCGCGTGATAGGCCTCTAGTGATAGCGCCTACCCTAGGACCTCCTACTACTCTCACCACACGCGTCAATCCTCTCTAAGTGAGAATGAAAGACCGTTAGAGTGTTAGGATAACCCCCCATATGGAAGCCTCTTACATTCATTCTAAACACTATCATGATCTCACCTAGAGATCTTAATATTGTACTCAAGTTGCATCATATTCAACATTATCACCCTTAATTTCAATATTAAACCACTTTAATTTAATCATACAATCTCATTCAATGCTATACCGGTTCATATATATAATTCATACATCAATTATAAATCAAGAAAGGAGAAGAAAATAGTAGGACAGAGTAAAGGAATTCGTTCAGCGCACAATATTCGCTAAGCTAAAAATGCCAAAATAAAATACTCATAATTCGCTTAGCTAACCTCTCGCTAAGCTAAAAATACAAAATAAAAATTCACTCATAATTCGCTTAGCTAGATCCTCTCGCTAAGTGAATATTTCCTTACAGCAACACTATTTTTCTTTATTCGCTGAGCGAATGGATTCGCTCAGCGAGTCTTCATAATCTGAAGCACTCGAAAACCTGCATAATCATGAACTCCAACCTCCATTACCAATTTTAATCATTTTCGTGAACTTATAATCATCCTAACGCACACTATAACCCTAATTATACTTGCCTAAGTAATTACAAATGTCCCTAACACCACCCTTTAAAGTCCATGCATTGATTTAAACTCAATTTCTTCAACTTCTTCAACCTATCTACCCAATTTTAAATTTACCCCTTTGAAGCTGTTTTTAACTCTTTAGACACTTCTAACAAGTCAGAATTGACTTAACTAAGTTACCCAAACTGCCTAAGTTCCTAACCTCTAATGCCTAATTTGACAACCTCACTTCCTCTCAACTAACCTAAAACACCATAATTGACTTAACCTTTTGTCTAGCAACCTGTATAACAGAAATTTACTTCACCCAACTGCTTAATATCATCATCAAACCTTACCCATAATTGTTCATAAACAAAATTTTACAGTCACATTATTCATCAACAATTATAAATCCAAGTCACGCATCAAAATTCCCAAAGTTCTGTACAAGCAACATCTAATCAAACAGTTTATATATGCAGTATACCACCACTCCAAACAATAATTTATCACATACATTCTCAAATTCACAGAATAGAAAACAAAAACCTAGCTTCCCTTACCTGGAGGTTGAACAATACAACTTACAGGAACGCTTCAACAGTGTCCTGCGCCTTAGGGAAACCCTAATAGTACCTATAGATCACCCATTGGTGATAGAAATCAGTCTTTAGAACAGGATTGAAGCTAGAATTTTAGGAGAAAAGCAAAACCAGTTACATGCAACAGAATCTGTAGCATGCTCCCAACCTTAGAGTTGCACGAAAGAAGGAATTTCAACTTACCAGTTGAAGAAGAGAGAAATTGATCGGTGGAAAACGTTGCTCTCAACGCCAGAAACACTTATGCGTCTCCTGATTGTTGATCAAGCAGCTCAGTGAGATAAGGATTTAGAGAGAAAGCAAAGCTCAGAAAGAAGGTTGACTTTTAAAGAGATAAAATGAAATGTTGAATGAACTGGAATACGTTTTTAAATCTATTTATGCTCTAAAATAAAATTTCATGTTCTTACAATTATAACATGTATAAAATAAGGATAAAAATTGAGTTTATGTTACTTGGTTATTATCACTGGACAAAAACACAAATTTGATGCAGATTTTATTTAAATTATCAAAATGGGAGCATAATTTGGTTCGACTTATCCCGAGGGTGTCATGTGGTGAAAGTAGTAGGAGGGTCCTAGTTAGGGGTCAATACCATTGGCAAAGGGCGTTTTAACAGACTAATCTTGTGTGGTAGCTTAGGGGGCAACTACTCCAGCACTACAAGTGTACAACCTACCATAGTTCGACAATAACACATGTATCCATATTTTGAGTCTATATGTCTTACATGTTTAGGTGTTGTGTTTAGTTTGAACTAAAAATATAATATGTTACTTTGTGAATGTTATGCGTTATTTTTTTTTTATATTAGCTTAACCTTTTACCTTTGTTTGTTTCTGTGTGTTTGCTTTATCTTTTGCAATGATCACCTTAAATGACATGAGCTTAGGGGGAACATCCTTTCAGTTGATCCAATGCGGGGTGCGTAGCGGAAGCAGTGACATAGTTAAGTTTTAGTTCTCCAAGTGTAAGTCTTCAAAATTAGAAATCTCAAGTTTTTCATGAGTTATCATATTTGTAGCACTTATTATAGTAGTTATCATATTTATAGCACTTATTATAATAGTTTTGTACTAGTAAATGGGACGTTACACATAATCTATTTTCATATTAGTTATTAATCATATTCAAATTTCAAAGTTAAATATTTAATATAAAATAAATTTAATATTTGAAGAATACTTGAATGAAAGCATAATTTTCTTTTAATTAATGAACTTATACGATATAAATAATTGACTATCTTATAAGAAAAATAATTTATAATTATAACATCAAGATATTTATAATATAAATAACATCTTATGTATAATTATAACACCATTTATGTTATGTTATCTATATTTAAGTTTTTTATTTAAATATGTGCTTATAACTAAATTAAGAAATTATGAAAAAATGCTTTGTAAAAAACTAAAGGATGATTTTGAAGTGCCAACTTGTTCTCATTCCTAAGTTATCTGGATAAAATTGTGATCATAATCTCATGAACCATTGGATTATGCTGCAATTTTTACCGAGTATTATTGAAATATAGTTATCCATTATGATCAGTGGAATTTACAATTGGAAGTTTATGCTAAGGGAAATAATTTCCATATTTCAATGTAAAAGTTAGGTCTAGACATATTGTCTAGTTTTGAGTTGTCTTGGTAAAATTTTTATTTTTGTTTCATTAACAGTTAGATCTGGATGAAATTTTTATCTCGAGTTCATAAGATATAGTGTTTCATTTTAACCATCAGGATTTCCATTTAGAGGTTTGGGTTAGAGAAAAAAAATTTATCGTTTGAATTAACGGCACCTATTTCCTATTTCAAATTACTTTAGTAACAATTCAATTATAACTTTGTTCCATTATATCAAGCTCAAAATTTTATTGCATGTTCTTAAGATAATATTCTTTAATATGACAATTCAAATTTACATATAGAGGTCTATAATAAGAAATATCATTTTTGCATTTGGGGTAAGGAATAACTCTTTTAGAAAGTCAACAAGTCTTCTCCCAATTACCATAAGTTGTTAAATGTGAAACACTATTATAATATTTAAATGGAAAATTGTGACTTTACTATTACATGCCTGCAAATGTACAGAAAAAAAAATTAAAATAATTATATAATAATAAGCTTAATTAGTGATTTAGTCATCTAATTTGTTAGTTTGGTTCAGTTTGGTCTGCTTATTATTTTTTGGTTTAATTTAGTCATTCAATTTTGTTAAAAAGGTTCGATTTAGTCATCGACATTAATGATGCTAAAATATTTAACGCCAAAGTGAGGTAAAGTGTTTATATGGAATATGTCTTTGCAATTAGCTAATGTCGATTATTGGTTAAAAATTGTAATTAGGATGAAGATGAATAAAGAATGACTCCTCATATGTTTAAGCCCAATTTTCTATTCTTCTTCCAAAACCCTAAGACACCAAAGGTTCCTCCTTCTTTCATCTCATGTAAGGGCAACCTCCACCACTACAACCCCTACAACATGGTCGATGATGTCATTAGCGTTATCGACAGTGTTGTTCCACCGCGACGCAACCACACCTTATTTCACCAAATTGAGAAATTCTAGTAACCGCATATAAGCCAAATGTGAATTGGAGATAACATAATTATACTTTCCACCTTCGTTCATCGTCACACCACTTATTGGAAACATTGTTAATCTCTCCCTCCTCCTGGTTAGTATTGTTCACTCTTCTTCCCCCATTTTTTGATTGGTCTTGGTTTTTGGGTATTTTTTGGTTGATTATTGTTTGTTAATGCAGTGGAAATGGAGAAAAGTAGGGTTACTCAATGTGTATGTGTAAAATTTGTGAGGTGTTGTGTTTTTTGTTTGCAGGTGAATGGTATCGAGGAAGAAGAAGACCTTGATGTGGAAAAGATGAAATTAGACTGGTCTGTTGTTGTTAAAATGAGGGTAATGAAGTGAATAAAGATGAAGGTTAAAGGTGAGGTTGGGTTTTGTTGTGATGAATAGTGGTGTGTTGGTTGGAGGAAGAATGATGATGTTTGATGGTGGTTTGGGATGGATGGGAGAAGAAGATGAAAGTGAAGGGTGTGCAGGGAGTAGGTTTTTTGTGTAATGTTGTTGCAATGAAAGATAAAAATGGAGTGTGGAATTAATATGAGGAATAGAGTGTGAGGTTAAATCTTTCGGGAAGATAGAGTGTGTGGTTTATGAAATTTGTGATGGTTGAAGGTGAATGTGTTGGGGATGGTGGTGATGATGAGGGCCTTGGGTCATGAGGAGAAAGATGGAGATGATGAGTGGTAATGGAAGGAGAATGGGTATGAATAATGTAAAGAGGGAGTCTGAAAATAAAGAAGATGAAAGTTGGAGTCTATAGATGAGAAAGAAAAATAATATCTCCATAAAGGGACGTTGTTGTCACTTCATCTCGTCCAATTGCATTCCAAAATTAACATATTTGCCATGTTTCTACTCCTGTATGATAGATGAGCACTATCTAAAAATGTTTACACAAAATTAACTACAATGACCAAATTGAACATTTAAAAAAAATTGAACAACTAAATTAAACAAAAAATAATAAGGAAACCAAATAAATCAATCATATTACTAAATCACTAATTAAGCCTATAATAATAATATAAATTTTTTATATAATGTAAGAGGAGAAGTAAAACAAGAAAGTTTTGATAGTTTCATTCATCCATCTTTTTCCTAATTCTTTTCCATTTATATTTTCTTTCTCTATTGATCAAGATTTTAAAGTACTTTGGAGAAATTATTCAATCTATAGAGAAGTAGAATTTTATTTAGACAAGTTGTTTTGAGGTAAAGGAAGCAAAATATTTATCATTTTATATATTTTATTTATTTATTTTATTTAGTGTCTTTATTTTTATTTTATTTATGTATTTATTGTTTTTTACATCGTGGCGGTTAATTGTTGATGGTTAGACGCCATGTTCTCAATTAGTTGCCTTGCATCAATTTGCGTTTTGTCTGTCAATGCCCTTCCATTCGTAGCATCTATCAATTATGTGGGGTTGAGTTAGGCTTAAAGTCCACTTCTAACAGTGGTATCAGAGCCAAGTTAGTCTTGGTGACCCACTCTGACGAGTATAATGATTCCTATACCGAAAGTCTTCCTGGCAAAGGGTATTAAGGTAAGCACTACTCGTAGTTGTGGTTGGTTGGCAATGCTTCCCCTGGAGGGGAAGTGTACTATGTGGAAGGGACTCACTCTTGAGGGGGAGATTGTTGGGAATCCAAATGTGAGTCAAAGTCTCACATTGGATAGGAATCCGAAATTAGAGCACTATATAAAGATGGAAGACCCATTAACCCATTGCCTTGAGGTTTTGGGTAGAGAGTGGCGTTATTCTTTATATGGTTGGGCTCAAATGTTGTTGGTGTTTGTGTAACCCACAAGTAACCTCCTCCTCGATAGACCCTACAGAGGGGGAGAGAATCATTTCTACTTCTTTCTTTTTTTCCTCCATTTTTTTCCTCTCCTCTCTTCGTTTCTCTTTCCTATCTTTCAAAACACTTCAAAAAGTAAGAAGAGAGGAAAAAAGTGAAGGAAAAAAGAAAAAAGTTAGCAGAAAGTTTCTCGGAGATTTTTTCCTCTCCTCTTGCGTTTTTATTTCCTTTCTAAGAGGCTTCAAAATCTCCGAGAAACTTTCTTCTTACTTCTTTCTTTTTTCCTCCACTTTTTTCCTCTCCTCTCCTCCTCGGCAATGCCTATGTGGAGAGGTCAAGCTCCCACTCATAACTATCAACCATATCTAGGCCAACCTCCATATGCAGCTAACACGGCGTTTGCCCATCAAATTAGGCCTCAACAACAACAAGGGTATTACTGATAACAGTTGATTTAACGTGTTTGTGTGTGTATATTTTGTGAACAAATCAACTCCTTCATAGCTTTTACCTTGTTTTATCCTCAAGTTTAGTGTGTTTTCTAGTTTTCTTGTGTTTTATTTAGTATATGCTTGTTTTTACCTCTAATCTCTTTGTTTGAGTGTGTGAAATAAATGAATAGAAAGCAATTCTAGTGGAGGAAAACAAGCAAGAACTCAAGGGAACATGTTTTGGGACAAGAAAAGATCATTTTGAAGCAAATACCCATGTTGGACGCCTTTGGAGCAAGCAGATCTGCAGAGAAAGAGAAAAAGATGTACTGCAGAAAAATCAGGCCTGGGCCCCCAAAAGGAGGTTGAGCGGCCTAGAAGGGGGTTGGGCGCCCTTCCATTCGCAGATTCACTGCAGATTTGGCGCCCGGGCGCCCTTCAACTCATAGATTCACCCAAAACTTCGCGCCTGGGCGCCCAATAAGGGGGGTTGGGCGCAACTTTTGCTGATGTGTCAAAAATGGGTTATTTAAACATGGGTGTCACGAGTTTTTGGGCATTCTTCTCCTCCTACACTTCATTCTTCACCTAGAGAGATTGTGAGAGGCCCTTAGAGGCTATTTGGGGTGTTGGGAAGCTCTGCCACTCCTCCTTGGGTCTTCAAGCTTCATCTATGGTGATTTTGCCCCTTTTGGGTTGAGGAAGAAGATGGGTCACAAATTGGAGATGGAGTTGCGAAGGGGAGGCGCACATGGAGCATGGAGCAGTTTCCAAGAACCTTGGGAAAGGCTTTGCATCTTCTCTTTGGTTTCAATTTCTTCCCTGTCTCTTCAATTTTGTGAACCCTAAGTTCTCCACCATGGAGAGTTTTTCCTATTTGTTGAGATTAGATGTAATAAACTGAATCTTGTGTATTTTGTGATGTTAATACATATGATTTTCCATTTCAATGTTAGTATTTGATTTATATGCTTAATGCTTGCTTTGGATTGATCACCCATGCATGAATTATGGTTCTTGATGTATTGGAAAATATGACTTGAACTTAGAACTGAAATTGAACACCTAATTGATGGAATTGAGTTGTTTGTAAATGCATGAGAATGAAGTGCATGAACTCTAGTCTTGACAAATTGTAAATACACTATGTTAAATTCCTTGCACACCAACTATTTGATAGAATACCAAAAAGAGTTACCTGTGTTGTTTTGTACACTTTGATGTCTAATTAAGTTATAAAAGGAAGAATTGTCATGTGTTGCACAAGTCCCTTGGGAGAGAACGATATTTATTACTTGCTACGCTGCGACCGATGCACTTGTCGTTGGTTTTGCAGCCAACAATTACAAACCACAGTACATCCCAATTGATACTAGGAGGGTCGGGGAAAACGCGAGTCCAAATCTGAATGCTGGTCAAAACAATAACCCAAGAAGGAATCAATTTGTTAGTTTCACCCCTATCCCTATGACTTACACGGAGTTGTTACCTCACCTCGTCCAAAAGGGTTTGATTGCTATTTGTCCAATGAAGCCTATGCAGCCTCCATACCCTAGGGGTTATGATGCAGATGCCAAGTGTAGTTATCATGGAGGGGGCGTTGGTCACTCCACTGAGAGGTGTTTGGCTTTCAAACATAAAGTGCAGACTCTAATCGATTCTGGGTGGCTGAAGTTCAAGAAGATAAACCTAGTGTCGAGGTTAATCCACTATCCCGTCATGGGAGTGCCTCGATGAATGCTGTTGAGGTGAAAGAGCATGAGTTGATAAGATATATGAGCAAAATCCGGAGCTCTAGGAGGTTTATTTTCGAGGCTTTGTTGAAAGTGGGTCTAGTGAAGGGTGATTATGATGTAGGTATAGCATGTGCGCTCCATCCAACTATTGGGCACTCTATTGAGGAGTGTGTTGAATTTGAAGAGTTTTTACAAGACTTGCTTGACAGAAGTCTGATGCAAGTATGTTATGAGGACAAGAAATGGCTGATTGAAGACAGGAAAGAGCGCAACCTGGCTCGTGTGGAAGGACGGGAACCCAAGGTGGGAAAGATTTGTATTTGTGACATCAAGAAGAGCTTTCACAGTGTTGGATTCGTCAACACTGGCCAAATAGCAGCCGTGGAGGATGAAGATGGATTGGAAGGCTTAAGTTTCGTGTGGGCCTGCTCCTCCGATGCACCGCTCAACAACTGGGAGACTCTGGATTTACCTGTGATGCTTAATTTGACAAAATGTAATAGTTTTAATTAATCCTATAGCCTCACCCGAGGCTTTAGGATTCAAAACTTACGGGTTGACGTTTTAGTTTTTCCACTCAGCGTGATAATCAAATCATGTTTGTTTGTGTTTTATCGTCATTTGGCATTCCTCATCATTTTTCCTGTTTATTTATTCTTTTTTCAAAAATTTAAATAATGTAGATATGACAATGAATGTTTTGAAAATAACAATGTCGATATTCCTAATTTTGAGAACCCTATAAATAATACGGAAGATGATTGTGAAGATGATTCGGAACCCTCTCCAAAGCTATTGAGATTAGTGGAACAAGAGTCTAAAGAGATAAAACCCCATCAGGAAGAGGGGGTGTTAATGGAAACCTAATTAGAGGAAGTTGAGTGGGTTCAAGCCCGATTCGACCAACTCAATCTCATTAAGGAAAAGAGATTAATAGTTGTGTGACATGGACAGTTGTACCAAAGAAGAATGAAAAAGGTATTCGACAAAAGGGTGCACCCGAGGGAGTTTAATGAAGGCGAGTTGGTATTGAAGAAGATTTTTCCCATTCAAAAGGTCATAGAGGCAAGTGGACCCCGAATTACGAAGGGTCATTCGTGGTGAAAAGCATTCTCTGGTGGGGCACTAATTCTCACAAGGATGGATGGAGAGGAGTTACCATTACCAGTTAATTCCGATGTGGTAAAAAAGTTTTATGCATGATGATTCCGTGATAGGGGATGTTGATAAGGGATATTGACATTGTCTTTAAAGCTTGTTGTATTTTGTGTTGTTTCATTCAATAAATATTGCATGTTCTCATTCATAACTTTGTGCACATACTTTAGAAATATTGCATGTCGCACTGAGTTGTTAGGTAAATAAGGGAAAATGAAATTGAAAATAATTAAACGAATGTCAATAAAAGCATCACGGGTATATTCGGTCGGCAAGCTCAGTCCTGGTGGATGTCGTGAAAAACAAAAACAAAATAAAAAGATACATGTTGAATTCGTTGTCAGTAAAGTTGTCAAGGGCATAGTACTTTCGAAAAGCAAAAGCAAACCAAGTTTTGAAAAATACTGGTGTTGGGTCTTCTCCTGATTCAAGGTTTCGGGGGTAACCAGTGTTCTTTTCCTGCTAAAGCATCTGCATTCATATTACTTGAACCCTTAACCTTTTCATTTCCCCTCAAAATAAGAATTGTCATGAATATAATACTGGGGCAATTTCCATCATGTTACGCGTGCCCAATGATTCATTGATCGGGGAGATAAAAATAATAAATAAAAAGAAAAAAGGAGAAATGAAAAAAAAAAGAAAAAAAAGAGAGAAAGAAAATGAAGTCGATGTGTCAACTGCTACAAAGTTTCGTCTCAAGGTTAAGGTCATGGGAAATAAGACAAGCAAGCTTCAGAGTGACATGTGGCCATTTTTCTTCACCTAAATGATAAAAGAAATTTATCCAATTGCACCCTCTTTGAGCCAAAAGTTATAATTGTTTTCATCACCCTCAACAAGAATCAGTAACATATCGATGTCGACCTAAAGGTACATCAAGGGCATCCAAGTTAAGGAGAAAATTTATGGAAAAAGGAAATGAAAAAAGAAAAGTATCATAAAGGGCCACAACAGGGGCACTAAAGCGAATGAAATAAATGGAAAGAAAGAAAAGAAAAAAAACGGAGAAAAAAGAAAAAAAAATGAAAAATAAAAGGATGTCCGAAGTTTCAAACTTCTAGAGACAATTGACTCGACACTTTGTAGATGATTCTTGTTAAAACAATTTAACCGTCAAACACTTATTTGGGCCTCATTATTCGTTTCTTTTAAAATCCTTTGACCTCTAGCCACGGTACAAGCCAATTAAAGTCCACGTCGACTGAAGACTGTTTGTCCTGATCTTTCTCACGAACTTAACTCTGGAACAAAATGATGTGGCGAATGACACAATCACTTGAAAGAAAAGAAATAGCATTGTAAATGAAAAATATGATGTAAAGTCTCCCCGTCAATCGTCATATCAAGAAAGTATAGTCAAACTGGGACAATCATTTCCACTCAAACCTGTCCACCTCTCCAAATTGTATTTACTGTGCGCAACAAAATTGGGGCAACCCTTTGTGAACCATACATGTTTAAATATTAACAACACCTCCCTAAACGAGGAAAATTCAAATGTTAATATTGCCCACAGATAATCATCCAACCATGTATTTTTCTTACCCCCACACCTTCTCGGGTTCAAGCTAGTTTGGATTGCAAAAAGCGGTAAAAGGAATTTGAAACCCTAGTTACACCTTTTCATCAAAGGACTCACTGTCTCTTGACATTATTTTCAATGAATGCATTTTGAATGTACATCGAGTTTAACGACAATATCGACAACGGATTCCCAACATGGAATTTTCAAAAAAAAAAAAAACAAAAGAAAGGTTAAGCGAGAGCAACGGAAAAGAACGAAACAAATGTCTCATGTGTTTGTGCATTCATGCACCTTCATGCATTACATCATGCATATCAAAAGAAGCAGGGAAAATTATTTGAAAAATCCTTAAGGAGAAAAAGAAGTTGTGGAAAGGTTAATACGACATTTGCTTCTAAGCCTTTTTAATGTTTTGCTCAGTATATACCAACGTTTCAAAAATTTGAATCTAAGTTATTCTTCTATAATAGCGCCACTCTGTAAAACAATCACCTCATTCATAATTCATCAATAGGGTTGTTATACCCTCCACGAGGTTGTTACACCTCAGTCATTCATCCATAGGGTTATTACACCTTCCGCGAGGTTCGTACACCTCAAGCACAACTTTAGTCTAGTTTTTTTTTAAAAGCCCAGTTTTGTCTGACACCTTTAGTTTCTCTGCGATTTTGGCCCTCTGCTAGGCAATGGTCGAATTTTAGTTTTGTTCTGCGATATTGGCCCTCTGCAAGGCAATGGTCGAATTTTAGTTTTGTTCTGGGATATTGGCCCTTTGTAAGGCAATGGTCAAATCCAGGTTTTAGTTTTGCTATCGGCCCTTTGCTTGGCAATGGTCGAATTTTAGTTTTCTTCTACGATATCGGCCCTCTGCAAGGCAATGGTCAAATCCAAGTTTTAGTTTTGCTATCGGCCCTCTGCTTGGCAATAGTTAAATTTTAGTTTTGTTCTGCGATATTGGCCCTTTGTAAGGCAATGGTCAAATCCAGGTTTTAGTTTTGCTATTGGCCCTCTGCTCGGCAATGGTCGAATATAGGTTTTCGTTTTGCGGTATCGGCCCTATGCTAGGCAATGGTCGAGTCTGGGTTTTCGTTTTTGTTGTCGGCCCCCTGCTAGGCAATGGTCGTTTTCTTTTGTTGCAATCTCACATTTTTCATGGATATTGGTTAACTTATGTTTTGTATTCATCTTTACTTCATTTCGTCTCTGTTGAAATCCAGACGAAATTAGTATTTCCATCTTTACTTATCTTTTACTATATAATATGAAAACATCACTTTGTCATATTATCTAGTAAAATCTAAGTAAAGAGGGACAGCTGCCAATACCAAATTTCGTCCGGATCGATTTTTTGTTTTAACTATATTGCATTTTAGTTGTCACCTTTTTTACTTATTTTCATTTTTCGTTTTCATTTTTTATTTTTTATTATTTTATTTTTATTGCCTTTTTATTCATTTTTTATTTTCATCTTTATAATTTTACTTTCCTCTTTTAATTTTTAATTTTTGTTTTTATTTTTTAATCCTTTTATTTTTCGTTTTGTTTTAATATAATATAGCTAAATAATAATAAATAATAAATAATAGGTTTAATAGGTTCAGAGGTCCCTATATTTGTAGGTTTGTTTCAATTGGGTCCTTCAACTTTGAAAGTGATCAATTAGGTCCCTAATTTTGTCAATTTGATTCAATAAGACCTATTCCGTTAACTGCACATAATGTCGTGAAGTTTTTAACATTTGGCATCTGACGCTTCCAGGTTGGACAGTTTGAAGAGCACAAGTGGATAAAAAAATTTAAAAATTATTGGATAATAAATTAATAATTGAAAATAAATCAATAAATGAAATTATTAATCATATTAAAACTATGTTTCGTAATTTGGGGTCACAATTGGTCGTGTCTGCAAAAATAGGGAAAATCTGCCACTTAGGGTTCGTGAAGCTTGTAGTTGTGGGCATTCTTTCACAATGTCGAAGGAGCACTCTTGCTATTCATCAAGTTACAGCGCCAGGCGGAAGGAAAATGGTTCGTCTTCACCAATTTGCTACTGTGGTCAGAGTTGTGTGGTCAGAACTGCGAAAACTACGAAGAATCGGGGCAAGAAATATTGGGGATGCTCCAAGTATAAGGTATGTTAACTTCAACTCAACCTAATTAACTTGTGGTAGTTTTTGTGAGAAGAAGGTGATACTCTTTAATTAAGTTGAATGTTTTCTTTACAGAACGGTGGTGAAGAAAGTGGTTGCAACTTCTTCAAATGGTGCAATGATATTGGTGGTGACGAAAGGGGTAGCATCTTCAACAGTGAAGGGAACAAAGAAACTATGCTGAACAGTGAAGACATGGATAGTATTAGGAAAATGATAGTGAATTTACAAAAATCAGTTGTAATCGTTCAAAATTGGATGAAGGTGCCGATGTTGTTAGTGTCTGTTTTATGTGTAATGCAATTAGTTTTAGTTTCAATGTTGATGAGGAAGGGATGATTTGTTCTAACTTTGTTGTAGGTTTGGTCTCTTGTAATGAAGTTAATGAAATGAATGAAATTGGAAGAGTTTGTTATTCCTGGTTTGATATAAAATAGTGTTTTCAAGTGTATAACCCTTATTTTCTGTAGAACTTACTCTACAACTGTCACTATACTTACTTACAACTGTAATGACCATTTGAACAGTAAGAACAAGTTTGAAATGGTCAATTATACTTGCATAAAGTGTCAAACAGTTCAGAAACACATGGATGCTCAAAATGACAGTATGAGTTGCATAAAATGCAGAAAAAATGACTGCAAAACTATTGCAGAATTGGAGACCACTGCAACGAATTGGCCTTTATTAGTGTATCAGAGTATTGGCCTCTAATACTGATAAGCAATGAGACATGTGAAACATGCTTCTGCAACATTATAACCAAATTATGCATACCACCAATAACTGGTATGACTACCTGATACATCCCATAAAAGCAAAGTAATGACTTCCAAAAAGCTTCTTATACATTCATAAAAGCAAAGAAAACATTCTATAATTGGTATGATTCAGCATAAAAGCAAAGATAACTTTCTATTAAACCAAAAGGTTCAAGATCAGAATTTGTTCAACATGACAAAAGGTTAAACATCAGAATTTTTGACATCATTACAAGCTACAAAAAACAACTATTGCTTGCTAGGTACATCAGAATCTTTTACATCAATAAGGCTCATTACAAGGTACATCATAATTGGTTACAGCTTCCTAGCTTAAGGCTCATTTGATGATGGTAAGTTTTCTTCAGTTCCTGGGTTCCTTTGTTGTGTTTGGTCAGGGTAGACATCACCATCTTGGGTTGATTTCTGGCAAGAAGTTCTGTTGTGACCCAGCTTCTTACAAATACCACATCTTTTATGTATACCACCTTTCCTCATTCTTGTTTCGTCCCTGACTAACTCCCATTCCTGCAATCTTCTTTTCTTCTTGGGTCTCCCTGGCAATGTTCTCTTTTTTGGAGGGAGCACTTCATTATATGGGGTAATTTGCCACATATTCTCACCATTAATTGGATACACAATGGAAGAGTACATTTCTTCATATGTTGACTTCCTAAAACAGACAGGGATGAATTCCTCTGCATCTAAATTCAGAAAGTTCATAGCAGCCAACGCATGGCAACATGGAATGCCCAAGATAGCCCATTTCCTGCATGTGCATTCTAATTTGTCTATATCTACTATGAATTTGTCACAGCTTGGGACACATGACAAACTTCAAACAACTTCAGTGCTGACCAGTTGGAAAAACAAAATTCAAATTGAGAAACCTGACATTTGATAGTGTTGAAGACATGATAAAGGTTAATATATT
The DNA here is from genome assembly GCA_027742785.1 of Vigna reflexopilosa. Taxonomy (NCBI): domain Eukaryota; kingdom Viridiplantae; phylum Streptophyta; class Magnoliopsida; order Fabales; family Fabaceae; genus Vigna; species Vigna reflexopilosa. Next base: position 10,651,732 of record CM050911.1, on the reverse strand, counting down.
AAGGTTACCTAGGAATCCAAAATTTGGTTAGCTGGGACTCCTTATTCAGTCTACTCTTGATTTTAGGACAAATGGACCCAAACATTGATTGACTTTTGGTTCGGTTTGTTTCCCATTTGTTCATCAAGTAAAGGCAGATCTCCTCCAACATGGTTATGATTGGCTTTGACCTTGTATGGACCAATACATTATTGAATGCCTCTGACATGTTGTTTACCAAAGTATCACACTTAGCAGTGGTGGTAAACCTTGATCGTGACCAGTGTCTACATTTGAAGAGATTAGGAAATATGAGTAAAACATTCTGCCACTTCCAGAACTATGAAATGAATCACATAAAAAAAAGATTAGGAAAGATGATCATACCTGGGAGGAATTTTTATAAGGTATTTGAAGGCTTCAAGGTTCACTTCCTTTAATTTTGTCATTTCGGTTTCCCAGGCTTGTGGATGAGTTGTTGTAGTTGCCTTCCACATCATCCGCTTTAGCTGCTTTGCTGGGAATTTTTTCCTGAAATTTGCGTAAAGGTGCCTAACACAAAACCGTTGATCAACTCTAGGGAGCACCTCGTCAAAAGCTTGCATTAAACCTTGTAATTTGAAATTGGCAGTGTTGTTAAAGGTCTCATATAAATTGTAATGAAAATGAAATTACTAATTTAGGAAAAAGGGCATGTGAATAACCTTTTGTTGATCTGATATGAATGTCAATGATGCCTGTACTACCTCCCCACCAATGTCTTCAACCAGAAGTTCCAAAAACCATTTCTATGTTTCCTTATTCTCTACTTCGACAATGGCATATGCTAGAGGTAACATCTAGTCATTTGCGTCTCTTGCAATAGCAGTTAGCAATTCACCACCATATTCACCTTTTAAAAAAGCACCATCCAGCCCTATAATTGGCCTGCAGGACACAAAACTCTCTTTGCAGGCCTTAAGACAAACATAGAACCTCTTGAAAATATGGCCACCTACATTCTCCTCCACTTCCACCTTCACCGTGGATCCAGGATTACGAGCTAAGAGCTCGTTTGCATAATCATAGATCCTTTTATATTGTTCTTTGAAAGACCCATCTACATGGTCTGAAGCAATGGACTTTGCTCTAAAAGCCATGGATCTAGATACACCAACATTCCACTTTCTACTTATCTTGTCACGAATTTCCCCTACCTTGACTTTCGAATTTTCTCTCATGGTTTTCTCCATCCTCTTAGTTAGCCATTTTGAATTCATTAATTTGACTTTGTGCTCTCTACTACAAGTGTGGTTGTCAACAATAGTCCTTAATTGCCACGTTCGTACTGCATTCATATAACCACAGTATGCCATCCAAGGGCACTTTCCTTTAGCACCCATACACTTCACTCTAATTCTCTTCTTATCATTTTTAACATATGATAAATTTCTCCCATTTTCTACTGCATATGTTTTTATGGCATCCAAAATATCTTGCTTGTTAGCAAAATAAGTGCCAAAATCCCACTTGTAATCCACCATTGTTTTAGGCATACTAAATGTTACAAACTTTCCTTAACTTTCTTGGTCATCATCATCTTCTCCATCACTTTCTCCTCCACTAAGCAATTCTTCTGATTCCTAATTATCATCAGACATACCTTTATCATTCTCAGTATTTATACCAACATCTTCATCACTATCGGAAATGTGAGTCCATGATGGTGCATCATCTTCCACATCAACTTCAATTTCACCAAACAAATTCCCAACTCCATCTCCAACCTCTTCTTGGATATCACAGTCAACTAGGTTATCCATACTAGGAACATCCACATTGCAATGAACATTGTCATCCTCACCACTAGAACTCCAACTACGAACATCACCATCATCTCCTTCAGACCCACCCACATCACATACAACATCATCTTTTTTAGACTCACTAACATGACATTCAGTTTCAATTTGACCTTGTACAACATCATCTCTTTCAGACTCACCCACATCACATTCAGCTTCTATTTCACCATGTACAACATCAGCTTCCATTTTACCTTCTAAAACAGGAACTTCACACTCACCATCACCTACCTCCTGACACTTTTCATGACCTTGTTCACAGCCACCATCATCATCACTACCATGCATCACAGGTTCAACTTCTTCTTCACCTATATTATGTGGAACATTTTCTAACAAATGTATGATCTCAACTTCAGACACTGGGTGAACAACAAATAAATGCACTTGTCCATTTAGCCTAGCTAAGTTCATCATGTGCAAGGCTCCTCTATCATCCGTCAAAGCCTCTAACTTATCATCTAACACAGAACATCCCCCCACAGAATACCACAACTCCTTAAAGCCATCATATCCAAGTCCTTTTACTACACTCACTATAATGAAGTAACTCCACACGCCAGGGTCAAAAGCCAGACTTGTACTATCCCCTTCATACCTAAGTGGACCATCCTTTATGAACTGACCTCCATGGTGGAAAACTACTTCAAAATGATCCTCCATGTAATACACTATAACAGTATATATCCTATAAAATAATAAGACGACAACGACAACAAAAAATATATAAAATTAGAACCAAGACAAGGAAACACATGGACCAACATAACTTAAACAAAACAAAAATCACAACAAACAAACATGAGGGACCACATTGCAAAACCAATATAAAGCACAACAACAATTATTGTCTACTAAGACACTTCAAACATGGGGGACCACTTTCAAAAGCCAAATACTGTTGAACAACATAAATAACACACTACCACACCACTTCGAACATGGGCCACCACGACTGACAATCATTGTCAAAAATTTAAGAAGCTACACATGCTACAGTACCACACCACTTCGAACAGTGAACAAAGAAAAGGTCACTAACCTGGACACGTGCTACACGTCCAACGACCTTCGCAAAACTCTCTTCAACGTGATAACGCAACGACCTTCGCGAAACTCTCTTCCACATGCTACACCGGCAAAAATTACCTGCTTCAAGTCAAAACCACCGATAAATCACTACAATATTATGGAATGAACCCTAACTTGCCACGCAAAATCAATGCTCACCAAATGTCAACACAATGTCGAACCCATGCCACGAACCCTAAGTGGCAGATTTTCCCTCTTTTTGCATACACGACCAATTGTGACCCCAAATTAGGATACATAGTTTTAATATGATTAATAATTTCATTTATTGATTTATTTTCATTTATTAATTTATTATCCAATAATTTTAAAATTTTTTTATCCACCTATGCACTTCAAACTGTCCAACCTGGAAGCGTAAGATGCCAAATGTTAAAAAACTTCACGACATTATCTGCAGTTAACGGAATAGGTCTTATTGAATCAAATTGATAAAATTAGGGACCTAATTGATCACTTTCAAAATTGAAGGACCCAATTGAAACAAACCTACAAATATAGGAACCTCCGAACCTATTAAACCAAAATAATAATAATGAAAAAAAAACTAAGAAAGGTTTAGATTGTGTAGTGTATTTTGTCTTTAGTGTAAAAAGTAAAATGCAAAAAAAAAAGCATGATTGTCACCAAAGAGTACTATGCGGGGGGATGGTGGCAGAGGTGTTTTTGGTTTTTGGCAGATTGCAGTTTTGGTTATGCAGAGAATAGCGGTTAAAGGAGTTGGGAAGAAAACCAAAAAATACGACAAAGCAAAAAGGGGACACAGTGTTACGATTCTATCGGCCATTCACTACTGAGATTTATCATCCTTTTCTTAGGAGGAAATCTTTGGTTCCACCTACAGAAAAAAATAGAGGGCGCCAGCCAGAGGGGAGAGTTCACCGAAAGAAAGCAAGACAAAGCAGTCCCTTTTGGTAAGTTTTCTATCCCATGTTAGTTAGTCTATTGATTTTAAGTATGAATCATCTACTTGTTATGATGGCTGTGTGCTAGTATTCACGTACTCAATATGCTTGCATTTGTATTGTTGTTCTTTTTGCTGCTCTTCTTGCTGCATTGACTGCTTAATGTTCCTATCACCAATGTATCTCCATCCCCTTTCCATGAGCACATGAGCACGCCTTGCACAACAAGGCTTCGCTGAAATTTCTTTTCTCTTGAGTTCTGGATTTCCATAACACTCAACGTCCTTCTTCATCTTTTCAACACACATCCCTGAAACGCCATATGAGTCCTATCTAAAGGGTGAAGCGTTTGCTTCCTCTTTCGATTTCTTAAATCACTTGAAACACCATACCTTCACCATCATCCTCAACCTACATTGTGCAAAGCCACAAAGATAAGCACCAAGAACCAGCCAATATTCCTGCCCCATTCACAGTTCTATTCTCCCCCACCCCTACGTGATAAGCGAACACCATCACATCTTCATCCTTCTCCCCTGCTCCTAGTTCCCGTGTATTAAAACAAGAAAAAACAAATAAACTAAGGCCAAATCAATAACCCAATTCTTCCCCCCACCACCGCCTCCAAAGAAACCAGTGTGCTTTGATACTGGTATGATTGATTTTCTCAGTGGTGATGTGTACAAAACAAAAGGATCTCATGAACTTTCTAAACCAACTTCACATGTCGAGCCCCTTCATTCTAGTTCCAATAGTCCTGCCTCAGCCACCAAAACACTGTCTTCCTCTCCAACCTAATCTTCAGACTCAAACCTGCAAAGGGAAACAACAAAAAACAGAGAACCCATCACATAGAATCCCCAAACATCGTCTTGGAAAACCTTTGTGGTTGTGTTATCTGTTAATTAAGCAATGAACCCTTAGGGGTGGAGGGCGCGGTAGCGTTTTCGGTGGTGGCTGTGGCGTTGGGGTTTTAGGGGTAGAGGTGGATTTGGTTGTGGCGGTAAAGGTGGCCGGCGATGATTGGTGGCGATGGTGGTGCCCTGGTTCGAGATGGCTGGGCTCACTCAGGCGGCAATTGACGGAGGAGTGAGAGAGCTTCTCTCATGCGCGGAAGGGAGGAGAAAGATGGGATCTGACCCATGGCTGGTAGATGCTCTGGTGACGCTTGGAGTTGTTGGTGACGCCTCGAACTAGCGATGGTTTGGGCGGCGGCTCACGGTGGCCGTTTTAGAAAAGACGGTGGCGGCGAAGCCATGAGATATCGCGTGGCGGCTGCCATGGTGGTGCGACTAGGGTTGCTCACGGTGGTGGTCCGGCGAAATTGGCATTTCGATGGCGGTGGCTCATGACGACACGACAGAAAATCGGTGGCTGGTTGGGATGCGGCGGTGTGCGAACTCCAACCCTGGGTTGGTTTGAGAGAGTGAGACGTTGGGTCTCTGATGAGTTTGGGTTGAGTGTGTGAAGAGTGAGAGGGGGTCTGAGAGAACCCCTAAGGGGTTTCTGAAGTCTGAGTTGGGCCTGGGTTTACTTTTTTTTTTTAATTATTTATTTCCTTTTAGTTTTTTTTTTATGTTTTGATTAACTCTCCGCACCCATGTTTTCGCTCACATCACCCTCCTCTGCTTGGGCTTAGGTTGATTTCGTTTTTAAAAAAAGGAAAAAAGGCTTAGACACCCCTCTTTTTCATTTTTACACCCCTTTCCACTTTCGCTGAAGCCCAATCTGTTATTAGAAATAAAATGGTTTAGACACCTTTTTATTATTATTTAGGCATCTCTACACCCCTTTTATTTACTTATTATTTTATTTTATCATTTCACTCTTTATTTTATTTTCATTTTAATTTTTATTTTTATTTATCTTTATTTTATTTTATTTCTATTTTTTATTTTTCCTTTTTTTGTTTTAAATATTTATCTACTTTTTTTTAAAAAACAAAAAGTAATTAAAAATAAAAAAAAATATGTTTTAAAGGTTAAAACACACGTGTGACCGCACACGTCGTCCTTGTGCTGGAAACCTTTTTCCTTTCTTTAAAAAAAATAATCTAAAGAAAATATTTTAAAGGTTTAAGCACATGTGTGATCACTCGCATCGTCTTTGTGCTAAAACCTTTCCTTCTTCTCTTCTAAAAAAAATAATAAATTTTTTTTACTGGTTTAAGCACATGTGTGATCACTCGCATCGTCCTTGTGCTAAAACCTTTTCTTCTTCTCTTCTAAAAAATAATAAAAAACATTTTTAAAGGTTTAAGCACATGTGTGATCGCTCGAGTCGTCCTTGTGTTAAAATCTTTTCTTCTTCTCTTCTAAAAAACAATAAAAAATGTTTTAAAGGTTTAAGCACATGTGTGATTACTCGCATCGTCCTTGTGCTAAAACCTTTCCTTCTTCTCTCCTAAAAAACAATAATTTTTTTTAAAGGTTAAAGCGCATGTGTGATCGCTCGCATCGTCCTTGTGCTAAAACCTTTTTTTTTTCTTTTCTTCTAAAAAATAATAAAAAAATAGTTTTAAAGGTTTAAGTGCATGCGTGATCACTCACATCGTCCTTGTGCTAAAACCTTTTCTCCTTCTCTTCTAAAAAACAATAAAAAATGTTTTAAAGATTTAAGCACATGTGTGATCGCTCGCATCGTCCTTGTGCTAAAACCTTTCCTTCTTCTCTTCTAAAAAAATAAAATAAAAATAAAAAATGTTTTAAAGGTTTAAGCACATGTGTGATCGCTCGCATCGTCCTTGTGCTAAAAAACCTTTTCTCTTTCTCGCATAAAAATACAAAAAACAAAACATCTTTTTTCAAACAACAAACAATCTTTCACCCAGAACTACGTAACCCTAATTTCTCATTTTGAGAATATGTAGGAGCAAGATCAATCCTTGTAAGGCACAAAAAAATAAAAAATATTTTTTGTTTCTTTAGAATTTCATTTTTAGGGATAATTGAACATTTTGAAAACCATATCACCTTCGCGTATTTAATTAAAGGTATTGTCTTATGACAGGCGTTGTAGGGTGTTAATACCTTCCCTACACGTAATCGACTCCCGAACCCATAATCTAGTTTTCGTGGACCTTACCTTATCTTTTTATGGTTTTTCCATAGTTTTCCAGAATAAACTATGGTGGCGACTTCAAAATCTCTTTTCAAACTCGTTTCTTTTTTTGGATCGTCGTCCCGCCGCGATTCCGGTTGTGAAGGCATAATAATATTTAATTGAGAATGTACTTTGGTTTATGATTAATCTATAAAGTTATTGCTTTTAATTGATAATGTAATCTGGTTAAGAGTGAGAACGACAACAAATTAATTTAGAATTTACATTGATTAATTTGAAAATCTAAGACAATAATTAATTGAACAATAATTTTTAGATAACTAATGATGAATCCTATCTTGAAAAAAATAGTGAAATCAACATATTTTCTTTGTCATTGTTTTTATTTTTTTATAAATTTATTTCTTTTCATCTTTTTTTATTTTGTTATTTAATCTTTTATTGATCTTTATCTTCTTTATTGTTTTTTGTTTTACTAACCCTTTTGTACAATTTTTATAAGAACTAATTTGTTAGGAATCAATTTCATGTTCGTTGGGAGACGACTTGGGGTTGAATTTACCCGTTCCATTTGGTTTGCTACTATCGTATAGTTTGATAGTATTAATTTGATCTTGTCAACGACAACCTTATCACTTCACTTTAAAGGCTATATCCCTAAAAGAAAGTCAAAAACTCTGAGTAACAGATCTTTTTTGGAAAAGTCTATATAAAGGAGTTTGCATGAAGAGAAGAAAATAACTTTTGCTATCAATAATATTGTTATAAGCTCTCTGCTCTCTTTCTTTAAGCTCTCTACTCTTTTTCTTTAAGATCTTAAGACTTATCTTTGAAAAGATCTTCTTATAAGTTTTTAGAAGTTCATTATATAGATTTTATTCCTTTCTACGAGAATAATCTTTTTTTTGTAAGATTTCAAAAATACTTAGTTGTTTTAAATTCAAAAGTGAATTTAAACCCTTGTAAAAGTTAACTCAGTTAAATTAAAAGTTCTAGACATTTGGTCTAGTGTTTTTATTAGGAGTGGTGAAACTCGTGTAACTAGTTTAATTAGCTTGTAAACCAAGAGTTGTTAAACTCATTTTTAGTGAAACTCTTTAAATGATTTTAAAGGAGAATTGAACATAACTTAGTTTGGAACGAATTAGTATAAAATATCTTTTTTACTTTTATGTTTAAATAAGTTTTTCATTTAAAGCCTTTCTTAAACTTAAGTGTTTAACTACTATTAACAATAAACATTATTTATAAAATGAATTTAAAACACTATTTAAATTCTCCTTGTAATTTTCTATGTTTCCTTACTATAATTCTGAACGTGTTTTGAAATTTCGTAGCTTTATTTAATTATATTCATATTGAAGTTTCCATGTAATGAAAGTTGTCATTCTTATGGTATCATTAGTTTTATCATTAGGAAAATTTGTCATTTAAATATTTCTATATGTATAAGAGAGTAAGATAATAATAAAATTCACTATGTTATGAAGGTGAGAATTGAGATAAGATAATTAAAATTGAAAAAACAACAATACAATTATATAATTGACATATAAGAAAAACTGGTAATTTTGATTTATCAACCTAATTATTCTACATTAGTTATATCTAATTAATTACCAAACATTTATTACATATTTTATAATAACAATTTGTAAATCATTAGCTACATTGTATCGAATATAGATATAGTAATTATTAGTTCATATTGAAGATAAAATTTAGTTACTATGAAAACATATTATCTATACACAACAAATGAAAGTAGGTTTGTCTTTAATACATATCATAATTTGTTGAATTTTTCTTTATTATAAAACATAACTTTTGTTGTCATTGTGTGTGATTAAAATCGGTTAATATAATTTCTCGTTCCTCGAAAAGAGGAAACTTAGTTATAAATGAAATGACTATATATATATATATTTTTTTTTATTTTTATAAGACTTTTATATTGTTAATTTCTTATTCGAAATAACTTCCTTATTTGAAGTAATTTTATTATTAGGAAATCTACTTGTAATACATTTGTTTGATTACATTAAAGCAATTCATAAGAAATTAAAATTTATAATTAATTTATAACTACCGACAAGATTATTATATATATACATATATTAGTGGAAGCAATGTGTTAAGTATAAATGTGTGTTTATGTTTTTCATAACAAAAAATAATAAAAATATAATTATTAAAATAATATAAATAATTTTTTCTTAATTTATAGATATATATTTTATTATTGATAATTATTTTAGTTTTAAAAAATAATTAAATTTAAAAAAGAGTGAAATAAAATACAATTAAAATTTAAATAATAAGATATTCATTTTAATTTTAAAAAGGTATAATAAAATTAAAAAATGAAATATCTATATCGATATATAGACACATTTATTTTATAATTTTACCTTTTAAATAAATATTTTTTATATTAAATAATTATTTTTCCAATTTTATTTGTCGAGTGACTATTTTTTTTTAAAATTTAAATATTTTTTTAATTTGATCTTTTTTAAAATTAATTTCTTTTTAAATAAAATAATTATCTAAAAAATAAATAAATAAAATTTACAATAAAATTATGAAAATTATTTATATTTGATTTTATAATTATAATAAAATAGAAAACAAATGAACGTAATATTTATTTTCACTCGTATACATTAAAAAAAGTAAATTTCCTTTATATATATATATATATATATATATATTATATTTCCATCTTATCTTAACTACATTTTCAAATTACGATATTTTAAATATTTATCAATTTAATATATATGCAACAAATAAAAAAAAATAGTAACCATAAAAATATCCACATTCAAAAGACCGTATGTACTGATACTTCAATTTTAATAGAGTTCTATGTTTTTTTCTCTGTTTATAGTAAATTTCTGATTTATATCGTTGTTTCTTTTAACACTATTTTTCACATGAATTATAAATTACGTATATACATATAGAAAATAATAACTGATATATTTCTATTTAAATAAAAATGTAAAATAAAAATAATTTAAATATGATATTTTAAGTTAAGATAAGATGTATATGTAATTCCTTGTGTTTCCGCTAATTCACTATAAAAGTATTTATTCAGCCACTTTACTTTAATGAAACAACATTTTTATTATTATTCATAATTTGTGATAGTGGATAGTTAATTTAAAATTACAGTAATTTGTGGAGAATAAAAAATAAATTGCAATATTTGGATAAAAAGGTGTTCTCTTGATGTTACATAGTACAAGCATTATTAATTTAATTAGTAACATCATTAATTAAGCAGATTATTATGATATAAAAGAGGATGCGCCTGGTCAAATAGAAAAAAAATATATAGAGTTTATCTGTAATTAATCATTTATGAAATTAGAAAAAGAAGGATATACTAATTTTTTATTGCTGTGTTATTTATTGGGAGTGGCTTATGCATTAGGAACCCCAAGTACAGTTTTTGACCTTTCGTTTTCCGGATCTAGGGTTTCCCTCTGTGATCATCATCATCTTCCACGCGCACACCCATCATCAAACCCTAGCTACCACCGAAACAATCGCATTTCTCACGCGTAAAGAAACCTTTTGCCGGCCACCGCGTCGGAGATTCACGATCCACACACCCCAGCCAGAGTCGCGATTCGATTTTTTGGAATATTATTTTTTATCTGCCATCACCTTCAATCACGGATCTAAAACTTTCTCCTGAAACAAAACGCCCTAATTTTCATTTTTGTGTTATTTTATATGTACATTCCCTTTCTGGTAATGCAAAAATCAGACGAATCTTTTAAAGCGTTGTTGACACTGCCATGATGACGGTGATGATGATGATGTTGATGAATACTTTTTCCCTTACTTACACGGAATCTTGACAGAATTTTCAAAGACTTTTTGTGTGTTGTGGTGATTTGATTTGAAGAAACAAAAAAAGAGAATGTATAAATCGGTGGTGTACCAGGGGGAGTTGGTGTTGGGTGAGGTAGAGGTATACCCGGAAGAGAACAACTACAAGAACTTCCATGTGAAGGAAATCAGAATAAGCCACTTCTCGCAACCAAGTGAGAGGTGTCCCCCACTTGCTGTGCTTCACACTGTTACCTCATGTGGTGTTTGCTTCAAAATGGAGTCAAAGACTCAGCAGCAGGACGGCCTCTTTCACTTGCACTCCTTGTGTATCAGAGAGAACAAGGTATATAGTAACTTCAAAAAATTAAGAGGGCACAAAATAAATTAACTATTAAAGCACTATCTTCCATGACAATTTGACTCTGGACTTAATTAATCTCAGAGGACTGCACTCAAATCTTTGGATAACCCACTTATGACTTGTGTGTTAATTTTGTAATAATTTGCCTGGACTTAATGAATCTGCTGTTTTGAACCCAGATGATGAAGGAACTGGCTAATTGGTTCCTTAACAGGGACCCAGGATTAACATTACCTCTGAATTGAACTGAGTTTCATGATATTCAATGGGACTCTTTTATGAAAGACTATTGTTTCTGGTTAATCTTATGACAATTGCTGCTAGGGTTGGTTGTCAAGAAATGTATGTGAACATTGTGAAATGTAGTATCTATGCTGACTTGGGTTTTAGTTGAAGAAAGGATCTTAAAATCTTTGAAGATTACTATTGTGGTCTAGAGTGTATAAAGATGACCTTTATATTTTGAACAGAGTTGCGAATATGTTAATGCACCATTAATTAAGATGACATGTAGTTTTTTTTTTTTCTTTTTGTGAGCATTGACCATTCATGTTTATCTCTTAAATATGCCAGGTTAACAGTTGTATATTTTTGTTTCCTACTAGTTCTCTCTGGATTTTAACTATGTTATGATGTTGGACCCTGCAGACTGCTGTAATTCCACTAGGTGGGGAAGAAATACATTTGGTTGCCATGCATTCACGAAATGATGATAGACCATGCTTTTGGGGATTTATTGTTGCTTTGGGACTTTATGATTCATGCCTCGTTATGCTAAATCTTAGATGTTTGGGCATAGTGTTTGATCTGGATGAAACACTTATCGTAGCAAACACAATGCGGTCATTTGAGGATAGAATTGATGCACTCCAGAGAAAAATAAATTCTGAGGTAGATCCACAACGAATTTCTGGCATGCAGGCAGAGGTCAAGCGGTACTTAGATGATAAGAATATATTGAAGCAATATGCTGAAAATGATCAAGTTGTTGATAATGGGAGAGTGATAAAAGTTCAATCTGAGATTGTCCCGGCATTATCTGACAATCATCAGCCTATAGTTCGGCCACTTATACGGTTACATGATAAGAACATTATTCTGACACGCATCAATCCACAGGTATTTATTATTGTATCCACTACTTTTGTTGTATCTATTGCCACATACTAGGGTTTTGTATTTTCCTTTCAGATTTATTATTATACTTCAGACCTGTTTTAAAATGTTTTTTCTTGACATTAACTGATTTCATTATTGGTTCAAGTAAACACTTGATTGAGACACTTTCTCATTTTTAAGACTGCTGCCTGGTTTGGATGAGTAACGTGATTTTCACATCAGAGTGCATTCATAATGCTATCCTATGCCCAGATGTTTAATTCTATGATATAGACATAGATGATCTGTTTTTATGTATTTTTTCTAACTTATGCAAGCTGATAGATTTGTCAGGATCATCAAACTAACAAAATTTTGTGTTTGAAAAGATTCGAGATACAAGTGTTCTTGTGAGGTTGAGACCTGCATGGGAAGATCTTCGGAGCTACCTGACTGCAAGGGGGCGCAAGCGTTTTGAGGTTTATGTGTGCACAATGGCTGAAAGGGACTATGCACTAGAAATGTGGAGACTTCTTGATCCAGATTCAAATTTGATAAATTCTAAAGAACTGTTAGGTCGCATTGTATGTGTTAAGTCTGGTAAGTTGCCTTGCATGGCTGTTTTCTGTACTATTAGTTTTGTTTTCAAGGACAAACTGCATATTTGTAATGAAGCACCTAAAAGAAGAAAACTGTGAAAATGAGGACAGCTTGTATGTAAAAGTTCACATATCTGTGCAGATTTAATTTGCCGGTGTTTCATTTACTTGTAGTACTTCTAATACGGTGTTTCTATAATGCAATATAGGTTTGAAGAAGTCATTGTTTAATGTCTTCCAAGATGGTTTATGCCATCCAAAGATGGCATTGGTAATTGATGATCGCTTGAAAGTGTGGGATGAGAAGGATCAACCCCGAGTGCATGTTGTCCCTGCATTTGCTCCATATTATGCTCCTCAAGCGGAAGTAAGTTTTCTTTCTTGTGTAGTTGGAAGCCTAGTACCTTCAATTGCATCAATGTAATTTTGCCTTTTTTTCACTATATGAACTTATTCAACCTGTTTGTCTTGTAGGCAAGCAATACGATCCCTGTCCTGTGTGTTGCAAGAAATGTTGCTTGCAATGTTAGGGGTGGCTTCTTTAAGTAAGTTAGAGTGTTAAACCTTAAGAAGTAATTTTGACTTGTTACTACACCTTTAAGAAAGAGATTTGCACAGATTGACCATTTTTCTTTGCCTCTCTGGCGGACAACTCTGTTTAATGGTTATAGGTTGCTCTCAGAGTAGTTTACTTATCTTAAATCAGTATAAAAGTAAACACTCAACTGGATATTTGAACCTAATTAAGTCTTTATGATTTGGTGCAGAGATTTTGATGATGGACTTTTACAAAAGATTCCTCAAGTTGCCTACGAAGATGATATCAAAGATATACCTACTCCTCCTGATGTGAGCAATTATCTAGTCTCAGAGGTTAGTGTATATTGATGTACAGATACACATATTTGTTGCCTGTTATCAGTTGGGCTACTTGTTGATGTGTCAGTAATATTTGTATCATTTCATTGTGTTTTACTGTTTATGTTTTACTTGAACTCAGGATGATGGTTCTAGTGCCATTTCCAATGGAAACAGAGATCCATTCTTGTTTGATGGCATGGCAGATGCCGAGGTAGAAAGAAAATTGAAGGTATCAACCCCAAACTCTGAATGAATACATGAGAACTGTGATATATGTATGATTGAACTTGAAGCTTGTCTCATTATTTATTTATTTTTTTAATTGTTCTTGCTGCTAGGATGCACTATCAGCAGCTTCAACTATACCTGTGACAACTGCTAACCTAGACCCCAGACTCACTTCTCTTCAGTACACAATGTCTTCTGGTTCAGTTCCTCCTCCAACAGCACAGGCATCTATGATGCCATTTACCCATGTACAGTTTCCTCAACCTGCAGCACTAGTAAAGCCAATGGGTCAAGCTGCCCCTTCTGAATCTAGCTTGCATGGCTCTCCCGCCAGAGAAGAAGGTGAAGTACCTGAATCCGAATTAGATCCAGATACAAGGCGAAGGCTTCTCATATTGCAACATGGACAAGATACCAGGGATCATGCATCCGCTGAGCCTACGTACCCTATCAGACATCCCATGCCAGTCTCTGCACCTCGTGTGTCATCACGAGGGGGATGGTTTCCTGCAGAAGAGGATATTGGTTCGCAGCCACTAAACCGGGTAGTACCTAAGGAATTTTCTGTAGATTCTGGTCCATTGGGTATTGAAAAGCACCGGCCTCATCATCCATCCTTTTTCTCTAAGGTTGAAAGTTCCATTTCATCTGATAGAATTCTCCATGATAGCCACCAAAGATTACCAAAGGAGGTAATGGCTGCGTTTTTGGTCTATCATTGAGGTTTTACAGTAGGATTAGACTTTTGGCTTATTTAGTCAATTAATTGTATTAAGATAATTTCTGTGCAGATGTATCATAGAGATGATCGCCCAAGATCAAACCATATGCTCTCAAGTTATCGATCTTTATCTGGTAAGCTGTAGTACTTGCTGTTACATTTATGATTGTTTCTTTCTAGTCTGTCCCTCTCGTATTCTCTTGTAAGGATCAGTGTTTGGGTGCAGTTATTTGGATATCCCAAAATGTAATTTAGAACTTGAGTATGTTTAATTTGGTTCTTTGAGCTAACCTGTGTACACACACACACATATATGCATAAGTTTATTTTTATTATTAATGTTTCATAGATTTGTTTTTTTGTCTCACTATTTCTCTTCATAATAAACATATCACTTGATATGATTTCCTTTGTCCTATTTCATTTACTTTTTAACTCCGTATTTTTTATTAATGCTTCACAGATCTGTATTTTTGGTGCCTATGTCTATTTTTTTTTCTTCCATAAAGTATCTCGAGAGGATTGCCTGTCTTCATTCATTTTCTATTTAACTGGACATAGTAAGCATTCAAAATGCATTACCAAATAAAGCAGAATTTTCTGTCCGGAGTTATGGACTCCTGTAGAGAAGAGTTTTCTGTCCAAATTACTCAAAAATACGACACACATACCTCCAAATTACACACATTTTTCAAAATATACAATCGCTCCTAACTTTCTGCCGTAGGCTGGCAACATGACATTACTATTCAACTAATTCAAATAATACTCCCTCTAGTATTTATAGAAGACATTTGTAATGGATTTACACAAATCAGTAAATATAAGTCAGTTGGTTGGTTTTTTAAAGTCATAACTAATGTGCCAATTTTATCATTGTTAATTATCATTAATGTGAAGACATCTGAAAGTACCACTGTCAATAAAGGAAAACAGAGAAGATGTAATAAATGCTTCTTAGCAATTGTAAAATACGTTATAAAAATGATCATTGATATCTTCTAAATGGTGCCTTGTATTAAGGAGCGAAGGGAGGGTACAAATACTAATGACAGTTATGATTTATTACACCTATTTAATATCTAACTACTACTAGTTTCTGCCAATAACTACCTCTGATTCTCTGTTGCACTTATGTTATTATTGGGTAAATTACAAACTATGGGTTAACATTTAATGTTCCAGAAATGTTTTCCTATTTTGATTAGTCAAAACAAAAGGGATAATTTGGTAGATGGAAATAGGGAGTTGAAGTTAATAATTGTTGGGTGCCTTCTGTTCCCCTAGAAAGTAATATGTCTAGTGGGAGTAAAATGCTAGTAAAACATAGGCATAATGATCATGCATAGCAACCATATTTTGCTACTTTTATTGGAGTTTTCCTACAAAACTTGAAACAAACATGCCTTCATTGTGCTTTTTGTTTTGATATGAGGTTTATACAATTTTTTTTTCCTGTTCTATTTGTTTTAGTTCTAACATTAGAATTACATAATTTTATTGTTGTTGTGAAGGTGATGAACTCCCTTTTAGTAGATCATCTTCCAGCCACAGGGATCTTGACTCTGAATCTGGCAATTCTGTTTTTCATGCGGATACTCCAGTTGTAGTGTTACAGGAAATTGCACTGAAGTGTGGAACTAAGGTGAGTACAAATGTGTTTATTTGCCAGTAAATAATTAGAGGGCATCATTGGATGTAGTAATTTCTCTGTGTGATGTTTCAAGTTTCTAAGGTTTAATGTGGACAGGTGGAATTTATGTCATCTTTGGTTGCAAGTGCAGAACTACAGTTCTCCATCGAGGTATCTTTCATAGTGACTACGATTCCTTGTTGACTATTATATTTGCATGCATTTTTCCATTTTATATTTTCTCCAGGGATTCCAATTTATGAGTTAGTTTAATTTTTCATTCATTGGATATAGTTTTTAGAATTGATTACTGCGTGGGATTTCTATTTTCCCCTATTCTTTAATAACAAGACAAAATTGATTTTGCATGCAAAGTGTACGCATACCAATCTTTTGAAGTTTATGTATAAAACAAAAGGTTGGGTAACCTTGATGAATGGATGTTGTTTCTTCTAGAAACAAGTTTACAAATTTAATGTGATCTTTAGGTTAGAGACTCAAAGCTGATTTCATGTTGCTTGTTGTAGAGTGAAGTCACTTGTTGAATTATGTTTTTGGTTCTATTTTATCAGGATTTGTTGATTTGTCTGTGTACTCATAATTTTCATTTTTATTTCTAGGCATGGTTTTCTGGAAAAAAAATTGGTCATGGATTTGGAAGAACTAGAAAGGAAGCCCAACATAAGGCTGCTGAGGATTCTATCAAGCATCTGGCGGGTAAGATGTTCTAGTTTTTTTTATTGACTTACTTTATCAAAAAATTTTCTTGCATTGTATTTTTTGCGACCCCCACCACTGCAAAATTGAAAGAGCCTGCCTTCTTAATGGGTGTGTTAGCTTGATATTGACCAACTCAATGGTGTATGAAGCTCATCCATGGCCCTGCTATCAATAAAAGTTCAGCGTAAATCATGTCAGAGACAAATCATTTTAGGGTCTCCTCCTTTCAGTTTGAGAGTGTTGATCTTTTGAACCAAATGGTCAAAATAAGCCGTGTTGCCTGTTCTTTATTATTAACTTAAAATTCAGTATAAGGTGTGGTAGGCCTATGCAGTATCCACGCTTCAAGCTTAGAAGTCTCTTGGATTAGGATATATTTAGTGATCTAAAATGGTAAAACCATTGTCCCTTCCAATAATTAAATCTTTTATAACAGTTGGTTCAAAAGATATTGTGTGAACAATCGTTTTATTTTTGATGAAAGAAAGTTAGTTGGTTGCAGTACATGAATAAGAAATTATGATTTATAATTTGATTTACAAATTTTAATCAGGTTCTAAACCGCCTAAAATCTCTTGCTAGATCCCAATGTCAGAAAAATAATAGCTGATAATGATTATGCAAGTTTTTTTCCTTTTTCTCAATTTTGTTTTCATAATGTATATTTTGATCACTGGCTGTTTTTGTAGATATATATTTGTCTAGTGCTAAGGATGAGCCTGGTTCTACATATGGGGATGTGGGTGGGTTTCCTAATTCAAATGACAATGGTTACATGGTTATCGCCAGCTCTCTTAGTAATCAGTCATTGCCTAAAGAGGATTCAGCTTCCTTTTCAACTGCATCTGATGCATCTAGGGTTTTAGATCCTAGGTTGGAGGTCTCTAAGAGGCCAATGGGTTCAATCTCTGCCCTAAAAGAATTGGTAAGATTTTTTAAATTGACCTACCTATAGTTAAGTGTTTTTGTTATTGATATGCTATAACTTGTGCACTCAATTTCTTCAGTGCATGATGGAAGGTCTTGGTGTCAATTTTCTATCTGCACCTGCTCCAGTGTCAACAAATTCACTTCAGAAAGACGAAGTACATGCACAGGTTTGTAATCAAATACTTCAGTGGTCTGAACCAGTTGAGTTAAAAATATTGGCTTCATTGCATTGCAAAAGGATTATACTTTGTTTCTGAACTGTCTTATTTATTTATTTTTGTTTTAGTTCTTTGTTGTTTTTTAATTTTTTTATCAGCAAAAAATTAATTAATTAAAGTAGAGCACTTGGGGTACTCTAACACTTGATGATTTTAAAGAGATAGTTCAAGAAGAGAGACATTATGCTGGTGTTTTGGCCATTTTAGTGTCTCCTGGATGAAATATCAGAAATAGTCACTTTCATTCTATTTATGTGGTTTATTCTTATACTTTCAAGGGAAGTTGAAGGATGTGTTCTGTAGTATTCTGAACATTTCTGTCACGTCGTTTATTCCTGCATTTTGACCTTTCCTCTTTAATTCCGGCATTTTTTAAAATAGAAAAGCTCAGGCAGTATCTGAATATTTCGTTTTTTATATTTTAGGTCGAAATAGATGGCAAGGTCTTTGGTAAAGGTATCGGATTAACATGGGATGAAGCTAAAATGCAGGTCTGACAATTTTTTTAATTATGAAATAATATTTATGAATATATTTGTGTTCTTCCATTAACTTCTTAACATATGGTGTTGGAGCACTAAAGATGCATTCTTTTGTTTAGGCTGCCGAGAAGGCACTAGGAAGTCTAAGGTCAAAGCTTGGGCAAAGCATTCAGAAACGTCAGAGCTCTCCCAGGTCCGTTAGTTTATATTTAATATTCTTTACGTTTTCTAGTTCATAACGTTTTAGACTTGTTCAGCTTTCTTGATCTGGCTGGTTGTTTGCACCCATTTGATTTTTGGGGCTGGCTGCATCTTTACAAGCTACAATTGATAATGAAAAACCTCTTCTATATATGGTGCAGTGCGAGATGTCTTCTCTGCTTTTGGTCAAAACCATAAATAAAATAAAAAAAAAATAGACAAATCAAATACATATGGAATTGGCCTCCATGTTCTAACAATGTGTTGGTTTTCAAAATTTGTTCTTTCTTACCCCCTTTCTGCGCTCCTTTCAATAACTTTTTCTTACATCACATAATTTTTGTTTTTGTGAATCAGGTCACATCAAGGATTTTCAAATAAACGTTTGAAGCAAGAATACCCTAGAACAATGCAGCGGATTCCCTCTTCAACTCGATATCCCAGGAATGCTCCACCAATTCCTTGAAAAGAGTACTGGACTTAGATCCTGATATGACTGTTGTTGGGGCATGTGTATATGTTACTGATTCAACAATACGGAGAATGGTTGTTGGGTTGGACCATTTCCATTTAAGTGGGTGCTTGGCCTCAGTCATTATGATACTGAGCCCAAAGCCAAAATAGAAGGCCCACTTTTTGTACCAATAGAAGTTCCTCACTGAAGTGGGGTGCTATACTGGTCAAAGATGTTGTAAGATTCTCTCATCTTGGTCCCTCCCAACTCCCAAGCAATGCAGTATTGGTTGTGTATCCTGGAAATGCTATGAGACCGGTTTCACAAGACGAGATGATGAGGCAAGTCCGATGGTTACTTGCATATCTGTGGTTTATATACATGATGCAGCATACTCAGACAGAGTAGTAACCTTATTGAAATTGATAATTGATTCACCTTTTTTCTAACTGAAGTAATGGTACAATGATTTAGTACAGGTCTTTTTTTCTTTTCTTAATGCATGGAAGTCGGTTTTCGCTAACCTATCCGGCTAATAGTTTTCAATTGCACTAATTCTGTCACCATTCGCTCCTCCGAGGATTCTGTTATTTGCGGAGTCTGAGGTTGGCGAATTTGCATAGTTTTGTAACTCACTGACGATGTAATACACTTAACAATTGTGATTATCTGTGAATTTTATTCCCACTCATTTGAGGAGAGTTGTGCTGCTATAAACATCTTTTTTAAAAGAAAAGTGTTATATATACAACACAGAATAGAAATGGGGAAAGGTTTGTGATATGATGAGTCCTAGGATAAAGAGAGACAAATGTTGCATAAATGACAGTTCTTTGAAAGAAAACAGAGATGTGTGTGAGCTATCTAAATAGGATAATAAAGTATGCTAATATAAGATTAAATACTCTAGATTTAGGTGATGGTATGGAGTCTCCACAGGTTTTGCTTGCCTTAGAGTTGATGAAGGATCAAAATCTTGAGATATTACTTTACTTTTTACCCTTTATTTTCTACTTTAGTATTATGTCGTAGATTTCACAAACTAGACATTAAATAAGAAGATTTAGATTTATACGAAATTTATCTAATAGTGGAAGGTTTAATAAAAGAGGAGATCAAAGAATGTTGCACTTGTTTTCATTCACCTGTATATATTTTTCACAATCACAGCGTGATGAGGGGACTAGGTAAGAATAGAAGAAAATAAAAAGAATAAAAATTCCTCTTGCGGTCTTAGTTCACTTCAAAGGAAGAGAATGGAAATAAATGAATAGAGTAATATATGAATTTTTAGTGTTGAGTATCTTTGGTCATAAATATCCATGAAATGTAATAATTTGATGTAGATCAATGTTCATCCGTCTTTTCTTTCTTTCATTTTACTGGAACACGCTTATTGATTCTTTAGCAAATTCTAAATGATAAACTTTTTTATTTAACAAATATTTGATGTAGATCAATGTTTATTTCAAAATAAAATGTAATAGCCATATGAAAATTTCTCGACATAGCAATTTCTTATTGAATTTCTCTCTTCGATCCTTCACTCAACATATACTACAGTTATTTATTAAAAGGAAATCAATAACTACTATTATGGAAAAGGTTAAACCCATTCGTTAGTCCCTATTTTTGCGCTTTTGTCCCACATTAGTCCCCGTTTTTTTATTTGTTCTAATTAAGTCCCTAATTTTGCAAAATTGGAAAAAATTGACTCTTGCCGTTAAATGCAGTTAACGGGGTTAAGTTTTAGGATACCTGTGCTGGTGAGCTGGCCACAGACCTTGACGTGGCGTGCAGATAACCATGTGACCTGGTATTTTTTTTTTTGCACGTGCCCCTTAAGTTAAAAATTTGGGGATTTTAACATTGTTTTAAAATTAGGGTTAATCTTATAAAATAGGATTTGGACTGATGTTCGCAAGCAGAGGTGAAAGTGAATGTTCACAAGCAGAGATAGAAAGATGGTTTAGGGTTTGCTGTTCTTCAACATTGGGATTCGAAAGCAATTGAAGGTTGGAAGTAGGAAACGAAGACGCAAGCATGTCCATGCAGCATTCATGTTCGTGTTCATGGTCCACTTGCAATGATTGTCGGAAGCAATTGCGATCTGTCAGCTCTCGTGGAGATGGATGTTGGAATAGGAAGGAGGCGTCACCGATTTGTTATTGTGGAGAGAAGTCTATGTTGAGGACTGCCAAAACGACTAAGAATAGAGGCAAACAGTTCTGGAGTTGCCCTAGGTATAAGGGTGGAGGTGAAAATGGTGGATGCAACTACTTCAGATGGTGGAGTGATTTGGGACTGAGGAAACTGTTAGTTGTGAGCTGTTGGAAACAAATGATGTGAGGTTGGTGAAGAATGTTGAAAACGAAAGGGATAACAAGAAAGATTATGTGCAGAAAGCTATTATGAGGCTTGAAAAGTGGATGAAAATATTGGTTGGGGTTGTCTGTATTGTATTTGTATTGAACATGATAACAGTTGCAATGTTGATGGGAAGGGCAGGATAATGTGTGTCTATGTAGTGTAATGCAGGTGATCCAAGAATGTAATAGTTGTGTCTAAGTAGTGTTGCAATTGTTGTGTTACTTTGAAATGTAAAAGTTGCAGATGTTTGTTTAATGAAATTAAGATTTGCTGTCTATATTGGTGTTCTTGTTTGTTAAATCTGCCATTCACAATTTAATGTTCGAAATAAATCTGTCATTTACAACTAAAAGGGTGAATATCTTTCATTTGGAACTATAATTGTAACACTATCAGACACGCATTTAATCAGTGATATCCTATTGTAACACGCATTTTATCTGCCAATGAAATATCAGTGAAAGGTGGCAATGAAATGTGCCATTCATATTACAAAATAAGAAGTCTTTCAGACGTTCATAATACAAAAACATAAATGTACTCAGACTTCAAGTAGCTGATATAATTGTAACAGAAATGTACTCAGACATCAAGTAGCTGATATAATTGTACTTAGACTTAAATCTGTCTATTACATGTCCTTTCATAAACGAAAATACATTGCTCAAGTTTGTAAATGGCTGCAAAACAACTTGTCCCTGTGATGTGGCTGCAAAACAACTTCTCCATGAGGTACACCCTAAGCCAGGGAAGTGGGTGCTTCTCCCTGCGACTGCAAAGCAACTTGTTCATCTGTCTTGGGACAACGTTTTTTGTTGTGACCCACTTCCCTACACTTGTTGCATCTCTTAAGCAATCCTCCTTTGGTCATCCTGGTGCTATCTTTCCTCAACTCCCACTGCTCTAACCTCCTTTTCTTCTTTGGACGACCAGGCAGCTTTCTTTTTGATGGAGGCATGACATCTTCATATTGGGTTACCTCCCACAAGTTGTTTCCGTTAATAGGATAGATGATAGAGGAGTAGATTTGTTCATATGTTGAAGTGTGAAAGCATGCAGGTATGTAGTCCTCTTCATTCAGGTTGAGAAATCTCATTGCTGCCAAGGCATGAGCACAGGGTATTCCACTGATGCTCCATTTTCTGCATGAGCATGAGTATTCATCTATGTTGACCACATACTTGTCCCCAGTATGGGACACATGTCTCACTTCAAATATTTTTTCTGCAGACCAGCTGTCAAGAGGAGGCAACATTAGTAATGCATAAGAGATACTTAAAGTAGGGCCCTAAAATGAATTATATTATACTTTACCTGGGAATCCAGTACTGTGTTTGTAGGTCCTCCTTTTGTAGTCTACTCAGGATTTTTGGACAAATGACTGACTTAAAAGACTTTACCCTTGACCTATTAGTGGCCCACCTCTTCATGATATAAAGTTTGATTTCCTCCAACATTGTAATAATTGGTTTTGTCCTCGTGTGCACCAAAACGCTATTAAACGCTTCTGACATGTTATTGACCAAGGTATCACATTGAGCTGTGGTTGTGAACCTTGATCTGGACCAAAACCTTCAATGTAAAAAGAAGTCATACAATTAGTAAACAATGTAAGTGAGACAGTGCGAGGTGGGACAGTGGAATACCTTGGAGCAATTGCTATCAAGTGGCGATACGCTTCTTGGTTACTTCTCTTATACTTCTCTTATACTTCTCTATACTTCTCATTTCAGTCTCCCATTTCTGTGGGTGTGTTGCCAGTGCTGCCCTCCACATCAGCTTCTTTAGATTCTTTCCAGGAAATTTCTTCCGGAAATTGGCATATAAATGCCTTACACAATATCTGTGTGCAATTCCAGGAAGTAAATAATCTACAACGTATAACAGACCCTGTGAATGAGAACCAATAAATGGCTTATATTACGTCAAGAATAAATACATGGGCATATATGAAGTACATAAGTATACATACCTTTTGTTGATCTGATATCAATGTAAGTGAGGAACAGAAGTCAGGTCCACCTAGGTCTTCAATTAGTAGCTCCATAAACCATTTCCAAGTCTCCTTGTTCTCGACCTCTACTACAGCATATGCTAGTGGCATCATTTGATCGTTTGCATCTCGAGCAACAGCAGTTAACAACTCACCACCATATCTACCTTTCAAGAATGCTCCATCAAGGCCAATGATTGGCCTGCATGAGAGAAAGCTATCTTTGCATGCCTTGAGACATGCGTAGAACCTTTCAAAAATTCGTTCTTGATCATTTTCCTGAAGTTTGACCTTGATAGTCGAACCTGGGTTTCTTGCTAATAGCTCATGATCGTAATCATAAATTCTAGTATATTGCTTAATGAAGGACCCTTCCACTTCATCTGAAGCAAACGCTTTCGCTCTATAAGCCATATTTTTACTTATTGCTATGTTCCATTTCCTACCTATTTTATCTCTAATGTCAATTCCCTTAACTGTAGGATTCTCTCTTACTGTCTTTTCCAATTTTTTACTTAGCCATCTTGCATTGAATAGACCCAACTTATGCTCCCTACTGCATGCGTGTCCATCAACCACAGTCCTTAACTGCCATGTATCCATTGCCTCCATGTAACCAAAATAAGCCATCCAGGGACATTCTCCTTTTGCTCCCATACACTTAATCCTTATTCTACTTTTATCATTTTTAATAAATTTCAGTTTTTTTCCATTCTCCAGTGCGTATGTTTTGATGGCATCCAAGATGTCCACTTTCTGCCCAAAATATGTTCCCACCTCCCACTTGAAATCAACCATCTTTTTGGGCATTGTGAATGTAACAAAATTACCATATCCCTCTTCAACATCACTTTCTTCATCACTTATATCAGGAGAAGTTAACTCCTCAGACTTCCATTCATCATTGAATAAACTACTATCACTAGTGTCATGTTCTTGTAAATCTGACTCATGTTGTTCGAAATCTGACTCAGAAATAACACTACAATCAACTTCCATATTGGCAGAACTATGTCTTTGACTAAAGTCACACTAGATGTTTACGTATACTAAACCATCCACACTATGCACTTCACCATCCATAATATTCACTTCACCAATATCATCATCTGATGAACTCCATTCATTCACAACTGTTGTGTTAGCTTCATCATTTCCCTCACCCTCAACATCAACTTGAATTGTCTCCTCATCATGACCTTCCTCAATTTGTATTCCCTCACTCTCACCAACATCAACTTGTACTTCCTCACCATGAACATCAACTTCTATTCTGTCCTCATTAACAGCTTCATCATGTTCTATTCCCTCACTCTCACCAACATCAACTTGTACTTCCTCACCATGAACATCAACTTCTATTCTGTCCTCATTAACAACTTCATCATGTTCTATTCCCTCACCCTCACCAACATCAACTTGTACTTCCTCACCATGACCATCAACTTCTATTTTGTCCTCATTAACAGCTTCATCTTGTTTTATTCCATCACACTCACCAACATCAACTTGTACTTCCTCACCATGAACATCAACTTCTATTCTGTCGTCATCCAACTTTGCACTCTCACCACCTTCATCTTGTACCCCCTCATCTAACTGTTCTTCATGTACATTATATTCAATCAGCTGAATGACCTCAGCTTGAGACACACTGTGCACAACATATAAATGCACTCGACCATTTAACCTAGCTAAATTGACCATATGCATAGCTCCTACATCATCACATAATGCTTCTAGCTTACCATCTAATACAGGACCACATCCAACAGAATACCACAAGTCCTGAAATTCTACATATCCAAGCGCTTTTACTACACTCGTGACAACATAGTAACTCCAGTAGTCAGGGTCAAAATGCATAGTATCACACTCCCCTTCATACTTCAGACACCCTTCGTTTACCAACTTCCCCCCATGGTGAATCACAACTTCTATGTCACCTTCCATCACACACAACACACTGAACAATATTCTACACCTATAAGTAAATGTAAAACGAAAAAAAACCACAAATATTAAAACATTGAAAATGACACCAGAAAACGAAGTACAACTATGGGGAACATGGGGACCACAACCAAAATAGGGAAATAATTTTTTTTCAGACAACCCCAACCCCACAATCTAAAAGGCATGGCCAGATAACAACAAATGTACAGTACAGATACACTAACCTTCCACGAAAACCTTGCGATACACGTTCAAGCACTTCGCGATTCACGTCATAGCAACCCTTCCTCCAATGCACACGCTAATTTACCAATTTCGAGCCCTGATTTACCAATTTCGTACACTGACTCTCACCTCTGCTTGCCAACACTCAGTCTCACCTTTCTCAAACAATGGTAATCCCAATCCTATTTTTAACACTAACCCTAATTTTAAAACAATGTTAAAATCCCCAAATTTTTAACTTAAGGGGCACGTGCAAAAAAATAACCAGGTCACATGGTTATCTGCACACCACGTCAAGGTCTGTGGCCAGCTCACCAGCACAGGTATCCTAAAACTTAACCCCGTTAACTGTATTTAACGGCAAGGGTCAATTTTTTCCAATTTTGCAAAATTAGGGACTTAATTGGAACAAATAAAAAAACGGAGACTAATGTGAGACAAAAGCGCAGAAATAAAGACTAACGAATGTGTTTAACTATGAAAAAAAATGCATAAAGTCGGTTACAATCTTAGTCATAGATTTTTAGTTCCACTATAAGTATATTGATTTTCGTAAATTGATTTCACTTATTTATATATTTATACTATTACTTAAAATATTTTACAACTTATTTTGGTTTTTAATTAGATAAATTTATTTTTTAACAAATATAAAGCAATTTCTTTATTTAATAAATTAAGAAATTCAATAATTTTTTTTAAATAACCACTACATAAGATTTTTTAATATTATTTTAACAATATATATATATATATATATATATATATATATATATATATGAAATATCTATTTTAAATAAATTTGGGAAATAAAAATGTCCAAACACAGGTCTGTAACATACAGTCCATTGTTGTTGGTTTCCTCGTAGCAAGCCCTAGGAAATTGAGGATTAATACAAAAATGCAGAAAACATAATAATAACGCGGTAACAATCTGTTTCTCCTTCGTGTTCTCCCATAGTCCACTTCATTGCAGTGCAGCAACTTGAATTGAGATTCTGAGACACCACCATGTTCTTGAGTGCTTGAAGTAACTACTTCGTGCAGAGATGATGCACCTCAAGAGCCTGCAAAGCAAGGCCCTTGTGTTCGTTTTCTCATCCTATAGAACTCTCCACCCTCCTCACTACAGTCCCCACTACCCTCTGATCCCCGTCAGAAGATTCTTCTCCCTCCGCCCCAAAGATTCGATTTTGATTCCCCCCATGAAGACCCGTCTCTACGCTTCCTTCTTCTGCACACTCATCCGGCTCTACTTGGCTTGTGGCAGGTTCTGCATTGCCTCTCACGCTTTCTCTCGCATGCGTGCCCTTTCTCTCGTTCCCTCCTTGCCCTTGTGGAATGACCTTTTGTATGAATTCAATGCCTGTGGCTTGGTTTCCCAGGTAAAACTGCTGTATTCTGAGATGGTTTTTTGTGGGGTTGTGCCTAATGTTTTCAGTGTTAATGTGTTGGTTCATTCGTTGTGTAAAGTGGGGGACTTGGGTTTGGCTTTAAGGTATCTCAGGAACAACAGTGTTTTTGATCATGTTACTTATAATACTGTTCTTTGGGGATTCTGTAAGCATGGATTGGCTGATCAGGGTTTTGGATTGTTGTCCGAAATGGTTAAGAAGGGTGTGTGTTTTGATTCAGTTACTTGTAATATACTTGTTAAGGGGTATTGTCAAGTTGGATTGGTTCAATATGCTGAGTGTATTATGGACAACTTGGTTAGAGGGGGGGTTCCACTAGATGTTACAGGTTTTAACACCTTGGTTGATGGGTACTGTGAAGCGGGGTTGATGAGTCGTGCGTTAGCATTGGTGGAGGATAGTTGGAAGAATGGTGTCAAGCCTGATATTGTTACTTATAATACTTTGCTTAATGCTTTTTGTAAGAACGGGGATCTTGCGAAGGCGGAGTCTCTTATCAATGATATTTTGGGCTTTAAGAGGGGTGAGGAATCTGGTGTATTAAATGACTGTGGTGTTGAAAGACAGGATGAGATAAGAGATTTGCAGCCAACAGTTGTTACGTGGACAACCTTAATTTCTGCTTACTGTAAGCATCGCGGAGTTGGAGAATTCCGTTCTCCGTATGAGCGGATGATTATGAGTGGAATCATGCCTGATGTGGTTACTTGTAGTTCTATTCTTTATGAACATTGCAGGTATGGTAAATTACCTGAAGCGGCAGTATTGCTGAGAGAGATGTATAAAATGGATTTAGATCCTAATCATGTTTCATACACTACAATTATTGATGCTTTATTAAAATCTGGGAGGGTGATGGAGGCTTTTAGTTTTCAAAGTCAAATGATGGTTCGAGGTATTTCTTTTGATCTAGTTTTGTGCACAACTATAATGGATGGACTTTTCAAAGTTGGGAAATCTAAAGATGCTGAGGAAATGTTCGAAAGTGTTTTAAAGCTAAACCTTGTCCCAAACTGTGTCACATATTCAGCATTGCTAGATGGTCATTCTAAGTTAGGAGACATGGAATCTGCGGAGTTGGTGTTGCAAAAAATGGAGAAAGAACATGTTCTTCCAAATGTTGTCACCTTTTCTTCTATTATAAGTGGATATGCCAAAAAAGGAATGCTAAATAAAGCAGTTGAAGTGTTAAGGAAGATGGTCCAAATGAATATTATGCCAAATGCTTTTATTTATGCTATTTTGATGGATGGCTATTTTAGGGCAGGTCAACATGAGGTTGCTGCTGGTTTTTATAAGGAAATGAAATCATGGGGATTGGAGGACAACAATATTATACTAGATATTTTTTTGAACAATTTGAAAAGATCTGGAAGCATGAAGGAAGCTAATTCATTAATTAAAGATATTTGCTCCAAGGGTATTTACCTAGACATTTTTAACTACACTTCTCTAATAGATGGCTACTTTAAAGAAGGAAATGATTCTGCTGCTCTTTCCTTAGTTCAGGAATTGACAGACAAAAACATTCAGTTTGATGTTGTTGCTTACAATGCTTTGATTAAGGGGCTCTTAAGGCCAGGAAAATATGAACCAAATTCCGTGTTTTCAAGAATGATGGAGTTGGGTCTGACTCCAGACTGTGTTACATATAACTCTGTGATTAATACGTACTTCATACAAGGTAAAAAGGAAAATGCCCTGGATGTACTGAATGAGATGAAGAGCTATGGAGTAAGGCCAAATATGGTCACTTATAATATTCTTATTGGTGGTCTTTGTAAAACAGGTGCAATTGAAAAAGCAATGGATGTTTTGGATGAAATGTTGCTTATGGGGTATATTCCTACGCCAATTATTCACAAGTTTCTGCTTAAAGCATATTCAAGGGATAGAAAAGCAGATGCAATTTTTCAAATTCACAATAAGCTTTTAGCTATGGGCCTCAAGCTTGACCAGATAGTGTATAACACGCTAATCACAGTATTGTGCAGATTAGGGATGACTAAAAAAGCAAATGTGGTGCTTAGGGAAATGGTCACGAAAGGAATTTCAGCTGACGTTGTTACTTATAATGCCCTTATTTGTGGTTATTGCACAGGCAGCCATGTGGAGAAGGCTCTTGATACTTATTCACAGATGTTGGCGGATGGAATCTCTCCTAATATTTCTACTTACAATATTCTTTTAGAAGGTTTTTCAACTGCTGGTTTGATGAAAGATGCAGATAAATTAATTAGTGAGATGAGGGAAAGAGGACTTGTCCCAAATGCCAGTACTTATAACATACTGGTTTCTGGCCATGGTAGGATTGGAAATAAACGAGATTCTATAAAACTATATTTTGAAATGGTAACCAAAGGTTTTATTCCTACAACAGGAACCTATAATGTGCTTATTCAAGATTGTGCAAAAGCAGGAAAGATGCACCAAGCTAAAGAACTTTTGAACGAGATGTCGACAAGAGGAAGAATTCCTAACTCTTCAACATATGACATTCTAATCTGTGGATGGTGCAAATTATCCTGTGAGCCAGAGATGGACAGGGCACTTAAATTCTCATATCAGAATGAGGCAAAAAAATTGCTGAGAGATATGTGTGAAAAAGGACATGTGCCATCTGAGACCACTCTCTTATATGTCAGTACAAATTTTTCTATGCCGGGAAAAAGGGCTGATGCCAAGAGGTTATTGAAGGTATTTACCCAGAAGAAGAACTTGTGACAAATGGTCTAATGGATGATACAAAACTCAAACTCTTACAAATTCCAATTGGGATGAGGAACTTAGTGGACTGTAACCATCTTCTTTGTTTGGAAATGACGGTTATGGTGTTTTAAGCAATAACACATGAGTTTAACAAAGACAATCCGAATCTTTATATGATAACTACTGTCTTGTGATGCTAAACTTATGTGATTGGAATTGGAAATTATGGGCGAAGTACTTATGGTAACAAATCCATTACATCACTGAAAGATTGGAATTCATGAGAAAAATCAAGGGTGAGATGGATCAACAATGAATTTTTCATGTGATGGCCGTGATCAACTGCTACTTCTTTGCCAAGAATATATTGATGTAGCATACTCAATATGATCAAGTCATTGACAAACCCATCAATCTCAGACAGTCATTGGGATATATACACCAGCTGAAGTAAGGGAGAAAAGAACACAATTCTGCTGTGAACAGTTTTTTAGGTATGTAACCTTTATCCATGTATTTGATTGTAATATTGTATATGCACTTGGATATCTGGAGGATTCTGTACCTTCTCCTGGAGTTATTATCCTAGGTTGATGTTGGTTTCTCTTAAATCATATACGTGTAGTTATTTCTAGGAAATATGTTTCAGTCTTTAGTTTCTTTTAGTGCAAAGTATGACTTTATGGTTGTTCAGAAGCAGAGACTGGCCGAGCAGAGTGCTATTTTCATAATAGTTCTTTGTTGTCTTGTAATGACTTATTAATGTTTTCATAATAGTTCTTTGCTATTTCCATGATGTCTGGTTAGATGTTGTAAATGATTTTATTTCTATCTCATTTCTTAACACTGACCTGTCTGCTTTTACTTATTATTTGTTCAGGTACTTTTATGAGGCCAATTCTGTCATGGAAATAAATGCTATAAGTAGATAAGGTTTATTTTATTCAAGTTACAGAAAGCGAGCTTTCGCCAGAAACTTAAGCATCTTTAAGCTCAATTCTAATAGAAGTTACAAGGAAATGTCAGATAAAATTGTTGTCTAGTGTGGTGGTAAGTGGTGTTCCTATTTTACCATCTCTTTTTCCTTTTCCATACATCAATGATGGAGCAAAAAAGTCATTGTTTAAAACCAGAAACAGATAATTAGTGTTAACTCCCTCTCTGTTATAAACAAAATTACAGGCCTATGAAATCATTGTTATCACATTAAAAATATTTAAAATAATAGAAGGGCTCTAATCTAAGATCTAAAGCAATATTATGATATAATATTAGAATGTGAGTTTGAGACCTAATATACTAGTTCAGCGGCAGTTCGTACCTTAACCATTCTGCCTCTGTTTACACCCATAACTATCATAAATTTGATACTTCTTTGGGATACATTTATATTAGTTAATGCCCTCAAAATAAGTTAGAACTCGTGAGTCAACTGTGTCCATTATGGACTACTAAGAACTTGGCTAACTTGGATTGAACCTGTGATAAGTTAAGTTAGCTAACTAATCCACTTAATTTGCTTTTTGCGTTTGTTTTTAGATTATATTTAGAGTTTAAGATTATTTTGGATTGTATTATATTTTTTTTTTTTATTTTGAATTGTTTTTTGAGTTTAACATTATTTTAGATTAAAATTTATTTAGATTTGAATTAGAAAAAAATTGTTATTTTTTTTAATTGAAAAAGAACTTTATAGTCAAATTGGATTAATTAACTCATAATGGGTCGAACTGGATTGGATCCGGTGTGTTTTGTAAGTAGGGTGTTGCTTCCTCCACCTCCCCGTTTCCACTCTCTTCCTCCCCAAATTTTCTGCAACTTTTTTTAATTACAAAAATAACCTTTTCTTTAATTTTTTTACTTTATTTTTTACTTTTTAACCCTAATCCTAAATTTCTACTTTCTACTTCAGCAGCAGCCCCACCTCCCCTTGTCTTTCTCTCTAATTCTCACCTCCCAATTCTCCAAACTCCATATCCGTTCCCCAAACTCCATATCCGTTTCCCAAACTCCAGATCCGTGGTGCTTTGTAGCTTTCGATGTGGCAGTGGTGCGGCAGGTGTGTGCGGCGGTACGGCGGTTGATCGGTGGTTGATGCTTTCGTTCTGCCTCTTAGTCTACGAGAGGTTAGTTTCTTCCTTTCTTGCGCATGATATAAGCTTTTTTTTGTTAATGTATGTAATGTTTAAGGTTGTGTTGGTTTTCTGTGTGTGCCTGATGTTTGTTGTTAATGTATGTAATGTTAATGTATGTATGTAATGTTTATGTTGCTTTCTGTGTTGTTGCGGTGCTGTTGCTTTCTGTGTGTGTGAGGTTTTCTGCGTGTTGTTTTCTGTGTTTGCGTAGGAGGAAGAAGACGTCCAGGCCTGAACAGATGTCGACATCCGTCAACGGATATCCACATCCGTTTCAGGGCCAAACGGATGTACGACATCTGTCCAGGCCTAGATTTTTATTTTTTATTTTTTTAGTTTTTAGTTTATTTTTTTTATTTTTTTAGTTTTTTATGTGTTGTACGAATTTTGTAATTACACTATCTGCCTATGTTGTACTTTGTGATTAAGATTATCCCACTTTAGTTATTTGTAACTCACCTTTTTATCATTACAATTTTTCACCTTTTTTCAGGAAATTAAAGTTCTTAGTCAACTGAAACGTCCAAACATTGTGCAGTATTTTGGTAGCGAAATAGTAAGGAGTTCTTATTCGTATGATTTGTTGTCCAAGATTAATGATTATTTATAGAACTGCCCTGTAAAAACTTCTTCATCTTTGGGTTGTGTTCTGACAGGTAGAAGACAAGTTTTATATATATTTGGAATATGTACATCCTGGTTCAATGAATAAATACGTTCGTGAACATTGTGGTGCAATAACCGAATGGGTTCTTCGGAGTTTCACACGCCATATTCTTTCGGGGTCGGCTTACTTACATAGCAAAAAGACAATTCATAGGTACTGATCACATGCTTGATGTGTTGCATAGAATGAGATCCTTGTCCAACTAGTATAGGAAATCGACAAGAAATATTTGCATAAATACTATAAATTTTTCTTTTTCAGAAACTCCTGATTCAGTTTGCATTTGGAAGATCTGAAGATTTGTTTTTTTTTTCTTTTACAGGGAAATCAAAGGGGCTAACTTGCTTGTTGATTCTGCTGGTGTCGTTAAGCTTGCTGACTTTGGGATGGCCAAACATGTAAGTTGTCAAATTCCCTTTCTATTTCGCATTATTGAAAAATGGTTTGTCTCCAAAGTTCTATGTTACTTAGTCTGAGTTTTTACGAAGTACCAGAGGTATATTCTAACTGTTACTCTGTAGTGTCTCGGGTGTTCTCTGTTGATACTCGATTCTCGTGCAGCTTATGCAAGCAGTTGTGCAAAAGGATAATAGCGTTGAAGTAGCTTTTGCTGTTGATATTTGGAGTTTGGGTTGTACAATTATTGAAAAGTTTACGGGAAAGCCTCCTTGGAGCGCATCCACGAAATTACTTTTTTTTTTCTCCTTTTTATATCAACTTGTTCTTCAGAACAATTCCCACAAGGTGTAGTCTATTAGAGTTCTCTTTTAACATTCTTTCTTTAACAAACTTTTATGTCCTATTAGTTAAAATTTGAGTAGATTCCACTAGTTTAGAAAGAGGTCCACCGCTAACTAAGAAATAAGATCCGCATATTTATCGAGGCCTACATGATTTTCAACAAATAAAAATGACTGCATCGAAAGTGTTAAGAGGATTAATATACTGATAGCATTTCTCATCTTATTGATGAAGTCCCCAAGTATTCATTATAAAATAATGTTTCTTGGTTAATTAACTACAATGATGAATTCGTATAAGCATGGTTATATGATCTCAAGTAAGATGCTGAAGTTTGCTAATGGATGATGTATATTTAATTGGTAAACTCAGGTCTAACAACCAGCTTAAAGCACCTTAATGCAACTTCTTTTCTGTGCAGCCTGTGGATTTGTCAGAGATGCTCTACTTATACATATTTTTTTCATTTATGAACTAGGCCTGAAATTCTCATTTAATTATGTAGGCCGCAGCTATGTTTAAGGTTATGACGGATACACCTCCTATACCAGAAACATTGTCAGCTGAAGGTAAAGATTTCTTGAGGCTCTGCTTTATAAGAAATCCAGCCGAGCGACCAAGTGCTTCAATGTTATTAGATCATAGATTTCTGGAAAACTTATGACACCCAGAATAGATTTCTGGAAAACTTATGACAGCCAGATGTTTCGTGTTCCACGCATCTGTATAATGGAGCACCCTTTATGGTAATATAAATGCCGTGTCTCTTTTGCTTTTATCAAACCATGGTGCATGGTGTTAAATTTATCAATTGATGACTTAACAGGATATCTACAGTCCCAGAGATTTGATCACGTTTCCATTTCTTGTGAGCATATTGCTGAGGATAAATAGTCACTGCGAGGTGAGAATTTTCCATTATGATGTCCTTGCCATTATCCTCTGCTGGAAATGGAGATTGAATACGTTGCAGTGGCATCTCAGTGCGCTACTCGCTCTATTGTTGAAGTGCCTGCAACACTTTGGATGAGATTTTTGTGTCAGTGTCAAACATGGTGGCTATAGGAAAATAATGACTGGGCTGGTAGAAGTACGTTCTCATACATTATGCCAATGGCTTGAGTTCATCTGAACTTGTTTAGGATGACTTGCACCTGTAGATGTTGCAGGTTCTTTCCAGGGATTGTCACCGACGCCCTCTCTAAGTAACAAGCTTGTTCAGTGTTCATCATGGAGTTAACAACACGAAACTTTGGAAGCAAATTTTGTACAATATTAGTAGTGATCCAGAAGCGATACAGTGCAGTCATTTTTTTTTAACAATAACATCAATGATTTTTTACATTAAAATGGATCATTTGTTCATTAAAATGGATGTCGACATCCGTTTGGTTTTAAACATTCGTCGACGAATATCCATATCCGTTTAAGGAAGGTTTCATAACTTAGGGTTACATTCTCGTCTCGCCTCTTTTTTATACCTTTTTGGTTAAAGCTTTGATAGAGTGGATACGTATACAAATATAATTGAACTTTGTTATTCGTACCACAATTTTTTTGAGCAATCTTTTACTCATCACAATAATGAAAGAAAGAGATGAAAAAGAATTTTCATGAGAAAAGAGTAAAAATGAAAGCATGAATGTGAAAAAAAAAATAGGTTGTATGGATGTGACTGATTAGAAATTATAAAATTTTAACTATAAATATAAATTTTTATTAAAGGGATAAAATAAGAATAGAAAAATAAAAAAGAGTAAAAGAGAAAGGGGAAGGTGGAGGGAGATGTCGGGAGGTGTTTAAAAACTACCACATCCTTTAGATTGTATTTTTTTTAACATACAGCAAATACTTTTAGCAGACTTTAAACACCACATGATTCATTCATAATGTGAAAAATGGAGCATTGTTAGTGGATAAAATATAAAAGTCCTTATAATTTTTATTTCGGAGGAGGCGATCGTGTTATATTATTGAATAATAATTATATTATTTTTTAAGATTTAAAAAATGGAAGATAATTATCTTTACTTTTTAAAGTTATGCTCATATTAAAGTATTGTTGGCGAGTCCGTTCACGCTCTATTGAATAGGAGGAAATTCAATTTCATGTGAGCTAATATAAATTTTAAGTATGATTATAAAGATTAATAAATTCATTAAATAATAATTTATAGTTAAACAATAGTAAAAAAAATAAGTCATACTTACTGTTAGTATATATAGATTAATAATCCGTGCAATTGAACTAAAATATAATTGATGAAAGACATTTCAATTAAATTCCACATTAAGGCAGATATTTTGTATACTTTTCTTTTCACCGTTAATTATTTGAAAAGTCAAGCAAAAGTAACAAAAGTGTTTGCTTCTCACTGATCGCTCCCTATTCCGTTCAAAGCGCTTCACAGAACGGAGAAAACGAAAATACCCATTTCTTCAGAGAGGAAAATCCACGAGACATGTCTTCCACCTTCGACGTTTTCACCGTCGACGACGACCACTTCGCCGCCCCCGCCGCTGCAGACACCTTCTCCGGCTACGGCGACTTCTCCACCTTCCCCGCCGAAGACGTCCCCATCGACCATGTCGCGGCGGCTTCGCCGGAGATCTTCGGCTTCACCGATCCCGATCCAGGCTACACTCAGTCTCCCTTCGACGTAGTCGAGAATGGGAACGAAAATGGCTCCGAAAACGGCTATAGCAACGGTGTCTTTGTCTCCGACGGACCGGTGCTGCCGCCACCGGGAGAAATGGAGCCGGAGGAAGGCTACGTCCTTCGGGAGTGGCGCCGGTAACTCTCTCTCTCTCTCTCTCTGTCTAAACCTTTTTTAAGTTTTAAGAGTTTGGTTCGTTTTGTGAATTTCTCAGATCTTGTTTGCCTTCGGTTAGATCTATTCAGTTAGGATTGGGGATAGGAAGAAGCAAATTGATGTAGTTGTTTAATCCAATTTTACTTGGAACGGTTACTTGAGTGATTGATTTGCATGATTCCTCTTAGTATAATTTTGTGCTATGGTGAGAGTAAATGATTTGCATCCACCGGTTTTTATCTTGCATGGTCCCTTGCTGGTAATGTGGACGTTGGATCTAAGTGGTTAGTGTTTTTGAGAGTAAATTTTGTTGCATTAAAAATATAAGGTGTTGGATGCTATGCAGCTTGGACTTCAGTCAGAGCTGATTCTACAGTTTGGTTGATCTGAATGGTGTGCACATTTTCTTGCATTAATAAAGTAGTGGAAGGATCGAGTATCTTTGTTGAGCGGTTGAAGTGAGATGATCGTATTCCAGTTCACTACCTTGAGTGTTCCATTTTTGGTTATCGTCTCTTCCCCAGGGAAACAATTTACAAATGACCTGATCTGATGATGATCAAACTTGGGGAGAATTGTGTCAAATCGCCCCAAGCACATTTTTCTAGCGGAATTTATTTATTTTTCCCCTTTTCCGTTTCTTCTGCTTGTGTAGTTTCAGGGGGTAATATAACCTAGTGTACATAAGATTCATCTTGTATGAATTTTGATACTTACGTATGTTACATTGACACTGATTCTATCTATTTATAAGTGTGGTACATTATTTTGCATTTCTAATGTCTGATTTCTCTCTTTATGTCATGCATCGAGCGTCTACTGTAGTCTCAACGAAGATAAACTAACGATTTTTTGATTCATAAACTGCAGAATTCAAGTTTACCTTTTAATATTAAGTAGCCGGTGGTGAAATAAGGATTCTAATTTAATATGAATTATTCATATTTGCGTTAAGTTTTATGTGGTGAATAACTTTACAGTAACTAAGGTCAGGGGTTCTTTTTCTAAAAGTTATTTCATAAATTGCTGTCATTTCAATTTCGTATAATTTCAAGTTCATATTCGTAAATAACCTGAATTTGAAGTTGGTAATTACTGAATAAACTTAGAGAACCAGATAATTGTTGACAATACAATTTTTCTTTTATGAATATTGGTATCGGATGTGTTTTATTTTGCATGGTGCATCCTGGAAGAGGATAAACAAATATAATGAATAAAAAGGAATTTTAAAATATAATTATGTTATTAATTAATATACTCAATATAAAAATGTTAAATGTGTCGATTATTGTTTATTTTTTGACGAAAACTATTCTTGAATCTACGGTAACACCGTGTCTTGCTTGTACTTTGATATTTTCCAATTAATATTCAAGATCTATTGCATGTTTGCCGAAATCGGTTAACAAAAGTGAATTCATTGCAGTCAAAATGCCATTCAGCTTGAGGAGAAGGAGAAAAGGGAAAAGGAGTCGAGAATAAAGATTATTGAGGAAGCCGAGGAGTATAAGGTGGGTTTCTATGAGAAAAGGAAGCTTAATGTTGAAACCAACAAGGTTCAAAACAGAGAAAGGGAAAAGGTAATTTCTACACCCAATACATATAATATATATTCGCAATTCTCTTTTTATGTTCCTATAACTTGAGAAATAAACTTATGGAGCAGTTATACCTGGCTAATCAAGAGAACTTCCACAAAGAGGCTGACAAAAATTACTGGAAAGCTATAGGGGAGATAATTCCTCGTGAGGTTCCCAACATTGAGAAGAAAAGAGGCAAAAAGGATCAGGATAAGAAGCCATCAATCACAGTTGTCCAAGGCCCAAAGCCTGGCAAACCAACAGATCTTTCTAGGTTGAGGCAGATATTGTTGAAGCTTAAGCATACACCACCACCTCACATGATTCCCCCTCCCCCTGCACCAGCCAAAGACTCCAAAGATGGGAAAGATAAAAAAGAAACAGCACCTAAAGCAAATGGATCTGCACCAGAAGGTACACCTGAATCACAACCAAAGGATTCCACCACTAATAACGGTTCTGCGAATTTACCCCAGAAAGAAGCTTCACTACCCCCTGAGGATCAGGCTTCTACATAAGCCTGATTTTGCACACTACAACCCTAACAATCTTTCTTTTGCTATCCTTATTCACCTGGCAATTCGTTACGGATCCTTATGTCATGCTTCTGTGGCTTTTTTGG
Organism: Vigna reflexopilosa; assembly: GCA_027742785.1. NCBI lineage: Eukaryota > Viridiplantae > Streptophyta > Magnoliopsida > Fabales > Fabaceae > Vigna > Vigna reflexopilosa. The sequence continues at coordinate 10,613,262 of CM050911.1, read as the reverse complement.
TGTGCAATTTGTTTTCAACTTTGAGGTCTTGTATCAATTGTATCTTTTCTTGACTATTATTTGACATTGGAAATTCATATCTTGATGGGGTCATTTAAAAATAAAGAGTATTTTTTCTCTTCTATGACTATTGCTTTGTATTCTTATTTTTCATTGTTTGTGTTTGATCCCTATCTCTATATTTTTATTCTCGAGCTTAGATATATTTTTATTATCTTAGTTCTTCGTAGATCATAAACAATTTTGACGAATATATTATATAGATCAGCAGTTGTTCTATAAGGAATATTATTTTGTTTGACTTCTATTGTCATGTGAAATTAAATGGCAAAATTAACAATTTGGTTAGTCTAATTCTGGTTTCACAATCGATTGGACCTTTCACAACTGAGCTTGACATTGTTTATAGCTTGAATATGATTGTTTTGGAAAATGTTCTCCAGTCAGAAGAAGTAACAATTTCTTAAATTAATTAAACCAAACACTAAAAAAAGGCCGGCCTTCAGTTAAAAATACAGGAAATTTGTTCTTTTAAGAAAATTGTTTTAATTATATATATATATATACACACAAACACACACAAAATCAATTATTTTTCACAATCAAGTTACCCAAACATTGATATTTTCTTGTCGTCAGCCAAAAAGGGCAATTACTTCGAAAAATCTATTACAAGAAAATAAAAATCATAAAACCCTATTTTCAAAAAAGAAAACTTATCCAAGCCCACCTTATAAATTAAAATACATTTATAAAAAATAATATACAAAAAAGAGAAAAATGTAAAATAAAAAAGACAATCCCTCTTTGTTCTCTTTCTCTCTCACTTTCTTTCCTACTATTTTTTAACTATGCAATTCACACATCAGACGTTTAGTTTATGGTTCAACGTGGGGACAACTGAGTAATGCTGGAAGGGTTAGAGCTAAATTGATAGCTGGTGGATTCAAAGGATGACTTCTTCTGAGAAGATGTTCCTGAATCCTGGAAAAACCCTGGTGCAGTTAATTCCTTTTCATTCAGCCTCGTGTTCTTGGACAGCATATTCACAACTTGAGACATCATTGGCCTTCTACTTGCTGCAGCTTGTGTGCAGAAAAAAGCAACCTTCATGTACCTAACTACCTCTTCCTCAGGGAATTCAACCATGTCTGGATCCACAAGTTCCAATAGTTTCCCATTTTCATATAGTTGCCAGGCCTGTGTTGTTGACACACCAAGTCACATTGAGAAGAATGAACACATAGGTTGCATATATGTGAGAAGATGAAATATACATACCCATTCCAAGAGGAATTTGTTGGACCCTCCCCAGTTTGTCCTTGCACTGCTTTTGCCACTGATTATTTCAAGAATAAGAACACCAAAACTATATACATCAGCCTTCAGGGTTAACTGGCCACCCATTGCATATTCTGGTGCTAAGTAACCACTGCATTTTCAAACCAAAGCAGGTCAGAACACTATTCATATCCACTGTCCAAGTATAGGTTGAACAATTTTGAAAATGCAACTAACTGTCCTTCTTGGTTCTTTGTGAAAATTGTAGAACATATAAACATAAAAATTAATGTTGTAGAGCATATGTGGAGGAACTAGTGAGCAGTAATGCTCAGGCCTAGGAATGTTTTGACCTACATTTCCATTACAACTGTGAAGAAATTGGATATGCTATCAGAGTTTCTTGCCATTAATACCATCCAAGTTTTAGTTAATTCAAACAATGAGGTTGTGAAGCTCTTCACTTTTCATAAAAACTACAAATAAATTTTTCCATGATCATATCTTTTGAGATACAAGATCCTGTAAGGTTTAGGATAAAATCTTTGTATATATTCAGATTATATTTATAAGGTTTAATTATATTTTTAATCCCTGAAAGTTTGGATAAATCCTTATTTAGTCCCTCAAATTAAAAAATAACTAATTTAAGCCCTCAAATTTAGTAAAGTATGTTTTTAGTCCCTAGACACTAAATTAAGAGAATAAAAACAGTTTTTAAAAAATTCATTTTAGTCTCTCATTTAGTGTTCAGGACTAAAATCATATTTTTTACATTTTGAAAGACTAAAATGAACTTTTTAAATTTGGATGACCAAAATCAAAATTATCCAAAATTTCAAGAACTAGAAACATAATTAAGTCTATTTATAATAATTAGGATTTATTTTTTATATCTTTTGTCTTACCCTTAATAGGTTTAGCCTATTCATATTTTCAATCTTTCCCTTAATAAGTTTAGCCAATTCATAGTTTCTATCCTTCCTTTAATAATTTAGCTTTTAAACACGGATTAGAGCTTATATTGAGAAATCAACTAAAAATATTTAGTTCTTCTCTTTTCCAGTTCCAGCTTTCAGTTCAGTGACTGATGTCAAGAATACAACATAGGCATCCAAGATCCATACTAACTTTATAGAACATGTGCCACTTGAATATTGTTTGAGTCATCTGCAGCTAAATTCAACTGACTTACGAACATTCTATAACAAAAAATGGCACCTAGTAATGTTCAGAAAACATTAATTCAGATATCCTGATAGATCCTGAAGTTTTATCACTAACATTGCTAATTCTGCTGTCATAGCCAGATGGTGAAGAGTTTTTTCTACTTCTAATATCTTACTAATTAATATTATCTCCAGAAAACTAGATAGTAGCAAACAGAGAGAAAGAAAACTAGGTGCAAATCTTCCAATGCAACAGAAAATTAAAAACCATAAAATATAACCATGAATCTGAAATACAACATACGTTGTTCCAGCAATCCTTGTGCTAATGTGAGTGATGTCATCTGGAAATAATTTAGCCAATCCGAAATCTCCTATTTTTGGCTTGAAATGTTTGTCAAGTAGTATGTTGCTTGCCTTTATATCTCTATGCACAATGTGTGGCACAAGTTCTTCATGAAGAAATGCAAGACCTCTAGCAGTACCCATGCAAATATCAGATCTTTTTCTCCAGTCTAATCTGATATTTGAACCTCTTGCACCTACATAAAGTAGAATAAAAGAAAAACAAAAAGGTTATCGTTTCATTCTATCATCTGCACATTAGTGATTCCATAATTCACACCAAAGCATTTGGAAATTTACCAAGTAATGCACGATCAAGGCTGTTATTTTCCACATATTCATACACTAATATGCGATTAGTTTCTTGAACGCAGCAACCAACCAATTCAACAAGGTTTGGATGTTTAACATTTGATATAGTTTTAATTTCAGATAAAAATTCACGAACTCCCTGCTTTGACCCAGCAGAAAGTGTCTTCACTGCTACTTGTCTTCCATTTTTTAAGGTTCCCTGGCAAATTTCAACATGGCTATTTAGTACAGGCTTAACAACCAAGAGGAGAATAAAATAATAAAAATGTGATATTATTTCTTGGTTCCTCAGCTTAACTAAGCTAAACCAGTAAAGAATCCTCTAAATTCTAAATTTATCCTTCTATGACAAAGGATGTTTCATAAGGCTTCCGATGAGGGAAAGGGTAAGATGAAGAAAAAGTATTTCTTTTGTACCCAATAAAAGAGTGGTAAGGTTTACGATTTAATGCTAAAGTAATATGTATTTATGTTGAGTAAGCACAAAATAGAAGCATTGTTTCTACCCACATCAGAAAGCCTCTCTCACTGTCTCAAGGAAAATTGACAGTGCTCAAATCTTATAAATCATAATACAAAGCATGAAAGCAAGATTCTATGATGTCAATAAAGGGGTAAAAGAAAGAAATATGATGCAATGTGTGCCATAGTACGTGGAGCATGTCAAGTGAGAGGAGCAAACAATTCCATTGGATCATGTGTGCGAGTTCAAGATAAGATACAAGTCACATGAATAGTAATGAATATCTAGATCATGGAAATAGGGTTTTGAACTTCATGATGGTTTTACTGCCACAAGAACAATCTAGTAATGTCTTCCTTTGGATAATACCCAGCTGGTCTAAGATTGGCACTTGTATAACAAATGAAATCTTATTTCAACATCACAGAAAGATATAAGTGAAAGGAGAAAATCACAATAGCCCTCTTGTACCACAGACACCTCAGAAAGAACTTTTTGGGTAATGTTACAACTGATGAACAGACATATTAACTCGCATAATGTTACAACTTATACTAGAGTCTGTGACTTAAATACCTGGAAAACAGTTCCAAAACCTCCTCGTCCTAGCTTTTTGCTTGGATGATAGTTATCAGTGGCCAGTCTCAGGTCTTTATCAGAAAAATTCTTAACATTATCAAGCGGAAAGCCTGAGAAACAAAAGATTATGTATATCACAATCAAAATGGTGATGAATATAGGAAAAAAAAAAAAAGTAGTTATAAAAGTATTCCTAAAAATATACCAGAACTCTTTTAAACATCATTATTGTACCACATATCAAAACCAACCAAACTAGTAAAAATCCCCAAATTATGCCTGTGTTCCAACTTCTGAGATTATTTTGGACCTATGTATGAACTAAATGGAAACATTTATCTTTTGAAGTCTACAACTCAAAGAACTGTTGCTCTTGTCAGACCTGCCTATCATAGTGACCAAAACGTAACAATGCAAGATGGCTTGATTAATAAAACTCAAGTCGAACCAATATTCAATGTATCACTGTTCTATACATTAATGATCAAGGTAAATTGTCAGTCAGAAAGTACAGGCTCATTGGTAAAGATAAAGCCAATAAAAGGAACAGGAAACTTGCAATCAATAGTGTCTAGCCTTATTGAAAGGCTGCAGAATATCGAAACAAGTAATCAACAACCACCCTCACCATCAATCTCGTTAGCAGTATGAGAAGGATTGCTTTTCTTCTTGAGAGTTGAGGCTCCAAAGCAGCCACAACTCATAATGATCCTGGGATGTGACTGCTGCACTCTGCACTATTTACCATATTTCAACGTAAGTGAAAAGTGCCAATTATACATTTTAATTGCAAACAGTATAGATATAGCAATGCAAAGGCATGGAAAAAAAGCACACACTTTAACAAGGTAGAAAAAATAACATGCTCAACTGAAATGATTCCCGACTTTGTCCAACAACCTGACACCGATTGCTGAACTTGGTAAATATCACGAATAGGAATATTAAAATTCTCACAAACCGAACCGAATTACATGGACTCAATAACAGAAATTTCAATAAAAATCAATTGTTTCAGTTTTCATATCAATCGTTTCATTCTTATATTTCTTTTCTGCTGAATCGGTGAGCAAACTTAGATCCTTCAGACGACTTTATACAGACAAAAAACACCAAACTATACTGAAGGATACTCCCAAGTTTGCAAAATTTCCAATTTCACCAATCCAAAGAAAGAAAGAAAAACAAAAGAGAGAATGAAGTCCCAAGATAAAACCCCATTTCCAGATCAGCTCATAATCGCAATCTGATTTGAGCATTGAGCTTATCATCCAGAAAGACTGCACCTTTAACATGTAAAACAAGGAACTCCATTTGGGACAAGAACCCCTTTTGGGAAACAAGAAAGAAAAGTAAAAGAAAAACTATGATCACCTTTGGGAGAGCCAAGAGAAAATGCTAAAGTCTAAGGAGAGTTAGGTAGTTAAATAGGAAGGAGTTGAAAATTAAAAAGATAGAGGGGAAAGAATGGTATTAAAAAGAAGTGGCTTCTGTTGTGTGCTTGGTCTTGCGGCTATAGCGAGTAATGCGCGTTTGTTTGTTCGTGTTTCTTTTCTTTTCATGGTTGCGTTGTTGTGTTGTTTTGTATTGTATTGCATTCTCACTTGCTTTGGTCCAACTCCGTGCCACACAAATGACCGTTTCTTCTTTCGGTTCCACCAGCCTGCCAAAGACTGTCTCCAACCAACACCAATCACTCTTTCTTTGCATCCAATTCCTTCTAGTATTCTATGTGGTCTTTTTTTAAGGATTTCTCCATGTCAAGTGTTATGTTGCTTAAAAATGGTTAACTCAATAATCTAATTAAGGTTCTTAAATTAGTACCCTTTAGCATTTATTTGCATCACTTTTTCATCGTTCGTTTTAGTATTTACTTTTTGAAAAATATTCTTAAACATTTAAATTTTTTACATTTGATACTATCCTTACTTATTTTTTATTTTTTTATTTTTAAAAAAAATATAAAACTTTTGTATTTTTAAAACCATCTTATTCTTATATTATATTACGTGTCAAATGAATATAAAAGTGTATTATAGTACTATTTCTTTTAATTTTTCATGTTTAAATCTTTTGGTTTTAAGTTATAGAAGAAAAATTGTCTCATTACATAAAGTTTTCCTATTGGTAGTATTTCAGTCATAAATAATGATAATTTGATAACATTTTTTTAACAACATTTTAACTTCATCTAGTGTGATTAGTCCATGTTATGTTGTTAAAAAAATATTGTAAAAGTATCATTATTCTTACCTCATACAAAATTTTTTATTTAGTTTCTAATTTAAAAGTTGTTCTTTTTATTGCCATGCTAGTGTTTTATCCTCATTTAATAATTGTAGTTAAGAGTGTTATTACTACAAAATTAAAAGTAATATATATCATGAAAGTGGGTAGTTAAAATAGGTGTATTTTATTTTAAAAAGAAAAAAACAAAAGAACTAAAGAGGTCAATCTTATTCAACTAAACTATATGACTAATTAAGTAACATTTTTTGTTTTGTTTTATAAATAGTGATAACAAAACAAGATTTTTCAAGAAAAAAAAATTAGATTATATATAAAAATTAAAAATAGGGTTTTAGACAAGTTAATTTGAAAACGGCTGTATTGTAAAAATTGAATGATATATAAATTAATTTAATGATTGAGAAAAAAAAGTTTATAGTAAGTCCCCGTAAAGAAAATAATTAACAGGTCTTAACTTTTAAAAGGGTTATAGACTCAAAACTTGCATTCCTAAAAAGGATAGTCGAAACTTGTTACATGTCAAACATATAAAATCTTATCTTAGTTTACTTGACCAAACTCGTCAACTCTTTGAAATTATTTAAATTGTTATACAATTTCACATTTCTTATAATGTTATTTTTTTTCTTTTAACAAGGTAATAATGATTAGCAAGATTTTGTATGTTAGTTAAGTAAATGAAGACAAAACAGTCTTAACTAACTAGCTGTTAAATACTCTATTATAAAACTATTAACTTTTGCTGAAAAAAAATATTAATTAAAAATAAGAAGAATTAATATTCCATAAACATAAAAAAGAATCCAAAAAGTTATTGTTTGATAGTTTGAATTGTGTTTATATAATATTCCAGAAGAGTTTAAAGTTATTTCATTAAGTAAACACTTACGTTCATTCTTAAGAAAGTAACCGACCCTGGAAAATTAAAGAATGTAGAATTATCAATTTTAAGTCATTAGACATTTACCGTTGTTAGGTTATAAGTCATGAAATTACTCGCAAAATTCGATTCAAATTAAATACTTAAGTAAACCACGTTTAAATTAGAGAAATTAAGAAAAAATATATTTTGTTGGGTTAGTAAAATAATCACAAAAAGAAAATACAAACAATAAGAATAAAAAAATAATTGTATCATAACAAAATGTTATACATAGAATATGTTTTAATATATATATATATATATATATATATATATATATAATTATAGAAAAGAAATAATCTAAAATTATAAGATAGTAGTGAAAACAAATTATTATCTAACAGAGATGATATATAATTTAACTAATGAAAATATTGTTTAATATCTTTATTAGATTGTTTTTTTATACTATTCATAGTCATTCAGGGTTAATGCATTATAATTATTCACCTTAACTTCATGAAAAGAACTTCCTTATAATTTTTCTTATCATGAAAATTTAATTTACTCCAATTGATCTTGATCTTGGGAGAGTCTTCTCATAAATGATTCTCCTTCTAAGTTACTTTCATAATTATGTTTTTTCTATATACAAGAACATCTCTAATGAAGTGTAATCTAAAATTGATGTGTTTAGGTCTCGCAGGAAAATGATCGCGGTTGTTTTTTAGTATACGTTGTGATTTTCGAACCGCGACATATACGAGCACGGTAAAAAGTCTGGGACTTTACGCCGCAGTTACAACCGTGGTAAAAAGCGGGAGAATAGACCACGATTCTCCCTTGAACCGCGGCCAAACCCCCCCTCCCCCCCTTTTTTTCTAAAATCGTTAAACAATAGGCCGCGATTTGAACCGCGGTAAAAGGCGGGGGAATAAACTGCAATTCGTGCTACAACTGTGGCCAAAACCTTTTTTTAAAAAAAAAAAACAAAATTCGTCTAACTTTCTACCGCGGTTGTGGTCACAACCGCGACCTATTCTCCTGGAATTTTTTTTAATAGCAGGTCTGTTTTTGTGATATCCACTATCACAAAAATAGACCTGCATATCAAACAATAACATAATGTACACAGATTCAACACAATAATCAATATTTACATCACATAATGTATAAAGTCTAATAACTATAAATCAACATGTTCAAATGTATTTTAAATCTAATAACTATGAACTATTATATAATCTAACTAAATATTTTGCAATAGTTTTCCTCATGAATGAAAGTGGCTTCTCAGGAATTGCTGCAGTAGTCTTGAATCTCTGCACAAGACAATTAATATTAATTAGTGTATATGAATTCCAAATGTTGGAGAAAATCAAAATTTGTTAAATTTAAATATTACCGTTTCTCAGCCTCTTGTGATATGGGAACGAGTAATGTGGGTCATCCAATACATTACATAGTATCCGCACTCATATGACCCCTTCTGTCTGTTACACTACAATATATCATCACAGTTGTGAATAGTTAGTGAAAATCATTAAAACAAAACAATTATAAGAAAGTATGACTTTAGCATATGTCAAACCTTGAGAGAAATCCATGCAAGCTTTCTACTGTTAGCAATTGATCTCCCAACCATCATCATACTTGCTGGAATAGAACTATATATTAAAAAAAGGGTTTTAGCATTCATTTATATAACAAAGAAAGTCCAAACATTAGGTTCTTACCAATCAACTACTTGTCTGAGATGTGTGGAAGGAGACTTGTGCAATGAGTAGAACCACAAAGCATAACTCTCCTGTATAGAAATAACAAGAAGCTGCCAATGGTGCCTGAAATTCATAATAACTTAATTATTATATATTAAAATCACATATGGAACTTTATTATGTTAACAAAGTTCACTTACCCAGATATATAAGGCATAAAATATATTTTCTTGCCGCTTGTAAATCTTCTTGTGAGATGTGTTGTGATCTGATCAAAATCATTTGTTTCGTGAATGACTTGGGGATCAATGAACCCATAGTCATCATTGTACCCCAAGTTGTTACTGATCCCAAACATATACCTGAAATCAAAAATTAACTTTGATATAAGTGTACTTGATATATAAATCAATTTTATATAAATAATTGCTCATAGACTTACATCATCCATAGTTGAACTAATGTAATATTCAACTCTTCTGTTCCCGACACAAGCTCTCTGACATCTTGGCTATACAGGTATAATGGGACCTCAGAGCCTCTCCCAAATACATTATCATCATATTCAACCTCCAAAGGCTTATCTCCAATGGTGTCAGCAAGTAGCTGCAATGAACCAAGAGGATCGTCCTTAGATAGAGGAGTCTTCTTCTGTGCCCGCGTCTATTGTTACATGGAAAAATAAGATAAATTTTGACATCAATAACATGTAAACTTTAAAATTGAGAAGTGTAAAGTAGAATTCCATATCGGGGGGGTCAAAAACTGAACCAATCAATTGTTTAGGCCAAGCGATAAAAGACTGGTTTGCTTGTGTCACAGTGAAAATCTCATATGTGGGCAGAGGAACTGAGGCATCTGGTATGATAATGTCGTCTACTAAGACCTTCACCTCATCCTCTGATAGCTCCATACCATGAATAACAGTCGCTACCTTAAACATTGTTCCACGAGCTACCAGCATTGTCTCGGTACCGTCTAAAATGTATAGCATACATGGACTAGCAACGTCCATGTCATGCCCTGGGACGGCTGGTGCTGAACAACTTCCTTTCCCGCTTCTCCTTGTCAGAGTAAATGTTAGATTATACAAAAGATAGAAATAATTGCACATAAATGTTTATTAATTTTACTGTGGGAGGCACAACATGTTCTTGTTCCTGTACAGGAGGTGGCATCGGGCGCATGCCATAACTCTCAAACTGCTGCTGGAACATGGCGCAGACCTCATTATACAATTCATCCATGAGCTCTGCTCTAAGCTCTGTCCTGAGCTCTGTCCTAAGCTCCTCCCTAAAATTCGCTCGAAGCTTTTTTTGTGATCTCTTGTGTCAGCCTTTGTTCTTGTGCTTCGCTGTATGCATATGAAGTATGACGAGAAGAGCTCCCAAAATAATCTCGAATGCCTACTCCAGTTCCAGCAGCACGTACACGTCCAGCCTCAGGTCGTCCAATTGCAGCGGTAAGAATATATTGGCGACCCTCTGGAGTGAATTGACCTTGGGAGCTTTGCTCAACCAAGGAGTCCTGTAACATTACAAAACACCATTATTCTTTAAACTGTTCAATGTAGTATGTATAATGAAATTATTATTGTTTTAGGAACAGTGATAACTTACAATTCTTTCAAAAATTTCCCGTGCAGTGTCAGAAGAGTAGGTGCCCGATGGTTTCATACGAGCCAACTTCCATTTCTCATGCCGAGAAGGTGGAGATGGAGGCTGGGGGCTACCACCCTCAGATGATGGTCTAGCTTCTGCCTTTTGCTTGAGGATTTTCTCCTCAAGCTTCCTATACCCACCACGAGATAATAGGTGGGGGTTTTTATTTTGAGCATTTATTTCTTGTGCTTTGCTTCTTTTTGCCTGTCACACATGTTTAATTAATTAGTTCATATGATATATATTTGTTAATGAGGAATTGAATAATATCAACTATACTAACCTGCCATTCCTCTGTTGTCCGACTCTGTATAAAGAGCCACCAAGTCTCCTTATTAATGGCCTTATATGTAGTACATGGAGACTTATTTTTTTTGCTTCCAAAAATATATCTCGAGGTCAACTTACTTTTAAAATTTTTGAAGTTTTCAGCAACAGTTGATAAACACTTATTTCTAAGTGTTGCGACATTTGGAATGTCAAATGTCAGCTGAAATAAACATAATAAAGTTGTATCAGTACAAAATTATCAATATAAACAAACTATAATTCAAATGATATTAATTAACTTACCAATATATCGTTCCATATAATGTTTCGATCAACCTCGGACACATGGTCAAAAGATGGAGTAAGAATACTAATCATGTCACGTGCCACTACTCCAAGGTATGATCGAAAGTCATCTGCATTGGGGCAAGTTGCCACACCCGTGATCACGTTAACATTCACTGGTGTTCTTTCACCACTATTTTTTCTGATCAAAAGTTGTTTCATCCTGGTGGGTCCTCTAGTGGATCTGGAAGGGGGAGCCTCATCCGCTGAAGAATATGGATGGTCAACCATATATCTGTCAAAATAAAGAACATGTAATATTAATAAAAGACTTATGAAATATCACATAATTTAACAAAACATGTAATAGTAATCATAGGAAATATTAATAAAAGACTTATGTAATATTAATAAAAAAACCTTGAAGAGCGACATACCAATGGTCAGACGCAGGATCTTTGACATAAAAGACCTGAGACACTTGATGTACCATGATAAACGGTTCGTCTCGATAACCCACCTTTCGAAAATTAACCAATGTCATACCTGATTCATCTATTTTCACACCACTCTTATTGTCAAACCACTTACATTTGAACAATGGAACAAAAAACTTGGTGTAATCAACCTCCCATATCTCTTCTATTATACCATAATATCTCATTGATCCAAGTACAGGAGATTGATCTTTTGATGTGGAAAATTGAAGTGACTCAGCCTCTAAACTGACTCCACTATTTTGTACTGTGCTTTTATCATCCAAAGTCTTCGTATAGAATGTGCAATTATTGACTTCATAACCTGTACAACATACGACATCAAACTTTAAACCATTTGCAAGCCACAACAAAGTTTGAGAAGAATGTGGCTCTTTGTCAATTTCAGATTTGAACCAAGACATAAATGTTTTGTTATGCTCCATCAACTGCCATTTCTCTGATTGTCTTGGATTTTTATTCTTCACAATGGCTTTGTGTGCTTCCAAGAAAGGGATCACCTCATTTGTGTTGTTCAATATATAAAGATGTGCTTGCAACAATTCTTCGCGATCTTTTGTCACCACATTCACACCTCAAATGTTTTTACTTGTAGAACATTTATTCAACCATGATGTGCGAGGAACTCCTATTGGATTCGTTGATGTCATGTAATCTGAACAAAACTCGATACTTTCTTCAGCAATATACCTTTCAATCATTGAACCTTCGGGACGAGATGGATTTTTAACGTACCCTTTCAAAATCTTCATATAACGCTCAATAGGATACATCCATCTTAACTATATCGGTCCGCACAACTCGATTTCTCTAACCAAATGAACAAGTAAATGTACCATGATGTCAAAAAAAGATGGAGGGAAAAACATCTCTAGTTGACACAAGATGATAACAATCTCTCGCCTTGAAGTGCATCTAACTTTGTAGGATCGATGACTTTACTACAAATTGACGAGAAAAATGAACACAACCTGTTTAGGGTCTGCCTAACATTTTTGGGCAAAATTCCACGAATAGCCACCGGTAACAATTGTTGCATTAAGACGTGGCAATCGTGAGACTTCATGCCAAAAACTTGTTAACTCTTTGGCAAGCGTACCAAATCGTTCTAAGTAATAAATCGGTAAGACCGGATATCGTATCCCAAGAGACTCGTTTAACACTTTACAGTCGTATAATTATCTAACTAATTTAGACTAAAGAATGAATCCATTTAATGTAGTTTCAGTGCAATGAAAATAAACAAAATGTATAAGTGATAAATTAAACTTCTTGGGGTTAAAACACTTGAAAATGAAATGATTAGAGATGATATGGTATGGAGATGTTGGAGAATGATTTCACCTATTACACTCTCATGCAAATGCACATAACTACTTCTTCATTATAATGCCAATGTCAACCTACTAAGTTATTTAAACTCAATCTCTTGGTGAGAGAGCCTAGACTTACTCATTAAATCCTAATCCCTTGGCAACCTAACAAGTTCATCTGCATTAAAACTAGAGGTTTAAGACAACCAAAGGTCCAAGCTCTATCCATAGACACTATTTCCTTTAAGTGTTTAGTCTAGTTCAAGGTATACACAACATTTCCCAACATTTAGGAAACCCTGGAATCATGCTATGGTTGATCAAGTCACAACAAGCTTTAAGTAAAGGAAATAAACACTAGCAAATAATGAAAGAAGCTTATATTCATTCAAAACAAGTGCATTTACAAGAGAGTTTCAAAGTTACATCATTCCCCAACAAAAATGAACTTAGCTCTCCATAGTCATGGAGAGCTTGAGCTTACAATGGAAGAAAATGGAAGAGATGAAGACCCAAGAAAGAAGAAATGAGAGTTCCCAGTGCCCAAAATAAGCTCCCACAGGTCCAAAAGGGTGTTTTCGAGCTTTAGCCGCTAAGAAGATGGCACCCTCGTTGCATGGAAGCCTTAAATAGGTCTAGGGTGCCATGTCAGAAAGTGCGTCCAGCCCGGGCGCAAGGATTAAACAAGAACAGCGAGTCAAAGGGCGCCCAACCCCCTTCTGGGGCGCCCATGCGCCAAGTTCTGGGTGAAACAGCAAAGTAAAGGGCGCCCAACCCCCTTCTCGGGTGCCCAGGCACCATCTTCTATGTGAAACAGCGAAGCAAAGGGCGCCCAGCCCCCTTCTAGGGCGCCCAGGCGCTAAGTTCTGGCTGGATCTGCGAAGCAAAGGGCGCTCAACCCCCTTCTGGGGGGCTCAGCCCCCTTTTGGGAGGCCCAGGCCTGATTTTTCTGCACTGCATCTTTTTCTCTTTCTCTGCAGATCTGCTTGCTCTTGTAGCTCTTCTTGGACTCTCACTCTTGATAGTTTGGATGCTCTTCCAAAGCACACAAATTTCCTACAAAACTTGAGGAATTAGTGATGAAAACTTCTATATGTAACCTATGTTAAACCTATTCACAAAGTTAGATAAAAGAGAGGATTAAGCATGTTTCAAGCTTCAAGAGAGTTGATTTGGTAAGAAAATTGCACCACAGATAATGGTAAGAATTACCGTTATCACACACTCCATCATAAAGAGTATACTCACTTGAAAATAAATCATCCCAATAATTTCCTTTTCACTGCAAAGCTGCATCAAAGTTAACCAATGATAGTGTTAATCATCACGCACCATACATCAATATTAGCCAATGCCTTTGCACAATTACCACACACTATGCATCAAAGCTAACCAATGCCTGTGTATAATCATCACACACCTTGTATCAATCTTAGCCAATGTTGTGTATAATTACCACACATCCTGTTTAAAGTTAACCAATGCCCATGTATAATCACCACACATCCTACATCAATATTAGCCAATACTCGTGTATAACTACTTCTAGAAAAGACTCATCATAGCACTCACAATCTGCAAAACTAGGAGTTGTTACGTGTTTATCCTCTACTTTCAGATCTAACCAACTAGGAGTTGCCACATGTCACAATCTTCTACTTTCAAATCTTACCAACTTAGAGATGCCACATCATCATCACTTTCTTCTATAGATCCAGCAATACAACTAGCATTCCTCCTTATAGCTCGTCAAAAATCATTGTCCACCACCGAACCTCCATGTAGTCACCAAAGTAGCCACAAAGACTCTATGCACCCCTAAAGCAACAACAATCAATACACACACTTGTTGGTGACACAAATCTCGCACCAATAACCCATGATGTAGATCTCCACTCACCAAAGTAGCATATCACACGTTATTGTATCTATACTTTTAGACACTCATTGGAAAACACACAACAACAAGACAAGCTAGATCTTGTTAGCACAACACAAAACACTACAACTCCTCCTTATGCACTCGACAGAGATCATCGCACCTTGTCGCAACTCTACCTTCAACCTTCTCCTACGATGCAGCAACAATGGAGAAGAATCGCGAGCCACACAAAGTTGCAGATCAAGAAACACAATCGTTGGATAACACACGCGAGTGACCATAAGCTCAACCCTATTGTCTATCCAAAATCAGCAACCCACCAAACCTCCAGGCGCATCACCGAAAATCGCTACAACATGTGGACCACAACATCCATGGAAACCCAAATCACACACCATGCAAGCATAGATCAACAAGTTACACTGCACGACAATCAAAGCAGATATGCAAATCGCAAAACACCTCTTACACAAACCTGTCGCAAATCATGACTCACACAAATCATATTTCCTTCGTGCTTCACCATGACACAACAACACGAAGATCTTAAGTATGTAAACATAGTGCAATCCACTTTGAGCACTCATTAAGCCAAGCGAGCACTAAATACAACCTCCTTTGCAGATCAAAGAGCATACTCGCCAGAAAATGAAACCTCCACTACAGATCTAACACAATTCACCATCCTTGAACTTCGTCGGACCTCCACAAACCCAATTGTAGATTCATTGTGTCAACATAGCGTCAACAATGTTCCTTCAATCAAATTTTTCTATTTCACATTTGATAGCACTTTCAAATTTCATTACAACTTCAATAACCAAGGATGATTCTCCAAAACAAGGAATTAATCTTTTCTTATGTGGAAAATCAAACTAAGATGCAACCAAAGAGCATACTAAGAATATCCTATTAAACCATGAGCTCTTAATACCACTCTCTAATGGGAAAAAAATTGTCATCATGAAGAACATCAACATCTTTTACTCCCGAGAATCACCTTACCAATAAAGAAATAAGATCAAAACAATTAACACAATAATATAATGTGGAAACTCCAAAACTAGAGAAAAACCATAGTCGCTATCTAATGACAACTAGATAATAATACTATGTTAAAATTTGTACGATAAATGGACCACTCTCTCATGTCCTTTGATCCCAAGTACACTTACACTCTTCAAAACAAGAATTCAATCCAAACCACACAACACTCTACTACTAGAATATAATGAAAGTCAAATACATGCTTAAAGTGTCTTTAAGTTGAGGCTACTAAAACCATGAACTTAGAGTCCATTATATAGTCACTAACACTCACTCCCTTGCTTATCTTAGGTGATGTGGAACTTTTCAAGATGTATTATTTTTATCAACTCAACACGCTGGTGGCCACTTTTGTTCTCTTAGAGGTTGCTCTTACTCGTGCTGCTCTCACTTTTGTCAACTTTGAACTTTAATATGTTATTATGTTTATTAGGTCTATTATTGGTATTTATTGTGTTTATTATGACAATATTACATTATTTTTATTATGTTTGCTATGTCAAAACTGGAGTGTCAGGCTCCTTGGTGAAGAAGTGCATGATAATAGTGGCATTTAAGGTAAAAAAAGAGATGATAAGAACGAAGATATTGTAGATGTGAATAAAAATGAGGAGAAAGTAGAATAGAGAATAAATAACACCGAAGTGAACATGATATTAAGATAAAACTTGTTATTTATAGTATAATTGGAGTTTCATAAAAAAATTAGAAATAGAATAAAAGTGAGACTTTTCTTTTATAACATAATTGACATAAAATAAAAACTTTATATTTAGATTGCATTTATACCAATTCAAAACTTGAAATGAAAAACTTTTTCTAATGAGATAAAAAGTCTTTGTTACATTAATGATTTTTAGTTATATATGTTCATATTAATATATTTATATTTATCTTTTAAATTACATTAATTATAAATTCCGTTATATTTATCTTTTAAATTACATTAATTATAAATTCCGTTATTTGGATATGTCCTGATACTTTTTTATGTTTTGCATATATCAGTAAATAAAAGGTGTTATAAAAATAGTTAGACGAAAAATATTTAGTAAAATTAGCTTCAAATTACAAAAATAAATAAATAAATATATAATAAAATTTAATTACACAATTTCATTAGTTAAGAATATATAAATTAAATTTTAAATAATGTTTGTGTAAAGTTTTTCTTACTATACATCTGTTACATTTTAAAAAAATTTATACATATCAATTTGTTTATTGCAATTTATAACATAGCGTAGGCATAACTTTCCATACCATATATAATTTTTTTCTTGGTAAACAAAACAAACGTTATTTTCCGAATCAAGATTTAACGAAAATGTATTATAAATACTTGTAGGTACTTATATATATATATTGAAATTACATTCATTTCAACCATTGATTTTATTAAATTTAATAATTCACATGAGTTCATTTAAAAGCAAGATTAAGAGAGGATGGATATTATATATTTTTTTAAGTTAACTAATTAAAGTATTAAATTTAAGAAAATTAATAGTTGAGAAGTCTTAGGTAGATTCTGACGAATATTAAATTTAATATTTTGCATATTAAATTATTATGAGAATGTGTTAGTTCATTAATTAAGATGTGTCTAAAATTGGAATATATGTCATGTTGGTCTTAATTTAAAGCATTTAGTTGTGAAGAGTGGAAGATTAATGGAAAACTAAAAAAAGGTGATGTCAGCATGACGTATATGCATCCAATAGTCATGGTCGGACAAAATCTAGAAGCTTCAATTCCTTCAAACTTTTCCTACAGATAGGAATCTTAAAATCTAAATAGGAATACATTTCTTCAAAAATTGACCAATTATATTTTATTACTTCATCATAATATCAATTACTATTGAACGTGAATTAATTAACATAAACGTTTTTTAGTTTAATAAAAAATTTCGAATTTAAATAGTCATTTTGTATCAAATAGTTTTATCTAACTTTAACATTTTATATTCATTGGATATCATAAATAAGAGTTTCACTATTAAAAATTATCAGTAAAAAAAAAGCTTATATTTTAAAAGAAATAAAATTCAATATAAAACTGTTATTATATAAATTATATGTAAAAAAAATAAACAAATTATAATTACATGATTTTTTAAAAATTTGTTTAGATTCAAATATATGATAAATTTAAATATTTTTAATTAAGTTTTTATTATTTTTTATTGAGTTCATACTATTTAAATCTGATTAATATAAAACGATATTTAGATTAATATAAAATAATATGTGATTTGTATTGTTATAACCCAAAAGTGTTGAATATTAATAATGGTGATGATAAAGATAATTATTTGATTCTTATAAATGATAATCATAAAATAATATAATAATTTCATTATTTAATATATTTCAATTAAAATAATGAAAATTATTTATTATTTTATATCAACTGTGATATAATTTTATATTAATCGCATAATTTTATATTTTTTAACATTTGATAAGAGGTAAAAATATGACAATATAAAATAATAATCACGTCACTTTGTTAATAAAAAATTAAACATGAACACAATTAAAAAGTATAAAAATTTTAAACACTTAATAAATGAACAAAATTTAATAAAAACTCAATTGATTTTTTTTTAATTTATTTACTTTAAAACTTAATTATACCAATATAAAAATAAAAACATGAAATGAATTAAAGTTATTTTAATTTTAAACCAGAATAAATATTATGTTACAATCAATTTGTATAATCATCATAATCATAATTACCGATTTATTGGCAACCATGACTTATAAAAAACGAAATCCATTGAATTTGAATTGATTTTTCCATATTAAAGTCATTCAAAATTTGATTATATTCACTGAGTCAATTATCTGTATGTGGACAGCAGATAATACTGGACAATAGGTAATTTCCAAATTGCAAAGAGACAGCAAAGATAATTAAAGCTTCTTAACTTCTAATTAAGAATGTTTAATATATACTATTAAGCATGACTTGCTGCCACGTGTCAACATAATTACAATTTTGTCACCAAGTGAAAACTATAACTAATAATAATCTAACAATCATGCTTTTCTACCCGAATAAACTATTGGTATCGATGCATTGTTGTTAAGTTTAAATAAATTACTTAATAAATACTATTTACAGATAAAGAAGATAAAGTTAAAATAGATAAATTTCTTTGCAAAATAATTTTTATTCATATACTATTTTTTAATAATCTTTCTACTTTTAATATTATTTATATTTATATATAAATATTATTATATGTTACTTGTGACATCCCAAAATTGCATGACATGCATATAATAATAAGACGTCATTCATTATAATAAAGAAAGCAGTCGGAATGCAGAATGGCAGTTAAGGTCTTAAGAATTAAGATTAGGGATTACAGTTATCCAAATTTAGGAAAATTTAAAACTGGAAGAACTACAATATCACAGAACAATAGTAGATAAAAGTGTTTCAAATAACATGGGAGGCCATGAGATCCTAGAGTGTCTAGGCAACAACATCTTCATTTTCCTCCAAGACGTTCTCCAGAGAGACCTCATTCTTCTCTACTCACATCCAAGTGGATGATCATTGCAAGAGAAAAAGCATACAACATGGCATAAACACAAGCAAGCAAGGGTGAGCTAATTATATAAAAAACATGCATCATGTCAAGCATAGAATCTATAAGAGTTATTCTTAAATCAAAATAGATTAAGACAAGTATCCTAACATATTGAACACTAGACTTGACTCGTCCGGACTTTAGAATAAGAGTCGAGCTATGGAGGGTCATGCACCCGTGGTGGCTTATGAAACTTGGGTTCCCCACCCTGTCACACTCACGAGGTTAGTCCGTTCCGCGCCTTGGAGCATACTGGAAGCCTCCGAGACTAAGACCTCCTGCTACTCCTCACTGGTTCAATCCTCTCTACATGAGAAGAAAGGTCATTAGAGCGTCAGGAAGACCCCTAAGACTGAGCTCCTACTTTCATTCTAAAACACTAAGAATCTCACCGAGAGATTCTACACAAATGGAACTTAATTTACCACTTGGATCATACTTTCATCACTTTGTAATCATATACTTTTTGCCTCAATCAACATATACATAATCTCAACAATATACATTACTCACCAATCACAAGTTATAAAAATAACAGTGTCATAAAATTTAATTTAATATTACTATATCCAATATTTCTCACACTCTGCACATGTATTTTATTTTTCATGGAATTAATGTGAACTCCACCCTAATATACATAAAATATAATATATTATTATACCAAATTTTTCTACTTTAACATATAACCTTCATATCTTTTCATTTTGGTTTAAACCCTCCATTGGTCTTCATATTTGTGTGCAAATCTCAGTTTGGTCCTCAAGTTTTGAACTGTCTCAATTGGATCATAATTTTTGTAAAAATGCACACATTTTACCCTAACCGTTAAGTTGTCTCAAACGGCGTTAATTGATGCTGGGATGAATTTTTTATTTTAGGCTTAATCCCTCCCTTGGTCCTTATGTTTGTGTGAAAATCTCAGTTCGATCCTCAAGTTTTTCCTCAAGTCCTTATGAAATGCAAACATTTTACCCCAACTGTTAAGTGTATTGAGACGACGTTAACATTGAACTGAGCTGTAATTTTTTTTTTATGTTTTAAAATCATTAAATTCACATGGCTATGGTCTTTCTTTTTCCTTTCAATCACTTCTGATCACAATTCACTCATTTCTCCACCCTGAAACCCTCAACCCCCGACTCTAAAAAATTATGACCCAATTGAGATAGTTCAAAACTTGAGGACCGAACAGAGATTTTCACACAAACATACCAAGGGAGGGATTAAGCCTAAAATAAAAAATTTATCTCAGCATCAATTAACGCCGTTTGAGACAACTTAACGGTTAGGGTAAAATGTGTGCATTTTTACAAAAATTATGACCCAATTGAGATAGTTCAAAACTTGAGGACCAAACTGAGATTTACACACAAATATGAGGACCAATGGAAGTTTTAAACCTTTCATTTTATACTAAGAAAGAAAACCTAACTTACCTTTTCAATCATTTTACTTCATTCCCTTTTAAACTTAAAATAAATGGATCCTACCCATTAAACCTACCTACCTCTTTCGAAGAAGTTCAACCAAAAATAAGGGAATAAAGAATTCTATAGCCTCTGGAGTTCTAGGTCACACATACCTATATTTAAAAGAAATATCCCTTTAAGAATTATGAAGTGGAACCCACCCCATTATTTTCCAGTGCTATAAAAAGATCCAGGTCAAGCAACTAAACTAGTTTTCTTTTCTTTATTTCTAGCTTTATGTGAAAACCCCCAAGAATTCTCCTCTGAACATGTTATTTACGCTGTGTACCCCACACCTAATATATGCATATATATATATATATATATATATATATATATATATATATATATATATATATATATATATATATATATATATATATATATATATATATATATATATATATTACGTATTGTATATTATAAATATATATATTTATATTATATTAAACTAATATATGTATATATATATATATATATATGTTACGTATTGTATTTTATAAATATATATATTTATATTATATTAAACTAATATATATATATATATATCCTTACTTTAAATCTCAAACACATAGTGACTAACTTCCTAAAATTATAATTAACCAAAAATTAACACATGATAATTTTATGTATCTACAATAAACTTGTTTTGTTTTATTTTCATCATAGTAGAGATCTTACTTTCCCCAATTGGTCACCGAAGAGGACCCAAATGTCTGAACGCATCAAACTCACCTTCGACGCCAGCACATATAACTAGTCACAATTGACTGGACCAGGCCAAGGGCTGCTCTATGATCAGGGACGTGCCAACTCAGGTTTTTAAGGTTCCTCTATCCTACCAACAAAGAACGGCTCTCAACAATTAACAATTAAATTTGTTTAAGTTGTCTAAACTGTCCTAGTATGTTATAAACCCAATTGCCCAACATGTATTTCCCAACTTACTACAAACATGACCTGCTCACTACCCAAGCACCATTTTCTCAAAATAGGATTGACTTCTACAATGTACACTACAACCACATCAAATCAAAGTCCAATTCCAACAAAACACTTCCAACAGAGACAACTCATATACATTCAATTCACATGCACTATTTGAATATTTAAACACACAATAATTATACACAGCTTCACAGTCTCAATTTGGGCATCCAGTAAAATTAAAAATTGCAGGACATCTTCACAAATACATTAGTTCAAAATTCAACATGCAGATATTTTATAAAATAAATTCCAAAAAAAAAATAATCAGCTCCCCTTACCTGGAAAGCTTAATAGTAACTTGTCAAGAATGCCCTAGGACCGTACCCACACCGCGTTGAACTTACAGAACCTACAAATCACCAAATTGGTGATAGAATATAGCTCTCAAGTTCGAATGGGCAGAGAATGGGAGGAAAAACACACGAACCCAGCAAAGTCGCATGCCCTAGGTTCTAGAACAATGAAAGAGAAGGGGAAAATTACTTACAGGAACGAAACGGCGAAATCGATCGGTTCAAAGTATAGCCCTTGACACCGCGAACGTGTAGGCACCTTCAGATTAAAATTTAAACGGTTCAGTGTTGGGATTTTTTTAGAGAGAAGTCAGAGCTATGCTTAGGAAGAAAGGTTCCTTTTTAGAGAGAGAAGGAGAAAAAGCGGAAATGAAGAATCTGATTTTCGAAAAAGAAAGGTCCCCCTCTAAGGCTGAGGCACTCTAAACTTATGGGTCTAGCTGCCTCAATTCATAAGGCCCAAAGGCCCTAAGCTTATTTTCAGGTCCTTACATTACTTATATACTACCATATTTTATAATACTTTTAATTCCGATATTCTGGTATGTATGAAGATCTTGAATTAATTAAATTATTATTCTCACTAAACCCAT
The DNA here is from genome assembly GCA_027742785.1 of Vigna reflexopilosa. Classification (NCBI taxonomy): domain Eukaryota; kingdom Viridiplantae; phylum Streptophyta; class Magnoliopsida; order Fabales; family Fabaceae; genus Vigna; species Vigna reflexopilosa. The sequence goes on along the minus strand of CM050911.1, from coordinate 10,590,370 downwards.
AATCAAGGTTCAATTTTGGCAAAATAAAATCAATCTTCTATCTAGTTATTTATAATATTTTAATTTAGTACATTAGTTTTTTATATGGGTTAAATATGTTTTTAGTTGTTTCAAACGCGTTTCATTATAGCATTTGGATTGTTTACACTGTTTGACACATTTTTGCTTCAATGTTAACTGAGTTGAAACAGCAAATAAAGTTAAAAAAATTTGGTAAAAAGGACTAAAACCAGAGTTTTCTAAAGTTGAAGGACTAAATTGTACCTTAGTTTGAAAATGGACTAAAACCAAAATCGTCCAAAAGTATAGGGACTAAAAACATATTTAACCCTTTTTATATTGATGCTTATTATTCACTTTAATTTTTTTTATTTAATATAATCAATTTTTTCTTCTCGTTAAATTGATGTCAGCGTGGTTTAAAAATTAACGGATATCAAAGTTTTAGTTATTTTATATTTTAATCTATTTTATTCTTTTAGGACAGAATATATTTTGCAAAAACTTTCTTTCATATATTGTATTTCTCATTATTCGATACTTCTATTTAATATATATAATTTATTTTCAAATTCACTCTCATTTATCTCAAATTCACTCAAATAAACAAAAAAAAATTATCTTCAAATCCTCTCAAATCCATTTAATTACTTTTCTTCAAATTCACTCGAGTGAATAAGACATAAGTACGATTATAAAAAAAAAATCCTCCAATTTGCATGATTTCTCCCTTATCATCGTATTTGGAATAATAAAAGATAAATACTCAGTACTAAAAGATGAATGTCGAATTGTGAAAATGACAATGTTTAGAAGAAAAAAAATCTTTACATATATATTCAATCTTAAAAAAACACCTTATTTTTTTTTTCACTTTCATTCACAAAAAGATATTCAACTCAATCCAAGTTTAGACAATAACATATGAATCACAAAAATCCTAAGAAAGAGAAAACGAGAAAAGAAGGTAAAATATATAATGATAGAGATGAGAGGAGAAAAGTAAAAGAAAATGATAGAAGGTAGGTAGTGGAAAAGAGAGAGAAAAAGGGTGGTGGAAAAATGGAGGTGGAGGGAACGAAGAAAGATAGAGGAAGGTACTGGGGAGGTAGGGGGAAGTAGAGGAAGGTAGAAGGTGGTGAGAGGAAGAGGATATAGGAAGAAAAAAAAATTCTAAAATAAAAGATAATATGTGTTAATCAATTTAACATAAAGAAAGAGATCAAATTAATTTTATTTAACAAATATTTGAATTAAATTGAGTAAAAATATATATTAAAATGAAATTATTTGTCTAAATATAAAAATCAAAATTATTTATACTTTTTTTCATTAATCCTTTTAACAAAGAAGGACTAAACGTTTTTAAAACAATTAATTTATAAATGATTATATATTTTATTTTAAATATGATAAAGTAAAGAAAATAAATTTTGTTAATTTTATTTAAAGTACGTTATTAATTGGATAATTGAATTGGTGAATAGTTTTCAACAATTGTTATGTAATTAATAATAAAGAAAATATTTTATCTTTTATTTTTTGTTTTAGATATTTAAAATGGTTATTAATTTAACTGCACGATTAAGTTAATTTTTCTCTTAATAAACAAATAGATATTTGAGTTACTCAAAACTAAGCATCTATTCAATAATATTAACAATATGCAAAATTCAAAGAAAACTAATGAAACTAAAAATTTTATATTAATACTGTAATATTTTTATCATACTAAAAAAATATTAATATTTAATATACTAAATTAGTTATTTAATTTTTATTTATTTTGCATATGAAAATTAAGAATAATGTATAAATGAAGAATTTTTGTGGAGGTGCATTAACACGTGTTTAAGGGATTACCTACAAGTTAGACTTTCTATTAAGTTTGACTTTCTATTGTGTACATTGAATTAGAATCCTTGAAGTGTTAAGCCATTTCATCTTTCAACCACACTTCGATCAAACAAGCTGAACAAAATATCGTACTTAAGAAATTTAAGTCTTAATTTCACTTATGTTAACATGCCCTATTGGTATTTAAGGGTTTGTCAAATATTAAAAGACATTTATTTGAAGTATTAAATATTTTATTCAAAATATTAACCATAATAAGGTTTAATTTTATGTTTAACTACTAACTTTTGAATTTTATCATCCAGATTTTCTACATGTATTTTCATCATATTTTTGTTATAATTTTCCTATTGATTAAATATTTAACAACGTGTCAACATGTTACGGTAAAAAAAGTGTTAACAAAAAAAAATACTTTGTTTTATTACATAATGTTTATCTAAACAATGTTGTTTGGTATATTTTTTTAACACCCATTGAATATTTAACAAATTAGTAAAATCTGCAAAATAAAATGGAAAATGTGCTAAAATAATTTAAATAGTCAATTGTAAAAAAGTTAATTTGATGAAATGAAAAATGTGTGATTAATGACTTTCATTGTTATGTTATTATGCAGTTGTGGGAATGATTGAATGAAGTTTTTCTATATATTTAGTTGTTCAGTTTATCAAGTCTCTTGTTAGTCTTTGGTTTAAAATCATGGAAGTGGTTATTATTATAATGTAGTTATCTGGATGATTTGGAGGATGAGAAATTATGGTAGATTTCAGGATGCAATTGTTTTCTCTTCTACTATTTTTTAAATTAAGGACTTAGTGTCTATGATTGAGAATAAATTTAAAAAATTAAAGAGTTAGTGTCTGTGATTGAGAATAAATTTAAAAGTATATGAGTAATACTGTCTCTAATTTTTTTGTGTTAAAATTTTTCAATATTCAAACTAGGAAGGGTAGAGTGATTTCACTTAAGGATGTAATATGGAAAGTTTCATCGGCTAATTAGCTCAAGGTGAATACTAATGCTGCAGTTACAGGTTATCCTAATTTAGCTTCATGTACTGGTATATTTAGAGGAAATCGAGGTGAATATGTTGGTAGTTTTTCAACTTTTTTAGAGATGCAAACTTCTATTAATGTTGAATCTATATGAGCTGTTTATGTTTTGGAGGATGTTTGGAGAGATAATTTTCATAGACTTTGGTTAGACATTGATTCTTTTTTACTTTGTTAGGATTTTTTATTCAATCAATGGTTTCTTAAAGATAATGTCGATACTTACATTTTTATAAACATATTTTGTTCAAAGTTTTTTATATTTTTTTTTAAAGAAATCATTATATTCATAAATTAGCTAATTCAATTTTAATTTATAAATAACAATACAAGTGATTTAATATTTTATTTTCGTATATTTATTTATATATTTGTTTTGTAATAGATATATTTTTTCTATATTTCGTGAAGTTTAATTTTATTGTGGATTTTATTGTGAATTTAGTAAGATCCTCATGAATTCTTTTACTTCTTTTAATAAATTTTTATATAATAATAAATTATAGATGAACTTTGATTTGTCATAATAACTGTCAAAATTTATAATAATGAACATTACCTTACCTTATTTACAATTGAAAAATGTGTAATCATATATAATGATAACTCAAATTTTATAATTTCAATTAATTAAACGTTGTCTTAAATATGACTCTTGAAATAAATTATTAAAAAGAAAAATAAACGTATTTTATATCACAACTTATTTGAAAATGTACAAATTATGTATATTATTACTCTAACTATTCTTTTATATATTTTGAAGTAATAAAATTTAATTTTAATCTTAATAAGTAAATAATTGTATATATTAAATGATGATATAATCAATTATATTACATTGAATTAGTTTTATATTTAATTCGCACGCGTAATCTTCTTCTCCTTCACTACGTGTTTGGTAAAAACTAATATACATGCCAATTATAAATTGAAATGATTAAAAGTTAATAAAATTTGAAAATTTGCAAGTTAGTTGATTGAATTAAAGAATAATTGATACAAGATTTTTTCCAATTGACTATTATAACATATAAAAAGAGTCCTAAAATTGTCAATTTCACACCCATACAAAATTAAAGTTTCCAACGAAGAAAATTCTATTCAGTTGTGAGAAAATTGGATGTGATCCATAAAAAAATATGTATGAATAATTAGACTTATAAAATAAAAATATTTAAATTAATATTGAAATTTTGAAATTAGATAAGTATGTGAAGTATGAAAATAAATTTAATTTCATATTGACAAAAATAATAAATTTGGTAAAATAGGTTTGTTTCTGTCACTGACACTGTTTTCTTTCTGGTTTTTGAGCAAACAAACTGAAAAATAATTCACTCACTATCAGTGTTTTGTTTCTGATTTTTGAGAAAACAAACTAAAAAGTAATGAACTTTTCTTAAACAAAAAATAAAGGATTTGTTGTTTGACATGGTCATGCCAAATTCCAAACGACTGAAGGAGTTTTCAAACAGTAAGAATAAGACCAAACAGATTAATAATGTATTTAAAACAACACTTTAGACATTAATGTTGGCTCTTCATTTTTAACGTGAGAACGGGTGATCAAGGTCAATTATTTCTTTTTCTTTTCTCTTTCACATTTCAATTTCTTTTTTCTTCATCGTATATGGTCCTACATAAACCGACGATCTTTTCTAATTTCTGTCTCCATGTATAATCATTTTCAAAATAGTTGAAAGATAATAGAATGTAAAACAAACCAATACTGATAGTTACCATATTCAATTTATATGTACAATGTTCTTACGAGGATTAAGATGTTCTTGCAAATGCTTACTTCTTCTCCAGCCGAAATGTTAGATGGATGTCCGGAAAGATATTTGACGTTCAAGTAAATAATACATCGTATATATTAAATGTAATAATAATGAACGTTTTTAATTCCTAAAGTGTCCTTATTTATATTTATTTTGTGGGTTTTTATCTGAGTTTTAAGCCTAATATAGGAGTATTTAGGACGTCTTAATCTCATGGCAATTGCTTCATGTAGCCCATTATTGATGTGAAGTTTCAATAGTAATTTTATGGGTTATTTACTTTAACCCTATTTTTCTTACATACCTTCCTTTATTCTCTGCCAATGTGGTGGTTCTTCCTTGTGAGCATTCTGTTTTTGGCTTCAATTATGGTACACATTGTTCTTCTGCATTCAATAGATGGTGTTGCATGTTGTCCTCCCCTCATTTTTACTTGGAATGTATGCGGAGTAATGTAGAGTAAGCTTGAGACCGCATTGTAGGTAAGCCTGCATTATTTAGTTGAAAAAGCCACTAAAATGAAAATCCGAAATGGGGAGGTGTTTGAAATTGATGTTGTACCTTCTAATTATCGTTAAGTATTTTAAAGAAGAATTGAAGTTATTCATGCAAGTGAACCCAAACTTTCTCCCTTGAATCATTTTGGGTCATCATAGAGTTTCTAGAATAGGAATAATTTTGGATCTTGTATTTTGATTCAACTACTATAAGGTTTTTAGTTAATTTAAGTCAACAAAGGTTAAGGTCCAATGTTGACTCAAGTGTATATCCATGAGCTAGGTTGACTAAAGAGTCAGTTTTTTATCTAGCTTGGCGAGCAAGGGACTGACAGTCTAACCTTTGTGAAAGTTGTCATGTGTCATACTCACATCAGAGAGGATTTTCCATAGGTAACCACATGTCCTCATGGAGAGGATTTTTCATCTTGCTCTCCAAGTTTGCCAAGTTTGAGTTTTTAGGTTTTGCTTCTACAATTTGGAGACACCATTAGTTTATAAATAAAGGTGTTTCTTCATCTTCTTTGAATTTTGAGTAAAGTTATACTATCATTTTTGTGCCATAATACTCATCTTATAGGTCACCAAAGACTATAGCATGACATGTGGTCTCCATTAGTCATCTTCCTCTAAAGTTAGTCTAACATCTCTAAGAGCACCATCCAAACACCATCCCTTCACCCACAAAGCATCAAGGCCGTAAGCCTAACCTACCAACATCCACCTTGATTCAAAAATGAAACACCGAAATCCAAAACCTAATTCGAAAATTTAGAAACCTAATTCGAAAATCTAGAAAACAAGAAAAGAGACCTTGATTAAAAAATGAAACACCGAAATCCCCAATTTAGATCTCCAAATTCACGAGATAAGAAAACCAAAAATAGAATCCCAATTCGGAGCCCTAAAACGAACCACAATGCCCCTCCCATCCTCTATCGTCGCGAAGATGTTGGATGACGTAGGCCTCTTCGTCATAGAGATGCCGAAAATGAAACCCTCGCGTCATAGGAATGCCTCACCTGAGCCACCTGAAACTCGCCTCTTCTTTCGTGTGATAACCAAGCCAAACCAAAGAAAGGGGAAAAGGAAACAACGCTCCCTTGCTACAAAAAGAAGAACCAAAACCATAAAAGCAATGGGAGAAGAAAGGTTCCCTACAGGTCGAACCAACACACAAAAGGAGGAAGAGGAGCACCTCCCCTCTCTACCAAAATGGACTCAAACCAACACAAGGGTTTGTCCGTGAGAAAGAACCCAAGGGTGGAGGAAGACGAAAATGATAAGGGTTCTTGAAAGGAAATCAAACATTTGGAAAAAATTAATTAGGGTTTAATTGTAATGTATTCAATTAGGATTTAGAAATAATTAGGAATTAACATTTAACACTAATTAACTAATGGTAATCGCCACTGTCCCTTGGCCTTATCTTGTCAAGTATTTTAAAAATTGACAACTCATTGAATGTTGACTAAGGTAGACATTACGCGTTAGCGATTTAAACATCGTTAATAAAAATGACCAAATTAAACAATTTTTACAAATAATGAATCACTTTCAAGGCTGAAAAAACTTGGGGAACTATTTTAAACAAAACTAATAAATATAGAAACAAAGTATTAAACATTCTATTTTTTGAATGAAGATGCTTAATGTACTGAGGACCATGAAATTTCATAAAAACAGTAAAATATAATGCACTAATGAAACTGGTTCTCAAAAGAAAGACCAAAAGGGACAAAGAAATTAAATGAGAGAGAAGAGAAATGCCAACGACTCTTCCCTTTCTCACTAAACTATTATTACATTAATACTAGCGAATACTCTACTCATAGCCCTTCAAGTTTGTGCTCATGCCATTGGATCATGTGCCTTTTCCTCTCACTTGCTTTTCATGTCTTCCACCACGTGTCCATCTGTGGTTATTCCCTTTAATCCCACTGATCGTAAGTCAACTTCCTTACAAATAACCGTATTATTTTTCGGTATCCCATAACGTGTCTCAAATGCACAAATCGTCACCACCTCTCCACGAAGGAGACAATTCAAATAAAACCAGGAGAGTAGGAATGGAATTAAAAGAAATAATGAGGTGTACGAAGAAATGGATGGGGTAGGAAGCAATTGCCTAACCTGATTGTTAATCTCATTATTACTTTAACAACATTATTCTTAATTATGGTCGAGATTATGTCTAACGAATGGGATGGCAACATATTATTCCTTACATATACAATCAAATAAATACAAGATTTAAAATTCAATTGGATAAGGATAATGACTTGCAAACCTCATTAATAGTCTTTCATAATTTGTCTGAAGAGCTTCTTTGGTGCTGCAAATACAAGATTTCAAAATCAATCGGATCAGTTAATTCATGAAACTCTCTTCAATTAAATTATTACATTCAGCTTACCAGGTAATCCAGTGAAATTCTCAAACTGCCCATATGCTTGCCCTATAAACATCTCAAATCCTGTCACAATGGTGACTCCTGCTTCTTCTGCTTCTTTCAACAGTCTAGTCATCTTGGGTGTGTACACAACATCAAAAACTAGGGCGTAATGTTTCAAAGCATGCTGCATAAAAACAAATCATATTGGTCATAATTTTTGTGAGATCAAGATATGAAATAAGCATTTTCAGACACCAATAAACTTATTTCATCTGAATAGAAAACCAACTTCTTCAGCAAATGGAAGAAGATATGATTGGCAATAACATATCAAATTGAAAACTTACACCAGCAATATTTCAAGGTCCTAATTGGTATGGCACATCTACATTAAAGGAACAAACCTTAGAAATTGGTGTCTCGTCAACTTTTGGAATCATTCCAATTGATGTTGTGTTTGCAAGAATCATACCATCCTCCGAATGGAAATTATCCAAATCAGCAAGGGGCAAAGCTTCTCCTCCAATTGCATCAGCAAGTTCTCTGGCTCGATCTGTATATAAACAGTGCAGTACATATGTAATATCTCATTAAATATGTTTCAAATTGACAGGAAATAATAGTTTTGATTATTTCTGCTAAAAAAGCTACACATTGAATGTAAATACTGATGTTGGAAGCTTATCCAAAAGTAAACAATGTTGTGATTGTTTCTGCTAAAAAGGCTACACATTCTTGTTAGAGGACCAAGCAACATCACACCATAAGTACTGCTGTTTGAAGGTTATCCACACGTAAAATGAAAATTTGGGACCATAGAAAATACCATTTGAAGAAAGGAACTCTGAAAGGAAAAAGCACAATAGTGTATACAGCGTAAACAAAAGAGGAAAACTGAAACAGGTTTGACATTACCATTAACTAAATCCAATTTTTCTTAAACTCGCTATCAAGATATCAGGAGAAATATAACCCAAAAGAAAAACAACTGAGATGCTTCAAACCACTGATTTTGTACCCAAAACTTGAACACCATATAAGTTTTTACTAAAATTATTGTTCTCTTCTGAACCCAGAGACATTTCTCATCCAAAACATCAATATTAAGAATTGAGCACATTATCAGTTATCTCCTACATAGGATGTTTTGTCAGAAACATCCGAGAAGTAACTTTGAAAGTTTAACACGCTTTAACTTCAAGAAAGAAAAAAGCAAATCATGAAGTTTACCGTAGGTACGATTCGCAATCACAACCCTTGCTCCTTTCTCTTTCGCACCATAAGCAACTGCTTTCCCAGCACCACCGGCCCCAATTACAACAAACAGCTTACCGGCTAATGGAGAAAGAGTTGTGCTACTACCATTATGTTTACCTGGCCAAGAAGTAATTGAAGCACAAACACACAACATCTTCAGAATAACAGTTACCAACAACAGTGATTGAACATTGGTTAGCAACTGAAGATGACAACTACCTCGTAACCCATCCTCAATTGCAGAAATAGCACCAACGTAGTCTGTGTTATACCCAATTAATTTCCCATCAGTTGGTCTTCTGATAATGCAATTCACAGCCCCTATAGACTGTACTCACAACCAATTGGAAGAATTTAGATAAACGAAATAAAATCATTTCCAATTATCAATCCAAAATTGTGAATAGTAAATCATTTTACCTTAGCCACTGGATCAACTTCATCACATAACTTAACTGCCGTCTCCTTGTGAGGAAGGGTAACACTGATATACAAATGCTAAATATCAATTTCAATTTCGAAATTTTCTTATATAAATTGAAAATTTCTTAAGAAGTTGGAACCTGAATCCCATAAAATCCGTAGAAGAGTAAGTCCTGAGAAAATTGGCAATGTCATCCACCAATAGAATTATATAAACACCGTTAAAACCAACTGACTTGAAGGCTTCATTCAGTAACATGGGTGATTTACTCTGACTGACAGGCTTTCCAATAAGCCCATATACTTTTGTATCAGGTGCCAGTGCTCTGAAATTGTATAGATGCAATAGATCCTTAAGTGAAGGTTGACCAGGAGCTGAAACTACTCCTGACTCAAGAGTGCCAAAAGTCAGATATCCACCAAATTTCGCACAAAGTACACGAGAAATCAACCCCCTATCACCCATAACAATTCCAATCAACGGAACCTGTAAATTAGAACAGTAGTTATCTTTACAATAACACAAATTAAAGTCAGTAATGGATAAGATCAACAATGGAGTATAGAAAAGTTGAATAAAAAGTTAAAACTTCTTGTTAAATTTCCGTTTCTAGACATACATGCCTTACTTGAGAATGCACCGTTATTTGAAACATGCGTGCTACGTCAGCAATGTCCACAGCAGTTGTTGCAATTTTCACAATGTCTGCTCCCGTTGCTTGTATTCTTGCTACAAGGTTGCCCAGATCCTCAGTTGAAGGAGTAAGTTCAAAGTTGTGAGATGAAACAATGACCCTGGTTTGATTGTATGTCTTCCCACGTATAGAGTCATAGAATTGATGCGCCACCTTTAGAGATATATGACATATAGGAAATGTTTCATCTAAGTTTCGGAGTTCAAACATTATATAATCTGGATTTCATCAAATGGGGCAAAACATTAAACGGAAGCGAAAAACAACCTTAAGTTCAACGTCGATGTAATCAGCTCCCAACTCCATTGCTACCCTTAGTGCGTCCAACCGTTTGTTTTCGTCACCATCATACATACCACCCTCCCATTTGGGCCTTAGAAAAGCATTGAATTTTCATCATTCAAAGAGATAAAATCTTCCGATTTCAAATGACATCATAGCTAATGGTCAACAGATTCAAAATATTTCAATCTGATCATTTATACAAGACTCGTCCATCCAAAAACTTTAATACATTGTAATTATTTCTCTTTATAAAAATTCTGCATATAGCTCATTTCGGTCAGTATAAAATTTTCAACTTTCTCTTGAAATCTTTCATGTGAATAACTTCATATTTGAATTTCTCATATGGGATAAAAATAAGTTGATTGACTTGTATAATCAATTATGGTTATGTTCTTTGTAGAAAGATTATCGATTTTGAAGTGTTATATGTTATTATCATTTATAGGTGTTTTATTTTTGCTTTCGTTATTATAAAATAAATAATTAAAGTTAATAAATAAGAATATTATATTCTATTTCACCTTATGTGAGGATCTGAAAATTGGGCTAAGAGTTGTTGGACTTTATGTTGATGCAACCAGGCCCTTAAAAATTAAGACACCCTGACTTTAGAAAGGGCTTTTCAAAGTCTGGTTCATTAGCTTAAAGACCTTCTCTCTCTAGAACTCTTGTCCCCTTTTTCCTCTGCCTTCTCTCTACCATGATTGTTCATTGAGTCATTGCATTGTTGATTAGGTGGTGTCAACTTGTTCCTGGAGTCACAAGCTTCGCAACCATCCGAATAGTTTTACGTTCTTCAGCGGGTAAGTAGTTTTCCTTTTCCTTCACTGTTTTGGAATCTAGGGCATGCTAATCCTCGTGGTTGCATGTAGCTAGTAAAGTTCTTCCTTATTTTTCTCCTTTCTGTTTTCTTCAAAATGTCTTCCATCACCATTGGGTGATTTGTAGGGTCTGGTAGCATCTTTGCTGTGCAAAGCACCGTTGAGGCATTCCTGTGAACCTAGCAGTTCAACCCTAAGGTAAGGGGAGCTGGGTTTTGTTTCTGTTCTGTGAAATCTTTGTATGCATGAGTTGGGATTTGTAGAAATTGTGAAAGAATGCATGTGCAAATGGTGTGTTGTACTTTGATGATAGTTGAGCTGAAATTTGATGATTCTGCCTATTGGAACATGTGCTTTTGGTTGGTCATATTTTGAACTCTGAATTGATATTTAGGAACTGGTATGGATGATGTATGATGCTGATATTGAGTGGTTGAGGGAAGTGAATTCTGTTAGACAGGTTAATAGATAAATAGTTAAATGAAGTGGGTGTGTTAGGTCATTTTGAGGAACTGAGATAACAATTTTGAGCAGTTGATGTCTAGAGTGTAACTGGGCTGTTGAGACACCTTAGGCAAGTCATTTGTGACTTGTTAGGATCATAAAACTGGTCTAAAACCTGTTCATAATGGCAGAATTGAAATTGGGTCTCTTAGTTGAGCAATTTGATGTTATAAGGTGTAAAATAAACTTTAATCATCCTAGAATTTGCAATAAGAAGGTTTAGAAACGTCTAGATAGGTTTAATTAGGTCTAAAGTAAGAATTAGAGGTGTTAGAAGTTAGGAAATTGAACTAGAAATGGTAAATGGGGGTGTGAGATGCTTAAATCTGCAGAATTTCATTCTGTAGATTATGTAGTCTTGCTATGCGAATTGTCTCGCATAGCGAGACCCTGTAAGGAGGGTGTCACTGTTTGGTTATTCGCTATGCGTCTTGTGCTCTATGCGAATAACCAAAGAACCATGCTCTCTGTTTGAGCTCTCGCATAGCGAGCTGGGTGCGCTATGCGAGAGGCCTGAGGTCCTGCACCTCTGTTTGCTAATTGGCCTTGCGAATTTAAGGTGTGCGCTATGCGAATCAACCATATTTCGCCTTGCGAGAAGGGGTGCGCTATGCGACCAGTCTAGGTGGATTTCACGCTTTTCTTCTTCTATTTGGATTGTTTGATTGACAGGGTGTCAGGTATGTTTATCTATTAAATTGTGTGGTTAGAAAGAACCTGATTGTTAATTATAATGATGCAAATTGAGTATGAATTGGACATCTCAGGGTGAGATGATTGGAAGTCATTGTAGAGGTTTGTTGTTATCTTGTATAATTGTATGGAGCTTTGAAATGGTACGTCCATCCCTACACTCTAAGCATTGTTCATGCTCAAATAGAGATGAACGGTGTGAGTAGCGAGAGTAGAGAGAGGTCCTCGTCTATAGGCTTAGAGTATAGCCATAGACTGGTATGGGGATTTACCTTGCATAGTGTTGGGGAGGGCTAGCTAAACTATGCAAGTGCAAGGACTACCAATAGTTCGACAGTTATACAAATCCGGATGAGTCGTGTTGAGTATTTGATGCATGGTTTGAATTGTATGCCTTTGATTATTCTCTTGATATGTAACTAAACAGGATGATATTGATTGATTGTGCTATATGTATATTGTTTGTTTATCTAGCTCACCCTTGCTTCTATGTTGTGTGTTGCTTGCGTATGTTTTTCTTTTGCGATGATCATCCACTTGGATGTGAGCATATGTTGAGGAGGTGTCACTGGAGCAGGTGCTGGAGGACGCTGATGCTGAAGTTTAGTTCCATAGGATTTCTGAAGTAAACTTATGTCATTTTGAAATACCCTTTTCTATAATATGTCTAAGTTTTAATTTCTGATACTTCTTGGATGACTATAATCCCATACTTAATATGTCATTCTACTCTAACTGTTCTCTTTTATTTAAATGGTAACATCTATATTATATGATTATGGTTTTTATATAATTGGGATGTGACACCTTACATTATTTATTTTTTCCTTTTTTTTTATTTCCTCACTTTTTCATGTCAAAATTAAATACTAAGTTGGACTTATTGTTGCCATTTTAATATTACAATAAAATTTTATTTTTTATTTTTACTTCACATTTCATCAACGCGAAGCATTTCATGGGTGAGGCTGACCATAGTCTCTTTGCTAAACTAGTAACAGGTATAATAATAATTCATATAGAGACTAAGTTGATTCAGAAATAGAATAATTTTACTGTTTCTTGAGAAAAAATAAAACTAAATCATTTACGAAAGAGAAAACATTTATTACTCAAGAAGTTCATTTATACCATTTTATATAAGAAGATACACCTTTTTTTTAAGCATTTATTATTTTTTGTTAAATAATTTTATCTTTTACTAAACAAAAGTATTCTTTTATTTAATAAAATATGTAGTTCTTCAACTTCGTAACTTCTTTATTTAAAGATAATTTATTTAACTTTTTAACATAAAAAAAAGAACCGCATACATGTTTTTAAATTCTTTTACACAATTATATATTTTGTTAAAGCTGTATTATTTAAATATAAGCTTAATACTTATTTTGGTCCCTCGAAAGAAGGGTTGTATTCAAAATAATCCTACCTTTCTTAAAAAGTAACAATTGGAACCAACTTTTGAAAAAAATGTTCAAGTTAATCCCTAACAGCGTCAAAAATTAAACGGTGCAGCTGTCTCGTTGGCCAAAACTTAATGAGCTGTCCATTTTTTCTGATACATAACACGCTACGTGTCAATATTGAATTTAAAAAAAAAAAAAGTTACTGCCACATCAGTTTCATCTTCTACCTCCAGAACAACAAGGACTCATCAAGGAACCCTTCTTTCCTTGTTCTAGCTTGGGATTCTCGCAAGGAAAGGCCAGGTTCGGTGACTCTAGCACGGTGTTTCCCTCATTTCAATAGGTGTCACAACGGCGACGTCTCTACGACGCGAAGAGTTTTCCCCTTTGAAGTAACCTGCGAAGGTGGACGCGGTTTGGGTGCGAATAGCGGTGATGCGTTACGAGGGGTACCGACAATGGCAGCAGAGGGAATCGTGGTCCCAATCTTGTAATTTAGGGTTTCTGATTTGGGAAATTTGGGTTCCTTTATGTTTCCATGTTTCAGATTAGGGTTTTGAATTGGAATTTAAAATTGGGTGTTATTTTGAGAATATAATTCTGGGTGAAATCAATGAGTAGTGAAAGCTTTAATTCTAGGAGTGAATATAATTCGGATGCTTGTTATTAGACTTTGAATAGTGAAAGATGTGGCCACAGTGAAATCAATGAGTAGATTTGGAGATTACAGGTTGCAGTATTGTACTCTTGAGTCCCAGTGAGAAATATTTGAATCTGAAAACAATTAAAACTTGGCTAATTCTACATTACTTGATTTTTCTCAGTTCTTCTTTTGCACCAAGGAACTTCTTAAAGGACCAATGTACTATGCTATGACTATTACTTTGGCATCCATAATATACTGGAGAACTTCTCCTATCTCCATTGCTGCAATATGTAATCTTTGTGCAGGAGATGGTAATGTTGCCACCGGGTGTTCTTTTAAAATATCAAATTAGGAAAGAAAGAAAAAATCACCTCTACAACCCACCTCCCCTCCAACCACCATCATGGGACGAATGCGAAGATCCTTTGCTCCATCTATTCGAACAAGATGAACACCCTTCGGAAGAAGCCATCCCTGTAAAAAAAATCCCACCTAATCTATTTTTTCTTACAATTTTAACCTCTCTGCCACGAAACTGTCACGAAACTGCCACACAATCACTTAACATTGACATCTCATCAAGTTTAGTCCATGGGGGCAGTTGCAACATTAAATTTTTGATGATGTTAGCGAAAAGGATTAACTTGGACAGTTTTTTCAAAAAGTGAGACCAATTACTACTTTTTAAAAAAGGTAAGAAGATTTTGAACACAACCCCTCTTTCGAGGGACCAAAATAGGTATTAAGCCTTAAATATAATAAAAATATGGATAAACAATAAACCATAAACATCTTTATTTCATAGGTCATAACAAAGACCTTTTCATTGATCAATAAAACAAAAAACAATATAAAACTCTCTAAAGCGTTATGTGGTTGAAATTATTGTGTATTAATATTTTTTAAAAGTATTTTTCTATTAAATTTATATAATAAATACTTGTATTTAGAAAAGAATAACAAATTTTATGATACATGTTAACATAAAATATATTAAAGAATAATAATAAAATTTATTATAAGAGTTTAGAAACTGTGTTTTAGAATTGATAATATGTTTAAAATAATAAGACTCAATTATTTTAATATTAAAATTTAAAATATAAATATAGATTTTATAAACAAGTTTTTATTATTTAAAAACATATATTCCTTTTAAAAACCTTTCTCTTAGAACTCTCTTTCTTTTTTCTATATTTTTTTATCTTCCATTCATCTATTGAAGATCGGAGACCACTCAAGTTATTCTTAGACGAGCTCTTCTTCAATCAATTTCTCCAATAAAGTAAGTTGGTTTTCTATCTTTTTCTTTTAGTTTATATGTTCTTTCAGTGTACGTAAATAATCCTGGTTTGCATGTAGTGTTTGAATATTACATACGAGTTTCTGCTAATAAGTAGTTCTAATGGTATGTCATGATTATTTTTGTGTTATTCCTAGGAATAGATAGGACATTTTGTGAGCTTGAAAGGATTTGGGATTCCTTAGAGCAATTGTATTTGTCTTTCAGGGAAACTATTTACACATTTTTTATGTGATTGGTACCTTGTAATTGCTAATTGTATGATTGTATGATGATTTGCTTGCATGATTGAGCTACGTGATGAAATATGATAGGTTAAATTGAGATTTGAGTTTTGATTTGGCTTATTTGAATTGTATTTTGAAATTGAAATGTTGCCTAATTAGTATTGCATATCATATTGTTTAAATTAGTGAATGTTGTGTAATTCAAATTTGGTATGTTTTGACATCTGTGTTTACTATTGGTCTAAATTTGCAGGGCTTGAATGACATAATGTTAGCAAAATGATGAAGATGAAGTTTTGATGATGTGCAAATCAAGTCAAGAGAAATGAAGATTCAAGAATATCTTATGAAGACTTGTATTGCGTTGGAAAGCTTTTGTAATAATTGTAGTTTATTGTCTAGGACTTAGATTTTCATTGGTTTTAATTCAATGTACTTTCATACTTTGTAATTGATGTTAAGAGTCAAAATCATACTGTTTTAATCGATTAAAACTAGTATTAATCGATTAAAACAAGTAAAAGCTGAAAACTCAACTTTTTCTGTTTTAATGGATTAAAAATCATTTTAATTTATTAGCTAATCGATTAAAATTCATTTTAATCGATTAAAGTTGATCGTTGGAGTTTTTTGCTTTTGAAAACTAGCCGTTGTACTCATTTTAATCGATTAACACTTATATTAATCGATTAAAAGCGTTAAATGGCCAGTTTCGAAGAATTGAAGAGTATTTGCTTGAGTCTATATATAGGCTCCCTTTATCCATCATCAAAAACTCTTCCCTTGTGCTTTAGAACTCAGAAATCATTGTTAATTGTGTGTTCTTGTTCGGCTTGAAAAACTCTCGTCTGTAGAGCTGGTGAATTGCTACTACGGTGACGGAGGAATAGCCGGTTCATCCTTGGCGCGTCTAAGGAGGTGTGTGGAAGAGGATCATCCTTCGTGAAGTATTCGAAGGAGGTGTTTCATCATTCGTGAAGTATTCGGAGAAGGTGTCTCATCCTTTGTGAAGATTCAAAGGAGGTGCATGTTCATCTCTTGTAGTTTCAAGAGAGGTGATTTATAAACTCTTACAAATTGTTTCTTTGTGATTGTAATTTATAATTGTTTTGTGATTAGTGAACTGTTTATCTTGGTTTGAGATAAGCGACTGGACGTAGGATTGGTAAGATCCGAACCAGTATAAAAATCATTTGTGCAAATTTCTCTCAACCTTACTCTTTTTATTTATATTTATTATTTGCATAGTAAGATAAATTGAATAGAAATTAGAAGGCACACGTTTGAATTAAAAACCCTTTTGGTTTGTTATTCCACGCTAATCATTCCGCTGCAGCCGCTCTGACACATAAATCTGCAAAATTATGTTGTACAAAATTATGCAGACTTACTTGACAATAATATACTCGCTAGGCGAAGCCAGAGTAAGAAAGCTACTATGTTGGTGGTCGTTGAGCAAGAATATATTCGTTAGGCAAAGTCAAAGTTAAAGAGTAACTGACTTGGTGGTCGTTCGGAGAAAATATACTCGTTGGACAAAACCAAAGTCAGAGAGATCATTAACTTGATAGTAACTGAGCGAGACAAGTCTTACTGAACGACTTTTGGAAAAACTTAAGTTTATGAGTTCCAGTGATTATTTTGATGGGCGAGCTAACTGGTTGTTGGGCAAGTGAGTTTTCAACACTACCCATTAAGAGAGTAGATATTCTTGCTGAGCGAAATTACAAAGCCTGAATTTATTTTCTTATATGCTATATTTTGATAAGTTTAATATATGATATTTCAAATGTTAAAAATGATAGTTTGTTTATGATGTTTATGTCTAAGAATTGTTGATAGATTTATGGATAAATATGCATGTGAATAATGATGTATGAAATGGTGATGATGATGAGCTTGTTAATGGATACGTTCTATGTGTTCAACGTAATTTCAGGGATCTCATAGGAATATTTTACGATGGTTTTTTTTAGTGTATATATTGATATATGGGTTTAATATTTGGAGTTATCTTGTTACTCTAATAATCATCTAATCTCAAGTAGAAAATGGTGGAATATGTGGTGAAAGGTACATGAGGTCCTAGTTTAGGGGTTTTACCTTGATTAAAGATGTTAACGGAATATAGTAGGATGAAACTCATTAGCAATAACTCTCAAAACATAAATTACCACCATAAGTGCATAACTTGCTAAAGTATGATATTAATACATGTATTATGTGTGACATGGTTGTTGTCGTGAATGGATTATGTGTGATAACATCTTTATTCCCATTTTATGAATGCTTTTTTATACATTAATTTACCATTTCTTGTGTTTTTTTTTTTCATAAATGATGTGAGCAAATGATAAGGTAGTAGTTGATCTGAATGAAAGTCATGCAACAATTTAGTTACTAAATAGATCTAGTTGTATTTAGTCTTTTTGAAGAAATTTATTGTTCTTTATTTTTTATTTTTTTCAGTATCTTGTATAAAAATATTATATGTATTTTTTATATTTTAGATTCTTTTGATAATTGTAATAACATTAAATATTTTAAATGATTTGTTCTTAGATATTAAATATATAATATTTGTTTTAGTAGGCATATACTATTAAATATAATGTTAAATTTAATACATCCTTTAAATATTTAGTATTTGATACTAAACAACATGTAGTAAAATTCAGGTTGCTTAGATAATTTTTTCATAAATAATTAAAAAAAACAATTTTTTCATAAACTAAACTTCGATTATGTATTTCTAGACATTCTCTTATGTAACTTTTTATTATTTTTATTTTTAAATTATATATAAGTTAAGTTTAATTTACAAAAAAAAAAACTTCACTTTGTTTTTTTTTTTATAAATACTTGTGAAAAAACTTGTTGAAAAGATACCCTGAAAAATCATATATTCTAGAGATTTTGTTAAACCTAAAATTTTAAAAATATCTTAACTGAAATTATTTTAATTTAATTATGAAATATTTTTGTTGCACAATGGTATTTACCTTTGAATTTTAATTATAGAGTAAAAAGCGAATTATTAAAAGATAAATATATTTGTATGCATAAAAACTTGAATTATTTAATTTAAAGTCTCCAAGTTAATTAGTAATGTGATTAGTCTTCATAATGATATTTTGTCTTAAAATAGGCATTTATGTCTCTTCTATTATTAATAAAAATATTTTTATATTCTTATTTATTTATTTTTATTTTTATATTTACATTTATCCTTTCTACAATTATATTTACTTGTTTAAAAAATCATATGGAATAATAAAAGTAGTCAATATAGTTATTAATTTATTTTTATAAGAAAATTTATAATTAAATATAACATCATTTTATAATATTATGAGCGAGGTGAACGTTTAAAAATAGTCCATTAAAAAATAAAGCCAATTTAAGTCTCGTCTTATCGTATAAAGAGATACATATATTAAGATATTAAGAAGAGAGAATGTGAGATGAAAAATAAATGCAAATTTTCCTTTTTCTTCTTTTCTTGAACTAAAACACACAGAGAGGGAGAGGAATTTCAACCTGTACGTGAACAACAATGGTAGCGGACGGTGATGAATGAGAGTGTTAATATCTTGAAAGGGATAGAAAGTGTTCAACGAATCCAATCGAAGTTCGACGAGGTCTGCACCTTCAGCTTTGGCTTTATGCATATCCATCTTCATTTTTTCAACTGATTCCGCTATTACAGGGACGCAGAGTAAGGTTGCATTCTTCCTACCTACTGATGGAGCCGTGATCTGAAGAATGCAAAAGCAAACAAAAATTAGGTTGAAATTGAAGCAGTGGAAGAGAAACGAGGAAGATAAGAGAGTGAGTTACGAGAACGTTGGAAGAATCCATCTGAAAAATTGAGGTGAATTTTGGAAGACTTCACAGCACATGTGTTAATGTACTTAGCCAATCAAACTAATCTATTTATCCTTTTCTTTATTTTATTTTTTTTCACCAAAAAACAACCATTGGATGGAAAAGACTGAGCTATCCAAAAGATATTTACTGAAAATATTGATTTCATTTTACAGTGATGCAACCATTTGAACAGCTTTATAGTACAATGCATTCAATAATATAGTCCTTTTGCATTCATGCTTCAAATGCTTGGACAAGATTAATTAATAAGAAGATAATCCATATTTATATTCATTTAATATACATGGGATAAAATAATTATAAAAAATTAAATTTTTTATATTCTTTTAAGAGATAAATAAATAGATAAAAATGATATCAAATGTAAAAAATATGTATTAAAATATAATTTATCTCTTTATTGAGCATATGTGTGGTTAAACATTCCATGTTGACATCATATATGAATATGATACATAAAAAGTATCACCGGATTAATAAAAGAGACACTCATAATTGTTGCATAATCAATTATGACCCTTTGTAGTTTATGTAGTTTGTTGTGTATAAGTAAATTATTTAAAATTTTGTTTGAATAATTCTGGTTATGATTATGTACATCATAAGATTAATTTGTTATTTATTTATTTATTTTGTCACTGACTTTAAGTATTGTTATCAACATGCGTGATTTTGTCAAAGGTTTGGATTTAAAAAAGTAGTAATTTATGAAAAATGATGGTGCCCATACTTTTTAAGAGTTTAGATTGACACAATTTACAAATAACATTATCAATTGTTCTTGAATGCATGAAGAAGGTAAATATGATAATGTACACATGTCCCCATGTTATGATTTTTATTATCAACCCTAATTAGTATTTATTTTACTATTAATTTAATAAATTATGTAATTTTATATTTTATTTATTAAACATATCTATATAATTAATATACATTTTATATGTAATTAATATACATTTTATATGAAAGTTCTTTTTCAAAAGAAAACTTATCTTTGTAAATTTAAGAAATTATACGAAATATTTCTACCATCATATTACTGCTCTAGTATAATACTATATAAATCAGCAATATAATTAAACAAAAACTAATAATTCAATCCATCACATTTTATTAAATACAAGTCAAAATCTCACCTTATTTATCAGATTTTCTCGTTTACATCATAATTATAATTTCAACAACAACAAAATTATAACTAATTATGTTTTATCCTTAGCTTTAAAGCAACAATTAATGTTTAAAACCAAATGTCTATAATTTAATTCAATACTCATTACTCAACCTAAAACATAGGCACTTGAGTGTGTTGAGCAAATTCTGATATTTGACACCTATCATAATTCATTTGTGCTTATCAAGAGCTATACTTATAGGTTTATATAGGATATTAATTTAAGGTAAATTTCTTATATATACAAGGTCTGATACTTTTTCATATTGAAGTTATTGTAGGAATCTCGTTCAATTCCCACAATTAGATATTTTCCTCTACATGAGTTAAATAGTAATAGATTACTTGAGAATTAAACTGTAAAATAATTGTAGAGAGCTTGAAAGATCTCTTTCACTCTCATTCTATATATAAGAAAATTGTAATACAAAATACATTATAAATAAAGTAATCCTAAACACAATATAATCATGATAAATAGAGTAACTCTGACACAATATAATCATGATAAATAAGGTAACCCTAGACACAATATAATCATGATAAATAGGGTAACCCTAGACACAATATAATGATGATAAATAGGATAAATATTCTAACAAGATTCAAGATAACATCTACAAAATCTCTCTCAATATATTACCTAACACCACATCACATCAATGTAATACTCTCTCCCTAGGAGCCACTACATTCACAACATCACATTTATCATATAATCTTAAATCATCAAATGATGTCATAAATATATATGTTACCTCAACCCAAACTCATCACATAGAACAAATCACTTACTATTTATTTCAAATTACATGTTAATAATTCATCCTTTAGTTTCTCTTACATTTACATAACATTCAATTACAATATTTTCGTTAATTATACCAAAATTGTGAAAATCATTTCTCTAGTCACAAACTTCCAATCAAAGATTCTAATGGTTAAAATGAAGAATTGTGTGTCTTGAATCAACGATCAAAATTTCAATCTAATCTAACGGTTAACAAGCGAGAAACTTGATTTTACAAAGCTCAGTAAAAAAAAAATCAAGGTGACTCCTAATGCTCAAAATGTTGCACCTAACACCAAAACTCCTGGAGCTCACTGACTTTTGTGTGCTCAGTGGTCCATTGCGTCAAACGTTGTAGACCACTAGAACTCATTGTTTTAGGTTCTTCGCTTGGTACCCAAGGGTTCTACTGTATAGTTCGGCGTTATGGCAGATATAAAAGAGTTTTAACATGTTTTAAACTAGTCCATCGGGTATTTTTAAGTCATTTCAAGGCTTTCTTATGTCATATAGACTCCTTCCTTTTTAAAAATGAATCAAATACACCAATGCACCAATTTGAAACATGTCAAAAATAAACCTTCTATTTTTCCCAATCCCGTTTGTTTATAAAAGTTGCACCCCAATTACTCAATTCAATATAAGGAAAAATAGTCAATAGAACAACCCAAAAATCATGTCATCAAAGTGCAATCACAACATAAACAATCATAGATAGTTACCACAACCTTTTCATCATCATCATAAATAAAAGAAATCAACTTATGTATTCCAACATTAATAAATAAATAAAACATCTAGAAATAGAAACCAAACAATCAAACAAACTCCAATGGTTCTCATCACAAACATTTCAATGTTATGAAAACCTTAAAGCAATCGTATTTGAGAATATTTACTAGTCTCCCTTACCTTAAAAACAACTTGTTCTCAAACAAATCTCCGAGAGTTACCTTCAATTAGTGACTTATACCCAAGTGTCCAAACAAAACCAAAATTTAGTATATAGTTGGTTATGATGAGAGAATCACTTATATCAACTATCTTTACTTAGATTGATGACTATAACATTATAAAACTAACAAAGAAGGATTTAATAGAATAAATAGAAATTCACTTTATACTAAAAATCGTTTAGTTCAAAATACTCTTTAGACTTCCATTTTTTGTGGTGTGATTAGTTTATAAAAATATATGAAGTTAGAAGGTGATTGTGAGTGAAAAAAGAGAGGAAGAATAGGATGATGTAGGCACGAAAGAAGAAAAGAAGAAACAAGTTGCGGGCCTATGTTATGATTTTCATTCTTATCCTTTACCCCTTATGTTATAATGTTATATAATTTACCTCTTTCTTCACATATTACATTTTTGAACTAGGATAACAAAAATTACTTCCATTTTAGAAATGTGTGTATAAAGAATTAAATATGTTTTTAATCCTTAAATTTTGACTAGAAATTGAAATATGTTCCTATATCAAATTTTCAAATATTTTGGTCCTCAAACTTTTAAAATAAACATAAATAATGTTCTTAATTCAATTGCGTTAATTTTTTTTTGACATGTTAAACAGTTTTTGAGGCAAACATTTGAGCTTTTATACCGTTTGACATGATTTAACTCAAATGTAAGTCTAAAACGTTATATAACATACAAGAGAAATTTAATATTTTTGTGTTAAGAGTATTATATTCATTTTTTAAATTAGATAACTCAATATTAAAATTTGAGACATCGACGAATTTCAATTTCGTGTCCAAGTTGAGAAATTACAAAAATATTTAACTCGTCTATAAATAAATAAATATTGTATAAATGGGACAAAAAAATAACTTCCTTAATTTGAACATAAAAGTGAGATTAGATGAGTGATCAAATATGAAAATGTTTGTTAAAATTTGAGACAATTATGAATAATTTGAATACAATAGAGATAGGAAAAATAACTTCCTCAGTTTGAACATAAAAGTGAGATTAGAAGAGTGATCAAATATCAACATGTTTGTTAGAATTTGGAACAATTGTGAATGATTTGAATATAATACAAGTGTAAAAGATTTATTCAATAAATATCAAATAAAAAACATTAAAAAAGATTAAATAAAAGCGCAAAAATCCTCCAAACTTAAAATTGTGGATAAATGATAATTGAGACTTAGTTTTATTGGAATTTGATAAATAATGCTTCTTTTGATATAGTATTAAATTTTAATTATAAGTTTAAAACATTTTTTTTCATTATCATTTTTTACTTTATTATGTTTTTTTTTTTCATTTCATTTCAACATTTTTATTTCTCTTTTTGACTTTGTTTTTTCATTTTTCTTTACATTGAACTAATAATTAATATGCGAGAAGAAAATGCAATGTCATTCTTTTGTTTAAGAGTGATGCCTCTTTAGGACAATTTAAAAGTTCATTTTTAAAGCTCAAATTTGTTAGTAAAAGACTATTATTTAAATTTGGATTAAATATATTTTTAAAGGTAAAATTATAATTTATTTTTGTCTTTAATTATCAACTTTTAGAAATATATATATATATATATATATATATATATATATATATATATATATATAATCATTATTTTAACATAGTTACGTTATTAAATATATAAGAATTATTATATTTTATGAGTGAATTTCATAAAATGATTTAATTAATTAATGGTTTAATATAATCAATATTTTAATTTGTTGAGAGGTTAAATTAAAATATTAAAACTTACAAAAAATAATAAACATAAGTTATATAAAAAATCATAGTCTCATTTATAAACACATTCATTATTTCTGGATCAATGTTTAATAAGTAAAAAAAAATTAATATCATTTTGTTAAAAAAAATCATATTCCTTCGTTTTTTAAATATTGGAACCAAAATTTATTAAAGTATAAAATCTATAATCTAAAAGCAAAGTTTAATATTGCTTTCACATGCCATTTATTTTTCTTATCTCAAGTTCTATATTTTTATCCTTAAATTTCAAGCCTTTGATCATAAAGACTTTGTTTTATTTTTTTTATTTGTTATAAATTTATTGTTGCAAATTAATGAAAAGGAAAATAAGTTTGAACGAAACACGATAGTATTCATACTAGTTTGATGGTTCGAAATTGACGATATCGATAATCAAAATCAATATTGATCAATTTCGTTAAAGAATATTTCATCTTATATGCTCGTTTTTTCTTCATTATTTTTCTGATTTCATAAGCAAAAACTCAAACTCAGTAACAAACTAAAATGAGAAATAATCAAATTTAAATTATTTAATTAATATAGTATAAAACTTTATTATTTTTTTCAAACATTGATTATTAAAAGAAATATAATTTATAGTAAGCTTATTTATAAAATTTCTATGTTTGGAATGGAATGAAATGAATTATATACTAAAAAGATAATATATATATATATATATATATATATATATATATATATATATCAATTTTAATATTAAGAATGACAATGTGGACGAGATTATCCTGTCAGCTCTGTCATTAATCTGTGTGGATTATGTGGAAGGAATTTAAATGAGTCTGAGTCAAAATACTTAACTCCATGCTTTTTCTTACAAGTTTGTAGATTAGCTTGTAGAGTCCGTCTCACATTATCATTCACAAAAGAAGAATTAATAATTTTTAAAATTGTAATATAAATGCAAATTTTAATTATAAATTAAGTCAAATACATGAATTTTTAAATTATAAAGGTTGAAATTTAAAACAGTAATTAATCACTTTTAGAATTATTATATCAATAAGAGTTTTAACAATCAACATAATAATTTTGATAAATAATTTTTTTTTAAAATTATCATATACATTTTTTTTAATTATAAACAAGATAATTCATGTTTTCTTTAATTTATTATAGAACTTTAATTATCAAACAAGTGTAAAATTAGTATGATAAATAATATTTTTTAAGTAAAAAGTTAAGGGCTTTTAATTTCTAAATTTGATATGTTTTCAACTTTCGAAGTATGAATATAATGTATTTGAGTTATAATGTGTTAAACCATGTATATATTGAATGTTAACATTATTTAGTGGAAGTTATTTATTGTGGAGGTTATAATATTATTTAAGATTATTAGAATGAGTTGTCAGAAAAATAATAATATTAGGGTTTTAATTGTCTTTTGAAGAAGTTTATGATCTTCACAAATTAAGACACATTTTTCAACATCCCTCTTACCCTTAAATTTCTCTAAACTTTCCTCCTCTACTCAAAATTTCCCACAAGCGACACTTTTCATATTTTTTATTTCCCTGTCGTGTCTTTTGAGTTTGTCCTTAAATTTTCCATGAGATATGGTTCATTAGTTCATCTATCGACAATCGTTCTCAATTCATCGTTCTTAGCTCATCAATCGACGACATCATCATTCTCAGTTCATCCGTCATTACTCTTTGTCATCGCTCATCGGTTAGGGTTTAGTTGCGCTTGCCATTGCACTCGTCGGCCTGGTTTCAGTTACTCTCGCCATTGTGCTCGTTGGCCTAAGTTCAACAAACTAGAGCACTTGTCAACTAAGGTTAATCACTTCATCATTAAACCTACGCGTTTTGGTGAGTTCATCAACCTAGGCGTTCTGGTGAGTTCATTGGCTAGTCATTGCCCGCCGACCATTAATCGTCTTCGTAATGCATTATTTTCTGCCCCAACATTATTTAGGACCTCCAAGGTATTTCTTTATTTTGAGTATTCCCTAAAAAATTTCTTTATTTTGAGTATTTACTAAAATTTTTCTTTATCTACGAGGATTCAAACTCTCGTTATCTTATCTAAATGAAGATTTGGTGGATGAAGTGTTTATAGTATTCGATGAATCACCAAGGGGGTGAGAACGATCATACAAAGGGTATCTATCATCCCTTACCTTTTTTTACAATGCTTGTGCCTTATAGTAAAGATTGAAAATATAACTTACCTGAAACTAATGTATGATGTGTATCATTGTAGGACAAGTTTTCACTTCAACAACCATAAATCTATGTGAAATAGAAGATTTCAAGGTGAGTAGATTTGAATTCATTTGGAAACGAGCATTTTATTTTTTTCTTGTATATTCTATGAATATTGTTTTGTTTTCATGTGTTAATGTATTTTATGAAATATTATATTGTTATTTTGTTTAGGAATATTTTTGAATGGATAAATCTCGAATTCCTAACCTTCGAAATATAGTTGAATACTCAATTAGTTTAGAAAAATTCTTAGATTTTACTTTTGAGAATGGAGCTGTTGGAGATAGAATTCAATGCCCATATCCCAAATGTGGGTTTATGAAATGGCAAACTAGATGCCTAGTTAAGGAACACTTGATTTTAAAGCAATTTCTCAAAAATTATGTTATTTGGAATCTTCATGGTGAGAAACAAATAAAAGATGTTTCTAGAAATGAGGATGTTATATAAGAGACATTTCATTTTGAAAATCCAATGGAAATAATAATAAATGAAGCATTTGGGCATTATAGACAATAAGTTACTAATATAGGCAAATCACAACCATTGAGTGTAGATGATGTTTTGAATGAAAGGCTAAGGAAGAATCATAATGAATTTAATGAGTTTCTCAATGATGGAAATCAAATCTTGTGTGACGGGAGAAAGTATATAAAATTATAATTTGTAATCAAATTATATCATATCAAGGTTTTGTGTGGATTAAGTGACAATGCAATGACTATGATCCTGGATTTGTTAAAAGATGTATTTAATGAAGCAAAGTGTTCTCTTTCTTTTCATGAGGCTAAGAAAATCATCAACAAACTTTGTCTTAACTATAACAACATATATGCATGCTCAAATGACTGTATGTTATATTTAAGAGATGATGAAAAATATTTGCTAACATGCAAACATTATGGTACATTTAGATGGAACCCAAAGAAGGAAAAAAAGCAAAAAAAGTTGTTACTTTCCATTGAAACCAAAATTGTAAATCTTGTTTATGTGTTGTAAGACTGCAAAGCATATGAAATTGCATTCTTTAGAAAATAAGGATGAGTTTATAAGGCATCCAAGGGATGGTGAGGCATGAAAGACATTTAGTTTAATGCATCATGAGTTTGCTTCAGATCCTTAAAATGTTCTCTTAGGCCTTGCTAGTGATGATTTTAATCCTTTTGGCACTATGAGTTCTACTTAGAGTATTTGATAAGTGTTTTTAATTACATAATCTTCCACCTTGGATATATATGAAGCACACTTCATTGATCTTATCCATGATCATTCCAAGAAAGCAAATGCCTAAAAATAATATTGATGTGTACTTACAATCCCTTGTGGATGAGTTACATGAGTTATAGAGTGATGTTGTGGAGACCTTTGATTTTTCATTGAATGAAAATTTTAGAATGCGAGTGGCCTTAGTATTTTATGAACTGGCCTTAGTATTTTATCTAGTTGGAACACACACAAGTTTAACTTGCCTTACTTGTAACCTTGATGCAAAACATCGTCATCTTCCTCATAGTAGGAAGTGGTGTTTTATGGGACATCATCGCTTTTTAAGTATAAACCATAAATTTATATTGAATCATGTTCATTTTGATGGAAGCACTGAAGAACGGAATCCGCCATTAAAATTATCAGGATCTAACATTTTTAGGCAAGAGTAAAATATTAATGTTACATTTGAGAGAGGCATACATTTGGGCGGTAGAGAAAAAATATGTAGAAAAGAAGTTAAACAATTGAATAAAAGAAACATTTTCTTTGAACTTTCATATTGGGAGTCTAATTTGTTACGCCACAATTTAGATTTTATGTATATTGAAAAAAATGTATTTGACAATATGATATATATTTTGTTGAATGAAAAGCCTAAATCTAAAGACAATCTTAATATTAAGAAAAATTTAAAGGAAATGGGCATAGGACATGATCTTTAGTCAAATGATAAGGGAAGTTATCACCTTGTTTTGTTTTAACTAACTCTTGATACCAAAAAGTTGTTTCTCAAAACTTTGAAAAATGTTTTAATACCAGATGGTTACTTAAGTAACATTTTTAGATGTGTTGATGAGGTGCAACATAAAATATCAAGACTAAAAAGTCACAATTATTATATTATTATGAGTAATTACTATCGTTGGAAATATGTAATTTGTTACCAAACCATGTCATTGCAACCTTGGTGGAGTTTTGCTCATTCTTTAAAGTCCTTTGTAGTAAAAACTTAAATCTACAAGAACTTAAAATGTTTTTAGATCGCATTGTGGTTACACTTTGCCACTTAAAGATGTTATTCCTACCATCATTCTTCACGGTTATGGTTCATTTAACTGTCCGTCTAGTAGAAGAAGCAAAGTTTGGAAGTCCGGCTCATTATCAATATATGTATCCTATAGAGAGGTAATGTTGAGTACTTTTAGTTTAAAATATCATATTATATATATTGAAGTTGTATAATGTAATTATTTTTCATTGTTACATGGAGTTGGGTCATTTAAAGACCTTTGTACGAAACAAAACACAAGTAGAAGGTTCTATATCCGAGGGATACTTAGCTAAAAAGTCTTTTACCTTTTGTTCTAGATGCATTGAAAATATATAGAGACAAAATTTAATAGACCACAATATGTTTGTGATAACCCATATTTAATGAGTCTTTTGTGTCATCTATATTTCCACAAGGTGGGAAGCCGATAGGAGAGTGCTAAACGTTTATTTCAATTCATATGCAACAACTATAGGCCCATCAATCCGTGCTTATAAATTGTACGATAGTCACACAAAAAATTAGAAAAAAACCCATCATTAAAATAGTTAAACAAAAGAAAAGAAACCCAGTTTTCCAACTAAAAAAAGTCAAACATAATACACATCTCACATTTTATTGCCACTATTTCAACAAATACGACTTCATTAGATATTTTAATAGTTTAATTTTTAATTTATTTTAGTGCATATAATTATTTTTATTCAATCGAAATACTTAATAATTTGATTTTAATATTTTACTTTTAACTCAACTGAGTTTTTGTATTTTTTATAAGGAGACAATGTAATAACTTTTCGTTAATATTTTTTTACAGAACGAACATAAAAACTCAATCGATTTTATATATTTATCTTTGATAATGTAATAAACAATAATGAAGATTTTAGATGTGATATTGATACGAAGTAGACAATGAAATTTGAACGGAGACATTCTTAATCAGATTGTGTTACCAAAAAAGAAAGAATTAGAAAGAAAAAATAGAGTTTGAAATTCTAAAATCTTTTCAATCAAATTCATCAACAAAATTACTCTTATTCACAAATTTGTTTCCATAAATAAAAAATTATTGATAATTATAAAAATTCATATAATGTTTAATTTAAAATTAAAAATCAACTGAATAAAAATAAATTTAGAAACCAAAACAAATAAAAAAACTTAAATATAGAAAAACACACTACTAATTAATTCTTTAACAAATTTATATATAAGATTAGTTGATATAAACATGATAAGGTATTTCGTAATTTATTTAAAACTCAGTTATTATTTACTTTTGTTATATTTTATATTTTAATATGTTTTCTGATGATTAAGAAAAGGGAGAAGACAAGGAAGAAATTAAGAATGTTTGATTTTATTGTGCAAATGTTTGAAAAATATAACTAAACTCACTGGTATAAAAATGAAAAAGAAATTCAGATAGATTATGCTCATCAGATTCAAAAGTCCAGAAATAAAGTATAGGAACAACAAAGCCTGAGTTTCTAAAATTTCTGGAATTTTCTTTGTTGAAGAAGAGAAACTCACTCTTTTAAGAGCAGCCACACACAGCAGCAGCATCATAAACATCTCATTCAATCGTTGTTTATCTCACAAGAGAGACATCCTCAATCAACTCCCGAAAAGGTAAAAAAGCAAAAAGTTGCCGCCACCATAACTCTGAAGAAAAAACAAAAGAAAAACAATTTCTTTCTTTCTTGCTTTCTTTGTGACTCTGGAGAATCACCGGTTTTGCTTTGTCCACCACATGCCCAGCACAAAAACCCTAACCCCAGATCACTCACCCTATCACAATCTCCCTTTATTAAACAAATCAAAATCCCAAACTCTCTCCCTCTGTTTCTCCCCCTTTTCCCACTAACCCCACTCTCTCCACATTTCTCTCTCTACATTTCCAACAGTGCTATCTGTCGCCTTCAATTGCGACTTTCTACCACTAACCCATCTCTCATTTCTTTCTCTCTCATATAAAAATTAGGGCTTTTCCAAATGAATCAAATTGCTGGGACAAAGGACCCAGAGGCCGAGCCCGTCGCTCAGTCTCTGCCCCAACCCCAAGACACGCCCAAGCCTCCCGACAAAACTGATTCCGCTGCCGTGGTCGTCGCTGCCACCACCACCACCGAAGAGCAAGAGGTTGGACCAGAGGAAAAACGACCGGTCCCCATGGAGGAAGATTCGCTCAACCCCGCCACCGTTTTCTCCATCAGGCTTAAGCAACCTAGGTCCAATTTGCTGCATAAGATGAGCGTTCCTGAACTGTGTCGCAATTTTAGGTCAGTGATTCGAAATTCAACTGCTTTTAGTTCAAATCAGTGTTTCTGTTGATTCTTTTTTTTGACTAGGGGGTGCTGTGAACGGGAGGCTTATTTTTTTAGTGTGATAGTGATCTGTAAGCACTTGTGAGAAATGAAAAATAAGGAGGATGTGTTGACTGAACTTCTCCCACAATCAACTTTAAGAGAATTAAATGAGTGGTTCCATGAAAGTTAAGTGCGTAAGTTGATTTTAGTTTCCGGGGAAATTTAATTTGCTCTACTCATTTTCCTCCTGAGAGTGATCGTGGAGATTTATTTATTTTTTTTCAAACGTAGTACATGTAGGGAGTTGGGGGGAAAAACACGGTTGCTGATGTAGCTCGTAGTCACCTCTTATGTTGATTTTTTCATGCATGTGCTGATGGATGGGCCGTGGGCGTATTATATCACAACATCCTTGTGCTAACATTTTTTCTTTTTTCTTGCTTGTTTTTCTGCAGTGCTGTTTCCTGGTGTGGAAAACTTAATGCTATAGCTTGTGCAGCAGAAACGTGTGCAAGAATTCCAAGGTTTCTTGATTTTTTCCCTCATATGAACATGTTAAATCATTGGGTGTGTTCTATACGTTTAATCAAGGACAGGACTTTCTGTTCATATGGAGGACAGCTAAAGAATCAATAGAATTGATTAGATTGTGAGACTTGTTTTGGAGATTTATTTTATTGTGAAAGTCAACCAGACTTAGCGTGTGGGTAAATAGCTTAGTTAAAGTACTTATTGAATAAGTAGTTAGCATAAAAGCACTTAGGTATAAGTTGTCTTAATAATCAAAGAGGAATTATGGTTAAACTGTTTTCATTGAAGTTGTAAACGTTTTATTGTAAGCTATTATGGAGCTTATTGAAATATGCTGAAAACAATGTATAAGCATATCATAAGTTCTCTAAAACACTTTAACAAGTATTTCTATCTTACAACAAGTCTGAATAAGTTGTAATAAATACATTAGTTTAGCTGACAGACATCTGAAAACTTTCTGATCTACTTGTTTCTTAGTTGATTATGGATACCTAAATGATGTACTGAACAGATATATTCTGAATTTATCTTTTAACATTTTTAACAGTGTCTTTGAACATGTTTCTTTAGTGGGCATATTTATCTTTCTCCGCTCATCCAGTTTCCTTATTTGTTGGCTGGCAAATTTGGCAATGAATGACTGGAAAAATTCACAGCTAACATTCAATGAAGACTCCAAATGCAATAAAAATACTAAATTTCTAAAATTGCATTATTGAAAAAAAAAAAATGAAAAAACAGGCTTCATAAACCATAGCTTGTAATAAGCATACACAATTAGTAGAAGAAAAAAAGCTCTGAACGGACCATTTTGTTTAAATGACCTGAATTTCGAATGTACCCTGAAATGCATGTCTCGTTCAAGTTCTTGGTTAGGTTAACTTAATTTTCCCATATCATTTATTAAAAGGTTCATCTATATTTTTCCTAAGCTCAAACATAACTTTATTTTTACAAACTAGAACAGATGTTCTCTTGCCTGCTCATTCATGAATTTTTTGCTCATTTCATTGGTTTGCTGACACTTGTGTGTTTGGTTTTATTGCTAATTTGTAATGCTTATTAGTGGTTTTCTTTTTAATGTAGTTCAACGGCTAATCCACCATTTTGGATCCCTATACATATTGTGATCCCAGAGAGACCGACTGAATGTGCAGTGTTCAATGTTATAGCAGGTATTTTGATGTCATTGCTTCATTTGGTAACCTTGGATCCTTCAGCTTTGCCGTATGATGTATCTAATACCAAAGCAGCCTGAGCAATTGTTAAGTCTTAGACCGGTGAATTTTTTGAAGTTCTTGTGCTTTTCTAGTGTTGAGATAAAAACAGAGAAATATATTTTTGAAGGGCTTAATGGACCCTTCTCATGTTCTACTATTTATATTAATAAAGAGTTGATACAATAGGGAGATGGAAGGTCAAGGGACTGTCCTAGACTGCTAGGTACAATGATTATAGATAATCCAACACACTACTCCCTACTTTAGTCCTACTGACTACACTAATATAGGCAGACTTAGTAATTATTCTACCATTAAGCTCATACACACAACTCACACACACTAACCAATAATTCTAACACCTAGCATATAGCTTATACTATACAAGGCTATCCAACACCATTATTCGGCGTCAACTAATAGTAACACAATTTTATTTTGATTTATACAGTTTGAGTTCAGATCGTCATGTTTACCTCTCATAATTTTTAGTTATTGTAGTACTTTAATAAGTGAAATTGAACCAGTAAAGGGAGATCCTTGATCTGGATAATCTTTTCAAAGTCACTTTTTTTTTGACATTTGATCACTCTTTTTTAATTTTCTCGCTGTTGTAATAGTTATTAATGGCTAGGCTAGTCTCTGAAATTGTCTCTCTTGGACACGATTTCAAAGGGGTAATTTAGGATAGACCTTGATACCATTGTAGGACTATAATGTAACATACTGTTGTCACAAGATACCATTTTAGGAGTATTATGTAATATACTGTATGACATGTCCTTCCAGTTTGCTGCACATGTCCAAATCACCTTAGCCAACTTTCTATGATCTTTTCTTCAATTAGTTTCACACTTCTTTTCCTTCCATTTTTTTCTCTCTTGACTCTGAGGTCCAGCGTTCACTACCATGGAGTATGGTTGAGCATATAGTAATATGATAAAATTTTCCATTAAGCTTAATTGGTACTTTATGATAACAAATAAATCCTATCTTTTCCCCATAATTTTGTATTATTAGCCATAGATATTAAGCTGAGAAAACAATGCTATGACATCTTTTCCCATTTGTACTTCCATTTTCCTCATGTTGCTTGCTAGAATGGCAATGCATGTACTCTGTTATCCTCCTAGTCAAGTTAAACCCTTTGGTTTCAAAGTTTATATCCATGGCTAATATTTGGAGTGAATTTCATCTCCTGACTCCTCAATTAAAATTATCTATACTTCTATACTATTATATAAAGGGAATTCACCCTTTGGTGTGCACATTTCGTTTTTCAATTTTACCCTTAATCACTATTTTTATTTTTAAATTAAAGTGATAACCTTACCAATTTTACCCTTTAAGTGAATGTTTCTAAAATTTAGCCGTTTTTTTATTTGACTTTTTTTTAACTTAACCATTTTTTAAAACTAAAAGAACTATTTATAATAAAAAAATTCTTATGAAATAAATAAAAATTATTTTTCATAATAATAATTATTTGCATTTACTTTTATAAAACATGTGTTTTAACAATATGTTTGTAAAAGGAATGCAGTTAGGAATAATGTTTGAGATATGAATTGATTGTGTTAGAAATATGATTTAGTTACTCTAAATAGGGAGATATGATAGTACCCATCACATGAAATGCATTATATTCCTTCTCAGTTTCTCTTTTCTCAACATGGTACCAAAGAGATATCATCCTCTGTGATTTGTTGTTACTAATTCTCTCAACATTGAATCAATAACCTAACAAGAAAGTGCTTCCCCTATGCGCCCAATGCTCATAGGAGTATATTTTTAGAAACTAGGTATGTTTTATGCGTTCTGTCTTTTTCCTTGCCTTCCTTTGATTGAGCCAACTCAATACCAAGAAAGTATTTTAGGCAACTAAGATCTTTGGTTTGAAAGTGGTTGAATACATGCATTTCCAATTGTGAAATTTATTAGCATCATTCCTTGTAATCACTGTCATTAACATAAACAGCTAGGTAGACACATTGCCTGGGAGAAGTATGACAATAGAACATTGAATGATTTGCTTCACTTTGTCTTGGCCCAAAATCTGTACTACATGACTAAACTTCCCAAACCAAGCTTGAGGAAATTGTTTGAGGTCATGGATAGATCTTCACAATTTGCAAGCTAAGCGAGATTCCCCTTGAGCAACAACATAGGAGGTTTCTCCATGTAAATATCCTCTAAAATCTTTCCATAAAGAAAGACATTTTTAATGTCAAGTTGATAGATTGTCCAGTGACGAATGTCAATCATAGCAATAAAAGCTAAAGAATGGTGATTTTGTTCACAGGATAGAAGGTATCACCATAATCAAGGCCAAAGATTTGAGTGCATCCCTTAGCCCCCAACCTTGCTTTGAGATGATCAACTTCATGATTAGGCGCAACTTTAATGGTTTAAACGCATTGACAAAATATGATTGATTGTGAGGAGGAAGAGGAGCTAGATCCTATGTACCACTGTGCTCAAGAGCTTGTATTTCATGAATCATGGCTTGTTGCCATCTAGGATGATGAAGTGATGCCTTCACCTTTATAGCCACCATAAGGTTTATAGCCAACATTATCATTACTAGGCTTTACAGTAAGGTTGTCTAATGGTGAAGGACATTAGTAAGGAGAGTCTGTAGGTGCTAGAATAGGTTCATAGTAGGCTTAGTAGAATAGCTTCAAAGTAGGCTTGTAAGCTTTATTCAAAAGCTGTTTTTTAGTACCTGTATGTACCTAGGACTAGTCTTACTCTTTCCATTCTCATTATTGTGTCACAGATGTGCTGTATATAAATGAACCACCTAAGGAAGACCTTTTCAAGCTCTCAATATATTTTCTCTTGTTCATTATTTTCTTAAGTGTTGGATCATTTCTCTGTATCTGTAGTTGAGCTATACTAGGGGAGGGGATGGAACAACTGCAGGAGGACTTCTTGTAGGAGAATTAAGTTGATTTTCTTCTGGGTTGTATAACACAAATTGGAAAGAAGCAACATGTAGCACCTTCTGGAGGGAGACAACTTCTTGTGTGTAAAGAAGAAAGGAGGCTCTTCAAAAAGAGGCAACATTAACAAACATGAGATACCTTATTGACTTTGGAGAGTAACATTTATAGCCTTTCTGAAGATGGGAGTATCCTTAGAAAATATATTTAATAGCTCTAGCACATAACTTATCCATGCTTGGGGGAATACGGAATAGCTGTTCATTAGGAAAAATAATGGAGTGTGGGACTTGATTGTTAAGCGAACAAGATTTTGGCTGGATTTGAAAATCAGCGTGTCCTCACACACACCTCACTGATCTTTTTACACACACATGAGGAATTGAAAATACAACTCTGAGAATGTGATCTTTTTTGTTTCTATTTTTTTTTGTAATGTTAATTAATTGTATTTATGATTTCTGCAGATTCGCCTCGTGATTCTGTCCAGTTCATCGAATGGTCCCCAACCTCTTGTTCCCGTGCATTGCTGATTGCAAATTTCCACGGGAGGGTAACTATTTGGACTCAACCTTCTCAAGTAAGTGAGCTTTATCCTAGGGCTTCTCAATGTATGTGCCTATCATACAATCTTGAGTATTTGACTCCTCTAAAGTGGGAAAGTTTGGGAGTATCCACCACTGATTTGGAGTGGGGTAATTTTGCAAGGTACTTTGGCTATAATCAATTGTGGATACACTTTTATTTTCTTACTTTACCCACTTTCTCACTTTGGAGATGTTGAGTCCTATTTTAGCACCTCTTTTAATTTATCATATTTCATCAGTCATTTTCCCACCTCTGCCCGTTCATTATTTCTCTATTTTTTCACATATTTGCTTATGTTGGATATTTTTTCATCACATTGTTTTTCCATTCAGGGGCCAGCTAATCTTGTCCACGATACTAGCTGTTGGCAACGTGAGCATGAGTGGCGGCAAGATATTGCAGTTGTAACAAAGTGGTTATCAGGGGTGTCTCCGGTATAATGTTAGCTAGTCTTCTACTGATATGTTCAAATTCCATGTACATTTCTTTTGATAAAGTCTACTTCTAATTTTATCCTCAAATTTATGTAGATATTCAAAGGATAGGGATTCTCTCTGTCTATCTTTCTGGTTTGGTTGTTTTCAAACATGGTTTTTCAATGATTGAACTTCTGAGCAAGTTGTTTCCATGTGTCTGCTATCATTTTTCAGTAAGATAGACCATAGTTTCAAATTATAACATGGATCCATTTTTTTTTTCCAAAAAGAACTCAAGCATTGTTTGTCAGACTATTAGAACCATGCCCGTTCAATTTATTATTGGTTACTTCATTTTTAATCTGAATCATTTACTTTTTGAATTAATAGTATAGGTGGCTATCATCTAAATCAAGTGCTCCTGCCAATGCGAAGTCGACATTTGAGGAAAAGTTTCTTTCACAGCAATCTCAAACTTCAGGTCAGTTATTCTCTTTACGTTCTATTCCGTTTACCTTCTCTTGTATACATTGGAAGTCTAAGCACACGAGTAGGGGGATATGGGGATAGTTGCTCCGTTAGATGGTTGAACTGTTGACATCATGCCCAAGCCACAAAATTCAGGCTGTTTCCAATTGAGCTACAGGCTTATTGGCTCTGATTGATTTTTTGTTTTTTCTTTTGTTTTTTGTTCCAGAACAATTTTGTTAGTTGCTAGTGGTAATATATATATATATATATATATATATATATATATATATATATAGATATAGATAGATGGATAGATAGATGTAACTTTTTCATATTGTTTGACTTTTTGCCAAAAGGTTTTCCTTGCTTAGTGATAGAATTGAAATATGAAATTGAGAATGGGAGAGAGAGAGAGAAAAGATAATCTGTCGTCATGAGAAGTTGTTACAAACTGTTACAGGAGGCCCTTATATAGACCTCACAGAAACAGCTGTCTTAGTTACTGATGTACTGGTCTAACTACTTAATAATGACTAAAGTAATACACTCTAGTAGGCGAGTGAAGCTTGGTGAAAATATCAGCTCATGAACTTATGCAGAGACACTCTTCTCAAAGAGATGTTTAGATAGAACATACTTTCTCACAAACAAAAAGGAAATCAATTTCCATATGCTGTGTTCAGGCATGGAAGAAAGGATTGTGAGCAAGTCTTCCATATTTGTTGCTCATTCATTTGATATTTTTTTAAATTATTGTAAGATATATGCATTAAATAGTCCTATGCTCATGCAACTAATGTGTGCTATTGTTTTTCCCCCAGCTAGATGGCCCAATTTTCTGTGTGTTTGTTCAGTGTTCTCATCGGGCTCAGTTCAACTTCATTGGTCCCAGTGGCCTCCTAGTAAGAATGACACTACACCTAAGTGGTTTTGCACTAGTAAAGGACTTTTGGGTTGTGGGCCCAGTGGGATTATGGCTGGTGATGCTATCATTACAGACAGTGGTGCCATGCATGTAGCAGGTGTACCAATTGTTAATCCGTCCACCATAGTAGTTTGGGAGGTCACACCTGGGCCTGGAAATGGTTTCCAGGTATCTCCAAAGACAAGTACCACTTGTGCCGTCCCACCTCTTAGCCCACCCAACTGGGCTGGTTTTGCACCTTTAGCTGCATATTTATTTAGCTGGCAGGACTATCTATTATCTGAAGCTAAGCAAGGGAAAAAACAGACAGACCAAAACCTTCTTGACACTGTACCTCTCTATTGCTCCCCAGTTTCAAATTTTTCAGCATATGTGAGTCCTGAAGCTGCAGCTCAATCTGCAGCAACTACTACATGGGGTTCTGGTGTAACAGCAGTAGCCTTTGATCCAACTCGTGCTGGTTCAGTGATAGCTGTTGTGATAGTTGAGGGTATGAAGATGATACTTCTGTGAATATATACAATGTTAATGTTTCAATCCCTTATATTTCTGTTGTATACTTTTTGGTTTAAGGTTTCCTTTCAATAATATTGTGGTCTTTGTTCAAGTGAAAATCCTTACTCTATGCATTTTAAAGATCACAGTTGTTTGACCAAGTCAGCTCTTACAGTGTGGGATTTGTAAGTAAAGCGCATTTATGTTTTCTTTGATTGTTGTTAAAGTCATATTTTGTTATTTAAAATGTACTTAATCTGGTGTGAATCAAAATAGGCATCCCCAGTTTAAAAGAAAAAAAAAATGTTATATAAAATGATAATGGACTGGATAAAGCATTATCAAGTTTCTTCCTTCTTCTAACAGTGTTTCCAATGTTTCATTGTTCATGCCTGAGCAACCTTAGCTTAGATCCGCCTTAACTTGCACCCTATACCTGTCTTACCTTCTTGGTCCTCTATGGTGTGACCATACGGGCTGTGATTGAAAAGTTTGTCAGGATTTTACACTATGGGTTTTATGTGCTGCTTAGATAATTGAACTAAAAAATTGATGTATATCTGATTTTACCTGTACAGGGCAATACATGTCCCCATATGATCCAGACGAGGGCCCATCAATTACAGGGTGGAGAGTGCAACGTTGGGAATCATCTCTACAGCATGTTGTTCTCCACCCTATATTTGGAAACCCTACTTCTAGTATGGGTGGTCAATCACCTATGCAAACTGTTTGGCAGTCCAAAGTGGACCTGAGCATAACTCCAACAAATGATTTCAAGAGCCATCAATCACCTGCAACTGGAATGACTTCTGATGTGCAAAAGGTGTCTGAGTCTGGTTCTGACAAATCGAAAAGGGTGAATTTTGATCCGTTTGATCTTCCAAGTGATGTCAGGACACTTGCCCGGGTTGTTTACTCTGCTCACGGTGGTGAAATTGCTATTGCTTTTCTTCGTGGTGGTGTCCATGTTTTTTCTGGTCCAAATTTTACACCTGTAGACAACTATCAGATTAACGTTGGTTCTGCAATTGCTGCTCCGGCTTTTTCTTCAACAAGCTGTTGTTCAGCTTCTGTTTGGCACGACTCTAGCAAAAATTGTACAGTATTGAGAATAATAAGAGTTCTCCCTCCTTCTATTCCCATTAGTCAAGTAAAAGCCAATTCATCAACTTGGGAACGTGCAATTGCTGAAAGGTTATTTCCTCAATCCCTTCTAGTATATGATATATTAACTGTTTCTTAATATTCTTATAAAGTTGCAGCGGCTTCAATTATTAATACTGTGTCTGGTTGTGGAAGTTGTGATTTTTTGTCAATGTTTTACATGATTGCCTGGTGCTAATATCTGTTACAAAAACAGGTTTTGGTGGAGCCTTTTAGTAGGAGTTGATTGGTGGGATGCTGTGGGCTGCACCCAGAGTGCTGCTGAAGATGGTATTGGTAAGGCAGCTCTCCTTGTCAAGATCTTTTGCTATTTTTTGGTCTAGTTTTTGCCAGAGAAAGGAGAATATAGCTTACTGTTTTATATTTGTACTCTATTAGCAAGTGATCCTTTTCTTTTTACCTGGTTTCAGTTTCACTTAACAGCGTTATTGCAGTTTTGGATGCGGATTTCCATTCTCTCCCTTCTATTCAGCACAGGCAGCAGTATGGTCCTGTATGTTACTGTTGAACCATCACCTTTTCAACATTTTTGAGATTGGTTTTAATAGTTTACTTCAATTTCCTCTTTGAATTTGTCTTTTTTAGTTTCAGAGGGGTTTCATTCTTTTCCAATTAACTGTAGTGAGAGAGAAATTGTTCCATATTAACTGTGGGTGGAATCTTTCTGGGATACAACGTAAAATGGAATTTTGGACCTAGTAGCAAGTGTTTGGTAGTAGCAATTTTGTATTTCATGTTGAAACTTTGACTTCTATCATTTATTCGGCTTAACCTTTATATGCAAAGATCATACTTGCTGACTTGTCAATGAGAAAGTGCTGGTGTTGAAAGGGTTGGTTCACTGTCATAAATTTAAAATTTTCATTGTCCATGTTGATTTCAGTCTGAATGATTTTTAAGCTTCCTAAAATTCTGCTATGGATCCCCTTTTACTGTGTTTAATATGGGAGAATTATTATTAAACAATATTGACTTTTTTTTTTTTAACTTCCGTCTCTTTATTGTATTGTTTTTTTACTTCTATGTGACAGTATCCCTGTTACTGATTTTTTTGGGTTAAATGAACTTTGTCCTAAACGATTGCAGAGTCTAGACAGGATAAAGTGTAGGCTGCTGGAAGGATCAAATGCCCAAGAGGTGAGGGCAATGGTTCTGGATATGCAAGCTAGGTTGTTATTGGATATGCTTGGGAAAGGAATAGAATCTGCCTTGATAAATTCTTCAGCTTTAGTTCCTGAGCCCTGGCAAGCATCAGGTGAAACATTGTCCAGCATTGACCCTGAAACAATGGCTGTTGAACCTGCACTAATTCCTAGTATTCAGGTATGCTTTAGTTACAATTTGGAACTTGCTTGATTTTCTTCATCATATTATATAGTTTGTAATTTGGTTGTGGTTCTAGTCTTTTTGCACACATCATTTTGCTATGCTTGGTCTTTGCTAGGTTTGTTGATTCTTGATAGTGTTGCTGAATACCCAACCTTGCAGATGCTAGTAGGATATACATTTTGCACAACACAATTATGAATGCTTATAAACCAAAAATAATACTACAAAATTATAAGGCATATCATTGGTAATAAAGAAAATCACAGTCTTGACATACAATAATCATCAATATGGCACAATTAACTAGTTAATAATCATGAGAACTTACTGAAACGGAGGCTGTGATCAAGGAGGTGTTCTGTTTGGTTAACTGTGACTGAGATGATGCCATGGTAGTACCAAAGAGGGGTTGAAATTGATTATCAGCAGCAGAATGAGCCAGAACACCAGAAAAGATGATGTATCTCACAGCAAACAAAAAGGATGGTTATGGGAACTGAAATTTACTGTAGAATTGTGAGGGAAATTCTAGGAACTAGCCTTGTTTGCAGCAGCATAATTCTAGCCAAAAAAAAAACCATAATTGAGAAGGGAAAGTTAAAAAAAAAAACTGTCCTGTGGCAACAGCGATCCAACAATTCCCTAGACATTGCATACCCTCCCTCATTCACCCTCCCCTCCCATATTGCTGCCCATCTCTCGATTCTTATATCTCCCTTTTCCCTCTTCAGCTGACATGTTTCATATGTTATGACCCTGCATAACAGGATCCCCTCCATCAGTTACTTGCTTCTATTCTCTGTTCTCTTCTACACAATTTGTTGGACCATCAAATGGAATCATGGAGGAGCAGCAGCAAAAAGGATGGATGTACCTGGGAGTTTGAACTATTAACATAGAGTCTAGAAGAAGCAGACTCAACATAGATTATGTGATTGTAGAAAACGGTG
Organism: Vigna reflexopilosa; assembly: GCA_027742785.1. Taxonomy (NCBI): domain Eukaryota; kingdom Viridiplantae; phylum Streptophyta; class Magnoliopsida; order Fabales; family Fabaceae; genus Vigna; species Vigna reflexopilosa. The sequence goes on along the minus strand of CM050911.1, from coordinate 10,548,073 downwards.
TTTGGCTGTTGGAAAAGCAGGGGCTTTACTGGAAAAGGCATTTACTGTTTGAGATGGATGGTTCAAAGGAAGAAAGCGCTAACCATGTATGTCACTCATTGAAGAATTAGGGGGCTTGATCTACATCTTCATTTTGACATGGGAAAAGTTATTGAAATTTTAGTTACTTAAAAAATCTGAGTAATGCAGAAGAGTGGCTAAATGGGGATTTAATTGCCTTCTGCAATAGTGCAAATTGTCTGATCTCTGCATATGAATCAAGCTGATCACCCGCAGAAAAAGTTTACTGTGTCAGTTGAAGCTATATCATGCTATTAGTTGCTCTTGTGATAGCCATGTGTACTATTATGTTGTCACATACTAGCACAAATGCTTGCATATAATTGTGCATCTTCTAGAGGTGCTTGCCAACCTACTTGAACGTGTCTGCATACGATTTTCTTAGTCTTGCTCTTCTTTCAGATGCTATTCTTTCATATCTATGACAATTAATGATGGAGATTAGTTTTTGTAACTGCTTTTTTCATGTACTTAATTTTTTACCTCTTTTATCCTTCGTAACCTTATATTTGTTAACCTACTTTTTAGTTTCCATGATCTACAAGAAATTCCCCATAACCAAGAGTCATGCTGAAAGATTGAAAGTGTTTTTATGGTACAAACATAACAATTAGTAATAAGTAAATTATTTTTATAACATTTTTTGTGTACATAATTTTATTACAATTTTAATTTTTATATTTGAGAAATTATTTTTCATTGTACTAACAGTAATATCCAATTTTTTAATTGTATTCATTATTTCTTATTTTTAATAAAAATATGGACATACAAGGGTGATAGTGCCTGTATTTCCACTAGATTTTATGAATTTGAATGTATTTATTTCTATAAATCCGTTTTCTTATTTCTTTCAATCCTTTGCAGGCTTATGTGGATTCAGTTCTAGATTTGGCTTCACATTTTATTACCCGATTGAGACGATACGCTAGTTTCTGTCGCACATTGGCAAGTCATGCTGTGACTGCAGGCACTGGGAGCAACCGAAATATGGTTGCTAGTCCTACCCAAAGTTCGGCAACACCTGCAACAAGTCAGGGTCAGTGTGCACTTATAAATTGATAATTTTGTGTTTAAATTGATCTGCAGATCCATTTGTATTTATGAATCTTAAAATTGGTTCTCATGATTTAAAAACTATGAATGCACTCCTGTAGGTTCATTATTTTTAATTTTCAACTCATTCTCTGATTGATAATGTTTTTAAAATATAGGGACTAATAGTTTTTTTAACTTTGACGATAGAAATATATCTTATTTTCTAATTTTGTTTTCGAGTGAGCATACCTCGGGGCTGGTTACCTATATATGATAATGATGATTTCAAAGGTACTAAATAACTACTATTTAGAACTATTAAAATATCACTATTTCCTATAACTTATCCAAACACAGTAGCTAAGCTACTTCTTAATCATTGAATGCTCCTATTTCCAGCAAAACTATGATTACTGTTTGGAAAATCACAGAACATACAAGGATCAATATATTAATTTAAACTTTCTTATGCTAAAATTTTCTTTTATTTAGTTTGCTTTATTAGTTATTGTGCCTCCATATAGATATTTTGTTACAGTTATGCGTGTTGAGTAACCTCTTCAGCGGAGAGGGTGGAAAGAACTTTTAGGCAACCCTCTTGGTTGGTTTTGCTCAACCTCTGGGGTGTTTGCTTACCAAGATTGCTATGGTGCATTTGGAGTAACCTATTCTTACTGCTTATTCAATTAACTGAAAAAATGTATAGATCCGTACTTGTATATTTTAAGCTAGTTCAATGTGGCGTAATTATGGATCTACTTTAGAAGTGGTGAAATTATGGTGGTTTTGGTATTGAGGGAGGAAAATGATAGAAAAGACAACACTATTTCATATTTATACTCATTCTAGATTCTATATTCCTAAATGAAATCCACTAAAGAAACAAATTAAGGAATATATATAAATATGAAAACTATTATGAATTAATCCTAGGTACTCTAAATTACTCTGCCGAAGCAGTCTGGATATAATTGGATATTTTTCATACATTCTAAGAAGAAGCATAGGTTCTGTGCTTATCTTCAAATGGTTATAAAATATGATCAACTATACTACCCTGACATGCTTTAAAAAAATTTCCATTCGCTTGATCATTGTTGTTTTGCATTTTATGTTTCTAACTGAAATAAATAAAATATTTCAGGAGGTCAAAATGGGACCAGCAGCTCTATGGGAAGTGCCCAGTTGCAAACCTGGGTGCAAGGGGCTATTGCCAAGATTAGCAACACAACTGAGGGAGGTTCCAATCCAACTCCCAATCCCATCAGTGGCCCTTCAACATTTATGCCTATTAGCATCAATACAGGAACATTTCCTGGAACACCAGCAGTTAGACTTATTGGGGATTGTCATTTCCTTCACAGACTATGCCAACTTTTGCTCTTCTGCTTTTTCTTTCGTCGAACACAACTTCCTCGTTATATGGGGTCTGCAAATAGAACTTCTGATGCAAATACACAAAAGCCTCAATCTAATACTCCTGCCCCTGGTAAGGTGGAGGAGATTGCAAAACCTGCTGTGGTGAAGTCTGATGATGGTCAGAGTGGTCGAGCTGGGGCAAAAGGAGCTGAAGAAGTACCTTCTGGTCGTTCAAGATTGGGTAGTGGGAATGCTGGCCAGGGATATACGTTTGAAGAGGTATAAATTAATAAACATTGCAACTTGCATGAAGACTCCTGTCTGTGTAAATTTTGTGTCTTACACAAAGTATATTCATAGATTGTTATTTTATTTTTCTGATGCATGTACTGTGCAGGTCAAGGTGCTTTTTATGATGCTTATGGATCTATGCCGTAGAACAGCTGGGCTGCAACACCCATTGCCAGTTTCTCAAGTTGGGAGCAACAACATTCAGGTTCGGTTGCATTATATTGATGGAAACTATACTGTACTGCCAGAGGTTGTGGAAGCATCCCTTGGTCCTCATATGCAGGTACATGATGGTTTTCTGTTTCTTCTAAATTTCTTATTTCTCCGGGACAATGCAAGCTAGTTATACTTGATATATCATGAAATAACCTCATTCTTTTTATGCTACTTAATGAATTTCTTTGACAATGAAAAAGTTAATAATTAAGTTGGCTTCGATGTGGCATTGCTACCTTATTTTACACGAGGATTCCTGTATAGAATGAAATTTTATAACTGATTTACTGATAAAGCTAAGTTTGTTAGAGTATGTAGGTACTGTTGATTATCAGAAATTAATCTTTTATATCTTGATCCTTTTTTCATTTCTTTTGCATGTATAACCTTTCTGCCTATGCTCCCTGCAAAAAAATGTAATTTGCAGAATATGCCCCGTCCTAGAGGTGCAGATGCTGCTGGTCTTCTTCTACGTGAACTAGAACTCCACCCTCCAGCAGAAGAGTGGCATAGACGGAATATGTTTGGTGGACCTTGGTCTGATCAGGAAGATGTAGATTGTGCAAACGATGCACCTAAACTCGTTAATTCTGACCCACTTGATTTCAGCTCAATGGAGCATTCTGATGTTTACTATGGAACTCATCGTTTATGGCCTAGGAAGCGCAGAATGTCTGAAAGAGATGCAGCTTTTGGCTTGAATACTTCTGTGGGCCTGGGAGGTTATCTTGGCATAATGGGATCACGAAGAGATGTTGTTACTGCTACATGGAAGACTGGCCTTGAAGGGGTCTGGTACAAGGTTGGGAAATAAATCTTGTTCATTTGTTGATATCGTTTACATAACTTATAAATGCCTGTTATTTGGGCGGTTTGTGTTTTATATAGGCCCAAGAAAATTTCTTCTAAAATCATGGATCAATTAAGGAATTCAAAGATTATTGCATTAATTTTTATGTGAATTAAAAGATGGAGAATTCATTATTCTTAGAAGTGTGTTGTTCATATATCCCATGCTACAATACATTTAATGTTGATGCATGTGCCTAAGAAATTACAATGATTATCATAATCCTACAGAATGGTCTCCTCAAAGTCTATCTATCAACTCTAAAATTCTTCTACCTGGTCTTTCATTTTTTCTTCATCTTCTATTCGTGATTTTGTTTACTTACGTGGTGCAGTGTGTGAGATGTCAACGGCAGACCTCTGCTTTTTCTTCACCAGATGCTCCTCCTTCTCTTAGTCCAACTGACCGGGAAGTCTGGTGGATCAGCCGCTGGGTACATGGTTGTCCAATGTGTGGTGGAACATGGGCTCGGGTTGTATAACTGGCTTACGTTATTATAATGTGAGATTCACGTTGTGATAAAGGATACATTTGTGGCTAACTATGAAATGGATCAGATAGTATGCTTACGGGAGTTGTACAGGAAGAAAGGCGTAGATTTGCGTAGTTTGACATGGTGGTTTTCAGCATTTGTTATCATCGACGTGACAATACTATCTTGGACTTGACTTGTTATACTTCTGATCACTCGGCTGGTTTTCCATTGTTTTAAGAATCAGTTTCTGATCTCTTTTTTGGGGGGTGATTTATTGTCTAGTCACTCCACAAACAGGTGTTAGTTTGTCCATGGAGTGTTAATAGTTACTCCTTGCAGGTATGTAATATCTCATTTAGTCTTTTGTACTTTAAATAACTGTAGTATCCCATCACGAATGCATTTGGAATTTTACATTTTTCTTTTAAGAAAAAAATTCCACTCAGTGGCATGGATTATGCGATACCATGTGATTCACTTAAAACCATATTTTTATATATATTATTTGCTATAGGATCCCTTTTAATAATTTGATCTCATTTTTTCTTAGTTTCCTTGTACCTTTTATTGTAGGGCTAAAGGTCACGTGATCTATTCTCCTCACTGATTTCTCCAATTGTTTTCTTTGCACTTCTATTTTTTTCTTCAACTTTTATTATTGTTTCTTTTTTTTTTCATAATAGGAGTGTCTAAATTTTCTTGCAACCTGCTCCTTACCAAATAACAATGGCTTTTATAAACTATTCATTTGATAATGCAGATTGTCAATCCTCTGTAAAAACTATCCTGCTTGCTGTTTCATGCATGCATGCTGATGTTGATGCCTTGGCTGTAAGAATGAGTGAGAAGTTGCTGCTGATGAATCAGAGATTAAGAGCCTATATTAGTTGTCAATCATTAAGTCTGCATAAATTTCTTCAACTGTCTTCAGTTGTATGTTGTAAATGTTGCTCCTGATGACATGCTCAACGCTAGTGAGCAAGTAGAGTCGTTCGTCCATCTGCCCAACACCAGCCATGTAATAGTTAGATTAGCTTAATTATCCTCTCATGATCCCTGTAAATTAATGAACTTTTGAAATTTTATATTGCGATGCATCAAAAGAATATATAATTCAATGTACTGGACTGATTTATATTTAGTCTGAATTTATTCTAGTCCTTGGGGGTCTCCTTAACATTACCCTTGTCTTGTACATAACTAACATTTTTCATTGCAACACATGTTCAACCATGTGGAGGAAACAATGGAAAATATGTAAATTACCAAAGAAATTGTAATAATATGAAAATAATGAAGAGTAAATATGTAAACAATCAAAATTTTACTATTCATAAACCGAGATGATATCACTAAACAATAGGTTTAATATCTCAGTTTCTTAAAACATTAACTAGATGATATGATAATTACGCATAAAGATTTCTTATGCATTTAATCTAGGTTCATTAAATTAAAAATCGATAAGAGGTTTATAAATAAAACATTAATTAATTATGTACTTATTATTATAATGAAATCTCAAGGAACTTGAATATTATAATACATGTTTCGAGTGAAAATAGATAGAAAGCATGTGAACGAATCTGTACCTTATATAGATATTTTGGTTCTTCACACTCTCCTTTTAAACCAAACATATATATATATATATTTTAAATTTCTCTTCATTTTCTGGTTTTTTAGTTCTATTTTCTTCAACTAAATATTTTCTTCATTTTATTTCCTTTTCTTTTCAATTCAACTCTCTCTCCTAAACTAAACTTGTGAGTATTTTGCATGATCTCGATCTTGTGCGAGGAGAGGTTTTTATAAATTTATCTCTTACCTAAAGTGTATTGTATTTAACATCAGTGTAATTATTTGGTGAAAAAGATACATAAGTTTAATCGATTTAAAGTTGTTCCTATGTAAATTAATTCAAGAATCACACACACAAAATATGAATAATTCCTCATAATGGTATTAAGAAAGGAATATAAGAAGAGACAAAATTTTCAGAGTCAGAAAAGAAAACATTACAACCATCTCCCTTTCTTTCTCCTCTAACTACCTTAATATTCTAATGTTTGGACCACTCAAATACAGCCAGCTTACAATTGGTTATTTTAGGCATATCGCTGCACCTTTTTGTTTAAATGCTTGTGTGTGTCCCTTTTCTTTGGTCCCATTGTTCTCTTGAATCAACCTCTTTGCAGCTACATTTGTTACATTAACTTCTCCTTTAAAAGAAACCTTGTCATCAAGGTTGAATTTTGGAAAAGCCCGCATTATGGTAGTGACATCCTCCCAAGTTGCTTGACTATCTTCCAAACCTTCCCACTTGATTAAATGTTATTGCACTTGTTGATTCCTGATATGGCTTCTGGATGTAGCACCGATCCAGTATCTGAATTTGTAATGGGAAATGGTACATGTGGCTGAGCATGATCACCCTTACACAATTTGAGCTGTGAACGATGAAAGACTGGGTAAATTTTTGCAGACGAAGGCAAGAGAAGTTTATGAGATACTTCCCCAATCATCTCAATTATAGGAAAAGGTCCAAAATAGCGAGGACTGAGTTTCTGCTTTTTCCTTAACAATATGAAATGTTGTCCATAGGGCTAAAGTTTTACGAGTACCATATCACCAATCTCTAACTGCATCGACTTTCTTTTTTTATCTGCCTCTTTCTTCATGTGCTGTTGTACCTTTTGCAAATTTAATTCATCCTTTTGGATAAGTTGTTCCTGCACACTCAAGAGGTCTTGGCTGCTGCCAGTATATTTAATTTTTGTGGGGGCTCTCTACCAAAAATAGCTTTGAAAGGTGTCATGCCTGTACTATGATAGAAGGAAGAATTGTACCAAAATTCTACCCATGGCAACAATCTAGACCAGCCCTTCGGATTATCATAAGTAAAGGACCGTAAATACATTTCAATGCACTTGCTCAATACCTCAAATTGACCATCCGTTTGTGAGTGGTGTGCAATGCTTAAATTCGAAGTAGTACCACTCAACTTGAACAGGTGTTGCCAAAATTGGCTCGTGCACCTTTGGAAAGCCATGCAACTTGACTATGTTCTTCACAAACAATTAAGCCACTTGCTTACTATTAAACTAACCAAATGTGCATATTTGGAAAGCCTATCAATGACAACTATAATAACAGTGTGCCCATTTGAAAAGGGAATGCCAATAATGAAATCCATGGCTATATCTTCCCATAGTGTGCCCATTTGAAAAGGGAATGCCAGTAATGAAATCCATGGTTATATCTTCCCATATTTGTTGGGGGAATTAGCAATGGTTGGAGTAAACCAGACAACTTTGTATGCCATTATTGATGCAGAACACAAACTTGAACCCAACTTTGTATTTCTCAATCTGAAATTTGTCATTAGGAACTTGTCTCTCACCACTAATTCAAATGTTTGTGATCAAATGCTGAGAATTAAATTTTTTAATCAGCCTAAAGAACATTACGACTATGAATTAGCATTAATATTTCCATAACCCAATATTATATGCTAGCTCCTAGGTTAATTCTACATACAATCAGTTCATAAAATCCATATCACTTGAAAATTAATGTAAAATTGTAGAACAGAACTTGAAGAAGTATCATTGTCAATGATTTTCAACAAACTTCAAAAAGTTTAGACTCACCAATGATTCCTTCATGACCAAAAACATCAACAATGTCATCTATCGTAACCAATTGAAATACAATCAAACAGCTAGTCCATAGTTAAACATTTAGTGTAAAGTAATTTTAAAAATAATTACATATAAGTTTACCGCTAGGATTTTCAAAAAATTCATATAGCCAATTCTGATTACAAAACATTTGCACACTCTCAGGAAGAATAGAGCTTCTATATTTTGGAAGTACACGTCCACCTTTGCTAAAAGCTGACTTTGATGCTATTGTAGTAATAGGAATACTAAACACATCTTGAGCAATTATAGACAATATAGCAATTTTTTTCTCATTAGTCTTCACATATTTGAGCACATAAAAGTCTTCTGGGTCTTCATCATCATCTATTGTTTATTCACCTAAATAAGCATCTATCTCATTTTGTTAATGATAGATTTTGATACATTTTAAAATCCTACAATGCATTACATATTAATTATCAAAATGAAACTAGAAAAAATGAAAACAAGGTATAAAATGCTTACCAAAATAATCCTTATCTCTTCAACTTTTTCCCTTTGTTATTGGATTTAGACATCAAGATGTATTTAGGTGATTGAGAAAGATAAACACTATGGATAAATAAGTTCTTTACATATTCTTTAAACAACCTCTTGAACTTCTGTAACACTTTGTTTTCTCTGCATAGGTAAACTGATCCCATTTTTTATGACAATACGTTGTAAAATCAACCTTTAGTCATGGGTCAAGAATAACTCCAAAAGCTAACCCATATTATAATCCTTCCACCACTTTTGAAATTTCTCTTTCATATTCCAAGCTACATCCTTTATGGTGACATCTTCATTCAACAAATCTTCTCCAATGATAACCTGAATTTTCCAAATTTGCATAAAATACAAGATTGAAGTGTGATAAGATGAACCAGACATCACGTTTGTAATATCATAAAATGGTTCTAAGAATTGACATATTTTTTCTCCCCTATTCCATTCCTCATAAGGTGGATAATTTTTATAATTTCTATCAACCATTTGAGAATTTCAAAAGCTTTCTTATATTTAATTTCACTTCCAAGCATTAAATAGGTCAAATTTTATCTTGTAGTCACATCTAATCTCAAACAAATGCTCATATTTATGTCAACATCACTAACACATTTTTTAAATTTAAGAGTTCTTCCATCCGATAATTTAACATACTTAATACTCTCTCCAATACTATGAAGTGTTTTGTCAATCACCTTTAAACCATCACATTAAGAGTGTGAGCACTACATGGAAAAACTCACCATCATATAATAAATTTATATGAACACAAAGATGACTTTTTAGAATGTCTTGCAAGTTGTTACTAGCAGAAGTATTGTTCAAGATAATTGGGAATTTTTTCTTATCAATACCCCATTGCTAAGGCAATCAAACAAAATGCTTTCTAGTTCAACAACCGTGTGGGGTGGTTTCATTCGACAAATGTTAAGAATCTTACTTGTTAATATCTAGTTTTCATCAACAAAGTGTGTAGTTAGGCAAATATATCCCTTAGAAGTAATTGCAGTCCAAACATATGAGGTTCAACAAATTCTACTAGGAATCCTAGACATGATTTGTTTAACTTTATCCTTTTGTTCAATGTATATCTTTTCCACATCTGAAACCGTAGTGTTCATACATTTCATGTTACCATTAGGATTAATATATTTTGTCCACTCTCTGATCCCTTCATATTCAACAAAATTATGAGGAAGACTATGTTTAATTAGGGTTATCGCAAGTAACTTACGATGAATTTTTTGATTGATTTTTCGTGTCCCAAACTTTCCTTTTTAATAAAGATTCAAATCCACATCAAAGTTTGCAAAATCTTCTACACCCATTGACATGCCGACTTAAATGTGAAGTTCCATATTTGCTTTTAGTAATAGGGTGTTTTCAAACTTTGCAGTTATAAAAAAATTCCAAACATTTGTGACTTCTTTTTTATTTCTGGTAGCATTTTTAGATGTATCAGGAATTTCAGATGCAAGACCTTAAATCAAAATCAAAGGATTACTCTTAGTGCAAAAGCTATATGCAAAAGCTTTTAAATATGGACTACACTAAGGATAATCCTTTGATTTTGATTGATAGTCTTGCATCTGAAATTCCTAGTACATCTGAAAATGTTACCACAAATAAAAAAGAAGTCTCAAATGTTTGGAATTTTTTAACAAAACATAGAAAAACGCGAGGATGACATTGAAAAGGCTACATGTAAGTATTGTGGAAATAACTACAAAGTTGGAAAACACCTTATTATTAAAAACAATTATGGAACTTTACATTTAAGTCGGCATGTCAATGCGAGTAGAAGTGTTGCAAACTTAGGCGTGGATCTGAATCTCAACACGAAAAATCAATCAAAAGATTCATAGTAAGTTACTTGCAAAAGCCATAATTAAACACCGTTTTCATTATAATTTTCTTGAATATGAAGGAATCAAAGAGTGAATAAAATACATTAATTCTAATGTTGACAGGAAATGTAGGAACACTACTGTTTCAGATGTGGAAAATGAATACATTAAATAGAAAGATAAAGTTAAGCAAATCATGTCTAAGATTCCTAATAGAATTTGTTTAACCGGAAATGTTTGGACTGTAATTACTTCTAAAGGATATATTTGCTTTTGGACTGTAATTATTTCTAAAGGATATATTTGCTTAAATGCACACTTTATTGATAAAAACTGGAAATTAACCAGTAAGATTGTTAACTTTTGTGGAATGAAACTACCACACACGGGTGTTGAACTAGAAAGTGTTGCGTTTGATTGCCTAAAGGAATGGGGTAGTGATAAGAAAAATTTCTCAATTACCTTGGACAATGCTTTTGCTAATACTAATTTACAAAGACATTCTGAAAAGCCATCTTTATGTTCATAGAAATATATTATGCGCTGATGAGTTTTTTCATGTATGATTTTGTTCTCACACTCTTAATGTGATAGTTCAAGATGGTTTAAAGGTGATTGACAAAACACTTTATAGTATTAGAGAGAGTATTAAGTATGTTAAATCATCGTATGGAAGGACTCTCAAATTCAAAAAATGTGTTAGTGATGTTGGCATAAATATGAGCATTTGTTTGAGATTAGATGTGACTACAAGATGGAATTCGATCTATTTAAAGCTTGAAAGTACAATCAAATATAAGAAAGTTTTTAAAATTCTCGAAGTGAATGATAAAAATTATAAAAATTGTCCAGCTTCTGAATAATGGAATAAGGGAGAGAAAATATGTCAATTCTTAGAACCATCTTATGATATTACAAACAATATGTCAGGTTCATCTTATCCCACTTCAAACATGTATTTTATGCAAATTTAGAAAATTCAGCTTATCATTGAAGAGAATTTGTTGAATGAAGATGTCACCTTAAAAGTATATGGCTTGGAATATCAAAGAGAAGTTTTAAAAATAGTGGAATGAGTATAATATAAGATTAGCGTTTGGAGCTATTCTTGACCCACGACTAAAGATTGATTTTATAACATGTTATAAAAGGTTGGATCCTCTGTCCTATATAGAGAAAACAAAGAAAGTGTTAGAAAAGTTCAAGAGGTAATTTAAAGAATAGGTAACAAACTTGTTTATCCTTAGTGTTTCTCTTTCCCAATCACCCATTGAATTCATCTTGATGTCTCAATCCAATACAGTAGGGAAAAAGTTGAAGAGATCAAAGATAATTTCGGTAAGCATTTTATACCTAGGATTCATTGTTTTCTTTTTTTCTAGTTTCGTTTTAATAAATTAATATGTAAGTAGAATTTTAAAATGTATCAGAATGAATCCAAATCTATCATTGAGATAAACGAGATAGATGCTTATTTAGATGAATCAATAATAGATAATGATGAAAACTGTGAAGATTTTGATGTGCTCAAATATTTGAACAAGAAAAAAATTACTATATTGTCTATAATGACTTGAGATGTGTTTAGCATTCCTATTACTATCGTGTCATGTCATCAGAGTTAACTTTTAGCAATGGTGAACATGTACTTTCGAAATATAAAAGCTCCATTCTTCTTGAATGTTTGCAAATGTTGATTTGTACTCAAAATTGGTTATATGGATTCTTTGAAAATCCTAGAGGTAAGTTTATATGTTATTATTTTTAAAATGACTTTACATTAAATGATTAAGTAGACTAGTTGTTTGATTGCATTTCAATTGGTTATGATAGATGAAGTGGTTGAAGATATTTTTCTCCATGAGGGAATCATTGGTGAGTCTAACCTTTTTCAAGATGTTGAAAGTCACCAACAATGATACTTCTTCAAGTTCTGTTATACAATTTATACAATGTTATATTAATTTCCCAGTGATATGATTTTATGAATTGATTGTCTTGATAATTAAGTTAGGAGTTAGCATATAATCTTGAATTATGGAAATATTAATGCTAATTCATACATACAAAGCAGTAATGTTCTCTAGGCTGATTAAAAAAAATAATTCTCAGTTTTTGAATTCTCAGCATTTAATCACAAACATTTGAATTGGTGGTGAGAGACAAGTTCCTAATGACAAATTTCAGATTGAAAAATACAGAGCTGGGTACAAGCTTGTGTTATGCGTCAATAATGGCATAAAAAGTTATTTGGATATTGGGAGATTTGATTTAGAGAACCGTGAGGATTCAAGGTGCTTGACTATGAGTGTGCGGCAACCCTTCAATATTGTGTTTGTAGAGGCTTCTGAAGATAATAAGGTTATTAAGTGAGTAGTTTGAATAAAATATCTCAACATGTTGAGTTAACGCAATCATGCACTCTTTCTCTTGTGATTTGCATTATCTTGAGAATTAAACTATAAAATAACTCTAGAGGGCTTTAAAGATCCCTCTCACTCTCATTCTATATATAAGAAAATTGTAATACAAAATACATCATAAATAAAATAATCCTAAACACAATATAATCATGATAAATAGAGTAACTCTAGACTCAATATAATCATGATAAATAAGGTAACCCTAGACACAATATAATCATGATAAATAGGGTAACCCTAGACACAATATAATGATGATAAATATTCTAACACATTACCTGAGTGAATAAAAGAGATATTAATGACTATGCTTTCTACTGTTAGATCTTTCTCTCTTTGGTTTCTTTCAAACTTATGGAAAGAAAAATATTAGGTTTAAAATTCTATCTCTACAGTTCATTGATACCGCAATTCATGAGTGCAGCAAAATGAAATACACAGTCTAGAAAAAAAGAATAAAACAATTGCCACATGTTTCTCTATACAAGTGTTTCTACTATGCTGTTCAACTTGGGTTTAGTGTTGTAGAAGTGACTATTTTTTGTTTCTACTTTTTATTATATTTTTCTCATGCTAAAATGGAAGGCTCATGGACTAATCCCTTTTATAGGGTTTGGGAATATTTGACTTTGTGGGTTTTGTTAATGAGAGATTATTTTTGATTCTGAGTTTTTTTGGTCTAACCCACCTGGAGCTAGGGTCAAATCCAATTAAATGGACTGCTTTAACAAGTCTACGAATTACCATATCATTGACTAACTTCACATCAATGTTCATATTTTCACTTCCCTTAAAATACCAATTATTGCATGTTTTCATTCGTTAATAGGTAAACAATTCACAAGAGTCCAGTCTTTCAATTCTGAAGAAAAAATCACCATTGAAATTTTACATACCTCAGTGTTTGGGATTTAGTTAGTATTGAACTCTGTTATGCTTCGTGGCATTTTCTGTCTCTGTTGATTCTACTTCAGGAACTTATTACAACATATCTGCTGCAATAGTTTAGCATAAGATCAAAGCAATATTAAGGTTGTTTGAGAATAGGTTAGGATTAAGCCAAAAAAAGAAGTAAAGTGAATACCTTTAGGCCTCTCCAGATGGAGAAGTTGAAGTGGGGACTGAGAATGGAGGCAAACGCAACACAGCTTCTTCCGTCTCAACTAGGTCAGATCTGAGTATCTGAAAACTAAGAGGAAAGGTTAAGAATGAAGAAATAATGAAAGTGTAAGCACAAAGAAATCAAAGAAAGATTACTCTTGAAACACAGCTTGGTGTCATCCGCTTGTAGAGTGCTGCTGTCGAGAAGGAAAATTTTTCATTTGGGGCCACTGGAGTTCACCCAACCCTACTCCTATCCCAATCCACTCTATGGGAGCTTTGGGAGCAGGATCTTTTGAAAAGCTTCCTAATATGTGGGTCAAAAAACTAGAACCTAACCCTAAATTTTTTTTGGAGCTTTGGGAGCATGAACTTAATTTTTGGAGTATATTTTTCTTCATATAGCTTGGCCGATTGAGCTTCAGATCCGTCAAAGCGAGGAAAATCCAGCTTCACATTTCTCACCTGAAATGGTGGGTGGTTCGTATTGTCGCCACCGGAGCTAGATGCTTGGCCATTTTGATGGTGGTTTCTTCCAGCACTCCCAGTTCTGCTTTAGCAAGGCATCCACTGTATTTTCCGATCTCGAAGTGTGTTCTATTTGCTTCTCTATTCTCTGCCATGTTCGCCGCACTAGAACACCAATGTAACAGTAATAGCATTCAGGAAACACACAAAATATGAATATAGAATGTTTTCTTAGTTCACTTTCCTTGAATTTCTTTTCTAAGGATTTTTAATTCACCCAGGAAAGTTTTTATTTAAAAACAAATTAATATAACATCTCAAATTGATCGCAAACATAGTATATTTGTTTTTAATAAATTCTTTTATTTTATTTGTGTCACCTAAACCTTATATGAATTACTGCTTCACTGTTCAAAAGTATTTAATACGGTAAAAAAGAGTTAATTTTTATATGAGGAAAAAAATCGATAATTTAATACGGTAAAAAAAAAATGTAAACTTGATTGAAAAATATATTTTTTATTAAAACCACGGAGTGAGTAAGAGTGTAAGAAAACAGAGTCACTAAGAAAGGGAAAAGGGGTATCCATGCCAACCCGCATAGCAGAGTCAGTCGTTGTGATCTGATTTGAAGCCTTTGAATTGAAATTGAAATTGAAATTGAATGAATGGTAGAATTGAAGTGAAGAATCTTTCTGCATTTTTGAAGTGAAGAAGAAGAAGAAGAAGAAGAAGAAGAAGAGATGAGTCAGGGTCAAGGTCAGGGCCAGGGAGGAGGATCGCATTCCCTCGCGTTTCGTGTGATGCGTCTCTGCCGTCCTTCCTTCAACGTCGACCCTCCCCTCCGCCTCGACCTCACCGACATCTTCGTCGGCGAGGACCTTTTCGACGATCCTTCCGCCGCCCCCGCCCCCTCTCTTTACGCCGGCGCCAACGACAACTCCGATCCCAACTACCGCGACCGCTTCCTCCTCCACCACTTCTCAGACGCCATGGGCCTCTCTGGCCTCCTCGTTCTGCCTCAGTCATTCGGGTACTCTCTCTCTCTATGTCTTTAATTCAACTCGATCCATTCATTATTGCTCACTCATACTCCCCCCATTTGTAGAGCTATTTATTTGGGAGAGACTTTCTGCAGCTATATAAGTATTAACAACAGCTCCAATTTTGAAGTCAGAGAAGTCATTATCAAGGTCCTCTTTCTAAATCTTCAAATCGTCTACTCCACTGCTATTCATGAATCAATTTTGTCACTCCCTGAGCTTACTGGAACTCCCTTGACACAAGTTTTAATGTTTGTTATATTGCAATATGTTACCTACCGTAGGAGGTTAATTAAAGCGTTCTAAGGAATGTGGAAAGGAGATGGAATGTTCGTTTGATGCTTGAGAATCTCTCCATGTGTTGTTTAGCTCTTTCTCTAGTTCCAAGCCCCAGTTACTCTGTTTGATTAGCTGATATTATATAAATGAACTCTCTAACGATAACAGCTAAAAAACTCTTAGTCCTTCATAGATATCACTATGGGAAGACTTTGTAATACATGTCTTCTTTTACTTTCTCATTCTGGAATGATCTTTCACTTGTACATTCTCTACTGATTATAACCTCCCATGGAATGCTTTAGCACAAGGCTGAAGGATATTGAGTGGGGCATTCGTTAGTTTAAAAAGCAGTAACCTTTTAGAGAGAGAAGGAAGTGGAGGAGGGTGCCGGGGGGATGTATTAAAATTCTTTCTCCCTCTGATTCTGTTTTCTCTGCTCTTTTGTTGGATATCCTTCCCGCACTTGTAGACAGTGCAGGAATTAAATAAAATAAAATTCCTGAGCTCCCATAATTTCCATTCCTAGCTAGAAATATTTTCTCTGCTTCATCACTATTCCATTGATATACCAATCATTCCAAGCTGATAGGCATTTATATGCATATGAGAGATTGATTTGCAGCAGAGTTTTTTGTGTTAATTTCTGGGTATCATATCCACATCTTTTTTATGTTTAATTTTATCTATGTTGCATGGATGGATTCGAAGAAGATTCTCTTACAGGCGTTGTAGTTGAATTTGAGCACAAAAATGTAAATGTATTCATAGTGCTGAATTTGTTTTTTAATCCTTTGAGAAATTAATTTAATTAGTTATTCAAAACTTTGTAACTGACAGGCTGAAATTCAAACAGAAAGACAAAGAATACTTCTTTTAGACACATCAAAATCACCAGTTGAATCTATCCGTGCTGGTGGGCGTTATGATTTTATTGTAGAACATGATGTGAAAGAGCTTGGGCCTCACACGTAAGTTGTGACCCTCTATGTGCTTGTTTCAGTATGTTCATGCTTCCATGCAGTTTTATTTGGATTTACTAAGTTTCTTTTTTGTCTCATTTTTAATTTCTTACAATTTTGTGTGTGCAAATGCCCTTAGGCTTGTCTGCACCGCATTGTATAATGATGGTGATGGTGAGCGTAAATATCTTCCCCAATTTTTCAAGTTCATTGTTGCTAATCCACTTTCCGTTAGAACAAAGGTATTATTCTCTTTGATAACGATATTTGTTGAATTTGAAGTAAATTATGTTCTCCAATAAAACAATTATGGAGTACCTGGGTTACTAATGCTCACTATATGATCTTTCAATATTCGTATGACTTACATGTGTGTTGAAAACTTTTCTGCAGGTCCGTGTTATCAAGGTATGTCAATGATTTGTATATACTATTCAAGTGTAAGTAGATACTGTTTTCCTGGATAAACATGCTGTCAATGCAGTGAAATGATCTAATCTTGTTCAGTGTGTAGTATATTTTTGTTAATGTTCAAAATTTTCAGATACACCATTTAAAATATTGGGATTAGTATTATTTACTTGTCTATCGAAGGAAAGCATGATGAAACTTCTCTTTCTACAACTCGTTAGTATTAAAACAAACAATAAAATCCTTAATAGCATTATAGATGCAGTTTCCTTGCCAATAAAAAAAAATAGATTCAGTTTCCTTTTTAATTTTGGGTTTGTTTCAAGTACATTGTCATCCAATATACTTGATATCAGTTAGAAATTAAGAATCAATCAAAAGAAAATAGGCAATAAGGAATGTGTATAATCTGGATGTTCGTGTCATTTCATTTTTGTACTCTTTTAAACAATCAATTTTTGAAGTCAATTGCTTGTCCTATTTACATTTTTTTTAGATGCTATCAGCAATGAATCTAGCATAGCCAACCATAAAACAACATGAACTTAGTATCTACAGCCCTATCCATTTATAATATATCCTTTACATTTTAGAAAAACCAATGGTAAATCATTACTACATACTTGTTATAGGAAAAGAAGAAACATTGAGCTGAAACCTTGTGTTTGAAACATGTACTTTGTTTATATTGAGAAAAAAGAATCAATACTATAAGTAGAGATTTGATATCCTCTAATAATAAAGATATGCTACGAGACTAAATGAAAACATTCCTAATATACATATATAATCTAGATATTCTTAATTATATAGGATCTACTCCTTATTTCTATAATTATAACGATACTCTTGGTTATTGCAAAAAGTTATTGTCTCTCTTTGTAAGGTGGAGAAGGAATCTAGTAATCCTATAGCACTCTTTCGTGAAGAGCAATGATGCAGAAAAGCCTACAAACCTTAAAATCTAATTATTTTTGCTTTTTGTGATTTGTTATTTATTGATACATGATGGATCTTGTGTTACGAATTTCTTTTTTTTTTATATAAAAAAAATCCACACATAATTTGATTATTTGATCACTCAAGTTAAGTTTTTAGCTTACAAAATTTCTTGAACATAATTTATGTGTTCATTTGTTGAAAGCCTTCATGCTGTCAAGGTTCTAGTCCTCAATATTGGATTGATGTCTAATCATCCCTACTCTTTTTAAACAAATCTTCATAATCAATAAAAATACCATCCATCAGGGTGATTGGTTTTGTTTTTATTTTTTCATTTTCAATTGATGTAATTTTACTAACAATTACACAAAAAAAAAAAAACCACATTCGTTTTGTTTTACAGTGTAAAAAATTTATGAAGGAGATGGTAGAATCTACATTCTGTTTTCATTTAATTTCCTTCACAGATTGCTGAAAAAATAGTAAATAAAACGAAAAAAGAAAAAAGTAACATTTTTAAAGTTATCAATGAACAAACAGTAATAAGAAATGAGAATGGAAACTAACCAACCACCTTCTAAGTTCTTCAATCTTTATGCTTGAAGAAATTGTCTTATGCTCTAATTCAATGTTGTGCGTCAATCTTAATCTGTTTCAGGAAACTACCTTTCTGGAAGCTTGTATTGAAAACCATACAAAATCGAACCTTTTCATGGACCAAGTTGATTTTGAACCTGCTCAGCATTATAGCGCAACAGTTCTTAAAGGTGATGGGCACCATTCTGAGAAAGATAGTCCTACAAGGTTAGTGCCATAGCATTTCTTTAGGGGTGAAATGCCAAACTAATGCGTTTTATTATTGCTATTGATTATAAACCAAATTAAATTTTCAGGGAGACATTTAAGCCACCAATACTGATTAGATCTGGTGGAGGAATTTACAACTATCTCTATCAATTGACAACACCATCAGATGGTTTGGCTCAAACAAAAGCTGAAGGAAGTAACGTTCTTGGTAAACTCCAGATAACATGGCGAACAAATTTGGGTGAACCTGGTCGCCTGCAAACCCAACAAATATTGGGGACTGTAAGTGTTGTTTGTTCAATAATGATTAGTGTTGGAAGTCTCACATTAATTAGTGATAAGACTAATTTAAAGTATATAAGTGAGTACAAACCTCACTTTATAAGCCAGTTTTGTAGAGTTAAATTAGGTTTAAAGTCCATTTCTTAACATGATATCAGAGTCAAGTTAGAGCTTATCCTAGTAAGATTTGTGGTTGTTAAACATATTATTCCACCTGTTATCGGATCACCTATTAATATCAACTCTCACGCTCAAGATGTATATATATTGGTGTGGGGGGGTGTTAGAAATCCTACATCAACTAGAGATAAGGCTCATTTAGAGTATATAAGTGAGTGCAAACCTCACATTACAAGTTGGTTTTGTGAGATTGAGTTAGACTTAAAATCCAGTTCTTAACAATTAGTTAATAAATGGAGTAGCTATCTGGTTTGATGTATGTTAAATTTCACTTAACATGACAAAGTTGATGGCCGAACCTCTTTGTTTCTGCATAACATGCATACGAATCTAGCATGACATGTTTACTTTATCCCTCTCACTTTTCAAAAATAATAATTGATGATAACATTATAGTGTTCAAATACGGCTAGATAGTGTTCAAATACTGCTGGATGCATGGTAAATTGTTAAATTAGTAAATTTAATGCTTTAAAATTATGATCATTTAGTTTTCTGAATAAATTATGCTTCTGCTTCATTTTTCTGAATTATGCTTTCAAATTTAAAATTCATGTTTAATGCTTTTCCTTCAGTTTTCTGAATTATGGTAATTTAATTTTCTCATACACCAATATTTTTGTCTGGAAATTTTTCTTTGCAGCCAGCAACAAAGAAGGAAATTGAGTTGCAGGTTGTAGAGGTTCCATCTATAATCAACCTTCAAGAACCGTTTAGGGTAATTCTTTTTATCTTATGCAGATCTCATGCTCATTATAAACTAGTAGCTGCATTTTTAATAGCCTAGGTTTCTTATGGGTCATTTAAACCCTATGTAGCAGGCTAGCAGTTGGTGGTGGTCTATATACTAAGGGAATAGGATAGCTATTTCTAATTTCGTTGTACTTTTAATCGTTGAGTTTATTGTTCTAGAAGGGACAAACAAAAATTTGGAAGCTAAAATTGTGTGTTGTTTGCAGATAAAACTGAATCTTACAAATCAGACTGATAAAGAGCTGGGTCCATTTGAAGTAAGCTTATCTCAAAATGGTTCATATGGGGAGAGAGTAGTTACGATCAGTGGCCTTCAATCAATGGTAATACCTTTATCTGGATGTTCTGTCTTAGATTGCCAGTATTATACCTTTATTTTTCCGTGGTACATGGTGCCCCTTTATAAAAATTTATGATTTGGAGTATGATATTGTCATTGTGCACAATTCTAGTGCTTGATTTTTTCTTGCCGTTAACTGACCTAAGATGTTGGAAACCATGTACAGGTTTTATCTCAGATTCAGGCTTTAGGATCAACAGATTTCCACCTGGTATGACTTTAAGAATTCTTGTGTAGTATTTTTTGTAGTGGAGTCGAAATTTAGTCAGCTCCCATCCTACTTAATAAAGTCATTCATTTATAATCATCAGTTTTCTTCACATGTGATAAAATAATGTTTTAAATGTATATAAAATTAGGGACCTCTATTTATTATTTTGTTTTGGATCTATAAAATGCTGGGACCAGGCCTGTTTTATTTATCTATATTAAGTTTGATAGTTCTTTGATACTGATTTGTCTCCGAGATTAGTCGGTAGATAAGTTAATAAAGAATCGCTATTCAATATTTGTTTGTATCATAATCAACGTTGGCAATTGCTTAATTGATTTGTCTATTTAGGCCTCATTTTCCAGGATATGACAAGACGCGTAGAAGTTAAAAATATTATGAAGAAAAACAAACGTTACAAGTTACAATATGGGTTACTTCTTACTCTCTTCAAATAAAGAGTAGTAATAAAAAAGAGTGGTGAACGATACTATGAAGAAGAAAAGTAAAGTTTTAAATTATAATTCAGTGCATAGCATGGATTAATCTCACTACTTTTTACAATTATGCAGAATCTCATAGCTACTAAACCTGGAATTCAGAGAATTTCGGGAATTACTGTTTTTGATACTAGGGAGATGAAATCTTATGAACCACTTCCTGATTTAGAGGTTAGTTCAAGCTGTATGATTTGCTTCTGTTTCATGGGAAGCTACATGTTCCTTGTATCAAATTTCTATATCACACTTGAGGTGTTCTTTGCCCTTCAAACCCCAAAGTTAGTGCAACATTCTGACTTCTTTAGTTAATGCAGATTTTTGTGGACACGGATTAAATTGTGGCTATTCCAGTTTGGTCCGAAGTGGTTAACAGTAACTTTGGTCCGAGTAATGCGCCTAATATCAGACCTACCAAGTTCCCTATTGGCGATTCTTTGATGCCAGGAGTAGATTCTCTTCCAGTTAGGGCCAATGAATCCTTCATGATCATCAAAGCTTTTTTGGACTAATTACAAGGTACTGTAACTAAATTGGAGTAGTGAGTGGTTGATTACTTGATGAGAGAATCACCAAGTCCGTATTTTTATTGGTTCAAGAGGCTCGGTTATTTTGATTATCATTGAAAACCAATCCATTGTTACGATGCAGTTATCCAACATCATTTCCTGTAGATGGTCTACTTTGCAGTTTTATACTAATGTATCTTAAGTACTGTGAATTATGCTAATTATTAAAAGACTAAAATTTATTATGGAACTGCACTACTCTTTGCAAAGCTGAAGGGTGGGTAACTGTATAATGCCTAGATAAAAATATACTATTGTCCTTTTATACGTTGATTAAGATAAAGCACACAAAGCAATTTATCATTTAGTTCTATGATGAAATAATTTTAATTGACTAAATAATATAGTGGACACTTATTCATTATTATTGCATTCACTTTTTAAGGATATTATTGAAAAAAGTATTACATATTTTTTTTTATATTCTAAATTCATACATACGAGTCAAATTAGAAATTGTAGGAATGAATAAATAATGTAACATCTGTGGTCACATTTTTTCTTTTAAAAAAAATTGCTTTTGGTATATGATGAATAACTTCAAATTGAACAAGATATAGCATGGAATTTTTAGTAATTTGTATAGGACTTTAAATTCAAATTTCATTGCAACCATTCTATATAAAACAACGTATTTATTTTTTTCTCAGTTATATAGACCAATAATATATATATTTTAACTATGGTTCCTTGTGAATTCTTTTCGACACATGAACTATATAAAGATAACAAATTACTTAATGGGACAAAATTCGAAACTACTTGTTTTCAACTTTGAGTAATACAAGTTAAAAAGAATACATAAGAAGGTTTAACATATTAATTTTTGTTGGATTTTTATTGGTTTCATTTAAATTTTTTAATTACATTTTTTACTATATCGTAAAAAGGTGACCCTTTGGTTAAATTAACCATAAATAGTGAGTTCCAAAATGTGAAATAAGGTAACATTCTTTAGCAGAATATATATTAACGATTAATTTTCAAAATTTAAATAATTCTATTATTATTTTTAGATATATTATATTTAATTTATATGTATCATTTATTTTTAATTAATTTATTATTATTTTTTATTTGTATATTAAGTTTGACTCATTTTTTTTTTATTATAAATAGAAAATTCTAGATATATATTCAAGATATTAATCTCATGTATAATTTTTACTTTATTCATCAATTCTAATTTCTAAAAAAAATATTTTAATTTGATTGTTTGATTGTGATTGGAAAAAGTGAGGCATTGTCTTGGGAATTGCAGGAGCATTGGAGTGAGGGATTTGGTGTTTGCAACGCGTGATGAGTGTATTGGTGTGTGGTTTTACAGTGAAGTGAATGTGAATTTCATAATTTTATTAACATTAACATCATTTTTAATAATTTTTTCACAATAAATTATGTATCATTATTTTATTAATATGTATATTTAAAACAGAATCATAAACTACCACATAAACATTATAAAAAAATTATAAAAAATTGTTAAAAAAATATTTTTCATTTTATTATTGTCTTTTTTTGTTGAAGTCAATGATGCCATCCTTTTGAAGTTTTTGTAGTTCCATTAAGAGGTAAATCTGCTTGTTATGATGAATAGAATAATGGGTTGGTATTTGGAAAGTGATTTTATTTTGTTGGATTATTATTACTATTATTATTTAATATATTTTAAAATAATTGTTTATACTATTTAATATATTTTATAATTTAATACCAATTGAAGAATGTATTTGATATGTTAAGAAAAATTAATATAATTGGTTTAAGATAATTATATTTATTTACTTTTAAAATTTATAAATAAAATATATCAAAATTTCAAATAAAAAGAAAGGCATTACCGACGGTAAATCTTTTGTTGCTAACATTTATTGACGGCCTTTGTCCCTCGGTAATTACTGAAAGACCAAAGTCTTTGGTAATTACTGAGGGACAAAGGTTATCGGTAATTACCAAAGGATAAAAGTCTTCGGTGAATCCTTCGGTAAGATCCAGCCAAAACTAATTCATATTTGTATTTTTTATCCAACCAAACAAACCTGCATAAAATGTTCACAGCACAGATAAACCTGCATAACATTTTCAAACCATAAACAGACCTCCATATTATGTATCCCAAAATCATCCAATCATTAATGGCAAAAATAACGATATAACATCATTTGTATTGTTCAAATTTAAGAACTTTTAAGAACCTACCTTTGCGATGGACGAACTCCGATGGAGATTGCGACACACCGAATCACGGACACGCGATTGGGACACAACCAATCACCAACACGGTGGCTAACGGTCACGCTGGCTGATGGAGATGGCCTATGCACAAGCCAACCAAGGAACGTTGGGAGAATGCACGAAAAGAATAAAAAATTTGAAATGGGATTGAACGAGGGGGGAAACTGATTTTCCCAAATCCCTTTTTAACTAAACTCTGCTGCTTACCGGCAGATCACACCCTTCGATAAATGGCACATACTTCTTATTGAAGGATTTGCCCATCGAAAAAAACCACTTGCATGAACCCTTACTAGACACACCAAAGACCATCGACATATGTCCTTTGGTATTTCGCATGCATAGTTTATAAATTAAAATATATTTAACTAAAATTATTTTCTTTAGTTATTAATTGTTGTAGTTGTTTATAGAAAATCAAAGTTCATCTTCTACTTCTTTATCCATGAAGTAAAATAAAAATAAAAAGTTAAGCAAAATATATATATATATATATATATATATATATATATATATATTAAGAAGATTTATAAATATTATTTTAAGGCTTGAGTTATCAATTCCAAAATTAAATTTATTTCTCATTAGTAATATATCTATTAATATTATATTTCTAGATAAATCTTTTTTCAAAAAAGTTGTGTTTATTTTTATGGGTACATTTGAGGAAGAGTGATAGAGTAGATTTTAAAATATTGGAAAGTAAAATTTGTATTGTTTATTTTAATAGATTTGAAGATGAAAATAAAAATATTTAAAGATAAAGATTGTAAAAATTTAATATATTATAATATAAAATATTATTTTGTCTTTATTATTATTTCAAAAGTGACATTAATCTCTTATTCAAAGAGTAATCTATAATTAAAACTAACACACCTCTCATTTTTTAAAAAAGATATAGACATTAAAAGTAAACAATATGATCATTCGCTTATCCAAAACAATTAAGTTAAAATGAACACAGCAAACAAATTCTTAAGAGAAAAATAATAATAATAATAATAATAATAATAATAAAAATCACATCCATAAAATCCTAATAATTTAGAAAATAAAGATAACTGCAAACAAATATTGTACTTCTCGTATGTCTGGGTGTTACATAATCAAATCACTTTCGTTGCTCTTGAAGGAAATTTAATAGATATTTCTTTTAAAATATAGTCAAATTAAAAGATTTTTAGAAAGTGAGATAAAATTGAGAATAACCTTGTATTATCATCTTTTTAATGCTCAGGTCAACATGGTTTACTTACTGTTTGATAGAAGGATGTTTTATATGAATTTTTATAAAGTTGAACGACTAAATAATTTATAATTTAATTTTAAAAAAATAATTTTTTTATAATTGTTTGAAAAAATATTTAACTTAATATAACATACTCAAATTTTTATATAGTTCATAGAAATTAAAATTAAAAAACACTTGCATATAAGCATGAGTTGTAGTTGAGAATGACATTGTAATAACACAAACGAAAATTATAAATCATAAGGAATCACCCTATAAGGAGATTTCCCCAAATCAAATTATAAATTACTAATTTTGCAACAGAAAGAGGACCAATGTTACATACCAATAAGGACTGGTGCAAATAATTTACCAGGAGGTGTTGGATACATTAGAATTGTAAGATAAAGAGAGAAGGATAAATATATAGAAAAGAGAGTAATATGTTATTGTAACACATAAAACGTTAAGAAAGTAAATTAACTTAATTTTTTAGTAAAACGAAGTTTGTATTTATTTGGTTTTATTTTATTGATGTGTAACTTCTGACACATCTTTTCACACTCAGACATATATATCTTGAATCTAAGATTAAACATTAATGAGTAGTTTGATAATAATTGATAATGAATAAAACAATATATCTAATAGACAACAAACTTTACTAGAATATATAGACTCTAATTTGTAACTTTAATACCATGTAAGATAAAAAGAAAAATATGCATACATACATAGAAAGAAAATTAATAATATGTAGAAGATATAACAAACTACGTATCTTTATATACTAAGAAGGTGTTACATTTCCTTACATTTTCTTAATAATATCTAAATTTTCACATTTAGAGAAATTCGAAAAAGGATCTACTAATGAAGTGAAAATTGTTCCATCTTTCATGTCACATAACATATCAAAAATTGTCTTCAAGTTCTTTGAGGACCTAATTAGCTAGGTGTGACCTCTTCATTGTTCAATTCTCAATTTTTAGATCCAATCAAATCTACTAATTAACTTGAATAGTTTAAGTATTTGTCTCATATATAACCAAAACTAAATGTATATCAATTACTAATGAATTAGAAAAAAAATACATATTTCTTGAACAAGATTAGTAAACTTGTTTCGGGTGGTCGAAAGTCCTCTTAAAAAAAATTACTGATTGTGCGTTCCAATGTTATTATCTCTATGCTAAGGTAATTTGTTCACCAACCTATCAAGGGATACTTGCTAAATGTGTTCTGATGCCAAAGTCAACTCAAGTTTGATCAATTAAAGTAGCTAATGCTACAATAAATGCGTAATAAAAGCTCCAACAATCATACCTTTAACCTATATTTATAATTTTATCCATAAGCTTTTGATTAGGGTCGGCCAAATTACAATCAATTCCCTTTAAAGCTTATTATTGATCTATATATGTTTATTAAATGTTTTTCTGATTCTACTGATGATCGATCAATATTCTCATTGCTCGAGTGATTAAGTACGTTATTATGGTCAACATGTAATGGTCGGTACATATAGTACATAAGTTCACCAAACCTTAAGTGTGGGTGAAGACCACATGCGAAAAGGGTTTGTTGCCGCTTGGTTCTACCTTTAAAAATATAATCGTTGGTGATAGGTGGGTGTGTCACCTTGTGAACCATGCTGACGCCTCATAAATTGAATTATCAGCATTGACATCGAATATGTAATGTCGTGTTCCATCAGACATTAGATATGTCAGAGCAGCTGCAGCAGAATGGTTAGCGTGGAATAACAAACCAAGAGGGTTTTTAATACAAACGTGTGCCTTTTAATTTCTACTCAATTTATCTTACTACGCAAATAATAAATATAAATAAAAGAGTAAGGTTGAGAGAAATTTGCACAGATGATTTTTATACTGGTTCAGATCTTACCAATCCTACGTCCAGTCGCTTATCTCAAATCAAGATAAACAGTTCACTAATCACAAAACAATTACAAACTACATTCACAAAGAAACAATTTGTAAAAGTTTAGAAACCACCTCTCTTGATACCACAAGAGATGAACCTGGACCTCCTTTGAATCTTCAGAAAAGATGAGACATGAAACACCTCCTCCGAATACTTCACGAAGGATGAAACACCTCCTCCGAATACTTCACGAAGGATGATCCTCTTCCACACACCTCCTCAGACGCACCAAGGATGAACCGGCTATTTCTTCTATCACTGTAGCAGCACTTCACCAACTCCACAGACAAGAGTTTCACAAGCCGAACAAGAACACACACTTCTCAAGAGTTTCTGAGTTCTTAAGCACAAGGGAAGAGTTTGTTGTTGATGGATAAAGAGAGCCTATTTATAGACTCAGCCAAAAACTCTTCCATTCTTTGTAACTGGCCATTTAACGCTTTTAATCGATTAATATTACTGTTAATCGATTAAATGAGTACAACGGCTAGTTTTCAAAAACCAGAAAACTCCAACGGCTAGTTTTAATCGATTATTCTAAGGATTAATCGATTAACTAATCAATTAAAAAAAGGTATTAATCGATTATTCCCTTGCCAGTTGAGTTTTCAGCACCTGTGATGTTTTAATCGATTAATACTTAATTTAATCGATTAAAACAGTGCGCTTTTTATTCTGAACAACAAATATAAAATATAAAGGTACAAGAATCAAAACCTACTACAAATCTAAGTCCTGAACATTAAACTACAATTATTACAAAAGCTTTTTATAACAAAAACAAGTCTTCAAAGGATCTTCATGAATCTTGACTTGATTTGGACGTCATCAAAACTTCATCTTTATCATTTTGCTAACAAGATAGTGTTGGACTTGACTCTTGCGGTGGTGTCACGTGTTCATTAGATTTTCTATAAATAGGGACCAAGTGGTCCCATTATTTCCAACCCTTTTGTTTGTGCAACTCTTCCTATACCACACAACTTCTAATTTTTTCTTACTCAATGTAATAATGCCTGCTATTAACATCTCCTCATCAGAAGGATCCTATGGCGGGGAAGGTAGGGGGTACATTGATGACGACTCTTCATCATCTTCGTTGCTCCGGTCGTCATAAAGGGATCAGGGGTTGTTTGAGAAGAATTTTGCAATAGTAAATAACATTACTACACCTATACAAAATGTGAATAAGGGTTTAATTGAGGACAAGAACCAAGACGAAGGTAAGGAGAACGACACAAAGGAGCGTAGTAGCCACACCATCAGGGAGATTCATGTCGACATGACAACTGAAGGGGATAAGTTGAACCTTTTAGAAATTCCTAGGTATTATTGGGCCATGCAAAGTTAGTAAGTGCGCTACCCGGTTTTGATGGGGGTAATGATAAAGTGGATTTATCTGGCTAGTCATACATTCTGAGGGACAACATTGGTGATGATGTCGTTCACCTCCGAGTGTGTAAGGGCAATGAACGGGTATGCTACAATCGGGAGAATTTGAAGATGGATTTCTTTTTGGTATATTCTTGCTTCTTCACTAACTTGTTCATGTGCGCGTCATTCGAAAGCTTTCAAGTTGAGGTTCTACGAGAGTTGAATGTTGTTCCCACTTAGTTTCATTTGAATGCATGGGCAGTCATGCAGGTGTTCGAGATATTGTGCAAGACTTTAAGGTTAACCCCTACCCGAACCTTTTTCCTTCATCATTACTGTACTTGTTCAATTGCCTAAAAAGGTTGGGTATCCCAAATAAGTAAATATGATAGAAACCTCTTATAGTTATTTGTTGTGTCTTACAACGGATTTAAAGGAGGGAGGGGGGTTCTTCAACATTGTTATCACAACCAAGGGTCATAAATTGTTCTTTAATGGGGACAATCAGTCAAACTTCCCCTTATATTGAACCTATAGTCCTGTTTGGTCGAACCCTTCGGAAGAGAAAATGATGACACCCAAGCAATGTTCTGCCCTTGGATTTTGGAGAAGCTTCCCCACAAACTCTCGACTAGAGAACTTCTAAAGTGTTTTCTGTCTCGTAATCTTTGTAGAGACATTTATGGTAAATTATCTTTCCTTATTTGGTTTGCTTATGGTTGATTTTTAACTTGGTTAAATTTTTGTTTGTGTTACAACTATAATGGCCCGCACCAATCTCAATAATATTAACTCTTTTACGAAGCTGTAGAACAAGCACCCAATAAAAGTAAGCAGTTTTAGGACCACTCTTGGTGTGTAAGAGAGCCTCCCATGAATCCTATTAACATAGTGTTTATGTGTCATGTTAGCATGCGATCCATGCTTTTGCCTCTGCTTCGAATTCTCTGCTTGGAAGACTCCCTTTTTCACTCATTCTCATGCTCTATTCTTCTAAGACTGCATATGGGACTATATTGGTGAGGTGGACTTCGATACGAACAATCCTTTTTGACGAATTGCTTCATGTGGCCAACTCTGATGAGCTTCTTAATTTTGTCTCTCAAAGCGGAGCACTCCTCTGTGGTGTGGTTGTGGTTATGATGATAAATGTACTCATTGCTACTATCAGCATTGGGTGGGGTTGGCTTTTCTTCTTGGCAGGGCCAATAGGTCGGCACTAAAGACCTCTTCTAAGATCTTGGTCGTGACACACTCAACAAAGTGTAATTACTAAAGAAATGTTTGTTTTGTTCGCTCTCTTCTCCTATATGGTTTCTTGTCCACTCCTTTGTTGTCTCCCTCTAATGACTTAGTGCATATATGCTTGCAAAAGTCCTTCATCTCCTTAACCTGCATGAATTGGGTTGCTGCCTAAATTCGCCCCCAAATTCTCAACAGGCTTCATGCATAAACTATCAACGAACAGCCTTGGTTGTAACTGTGATCATATGGTTCATGGCCACGTTAGTACTAAGGTTCCCTTATTTGGAATGACACTTTCCTGAACCACTCCATGAAGGCCTAAAGGGGCTTATCTTTCTCTTGTCTAACATTGACGAAGGCGGTCGAATTTAGATAATGGGGTAGGCTAGTGGCAAACTAAGCTATGAAGCTATGAATCTCGATCAGATAGTTGCAAAGTAGTTCCTAAAATTGGCTGGTAAAAGGGAAAATCAAGTCAGGGTTTCCCCTTTAAAAATGTGGGGAAGACTCTGCACCATATGGCGTCATTCGTCGTATAAAGCGTCATCTAGTTCATGAATATCCAGATATGCTTGTCTAGATCAGTTATTAGGAAAAGGGGTCTCCATGATCCACGTAGTGAACTAAAGCAAGTCAAACATGTCAATTGTCATGATGCATATGTTATGATCTTTGCTTGCCCCAAAACTACTCGCCTGGACCGCTTGGTCCGATTAATCCTGAAGCAACTTTGTTGGTCCTTAAAGGGTTGAGATGGATGGCACAAGATCTTTACCACCTTTCTCCTACCGAATGATCTCATTCTCAACTTGCAACGCCTTTATTTCTTCCTCGTACTTCTTCTGCATTTCATTCATCTATCTTTGCATCCTCCGCATCATTTCCCTCGGATCCGTCTAATCGGCCAAAGCTTCTTCTAGCACAACATTACTTGCCATGTTCTTGGTGGTTACCATGTGGAATTAAGAAGTTTTCACCCAGCTCCACGGTGGGTGTCAAAATGTTCTATGTGTAAAATAATTTCCTGATTGCATGATCCAATGTCGTCCACTCCGTACTAAGGTAATCTGTTTACCAACCAATCGGGGGATATCTGTTAAAGGTGCTAAAGTCAACTCAGGTTTGATCGGCTATAGCAGTTAATGTTACAATAAATGCATAATAAAAGTTATAACAACTATACGTTTGACCTATATTTATAGTTTTTCTTTGGGTTTTTTTATTAAGGTCGACTTAATTGCGGCTTAGTTCATTTCAAACCTTATTACTGAGTTGTTTATACTAATTAGATGTTTATCTAATTAGTATAATTGTTTATACTAATTAGATTTTTATAGGCAAGATGTTCCATGGTTTGAAAGCGAGTGAAGAATTAGGCAAGATGTTCCATTCAGTTCCTCGATTCCGGATCTTTCTCTATTACAACCGTAATCTCCATCACCACCATTGTCGAATTGTACTGCACAACCTTTGTTCCTTTCTCAAGGAGAACAACCCTCAAATCACGACGGAGAGAAAGCCCTTTCCCATTCTGCAATTATGAAACCCTAACTTTGGGTGGAAAGGGATCTACCACGTGGCATCTTCTCATTGGTCTCAAATGACCCCACAGTGCCACGTCAAATATAATTGTACAAGTCATCAAGTTTTTGCCAGCGAGACAAGTCTGCTATTAGCCTTTTTAACGCCGTAAGCAAAACGGACTAACGTGCACTAGTTTTGCGAATATAGGATGTTAGTAAACTTTTAAAAAAAGAGAAGACAACTTTGAACAAATCTTACAAATCGAGAGACCAAAATAAGTATTAAACCTAATATATAAGATAAATTATATAGGTTAAACTAATGTTTTATAGAACGAAAATAATATTAATTTCATATTTAGTTAAACTCATATCTTATTAATACTATCCGCATCATCTTGACTCATCAATGTAATACCTTAATTATGTTACTCCCTTCTTCAAATGTGAGGTATAAATGAGTGTATGCAAAAGAATAATATATATATATATATATATATATATTTTTTTTTTTTTTTCATTTGCTAAAGTTAATATTAGTAAAAAGAAAGATATTATACAAAGTTGTATACGAGAATCTCTTATAGAGTTTAGAAGGTTGATTGGAGTCTATTTAACAGACATGCTCAAAACAAAATTTATGCGTGAAAAAAATAAAATAGAGATAATAATATACTATCACAATTTTATAAATGTAACTTAAAAGAATAAGTAACATTATAAAAAACATCACTGCATAAAAGTGAGTGTAAAAAGTATTGTCTGTTATCATACTTTTTCAACAACTATTTTTAAAATTTTGTGGTCTAAAAAACACGCGATTGCCTATTATAGTCCATGCCACACAGGCCATGACTTCAAATTCATTTTCTAAAGTTTAGGTAAAACAATTTCACTATAACAGTTTTTCATTATTATCTAAAATCATAGAACCTTGTAGTTTATAACATAGAACGTACAACCACATCATATAATCCTAAACATATAAGTATAACCACGTCATCCATCTAAAATTATCCAAACGTAACTTTGACTTGTAATAAAAGTAAAAAACGATTTTAATATCGTGGTTAATTTACAAAAGGAAAGAACATTATATATATTTTGGAAATATTTTTAATGGACTATATAGACATTGAATTCTTTTAACGTTGCAGGAGCAATGATAATTTTTTTTTTCTTTTCATTTCATATCCATGATTCAATCAAAATTGATCAAATTCCTAATCAATCGTACTCGGATTGATCAATTTTACTAGTGATGATGAGAAGCCACTAGTGCAGTGTAGGGAAACGATCGTGATTATTTTTCTCTATACGTCGCAGTTTACGAACCGCGGCATATTCAGGCATGGTAAAAAGTCTCTGACTATAGGCCGTGGTTGCAACCGCGGTCAAAAGTTCTGCAAATAGATCGTGGTTGCACAAGGAATTGCAGCCAAAACCCCATATTTTTAAAAAAAAAAATTCACTATAGGTCGCGGTTTGAACCGCGGTAAAAGACCAGGAATAGACCGCGGTTCATACCTTAACCGCGGCCAAAAGTCTTTTTTAAAAAAAAATAAAAAAACGACACCTTTATACCGCGGTTGTGATAACAACCGCGGCATATTATCCTGCAGTTTTTTAAAATAGCAGGTCTGTTTTTGTGATATCCACTACCACAAAAACAGACCTACATATGAAATACATGTTGAAATTCAATTTCAACTCATCAAACAGATGTTCAAATGTATTTTAACATCACATAAAGTACAAAGTCTAATAAAATACAATCTAATAAAATAGAATGTTTAAATCTAATAACTATGACTTATTATATAATCTAATGAAATATTTTGCAGCAACTTTCCTTATGAATGAAATTGGCTTCTCAGGAAGTGGTGTAGTAGTCTTGAATCTCTGCACAAAACAATTGATATTAATAAGTGTATATAAATTTCAAATTTTGGAGAAAATCAAAATTTATTAGATTTAAATATTACCATTTCCCAGCCTCTTGTGATATGAGAACGAATAATATGGGTCATCCAATACATTACATAGTATTCGCACTCATATGACCCACTTACACTACAATATATCATCACAGTTGTAAATAGTTAGTGAAAAATATTAAAACAAAACAACTATAAGAAATATGGCTTTAGCATATGTCAAACCTTGAGAGAAATCCAAGCAATCTTTCTAGTGTTTGTAATTGATCTCCCAACCATCATCATACTTGCTGGAATAGAACTATATATATATAAAAAAAAGAGTTTTAGCATTCATTTATATAAAAAAGAAAGTCCAAACATTGAGGTTCTTACCAATCAACTAGTTGTTTGAGATTTGTGGGAGGAGGCTTGTGCAATGAGCAGAACCATAAAGCATAACTCTCGTGCATAGAAATAACAAGAAGCTGCCAATGGCGCCTGAAATTCATAATAACTTAACTATTATATTTTAAAATCACATATGGAACTTTATTATGTTAACAAAGTTCACTTACCCGGATATATAAGGCAAAAAATATATTTTCTTGTCGCTTGCAAAAAATTTTATGAGATTTGTGTTGATGTGATCAAAATCATTTGATTCGTGAATGGATTGGGGATCAATAAATCCATAATCATCAGAGTGCCCCAACTTGTTACTGGTCCCACACAAATACCAGAAATCAAAAGTTAACTTTGATATAAGGATACTTGATATACAAATCAATTTTATATATAAATAATTGATCATAGACTTACATCATCCATAGCTGAATAATTGTAATATTCAACTCTTGTATTCCCGAAGCAAGCTCTCTGACATCTTGGCTATGGGGGTATAATGGGACCTCAGAGACTCTCCCAAATACATTAGAATCATATTCAACCTCCAAAGGTGTATCTTTAATGATGTCAGCAAGTAGCTGCAATGAACCAAGAGGATCATCCTCAGATAGAGGAATCTTCTCTTGTGCTTGCGTCTATTGTTACATGGAGAAATAAGATAAGTTTTGACATCAATAACATGTAAACTTTAAAATTGAGAAGTGTAAAGAAGAATTCCATACCGGAGGGTCAGAAACTGAACCAATCAAATGTTTGGGCTGCGTTCAACTTTATCCCATTCAAACAGTTCACACACGGACATCTAAACTTCACTTCATCATCACTTCTCCTCTCATTACGTTGCGCAAATTGTATAAATTCCTCTACACCTCTCTCGTACTCAACACTAATGCGTGGTAAATTAATCCAATTTCGATCCATTCCTATATATTACATAAAAAGATAAGGTACATTCCAAATCAAACTTGAAATTTCATACATATCATTCAAACAATAATTTCCCATGTAGTGATTACTCAATTCAAACTTGTTATTCTAATAATTCTATAATAACTCTAAAATTTCTATTTAAATTTTGTATGTCTATATATTTTCTAAGTCTAGATTACCAAAACAATAGTAATTGGTATCATGCAAAAACGAACGAAAATCATGTTGAAGAAAACAATTACAACAAAAGGCACATCAAAGGCAAAATACCTGGAATGGGTGCGGCGAGGACGAATGGGCGCGGCAGAGACGATTGGGACGGTTGAGAGAAATGGCAGGCCGGAACTTAACGATTTCCTAGTGCAAGTTCGACGATTCTGATCGGTCAAAACTCTTCACCAACGTTGAAAATGGCAAATGAACAGAAAAAATTTGAGTTTAAACGGTGCAAAACGGTGGAAAATGGAAGCAAAGGTGTGCGTCGACGGAGAAGAAGGCGCGGGTTCTGCAATTCGCAATGTAGGAGACGATATTGTTCAGCGTTTTTTTTTTAACCTACAAAGGGGAATATGCCGCGGTTCACAACGTAACCGCGGTAATATATGGGCATATGTCGCGATTCACAGAGCAACCGCGACCTATTCTCTTGAAAAAATTAAATCAAAATGGCATTTTTGAAATTTTTTTCAAATTATATGTCGCGGTTCAGTGGGCAACCGCGGTCTATACCCTTAAATATTTCAAATTTATTCAGATCAGGGAATAGGCCACGGTGGCCCTTAGAACCGCTGTCGATTCCCTAACGTTCTGAATACCTTAACTGTCTCCCCAACTACCTTTTGGGGAATGTCAGAAGGAGCAGGGGGAATAGGCCGCGGTTCTGCGAGCACCCGCTACCTATTCCCCTCTCCTCAACTGCCTTTTGAGGAATGTCTAAAGGAGCAGGGGAATAGGCCGCGGTTCTTCGAGCAACCGCGGCCTATTCCCCCCTGCTACCTTCTGACATTCCCATCAGTCAGCCCCTGCCAATTTATTGTTTTTCTAACGTGGCGTCAAAGGCAGAAAGTTGACGAGGGTATAGGTCGCGGCCTATAAGTTCGACTTATTTTCAAAAATGCCACCGCGCACTATTATGCTGCGGTTTCTGATGAACTGTGGCATAATGTGCGCTGTAATAAGCCAAATTTTTACTAGTGAACTTGACTTGCCTCTTTCTAGTAGGAAGAAGTTTAGTATGTTCATTCCTCATATAGTGAATGGTTCAAGAGTGATTATAATGTGTAGCTTTTTAGGAGGAATCTGATACACTAGATCAAACTATTAACACTCTTGACACTTAATGATATATTCATGGACATCTTTTCTTAATATAGGCCAGTAATACACAACTCTTAGCACTTGTGTGGTCATTCATTGGCTTTAGAGTGCATGTCACATATTTCACAATGCATCTTGACAAGCATGTATTGAGCTTGTTCCTAATTCAAGCACTTGAGTAAAGGTGTGTCAAACCCTCTTCTAAAGAGTTTCTCGTTCTGGACATTATTTAGTTGGGATGTTCACCAGGCTACCTCCATTCTGAAAGGATGGAAATCCTCAACATTAGGTGGGCATGAGAAGTCGATCTTATCTTAGAAATCATGAGGGTGTACATGGGGAAACCTGATGTTTTTATGGATTTACTCGTCTGTCGAGATGTCTGGTAGAATTTTGAGACTTCAATGACTCTCCATCCTGGCGGGGGGTGCAATGTATTTGCTTATCGTGATCTTTCTTAAGTGATGGAATCAACCACGAATCTCTCTAGTTTTGTTTCTTGCTGACCTTCTTTGATCTCTTTAGAATTTGCATCGAGCTTATTGACGACAACGCTCTGTCTAGGAGTTGGCAGGCCTCCCTTATGAAGGTTTTCCTGGCGTGTAGAGGTTCAACCTTTTCTACGATGACACGTTGGGGGGAACCCTGTTAGCCGATGAGTGCCATGTTTATACTACTAGTGGAGGTGTCCTTTGTCGAGGATATGGAAGAGACTTCCCGTTTTATAGGTCAGTCAACTGTTAGTTCAGTGCTTGAAGGTCTACGTGATGTTTGATCTAGATTAAAATTTAGTTGATCTAGTTAAAATGGATTTGGATTAAAATCTAAATTCATTTTAATTCACTTTAAATATATCTAACTATATCAATTAAGTTTAGATTTCTTTTCAATCCAATTTAAATTGGATGAAAACTATATTTAATTCACTTTGTCAATGAGATCGATATAATATATTTACCTGTCAGCCCATTATGAGTTGGGCTTACTAAGCTCAACCTTTCGGCTTAAGCCAACTCAACCAGATCCTTCAACTTAGGCCGACTTGGTTCAACCTTAAGTCTTGGTTGACTTGACTCGACCATCGACAAGGACAAACTCGACTGACCTTCAGTTAGGGCCAACTCGATTGACTTTCTCTCGGGACCGACTCGGCCGACCTTCAGACTCGGTCGTAGACTTAACCAAACTTCCCGGGGTGGACCAGACAATCCTCTGTCTAGGGCTAACTTGGCAGACCTTCGCCCCAATCTAACTTAGACGACCTTCATCTAGAATTGGCTCGACTAACTTTTGAACTGGGTCGACCTTCGACTGGGGTAAACTTAGCCTAATTTCGATTAGGGCCAACTTGGCTTAATTTCAACCTTGACCGACTTAGTTGAATTTGGCCAGGGCCCACTCAACCAAATTTTGGCCAGGCCCGACCTGGTCGATTTTGACCGAAATTGTCTCAGTTGAATTTTTGCTGACCCTGACTTGACAATGTTTCAACAGGGGTCAACTAATTCAAATTTTGGTCGAGGTCGACTCGGCCAAATTTTTGTCGAGTCGACTTGACTAAATTTCGGTAGTGTTGAGTTGATCAAATTTCAGTCTAGGCTAACTCGATCGAATTTTAGTTGGGGCCAACGTAGTCGAACTTCGATCAGGACTGACTCAATCAAATTTTAGACGTGGTCGACTCTGCCGATTTTGCCCGAGGTCGACACTACCGATATTTATTAAGCATGACTCGACATATTTTTGGTTCAGTCTGACTCAAATAAATTTTGGTGGTAGCTAACTGAGTTGGATTTCTGTTGAAGCTCACATGGGAGAATTTTTTATCTGTCTTGACTTAGCCAAATTTCAGTAGATACCAATTCAATTGAATTTTTGGATAGACCGACTCGGTCGAATTTTGACAAGGGCCAACTCATTCAAAATTTGATTAAGGCTCACTCAGTTCAATATCAACAATGTCTGACCTGTCAATTTTAATCGAGTCTGACTTTGCCAAATTCCAACCAACTCAACCAAATTTAGTTCAAACCAATGCAATCGAATTTCAGTCAACCCAACTTAATAGAATTTTGGAACAGGAAAGACTAATTGACCTTTGGTAAGGAATAACTTAGACTTACCTTCAATTAAGAGTCTTAGTCATATCTTGATTTTAGATTTTAAAATAAAAAAATAGTATATTTTAATTCAATCCAAATCAAATTAAATTTATTAAATTTTATATTTTTTAAATTTAAACAATTATTCAATTCAAATCCAAATGGATTGAATTTAAAATAAATCTATTTAAATGGAGGAAATGTAATATATTTGAATTATTATGGATTGGATCTTTTATTTTACAAGTGAAACCCTCTTCTTTCAAAGTAACATATGGTGTCATTGTAGTGATGGAAAATGCTTGAAGCCCCGTAGCCTAGCCAAACCATGATTATAAAGTGATCAATTTAATTGATAAATATGTCTTAAGCTTACTTTTTTAAATTCATTCTTGTTGTTAATATTTCTGTATACAGTTTTTAAATATATGTCAATACAACTTTTTAATGCTTTTAATTAATGTTAGATAAAAGGCTGAATTTGAGGAGGCTGAATTGAATTATGAAATTGTTTTGATAAATGAATGATGATTTTCTTTTCTAAATTAGATTTTTTAGAAGAAAAAAAATCTTAATAAATAGTGTATTGTTGCAGGTATATACATCCCACCAAAAGTGTCTGCGATAGAAGGCAAAGTTTAATTTGGCTTCTGAAAATGGAAACAAGATTTGACATGAAAGTTTGAATGTCTGACCTCACTCCATTGCAAATTTTGAATAAAATGAAAAGGTAACAAAGACTAGTGCCAAATTTGCTTTAAATTTATCGAGTAGTGCAAAATAGACTTTAGGTAGGTTTTTTTTTTTCTGAATAATTTGTTAAGAAAATGATGATGGGATGAAAACCAAAATGACTATGGTATTTTCATCTTGTTAGGGAATTTCAACACTATCATAATTTATTTTTTTATGGGATTTTTGTGGAAAGTTTATGTAGAAATTCAACAACAATAAGTTTTTAATCAAATTGAAATAAAGAGATTAACTCGATTTTTTATTTTAAATCCTAAGAAATTATGTTAGGATTTTTTAACTTGATTTTTTAATCCCAGGATTGAAGGTGGCCAAGAAAATAAGCTATCCACAAAGGAGCACTGCCTTAAGGTTGTTGACACGGTGCTGATGATGAACTTCTTGTCCACACCCTTCATTTGTCGTGCGGTCCGATTGTACCGGTCCATGAAGTCTTTCAAGCCTAGGTGTTTCAAAGTCGCAAAACTATCAACGATTTTGGGACGAAGAGAGTGAAACCATGCCAAAGCTTCTCTTTTAACCTATAGGAAAAAACCCTGCACCAAACCCTCTTATTGGGTGAATAGATTGCCATGACATCAGCAAACGACCTTAGATGCTCCTCTGGATCCCCTAATCCATCATACTTTTCAAGAGTAAGAAGCATCCTATCTGGAATTTGCTCCTCCATAATTGCAATTGTAAATGGGCGCAGCGCCCTGGCCCGAGCGGCATTACCCAAGCGGGCTGGGCGGCTCCTGGAACTGTTCTCCCCCTGATCAGTGCCTTCCTTATTAGAATTGGGAATTCCACTATGGGAGTCTGAGTGGGCTTAGCCGACTGCTGATTCGACGGGGCCCTCCGCCCCACATCGCGGTCCCTTAGTGTCGCATCCCATTCAGCCCTCAAAGTCGCCATCTCCGCCTGCATGGCTTCCATCCTCCTCTGCATCTCCTGCATAAGTATCAACGGGTCCTGTGATGCCATCCTTATGGTCTTGCTAGGGTGTCTTCAAACAAAAAGTCTCCGGCCCCACAGTATGCGTCAAAATGTTCCTGCTCTGAAATAGGACGAGGATAACCGTCTGAAGAGTTCTTGTCTTTGTCGAATGTTTTCCTTGCTCCTTGCTCCAAGCTACCGATCGATATAAGGCTCCTGATTCCAAGTGACTGAATGGTATTGGAGGGTGACCTGCAGAAGACACTCTGACGCTCAAGTTAGAATTTTTTTTTGTAGGTCTTTTGTAATTCAATAGTCAGTCCAAGTGAGTTTACCTCGGCATTAGCCCTTATTATAGAGTTTATAAGAATCTGGCCAATTAATTTACCTTTTAATGATGATTAATGCAAACTATAACCGCTTAACAGTAGTCGTTATGACATTAATTGTGTCTTAACTATGCTTAACGGTTGACGGGACTGATCGATCCTGAGTGCCCATCAGTTGTCTGGACCGAGCGGTCATGAGATGTTTTCTGGCATGTTCCTCGCTCGGTCCTCTACCTTCATTTTGTCACTTGACCGAGCAGTCATAAGATACATTTTTACACGTCAACAACTTGGTCGGCTATAAGTCCATAATAACATTATGAATATCATAATATTTTATATGTAAAATATTTTTATTTCAATTCAAATTTAGAAAGATTTAAAAATAATAATTTTTAAAATATATAAAACACTATAAAATATTCTTAAATATTAGAACAAATGGAAGACACATATTTTTTTCAAGAGGGTTCTCTACTTCTATAGTTATGTGTTATATCATATATCAGTACTTCAATTTGAGTTAAGTATCGTTATCTGATATGTATCTATATCTAATATTTTAGGATAATATATTGATATTTATCTATGAAATACTTTTATAATGACGACAATTTATAGTTTTATATATTGACAACTTTTATTACATTTTTATAATTATTATATACTTTTTAATATACATATATCATATATTATATTTTATTATTTTTAAAATAAACATATCGATCTATCAAATACGTGTCTGATATACATATCATATTCGTGGATTGCTATGGTAGTAACAACAATAAGGGTTAGATAGG
The DNA here is from genome assembly GCA_027742785.1 of Vigna reflexopilosa. Taxonomy (NCBI): domain Eukaryota; kingdom Viridiplantae; phylum Streptophyta; class Magnoliopsida; order Fabales; family Fabaceae; genus Vigna; species Vigna reflexopilosa. Next base: position 10,507,439 of record CM050911.1, on the reverse strand, counting down.
TAATATCTACCCACTACTCATCTTATTTAAAATTTGATTTGTTATTTGTTGATATTCATAAAAAATAAAGATAATTTTTTTTATACTTGTGTAGGTAAATATTTTCATATTTTATTATTTAAAAAATTTAAATAAAAGTATTTAAAAACGAATCATTAAAATATAAAGATAGAATAAAAAAGTTAAGTTTGAAATATAATTCAAATCAAATTAATTTCTAAAATATTAATAGAAAAAATTGGTCTTTTTAAAATACAGATTTACATGAATTGAGTTAAAATAAATTTATAAAAAATATTAATCTTTTAGAAATTAACTTCAATAAGTCAAATTTTAAATTATTAAGTAATTATTATTTTTTCTTATTTTTTAGTATTCATAAAAAAAGTTTAATCATTTTGGATGTTCCTATTTGTGCATAATCGTTTCAAATAGGTCCTCGTATTTTAATTGATCTCAATTAGGTCCATTTTTTTGTGAAAAATTGACTTAATTTGGACTTTGCCGTTAAGTGGACTGGACGACATTATAAATTTTGTGTCGTGGCTTGTTGACTGACAACTTTTAATTACGTGACACAATGTAGTGGAAATTATTTTATTTTAAGTTTTAAATAAAATATCAATTTCAAACAAATTACCTCTCTCACTCTTTTCTCTATGGTGCCATGGAATTCAGTAGCCTCCAAAGTTTTTTTCTCTTCCTTTTCCTGCGCTCTTCTAGTCATCGGATAATTTCTCCATTAAACTCACAGTGGCCGGATAAAATAAAATAAAAAAGAAAAAGAGAAAGACGAAGATGGGCAAGATTGTGGGTGTGTGTGAGTGTTGGAAGGGGATAAAGATGGGAGGGACTGCCGAACATGGCTAAACATTGGCTCAGTCCTCGTCCACACTGAACATCGGAGTCAAGATTGTAAACACTAGTTTGAAGTATAACGAACAAACCAAGAATATAATCAGACCCATTTCCCACTAAATTAAAAAACAGAATATGATTCCACCCAAAAAATGTGATACCTTTTTGGAGGTGAACTCTGGCTATCTCTAAACTAGAGTTAGAAACTAATTTCTCAAGACATTTTCTACCATATACCCTTCCATACACACAGAACACTAAAATCACAACCCAAGAGATAACTTGGAATAAGGAATCCATCAATCATCCACCCTCAATCAGATCAACAATCTCCCCAACACACTTCCCAACTTTAGAAACCAAAAAATTGAAATAAAAAAGGAAAGGAAGCGTCAACACTCTAACATCATATCACATCACCAAAGTAACCAAATTGAAGATTGTAACAACAAGCGCACACTCCGGTTCAACCCATAACTCACCAGGCTTGTAAAAAACGGACAACCCTAAATCGGTAGCTTTTAGCTTGGCATCCTCATCAATAACCCTCACGGACCAAAACAGTGCGAACAAAACCCAAAAAAAAAATTCCCCAAACTCAATACCTTAACATTCTCAATCTGAACCCTAACCCCAATATCGCAATAGTAAAACTTCAAAACGCATTTCAATCTGTAGAAAAGAAGCACAACAACCATCCCAGTTCGCAAAAATAAGATAACGAACAATAACCCTTAAAACCCAATCAAAATCAGAAAAGGAAGAGGGGAAGGAAGCTTCCTCCTCGCCCCGCGAATCAGAACAGATGGAAGAAGAAGAAACGTGCCCTTGTGCCCTCACCGCATCTCGCCGCGCCTCTATCGCATTTTCGCCGAGCTCTCGTCGCCTCCGTTGTCAATCACCGGCTATGCCCTTGCCACGCCGTTGTCTTCAGACTCTAATGACTCTCAGAAATTATATGCTCTGTCTCATTCCTGATGACTCTGATGAAATTGGGATTTTATTTAAAACTTAAAATAAAATAAATTTTACCACATTGTGTCACGTCATTAAAAATTGCATAATCAGCAAGTTAAGACAAATTTTAACGTCGTCTACTAAATTTAATGGTAAGGTCAAAATTGATTCAATTTAAAAAAAAAAAGAATTTAATTGAGATAAAAAAAAATACAATGACCTGTTTGAGACAATTTTGCACAAATAAAGACATCCGAAATCATTAAACAAAACTGTAAATATCTATATATACAAATTTTTTTATCATATCTAATTAATGCTTTGTCAATTTTAAAATTTATTAATTATTTTTTCACAACGTCTTTAAAACAATAACATCAATAACTACATATACATTTTACGTATTAAATAAGGCTATTTTAAAGTTTAACGCAATAATAATCTATACTTATTAAATATAACCTTAATCTACATGTACAACATCAATAATTTTATAATGTGAAGGAGTAAGTATTTAGTCGATTAATCCAATCATTAGTCATTCATCTTTAATTATTAAGCCTCTCTGTGTTATAATCAATTCCAATTAACAAAAAAGTTACTAATTAATTATAAATGTAATGGAACTAGGTAAGTGGTTGATTGTTGGGTGTTGCAGCAACAAAATCATGGGATCAATTTTCAGTTATTCATAGTATTTTACAAAAACAACATAGAAAAAAATGAAAAGGTGGTGGCTCTGTTCTATCATGAATGATAAATCTTAATTACTGGCAGAGAAAGAAAGGATGGTAGATCTGAATGTAGTTGCAACTGCAGCTATGCATTTATGGACAATTAATTTATTACAATATAAAGCCCTTTTTGTGGTCCCTTACAAAAGGAAAAAACTTACACATTTATTACTCTTTTAAAACAATATCAATACTAACTTCATTTTTAGTGTAACCCCATAATTGTAAATAATAAGGTTTCTTTCATTTTCCATCACTAATTTCTATTCATTACTTTTGTACACTTTTATTTAATTTTCTTTTATCAAAATTCTGTTGCAGATTTTTGTTTTATTTCAGCTCATCTGTTTAGTCTTTTTCCTCTTACCTTTTCAGGTAGGAATTTTTAAATATTTACTTGAATTGGTACATCTTTAGGTTCAACGCGTTCCCAAAACTCAATAGTATAAATAAACTATACTAAAATCTAAGAAAGTAACAAGGAAGACTATTTAAAGAATAATGATATTGGATAATATTTTTTATAATATTTTAACATTATTTATGTGTTATTTTGTGATTGGTCTATGTTGGTGTTTATGATTATTATTATTGATTGTGAAGTAATTTTGGACTAATAACTAAATGACACGTGATATTAAAATATTGTCAAAAAAATTATTGTGATTCTCACCAAAAAGAAAAATAGTGATAAGATTTTTAAAATATTTATTACAAAAAGTTAGCAAATTTATCAGACGTGATTAATTCGTTTGGAGTTAATTGAAAGTATAAAAAAGTTTTATACTATTAATACATAAATTATTTTGTCATTTGAAAAACCATCGAATGTTATTCAAAACTTAAAATTAACACTATATAACTATTATGAGTACGTGTGAGTTAATTTTTTTAAACGCTTTTTAAAATAAGAAAATATGAAAAATATTAAATGAATTTTTATAAATTAATAGTAATTTACATATAAGCAAAAAACTAAAATTAAAGCTAAATGAGAGAGATTGTATAAATTAATTTATACATAAATTAAATTTAATTGGTAGAGAAGTTTATTTCTTTTTATCTTTTCTCTTATGATGGAAAATTGAAGTATGATAAAAAAAATCCATTACATAAACTTAAATTGATTGAGCCCTAAGAATGACAAAAATTCTTATATTCATTCATTTTTTAGTTTATTTAAAGGAGGGAATGAGATGGGAAAAACAAATAGTCTCATTTGGTGAAGGATAAATATAAATAATAGTATAAAGTATTTTCTTCTTATCATTTTTGGCTTTCTTTTAATTTTTTTTTTCATTTTCCTCTAAAATGTAAGGTTTTTTTATATTTTCAATTCTCTCTTTTCTTTTCTCATACGACTTTAACATATTTAGTCACATTATGATTAGAAAATAGGGCATTTAAATAAAATAGAAAGATGGATTATATTTAATTCTCAAGCTTCTGTCTTCATTATATATAGTTGACATTATTAAATGAATGATGAAGAAAAAATGATTTAAAAATGGCTGAAAAAGATGCTATGAACTATAGTATGGTATTACTCTATTGTGAATATTCTTTCTTCTCTCCGAATAGTTATTAAATTAAGGCGTTGGATAGTTTTGATGAAGTCATACATACCTACTACACTAATAAAGAGAATCATAACTTTAGTTTCTCATGCATATTTCCACTATTCAAAGTATTAGGTAATAACCTAACATCTTTGCCTTTTACTTTTAGGGTAAATTCAAAATACTATCAAAATTTATTATAATATTAAGATTTATCGAATGACATAATATATTAATAGATTTCTTTATATTTTTATGTTCAAAATATTTATTTTTCATAATAAAAGAGTATGTTAGAAATTTTATGTCTACATAAATTCATTTTTTCAAAGAAATACATTAAGAAAACAAAAGTAATAAACATAAATCTATACTTAATTTTTCTTGAACTATAAAATTGTTTTCTTTAGTGATGTGAGATATTTCTAATTGTTTATTTCGAAATTACAAATCGAATGACATTAGAGATTTTGTCATATTTTAACCTTTAAATTATAGCTTTTGTTTGAAATAATTTAAACGAAGGATTTAGACGAATCTCAATTCAATTTAATCGACGTTTTAATTGGCTCAAAAGGGCAGAAACCCCAATAATAAAATTTTGTATTCAAAATATAAACAAAGTTTCTAAATAAAAGAATTTATGTTTCTAATGACCTTAGTCGACTTCTTAAGAGATTGTTTATTCTTAATTAATTAAAAATAAAAATAAAAGTGAAGTACATAATCCAATAATGAAGGAGTGGTATGTAATTAAAGGTATCACGTAAACTTTAATAGTTGTTATATGATTAAGATAGTATAAATTGAGTTAACATATCACAATCGAATTAATAAAGTAGAAATAAAAGTTACATACTATAGCCAAGCAACAATTAATATTATTACGTTAGAGTAAAGGAATTTGCCGTATTCTATTTAAGTATAATCTTAAAACCCAAAATAATTGTATCCCATACTTTCTTCCTACTATAACATTTAAACATCTCTTGCTTACAAGATATCGACAACTAATTCCATCTTCTACGATAATTATTATAATATATTTGTAATTATTAAATATGTTTTTAGATAAATATTTATGTTAAAATTTATAATCATTTATTTGAACATAATAAAATTGATATAAATGTGGAAGTGGAGCCACTCACCCCAAAAGCGCGTGCGTGGAGGCAAAGCTACCAAAAACATGAAAGGTAAAGTGGCAAACAAAACATTGAAAGAGAGAGAGAGAGAGAAAGAGGTGCAAATTTGGATAAGGCACCCATTATTATTCATCACTCCTTTCTCTCTCTCATAATTTCTTTCATCAAATAAATAATCACTTTTAGCATAATTTTAAACTTTCACATTATTTCTTTTTAAATATACGTTTTTTAAATTTATACACATTATAATATTTAAATATACGTTTTAATAATACGTATAAAGCATGATTTTACTGAATATATTACGTATTACGATTATAAAACTTTTAAAAACTTACTAAAAAACGACATAAAGTTGAACGAAGCCCTTTTCATGAGTTAAAATTTAATAAAGAATTTTTTTTAAAAAAGTATATAATTAGTAAATATGAATTTTGTTGAGAAAATTAAATATGAAGTTATAGGTATAAAGAATTTATAATTTTTAATAATTTGGACTTGGACATTACATAATAGAGGAGTATAAACTAAAGTGTGGTGGAGAGTCTCAATATATTTTATTTTATGCTACTTGTGTGTTGAACTTATTAGATATTTTAATAGTGTAATTAATTAACAAGATAAATAGTACTCATAAGAAAATATTTTTTTATGAATAATGGAAGGGCGACGGTGCTGATGCGTACACGTGTCCTGACAATCCCACCGTCTTGGCTTTCAAGAACAGCATAGAAGCAACACGAAGCACTCTCTCTTCTCTCTTCTCTCTTCTCTCTCTTCTACCTTCTCTTCACTGTCTCTGTGACTCTAACAGAAACTAGAGCCAGAAATATAGCCCAGAAGGGTTTCATTCACCAAACCAATCTCTCTCTTCGTCTCTGCTTCCATTTCACAGACTTTTCCTTTTTTGTTGTTTTTTGTGGTGTGATCGCCGCGATGTACGTAGCTTCCATGCGTAAGTCTTTCAAGGACTCCTTGAAAGTCCTTGAAGCTGACATCCAGCACGCCAACACCCTGTGGGTTTTCTCCTCTCACCTTTTTTCTGGGTTTTTGTTTTAACTGTCATGCTCTTTCCAAAATTAAATTTTTAATTTTTTTATTTGAATTTAAGGTGATCACTGCTGCAAAAGGTTGGTGGCGTGTCATTGCCTGTTACCCCTTTTTTTTTATGAAAAATATTTTTTTTTTCTCTTGGGGGTAAGTGGTTGGTGATTGCTAAGTGAGGGTTTTTCTGGGTACGATGATGATCTTCTTCTGAGTTTAGGCCCGTTTTTTTTTTTTCTCGTTTGTTTGGTTTTTTCTTCTGGACTCTGGTTAGTTACAATCCTTGAATGTTTATTTCCTTTATAAATAGGGTACATTTAATTTACTGATAAAGCGTGGATAATTTGATTTTCAGTGTTGATTATTCCTATCTGTGTCTTTGTGTGGCGTGCCTGGTGTGGGGAAGTTTGTATATGAAAGTGTCAAAACGTTTAGGGAGTGAATTCCCTGAGTGCTTGTTTCGTTGTCTGATGATTTTGATGCTATATTATGGTTTCTTGATCTCTGAACGCTATTGCGTTATTATATCTTTAATATCTGCTACACTATATGGTGACAGGCCTACATAACATTTATTGGTTTGGTAACATGTAGTGCTTTTGATGTGCTTGTCGCGAAATATCTTTAGAGGAGCAAGCTGAATGCAATGTTGTCATTTGTAAATATTGCAATGATATTTCTGTCTCAAATTGTCATCAAGTATCAATATGCTAGTTAGTGTTGTAAAAGCTAATTTACTGCAGTTAGTTATCGGTTGATCATGTAAAAAATATTGGGATGTGCAGGGCGTCAGATTTTCCAAGGGAATATGACGGTGCGTGCCTTCAGATGAGAATGTCATACAGTCCGGCAGCGCACTTGTTTCTTTTTCTGGTGCAATGGACAGATTGTCATCTTGCTGGAGCACTTGGACTGTTAAGAATCCTAATTTACAAGGTAAGGTGTTTTGATTTTTAGGTGTGGATATTGAAATGAGGGACTTGGACCAGATGAAGAATTTGCTCATGTTGTAGGTCTATGTGGATGGGACAACCACCATGTCTACACATGAAAGAAAAGCAAGTATTAGAGAATTCTATGGTATAGCTGCCTTTGTTTTTTAATCTTAAGCTAGTTTGCTTATTAGTTTTTGTTCGTTGCTGACACGTTGAATTTCTTCTCTGAGCAGCGGTCATTTATCCCTCTTTATTGCAACTTCAGAAAGGTATCACTGACACTGAGGATAAGAAGCAAAAGGCTGTATGCATGGAGAGGTATCGCAGAAGAGATGATGAGGATTATAGACAGTCTTCTGACATAGACATTGAAAGAGAAGATGAATGTGGAATATGCATGGACATGAATACTAAGATTGTGTTACCCAACTGCAACCATGCCATGTGCCTGAAATGTTACCGAGAATGGTACTTCATCCAACAAATTATCTCTGTATCTCTCTCTCTCTGTTAATATGTGGCACTTCTCATTCTTTTACCAGCAAGTAGATGTGTAGCTGTTTGAATTTTTTCTATACGGTTTGATTCTGTGTTCTCTAACAATAAACTCTATGTTTATGGTTTATTTATTATATTTTTTGATTTCATCGATTATAAACAGTCACTACAAAATGACTACAATATTTCAGCCATAGTAAAATTACAATTGTCGAAGGTTTTGGGTTTGTTCAGTTCGTTTTGGTATTAAATGTTTATAACCTTGTTAAGTGTCTTTTGCGAATGGAGGCTTTAAGTGGTGGAAGTTACAAGTCTCACTATGAACGTTCTGTGCTTGATTGCAGGCGCAATTACACGGCACTGTGCATATGAAGGTTTGATTGTCGCTTGTTATTGCTGATTGAATGTGAATATTTAATGTATTAAAACAAAATTAGTATGGTGGTGTAAAATAATTTATTAGAAGAAAACTATTTATTTGAATTGATATAGTTAGCTTAAGTAGTTGGTGGAGGAATATGTCTTGCGTTTATGTCTTCTGAATGTCACTTGGCTGATTGGCACTTGGTGTAATTTTATACTATGATGATATTAACTTTCAGTCTTTTGTAGTTTGTAAGGCTTAAAAAGTTAGTTATATTTGTTTCTGGATTTTGTGTGTTTTTGTGTCTTGAATATCAATGTTGTGAATGAAAACGTCCAGTAACCAATGTTGCCTTCTGCAATCATCTCTTTAATGAAGTCTGTTGTTCTTATATGTGAATGTGCAAGTACAAAAGGTCTTCCTAAATCATAGAAATTAAATTGTTCTTAATTATTGTACCTCGATTTAATACTGTAACGAGAAAGACAAATATTATGGGTTATTTGTTGTTTGGTGTGTTGGTCGAAAATGAAAGAGAGTAGAAGTGGGTTTCAGGGTCTGGCTATGAAACCAGACTCTGGTAATTTTTGTTGAATATTGGTTGATGGGATCATGCACTGTCAACTTGGGATGACTATTCATCGTTTTACTTGGTCATACATTTCTGACCGGGTTGAAGACCTTTTTCCAGGTCTGCTAAAAAGTTTCTGAGCTAATCTGCCTATACTGTGCTAGTTTGCTGACAGCTAACAATGGTACTTGCAAATGACATAACAATGGACACCTGGAGGATTTGAAGCCAAGACCCTTTGGTGGATAGTATTCAATCCTACCAGTTATTGAGTAAACGTCATCTGTGTCTGTTTCTAGTTTGAAACAGGACATTAGGACTATCGCATATATATGTCATTGTTTTGGTGTACATTTAGCTACCCTTTAACTTAAATTGATATCTTGTAGCTCCCAGCAACATGTTGTCCAAGTATTTTGTAGGTTTAGTTGAAGGTTGAAGTGATCTGATAATTTTTGCAGGCGAACTATATCACAATCATGCCCATTTTGCCGTGACAGTCTGAAGAGAGTGAACTCAGGTGATCTGTGGGTATTCACTGATAGAAGGGATGTGGTAGACATGGCAACAGTGACAAGGGAGAATCTGAGAAGGCTTTTCATGTACATAGATAAGTTGCCTTTGATTGTTCCAGACTCCCTTTTTGATGCTTATGACTCTCACATACGGTAAGTGATTGCAACAGACAGATTTTAATGTATGCTGTTGTTGTCTTGGATCCCTTCTTCCACTTGAAAAGCCAGAACTGGAGTCGGCTAATTGAGTTGCTATTATAGAGTTGCAGTACTTGCTTCCCACTTCTGGTGGCAGAACAGAAGTATCCAGCCCTTGTCATATTGTGGACTGGTGGTGAAGTTGAGATGGTAAATTGTATCTATCTAGTTAGCTCATTTGTATATCTCTGTACAGATCAAATCAATCACTTATTAACAAGAGATTTGCACATTCTGTTCTTGTCATTTAGGTGTGAATCTCTTGAGAAACTCTTTTATTTTTCATTATCAATGAATGTATTTAACGGAATGTTTGTAATGTGTTCTGTAGTTTATGTATATGCATTAAGGCCACCTTATAACAACTGCCTATGTTTACTTTAGGCCCTCTTAATAGAAAGCACGATGGTTTATATAAATATGTTTAATAATTCTTCTTTTCCTTCATTCTCATACAATAATCTGCTCAGTAGTTTAAAATATCAGTGATTTGAGTTTTACTTAAATGTATATTAGCATGTGACAAGATAATTTTATTTATCATAGTCATTATTTTTATTTAATTTCTTTTTTATTTTATTTTATTTTATTTTTTTAAAATAAAATAATGTTGTTTCTAATGATTATTATATGTATGTTATATTAATTCTTTATTTAAAAATAAAATTTTAATATAATATATTATTAACACATATTTTGTTAATCAATCATTATGTAATACATTTTATATAAATATTAATATATAAAATGTATACAAATAATAAATTGTCTCCGTTTAAAAAAATAATATCATTTTATTTTTAAAAAAATTAACATTAAATTAATTTATAAAAACTGATTAAGTTGACTTAATAGTATCATAATTTTGTCACATAATATTGATAATGCAACGTATCACATTAAGGATATGGATAAGTAATGTAATATATCATTAACTTTATTAGTAACTTTTTTTTTATAATAATTTAATCAAAACACTTATTCTAAATTTTTGACAATTGAAACAAAAAATTAAATGAGTATTAATTTAAAACTTTTTGAATAAATTGGAGAGTAAGTAAGTAATTAAAAATAAAATAAATTACAAAAATAGAAGCTCATATCAAGTTTGCCGTTTCTGAAAATAAAACAAACTTTAAGGCTTTTATAGATTGCTTTTAAAAAATGTTATACATAAGCTTTCATATAAATAATTAAAATTAAGGTAAGGAAGTAGGAATGTTAAAGGACACGTGTAAATTTGACAAAAATTCATGTATGTTTTCATCATATGGAATTTAATTTTTGTCTCATCTTTAGTAGGTATATTTATATTTATCTCCATATTTGTTTTTATCCCAAATGTTAGTTAAATATTTCTTAAAATAATAGTACATATATAATAGTATTCAAATGTTAAGTAATTATAAAAATATAAAGAATAATACAATTAAAATTTCATAATAATTATAATATACATTATTTCTATCTATATTGAGAAAAAAAATTTAAATGAATTTGGTAAATATTGAATAAGTTGAACCAATAAATGATTAAGAGTGTGTTGAAAAATAAAACTTCTTTAAATACAATTAAATTAAGAAATAAAAAGAGAAAATTAGTTGTTTAGTTCATCTAATAAATTAAGAAATATTTATACGATTAAACATTCTAAAATTTATATCTTATGAAATATAATACATTACAAAAAAAAACTATTAAATGTATTATTGACAATGTGATATACGGCATTTGGGAATTTGAGTGAAAATTTATTAAATGTCAAATGAGTTATACATTTACAAGAAAGAATAAAAAACTATGCACCAAATAAATTTTTTTCTAAAAAAAATAAAAAAAAATAAAACAAAGGATAAAAAATAATATTTATTTATTTTAATTATTTATACGGGTGACGTCCTTCTTTGATCTTTACCATGGTATTGACCTACGTGTTATCGTCCAACTACTACAATAGTCTCTCAGGCTTTTAGATTAATAGTCTTATGGTCTTTAACTGATATTGGTCTAAGTATCTTTGTTTAAACACTATAATATATATTTATTTTTCTTATTCAATATCAACCCAGTCAATCTAGATGTGACTTTTTCGTGTATGATTTACTTTTAGTAAATTGTTTTAAAAAAATTATAGTTTAAAAGGAAAAAAAATTAAATGATATTTTCATTAACTAAATTTAATTCATGTATAAGTTTAAAAAAATTAAATGATATTTTCATTAACTAAATATATATATAACTTTGTGAAAGTAAATTCATAATTTTCACTATTTTTTACATGGAAAATTATATTTTGACAACTGTGGCATTAATAAAATATAGTTTTAAAATCTGTATCTAAAATAGCAACAAAAGTTGCTGTTGTGTAGTGGTTATGACGTTAGTCTTACACACAGTAAAGGTTCCCATTTTGATCGATAATCACAAATTTTATCGATCAATAATAGTTACACAAAAGAATGAAAAACGACAAAACATATAATGGTTTCCTTATATATCAAATTTATGTTGTATTTTCCTTAATATTATTATGTGATAAAATTTATCAACAGATTAAAAAAATTCGTAAATAATTATCGATAATCACAAATTTATATGTTCATTGATAAAAATTTTTGTTAACTAATTTCATTTTGACTATGGGTTATATTCTACATTTTCCTTTTCCTTTAGTTCTGCCATTATTGTCAGCTTCTCATTCATATTTTTCTTCTCTTTTTTTTCATTTTCTTTTTCCTTTTCTTTCTTATATTTTTCTTTTTGTCATCTATATCCATTTATGTATTTAAACATATTTTATCATATTTGTTAGAAAATTTAATATATAGTTTATTGATATTTCGTCGATAATAAAGGATCTCAAATAAATTTAATGAAAAATGTAATATATCTCTTTGAATTTATAATAAAATTATAACCGAATTTTTTTTTATCTAATTTATGACGACATTTTAAAATGTTTATAAGTAATAAAGTCTTTATAATTTATTCTAAGCCTCATAAATGTCAGGGACCGTAACATAGGTGGAATTTACTTTAAAAACTTAAAAAATAGAGTATTATGATAGATACATGTATTAAAATAATTTTATAATATAAACAAAATCTCGGTTTATTATTTAAAATATCTCTATTTCTTTAAAATATCGTTTTCTCCTTTTTCTCTCATTTCTCTTTAACATTTCTCACTCCTTGATCCACTGTTTAACGATCAGGAGGTACCTAGGCGATCAATTCCTACCGATCAATTTCGTGATTTGAGTCGGCAAGTTTCATTCTCCTTTTCTTAGTGATTTCTTGACCCTTGATCATGCAAGAGATTTTTGTTTGCATGTGTCAAGTAGTCTTTTCCTTCAATTCTTGACTCTAATTAGGTTCTAAGGTTTGTTTTCAATCGCCAATTAGTGATTTATAGGTGCTTCTAGAGTTTCCTTGCGATGTAAGCAAACGGTAAAGGTTTTGGTAGAGTTGTTCAAATTTCTCTAAGGTAAGGAAAGTTAGATTATTGTTTTAATTAGTGGTTTGACATGTAAGTGTTATGATTCTGTGTTTATTGAATTGATTGAATTAAATTTAGGTTTTTGAGTAAATTGTATTGTGTCTATTTGACTATTTGAGTGTGAAATTGATGAACTGTGGAAATGAACTGAATTGGATGATGTTTAATCTATTATCGGTCATACGAAATGTGATAAATCTGATATAATGTTGGTTACTTAGGAATAAAGTCACATTGTAGTGGTTTAGAGTTAGTTTTGAGGAAGTGGAGTAGTGAAAATGTGAATTTGGAGTTAAGTACTCAATTGGTCTGTTGGGATAGCTTTGGTAAGTCAAATGAGACTTGCTTGAGTCCCTAAACTGCTCAAAATTGTTTCAAAAGTGGTAGAACATGAATTGGGTCCATAAGTTGATGATTTGTAAGTTTTGAAGGTTGATTTGGTTAGTAAACACTTTAAAATGATGTTAGTAAGGTTTAGAAACACTTGTTCAAGTCTAATAAGGTGTATACCACAATTTAGGAGGATTAGAAGTTGGGAAAAATCTTTTGGATATGGTAAATTTTGGTTAGGTTGGAGAAATTCTACAGATTTGTGCTGCAGATTATACACACTCGCTGAGCGAGTGGAGTCGCTCAGTGAGTGGTCGTGGAGCTTGGCACACTGTTTGATGATTTGCACAGCGAGAAGGTGCGCTGAGCGAGTGGTTGATGTCTGGGAGCACTGTCAATTTAATTCGATCAGCGAATGGGTGCGCTCAGCTAGTGTTTGGGGGGTTTGGACCATTGTCTGGACTTTCGTATAGCGAGTTGGGTCGTTGAGCGAGAGGTTGGGGTCTGGTACCATTGGGAGTTTCATTCATTCAGCGGGCTAGGTCGTTGAGCGAGTGGTTTGGAACCTAGGATTACTGTCTGTGGATTCGTAAAGCGAGGAGGGTCGCTGAGTGAGAGAACCTTGAGGTCGCTCAACGAGTAGCTTTGCTGAGCGACTTGACCTAATGGTGATGTACTCTTTTCTTCTTTGATTTTGAATGATGCAAGTGGTGTTTTGATGTGAATTGTGAATGATGTATGAATAATTATTGTGAATTGATAAGTACTTACTTATGAAATATGATTAGTGAACTTAACTCCATGACTCAGGGTGAGATTATATGGTAGTACTTTGATTGAGCTTGTTGGTGTTGTATGAATGTATGGAGCTTCGAAATGGTAGTCTATTCCGACCATTTATTCTTAAATAGAGAGGAATGATGCATTTGTTGGGAGTACCAAGAGGTTCTTGTCTATAGGCTTTGAATTTAGTCTAGACAATTGTAATGGACTAACCTTGTATGGTGTTGGAGAGTGCCAACAGTACCATACAATTGCATAGACTACCAATAGTTCGACATTCATACCTAATCCGGATGAGTCTTGTTGAGTATGATATGTATGGAATGAGTAGTGTGCATGATATTCTCTTGAATTGAGGGTTGAACTGGTTTAAATAATTATATAAATATGAATCTTTATTGTTTATTTAGCTTACCCTTCTGTTTGCAATTTCTTTATATTTGGCTTTGTACTTCGTGTGGCTATGATCATCCGGTAGGTGTGAGCAGAGGGTGAGGAGCTTTTAGTGGAGCAAGCTCTTAAAGGCGGGGATGTTGCTGATTAGATTAGTTTATGTTAGTTCTTAAATAGAGAGGAATGATGCATTTGTTGGGAGTACCAAGAGGTTCTTGTCTATAGGCTTTGAATTTAGTCTAGACAATTGTAATGGACTAACCTTGTATGGTGTTGGAGAGTGCCAACAGTACCATACAATTGCATAGACTACCAATAGTTCGACATTCATACCTAATCCGGATGAGTCTTGTTGAGTATGATATGTATGGAATGAATAGTGTGCATGATATTCTCTTGAATTGAGGGTTGAACTGGTTTAAATAATTATATAAATATGAATCTTTATTGTTTATTTAGCTTACCCTTCTGTTTGCAATTGTCTTTATATTTGGCTTTGTACTTCGTGTGGCTATGATCATCCGGTAGGTGTGAGCAGAGGGTGAAGAGCTTTTAGTGGAGCAAGCTCTTGAAGGCGGGGATGTTGCTGATTAGATTAGTTTATGTTAGTTCTTTTTAGATAGTCTTAGTTTATCTAGTTGTATATAAAGTTTGAAATTATAGTATATTTTGGGGATGACTGTAATTAAGACTTTCTATTATAGATATAATTGTTCTATCCTATCATAATTGTGATGACTCTTGTATATAGTTTTATACTATATTTTGGGATGTTACATTCACATTGTAATAAAACCATCAAAGAGGAATGAAGTATACATTTTAGATTTTTTGAAGAGAAATGCAAACAATACTCTTTTTATTGCTGACTAAAAGTTTTGGAAAATTATAATTTCTTATGAGTTTAATTTTTTTATTTAACTAGTCTCTCTCATGTTTTAGAAATAAAACAAATTAAAGGGTGATTTTGGATAAATTCTAAGAAACAGAAAATAATGTGTTAGAAATAAAGTATTGAATTGTGTTGCTGGTATCTCTCTCTTTGGTAAATTATGTAGTCTGTCATTATGCAGAAGTTCCAGGTATATCAGCAGGTGGATCAATGGGGTGTACCAGTTGTGGCTTTGGCTTCTGAGCAGGCACTATCTCAGGCTTTGTTTGTCTGTTAGGAGAGACTTTATCAGCTTCCTCTGATTTAACATCAAACTGCAATATGTGAAGGTATATAACTAAATTATTAAAAATGATATTTTGAATATAATGGTCTGAAAGAGAATGAAAGTTGAAAATCGATAACATGATTCACTATGATAAATTGGCTATTCAATACTGACAAATATTTCCTATGCAAACTAATTAATATAGCTGAGAGATTTAGTTTTCTATTTGATGAGACCACATTCAGTTTTAATTTAGTGTAAGATGTGGAATGTGTAAAACTACTTCATTTAGTTGAAACACGGAAAATGAAGAATTTCTTCACAGAAATGTTCTTCATGCCCTTGCCACTGTCACTACAGCCAAAATTATTCACTTCCATCATGTGATGCAATTCCACTACTTAGAACATTGATGGAATTATAAATCAATTTTGGAATACACTTTCTGATTTAAGTTTTCAAATTATAAAAGGGAGGAGTCACGGAAGGTTTTCAAATTTGTCGAGACTAAAATTTCTGAGAAAAATCATGAGCAAGAGAACCAAGCTAAGACAAGACAGAATATGTTCATGCTCATATAACTAAGTTTATTTGCAAAGAAGTTAAAAGGTCAATCATTGAGTCATTCTTTTTATTTCCTCTTTCAGATAAATATGCTTGGAAAAACTGCAAATATTGAAAAAGTATAATTTCTACCTGTTCTTGTTTAGAAGGTTTTAGTAGTTCTTTCATACAATCCCATCCAAGAACCCTTTTATATACATACAGGGCGGGGGAAAGTTGGAATGGATATGATAAATTAACCAAAATTTATGTTTTTGAATTCACACTAACCTTGTAACTGCAGCCAGATACACAAGCACGAAAACATTCCTGGAGAAAAGAATTAATTGTCATTAATTTGTAAAGAGACTAATTTTACCATTAAAAGACTACAACAAGCAAGTTGCAGTTGCTCAGAAGCAGTCATTCCTTCTCGACATTACCTTTATTTCAGAACTGAATACAGGTGTGATGACCAAACATTTAAAGTAAAGTTAAAACTACAAGAGTGAAGCCATTAAAGAGTAACTTAAAATAAACCAGAAGTTGCAAATTGCAATCAATATGATAAGTAAAGGAAATATATATTCTCATACCAAATACCTCTGAGTAACTGATAGCTCCAGGAGAACGATCAATGTAGGCACTCCATTGCTGGTCCTTTAGTACAGGATCCTTGTAGCATATTTGATTGCAGTCCTCCAAGCCTGGTTAACCAAAAACTCTTATCACATGTTAATAAAGTCAAAATCTGTCAATAATCAAACTCAATTCTTACAATCACACTTATTCCATTTGTTTCTGCAGAATATATAATTGAAATGAAACTGAGATATCATATTGCTAGCAATCCCCTTCCTAAAATATGAGATAAATCATCTATTTCTTCCATTACAAAGCCAAAATCAATGTATGACAGCAAATAAAATAAATTTGTCGATAATGATTTATACATCCCTATCATCTTTTAGAGAAACTACTATAAATTACTAGTTTATGATGTGATAAAAACTAACAGTATTGTGATGTATCATATTAAGAAAATAAACTTTTTGTTCAATTTCATTATTGATAAAAAAAGTGCAGCCGGACTTCAATACTTTTCCCAGTTGTTAAAGGTAAATCTTTTCCTCAATAAAGTATTGTTAGAAATCAGAATTATTAAATTAAAAACAACTTTTGTGGACTTTCTAAAACAATTAAGGACTAACAAACAAAAAGAAAACCATGAATGGTATGCTAGTATTGTTGCAGAGATACAAGAAAGTGAATTTCACTAAGTTTAGATTTAGATTGAACAAGTTTTGTCTGCATTCCATTAGCAAGAAAAAAATTATTAAAGAGGATACAAAATCATCTCACATTCTTCCCATGACTCTCCATCTGAGTTGCAACCCTTTTTGCAGAATACTCGCCCTACAATACAGAGTAGGATCTGAGTTCAAGAAGTAATGTAAAGAAGCAGCATGCCCAAAACCAATTAAAATGGGCACAACCTCAAATAAACATCATCAATCACAATTGGTCTAAAAGAACCTTCAATGCATCAGCAAAATCCCTTCCTTTTGAGTTACCTTAATTCATTATTAGCACATACCAAAATAATATGAATGATTTAAACATATAATAATTTACCTAAACATGAAAGTCAGCAAGAAATGGGCAATTGTAAAGATTACAGAATTCTGGAACAGAATGGTTCTATCATTCTATATATTGCATGAGTAAACATTCCTGAAATTTACAAAATAAAAAAAGAAAACTGAAAAAGAAAAAAAAAAAAAGAAACTGTGACGAGGGTTAGATCATCACATGGGATTTTGGTGAGAGCAGAGTATTTATTAGTGCATTTGTTTCCGCATGGAGACGCCCATTGCTGCCGTATCATCCTTGTTTGTTTTGTCCCCAAAGAAGGAAATGAACAAGAAAACACGAAGAGGGTAGTTTGGTCACTTCCTGTCCTGATCTATTTCCTAGTTTTGAGGGTGCATTTCTATATTTCTTCAGTTCAAAATGATGGTGAAATTTAGTATTGTCAAAGTTCCCATGTAGCAACAAGTATTAAAAAATATATTTTTAAATATTTGAAACTTATAATTAAGATAAACATTTAAATTTAAAATCTCAATTAATTCAACCATATTTTTAGAATGGTATTATTGATTAAATAGTAGGAAAAGAATTAAAATTATTTATTTTCAGAGAAAAAGTTATTATTATTGTGTTTAGAGGAGTACTAGTTCATCTTGCATATGTTACCTCTCATACACAGAACTTTTACACTAGCAAAATCATTAAATTAAAAATAAACTATCATATTCGGATTTAGCAAATTATTTGATAAACGAGATAAAATAAAATAAAATAAACAGAAAAGTAAAAATTAGACTCCGTAGAATGTCACATCCCATTAAATTTTCTACTTTACGGTGTGTTTACTTGGGGTGATTAAGGGAGAGTGATTGAGTGGATTTGAGAGGTTTTGAAGGTGATTTTTTTTGTGTTTATTTGAGTGAATTTGAGGGTAATTAGGAGTGGATTTGGGGTTGAATTTTGTGAGAATTAGTGTAGGATTTGATTGATGTGACAGTTTTAAAAAATTGTTTAATTGGTAGAAATTGGAGATTATCAATATGCCCTTAGGTATTAAAGTAATATAAAATGATATTTATTAATGTTATATTTAATTATAAAAATGTTTATTAAGAGTTAAAAATTTAGAATAATTATTAAAAATAATTTTAAAAATTTAATTAAATTATACTTTAGTGAAAAGAATTTCTTTTTTTAAATGTAGTACTTGTTTGTGATATAATTTAGTTTTAAGTAGTATGTATTTATTTGTTATGGAAGTGAGATTTATTAATTTTGTAGAGAGCCGATAATTAACCCGAGTTATAATTATTCATTACATGAAATAAAAAGTACAAACGTAATAACATAGAAATATATTTGTAATACATCATCATGAAGTTGCTTCACGGAGGCATCTAAGCAATGTATTGAAACGATATTGTGTCGGCATCCCTATTAAACGTCTTGTATGGGATGGATGTGAACATAGAAAGTCAAAACACTGTCTCAATAAATTGTCATCTTGAATGTTCATAGGCCGTAATAAGTTATGAATTTGTTCCGAAGTTGGATTAGATGATTGATTCCTAGCCCTTAACCATTCATTTTCACACAACAATTCATTTTGATGCTCCATGGCCCGTTTTTGTCGTTCAATAGTCACATATAGTCTTATGAAAGGCACACTATATAAAAAAGTATTTGAATGAATTGATATGATAATTGAATTACAATAATATAAATATACGAATTGATAACCTAATTGGAAAGAGTTAAAAAGGGAATAAACTCCACCAATTTAATATCAATTATTATAATTAATTATAATAATTGATATTTAACACTAACAATTAAATTAAATAAAGAGAAAAGTAAATATACAAAAATTAGTTAATAAAGACTAATTATTAAAATTTAAAACTAATTATTATAATTTATATGACTTTTATTATAATTGATAGACTATCAATTCATTATGAGAATAGTCACAAGTAATGCACATTGATTGAGCCTGAGACATTTTTTAAGCAAATGGAAGCTGGAGTGCGGACATTGGCATCATCATAGGTTAGGGCATGAACTAATATATTGAAGCCCTGTATTCACAAACACTAAACCAGAAATTGCTAGTGGACTTAGTATCTAAGTTCATACTTTACAGGGGCAAATTTTACCATTGGAACATTCACAACAAACAAAAATACCTTATCATCTAATCCATATTTCAGGAAAAAACACATTACACAATGTCAAACATGTTGAATTGCTCATGTTACATTGTACTGCAGTATAACAGCTGAAATTGACATGGAATATTCTTTGTGCAATTAACAAAAACCTCAATAGATAAACATATGTCATTCGGCCACTGGTGATTTATGCATTATTTTCAATAAAAGATCTGGAGGCGTGTGACTTACATTCGGGATAAATGTGTGGGGTCTGCATAGATTTCTAGAAGAGGTAACAGAGTGATGTCAAAGTGCTGCTATAAGATGTATAAATTACGAAACTTATAACAAGCTTAAGGTTATCTGCAATGCACCTCCTTAAAATTTTGTTTTCTCTGCAAAGGATTTGGCCTGTACCAACATATGGTATCAGCAACACATTCCAGAACATTCAGATGATAAGAGAAAGAAGAAATTAATACTTGGGAGTCTTGCACCGAGAACTATATCTATTGGACATTAGTGGTTCCACTTAAAATACAAACCAGACTCCAATTGAAGAAGGTAACCGAGCAACAATCTTTTTTATTATAAACTGAAGCTTGTGAAAACAATGTTCTAAAAGGACTTAAGCTTAAATAACCTTGCCAATAAAATGATGGATACAGTACAAGAAAATTCAGCATCCAAAGCTTAAATAACCTTACCATTGGAACATTCACAACAAACAAAAATACCTGTAGTAAAGATGTTGTAACCGAATAACCTGCCATTGTAATCGGATATAGGGCCTTGTAGTTGTTCTTCATCACAGCGTATCCGAATACGCATCTCGTGTAACCGGATACACCGCCATCTTCTTCTTCTTCATAACAGCGTAACCGAATACGCTTCGTCTTTAACCGGATACACCTGCATCATCTTCTTCTTCATCACAGCGTCGTTGCAGCATGTTCATCGTCGACCTTCAACCACGATTCTCCAACGATTATCTTCATCAATCACGTCCTTTCTTCATCATCCACCAACCCCTGCAAATATTACAGAAACATACCATACAAAGAACAAAACAGTGTTATGGAACCTCACCTCAGCTGACCTTTCTCTTGTTCAAACCTATTCGAGCGAGCTTTGTCTTCCTTCTTCTCTTCCGCACTCAACGCATGCACACAACACAATGTTCTTCTTCTTCTCGATGAACCAACACAACAACCAAAGACCACACCCCAAACCATATTAATACATCTTCGGTCAAAAAGCTTGGCTATGTCTCAGTGTAGTGTATTGTCAATTGTGCAGGAAGGAATCTTTTCTGTGTGTGCACCGCTGTGTGTGAAGGACGGATCTTCACTGTTCCATGACTGAATCAAGCAACGTTCAGAACTTCAGGAATCTTCACTGTTTTTCACTCCCGTAGCTCTCCTCACAGTTAGACTCGTGAATACACTATGAAAGTCTGCAATGCAAAAATGGGTTCTTATATTTAATGGTTTAGCTAGTGGGAATTATTTGAAATGATAAGGGGCAATTTAGACAAACCATACTTCATTCCTCCAAATCGTCGCAGATATGCGAGTGACTCTACAGTGCACACATCTCGCTATTACGTTCAAATCATCGCCCGCAAACAATCGCAAGTGAGCACAATTTTCCACTTAATCCATCGCTCGCTGGCAACCTTGAACAGTGCATTACCTTGAAGTGAACACAACATTAGTGGAGAACACGTGTCACGCCCTATGGATTCCCTAGGTTAGTGGGAGACAAGGTGTGCAGTGCAATTAATTCCCCACTATCGTGAACCGTGCGACAACAGAGAGAATGAGTGTTTCCAGAAAGTGGAAGATAGGTGGCAGGCAGAGAGTGGACCGAGCGGTTTTAGTGGAGGCAGTATTTAATGTGAAAATTTGAAAACTAGTGTCATTTTCTGCATGCAACCCTTCTTCTTCCTCACGCCATTTCCTGAAACACCATTTTCTCCTCCTTCTCTCTAAACTCTCCAACTTCTCTCTAAAATTCTCACCTTTCTTCTCCTCCAATCATTAAACTCCTTTCAGATTAATTCTTCCCGGAGACAAGGCCTTTTCGTTGCATCGATTAGATTTCCGTTTGGACAACTTTGGATCTTTTGGAAGCCATAGACGTAGTAGCTTAAAGACTTAGAAGATTAGCTGGAATTAGAGGTAAGGGAAGCTTATAAATTTAATTATGATGATTTTTGAATGCATGATGGATTTAGTATATGATTGATGATTGTATGATTTGAATTTAATATAGAAGTATGATATTGTTGGTTGAATAACGCATGTCTAATTTTGGTATGAAAGTATCCATGGGTATATTTAAATTAGTGAAAATATTGAAACTGTAGCCGAGGGTCATTAGGACCGTTCGGTTTCCCCTTAAAACGATCGGTCTAGCCTTCTATTATTTTAGTGTTCAGTCTTATACCAGCACCTGATCTTTAAAGCACTCAGTCTAAAATATTAATTCCTTGGAAAAGTGCTCGGTCTTATACTGACACTTGATTTACCAAAAGAGTGTTCGGTCTTGTACTGACACTTGCGTTATTGAAGAGAACTCTTGTCTGTATTTAAGGCATTCGGCCCAAACGGTAAAGTAATCGGCTTCGTCAAAAGATAACCTGTTGTTGAACGTTCGACTTTCCTCTTGAAATTATTTATATTTCTTGGTCTCTAAACAGTACTTGTTTCCCTTCTTTGTTTGACCGTTCGGTCACTTGTTAGAGTTCCTTTTATATTCGTTCTTCTTATCAGTATCTGACCGTTCAGTCATTTTTCATAAAGTACCTTTTATATGCATAGGAAAGAATGATTCTGGATGAGAATGTGTGCAAGTTTATGTTGGATGTTATGGAATGAAAAGAATGAGGTTATTATTATATAAGAGTATTCCAAGGAAGAATATCTCATGATTTGGAAATTGATTGGTAAAGTATGACTATGGTCAGACTCAGGTTCTGTTCTATCCTGATATTCCGTGATTACGCTTTCTCATGTAGAGAAGGGTAACTCATGCGTGGGAATGGCAGGAGGTCATTTAGCCTCAGGGTATTTCTATACCGAGGTGGTTCCACTAGACTAACCTCGGGTGGCGATCTATTGAGTGTATCCCAGCCAGGTCCACCCGGGTGCAAAGAGCGGCGAACTACATGGTTCATAGCGTCCGGACAGTGTCAGTAATGGTCGGCCTGAATGTTAATATTTACCGTTTAGATTTGATTGATATACTTGGATTATTATAGCATGATTGAAATGTTGATATATGTGATTCGTGTGTATGATTTAAATGTATGCTAAAAATGATTAATTAAATTTACATTAGCTTACCCTTATTTTCATGTCTTGTCTATGTTTGTCGTTTGGTCTTATCCGTTCGGTTGTTCTCTTCACTGCAATGATCATCCCTTGGATGTGAGCAGAGGGCGATTTTGAAGATTCAGTGGAAGAAGCCTTGTAGGCCGTGTAGCTCGAAGATAGTGTAGGACCGTCCGGTCAATAGGTTTATATAGTTTTCGTTACCTGTATTACCGTTCGGTTTATATACCCCTCTTTTGTAAAATCGTTCGGTCTTAGCCCGTAAATTGTATCAGCATCTTGTTTACTGTACAACTTTCTATTCTATATGATATTTCATATTTCTCTATCCACCTAAGTGCTTATTTCTCAATGTTCTTTATTATTATTTATGTTAACTCCTAAAATAAATTATAACTTTTGTTATAGATTTATTGGAACGTTACATTAATGGTATCAGAGCAGTTTTCCTTAGAATGCTTGTAGGTTATGAGTATACTATGCTTGTGCTGTGTACTTAACTGTTCGGTCATAATATATTCTGGTCTCTTGTAAATAATTTAATGGATCTTTCTTTATGTTGAAAACAGAAGATGGCTCCAAGACTTCCCCCTCAACCAGTCGATCGAGATTCCGCAAGCAACAACAACTTGTTGGAATCCGTCATTCAAGCTCTCCAACAACAAAACGCCTCGTTGACTCAGTAGAACACGATTGCTCTGCAAAGTTTAGAAGTCGCTCGGGTATCAGCCGAGAACACCCAGTGGCAGATGATGGAAATGATGAGAACTGGGACGCAATCTGGTGGGCCGTCCTGTTTTACAGTAAACAACTAGGCCGAATGGAGCTTGGAGAATTTCCTCCAACACCGTCCGGCCAAATTCGATAGGAAATGCAGTGCCGACGAAGCCGATCACTGGTTAAGAGACATGGAGAAAATCTACAACGCCAAGAGGTACCCAAACGAGAACAGATTGGCATACACCGAGTATTAGTTGACCGGTAAGGCCAGTCACTGGTGGAGCGCTATGAAGATGATGTTGGAGGACGAACAGGTTCCTATCACTTGGGACTTGTTCAAAGAGAAGTTTTAAGGAGAATACTTCCCTGACAACATTCAGTTTGCCAAGGAAGTAGAGTTCCTCCAACTGACACAAGGAGGAATGACCGTATCGGAGTATACCGATCGGTTCAAGCACCTCATTCGGTTCTACACTATGGGAATCAACGAGGAGTGGCAGTGCCGCAAATAAGAGAATGGGTTGAAGCCTAACTTGAAGGTGATGATTTCCAACCTATGTATCAAGTCGTTTCCAACATTGGTTGAAAGGGCAAAGGTGTTAGAGAGAAACATGTTGGAAGTTGATCGGCAAAGGAAGCAGATACAATCGATCGGTCAAGGACCAGTACCTTCTAGGAGTAGTCCCGGCTTGAGATGAACTCCTTACTTTTGACCTCAGTTTCAGCTGATCGGTCAGAGCAACGGGGATCAGTGACATGCTTTAACTATGGAGGACCACACTACCGATCGTCCTGTCCTCAACTGGGAGGATACAAGCATTTTACTCAGTGTGGACGCAATGGACACTCTGATGTCGAGTGCAATATGGGAGGCCGAACGGTTATGAGACTTCAGTTGCTAGAAGAACCCCACAAAGGAGTGGTGGAAGGGCCCAAGTCGTAGGCCGGGTGTATGCGTTGACAACAACTGAAGCAGTCAATTCAGGTAACCTCATCACCAACACTTGCTTATTGTTTGGACTACCTTGTGGTGTGTTGTTTGATTCGGGGGCAACACATTCCTTCATCTCGAAGGCATGCGTTGGCAAGCTGGGTTTGACCGAGAGAGAGATGCAGCTTGACTTGGTGGTGTCAACCCCAGCAGCTGGTGAGGTTAGGACGTCTACCGTGTGCGTTAGATGCCCTATTGTAGTAGAGGGGTACAAGTTTAAGGTGAACCTCATCTCTTTACCTCTTCAAGGATTAGAGGTAATTTTAGGGATGGATTGGTTGACCACCAATCACATTCTTATTGATTGCGGGAAGAAGAAGCTGATTTTCCCAAGAGAAGAAGAGAAGTTATCCTTGACGCTCGGTCAAGTCCGAGAGGATCTTCTTAAAGGTGCCATGTGCCTTTTGATATTGACGTACATGGACGTGAGCGAAGAAGACCTTTCGGCAGGAAACCGTTTGGTCATTGAGGAGTTTCCTGACGTTTTTCCAGAAGAGGTGTCAGGCTTACCTCCACCGAGAAAGGTTGAATTCTCGTGATTTGGTGTCGGAAACAGGACTGATATCCATAGCACCTTACCGAATGACACCAGCTAAATTGGCCGAACCTAAGAGGCAGATTGAAGATTTGTTGAAGAAGAAATTCATTCGGCCAAGTGCCTCACCTTGGGGAGCTCTAGTATTGTTAGTCAAGAAGAAGGATGGAAGCTCTCGACTCTGCATAGACTATCGGCAATTGAACAAACTGACCATCAAGAATAAATACCCATTGTCGATAATAGATGACTTGTTGGATCAGCTATATGGAGCCACGGTCTTCTCCAAGATTGACTTAAGGTCAGGATATCATCAGATTTTGGTCAAGGAAGGAGACGTCCAGAAGACAGCCTTTCGGTCTCGGTATGGCCACTACGAGTATGTAGTAATGTCGTTCGGTGTTACTAATGCTCCAGCCATTTTCATGGACTACATGAACAGGATCTTCCGACCCTTCTTGGACAAGTTCGTAGTAGTCTTCATAGATGATATCCTTGTCTATTCCAAGAGCCGAGAAGAGCATGAAGAACACTTGAGGATAGTGTTCGGTGTACTGAGAGAGAAGGAACTTTTTTCCAAACTATCCAAGTGTGAATTTTGGATGGAGGAAGTACAATTTCTGGGTCATGTAATCACGGCTGGAGGAATTGCAGTGGACCCAGGCAAAGTCCGAGCGATTTTGCAGTGGGAAACACCCCGTTCGGTCTCAGACGTGAGGAGCTTTGTTGGGTTCGCTGGCTACTATAGGCGATTCATTGAAGGATTCTCTAAGATAGTAGCGCCGCTGACCCAACTGACCAGAAAGGACCAACCGTTCGTCTGGACCGATCGGTGTGAGTCGAGCTTCCAGGAATTGAAACAGAAGTTAACAAGTGCCCCATTGTTAGTGATTCGGGCGTCAGCCGACCATTTGAGGTCTTTTGTGATGCTTCCTATCAAGGATTAGGTTGTGTGTTGATGCAAGAAGGGAAGGTAGTGGCCTATGCCTCTCGGCAACTGAAGGTGCACGAAAAGAATTACCCAACACATGACCTAGAGTTGGCAGTAGTGGTGTTTGCCCTGAACATTTGGAGGCATTACCTTTATGGTGCTCGGTTTCAGGTGTTCAGCGACCACAAAAGCCTCAAGTACTTGTTCGATCAAAAGGAGCTGAACATGAGGCAGAGAAGATGGATGGAATTCTTGAAAGACTATGAGTTTGAGCTCCAATACCATCCTGGTAAAGCCAATGTTGTTGTTGATGCCCTTAGTAGGAAGACCGTCCACATCTCAAGTATGATGGTCCAAGAGCTAAACTTAGTTGAGAGCTTTAGGGACTTAAAGTTACAATGTGAGCTGGAACCGAACGGTATCAAGTGTTGTGGTATGTGGTTTTCAAGTAATTTATTTGATCGTATTAAGAGGGATCAAGCAGCTGATGAGCAATTACAAAAGATGAGAGGACCGATCGGTTCCCAGCAGGAAAAGAATTTCAATACAGGGATGGATGGTCTCCTAAGATACACAGGTAGGACGTGCATCCCCTTTAGTGAAGAATTGAAGAGACTGATTCTTGAGGAAGCACATCAAAGTCGTTTTAGCATACACCCCGGGATGACTAAAATGTACCAAGACCTCAAGCAATCATTTTGGTGGCCAGGAATGAAGAACGATGTCGCTCAGTTTGTGTCTTCATGTTTAACCTGCCAAAGAGTTAAGGCGGAACATCAAAAACCGAGCGGTCAGCTACAGCCACTGGAGATTCCCGAATGGAAGTGGGATAGCATCGCCATGGATTTCATGACCCACTTACCCCGAACGGTCAGAAACCATGATGCTATATGGGTCATAGTCGATCGGTTGACAAAGAGTGCTCACTTCCTCGCTATCAACTTGAAGATGTCCATGTCAAAGTTGGCGCAGCTGTACATTAAAGAGGTCGTTCGATTACATGGAGTGTTGTCTAGCATCATCTCAGACCGAGACCCCAGATTCACCTCTCGATTCTGGCAAGCACTACAACAGGAGATGGGAAGTAAGTTGCAAATGAGCTCAGCCTATCACCCTCAGACGGACAACCAATCAGAGAGGACCATTCAAACTCTAGAAGACTTACTGAGGACGAGCGTCCTAGACCACTTAGGAGTTTGGATGAGATCTTACCTTTAGCTGAGTTCACTTACAACAATAGTTTCCAGTCCAGCATTGGTATGACACCTTTTGAAGCTCTCTATGGAAGAAGATGTTGAACGCCCTTATGTTGGTTTCAAGAAGGAGAAGTGATTTTGACTGGACTAGAGATCATCCAACAGACGACCGAGAAAGTGAAGCAGATCCAAGAAAGACTCAAAGCAACTCAAAGCCGACAGAAATCTTATGCTGATAAAAGAAGAAGACCGTTAGAGTTCGCTGAAGGAGAGCATGTGTTCCTCAGACTAAACCGAACGGCTGGTGTTGGAAGAGTCGTTCGGCCAAAGAAGTTGTCTCCTAGGTTCCTCGGTCCATATCAAATTTTAAGGTGTATAGGACCAGTTGCGTACGAGTTAGCGTTGCCACCTCCACTGTCCAACCTTCATCCGGTCTTTCACGTCTCTCAACTCAGGAAGTACATAGTCGATCGGTCTCACGTGCTGGAAGCTGACAACATTCATATCAGAGAAGACTGTTCGGTCGAACTACAACCGGTCAAAGTTGAAGAATATATAAGGAGACGATCGTTCGGTAAAGCTACAACCTACGTCAAGGTCATCTGGGATGACCGAACGAGTGATGCCACTTGAGAACGAGAAGAAGTCATGAATGAATCCTATCCCCGCTTATTTTCTTGGTAAGTCCTAATTTTCGAGGACAAAAAATTTTATTTGTTGGGGGAATGTCACACCCCATTAAATTCTCTACTTTAGTGGAGAACACGTGTCACGGCCTATGGATTCCCTAGGTTAGTGGGAAACAAGGTGTGCAGTGCAATTAATTCCCCGCCATCGTGAACCGTTCGACAGCAGAGAGAATGAGTGTTTTCAGAAAGTGGAAGACAGGTGGCAGGCAGAGAGTGGACCGAGCGGTTTTAGTGGAGGCAGAATTTAATGTGAAAATTTGAAAACTGGTGCCATTTTCTGCATGCAACCCTTCTTCTTCCTCACGCCCATTTTCTGAAACACCATTTTCTCCTCATTCTCTCTAAACTCTCCAACTTCTCTCTAAAATTCTCACCTTTCTTCTCCTGTAATCATTAAAATCCTTTCAGATTAATTTTTTCCGGTGACAAGGCCTTTTCGTTGCACCGATTAGATTTCCGTTTGGACAACTTTGGATCTTTTGGAAGCCATAGACGTAGTAGCTTAAAGACTTAGAAGATTAGCTGGAATTAGAGGTAAGGAAAGCTTATAAATTTAATTATGATGATTTTTGAATGCATGATGGATTTAGTATATGATTGATGATTGTATGATTTGAATTTAATATAGAAGTATGATATTGTTGGTTGAATAACGCATGTCTAATTTTGGTATGAAAGTATCCATGGGTATATTTAAATTAGTGAAAATATTGAAACTGTAGCCGAGGGTCATTAGGACCGTTCGGTTTCCCCTTAAAACGATCGGTCTAGATTGTAACCCCTTTTTTAGAATCAGTTGAAGACCGATCGGTCCCGCACGAGTTATGTTGAAAACTTAAATACCTTGCTTAGTTAGTTATTTAGAATGAACTACTCATTTAAGAGCATTCGGTCTTATACTGATTCGTCCAGTCCTTGAAGTGCTCGGTCTCATATTAATTGTCCTTCTTAGAATAGCGTTCGGTCTTACACATATGATATTCATGGATGAGTGCTCGGTCTTGAAGAGTGCTCGGCCTTGAGAAGTGCTCAGTCTTAGACTAGCCTTCTATTATTTTAGTGTTCGGTCTTATACCAGCACCTGATCTTTAAAGCACTCGGTCTAAAATATTAATTCCTTGGAAAAGTGCTCGGTCTTATACTGACACTTGATTTACCAAAAGAGTGTTCGGTCTTGTACTGACACTTGCTTTATTGAAGAGAACTCTTGTCTGTATATATATTTTAAGGCATTCGGCCCAAACGGTAAAGTAATCGGCTTCGTCAAAAGATAACCTGTTGTTGAACGTTCGACCTTCCTCTTGAAATTATTTATATTTCTTGGTCTCCAAACAGTACTCGTTTCCCTTCTTTGTTTGACCGTTCGGTCACTTGTTAGAGTTCCTTTTATATTCGCTCTTCTTATCAGTATCTGACCGTTCGATCATTTTTCTTAAAGTACCTTTTATATGCATAGGAAAGAATGATTCTGGATGAGAATGTGTGCAAGTTTATGTTGGATGTTATGGAATGAAAAGAATGAGGTTATTATTATATAAGAGTATTCCAAGGAAGAATATCTCATGATTTGGAAATTGATTGGTAAAGTATGACTATGGTCAGACTCAGGTTCCGTTCTATCCTGATATTCCGTGATTACGCTTTCTCATGTAGAGAAGGGTAACTCATGCGTGGGAATGGCAGGATGTCCTTTAGTCTCAGGGTATTTCTATACCGAGGTGGTTCCACTGGACTAACCTCGGATGGCGGTCTGTTGAGTGTATCCCAACCAGGTCCACCCGGATGCAAAGAGCGGCGAGCTACATGGTTCATAGCGTCCGGACAGTGTCAGTAGTGGTCGGCCTGAATGTTAATATTTACCGTTAAGATTTGATTGATATACTTGGATTATTATAGCATGATTGAAATGTTGATATATGTGATTTGTGTGTATGATTTAAATATATGCTGAAAATGATTAATTAAATTTACATAAGTTTACCCTTATTTTCCTGTCTTATCTATGTTTATCGTTCGGTTGTTCTCTTCACTGCAATGATCATCCCTTGGATGTGAGCAGAGGGCAATTTCGAAGATTCAGTGGAAGAAGCCTTGCAGGCCATGCAGCTCGAAGATAGTGTAGGACCGTCCGGTCAATAGGTTTATATAGTTTTCGTTACTTGTATTACTGTTTGGTTTATATACCCCTTTTGTAAAAATCGTTCGGTCTTAGCCCGTAAATTGTATCAGCATCTTGTTTACTGTACATCTTTCTATTCTATATGATATAACTCCTAAAATAAATTATAACTTTTGTTATAGATTTATTGGATCGTTACATAGAAATATGAAGATAAGGAAATTTATGCCAAAGATCACTTTATAGTAATTATATATTTTCTAAATAATTAATAAATTTTCTTAATTATATATTTAATACTTTTTAAATAATTTATATATTTTTACTATTTCAAAAATCACTTTATAGTAAAAGAAATATTTAAGTTATCATATATGAAAGAAGAAAGTCATAATACAAATATAATAAGAAAATATAACATTCAAATGATAAAAATAAAAAATATATTCTTTTAAAATCATAACATGTATGCTTAGTGAATAATTATATAAAATATGCAATAATTATATAAAACATGCCAATATATATATACTATGGGTTCTACTTTCAGCAATTGAAGGTGATACAACTCATAATCAATCATCCTTAGCTTTTCCAATAACATAATCGTGATGGGACTAAGAAAATGAAAAACAATGACATTTCTAACAAGCTGATGATTTTATCTATCAAAAGCAGAATTCTCTTATGGTTGAAGAGACTCTTTTAATATCTTATATTAAAATTCCTCTTTAATGTCTTTTCAAAATAAAAATATAGCAAAACTGTTAAAATTCAAAACCAATAAAACCTATTGTGCAATAATATTAACTATGGAAGGGATTTTGAGGTACTCTTTTATCGCTAAGCATCCTCGCCATCCTCTCCAGTGGAACCAATGCCGGAACCCTACAACTCTTGTTCGCCGCCGTCACAACTTTTTCGTTGCACTTCTGCGTCCAACACGACGTCTTCGGCGCCGGGGGGAACAGCCGCTGCCTTGTCGTCTCCGCGCAGTGCTCCACCTTGGCACCAAACCTATCGTACGCCTCCTTCGCCGCCGGTTTGCACTTGGAGTAGACGGCTGCGGCAATGTCGGAGGCCGTGGTCCGTGCAGGCGCTTGAGGATGCTGTACGGGGGAGACGGAGCGGTCGGCAATGCGGAGGAGCTCGTCGGGAACCAGGTGGAACTTTTCGTATACAGGACCGATGACGCTCATGACGGTTTCCTCAACGGTGCGGACGCTGGAGACGGCGGCGCAGCGCATTGTGAGAACTTTGACGGCAAGTTGATTATCCACCTGAAATTAATTTTAAAAACGAAAACTGAATGAATGGAAAATAAATAAATAGTAAATATGATTATAAGGAAAGGAAAAGGGGGATTAATTAAGATGAATAAAAATAGAAATGAAAATTAGAGGTGAGTTTAAGATTTGAAAGAATATTAGATTTAGGCTATTTATGAAGAGAGAATGCATAGTTTGCTATTTCAATATGCCTTGTTATATTAATGTTGACTTCAGGGAGCCATCTAAGTTCAAGGATGCATCTTACTCACAATTAAAAGACTATGCAAATTCATATATACTAATAATACAAAAATAAATTATAAATCACTGTACTTTGGTATTTAAATTTGTATAAAATACAACACTGTTATAACTTGAGTTCCATTTCGATAGTTGCAAATTAAATAATAAATATTACAATGTACGATTTGAAATTAAATAAATAAACATCGATTTTTTTTTATCAAATGTTTAGCTAATGTCTCACGCATTTTTTATTAAATAAATAATACATTTCATAAAGATTCATATATAATAGTTTGACCACTTCATGCATGTTACCTAATATTGAATAAAAATTGAATTGAAGGTTTCATAAATGAAATTTATGATAGCCAACAAGGTGTAGAATCTTTTACTTGAAAAATGTGGTTGAACTCGAGTTATGTTGTGAAGATTTTGGTAAGTAATCCTTCAATTTTATGCACATTATATAATTTTTCTTTACATTCTCCATTACGAATAAACTTGCTTATAACCTCATACGTGCAGTCATCTGTGAACAAACATATCCATAACACCATAAATTTGCTTTTATGTCTGTTACTATTGAAATTGTCTTTCAATGGCCAATTGTTCAATGCCTGCATTCCCCCAAAACGTCTCTTGTATGTCACCTCCGTCGCATGGGTTAACCACCGTCAACGGCCATGGCCACCACCATTGAGCTGCACAACCATTCCCTGACACGTGAAAATAGCAATTGCACGTGATATTTAACCAGGGTCGTTTTTGCAAAAATGCATTTCTCACCCTCAAGCAAGATGGCATATCATGGCAAAAACACATTTGGATAGGAACACGAAGTTCACTCGCATATCCATAGCTGACAATCGCTCACAACAGTAAATATCAGCAAAGGAACACAGCATTAGTGTAAAGATGAATAAATTAAAAGGGCAGATTTTACAAACTCTCAGTACTTTAGACCAATGTGTTTATTTACATACGAAAATAGTCATTTGTTTGATGAGGTTAGTAGGGAGTATGATAACTTCAAAAAATGAGGATTCAACCTGACATTATCACTTGACATAAGCAATGGTACAACCATAATTCATTGGACTTTCCGGTTCATGATTTGTGATACGTGGGTGATTTTGCAGAATCTCAAGTGCACGCTCCTTAACAGCACCAGTTCCGGTCCCGTGTATGACAAAGAGAACCGAATATGGCCGACTGGAATCGATTGCCATCTCAAGGTGTATAGAAGCCTCTTCTACTCTCATACCTCTTAGATCGACAGTATTCTTAGATGTTCGCACCACTGGACCATAGGAAATATCATCGCCACTTTTGATGTCTACATTAACCCGGTATTCTGCATTCCGCCGACTCTACAATATTAAATCAAAATGTTATAACTTAGCATTTTGATTCCTGACTAATGTTATAACTTCCCCAATCTTTTTCAGCAATGTGAAGCCGTGACATTGTCACCATAAATAATTTTATAAAAGTATTACCGTACAGAGAAGTTATACAATGGCATTATAAATACAAAAATGCAAATACAAACTCTATTGCATTCTTTTAAACAAAGAATGCATTAGTAATCTTCTTATATAAACAATTTATGGGTGAGAAATTACTTAATTCAGTAGAATGTACAAAAAATCCAAGTCATGGAAAGATGTGAATTAAAAAAAAAAAAACAAAGCTTATTTAACAAGAATATATATGATCTAGAGTTTTATTTTTCATAAACCATGGCAGTTAAGACATAAACTTCACACGTACCTGTCTCCCCTGGTGTACAGAAGAACTAGTTACAGCATTCTTTGCATTAGATGGAAGAGCTACGATATTACTTTTCTTTACACGGGCTTTCACTTTACCATACTGTACCAGGATTGTTTCAACATCCCCAAGTGATTCTACCACTGTGGCCAACTTACCCCCCAATCCCTTGACATGGACTTGCTCTCCAATTTGTGGAGTATATGATATTTGATCAGCTTCATTGAAATGATCAGCAGGAGTGTGAGCTTTTACAATGGAAGCAATGGCAGATTCAGTTTCTTTAATAAGTGAATTGAGTTTATCACGACCAGAACTTTTGAGCTGCTTCTCAAATTTCTGCATCAAAGTTTCCATCTGAGATTTTGCATCCACAAGCTCTTGTTGGACCTGTTGGGTTTCCTTTGCCATAAGCTCCATTTCACGTCTATCGAGGTCTTCTGCCTCCCCTTGAATCTTTGCAACATTTAATGAAGAAAAATGAGACAATAAAGAAAGAGGATAAGAAAGAAAGAAAAAGCAATTCCAAACACAATGGTATTCAATTAAAGCTCGCTGCAAATGCTTAGACATTCTTTTGCTGAAAAAAATAACTTCCAGCTCTAACTGCAATATGAACATTTTGGTATGAAGAACTTAGTACTTATTTTATACTAAAATTGGTGCTCATAGTCAACCAGAAAGCCATATTCCATAAGTAACTCCCTCAAAAATATTGAAATTAACGTAACGTTAGTAAGATCATCCCCCAAGGGTTGGTCATATCTTCTAAAGGGTACAACTCACAAGTCACCACATATTTTGTACAACATCTCCATCACCCTTTCATTTTCAGGTCAATTTACTGCATACTAGCATATCAAGGATGCAAATTTCAGATAAATTTGAAAAGGAACACTATTGATTTTAATGCTATGTCAACCAAGGAAAACAAATTATAATCAAGAAGCAGAAAATCTCTTCCCAGTAAAACATCGATTGTACCTCATTGTACACGCTCATAATTTCAGCATGAATGGATGCGGCCTTTCCAGCCTGGGCCTTTAATCGATTTCTTTCCTCTTGTAAGGACTGATAAAGCAATCCTCTACGCTCTTGCTGCTGTTCTGGTTTAAACTTCTCTACCCAATTTTGTGCCCTATCAATTATATTTCTATCAAAGCCAATAGATTGTGCTATGCTTAATGCATTTGAATCACCAGTACACCCCCAGAGAATTCTATAAGTTGGTTGCAATGTTTCAAGTGAAAATTCCATTGCTGCATTGTCAAAACAGGTATCCTTTTCTTTGAGACTACTTAAATCAGCATAATGAGTGGTTACAACGGCCAAGTTTACGCGATCCTTCAAATATTGTAAGATACTGGCAGAAAGTGAAACCCCTTCTGAAGGATCAGTCCCACCACCGATTTCATCAATGAGAACAAGTGACTGTGTCGTGGCCACTTCCAAAATCTTACAAATACGTGATATATGCCCACTAAAAGTTGAGAGATTTTGCTCAAGGGACTTCAATTTGGACGAAAAGATAAAGATCAGACAACATATGAAACAAATGCATGATCAACAAAAAGCCTTCTATTTTTATTGTCCATAATAAAGTTAAGATATTACCTGGTGATCTCCAATATCGGCAAGGATAAGGTCAAACCAAGGAAGTTTTGGATTGTTCTTGGCAGGCAGATGCATTCCAGCTTTTGACATGAGTGATGCCAGGCCCAATGTTTTCATGGAAGCAGTTTTCCCTCCAGTGTTAGGGCCTGAGATTACAACCACTCT
The DNA here is from genome assembly GCA_027742785.1 of Vigna reflexopilosa. Classification (NCBI taxonomy): domain Eukaryota; kingdom Viridiplantae; phylum Streptophyta; class Magnoliopsida; order Fabales; family Fabaceae; genus Vigna; species Vigna reflexopilosa. The sequence continues at coordinate 10,472,016 of CM050911.1, read as the reverse complement.
AGTTCCACATCCAATTTTAAAGTCAACTGGCACAGGGAAGTCAGATATGCTATGTGACGTAGTAGCCATTGCTCCGTTTCCATCACCAAACTTAGCAGCATTTCCAGATCTTAGAGCAAGATTATCTGAAATGATATCAAGAGAGGACTCTAGGAGTAATGGATGTCGTATACCAACAATGTTTACATTTAAGTTGTCATCCTCTTGCTGGTCCAAAATATCATTGTCTTCATCATTGGAATCACAACCTTCAAAACTACCAAGTTTGAAAATGGGACATACCCCATTCATCCATTGAGCATATGCAGCTCTTGCAAAAGCAAGATCAATCTCAAGAATTTTATCCAATAAATTATTTATATCTGATTCTGAATTTGCTATTTCAGATGAAAGCATACTTAAAATTGCACTTTCCTCAGCCTTCTCGGAGCTTGAAAGTCTAACTTCCAAGTTGTTCAGATCTATTGCATCTTTGGGTTCCATAAAGTAAGTTGCTCCAGAGCTGCTGACATTCAGAACTACACCACCTGGAAGCAAATATCTATGGGATGCCCTGATGCCCACACACATTCTTGATCGCCGCTTAGTTATTAATGGTCTGTCAATTCCCCCAGCCTGAAAAATTTGGGAGGATACTTCCTTCAAAATAGAATCCAAAATTACTATATTCCTCTTTCTTTCTGATCTGATAATCTCCAGGTCTTCACTTGCTCTATCAAGAATTGTGGAAAGATTGCAATCTATGCAAAATTCTATTTTACTCTCCAAATCCACTTGGAAATTACAATTTTGCCATATTTCGAGTAGAGGTAAGTACCTGATGGGAAACAATGGCATCGATAAAGTTAACAGTTCTGATGATTATCTTGGAGTTTCTGGAAGGTAGCAATTATGCCCAAAAAGAACGAGTGCAATTAGAGTATTACACTTTGAATGTCTGTCATTACCTTTTGAGATAAACTTTCTTTTAAGGCCTTATTGAGACATGTGAATCCATTACCATATGATCTATGCTCCAAACTTTGTCAAGAAAAATACAACACCTAGCCAAAATGCATAAAAGAAGTTGCTTGTAAACTGAATCAGACTAAAAAAATATCCTTGAATGCTAGGAAATGCTATTTTTTACAACTTCCTACCATCCCTTTGACTGGCTCAAAAATAGATATCACAGGATGAGAGTCATCTTCTAGAATTCCAATTCATGTTATGATTGACATTATAATTTTGCTTTACTTTTTACACAAAACTTCTCCATATTGTTATCTAATCACAAATCGCTAAATTATCATAGAAGCCTAACTATTACAATTAATTCATTTTTTAATTATGTGCTAACTCGTTATACTGTTAAACTACCAAAATTTTGGCTCCAATTCTGTGTATGTTTCTTGTAGTTCAAACCAAACAATTCCAGTAAAAATAACAGAAAAGCAAAGTAAGAAAAAAAAGGCTTCCTTGCATTATTAGTTCTCTAGGTATCGTGACTGTGCAATTTTGGTCATTCAAATTCCAATTGCATTAATTGAATTCCCCAAGAGTTTTCTCTGATATACAATCGGGTCAGTCCGTACTCATTCCATCCAATAATTAACACAATTAGATAACATGACTAGACATGACATGGGAGAGTAAATAGAGTACTATACTAACTACAAAATATGGAATATTTTTGAAATAGATAACACAAATGGTATTTGACTGAAGCCCTGAAATAAACTTCTCTACGCTCACAGGATAGGAAAACCAGAAGGTAGAATGAAATGAGTTTCTCTCATAAGCTAAAACCAACTTCTGTCCTTAACTCTTCAAGTTTTCTCCTCTAACTTCTCCAGTGCATAAATTCATTACTTAGATGAGAAATTCAATATTTTTTACCTTTTTATTTTCATTTCACAAAAATAGGGCCTATATTAACTTAATTGTCATGTTGACAGGGTTTGAAGTAAATTGATGTTTTTAGGACAACAATAGACGACAAAGAAAATTTCATTATCATTTTTTTTTAGTAAATCAACGACTTAAACAACGGATGAACTAGGACCAAGGAACCTTAGAGTAAATATAAGAAAACCTGAAAAACCCAATTGTCGCAACTCTTCCAACATAACGAGAGACGGTAAATTGCACAATCGCCACACCCAAGGCACTTAGAAATGCAATCAAGCCAAAAAAACAAAGATTCACGTATACCTTTGTGGATGATTAGAAGCGGAAGCGAAGCGTTTCAAACTATCGAATAATTCCCTGGCAGCAACGAGCGTGCGGCGGACGGTGCAAAGCTCTCGGATGGTTAGCAAGTGACCAGAAGTGGCGACGCGGAGAATCTCCGTCAAGTCGTGGATGCCGGAGAAGTCGAGCGGCTGGGCGAGGAGTCTGGCCGCGGAGGTCTGATCGAGAAGCTTCTGGCTCTGGCGGGGGGTGCGTCCGACGGGCAAGCGAGCGTTGAGGGCGGCGGCGGAGCCCATGGAGGTGGAGGTGAACGGCGAAAGCTGCTTGCACACGGAGCTCCATTCCAGCGTCTTGAGGGTGTCGGCTTGGAGTGAGTTGGACTCGGGCGCGTTAGAGTTTGGATTGGAACAGGAGCGGAGTTTGAAACTGGAGTAGGATTTTGGGGGTTTAATCAAAGGAACCAACACGTTGCTGCTGAGTTGCATCGGTGACTCACTCACTGCCCTCTGGTTTTCTTCTGGATTGAGTTCCACGTTTCCACCTTCCTATAATATCTACGCTATTCCTAGATAACGTAGACGCTAATTTATTGTTTCATTTTCTAATGATAAAGGTGATTTCAAGAGATGGTCTATCCAAATTGTTTGTTGTCTAGAAACTGATCTTTTACTAAAAATAACTGAAATGTAGAAAAAATAATCAGGAGACCTTAATTAGTAATTTGAACTCTATATTTAAAAATATAAGTTATATTTTATTTTATTTAATTGAATGTTAATATTTCTTAACTAAATTTAACTTGTTTTATTTTATTAAATTTACGTTGGCACAATTTATAAATGTTATGTCTCAAAATTTATATGATTTTTTTACTTTGAAATCATTTTTTTCTCTACCTTTTTTTCTATCTTCATCATATTTCTCCACTTCTTTTCATCTAACACTTCTTTTATATATATATATATATATATATATATATATATATATATATATATATATATATATATATATATTAATAATATTTTAGACTCACATTTAAATGGTAACTTATTAAATAATTTAAAATAATTTGGCATGTAAAATTTATTTAATATATTTGAATTAAAAACTATATATATTAAATTTTAAAATATGATAATCATAACTGTATTAAAGTTTCAAATAAAGATTCTAATTTTTATAATTTGATAATAAAGTTTAGAAATAAAAATATATTTACTTTCTTTTCATCATAAGTTATTTTTACATTATCTATTTTAGAATTGAGAATATGATTTCTAAAATGAAAATAACAGAATATAAATTTTAGAACGTGATTTTCTAATTGAATGATTTTAAAATAAATGGCTTGATATCTTTTTTATTTTTATAGTTTTGTTTAAAGTGATAATGGATTTTTTCATGTTCAAATGATTCTAATTTTGTAATTTTTTATCAACTTAGTATTTTTTTTCAAAGGTCTCGTCAGCATATCATCTCATCTTTTTTATAATATATTCAAAAATCCTAAGCAATTATAATGACCTCCTCCACTGTTAGTCGCATCATCATTGTCACTAGTTGACATTGACATCACTCATTCATTATAAGACAACAACCACATATCTTTATCTCTTCATGCTTTCAGCCATCATATTCGTTCATAATGTCGCATCAACAAAATTCATCGAACCACCATTCCTCCACGAAAACCCTAAATCGCAAGTCGCCACGAGAACTCATCACACACCACAAACCTAAAAGTCAATTGCGAATAACGTAGACTAGCTATCACAAGAACGAGGAACAAACCAACAAACCTTAAATTACACAATGAAAGCCCTAACCACCTAAATCGATACACAATATTGAAAATCGCAATCACAAATAAAGACACCACCATCACAAAAACCCTAATTTTGTGAGTGATTTTGGATTTATGTTAAGTGTGGTTTGTGATTTGGGTTTCAACAATATGGATTTGCATTTTTTATTGAACGCGTGAGGTGGTTCATGGTGGAGGAACAAAACAACTTCAATTATGACTTTAGTGGTAGTTGCATTTACAACAATGAAGGAACAAAGTAGTGTTGCATAATCATGTAACCAATTATTCGGACAACCACGTAAACAACAATCTAACACTACATTCATTAGTTAGAGAGAAAAATTAAATTGAATAAAAATTACAAATATTGGACCACTTTAAAAGTTAAAGAAAAGTAAAAAAAAAACACTTTAAACATAACTAACGAAAATAAAAGTACTAAGACAATAAACTTTTTGAAACAATGATTTACTTTTATAATGTTATCTCCTTTTTTAATAGGTGATGACAACATTGATATAGAAAACATTTTTAATTTTTTATATTAAATTTAATAATTTAGTTTTATATTTAGATTTATAATTTATTTTTGTCCTGTTCAAATTAATTCCATTATCTATAGAGTGAAATTCCTAGACTCAGAAAACAGGTATTCAAAGTGCTTCAGCGTTCCCACGTTCTTCAAGGTAGAATTCCGCGAGGAGAGTGGATGATGGGATTATGTAAGCAGAAGAAAAAGTATTAGAGAGGTAAAATATGACTTAAACTCACATGTCACTGCCTTATAATATAGTTAATGTTGATTTAGTAAAAAATTTCATAATAACTTTATTTGAAAATATAAACACTTAGTAAATAAATATAAAAGAAAAAAATAAATTATAAAATTAAATATTATTAAAAAAGTGAGTTTTAAAGCTGAACTAAACCCCATAAAACCGGTTTGTAAAATGAAATTTACACCTCACTCATATATTATAAATTGACCTTGTCTCTACTCGACGTCGCACTTCTAACAAATATCAAAATCAAATTACCGATTAAAGTATAAAAACTATCTAAATATAGGAATTAAATAAATATGAAATTAATTACTAATTAAAATTTTTAGTTATGGGAACATACCGGGCCAAGACAAAAGTTTTTTGGGCCTGAGGGACTGGGCTGTCTGGAATTAAGAATTCCATTACTTTTTGAGACGCGTCACTACCACACAGTCCGAGAATCCAGAAAAGGTAGGGTGGTTTATCTTATTTAGTAATTTTTCATTTTCACACGCAGAACATTGCACAGTGTTGATCTGGAAACAGGGCTACGATTAGGGTTTGTAGGGTTTGCGTGATCGAATCAGAATGGGTGGATCGGTGAAGGACGTGAAGTCCAAGGCGGAGGTTGATGCAGTGGTGGGTGGTGGCTCTCCGGTTGTCCTCCACTTTTGGGCGTCGTGGTGCGAAGCTTCTAAGCACATGGATCAACTCTTCACTCACTTGGCCACTGATTTCCCCAAAGCCCATTTCTTAAGGGTTACCTTTCATTCTCAATTTCTCTTCTTTTCCACTTTGGCTTCGCTTTCTTTACATCTATACCTTGTTTTACAGGTTGAAGCCGAAGAGCAACCTGAGATATCCGAGGCGTACTCCGTCTCTGCCGTTCCTTTCTTTGTCTTTTGTAAGGTAATGTTACCAGTTATTATGTCTTCTTTCACTAGGGAAAGTGTGTTCGTGGTTTAGTACTACTTTTTTGTTGGATTGTTTTGTTTTAATTGTTATTTGTGATGTTTTATTGGTGTTGCTATCTAGTGTCTGCCTTCCCAATAAATTCTTGGGGCTTAGTTGGTATTGATTCTCGATTAAATGGAAACGTGGCTTAGTGGAAATTATGTTATTTGATTTGATTGATTATGATGCTGTTTTTTTTTGTGGTAAGTGCATTTAGTATGTAAAGGGTGAAGTTTATGTCATAAGGAAAGATGAAATACGTTTTTCCTTAAGCTAATTGTTTTGAGATTTAAATAACCAGATTATGGATACTCTGACATGAGGAAGTTTAGTTTCTGGTTGACTAATATATCTTAACGAAACTCTGTGTACAGTTTAGATAATTGCATTTAAATGCTAAACTGAAATTCAATTTATAACTTGTTAAAGATCTGTGTTGTATATAGTTATTTTCAGGTTTATTGTTATGATCCAGTTTGAATATGTCACCGTGTGGACAAATGTAACGAATACCTTTGTTTTATTTCAATTTTAATAGTCAATCTGTTATTTGGGATTTGAAATCATTCTTACCTTCTTTGCTTGATTTTAATAGTTGCTTGGAAGTTCTTTTTTGTCAGGATGGCAAGACCTTTGATACATTGGAGGGAGCTGATCCGTCAAGCTTAGCCAATAAGGTTGCCAAACTTTCAGGCTCAATTAACCCTGGAGAAGCTGCTTCTCCTGCCAGTCTTGGGATGGCTGCTGGATCTGCCGTTCTTGAAGCCGTGAAAGATTTAGCTCAAGTAGATGCATCAAAGGAGAAAAATCTAGTTGAACCAGGGCTTAGCGGTTCTCTTAAGAAGCGATTGCAGCAACTCGTTGACTCTCATCCTGTTTTCCTTTTCATGAAAGGAACCCCTGAAGAGCCAAAGTGTAAATTTAGCCGGAAAGTTGTTGAAGTATTGAAGGAAGAAAAAGTCAAGTTTGGAAGTTTTGATGTCATGTCAGATTCAGAGCTTCGTGAAGGCTTGAAGAAGTTTTCAAATTGGCCAACATTTCCTCAGCTTTACTGTAAAGGTGAGCTTCTTGGTGGGTGTGACATAGCAGTTGCTATGCATGAGAATGGGGAATTGCGAGAAGTTTTTAAAGATCAAGGAATTGATACCATTGATGAAGAAAAAGAATCAGGAGATGCCAAAGGCGGGATATCTAAATCTACTAATTTGAGTACCGGCTTATCATCTCGACTGGAAAGTCTGATAAATTCTAATGCAGTTATGCTCTTCATGAAGGGAAAACCAGATGAACCAAAGTGTGGTTTCAGTAGGAAGGTTGTTGAAATTCTCCAGCAAGAGAGCGTACCCTTTGACAGCTTTGACATTCTTACTGATGAAGAAGTCCGTCAAGGGCTTAAGGTTTATTCAAACTGGTCCAGTTATCCTCAGCTGTATATCAAAGGAGAGCTTATTGGGGGATCAGACATTGTGTTGGAGATGCATAAAAGCGGAGAACTTAAGAAAAGTTTACATGAGAAAGGGATTATTCCTGCAGAGACCATTCATGATCGACTGAAGAAATTGATCGCCTCATCCCCTGTGATGCTCTTCATGAAGGGTACCCCAGATGTACCAAGATGTGGTTTTAGTTCCAGAGTTGTTGATGCCCTTCGACAGGAGGGCCTTAGTTTTGGGTTTTTTGATATATTAACTGATGAGGATGTGAGACAGGGATTGAAGGTATACTCAAATTGGCCAACCTATCCTCAGCTCTACTACAAAAGTGAGCTGATTGGTGGTCACGACATTGTGATGGAGCTGAGAAATAATGGGGAGCTGAAGTCGACCTTATCTGAGTAGGATTATTATGATTCTAATCTGGTTGTGTATTGGTATTTAGAACAAGTGTGATTGACAATCATCCATGGCGATTTTGATCCTGGTGTCAGGAATGTGTTTGATATCATTGTAACAATCTAGATGGTTACTTTTATATACGTCGTCAGTGATTATGAATGCTGGTTTTCTGCCCTGTTGAAAATTTTAAACCTTTTATATACTTTTGTCAGTGATTCTGAATGCCAGTTTTATCTCCGGTGGAAAATTTTAATCCTTTGGAATTCAAATTGAATACAAACTGTTGTAAACCTCAGTTTGGTGCTGGCGAAGATGCTAACTCAGTAAGTTACTTGCCTGTTATATTTAAGACTGAGCAATCATATCCTTTGCAATTGTAGCCGGACACTTTCTTTGGAAAATCACGGGTAGGAAATAATTTATTTTGTAGTTTTGACATTTATGGGAGAGAAACTAACCTATGCAACAAAATTTGATTAAAAGACAGTATTTTATTTCACACAAGATATAGTTAAGAAGTTAAATGTAAAGTTTTCTTTATTATTGACTTTTTACTTAAAAGTTGAAATATAATTGATTACAACTTTTAATTTTAGTATTTTCAAGAGTTATAGTTTACAGCTTTTTTTATTTGATTATTTGACCCATATGATTAAATTAAGAATTGTTGTTTTCAAATATATTTTTTTAGCCAAACTATTTAGTGTGCTTTTGGGCTTCCAAAAGTTGTGTATTTTAGTTTGATCTCATTGTCATAATAAAGGTGTTTCATCGAACCTGATAAAGTGCAAGTAGTACCTTAACTTTGAGTATAATAAGCTTCTATAGCCAAAAAATTAATATTTTGACAATCTTCACAAAAAAATACAACTATGTGATACAATCTTGTCAAGAGTATTACTAAAGTGAAGATTATATTAATTTTTTATTTATAAGAATAAGAATTTAAATATAAGAATCAAGAAAATTCTTTCTAAAAAATGCAAAATGTATCTTTTTTCTAAAAAATGCAAATGTATAAAAATGCAAAATGTATCTTTTTCTAAAAAATCAAATGTATATAGTATCACTCAAAGAGATTAACATTAGTTTTTAATACTTTTATATATAAACATATAAATTTAAAAAGACCTAAAGGCCTTAAAATAAAGCCTAAAACATATAAAAATAACAAAAAATTACACATGTTTAGTTTTTGTCCAACGAGACCAACTTGTCTAATAAACACAATTTAAGATTCAATAAAATTAAACTAAAATTACAAATTATTTAAATTTTTAAAGTATTTTTTAATTGTAATCATAATTTTCATATTCTTTAAATTCTCTCTTTATGAAATATAATAAAATTCAAAGAGACAGTTTTAGTTTTGATTTTGGACCTTACGATAAAACTTTTGAATTACAAAAAGTCTTTCTTTATTTCTTTTCATATATTTTTTAGGAGATAATTTTTTTTTATTATATCTTTTTATTGTTCTTAAATTTATACCACGTGAAGATTCTTTATTTTTATGTGTATGTAATTTGTCATTAGTGTTGTCAACATAATACCACTTTATAAACCATTCATTTTAAAGACTATATAAACTTCTCTTATGTCTTCACTCTCCAATCCTTTTGCATTTCACTAAGTTTACATGGACTACAACAACCATACTAACATTTACAAAAGTCAAATATACAATAATATTAAAGATTGCTCACCTTAAGTTTCTTGAATTTTTCCAGATCTTTAAGTTTGAAATGACAAAATTTTTCATCTGTAATATACTTGCTCACATGTATTATTATGCACATATTTAATCCTTATGTATTTCCAACATTAACAAAAGCATGCTTCATTGCTGATAAAAAAAATACTCATCCTTCATAGAAATTGAAACATTTGAACAGATAAATTTGATGAAGAAGGTGTTGAAGATGTCAAGTTGGTGTACCAATTCCATGTTGTCATGTGTTCCATCACAAATATATTGTGGGGTGGCTGCATATTAGCCATACTTGTCCTTATCCTGTATCCACCACCCATGACTAATTCATATGTTGTTAGATGAGTGTATGTACTTTATGTACAAAGAAAAAATTTATAAATTTGTAATGGGTGGATGAGTCAATACCATACTTTGATTTTGAATTGAAATAATATTATTTTCCTCTATCTTTTTTAATAAAAAACCACAAATAATTGCATTTCTGGATTCACTCAATCATCATTGCATTGTAGTAGTAAATAAGATTTTGAATACGTATGCGATCACTGTATACTTTAAGGTTTTGAAAACTCCCACTCATAAGTTTGAACCTGAATCTGCAAACATGAGTGGCAAGATTTTCCTTAGACTTCAACAATCATTATGGTCGTATTTAGAGCGACCAAGATGAAGAAATCAAAGAAGAAGACGATGAAGAAAGTGGATAATATACTTGTAATAGTAATAGAAGAGTTCATACAACAACGAAGAGTCAAAATCACCCTCCATTGAAGTCATTCTTTTTCCTCAAACTAACGATTTTAATATCTGTAAATTGCAGTTTCGTGTCAATGTCTTTGGAAATCAATCACACATGTTCTACCCACGTATGCTGTCATCAGCTTTATATATATATATATATATATATATATATATATATATATATATATATTCTGTGTTGGTTTTTATGTTTCATTATCTTCTAAATTTGAAAAGAATGACAAGTAATTAATATATGTTGCTTAATTAGATTAACACTTGAACGGTATTTGAATCTAGTAATGTTGATGTTGAGACAGTGAAGACGAATAAAAGAAAAAGTATTAATAAGGGAGTTTTAAACCTAATTTAATTTTATAAAATCGGTTTATAAAATAATATTTTTATTTTTTTATATATATATATATATTATAATTTAACGTCTAATTTAATTTTATGAAATTGATTTATAAAATAATATTTTTATCTTTATATATATATATATATATATATATATATATATATATATATATATATATATTATAATTTTAATAGACGTGGACTTTCAATAAAGATAAACGAAAAGAAATATTATTAATTCATAATAAGATAAAGCACCTATTATAAGGATGTTAACAAAGTCTCCTAATTTTATTTTGTTGGGTATCCATAAACTGAGAGAGGCATGCGAGCAACTTGATTTCAAGTGCTTTGCATTCATCAATCTGCATTTGAAGCTCTAATCTCTCCTTCTTAAGGTTCTTGTTCTCCTCCATAAGAAATTGCTGATTGTTTTCTTCTGTTGCATTTTCCTCAGAAGAAGACTTAAGGTATGCAGGAAAAACACTTGGCTCGCACTTTTTCCTTGTGATTTCACCTAGCATGTGCCTGCAACCCCTCTGAAATTTCTCGTGTTTGAATTCCCATCTTTTCGATGACATTTTCTTAAATCCCTGTTTTCAAAATTCACAAAAAACACAACCACCTAAGACATCATCATCAACAACTGTTGCGTGTTTTCAAGATACTAAACTTATATTCTGAATGTTGAAGTAAAGTGGTACGAGATTACGTAGAAGCAGCATGCGTTCAAACATAAAAGTATTATTTCCACGTCATCAGATTAATGTTGATAATGGTCAAAGTTTCTGAAAATTCTTTAATCCAATGTACACCATTTAAATTTTGTCCATGTTCAAATTAAGTGTGCTCTAATCCAAGTGAAGCAGTAAAGTATGTCTGGTATGACTATTTTGACTTTTACTTCAAAATAACTCATTTGACCATCATTCTATATAAATATATATTCATTAACTCCACCTTCATTTGATTGTTTTGTTTAACTACGATACCTCTTCCTAATAAATAAAAAAAAATGATCCTTCCTTTTCAATACATAGTTCCTCTACTGTTCCAATTTTGAACAAAGAAAATATAAAGCTACAGAACAAAAAAAAGAGTAGAAATTATACTTTGAGATACAATTTTTATTTGACACTATCTTTTTTTATATAATTTTATTATTTATTTTCTTAAAAAAAATACAAAAATTCACCTATAAAAAAATGCAAAATGTATTATCCTACTATTATTTATGAAAAATAATCATAATCCGATTTTTTGTTTTCCAAATAAGATTTTTGATGGTTGAAGATCCCATTACTTAAAAATAAGATTAAATCATTTAAAAATTAATTTATAAGTCCATTTGTAAAATTAAATTAAATTAAAATTTATTATATCAAAATAATTTGATCTAACATGTTATTTTTAAACATATATCACTTATTATCAAAATCATCATTAATATTTAATATTAGGCATGAAAATATATATATATGTGGATGTGAGAAAGTATAGTAAAATTTCATATTAGATTTTATAAGATTAAATTATAATAACAAAATCCTTCTTAGATATTTCAATGTTAATCATCATAATATTTTTTTATCACAAATTTCGAAAATTCAAGCTGGTTGATATATAAGACTGAACTTTGAACGTAAAGATATGATAATATCAGAATTGTAAGTTCCTTTTCTTTATGAGAATTGTTGTGAGAAGAGAGTTTGAAAGCGTAAATGAGGTAATAGAAGTTAGGAACTTACATAAGTGTTCAATTGGCGAATGAAGCTAGAGAAGTTGTTGTGCTTGAAATATCTAGGCAAGGTGTGCTCAGAGAATTCTGCAGGAGACCACACAACAAAAGCACTTCCTTCTTCATTCCATGATACAATTCTTGTCATATCTTCACTCTCACCTTCTTCCAACAGATCGTACGTCTTCAACAGAAATGGTGCTGGACACCTTTGCCTCGGTGACTGTCCTGCATGTGCATCTGCATGTGCATGTGCATGACCACCAACAACGTTAACGTTGTTGTTGTTGTTGTTAACGTTGTTGTTGTTGTTACCTAAACCAAGGTTCAGCTCTAACACACTATTATCAACCATGCTTGGTTATGTTGTTGAGCACAAGTCTAACACTATGATTACCTATTCATTTGTTTTGCCTAAACAGCTTCATATTCTACACACTCTTCTTTTTATAGCATTCACACCTACCACTTGGTAGCTGCCGTGGAAGGTGGACTTTTTCCCACTGGTTTCTTTTTCTCCTGCTTTTTTTTACTTTCTCTCGCACGTGACCCTAATAATATTCAAATCGACACATTTTCTCTATCTGTTAATTTGGAAGGTTTGGTGATGTCAGTTTTTGTGTTAGTCAGAGGAACTTTTATGACTTTGCCCATGTGATAGTGATGCGAACGTAGCGCCGAATACTTGTTTTAAAACTTCTATCGATTGAAATACAACAAAATATTATTCAAAGGTTTGGTTTGTTTGTCATGGATTTCCTTTTATTTTATGCTCCACTTCTAACAAGACATGTTTGAATAATGGAGAGTTTGTCTGCTCGATCTGTAGAACTTCTTTCATATAAAAACTTTCAACAACTACTCTAGATTTATATATTTTCAGAACATTGTGGAATTCCAGCTCAGTAATTAGAGTTATATATTTTGTCAATTAAGATGATTAATTTAGAAATTCATATTAACCATTATTTTGATTGAGAATTCGTTGACAAAGATGGATAACAATAGGAAATGCAACCCAACATCATTCAAAAAAGAAAAGGGTGCAAATCTATTTGAATACATAAAACTACCAGCTATATATCAAACTATAAGTCTAAACAAAAGAAAAACAGATTTTTAACATTTTATGGAAATGCAGCAAAATTTAAAACTTCTCAGTAGCATACTTCACTTCGAGACAAACAAGTCAATGGAAATACTTCAAAAGAAAAATTAAAAACAAAAGCGGAATTACTTTTTATAAATCCAAATTAATTTATATATGAGTTAATTAATTGAAAATTTCTCGTATACATAGCTTCTTTAATATTTTTTAAATTTTAATTTATGTAAAAACTAATTTTATCTTCAATTTTTTTTCACGTTTTTAAAAGTGCTTTTGGAGTTGCCGCAAAATCTGACTCACTTGGAAGAACATAGCAAACTCGTCTCCCACTTGTGTTCTTGTTATTCCAATTTCCATTTCATGATGTAATCGTTTTATTATGCCTTTTCAATTTGGTGGTACCCACTAAAAGTTTTCTTTTTTATGTTTCTCTTATATTTTTATTTTTATTTTCATTCACATCATCTACAATTCTTCTTAGATTTAGTGTTAAACTAATCCTAGTCAATTAAGATGTAACACTAAAGTCTAATTAGGAATTGAATTTTGTTAAAATTACTCAATACTAAATAATTTGGGCTCAAATGCATTAATCATTTATTTCATTTAAAACCACTTGATTTGTAATTTGTAAGCCACAAAAATAAATCTCTGGCGGCGCTATTAATTAAAGGATTAGGGCGTGGGTTATGAAATCTTCAAGGTCTTTTGCTGATCTAATTAAGCAATGCAAAACTTCTAAGTTGACCAATTTGGATGGTTGTTGAATTTAGTTAATTTAGTGATGAATTGAAAATTAACCTATCTCATTCCGTCGTTTAATAAGCTGTAATGATTTTTTTATCAATTTTTCTTGTTGTCCTTATATTAAACTTTTATAATTGAGATGATGGTTTTCTAATTAAAACTCTTAATTAGATCCTTGTGTGTAGCCTATTGGGGAGTATATTTATAGACTAAATCTAATCATTTGCAAAAATTAGGTCAATACTTTTTGCACCCCATGTTTTCTTTCTGTGCCCCCATAGGTCTAACGAAATGACGGTTTTAACCCTTTTCTTTGTCCCACCTCCTTTTTGTTCTTGGAGTTTCCTTGATTTTCAATACTCGTAGTACTCAACAAAACCTTACTTCCCCTATGGTGTTCCCCATTAAATGCAATCACATTTTTAGATCCGTAAAAAAATCTGTCACCAACTTCCCTCAAATAGAATAACATGACTCTAATATCATGTTACAAAATAAATTTTAAACCTAATTTTTAGTTTATTAGATGATATTTAATAAATAGTCTAATCATGACATAATAACAGGTGAAATAATAGACCCAACAAACAATTTTATTAAAATAGGTTCTAAACATGAATATGATATCATATTAGATTTCTATATTCATTATCTTAGAAGAAAAGAAAAGCTCTATGTGAAAGAAAAAGACTAAACGACATAACTCTAAAAGTATTATTATTTTTCACTATGTTTTAGAGTCAACCAGACAGGATGTATATACTGAATTCAAAAAAAAAAATAAAAATGAAAAAACAGGTAAAAACCAAGAAAAGTATAACATTTATTCATTTTGTTTCTTGTGGTACAAGACCCACAATTGTTGTAGTGACGAAAGAACCATGGCTGATGAGATTTGAAGAAGCTTATATAATTAATGATTATTGTTTTTTTCATGTAACACGATCATTTCCTTTGTATAATGATTTTTAATGTGTGGAGCACTTATTCTGGTGCCTATTATTTATAGGCTTTAGGCTACATTAGATCTAAATTTCAAATCCTGTTAAATCAGAAGTTGTAGTGATCAAGTTAGTGGTATGGTGGTTATTAGAGGAAGTAAGAGGAGGTAAAAATGTATCAGTCAAGAGTTGATATGAAATCAAGGCTAGCGGAAGTTTTATAAGATATTTACAAGGACTAGAGGAGGACAAATGAGGGGTTGACAGTGTGATAGACATAGTATGGTTGGTTGTGCGAAAGAAAGGTTCTTAATAGCTGAGGTTTAGGAGTTCATATTTGTTTTGAGAATAATGGCTAAACCAATCTACACTATTGAACACTAGAGCATTTTAACACAGAGACAAGGTTTTTCATGTCAAGTAAGATTGTTGAGGAGTAATATCTTTGTCAAATAAGTGGTTGTAAT
The DNA here is from genome assembly GCA_027742785.1 of Vigna reflexopilosa. Lineage (NCBI taxonomy): Eukaryota > Viridiplantae > Streptophyta > Magnoliopsida > Fabales > Fabaceae > Vigna > Vigna reflexopilosa. Next base: position 10,456,671 of record CM050911.1, on the reverse strand, counting down.
GGAGAATTAATGTGATGAGAGTAAGTTGTTCCTTCTATTTGATAAGTGAATTTTCGAGGGTGAAAATTTTTCTTGTTGGGGAGAATGTGAAACCCTAGAAAATGGTATTTTAGAAGTGGTAGTAGTTTAAAAATAGTGAGACTCAGTTATTTTAATATTAAATGATTTATTTATAAATAGTTTTGTTATAAACGAGTTTCATTATTTTAAAACGTAGCATCTCTCTAGAAGCCACTTTTCTAGAGTGCTCTACCTTATCACTAAGAGTTCTAACCTCTTAATCATCTCTTTGACTATCAGGAGGTACCTAATCGACGATGACAACGATGTCTATGTTTCTACCCGATCAGTTTCTTCAATAGAGCAAGTAAGTTTCAGTTCTTTTTTCTCTTTTCGTTCTTAATTGAGATCATGCTTAATGATCTCAATTAAATGATTTATTTATAAATAGTTTTGTTATAAACGAGTTTCATTATTTTAAAATATATCATCTCTCTAGAAATCACTTTTCTAGAGTTCTCTACCTTATCTATAAGAGTTCTAACTCCCGAGTCATCTCTTTGACTATTAGGAGGTACCTAATCGACCACGACAACGAGGTCTATGTTTCTACCCGATCAGTTTCTTCAATAGAGCAAGTAAGTTTCAACTCCTTTTTCTCTTTTCGTTCTTAATTGAGTTCATGCTTAATGATCTCTTGTCACATGTGAGTTGTAATGTCCTTTCCTAGTTTCCTGTTGATCAGAGGTTCTAAGGACTCTCTCTAATCTTTGTTCGGCATTTTATAGGTGTTTCTAGAGTTCCTTGAGCTCTAAGCAAGGGTTCATTATTTATAGAGCTCTATTGCTCCAGTGTAAGGTAAAAGAAGCTAATTTTACTTGATTTGTTTGATAGACGAGTTCTAATTAATGTTTGTATGGTGAATTATTGATTGAATTGTGAAATTGTATTGGATTGAGAAATTTAGTATGTTGAGTGATTGTATATAATATGTGTTGATGTCAAAATTGATTTAATTGTGAGATGCAATGTGATTCTGATGTAAAGTTTGGTGTGATGAATTTAAAGATGTTAAATTAGGTGAAGTAAGAGGTATCAAATTGTATAAAGCTTTGTTTACATTTCAGCAGAAGAAATAAGTAGTTTTTTGGGCTAGAAATGGGGGTTTGATAGGTGAAAAGTTAAGGGAAGGGTTATTTTGGTTAAACTGTGTTTTGACATGAGTCTAACCGTTGATTAAGATTTGTTTGAGTGTTATGACAACAATATTCTGATGTAGAACTAGTTGGTTATCTTTTAGAGGCGTCTTGTATGGTTTTTAGTTCATTTTAGGGGTTTTTCACTAGTGGTATTTTGATTTAGAGGGTCTAGACGAAATGTGAGGTTTTGAGGGTTGTTATTAAGTCTATTAAGACTTGTGTAATAGAGAATTGATGTTGAAAGGTATAAAATGGAGTTTGATTGGTGTTAAGTTGTTAAGTGAGGTTGAGATACCTAATTTGAGTTAGGAAGGTGTTTTTCAATGCTTCTCTGGGTATAGAAGGTCATAAGAATCAATAGAATGTGGGGGGAAAATGTCCAAGTTGAGATTTGAAGTGTATCTATGAGAGGTTAGTGACTGCTCTGAAAATTTCCACTGCTCATGGAAAAATCCACAATCTACTTGTGCACTTCTCTGTTTTCAATTTCACACTTCCTAAAGTAAATCCACAAGTTGTGGAAAAAGTCACAACTCAATTGTTGAACTTGCTAGTTTTCAATTTGTTTCTCTCGAGACAAATAAAAAAGTTGTGGAAAAGTTCACAGCTAGGTTGTGGAACTCTCTGGTTTCAACTCTACATCTTGGATATCAATTGTTTTATGTGTTCTATGATGAATTGTTGGGTTGTTTCTAGTATTTTGAAGTATGTTCATTGTTTTCATACGTGGGTATGCATTGTAAACGTAAAGTGATACATATGGTTCCAAAGTTATGAAAGTTAGTTCCAAGGTGGAACTTTATGGTGTGGTTTCAAGTATCTTTAGTATAAACGTAGGGAGCTCAGTCTTGGGGATTATCCTGATACTCTAGTGGTCATTCATTCTCACATAGAGAGGATTGAGACATGTGGTAAGAGTAGCATGAGGTCTTAGTCTTAAGTGCTTTCAGTATGATCGAAGGCGTGTAACAGACTAAACTTGTGAGTGTGGTAGGGTGAAAACAGTAGAAGCCACCATAAGTGCATAACCCGCCATAACTCGACATTCATTCTAAGTCCGGATAGTCTAGTGAAAGTATGATCATGCATAAAGTGTTTAGTTTGTTGGTGTGATATATGTATCATGTGCATAATGTTTAAATGTTTATATATATCATTAATTGTTTGTATTCTAGCTTACTTTTGCTTTTTGTGTTGTCTGTCTTTGTATCTCCTTTGCGATGATCACCTTAATGGGTGTGAGCTTAAGGATGACATATCTATAGTTATCTCAGCATGGGAGTGAAGGAGAAACAACAATATAGATAATTTCTAAAATTCTTCAGATGTAAATATTTCTTTTATAAGAAATCTCAACTTTCTTTTAAGTTATCATCTTTGTAACTCTTATTTTAGTGATTTTATACTATTAAATTTAGGATGTCATAATACTGACACATTATACTTATTACTACAAAACGGATTTAAATAAATATATAAAAATAAAATATTAAATCACTTATATTATTATTTATAAATAAAATTAATAATAAAATAAATTTTTTCATACAAATTTTGAACTACATGTATTTATAAAATATAAGTATCAGTGTCATATACCTTTAAGATTATTAGAAACTATTGATTGATGTAAGAAATCATGACTAATGATTGTAAAAAAATTTGTACCCACGTATATCAGTGGGTAAAATTTGTGACAAGTATTAAATGAATATTTTTAATGAATATTTATGAATAATAAATACACGTATTTAATCATTCGCTTGTTGATGAGACATGTAAGAGTATCATGATATTTGACTCATGCATACCTTTTATCCACTAATAATTATTTGTAAAATTTATTTAATTATTTTTTTGTTTAAGTGATTAAAATAAAATTGTTAGTGAAAAATATATTAATCATGGAATGATAGTTTAAATTTTGACTTTAAATATTTCTATTTTTTTATTTAGATTTATGAGATTAAAGTTATTTTTGTAAAAGATTCATTCTCAAAATTTATATCTTCACGCAATTAATTTAAATTTATTTTTTAGAATGACTATATTAATTTGTATTAATATTTTATTTTAAGTATCCATGGGTACCTGCTATAATTTTCACATATACATGATGAGTGACAAGGTAGGTAACATGACAAACGTTTTCAAGCAGAGCAAGTAAAGGCAAGTGATATCTATACTTATCTTATTGTCATTTTTTAACTATGAGAAATTAAAATAGAATCACTCTTTAATCAAAGTTTTTAAAAGTTTTTCTCCAAACATACTTCAAAACATCAATGACCTCATTAGCTCAGCAGAGATAAAAATCAGCATCCTAAAAATGCTGAAAAGAAGCTAAAAAACTACTTACATTATTCATCCTGGAAGACAACCTTAAATGCATCATTAGTACTCAACTTAAACCAATTAAAATATGATACTTGTAAAATAAAATCTATTACCCTTTGAAACATATAATTTATTTGCACTCGAGGTAACCAACATTTTTCCAATAATATTTTTAACCCAATCATGCATCTATACCATTATATATATAAAATACATCATTTGATAACTTTTTTGCGTCATTTTTTAATTGTACAATTTTATATTCTAATAAATAAAATATCATTTATTTATTTAATAAAATATATAAATTAAATGATTCTTGATTTAAAATAATTAACTCTTTTTTTCTCAAGTATAACTACCACATAATTCAAGAAAAATTAAAAAACTATATTATTTTAAAATCATAAAAAGGTGAATATACATATGAAGAAGATGTGTTTACGCTAGTACCAATAAAAATAATAAATTTAAGTTTGTTGAATGTTTTGAATACCATTACGAGTATACATTTTAGCTTTTTTAATTACGTTGGTAATTTTTGATTGTTCATGTCCGATGATCAAGGTTTACCCGTGTTCTTCTATTTGTGGCTGAAAACGTTCTTACTCGAAAGAAAGGAGTAGGAGATACTTCAATATAAGACTTGGATAATGGATCAAACAAGTTATAACCCTGAATATTAAAAGACTCTGAAACCCCTCCGCCTCAAAATTACCAATAGGGCAAACCAAGCAACACTAATCGGAAAAACCTCTCAAAATCAACAATAACAAGCCATGTAGGAATGAATTATAAAAAAAAATGAGATTGGGGAGAAAGTGATTTAGACAACAACTTATAATCTAACAACATCCTGGAGGCAATCATAGAAATGAGAGATATTAATCTTCTCTTTCCCAGAATAGATGGCCTCCGCAGATCCACCTTGCTCCCCTTGCGCTGCCATTTCAATCAACATGTATAGTTTCCTGATTGGCATCTGATAATGGAAATTCAACATAAAATAACAATCAGAATAAACACCAGTATCATCATGCAATCCATGTTCTTTGCCAACCACTGGCTTCCAATACAAAAATTGTACAATTTAAATTAACAATAACCAAATAATTTTATTCTCTTACCATCAATATCTTCAATTTAAAAGAGACGCCCAAAGTTAAAAATAAAATAAAATAAATAAAACTTTGTTTACAAAAGGAGAAATATTATCAGAAATGCGAGCAACAGCTATTCTATTTGTGATTTGTACACAGGATAAACAAAACTCAATGAAAAAATGAAGTTCCCTTCCAAACCAAACTGATTCCGTTCCCTTGTTTTACACAAATTAGGAAAAACTGATATATGACAATTGACAAATGAAACACATAAAGGAGTGATTATACGTACATCATTCAATGCCTCTGCAGCAGAATCAATATCGTCCTCAGAGAATACACTCAACTGTTCAAGGACCTGTGGTTTTAAAAATGAAAAGGAGAAGCTTAACATTCAAGTTGAACTGCAAAGCTTACAAGAGGCACAAATTAAACTGTATGAAGTGATACAATCACTTAAATTTTTATCAGATGAAACAACTTATTTGTTATTAAGATTCAAGAGTACAAAAAAGCATGAAAAATAACAGGAAACGTTCACGAGACCCAATTCAATAGCATACAATTAGCCCATGAGCCAGATAATACCACTATGTAAAGAAGAAATATGTTTACCTTCTTTGCATCCTTTGTGTTCAAGGTAGGAACGTGGTATGTAACGGAGAAGGTATCACAAAATCCAATTGAGTCCAAGAAACCCAGTTCACTTGTTGTGCCAACAACCATGAGTTTTTTCCCCTGTCAACATGAGTAGGAATGCACATTAGCTACAGAAAGATTTATGCAGCTTCAAAATTAATTACTAACATTTCAAACTTTTGATTGGCGATATTGACCATGTGGAGATGAACTATCAGAACTTAAAGGAAACATATATCTAGCCTCAATTGCAGAAAAAAATACAAACATTAAAACATCCAGATGCCCAAGTTGTTGAAGATTGAAAACTTTCTCAGCTAGCACAAACAATTTTAATTAAAAACTAGCTTCCACAAGCAAGAGAGAAATTTGACAAGGAGATTGTCAATCTTATATTGCATTAAGGTGTAAAATATTATCAAACTGTCATGACATTTTGGATATCAGATGATAGATTTTGGTTAGCCCACTGGCAAGTAAAGTAGCACGGCAGTATATCTTCACCCACCCACTGAATCCAGATCTAGTCTTGTCAGTTTTTCTTTTGACCATCCTAATAGATATGCTTCAGAAAGGAACTGAAAGAAAAGGATGAACAAAAACCTTTGGAGGAAGCCGTTTGAGCAAAACCAGTAGTGTCTGAGAAATCAAGTTTGAAAAACGAGGACCAATGGCTACATACTCTAATAATCTGGATTAATGAACAAGGAAACAATCAGTATTATTCATTCAGGAGGAATTCCTGGAAAGGATGATCAAATAAAATCACAAATCTTACCTCTCAATGTCATCAAGAACTATGACACTCAAGGGTGACCTGTATGCATCCTCAAAAACCTGTAGGAAATATTATAAAAAAAAAAAAAAAAAAAAACTTTAGACCATAGAATTTCCGTGATAGAGGCAACTAGCTAGGGAGATACAGAAAAGACTATTATATCAATGTTGTTTATGCAGGGAAGATAATGGGAAGTCAAAAGCATGTATTGATTTTGACTTCATAAATCCTTACTTGCAAGATCAGTAACAGTCTTCGGAAACTGTATATACTATCAACTCAGTAGATTCAAAAGGCTCAAAAAGTATTAGTTATGACAAACCTTGATAATCTGTGCACATTTGGTGCTCTCATGTAGACCAATCATTGTTTCAGCTGAAACCTACCCAATCACAGAAGATGAATTACAGGTGGCCATAATTTTAGTAAAAATACAATGCCGATTTCTTGAGAAAAATATCTAAAGATAAATGAACTTACTATCTTGACATACGGGAAATCACTGTCAATACCAACAGTAGCTGCTAGTGCAGTTTTACCACTGTGAGAACAAAGTAAGTTAGAAACATTGTATAATAAAGATCAGATTAAGATGAACAATGATATATCACTTACCTGCCACGGGATCCTTCCAGGAGACAAGTGACAAGTGGGCTTCCTTTACTCACTTTAACTTGCTCCACAAGTAGCATTGCTCTTTGGTAAATGTGTTTATGACGATCACCACACTCCACCATGCCATGTAGTCTATAAATCAAATATCATAAAAATATGTTAACAATAACACAGCAAATTTGTTGGTTTCCACAATACCTCCTATAAACTTAGATTTCAATTATGCCACATTCTTCATAAAACTAAATAAGTACTTTTGAAAACAAGTAAACCATTATAAATCAGCATTAATTGCAAAAACATTACAAAATTATTTGCGAATAACTATCCAGAAGCGACCTCACAAAATCTGCACTAATTTACTTATGGTCTTTGGGAAAATAGCTAAATTAAGTGCTTAAATAAGTTCTTATAATGTAATCACTCACATAAAAGTTGTATTCATGGTCGACGAGCAAATAAAGTTAAAGTGATTTTATTTAAAGTTATAAATTGATTTCACTAGGTATCCTGGAGAGCTTATTGAAATAAGTTTAACTACATGTTGGATTCCTAAAATTAAATCCGCATCTGTTTTAGAGCCACTTTCACAATTTTAGTGGATTTGATGCAGAAAAGTAAAGGAATACACATTTATAATGTCAATCCAAATACACTGTAAAACAACTTTTGCACATATCTATAGTTATATTCATATGCTCTCCCCAATACTTATATTTATCAAGGGACATAACCCTTTTTATGCTTCACTTTATTTCAGGTGGGTAAGAGGATACATAGCCTTTTCGCTATAATAATGGAGGCAAAAGTAGTTATAACCATGTAACTGAGTGTTAGTCGCCAGATCAGCTATAGAATATGTTAGTGTCTCCTGTACTTGTTGCTTACGGTTAGATATTGTAACTTTGGCATTTCTATCATCCTACTTTAGGATATACATAACTATGGTTATCAAGTAATTAGGATATCTATAATTGTTCCTTTATTTTAGTATACAACATAGACTTCGTTACATAATCCACAGGTACTTTTCAAACAAAAACCTGGTGGGTAATTGATAAGTTTGATACAGTTTATAAAGGAGTATTTAGTAAATTTGTAATTACATAACTGTATTATAAATAGTCTCATCAGGAGGTGAGAAGGGAGTTTCTTTGGGGCTTTGGGAGGAAAAGGGGAACTGGGAGAATTAGGGTCCTCTCGAAAGACCTTTGTTTTTTGCTATACTTTGTTGTTGTGTTCCTACCACATTGGTAGGACAGTTCTGTTCCGAATAAAACATTCAAGAATCTGTCTTGGTATTTTCTGTAATTCTGGGTGTTCTATCAAATGATATTCAAAGCTTCTTTCTTGGTCCTGTGGTAGCTGTGTGGGGCATAGTGAATACAAGAAAGGAATCAAGATTGGATGGGCTGGAAAAGATAATGCAAGAATTGGTTCAAGATCATGACAGAGCAAAAAAGGAACATCATGAGAGGTTCCAGCGGCTGGAAAATTTGATTAGCAGACTTATGGTGGTGGTGGAGAAGATGTGGAGTGGGCCAACGTGTGGGTCGAATCAGAATATGGGTACTCCTCTAAAGTCTGTTGAACAAAAACAAGACTGGCAGCAGAATGCTGGATCACAGTGGCACAAATTAGATATTCTTATCTTTGCGGGAGATGATGGAAAGATACTTTCATCTCCAAGAAGTATCTGATATGGAAAGAATGAAGGCTGTGATGATAGCTTTGGAGAGGAAGGCCTTGAATTGGTTCCCATGGTGAGAATCTCGCAATCCCAATCCCACTTGGGAATCATTCAAATTGGCAGTGGTGTGTCACTTCCAGCCCAACATGTTGAAGAATCCTTTCGAGGTGCTTATTCCCTTAACTCAGACTGGTTCAGTTGAGGATTATGTTGAAAAATTTGAACAGTATGCAGGGCTGCTAAAGGAGATTGATCAAGATTATCTTATTGGGATATTCTTAAATGGATTAAGGGATGATATTAAGGCAGAAGTGATGTTGTATGATCCCTGAACTCTGGCAGAATTAATGATGAAGGCTCAAATGGTGGAGGACAAAATCCGAATTTTGTCTAAAGGGAAGGGACCAGTGGAGAATAAGGTTTGGTCGGGTTCCAAAATCAACTGAATAACAAAAAGTTTCTCCAGAGATGTAGGAAATTCTATTGTCGCAATTAATCATAATAGAGGGAAAGGGGAGACCCCAAACATAACAAGTAGCATCACTAGTCATCATATTATTCTTTTCGCTTTGTCATTTGTGCCTATTCCTAAAATTATAGGTGAAGTTTTCAATCACCTTAGTTGGAAGCAAGCAATATCTGATGACATTTGTGCACCCTAGAGCAGAGGTACTTGGGACCTTGTTGCCCTTCCTTCAGAAAAACCCTTGGTTGGCTGTAGACTGGTTTTCACTATTAAAGTTGGCCCACCGATGGAAACAATTGATCCCCTAAAGGCCCATTTGGTAGCCAAAGGTTATATATAGGTATTACTTTGACATTAATTCCCCTTTAGTGAAAATGTATTTTCTCAAGTTGTTTTTGTTTATTGATGTTATTCATTATAGTACCAATTAGAGATCTCGTATTGATTAAAAATATGGTCAAATTGATATATATATATATATATATGATATAATATGATCTCACTAAAGTTATATAGAGCAACCTCCATCCATTATTGCTCATGTAATTCTCTAAGATTATTATTAGTATATCATCTTTACAAATTTCTATATGGCCTCAAGAATTCCATTAGGGCATGGTTTGGTAAATTCAGTACCATGGTTCAACAATTTATCATGACTAAGAATGAGCCTGACCATTCAATCTTCTACTTCCATTCCATTGTGAGATGTATCTACTTGGTGGTATATTATGTTGACAGCAATGCTATAACTTGTTACAGGTAGATCACCATAGCATCACAAATTAGAGGAACACCAATCTCAATACTTTCAAACAAAAGATTGATAGGCATCCAGATTTATTTAAAACTGTAAAGATTTCCAAGACAAGTTCTTGGATGTTCACCCACAAAAACTAGACAACTTTATTAACAATGAAACGAGCACAGTAATCTAAATTGTTACACTAGCCCTGGTCTTTCGAGAGGACCAAACTCTCCCTAGCCTTCCTTTTACAAAACTCCCTAAAAAACTGCTAAAAACAACTGCTTTTATAAAAGTTTTAGACAACAAAACCTACCCACAGACAGTTATAATTGTCTTACCCTTTTATTTCTCCTAATATAAAAATTTCCCTTGAACCTATCAATACCCCCTCCATGAAGTGTCACCTTGTCCTCAAGGTGAAAAGCAGGAAACTCCTTTTTCTTTATTGATGGCAGTGACATCTTCCTAGTTGTTTCCAATGGGTGAGAGGTGTTTTCAATTGGACGAACTACATTCTTTCTTCCTTATTTTGTAAACTGTATCAAACCTATCAACACCCCCTCCATGAAGGTGCACCTTATCCTCAAGGTGAAATTCTGAAAATTCTTTATGCATGCAGGCAGTAGATTCCCCTAACTCCGGCATTTCCTCTTCTGAAATAAGCAGCATATGGAGCTGTTTACTTTTGCAAGTATGATTTGGCCCAAACTTTTCATCACACCTGAAACATAAGCCCTTTTTTATCTTATCTTGCAAGTCTTCTTGGGACAATTTTCTAAATGGTGTCCCTCCTTGTTGAGTCCCAACAGGAGAACTATTGATGGTGCTCACACAACCACTGCTTTCTCCACTTCCTCTATTGGAGTTGGTAAAACCCATTGAATGTCCCCTTGCCTGTGAGTAACTGCAAGTAGGTGGCAATTGTCTATAGGTGTTACTTTGAAGTTGCACAGTGAGAGAGTCCCCCTTGGTGGTGACTCTAACCTTTTCCTCTACCATTTGAGCCTTCATCATTAACTCAGCAAGATTCTGGAGTTCATAAAGTTTAACCTCTGCCTTTATGTCTTCCTTCAGCCCATTCAAGAATATACCCACCAAGTAATCTTGTTGCATTCCTTTCATGAACCCTGCATATTGTTCAAACTGCTCAATATATTCCCCTATAGATCCAGTTTGACGCAAGCCAAGCAAAACTTCAAATGGGTTCTGCAACATTGTTGGCTGAAATCTTCTAACCACCGCATCTTTGAAGGTTTCCCATGTTGGATGCGGATGGCAGGTTTCCCACCATTGAAACCAATTCAAAGCTTTCCCCTCCAATGCCACCATAACAGCCTTCATTCGCTCCACCTCACTAACCCCTTTCAAACGGAAATACCACTCTAATCTATTGGTCCACCCATAAGCCTCGTCTCCTGCAAACACAGGAATGTCCAACTTCCTCCATGTGGCAGAAATCCCAACAAATCTTCCTCCTTTATTACCCCATTATCCTTACGGCCATCCATGGCAACAAAATCTTGGGCCTCTTGATGCTTAGTAGAGGATGTTAAGCGTTCAACCAACCCTGTCAAACCTTGAAACATCTCTTCTAACCGTTGGAAGCGACGGTTATTCTCGTTTGCTTGTTCGTGGACGATCTTCTCCAACCCATCCCATCTTGCCTTCATTCTTGTGTTGACCATAACCTGCAATATGCCCTCACTTCACCAGGAAAGAGGCTCTGAATACCAATTGATAGGCATCCAGATTTATTTAAAACTGTAAAGATTTCCAAGACAAGTTCTTGGATGTTCACCCACAAAAACTAGACAACTTTATTAACAATGAAACAAGCACAGTAATCTAAATTGTTACACTAGCCCTGGTCTTTCGAGAGGACCAAACTCTCCCTAGCCTTCCTTTTACAAAACTCCCTAAAAAACTGCTAAAAAATAAAAGTTTTAGACAACAAAACCTACCCACATACAGTTATAATTGTCTTACCCTTTTATTTCTCCTAATATAAAAATTTCCCTTGAACCTATCAAAGATCTTGGTAGATTCTGTTATTTCTTGAGGATCTAAGCTACATAGTCAAAGAGGGATATTGTCATCCCTTAAAGGTAGATGCAATTTTAGAGGAAACAAGACTGATTAATGCTAAGCCTGTTCACACTTCCATGAATCCAAATTCCAAACTTCTACCAGGTTAGAGGAGCCACTTCAAGACATAGAGAAGCACAAGCAACTGGTTGAGAAGCCAAATTGCCTCATTGTCACCCAACTAGATATCTCCTTTAAGATCAATGAGGTAAGTCAATTTCATAACTTTCCTTGTGCAGAACACTAGGATGTAGTCATCCGTATTCTAAAATATATCAAAGGAGTTCTAGGAAAAGGTCTCTTGTATGAATACAAAGTGCAAACTTGTGTTATGGGATATTCAAATGCAGATTAGACTGGCTATCTAGCTAATAATGATCCACCTTCGGATAATGTATTTTTATTGGTGAGAAGATGTGTTAGGGTTTGGAGAGTGTATGAAAGGAGACGGGTAAGGCAGAATAATAACTAACTGTTTAACCGTTAGTTGAGAGTGGGAAAAGGGCTTATATAAGAACCCTTTTGTTTGTTTCAGAAGGGAGGTTATATACTTTGAGTTTTGTTGACCGGTCTATGAACCAGGTGAAGGAGGTTAAGCTTCTGTGTACATTGTATTCTTGAATTCTTGATGTGAATACAAACTAGTTTTTACATTCGATTCTGTTCTGAGTTTTACTATTGTGCGTGTGAGAGAAAGAGCTAGTTAGGATTCTTACCCAGGTTCCTAACAAAGTGGTCCGACCTGCCGGATCGAAGCGAGGGTGAAGGATCAAGCACCTACCGTTTTCAGGGGGGTGAAGGATCAAGCACCTGCCGTTTTCCAGAAGCTGCCGGATTATCAAGAAACTGCTGGATATGCTTGGGAGGGGACTGTCGGATCCAATTGAAAGGAGAAGAGAGCAATGGAGGTCAGACTCGATGGAAGACTGAGTGTGGTGGAGAACAAGCTGGAAGCCATGGAGATAGTGGTCGACGAAATAAAGGCTGAAAACATAGCACTGCGCCAAGATACGATGGCGATACGGCAAGACTTGCAGGAATCATGCGGATTTTGGGAGGAAGGGCGCGTGACCAGGAGGGGATATTTGACAGTAGTCAAGCGTCTGTAAATGCCAATCGGAGGGCGAGGCAGGAAGACGAGATCGGAGGAAGAGACGGAGAGCGCGGCGAAAGTCACGGCGGGTGGCGAAAGCGGGTAGAATTGCCCCTTTTCGAGGGTTTGGATCCGCTAAATTGGATCAATCGCGCGGAAAAAATTTTCAAAGTGCAGGGCGTCTTGGAGGAGGAGAAAGTGCGATTAGTATACATTAGTATGGAAGGGAGTGCAGGATACTGGATCAGGGTCTGGAGAACGAAGGCCAGGAACCAATCCTGGGAAGGGTTGAAGGATGCGTTGGTAATGAGGTTTGGGGATCGAAACAGAGGGTCGGTCTTGGTGCGATTATCGGCGACTAAACAAATGGGAACAGTGGATGAGTTCGTCCCAGATTTCGAGGGTCTAGCGGGGCAGACGAAGAGGTTGCCGGAGGAACAACTACTGGAGTATTTCCTCGCGGGCTTGCAGGAGGATATACGAAATCAAGTTCAAATACAAGATCCCCAAGCACTGATGGTCGTCATGCGAATCGCCAGGGAAATGGAGGAAGACCGCAAGGGAAATAAGGATGGGGGTTGGAGCGGAAATAAAAACCCATCAGCGCGAGGGCAAAGTGTAGGCGGAGGAGGTGCGGTGGCAATGGTCAAATCAAATCAAAGCAGTGAAGAAACGGAACAAAATAGGTGTGCAGAAATGGTGGATGCCAGGAAGAAGATGGCGAAGCTGGACGTTGAGCGGAGTGTGGAAGAGAGGAACTTGTTCTCTGTGGGATACAAAAATGTGGTGGGGTCATGTAGAGTTTCATGGAGGATCTTGTCATCGATAGAGCAGAAAGAGGAGTCAAAAGGGAATGAGTTAAATGTTAAACGCATTAGGGATTATAGGCACAAGGTCGAGAGGGAGCTGTCTAATACTTATAGTGCTATTAGGATAATTTTAGATGAGCATCTTATCCCATCCACAAATATCGCGGGGTCCACGATGTTTTATTATAAGATGAAAGGAGACTATTACAGGTACTTGGCAGAATTCAAAGCTGGTAATAAAAATATGGAGGTAACAGAGCAGTCACTTAAAGCATATCACACAGCTGCTACCACTGTTGAGAGGGAACTACAACCTACACATTCTATTCTTTTGGGAGATTACTATGATATAGTAGGGAGATCAAGTGACAACTATTTGTTTTTTGCTGATGAAGTAACTTGCCAAGAGCACCCAGATACTGTTGGGGGAGCTATGATGAATGGATTACGAGAGTCTTTTCGCATAATTGACACATTGAACATGGGAAATGATTATATTGCATCGGTGGAGGATTTGAGGTGTAGAAAGCTGGAAGTTAATAGAATCCAGGAATAATGGAAGACATTAGAAGAGGATTTGCCACCACCCAAGCCTCCAGACCTGAATTGGAGGGTGCCACCTAAGAAGAGGAGCATTACATCCAATAACAATTTCCTGACTTCAACCTTGGGGACAAGGTTGATTCTCAAGGGGGGAGTAATGTTAGGGTTTGGAGAGTGTATGAAAGGAGACGGGTAAGGCAGAATAATAACTAACTGTTTAACAGTTAGTTGAGAGTGGGAAAAGGGCTTATATAAGAACCCTTTTGTTTGTTTCGGAAGGGGGGTTAGATACTTTGAGTTTTGTTGACCGGTCCATGAACCAAGTGAAGGAGGTTAAGCTCCAGTGTACATTGTATTCTTGAATTCTTGATATGAATACAACTAGTTTTTACATTCAATTTTGTTCTGAGTTTTCCTATTGTGCGTGTGAGAGAAAGAGCTAGTTAGGATTCTTACCCAGGTTCCTAACAAGATGGTTCTGGGAAAATAATTAACAGAACATTGTTGCAAGGCCCTGTACAAAAGTGGACATCAGGCTATGACTTCAACCACTTGTGGACCATTTTGGTTTAAACAATTGGTCATTAGTCAAAGAACCAAAGTTTGGGGAGGATATCCAAATGAGTCTCATTTGTGTCAATCAGGTTATGCCTTGAATATTGCTTCAAATTTGGTGTTCTGAGAGAGGACTAAGCACTTCGAGGTATTTTCACAGTCACTTCATTAAAGAGAAGATTTCATCACAAGACATCGTTAATTTTATCAATTCCAATAATCAATTGACTGATATCTTCACATAGTGTATGAGGGATCCTCAAATTGATATATACGTAACTAGCTTGATGCATGTGATTAGTATGCTCTAGCATTAGTGTTAGATATTTAGAGATATTGCATCTTGGGCTTTTAGTCATAGGCCTATTCTAGGATCTACTTAATTCCAGTAATCATGCAATAAGGATATATATATTTATTCCTACAGAGTTAGTCAGAATAGGAGTTCCTTTGAACTTTTAGGATGTAGTCTGTTGTAACATATCACTTGCGCTTTATGTGATGCACCATGAAGTATTCAACCTAGACTGCCTAAATTTTATGTAAATTTATATATTGATAATGAGCTAAGAGTAAATAAAATGAAAATGCTTAACTTATTTCCAACAAACTTTCATCCTTGTGACTAGAAGTAGTACCTGCATCTTTCAAGATCATCAGTTGAAGCACCAAATGCCGGAATAACTTCTTGAAGTGCATTCAAAAAGTCTTCCATTGTAACCTTAATGTTCTCTTCCTCCACTTGCTTAGTGAGATCATCTAGACTTAATTGTCTATTTAAAGCATATGACACGGCACTTTTCACAACACCTTCAAGTTCTGCACCACTGTAGTTTTTTGTTCGAGCAGCTGCAGAAGACAAGAAAAGTAAACCCAGAGTAAGTATCACATGAATTCAATCCATGTGGATTTAGATAATTTTATTTTTCCACTTTTTGTTAAAAATAAAAATAATCTTGCCATCAGTATTTGCAAATTCTACATTGGCATGACCAAAATAACGGAATACAAAAAATATCTTTCTCAGTATCTTATTCGCACTTCAACCATTAATCATATCATGTTACAAACTCAAACCATTAACCAAAAGAGTGTTGGTAATTTTCAAAGAAGGGAGTTATCACAAAGACAAGAATGCATTTATGTTCTGTAAATCTCTTTGCCTCTTGAGAAGATGTTTGTTATACTCCTAAAACCAAATAGCTAATTAGATATAGGAGAATTGGTTCTAGAGTATTTTTAAGATTAATAATGATTCAATATTATAAATTCAATTCTTCTGATTATTTAACTAAAAAACTTATTTTAACAAAAAAACTGTTTAGTCAGTTCACACTCTTTCACATTATGCATGAAAAAATAATCTGCCTTCCTTAATTTTTTTTATTTTAAAAAAAAAAAACTCACAAACTAAGTTTTATATTTGGTAAAAATTAGTATAAAATCAAAATTTAGACAAACTAGTTTTGATGTCTCTGAACAGACACTGAGACAGTGATCATCTCCATGTTAGACACACGACTAAATATGTAAAAAGTAAATGTACACCTCACATTGTTGTCACAATTCTTAAATATAATGTGTAGGAGGTCAGTGTTAGTGCTGCGTTCAGCTTGTCCATGCTTAAGTGATTTCAAAACCAATTCAAACAAATAACTTTACAAACTGCTTGGAACTAAAATAGACGTGAAATAATTTTTAATTTGCCAGACTTCCCTCCTGGTTTCATATGATAAAACTACCAAATAAAAGGGTTTATGGTAAATCATGAATAATATACCCTTCAATGAATAACACATGTGCTAATCAAACAAGCACAATAAGAAAGCTTTTATTACTTTCATTTCATCCAAAAAGTAAACTTATACATCTGTAAGACAAGACTAGGCATCACAGAACACATACCAAGCTCTTGAAGGTTCACATCAGGAGCTAGAAAAGAATTCTCTTTCATTTTGTTGGTGTGAATTTGAAGAATTTGTAGTCGACCATTTTCATCAGGAAGGCTTATCTCAACCTGGACTTCCAATCTCCCTGGTCTACATGACACAAGTAAATGATAAATGACTAAAAGATAAGAGCCACTTATGCAGATTGCTACCGTACAAACCAATTACAGGAGTCAAGATTAAGCATTAGAATTGAGAACATTAATAGGCAGGTGATAGTATTTGTTATTAATGACACAGTAGCTAGAAATAGAACAAAGCTGCTAGGCCAATACAAATGCAAAGTATCACGCCAAGGAAACAGCAACCAATGAACTTGGGGTTAAATCAATAGCTTTAACAGCTCAAGTTGTGAGACATTAAGGTAATGAAAATGATGTGAGACAACTCAGCAGCATTTACTTCTTCCTTCTAATCCAATCTTTCATGAAAGGACAAACACAAAGTGATTCATTATATTTTATCAAAGTATTTTTTTTTAAAAGGCAAGTTCATTACTAAAGTTGTAAACTCCAACAACTAGTTAGCTGTTATACTAATTGAATGTCTTACAAGGTATTAGTTTGACTTTAGTAAATATGACATACATCCTTCAACTTGAGGGAGAATGTTAGCTTAGCATTGAGTGATTGTATTAATCACGAGCATAGAAAGCAATATTAGCTAATACTGGCCCAAAGTTTACTGCCGCTGATTACCCTTAATTTAGGACATTATTCCTCTTCTAATTAATATCATAAATAATATAAATATATATGTGTGTAAACTCTTCAAATTCTATAACAAGCAATCAGAGTGGCAGTAGATTGGATCACAACTATTGATATATAATTTTGACTGTCAACATTTATATTTTCCTGGGGAAGTAAATTCAAAGAGCATAATAGGGGAAGAAGATATGAAGACCTTAAGAGAGCTTCATCAAGCATATCCTTTCTGTTAGTCATTCCAATAAGCAAAACATTATTGAGTGACTCCACACCATCTATCTGTAAACCAAGCAGATTGTCTTAGAATTTCTGATATGACTACTATAGAAACAGTGACTACTATAGAAACAGTATCTCTTCTATCAATAAAAGCATTCAGAAACTTTACTGACCTTAGTCAGAAGCTGATTTACTATGCTGTCATGAACTCCAGTACCATCCCGAGTTGAACCCCTTGACTGCACATGACATGAAAAGAAACAGATTGATTATAGTACCACACAAATCAACATATACAATGCTCATGAACATGATTACTCAAGAAACAACATGAAACCCCAGATTTAAATGTTGTCATGTTCCCCTTTAATCATACTTGTGCACTTTGTCGTATAAACCAAGATAAACACACATTTTCCACTAGTTAGGTACACCAAGACAAAATGAATATAAAAACAAACATTGATAAGTGACCACAATCAAGTTAGTTTAAGGTATAGTATAAAGATATTCCACCAGTTATCGCGAACTCAGTTGTTGCCGATTAACTGTAATTGAAGTACTCGTAATAGCAATGCAGTAGATGATTGATGTTGAACTAAAGTTAAAAAACCTTATACCTTGCAAATAGCATCAATTTCATCAAAGATTATAACATGCAAATCACTTTCATCCCCTGGAAAACAGTGAACAATTAAAGTGAATTATTTGAAAATTCAACTTAAGAAATATACAATGGGTTTATATATCCATCACCTCGGGTCCTCTGATCCTGTTCGGCGTCAGCAAAAAGGTCTCTCACATTCTTTTCGGTTTCCCCAACAAATTTGCTCAAAACTTCAGGACCATTTACAATCTAATACAAGTCATAGAAAAGAAAAATTAAGACAGCAAAATATAATTTACCAACCTACAGGTATCATGCTCAGATTTTGAAGCTATTCAATTAAGTCAATTAGTTAAAGAATCGATCACAGGACATAGTAAAAATGTAACAAAATGTAGTAAGAAGAGAAGGCAAAAATGAAGCATGAGAACATTTAATATGTTTGGAGAAAGTTACACCTACTCCGATAAAAGTCACAAGTTACGTCCATAAGAATAGAGATGATTGGAGAACAGGCAGTAAGATTCAAATTCAATATTGTCAAATCAAGTCCAGATTCCTTATCCATGATAACACATGAAAACAACCATTTTCTCTAATTTTAAGAAATAAGATAGTAGAACCATGAAAATAAAAGCATATTCCTGGGCAATTTCTAGCCCACTATTAACAATAATTAGGAGACTAAATAATATTAATTAATTCAAAGAAATTACAATTATAAGATCTCTATACTGTAGCTGATTGCATACATAATAATTTTATATAGATGTAATTGTTCAAATTTATCACAAGAATAAGGAGTAATTTCCAAACCTTTGGTTCCTTCCCATTCAAAATTTTTCCAATTTGACGTGCCATAAGTGTCTTTCCAGTTCCAGGAGGCCCATAAAGAAGCATGCCCTTCACATGCTTGATTCCTAATCTGAAAGTTCAAAGGCTTTCCACTAAGAACATGATATACTACATAAACAACACATTAATGAACCACAGTATATTAAGTATTACTTAGATGTCACATGGGGAGGGAAAACACGAGAGGCAAAAGCTCTTCGAAATATATCTGCAAATTCTGCACTCAAGCCACCAATACCCAGTGACTGAAGGTTAAATTCTTTCTGCTTGAAAATGTTGCTAGTTGCCCCCTCCCGTTGGTTGACAATCTGCAAAGCACAACATAAACCGGTAAATACAAGGATAATTACAACCAATAGTGCACAGTTAAGAGTCCTCATGCAATATCATTAATTTGCTTAGCAATGTATTCACTATTATCTTACCTAGATTATATAAAATAATAACCAATACAAAGTAAGGGATTAGCTTTCTAAATGAAAAATACAGAAGATATCACAAAAAACCAAGTAAATATTCAGAATTAACATCAAGATTAGCTGAAAATTCAATAAATCCCAATCAGTGAAATCTATGTAACTAAACAATGAATAACTATTTGCATCTTCATAGCTTTTACAATTTTCCTGTAGATAAGCTGATTTGATAACTTTGGGGTGTCAAAACTGTTTGGCTGCTAAATTTGTTGCTGCTCTCCGCTTTTTATGGTGAGGCATCTATAAAAATGGACAGACAGGAGTGAGCTTTTATAGGCTTGAGATGTGATCTCGTTAAGGCAGTTCTCCAACAGAATCTCTTTGTACAGCACAACTACAATACTGATTCTGCATTTTGGTCTTGGGAAGCATAGATCTTGATATTTACTTGAGGTTAGGATTTAAGGTACTTGATTAGCTCTGTGTGAGTAATTTACATGAAACTTATTTGAAATGTGAGATTTTTGTTCCATCATTGTGATTTACATTTGAAGTTAAAGGTTTGTTAACTTCTTTACTGATCAAGCATCAAAAGATTGCTAAATGTATATGATTAGTGAGTATTCAATATTAGCTGTAGTCTTAGTAGTAGGTGATTTCCTACACTGTAACTGCATCTCAATTTGTTACAATTTTAGTTACAAGTCACATCAGTGTTGAGTTAGCACTGTAGATAGCTTCCTCAAGGCGTTTCTCAAATTCATGGCACCATAAAATGTACTCAGCACTTCTTCTTAGGAATAATAAGTATTTCACTTTTATTCATTTTCTCTAAATATACCAAATCTATTATGACCAAAACAAGATATATAGATGTCAAAAGCAAAATGGGAAACTCGCCTTAATTCCACTATCACGTGATGTTTCAAAAACAATGTACGTGTCATCAGAAATCATCCCTCTTTCAAGAGAATTGGACTTTTGTTGGCCTTCAACAGTAGCTTGACTGACAGTAAAGCTATAGTTATTTCCATGGTACTCAAATAACACTTTTTGCCCCACAGTCATAACCTGTACAAAATAATGCAGATTAACAAATTGAACCAGAGTATAGAACACTAAACAAAATGAATGTTCAAGAAAGAGAGAATATAGAGACCCAGGATAAAGAATGTTCCCAAGCCTCCTAAGAATTAGAAAACAATTTAATAAGCTGTGGAAATAGTGTAATACGAGAAAGCTTACAACCAGAATAACATGCACGAGATATCAAACAAAATAGATATGGGCAAGCTGATGAACTTTAGAAAAAGTGTCAATTTTCAGCCAACTATACAGTATACACAAAAATTATATCATGACTGGAGGAAATTACGACAGAACACCCTCCTTTCCCTACTACCTCGACCCACCTCTATCTTCCCTTAATAGAAAACTATTC
Source organism: Vigna reflexopilosa (assembly GCA_027742785.1). Taxonomy (NCBI): domain Eukaryota; kingdom Viridiplantae; phylum Streptophyta; class Magnoliopsida; order Fabales; family Fabaceae; genus Vigna; species Vigna reflexopilosa. Next base: position 10,435,814 of record CM050911.1, on the reverse strand, counting down.
TCCTACGATAAAAAAAAAATAAACCAGACAAGATCCACACATTACTAATAAAAGAAAGGCTTCGTTACAGTGAACAGGTTGAATTTCAATGTCTTTGCAAAAATCAAATAAAAATAGGACATTAGTAGCTATGCAAAATAATACAACTAAGTATTATATGCATTAACTTTCTGGGAAATGATAAACACTTATTTGTGTAAATAATAACAAAAGAAGCCATTCAACAACTACAAAACATTTTCCTTTCCCCTGTCCAACAGTAATCAGTCTAGACAATAAGTTTTTGAAATAACACTCTGTCATTAGTATCATTAACCTCTAGCAACCATAACGTGCGTGTTCAAGTGTTATAATCAGAAAAGAAAATCAAAAAGTAACAAATCAATGATAACTAAAACACCACCATTATTAACCAAGTTAAAGGCGCAAATAGCCATGCAAAGACCCTACCTGGTTTGAAAATCTCTTCCGGAGTTGCTTAGCCAGTAGAACAGCATCAATCTACAAGACAAAGAAACAGCAACCATTTTAATACCACACCACCCTAATCAGCAACAAGTTAAAGACAACAAAACGAGCACTTTTTCAAATCAACATGCCTGCTCACTCTTATTCCCCTTTTTAACAAATTCCAAATCAATGGTAAGCAGTGCGAGGTTGAAGTCGTCCGGAGGCACAAATCTTAAGCAACAGAGAAAAAATCAAATCAGAAGAAACTAATAGAAAAAAAAAAGTAAATAATCGTCAATACTTAAACACCAATCTGAAAAACACAAATTAAAGCGAACAAACCGGGTCAATTGTACGGAATCACCAGTAGAAACTTTGGCACACCGCCGTTGAATGGAGTTCAACCCAATCTGGTCGCTGCCTATGCTGTCATGAGCAGTATCTCTCGGTTAAGGCCACAAAGGAATCATTAATCCAATTAATCCACGAAATCACATCCACCATTCGGCATTGGCATAATTAATAACAGAAAATTAACAAGTAACCAATTCAACTCAACGCAATCGTGGAACACAATAATTAAATTAAATTAAAGAAAAAAATAAAGTGAAATAGATTGCAGAAAAAAGGATATGAGAGAGACAGGACGAAGGAATCGGCGACGGTGGCGAGGTAGAGGTTTTTGTGACCGGGGACGGCGAAGTTGCGAAGATCGGAGGGGGAACAGTAGGCGAGGTTGGTGAGAACGAGGTCGCTGGAGGGCGTGTTGGTGACTCTCATCTTGAACTGAGCGGAAGACGATGAACCGAACATACTCGCAATTTTTATCTTCACGCGGATCTTGCTCCGCTCTTGTTGCACCTGCAGATCAAACCGCAATGGGAATGACGCGGGAGAGCTATGCCACAAACAGCTATGCTATGCTATGAAATGTTAATGCCAAACGTTCCTCTGTTTCTCTTCTTCTCTTTCTATGACCTCACCATAAAAAATAAACTTGCAAGTTAAGCAATGAATTTTCTTACAATTTACTTTCAATACAAATTCTTCTTTTGCCAAATAATCTATCCTTCTGTTCTAAAAATACTTCATAAACACCAACAATTTCTTTTGTTTTGTACATTCTTCATACTTCATATAACTTTTTTATTATTTCACAAATCTTGACACATCGAGCATATATTTATATTTGTATAAACATTTTTTATGATTTTCAGTTCACACACTATTTTTTACAATATAACTATTTTAACTGTTCTTAGTGTCTTTTTAATTATAATGTTTCATTTTTTATTTAATTAAAATATTTGTATTATTTATCATTATTTTAAATTAAAATTGTTATTGCTTTCAATATTAATTTAATTTCTATTGAATTTGCTAATGTTTTAAAATTAAATCGAATCAAACCAACTTTTAACAACTTGTTTTACACTAATTTTGCCAATTTTAATTCAGCTAATTGCTGTTTTAATTTATTACATATAATATTTTCTTTATTAAAACTTGTCTATTTACCATAATTCGAAAACGTTATACAATGAAAATATAGACTTTTAACTTGTAAATTTAAATAATAACAATTTAATTAAATAATAAAACTTATTTTGTAATAACAATAATTTTCATTATGTTGTATAATAATGGATTGTAATAATATAATTATCTAACAGAGTAATATCATACAATGACTATTCTTTGTAGTCGAGGATTCTTTGGTCATCCAAACTTTCTTTATATTTATATTTATATATATATATATATATATATATATATATATGAATGATGTACAATATATTTAATAGAAGACAAAAATTGTAAGAAAGTTAATATTAGAAACTCTTTACATTTTACATATAGTTGAGATCTAATGTACTTTGTAGTGGATTTTTAAGGAGTTTTTGTTTTTTATGTTGAACCATTATTCCTCATAAACAGGGTGTATGTGTATTAGTGTTAAGTAAATAATAATAATAAAATTTCAGTTTCTCTTTCAATTCTTTAAGTTTGTATTCAAAGCTAGCCTTCACTAATCGTTGCCATTGTTCGCTATCGTTGTTGTTGTCCATCATCGTCGTTATTGTTGTTGTCGTTGCTATTGTCATTGTTCGTCGTCGTTGTAGCTTTTGCTCTGACGAAATCAAGGGTTAGGTGCACCTCGACGAGCATGACCCATCCCTGGTGGTCGCCGCTTCATTCTCCTCCCGACACGTGGTCACACGTCGCTTGTTTCCGACCAACCTCGAGCGTGTGGGCTTCATGCGCTGCCTTCCCCGTGTCAGAACATCACCGCACCACTGTCAATCGTTTCGCCTCAATCTCCTAAGTGTGTTGTGGTCGTTGTTTTGCTATTTCGTTGACAATAACTTTGATCTAGGGTTTTTAACCTCAAAATCAGATTTCCCTTCTTCTGTTTTGCCTTAGAATGGCTTCTGGTTTTGGAACACCTTCTCTATCTGCTACCCCTACCATTACTTTTGCAAAACTCAGTTGGAAAAATTATTTATCTTGGTCTTCCATGGAGTTATGGTTTATTGGTCAAGGATACCATGATCATCTTGAACAAGATATTTCCACTGTACCCGACAAAGAGAAATCTCAATGATAAAAGCTTTATTTTCAATTATGTGTTGTCCTATGGCAATCTGTTGAACAAGAGGTCTTAGAAATTTTGAGACCTTACAAACTGTGCTCCTCCTTTTGGAAAAGAGCACATGATATCTTTGCTAATGATGTGCAATGTCTCTTTGATACAACTCAAAGAGTGACTTCCCTCAAACAAGCCAATCATGATATGGTTGATCACATAGGAAAGACTTGTGCTACCGTAGAGGAATTGAAGAATTTCTTTATGGTTGATTCTTTAGAAGGCACTAATGCAAAAACAGCGTATAACATCACGCGTTTAATGTCGAACTACTCAATAGCCAACGTTAAAAATGATCGGTGGCATTTTTGTAAATAAATGCAATTATTAAACGTCATTTAGAATACTAATTCGACGTAAAAGAATATAAAACGTCGAATGCCCCAGCGTTAGACGTTAAAAGGTTAGTGAATTCAAAAAAATATTTGAGCGGGAAATTGAAAATTCATTCACTTTATCTTAGCGCGAGACCATTTTCACTGCTCAAACTTTTTTCTAACGAAGTTTAACGACCATTACATGTAATCTTTCTTTCATTTGATACAAATGCATGTTAATTAACTACTTTAGGTATGATTTTCGTTTGTTTTCACTGATTATTTTTGTGTTCTTGTCCTTCATAGGCGCATTTTGTTTTCTCTCTCACTGGTGGCAACACTTTATTCCGATGAACGCATGCAGATTAGTTTTCGTTTTGAAGAACTTATTTGTTGATAACTTGTTTGTTATTTTTTTTTTTGAACTTGTTTGTTGTTGTTGTTGTTTGGTTGAACTTGTTCGTTGTTATTGTTTGATTGAACTTGTTTGTTGTTTGATTGAACTTCTTTGTTGTTTGTTATTATTCTTTGATTGATCCTATATTACTCTTCATAGTTCATGCTTTAAAAAATAACAAAAATTGAAAATTGTTGTTTTTTCTTCTTTTAAGATCTCGTAGAGCGGTAAAAAAGGATCACAATTAATTAAAAAAAAAATGATTAACGTCGTATATTGACAAAATTCGACGTTAAATTAACGTCATATACTGACAAAAATTCGACGTCAATTTAACGTCTCCTGATATGACGTCGTTCTCAAATTCGACGTGAAAGGCCAAAAATATTTGACGTTATACGTTGTTTTTGTACTAGTGAGACATAAACAAAAAGCTTGATAAGTTTTACATGGTCTTAATTTTAAGAAGTCTACACTCAGATTTTGATCATATTTGTGATCAAATGTTAACTGGTGATCAAGTCTCGTCAATGGATAACCTAGTTACTCGACTTATTCGGGTACCTTCATTAGTTAAAAACGAAAATTCAATTGATAGTATTGAAACATTAGCTATGGTAGCACCACAAGGAAGAGGAAGAGGTAGAAGTAACTGAGGAGGACGTAATGGTTGTAATATGCGTCCTCGATGCAATATTGTAAGAAAATAGACATACTCGAGAGAAATGTTATGCCTTACATGGATATCCAGACAAAACTATTCATGTTTCTAAATCTGATGATCTAGAATCTAGAATTTCAAATGAAGAGTACCAAGAATTTTTTAGGTATAAGTTTGGAAAATCTTCTAATCCTGACCAATCCTCCTCCATGTCCAATGCGTCAACTACCTGTATATCTCAATCTATGGAAGGTCACAGTCCATGGATCCTTGACTCAGGTGCCTCATACCATATCTCTGGTAACATTCCTTCATTTTCTTCCATGTCCTCTCCGAAAATCCCTCATTTCATTACCGATGTCAATGGAACCAAATTGGCATCTCGGGGAATTGGCAAAGTTTCCTTGTCTCCTTCACTAAATTTAAATTATGTTTTGTATATTCTTCATTCTCCTTATAATTTAATCTCCTTGAGTCAATTACCTTGTTCCTTAAATTGATTTGTAACCTTTACTGTTAATTCCTTTGTTATATAGGAACATGGTACAAGTCGTCTGATTGGAGAAGGACATGAGTCTCAAGGACTTTATTTCTCAAAACATAGCTCTTTAGTTTCCTATTTTACATCTTCATCCCAAAACTTTTGCATGATCGTTTGGGCCATCCAAGTTTGTCCAAGTTGAAGATGATGGTTTCGAGTCTCAAGAACATTCAAGTCTTAGATTGTGAATCTTGTCAGTTAACAAAACATGTTAGATCTTCTTATCCTAAAAGGTCTGAGACGCGATGTAATTTTACTTTATCAACTATGCACTATAATATTTGGGGGCCAAGTCATGTTACTTCGTTTGGTTTTAATTATTTTGTAACCTTCATTGATGAATTCTATTGATGTACTTGGGTTTATTTAACAAAAGAGAGATATGGACTTTTGTCTATATTTATGTCCCTTTTTAATGAAATTAAGAACCAATTTGGGAAGATAATTAAAATCTTTCGCAATGATAATGCTAAGGAATATTTTTCTACAGTGTTTTCTTCATTCTTATCTTCCCAAGGAATTTTCAGTCAACATGTTATCACACTCCATAACAAAATGGTATTGCAGAGAGAAAGAATAAACATCTCATTGAAATTGCACGTTCCTTGATGTTGAATACTAATATTCTTGTGCATCACTAGGGTGATGTAGTCCTCACAGGCTGTTTTCTAATCAATAGGATGGTTTCTTCCTCTCTTGAGAATAAAATTTCTCATTCTATCATTTTTCCAAACGACACTGTTACCAATGAGGAGCGTTGGCATCTTGAAGCTACTGTGAAGTTTTGATTATGATAAAAGCTAAAGTATTGAAGACTCTAAGTGCATCTTTGTTAAACGCATTTTGTAGAAACAAATGTATAGGATAAATTGTAATGATGTAAAAACTCTTAGCAGTTTTCATATTTAGTGAGTCACTGCGTAAATAATCAATAATCTGATGTAAGAATCGATTATCACAAGCCAGTTTAGAAAAGAGTTGCTCGCGCAAATAATCGATTATTAAACAAAAATAATAGATTATCACCGTTTGATTTAAAATTGCCCAAGTCTCTGGAATAATCGATTATTCCTCAGGATAATCGATTATCACATTTTGAAAACCCCATAACGAACACAAAATAATCGATTATCACTTATGATAATAGATTATTTCTCGCAGTTGGGAGATGTCTTTTTAGTTTTTGACCCTGGGCTTATAAATAGGTTTTTTCTATAGCTCTTGAACAAAAAATTTTCATTTGAGAGTATTAGAGCTTTATGCCTGAGGGAAGCTCTCTGTGAGTGAAAAGGATCTATGTCATTTTAAGAATACAGTTTGTCTGAGGAAGTTCTCAAAGTGATAAAGTGCTCTTGTCAAGTCTTTTGAATAGGAGAAGTTCACGCTTTGTGTGTCAAAGGTCGGAGCGGTTCTCTTCAAGTTGGTAGAGTTGTTGCTTCCGGTTCGTGCGTCGAAGGAAGCTCTTCTAGTTTGTTTGTCGAAGGAAGTTACTTGTTACATTCTTCCGGTTCGTTTGTCGAAGGAAGGTGTTTTCTACTCTTTGCTTATTTCATTATCTTGTAATTTGTACAACTATATTTTTAGTGAAAAAGGTTAATAACTATTTATAGTGATTAACAACTGGACGTAGAATCTTTTGATTCGAACCAGTATAAAAATCATTTTTGTGATTTGTCTCTTCCTTACACTATTTAAACTTTTAGCACTCCAACTGTTTGATAAAAGTTCACTAAAAAAATCAATTTTTAAAACGGACCATTGTAATTAATTTTTGACTGTAACACGCTTTCCGCTCTCAAACTTATTCCGTCGTGCGACTATATTGGTACCGATTGTTCCGACAGACACTTTATACCATGTCTCCCACGTGTATTTGGATGTATGTTTTTTGTCCATAATGTTTCTCCAAGTCTTGGTAAATTCTCTGCAAAAGTTATTAAGTTTGTTTTCTGGGGATACTCTCGTCTTCAGAAAAGGGTATAAATGTTATCTCCACCGAGAGATATTATATGTTTGTCGATGTCACATTCTTTGAGGATAAACCTTTTTTCTTGTCCTCCATGGAGGATCTTTCATTTGTTCAACAAATGTTTCCTCTATGTGATCCCTTGGTTATTCTTGCTTCTGTACCTTAAACTCAAAATGCGATTGACATTACTCCTCCACCTCTTTTCACATATCAACATCGGAGACAATCTCAAACTCAGAACACTAAAGATCCTCCTCCGTCAGATCCCTAGACCATGGATCATTCATCCTTCTCACCTTCTCTTAACTAAGATGATAATTTTCCCATTGCCCTTCGGAAAGGTATTCGCTCTACCCGTAATCCATATCTTGTTTATAATTTTGAGTTATCATCGTTTGTATCCTCCCTATTTCTCTTTTATTTTCTCTTTATCCTTCTTAAGGTTCCTAATAATATTCATAAGGCACTTGATCATCCTAGATGGCAACAAGTCATGGTTGATGAAATGCAAGCACTTGACCACAATGGTACTTGGGACCTTGTCCCTCTTCCTTCTAGTCAGAAGCCTATTGGTTGTAGATAGGTTTATGTTATTAAAGTTGGTCTCTGGTGAAATTGATTACCTCAAAATTCGTCTAGTGGCCAAGGGATATACTCAAGTTTATGGCCTTGACTATTGTGATACTTTTTCTCTTGTGGCTAAAACTAGTACGATTCATATTTTTCTTGTTATGGCTATCATTCGTCAGTGGCCACTTTACTAGTTGGACATTAAAAATGCCTTTCTTCATGGTGATTTAGAAGAGGAGATATACATGGCGCAACCTCCTGGGTTTGTTGCTTAGGGGGAGTCTGGGTTAGTTTTTAAATTACGTCATTCCCTCTATTGCTTAAAGCAATCACCTCGAGATTGATTTGGTAAATTTAGTCGGGTTATGCAAAATTTTGGACTGAAACGATATGAGACAAATCATTTAGTGTTTTATGATCATTCTTCTCTTGATAAATGTGTTTATCTCATGGTGTATGTTGATGATATTGTTCTTGCAAGGAATGACGTCACTATAATTACTCAATAAAAGAATTATTTGTTCAACCACTTTCAACTAAAGATCTGGATCGCCTAAAATATTTTCTTGGTATTGAAGTGGCATAGTAAAAAAGGGTGTCATCATTTCACAAAGGAAATATGCTCTTGATATTTTAGAGGAAACATGTCTAACAAATTGTAAGCCCATTGATAGTCCTATGGACTCAAATCAAAAGTTAATGAGAGATCAAGGTGAACCTTTCTTAGACCTAGAGAGATATAAAAGGCTGATTGAAAAACTCATCTATCTTACCATAGCAAGACCTGATCATTCTTATCTAGTGGGAGTTGTGAGTTAATTTATGCAAAATCCACATGTTGACCATTGGAATGCAGTGATTTGCATTCTCAAATATGTAAAAGGAATCCCAGGACAAGGATTGTTGTATGAGAACAAGGGAAGCACTCAGATCGAAGGATATTGTGATGTAGCTTGGGCTGGTTGTCCAATTAATCAAAGATCTACTACAAGATATTATGTTTTCCTTGGAGGCAACATTGTATCTTGGAAAAGTAAGAAACAAAGTGTTGTTACTCAATCTAGTGCTGAAGCTAAATATCGATATATGGCTTTAACTACATGCGAATTTGTGTTGATCAGACAACTTCTTCAAGAATTGAAATTTTGTGAAAATGTTGTACTATGACAACCAAGCGGCCCTTTATATTTCCTCTAATCCAGAGTTTCATGAGAAAACAAAACACATAAAAATTGATTGTCATTTTATTAGAGAGAAGTTGTTATCCAAGGAACTTGTTACTAAATTTGTTAACTCTAATGAACAACTCGGAGATATTCTCATCAAATATCTAAAATGTAATTTACTTTCTAGTGGGCTTTTTAGGATCCTTTTATTTTTCCTTTTCTGTTGAACCACTATCCCTTATAAATGTAGTATGTGTATTAAATAAAATTTCAGTTTTTCTTCCAACTCTTTAAGTCATACAATATAGATATATTCTTGGTTCAAATCCTCTGATATATCAGTGCTAAGATCATTCATATTATATATATATATATATATATATATATAGGTATTTATGGTAACATTCGTTGTAGATAGATGATATCTAAGTATAATAGGTATTTGCGAGTAATGGGTCACGAATAATTTAATATTCACTTATAATTATACCTGGATGGAAGATTTGCGTCGTTAGATGTGGCGATGAAGAAGCGAATTGAAAGGTTGGTGATGAAGGTTAGAGAGAATGTCTTCAATTTCATGCAATTGTTTTACGGTATGGATAGATCTAAGTTGGTTGTTTAATGGATATCTTGGACCGTGGGTCCAAGAAGTTTCAAGAACGGGCCAAGCGTGACTAAAATGCATTTCTTTTTTTATAATTAATATTTTAAAATTTGAGTTACATTTGTAATATGAAATTTTATAATTAATACGAGTTTATGAGAAATAAAACTGAAGACTTTTTTTTTCTAGAATTATTAAATTGTCTAAATTCTAATTATATATTTTGCAAGAATATATGAGAAAAATTCAAAAATTAATAAAGATTATTGATAAAGTACAAAAACTCACTAGCAATTGTATATAGAAACTTAGTTAGGTCCAATATAAGTTACAATATGATGTCCAAAACTTGGTCGAGCTTCACCTTATACTTCCAAATTTTAAAATAATGTGGGTAATTTTATTTTTTATTTTACTTTTTCTTTCTTTTATTAGTGAGTTGAAAAATCTGAATCTGGCCTGATCTGTTATGGGTTTGTGGATTAAACAGGTTGGTTTATTGGCTTACTTAATTACAAGTGTTTTTTTTTAAATTCAAAAAAAGATTACAATTTGTTTGTAATTCAAATTTAAATAATTTTACTTTAAAATGATATTAAACTCCAAAGACAATTCAGAATAAAAAAAAATTAACATCAAACTCAAATGTAATCCAAAAGCAAACCCATATAAATAAGTTTATAATATTGATAATTTTTGTGTCATTTATTTATTTATAATATTAGAGTTTTGAATGGATAAATTTATAATATTTTACTCTCTTGAAACATCATTTTCTTTATTTTCATTTACAATATAATAAAAAAAATATTAACTAATAATATTGAAACACAAAATAATAAATATTTAAATTAAACTAGGTGGGTTGGTGAGCCAATCCCGTCTCAGCACAGATTCAACCCGGGTGAGCTGGGTTCTAGATGAACTGGGTTGAAAATTGACTCATATAAAAAAAATTTCATTTTTTTCAAACTCAACCTGGATCAAACCCGTGGTGGGCCGGATTGATCCACAAGTTTTAACCAATTTTGACAGCACTAATCATACTAGATAACATGTCCGCTTTGTTACATCTACCTATAATAGGATAATTATGTCTTAATGAAGCGTTGGACTTTGAAAAAGTTCAATTTGCTATCATTAACATTTTGGATATGGATAGTGCGAGAGTTATAATTGAGATGAGACAAACATGTGATTCCCAACTTAGGCTCAACCGGTTGAGAGATGTATCTATTTGCTCCTCTTAACTACATCAAACTAAACAAAAATAAACAATTATAATTGGATGATGTTAAATGAAGAATAAGATGAAGTCATCTGACCTGATGAAAAAACAACCAAAACTCACCACTACACAACAATGAAAATGGGAATGATGAATAAAAGTGACAAAATAGGAACGAAGCAGAAGAACAATGAAGCAAAGAAATGAAGAGAAAAATAAAACTGTAAACTTGAGGTTGGGGGTGCAAAAGGATAGTAAATATATGCCTAAAAGTAAATGTGAATTGGTAAATAGTAATTAGTGCTTACCTAAGTTCTAAAGGGTATAATGGTCACTTGAAGATGCGGGAAGAAGGATTGAAGGTGCGGGAGAAGCCTCCAAACATGTTTTATCATTCCTTTTGTTACGAAGTCCATAATGTAGTCCTCGTTGGGCCATCACGCATTACATGTCTTTTAAGGGGTTTTGATTACAACACCCCTATCGTTATTAATTGCACTCCCATACTGATAGAAAAAAAATTAAAACATCCTCTTCCTACATTATGTCATCATTGCTATTGTCCTTGTAGGAGAAGAAAAAGAGAATTTTGTATTCTCTGTTGCATTTTTCTACACTGTACACTGATTTTAAGATTTTAAAATATTTAAAAATATTTTTAAAGTACTAACATTAATATATTTTAATATTCATTCGAAAAAATTAAAAAAAAACCAATAATTTTTTAATATTTAAAAATCTGAGCTCAGAGAAAAAAGAGATAGAGAAAACTAAAATTAAGAGAAAGAAAATGCATTGAAAAAGCAGGAAGAAAAACTTGTCAAGTAACTGATCAAACAGTGGAAAAGGAAATTTCTCTGAGCTAGAAATTTTCTAGAACAAGCTTTCTCTCTTCTTCTTCCTCTCAGAAGAGTGCAGTGGAAAACGAAATACAATTATAGTGGTGACATGGTGCACTGAGGGAAGGTGTATTAATATTTTTTCGTTAGTAAGCGGTCCAATTACTAATTGTAGGGGTGTAGGAAGAAAATATCAACATTAGATAAATTATCATTGATAACCAAGAGGCAATGGCTGCTTGCACTCCACTTTGTTCTTCCTACACTCACAAACAAGTTGTAATTACCAAATTACACCCCTTAAAAATACAATAAAACTTTCTAGATTTTCCTATTTTTAATATTGTTTAGATTGGATGTTTCAAAAATATATATTCGAATATCGAAATATTTTTCAGAATATTTAATTCAGAAATAAGTGTTTTGAAAAGTATTTTCGAAATGAAAAATATTTTTCAAATTCTTTTTCTATTTCATAATACTTATTCTAAAATAAATAAAAAAATTGAAACAGTCTACACATTTTCAGAAAAAACACCTTCAAAAACATTTGTTTTAAAATTTTTTTGTATTTTGGAATATAAAAAATTTCCAAAAGTGGTTCGAAAAATATTTTCATATCCGAAAATGTGAGAGAGCGTTTCCACGCCCTTACTAGCACACACATGTTATGCTATTGTAATTTTGGGTGTTTGGTGTAGTTGTTGAAAACACATGACATTGAGCACTTCCGAACACAAACATGTTCAGACTATTCCTTATTGAAAAATGTATTTTTAACATTTTTTTTATAGTTATTTACGTGGTAACTTGTGATGGGTTCGTTTCAAATATACGAACTAATAAAATAGTGACACATAATATATTATCAAAAAGTTTTTAAAAGAAATTGTTAAAATATCATGATCCTTCCTTATTTTCGAATCTAGTGATACATTTCGGATTGACTTTTGAATTAAATAATATAAAATGTCAATTTATTACTGATTAAATATGAAAAAATGGCTTTTAACATTATACGAGTATGAAAAAATGGCTTTTAACATTATACGAGTTTAAATCGATTGGATTAAATAAAGTTTATTTGTTAAATAGAGTCAAATTAAATTCAATTTACTTAACCCACAAGTTTATTACAATCCTTTATTGATTTATTTACCATTTTTCTAGTCTTTTATTACTTGTGATTATATAGGTTAACATCTTTATATTTTTAAACACTAAAATGTTTGTTCAATGAGAATTAAAAAATAATTTAAGAGTAGTTGTGATTTTTTTATAAGAGAGAATACAATATTATTTTAATAATAAAAGGTTTAAACTTTAAATATATTTTTAAAAAATTGTGTTCATTTTATACAAAATTATCATCTTTTTAGAAACTACATTTTAAGTTATTTGTTTTCTCTTTAAGTTTTTGATCTTCTAATTGATTATTAGAGACAACCTTTATGATCATAGTGTCGAGTTCTTCAAAAACATTGAATCAATTTCTCAATTTGAATAAGTTGATTTTCTATGAATCACTATCTTGAATCAAAGATCCCCATAGTGAAACTGAAGATTCATATGTCTTAAGTCAACTGTCAAAATTTCAGCTTGATTCAACAATTAATAAAGAGAAAAACTTGATTCTACCAAGACAACTCCATAAAAAAAGTAAAGGTGGCACCCAATGTCCAAAATGTTGTGTCCAATCCCAAAACCCCTTAACTTTTGAGCACCCAACTATTAACTTTTGAGCACCCAACTATCTAAAAGTGGTGCCTAACACTCTAGACCACTATAACTCACTATTTTGGATTCTCTCCTTGGTGCCCAACAATTTTATGGTATTGTCAAATGCTATGACACATATAAAAGAGTTTTAAAATGATTTAAATTGATTCATTAGGTATATTTAAATTATTTCAAGGTTTTCTTTTGTAGACTCATTCTTTTAAAAAGAATTGTATCAAATAAACAAATGAATCAATTAAAAACATGTCAAACATAAATCATATGTTTCTCCTAGTCTCATTTCTCTATAAAAATTACTCCCCCAACACAGGAAAAATAATTATAGAACAACCCAAAAATCATGCCATCAAACTTCAATCGCAATATAAACAATCATAAATAATTATCACAATCTTATCATCATCCATAAATAGAAGAAATCAAATAATGTATTCTAACATGAATAAATCAAAATCAACATCTAAAAACAAAAACAAACAATTAAACAAACTTCAAAGTTCTCATCATAAGTATTTCAATGTTATCAAAACCTTAAAAGAATTGTATTTTAAAATATCTACTAGTTTTTGTTACCTTAGATTGGCTCTTGCTCAAAACTAAGCTCTTACCGCTTAAAAACATTTTTACTTAACTAAAGACCTAAAACAAGGTTATCCAAATAATACAGAATTTCAATATATACTAGAAAAAGATGAGAAGATCACTCTCGATTGTCTCTATTAAGATTGATGACTAAAACTATGAAGGAATTATTTTATAGAATAAACAAAAACTTACTCTATTTTGAAATTTAATCGGTTCAGAATATTCTTTAGCTCCTAAGTTTCCCAGTGGTGTGATCAATTTCTAAAAATGACAAAGATTGAAGTTGCAAAGTGGAAGAGAAGGGAGACATGAAAAACTTGTATAGTCAAGGGAGATAGATAAAAAATTGACAGAAGTGAGAGTCTTCGAAACAACACTTCTCTTATATCTCATTTTTAGTCCTCTTCGATCAAATAATTACTTAGACTCCTTAAATATTAAAATTGTAAAAATAGCACCATCAAGATAAGGTCTTTGGGTCTTCGAAACAGCCCTTCTACCACCATCCTTATGTCATTTCCATATAATTAAACAATTGTAATAGGTTTTTAAGATCAATAAATGTGTGAAATCGTGTACCATCAAGACAATGTTTTCAGATCTTCCAAGCAACACCACTATTTCTATATCACTAATAGGGCAATCTTTCTCATGAACCTATAATTTCTATCAAACATAATCTTTCGAATTCTAATTCTGTATTTATACTTATCTCAACCTATGATGTAATATAATATACTTAAAATGTTGTTGTAGGACAAAAACATCTAATGATGAACCAATCAATCTCTACTTTAATTCTATAAAATTGTACTCATCCAGTAAAATGCTCATGCATTGCAATTTAGTCATATTAACATCACTACTATCTATTTTGAAAAATTCCACTGTGTAACAACCATCTATATTCAACAACCATTGTTCTCCTAATTAACAACAATCAATCTAGCCTTGTTTCTAAACACCGAATCCAAAGAAAATTCTATTTGTCTTGGAATGCATTTTTGATATTTTCTAAGGAGACACTTGTATAATTTTTCCATTGCTAACATACTACTTATCTAATCCTCACAAGCAATCTCTATTTGAGACTAAAACATCAAACTATTTAACTTAGCAATTATTTCTACATTTATTATCCAAACTATTCACTTCATTTCCTTCTGGTTTAAACATACCACTTATCTTTCCTCACTAGTTAAAAAAAAAATTAACAAAAGGTCAATACATCCCGAAAATGATATATCCTTCAAGGATCAACCTCTCAATTCCATTTCAAATGTATGTCCTTCAACAACAACAAAACAAATAAACATATATAATGTTACACTGAAATAGCTATTGATGTAAAACCATTAACCCAAAAGTCAACTCCAAAATCTACAACCAAAACATTTAGTGCAAAGAAACCTCTAACACTCACATCAAACATATGCTCACAATCAAATTACCTAGAATATGGAAACAACCATCAAAAACATGTCACATACTAAAAATCATGTGACTATCATCAAACCACTCAAAAGTAAAACCGAATAGAATTAAGATAGGAAATCATCTTAGATTTAGTCATGAATGTGCACACTCATCACTCCATCAAGATTATTTCTCTCTTAATATCGTTGCTATTACTAACTGTACTATACCCTGGTGACCGATCGGCTAAGGAGAATCCGGAGTCAAAACAGGTAACCGATCGACTGTCATACAAACGCTAACCAGGAAAGGTAAATATCATTAATGATCAATTAATATGTTTAATGGTCATATTAAGAACAAATATACGATATTAATTATTGATTATTGGGTTTGATTACCCAAAGATATTAATTATTGATTATTGTGTTTGATTGTCCAAAGATATATTGCACTAATGGTTGGATTGCGTTCTCGGAGAGGATTGAAGATCAAAAGAGATCTAAACAAGGAAGGACGACCGACCCTCAGACCAATCCAATTCAACCGAAACACTAACCAAATTAGCATAATTGGACTCAAACAGTTATTCACACACTACAGAAGCACAACATACCCACAATCCTTATGTTACCCTAAGAAAGAACTATTTTGATACAAAATGTAAACACCTAGATTAGCATCTACTTTACAACTAACTTCATAAATTACATAACTAGTAGCATACTTAATCCATTAAACACACCTATACAATTAATATACATTTTATATGAAAGTTCTTCAAAAGAGAACTTATCTTGGTAAATCCAAGAAGTTCTACTTCATGCAAAAGTAACTAAGTGAAAATCCTTTCATCCTAGTGTAGATTTCCACAATATAAAACAAGTAATAACTCTACAACCTCACCATTGCTCCCCACTATGATCTACAAGATCATTTACTCCAGTATATGAATATACGATCATCGTAAGTGGAAAACCACCACAAAACAAAAGAAAAAGACAAGCTAGTGAAAATTTAGTAATATTATGTAAATCAACAATAACTAATAGTTCAGTCATGGCATCATATCTTATCAAATACAAGCTAAGAATAAAACTCATCATATAGCATAAATCACATATTATTTATTTCAAATTACATGTTAATAATTCATCATTTATTTTCTATTGCATTAGCATAACATTCAATTACAATATTTCTATTAATTATATCAAAACTGCAAAAATCATTTTTGTAACCACAAACCTTTAATCAAAAATCCCCATAATCATACTGAAGAATCACGTGTCTTGAATTAGCTATCAAAACTTAAGCTCATTTTAATGATTAACGAAGTAGGAAACTTGATTTTACCAAGATAACTAAGTAAAACAAATCAAGGTGGAGCCAATGGCCAAAATGTTGCTTGCAACGCTATAACCTTGGAGCTCACTGACTTTTGAGCACCCAATGGTCACAAAGTGTCGCTCGACATTTTGGACCAATATAACTCCCTGTTTTAAGTTCTTCGCTTGGTGCCCAACAATTCTATGGTACCGCCTAACACTATGGCAAATATAAAAGAGTTTTAACATAATTTAAACTAGTTCACTAGATATATTTAAGTTATTTCAAGGCTTTCTTATGTTATATAGACTTATTCCTTTTCAAAAATGTATCAAATACATCAATGCACCAATTTGAAACGTGGCAAACATAAACCATGTGTTTTTTCCCAATTCCATTTCTTTATAAAAATTACACCCCAATTACTCAATTTAGCACAAGGAAAAAAAAACTCAATAAAACAACTAAAAATCATGCCATCAAACTTCAATCATAACATAAACAATCACAAATCATTACCACAACCTTGTCATAATCACCATAAATAAAATAAATCAAATAATGTATTTTAGCATGAATAAATCAAAAATAATATCTAAAAACAAAATCCAAACAATCAAACAAATTTCAAAGGTTCTCATCACATGCATCTCAATATTATCAAAATTTAAAACAATTATATTTTAGAATATTTACTAACTTTCCTTAGCTTAGATTAGCTCTTCTTTAAAAATAAGCTTTGATAGCTTAAAAACATTATCACTCAACTATAGACCTAAAATAAGGTTATCAAAATAATACAGAATATCAATACATGATAAAATAAATTCAGAGAATCACTTTTATCAACTATTCCTATTAAGATTGATGACTAAAACAACATAAAAACTAAAGAAAAATGATTCTATAGGATAAATGGAAATTTACCCTATTTTTAAATCTTATCATTTTAAAATACTCCTTAACTTCCAAATTTCATATAGATGTGACCAATTTTTAAAAATGACAAAAATTGGAGTTGAAAAATAGAAGAGAAGGAAGAGATGAGAAAAAGAAATATTTTAACAAATGTTGTTAACAAATTTTGATACAATACATGAGATATTTTTTCAGTATTTTATTATTCATTTATTACTATATTGACATACTTTAAATCTAATGAAAGAATGACATGTATACTGTATCAAAATGTTGTAAAAATTGTGTTAATATATCATTGAAAAAAAAAGTAATTTTCCTTTTTACTTTTTGTTCCTATTTTATTATATAATAAGATTATTATTTTCTTTTTCTTTTTCCATACTTACACTGGCCAAAGGACCACCAACATACGGAGCCCAAAAGGACCACCAACATCATCAGATTAAATAAAGCTAGACATAGACGTTCTTTTGTTCAGAAACTAGCTCCGTCGTTTTGTAGTATGAATTTTGGACGTTTGTTGGTTGATAATGGCGGATCCTGAACAACTCATTGCTTCACCACACAAATCTTATCCGTTACAATTATCAATGTTGTTTAAAGCATTTTTTATATTCATTTCTTAGGATGATTGGATCATCCTGTTATAATATCTTGACTTTCGTTTAATTTTTTTTTTAAAAAGTGATTATTCAATTAAAATAAGTATATTTTTGTTTTTTATATGTTTATCTAATGTCTTTGTTTTGAAAATAAGTAATTTTATCATTTTAACTGTTTCGGTTATTTTAAAAACACCTCTTATTCAAACAGATTAAATCTTGGGAAAACTCTTACTTGAAAATTGTCCCTCCTCTTCTCAGCCCCTAATATCTTCAGAGAGGAAATAGCCATCACTCCACATGAAATCAAGGTCTGAAAAAAACTGTTTGTAACTGCGATTATGGCAGTAATACAGCCAGCATTTATCTGCAAATCAAAATTCACAACAACAAAAAAGACAATAATTTAACCAGCATGTGACCTGTAATTTCTACAAACTAAACAGACCAAATGTCTCAGTCTATGTTCAATCATCTTGGTTGGATTGATTTGTTCTCTTTAACCCATAAGTACTCAAAACTTTGAACTAGACACGTGAAATTTCAATTTTTTAAAACTGCAGTATGAAACAGAATTGAGTACAATACAATACTTCTCAACAGTCATACAGAATGACTTTCCTTAAAATGGAGCTCTAATATATTGTAGTTAATGTTGAAGAACATCAGTTCTTTTAACCTAAAATACAATTTACTCAATCTATCTCGTTCTTGAGTTTGAACCCGTTCTTCTTTACAAATTATACAACGGAGAAATACAGAACAATCCAATTACTTGCTTAGAAGACGATGAGACACAGAAGGAAGCAACAGAAGAGAAAAATTGAAATTCTGTTCAGTGATTTGTCTGCCTGCATCTCCTGCCTTCTCAACCTGGGGTTGTTACTTACTGCCAGGTGATAAGAATTTGGGTAAGTGTATACATTTTCTGAGTTGCCAAAGACTCGGGTATAAAACATCTCTCCAAACATCCCAACCACAAGGTGGGGGAACCCTGGTGCCATGGCACCAGGACTGAGAAGCATTTGTGTTGATGATTCATCCTCTTCTTGGTATAAAGGAGGATTGAAATGCTGACTCTGATACGGATTGCGATATGGAAGCTGCTGGCCACTTTGAGATGATGCTGGCATGAGAGATCGAGTACCCAAAGCAGGTGGTCTTGGTGGGATGAAAACATCTCTATAGGAAGCCTTCACATCACGGTCACTAGGAGCTATGGCCTGGCCACGGCCATAGAGAGGAACCATTGTGGTGTGGCATATATCTTCCTTGCAAACAGGGCATTGTGGGTGCTCATCAGGTGCAAGAGAAGCACTTTGGACATGGAGCCACTTGTAGATGCAAGGCCAGCAGTATAGGTGCCCACAAAGGGTAACAATTGGTTCATGCGCAAAATCTAAGCAGATGTTGCAATCAAAACACCCATCAAAATTTTGTCACATTCACGGGGCTAGGGATGGTTTTCCATTGCTGCGAAACGCAGTGTTCAAAGGCCATTAAAGAACCCTTATCAGAACTTTGGTTGCCAGTCCTTATCTAGCCCTGACCTGAGTACACAAGAGATCAATCCATCACCAAACCGATTTACTACATCAAAGAAATGTCATAGCAGGATCATTTACAGATACATATAGGATTGAAAATATTGTGATAAGTTTAAAGTTACTCTTTACTATGGTGAAAATCAACACAAGATATTGTGATCTTAAGATTTTAAAAATTTAAACACATAAAGAACATATATTAACTCCTTATTTCATTTTATTTTAAATTTTTTTGGTTCAAGTATGTTTCAAATTTATGATGTTTACTGTTACATATAACAAAAATTCATGAATCGAAAAATAAAAGAATCACATCCAAAGTTTCCCTAAAGTAAATATATAAAAACATTTGTTCCCTGATCTACTCTCTTTTTTCTAACTACATCCCAGCCACCCTACTTTCTTTTCATTTCTCTCTTTCTTTGTATCAGATTACTTGCTACCTTTCAATTTTGTTGCCTCTTTAGTCACCCCAATCCATCTAACAACAGGTAGAGGCTAACCAGCAGACATCATCACACAAGAGGAAATTAAATTAAAGTAGAAACAAATTGAGACTTCAGCATATGCATATTGCCTAATAAAGCATGAGAAATTAAAAAAAAAAAAAAAACACCAAAAGAGCAAAAACGGAGAGGACCATAACACTTCAAGCATTGAGTATCGGTCAGAAATCAATCGCAATTAATTACCCATAAAGAACATAAATAAAACCAGATCCCAAATTACCCAATACAGAACTGAAAGACAAAGCAGAGTCATCAAGAGAAAGAAAAAGAGAGTAAAAGGGTATAAAAAAGGATCATATTTATTTATATCACTTCATCCATACACAATCAGGAGAAACATCTCCTCTGAAAACTAATTCACAGCACACCAGCATTCATAAATCAGGTATCAAAAACCCCAATAATGAAGCAAGAGTGATGAAGTGAAGGTGCCAAGCGAGGGAACTGTTCTTACGATCGATCCATCCACCCTTCGATGTAAACAACAAAAAACAGAAAACAGATCGAAGAAATTGTGAAAGTGCACACACATGGAGCGAAATTGGAACACTGAAAAGCATAAAAGGGAGTTTTGAAAAATTAATTAGCTGTAAAAGGAAAATGTAAGATCAAAAGACATACCCAGAGAGAGAGAGAGAAGGAGAGAGAGAGAGAAGGAGAGTGTGTGTTGAATGATTAGAGGTGAGAATGGAGCGTGGGTTCTTAATACCGTAGAAAGGAGAGGGAAGCGGTGAAGTGCTTTTACCAAGGGAGAATTGACGGTCTGCGTTTATCAATTTCCTTTTCACTTCCACTGGTAGGACATATCTCACTCTAAATTCGAATTTGTTTTTGTTTTTTTTCAAAATTTTGCTTTTAAATTTTAAAAGTAATAATTATATTTATTTTATCGTAACTTTATTATAAATTAGTTTTTATATTCATGTTTCAGTTATTTACATCATCTTATATTTTACATTACAAATTGAAGTGTTATTTAATATGAAAAGAAAAATAATGTTGTTGAATTAAAATAATTATATTTATTTATTTTTAAAAATAATAAACATATTTATTTTATTGTAAATTAGTTTTACTCATGTTTGTACTTTGTGACCACTCAGTTAAGATTAGGACGCTCGGTTGATCATCTAATAATGAAATGATTCATCAGGACAATAATTAATTGATAATTAATATAAATAATTGATAAGAATAATAGTTACTAATTGAAAATTAATAAGAATAATGAAATTCATTTATTGATAATTAAGGGTTAAACCCCATTATAAGATTTATAAATTATGTTTGATGATGGAGGTCGGATAATTAATTCTGATTATTCATCATCTTTATGGCAAAATTATTGAGTAAAATCACTGACTTGAGCATCGAGTGTATTTGACAGATATCCACTTAAGCGGCTTGGACAAGAAGGAGAGAGAGCGAACACCGTAACTTAGATGATGGAGGGCCATTAGGGAGCCCATTCGATCATCAAGACAGCTTTGAGTGCTTTGAGTAAGGGACTTCAACTCCATATCCGAAACATTTTGGCGCCCACTATGGGGTCGACGACATCCCCCGATAGCCACAAGGAACCAGACAAGCGGTACAGTGGAAAACAATCACCTAGTTGTCTGGCCCCAACACTATCGTTGTGTAATGTGTTCACACTAGTAAAAAAACATCGTATGACGTCAGTGTTGTTTGGCCTTTCACGTCGAATTCGAGACCGACGTCATACCAGGAAACATTAAATTGACGTTGAATTTAAACAATTCGACGTTAATTGACGTTATTTGACGTCGAACATAGAATAATCTGACGTTCCCAGTAGAGCAAATTGACGTTGGATATTGTTTTATGTCTGACGTCAATTAACGTTAATTAACGTCGAATTTTGTCAACATACGACGTTAATAAACTTTTTTATCTTTTTTAATTAATTGTGATCATTTGTGATAATTTTTTACAACTCTACGATACCTAAAAAGCAGAAAAACAGCAATGTAATTCAATATTTGATATTTTATATTCGTTAATGAACGTGTAGTGTAGTATCGACAACAAACAACAACAAAAAACAAGTTCAACAAATTAGTTCTTCAAAATGAAAACGAAAACTAACCTTCAAAAGGTGAGTTCCTTGGAATAAAGTGTTGTCATCCGTGGGAGAGAAAGCAAAATGCACCTATGAAGGACAAGAACACGAATACAATCGGTCAAAACAAACGAAAATCATACATAAAGTAGTTAATCAATATGCATTTGTATCAAATGAAAGAAAGATTACATATGATGGTCGTCAAACTTCATTCGAGAAAAGTTTGAGCAAAGAAGAGGGTCTCGTGCGCTAAGATAAAGTGAATGAATTTTGAACCTCCCGCTCAAATTTTTATTAATTTCACTAACCTTTTGACGTCTAACTCTAGGACATTCGACGTTTTATAACCTTTTGACGTCTAATTATAGGGCATTCGACGTCATACATAAGTACATTTTCACTTTCGCGCCAAACATTTTTGCAAAATTTACCCAATAGGACATTAGACTTCTTAATATTCGACGTCTTATAACAAATTAACGTCGTATTACAGCTCTAAACAATGTCTAATAATTGTATTTATTTACAAAAATGACACTGGTCATTTTTAACATTGACTATTAAGTGATTGGACATTGAACGCGTGATGTTATATACTATTTTTGTACTAGTGTAAACCTTGGCCTGATGATCTTGCACAACTTTATACGTAACAACTTGCTGCATGATCGAGCATAGTGTCTTTGTTCAAACCTTGAAAGCGTGGCCAATCATCTTGGACGTTCAGCCTGATCACAGCCTAATATGGCTATAATTTTAATCGGTCAGCTTGATACGACATTTCATCGTCTCTACCCGTTCAAGAATCAAGAACGAGATCCAGTGCTCTCGTCCTCAACAATACGACTTACCCCAAGCAAGGCTATCTCAAGCCTTGATCTTTTCTCGCCTTCGACACCCACCGAACGATCTCAAGCTTATAGTTGTTCAGTTCCTGCTAAACATGGCCTTATCCAAGTGCCAATTGTTCACCATATGTGTCAACCGATCAACCTCATGCATTCGACATCAAGCTTGAACCTAGCTTGGCATTCACAGCCTGACATGCTTTCCATATAGACGACTTTGCCTCATCTCTACCTAATTAGGCTCAATATCAATGGTGCAGTCACCTCTACTCTCAAGTCTTGGTTGTTTGGGCATCAACAACTCATCTCTAACATCATCTCCTAAAAGTCGCTTTCATTGAGATCCATTTCAATAAAAGAGTTGCTACAATCATCTTTGCATCTAGCTTCATCATTTCCCTCCATATTACAACATATCCATGAAGGAACTTGAAAAGTCTTGAGAAGCTTGTTGTACTGAAGATTTAACTTCTTAAGTCTATGCATGGAGGCAAGTTCAAGGGACCCCCACGAAGTCAATATTTTATTCGACAGGTCCAAACTCTCCAGTCTTGATAGAGAAGATATAGCTGACGGTAGTTCCATCAATTTATTATTCGCAACTTTCATGGATATCAAGTCACTCAAGTAACTAATCTCCATTGGCAACGTCTTCATTTTATTAAACAAAAGATCAAGATACTTCAGTTTTTTCAGGCATTAAATTTCTGGAGGAAGGTATCTTATGGAAAAATGACAAATGGAAAGCTTGGTCAAATACTAGAGACCAGAAATCTTTGTCAAGATCGGAAAAAATAGACATTTTGGGAGGTCCTTTGGAGAGTTTAAGTTCCTTCAAACCCTAGAGCAAGTGCAACGACAAGTCATCGATCCCCAACGAGGAAATCTTCATCTGCAAACACTCAAATGTCGTCAAGTTCCCAACCTCAAACGCTAACAGGCTCTCTACCGAGTCCTCGGTGCTCTCCAGCTCTAAAACCTCCACGCTTTTTGGTTGAGTATAATTAATTGTATAACACGATCTAGGAGGGCTAGAAGTTGGAAAAAATACATCAAATCGGTCAAGAGTGGTGGAGGGTGAAAATTCTGCAGTTTTCGTGCTGCAAAATTATGCAGACTCGTTGAGCAAGTGGAGTCACACAGCGAGGGTTAAGGGTCTGGGTCACTATCTATGCTTTTGCTTAGTGACTTGGGTCACTGAGCGAGTGATTGAGAGGTCTAGATCACTGTCTCTGGATTCTCCTAGCGACTTGGGTCGCTGAGCGAGTGATTGAGAGGTCTGGACCACTATGTCTGGATTCACCTAGCGACTTGGGTCGCTGAGCGAGTGGTTGAGAGGTCTGGACCACTATCTTTGGACTCGCCTAGCGACTTGGGTCACTGAGCGAGTGGTTGAGAGGTCTGAACCACTATCTCTGGATTCTCCTAGCAAGTTGGGTCGTTGAGCGAGTGATTGAGAGGTCTGGACCACCGTCTGTGCTTTTGCCTAGCGACTTGGGTTGCTGAGTGAGTGGTTGAGAGGTCTGGACCACTGTCTCTGAATTCTCCTAACAAGTTAGTTCACTGAGCGAAAGGTTGGGGTCTGTAATAACTGTTAGTTTATTCGCACAGCGAGATGAGTCGCCGAACGAAAGGTGGAGGATTCTGGTCCACTGTCTAAGTATTCACACAACGAGCTAGGTCGCTGAGTGAGGGAACTCTGTGGTCGCCTAGTGAGCTTGGTCGTTGAGCGACTAGTCCAGGATTTTGTTTTGTTCTTTTCATTCTTGTTTCTTGATAGATTGGAGTTATGTTTTGGTTCATTGTGAATGATGCGTAAGCATTTATGAAATTATATGATCATCAAAGTTATGTGTTGTGATCTAAAGTGAAAGTATATGGTTTCAAAGTGATGAAAGTAGTTCCAAAGTGGAATCTCTTGGTGAGGTTCATGTATGTTTAGAATGAATGTAGGAGCTCACTCTTGGGGGTTATCCTGAAACTCCAATGGTCTTTCATTCTCAAGTAGAGAGGATTAATCCACGTCGTGAGGAGTAGTATGAGGTCTTAGTCTTGAGTGGTTTCAGTATGATCCAAGGCGCGAAACATACTAACATTGTGAGTGTGATATAGTGAAACCCATTGGCAATAACTTTGCAAAGCAGTAGAAGCCACCACAAGTGCACAACCCGTCATAGCTCGACAATCATTCTAAGTCCGGACAGTCAATTCATTTTAAGTGTCATTCATAAAGTGTTTTATGATGGCTATGTGTGTTGTATGTGAGGTCTATGATGAATTATATTGTTTGTTCTTTTATTGTAAACTAGCTTACCTTTCTGTTTGTGCTTGTCTTTGTATATTGCTGTGTTATTTTCCTTTGCGATGATCATCTTGTGGGTGTGAGTAGAGGGAGAGGAGGTTTCCCTGGAATAAGCATTAGATGGAGGAAATGCGGCTACGTAGTTTATTTAGACTAGTCTTGTAAATAGTTTTGTTTAGCTCTCTGTATATAAAGTTTAAATTTTATAGTTATTTTTAGATAATTCTAAATTTCTACTTTATATTTTAGTTAGAAACTATTCTATGTGATGACTCTTTTATATAGTACTCTAATGTATTTTTGGGATGTGACATTTTAATTTCAAAAGATTTATAATTAAATACATTTAATTTTGTTTATGACCATATACACCTATTTATATTATGAACATAAACCTATTCAGAAGAACTTACCTAATAGTTGCAATATATTTACATTAGTATATAAAACCTACATAATTTTTCCAAATTATAATTTATAAATTAATTTCCTCGCTTAAACAAAAAGAATTAAAATTTTCTACAAAACCAATTAAATTCCACTTAACATAAATTTTATAATTTTCCCCCTCTCAAACCAATTCAATTTTATTCTACACAATTTTATTTCTTTTAAATTAAATATATCCACCACACATTATTTTCAACATTTTTAATTTTTTTATATTCTTCATGTTTATCTCTCTCTCAACTGTACAGAACTTCAATAGTTATAGAAAAATGAAAGGATGGAGTTCCCTTCATGCACAAAGATATCATTTCTCTTACGAGAAATAAAATATTGCATAGTCTTCTGATAGAATAAAAAAGTAAACATAGTAGAAAAGAAAAGAAAAAATTATAATTAACACTCGGTTTAGTTTTATATTTTAAGTATTTTTTTAAAATTAAAATAATTATTTTACTAATTTTATTATGTAAATGAACTTTTTTAAAAATTTAATTCTTTTTAATTTGACCTTTTTAATTTTATTATGTTTTTTTTTTCCTGGAATGTTATGGAATTTTCAATGATTTTTATTTTCTTAGTATCTTTCACCCATTTTTATATATTTTACACTTTTATTTTAGATACCTACTCTAGTTCTAAAATTTTGAAATTTTTTGTGACATATTATTGTATTATATATTGATTTTTTTATGGTTTCAGTAGAGAAAAATTGGAAAAAAATTTAAAATAAAACAAACCGACAATTTAACGTATGTTCAAAGTCAACAGACGTTAATTTGACGTCTTTTATGTTGGACCTTCAACAAAAGTAAAAACTTAAAATAACATATATTAAAAGTCTTTTTGATATTAACATTTGTTTTCATTATCAAAATATAAATTAAACTAAAAGTATCTTAATAACTTAAAAAATACCAAAATATAAATTAAACTAAAAGTATCATAATAACTTAAAAATGTAGGATTAATAATTAATTAAATATATATAAATATTCATTCTAAATGTCGTATCCAATTTTAAAAACTAATATTACTTATAGTTATATCTGATCAATTTAATTTTTTTTTATAATATATTAGCACAAATTAAAAAAAATACATACTTAATTATCTTTTCCATCTACAATTTCATGCAAACTAAGTAAACCATTCCTAAAAAATTCTTCAAAATTTAGTGCATGAGTTGTTATAAACTCAAAATTATATGGTTAAGTTGTTATAAACTTCTTTATATATAATATATGTCAATTCTTACCTGTGGGAATGAACACGCTTGTTTGTATTCATATTTTTTAACTGAAGTATTAATTAGTCAGAGGTTAATCTTTATATAAAAAATTTATTTTTTTCACTTATAATCTATGGTTGAACTTTAATAATATTATTCACTTTGTGAAGCTCTCTCTAATGTTGACAGTGCTCCATGTTGCAATAGTGCCAAAGGAAATTATTATAATTAAAAAGGAAATAATGCATCCACTTTCCTTGAGAACAGCCACATGTGCCCACAACCTTCAATCACCTTATCCTTTTCTTTTTATAACTTTATTATGCAATTGAAATTAGGAACAATTCGTTTTTACAGTCAAAACATATATTTTAATTTAAAATAAAATGATCTTATTTAAATATTGATGTCAAAACATATATTTTAATTTAAAATAAAATGTAGAATTAGTTGTTGAAGATAGAAACAAACTAGGTCTTTGCTTTCGCATCTGTGTTGTTTGGATATTTATGTTATACTTATTGATTTTGAATTGTTAAAGGGAAAGTTGATAATGAAAGAAAATTTTGTTGGGGTGTGTTTCGGTGTAAGGGCATGTGCTGGACAGTTTTGTTTTTTTTAGTTATGTTGCTTTTGCCTTACATTAATATATATTTTACTCGTTTGTATAAAAAAAAAAACTTTGCCTTTATGCCTTTTGGTAACACCAAAAGCAACCTTCTCACATGCTGAAAGGAATAAAGCAAACAAGACAAGAAACAATGTTTTGGAAGAAAATAACAACAGAATGTCACACGAGTCCGATATGATTATTTTATGTAAAATTTCATATAATGGTATTTTAGAAGTGATAGTAGTTTAAAAATAGAGAGATTCAATTATAATAAAATTATGGTTAAATAGATTCGGTAGTTCCTATTTTTGCTGGTTTTCTTCAAGTATGTCCCTGTATTTTCAAGTTGATCAATTTGGTCCTTGATTTTGAAAAATTAGAACAATTAAGTCCATTTCGTTAACTTTTTTGGACGGCGTTAAAAATCGTGCTTGCTGGCAGAAGGAGGTGTCATTTTCGAAACACGTGGCACAAGTCTCACAAGGTGGAATCTGTCAAACTGATCTAGAGCTGAAGTTTGCAAAGGAAAATAAAAGCTTGCAAATTTATTAATACAGAAGAAGATCTGTGATTTTTTCCTCTTTTTGTTGTTGTTTGCTGAAGAAAACACATACCCTTAATCTCTCAGCGTCAATTTGTATCATTGTGAGTTTTTTTTTGTTCTCATTCAAGCTTGTTTTTTTCTTCTCTTCACATGCTCCTTCTTTTGACCCTTTCCTTGCTTTCATCCGCCAGAATATCTGTTTGCAAAGGAAATTTTCTTCAGAGACGCAGATCTTGAGGTTGGAGGCAATCCTTCACGGTTTGGTATTCCACCCCTCGTCTGAATCTCGTTTTTTACAATCCACCACACTCCATACACGCCCTTTAACCAGAATTGGGTTTTTGTTTCCCCATTTGCCACGTTTTTCCCCATTTTCTGTATGGTGAAAAACTGAAGCTTGATGAGCGGTTTTGTTGTTCTGTGTGGTGTAGGTATGGAGACCGAAGAGAGGAACCAGAAAAGGTGCAAGGGTTCGGAGCAAACTTCCTTTTTCATTTTCGTTTTTTTTTTTCACTTTCCTCTCGTTTTGTTTGGTTTTCAGACAAAAAAAGAGGTTTTTGATGGAATGGAATGTGTTGGTGTTTTTCGTTTTGGGTTGCTAGGAATTCTCAGTGGACGATGAGATATGAGAAGCAGCAACCAAGAAAAAAAAGTTGTACTTTTTTTTCATTTATGGTAACTTTACCGCCTGAACAAGTTTTTATGTGGAAAATCAAGTTTTTTTACCATTCCCAAATGAGATAAGCGTGTAATTTATGGGCGTAACCATTTTTAATTTGTTTTTGTTTTATCGGAACAATATTACATTGGATCTGTTAGCTCTATGATAATGAATGAAATTTCCCTATTTTCTCCATTTTTTTATGAATTTTGACAGAAAATTTGGTTCCAGGAATTTCGATGGGGCAAATCTCCGATCGTTGGTCGGCGAGACCAGGAAATCAGCGTCGCCAGAGAAGGAGGACCGGTACTACACGACGAGGGGTTCGGCAGAGGAGAGCGGAAAAGTCACCAATGCCGGTAATAAGGAAACAGTAATATGGCTCAAGTCTCACAAGGTCGAATCTGTCAAACTGATCTACAGCTGAAGTTATCATGAAAAATCTACTCTACTATGAATCAATGATTGAATCAAAGAATTTGTAGTCTCTAAACTTTGAAAAAGCATCACACAATAAACCAATAAAGAAAGATGGCAGAAACCCAGCAAAATGAGAGGATGTTGAATGTACCATAACATTGTTGTGTGCCACGTCATAAAGTGGTTATTTGTCACGTGTTTCGAAAATGACACCTCCTCCTGCCAGCAAGCACGATTTTTAACGCCGTCCAGAGAAGTTAACGGAATGGACTTAATTGCTCTAATTTTTCAAAATCAAGGACCAAATTGATCAACTTGAAAATACAGGGACCTACTTGAAGAAAACCAGCAAAAATAGGGACCACCGAATCTATTTAACCTAAAATTATTTATAATAAAATCATAATGTAAAATCCCAGAAAATAGTATTTTAGAATGGTACTAGTCTAAAAATAGTGAGATTCAATTATTTTAATGTTAAATGATTTTATTATAAATAATTTTGTTATAAACAAGTTTCATTATTTTAAAACTTATCATATCTCTATAAACCACTTTTCTAGAGTTCTTTACCTTCTCTCTAAGAGTTCTAACTCCTGAGTCATCTTTGACGATTAGGAGCTGCCTAATCGACCACGGCGACAAGGTCTATGTTTCTACTCGATCAATTTCTTCAATAGAACAAGTAAGTTTTGACTGTTTTTTCCTCATTTGTTCCCAAATCTGTTTTAGAATAATTTAGTACTATTGCATGTGCAATCACGCCTCTCCTACATGTTCTTGGTTCATTTAGAGTTCTAAGGACTCTGTCCGTTTTCAATTTGGTGTTTCGTAGGTTTGTCTAGGTATTCTTTGCGGTTCAAGTAATCGACAGGGCGTTCTTTGAGTTCGGGTTGTTTCTTATGAGGTAAGGTGTAAGACCCGGGGAAAATAGGGGTCTTAGAAATAATGTAGTTTGAGACTTTGGGTTTTTATTTGAAAGTTGGTGTTATTAAGTGTACACCTTTGTTAAAATATAATTGTTAATTTTATTTATATTTTTGCTTAGAGACAGATAGGGTCTTTTACCTTTTATTAATTAGGTGTTAGAAATTAAAATAGAGGGTGTAGAAAGAAAAAACATGCAAATTAAATAATGTGAGAAAAGTAGTTGAAAGAAAATAGGAGATATAAGAACCTAGAAAATATAGTATTAAAGTGTATTAAAATAATGAGACCGATTATTTTACTTTAAAATAATCTTATAATATAATATAATTTTTATAAACGCGTCTCATTCTTTAAGAACACTTCATTTCTCTAAAACACTATTTCACTTCGTTTCTTTACCTTCTCTCTAGAGTTTCTCACAATTGAGCTATCTATTCGACGACCAGGAAGTGTCTAGACGATACTAGCGTCAAGGACAACAATCTTGACCGATCAATTTCTTGATTTGAGTCGGTAAGTCATTTTCCCTTTTTCTCCGTACATTTCTAACTGTGATCATGCAACGATGGCTGTTTGCATGTGTTTGGTTGGTTTCCTCTTTAATTTCTAGCTCAATTTAGCTTTTAAGAGTTGTTTCTATCACCAATCGGTGATTTTTAGGTGTTTTTAAAGTTTTCTTGCAGTGCAAGCAAGCAGTAGGGGTTTTTGGTAGAGTTGTCCATATTTATTCAAGGTAAGGGAAGTTAGAGATTCTTTAAATTGTTTTCTATAATTGTGAATGACTAGAGAACGGGATTGCTGAAACTGTTTGAATTATAATTATATTATTTAGCTATGTGAAAATGAAAATGATATGTGAATGAAAATGATGAATTGATGAATTTTGATTATGAACTATTGAATTGAAAAATTGGACTGGTTGTATGATAATAACGACAATAGTTATATTTTTAATTATAAGTAGTAGTGTACCTTATATTTAAAATGCGTTTTCTTCACTTTGAAAGAGTAATTATAAGTTGTATACATTTTAAAATATATATTTTTATATTAAATAAATTTATGATCTACACATGGCTTTCAATATTTTTTATTTATATTTGAATTTTAATAAGAAAACTATGTTTTGATCTTTATCATTTACTTAACAATATTATATGTATCAATCCTGTTCAGTCAGCCATAGAGTTATATTGAACAATTATTCACTTAAAATGATAAAAATATTGTAAATGTTTAATTTATATCAAAAGATTTTTAACGTCATTCCTTAGACGTCGGACTAGAGAATATCTATAGTAAATTATTGATCAGTGAAATTTTCGTAAATAAGTTGGTATTATAGACGTCAGTTAGGAGGGGTCTGACGTCTATAGTTATAGACGTCGTCCCCCAACCCCCAACCGACGTCTATATGCCTGACAGGTAGGTGAATAACCATTCTTTTCCGCCATATAGACGACAGATCCCGCCACTCCCGACGTCTATATACGAGTATAGACGTCGGCCCCCCTGTAACTGACGTTTATATGCCTGACAGGTAGGTGAAAAATTCAATTAGACGTCGGTGCCCCTAGTAATCGAGGTCTACATGCCCCACGAATATTAATTTTTAAATTATAAAGACGTCATATTAGTTAGGGCCCCAACGTCTATACTATTATAAACGTCGGTCCCCCTTTGACCTGACGTCTATAGCCTCTTAAAATGCAAAACGCGAACCCGCAAGCAAATACCACTATTCATCGTCTTCTTTCTCGCGCTTTTCTCCTTTGCAGCATTGCTTTTCAGGTGCGTTTTCTATCTTTTGGACCGTTTAAATTTACTTTTACTCCAATTAAATTACTCTTTGATGAAATATCTTCCATTTGAACCGATTAAAATTCTTGGGCTGCGTTTTTGACCTTTTTTGGCCTATGTTTTTGGGCGTGCTCTCCTTCATTTCCCTCCATTGCTATTTTAATCTGCTAAAAATGTTAGCTTCTTTGTTGAAAACTTATTTTGTATGCATGTTATTGGCTTTTGTGTATGCATGTTTTTGGCTTTTGCGTATGCATGTTTTTGGCTTTTAGGTATGCATGTGTTATTGGCTTTTTAATATATGCATGTGATAAAATTTAGTTGTGTTATTATAATTGGCATGTTAGATGAAAACTGTATGGTTTTGTTCGCTGCACACGAAGATGAAAACTGACTTGAGAAACATGCTTCAAGGGTAAACGTCTATATAGACGTCTGTTATACCTAAGTCTGACATCTCTATAGACGTCGGTCTTCTCCAGTCTGACGTTTTATTAACGTCACCCACATAGACGTCGGATCCAAATCCGACGTTAAAAGGCCAAAATAACAGACGTCTAAAGCCCTTTCTGCACTAGTGTGTGTGTGTCTCTCTCTCTCTCTCTCTCTCTCTCTCTATATATATATATATATATATATATATATATATATTGCATTTATTTAACCTTGTGAAGAGAGAAAAATAAATAAGTGATCAATCTAGTCTTTTAGATGTAACATTATAGAGGAATTATTGTAAAAACCTATAAAATGGTATTTTAGAAGTAGTAGTGCATTAAAAATAGTGAGATTCAAATATTTTAATATTAAATGATTTTAATATAAGTAGTTTCTCTATAAACGAGTTTCATTATTTTAAAACATATCATCTCTCTAGAAACTACTTTTCTAGAGTCTTTTGTCTTTCTCTAAGGGTTCTCGCATCCTGTTCATTTGTTTGAAGATCAAAGACCGAATGTGTGATCCCCATGGTGAGATCTTCAAGTCTACCCGATCAGTTTCTAAAAATTTAAGTTAGTTTCTGCTTTTTTTTCTCTAGTTTCACTTTTTTCAATGCATGTGAAGTTTGGTTTTGTATCATGTAAGGTTTGAGTCTTCTTTTTAGGTTCTCTACTCATCAGTGGTTCTAATGGTACACCCTTATCATGTTTTCATTGTCTGTAGGTGTTTTATGGTCTCTTTAAGCTGAGAGACCAAAGTAGAGTTCTCTTTGAGCTGTGAAAGCAGTATAGGAACTTCTAGAACATTTTGGTCTTCTTAAAAGGTAAGGGAAGCTAGTGTTTTATTTAATTTTGAGTTATAAAGTATGAAATGATAATAGTTGGCATGTGAATTGAATGTATGTTGAATTGTATGCTTGAAATGAGTATGACAATATTAAGTGTGTTTGATTAAATTGTATTTAGTTGAATAATTTTGGTTTGATGTGATTATTGATTTGAATGTGTTATTTGTTGTGAAATGGTTGATGATGAATTGGTGTATGTGCTAACTAAAGATATATACTTTACTACTAATCTAAAGATAACTAAACATATGTTGGTCTCTCTCCAAAGCTTGCTTGACGGAAACATCATCACCTTATGCTCACACACCCACCAGATGATCATAGTCATCACAACAATGAACAAGAACAAACCGACAATACACAAACAGAAAGGTAAGCTAGTGATACAAAACAAATCATAATATACATTAACAATTCATACATGAGTCATATACCACATAAAGCAATCCAAACATCTTAATTATGTCAAGACCTATACTAGACTATCCAGATATAGTATAAACATAGAGCTATGGAAGGTTCTAGACTTGTGTGGTGGAACAACTGAACCACTCAAAGCTACCACACAAGGTTAGTCCGTTAAAACGTTCTTTACTAATTGGATAAAGGCCTCCA
Source organism: Vigna reflexopilosa (assembly GCA_027742785.1). Taxonomy (NCBI): domain Eukaryota; kingdom Viridiplantae; phylum Streptophyta; class Magnoliopsida; order Fabales; family Fabaceae; genus Vigna; species Vigna reflexopilosa. Next base: position 10,401,988 of record CM050911.1, on the reverse strand, counting down.
GACTAGGACCTCCTGCTACTCTCACCACACGACTAATCTTTCTTTATTTGAGCCTGGATGATCATTAGAGTGTCAGGATAACCTCCCATAATTAAGCTTCATACATTCATACCAACAACACTTGAAACCACCAATAGGAATTTCCTTCTTATAATTCCTTTCCACACTTTTTCATCCACATACATATCCTTCATATATAACACAACAAGTAATCACATGAAACCACTACATTTTCATCAATGCATAAGAACCAATTCAAGAAGAACCACTAAACAGCACAAAAACCCATTAAACCCTTACATATAGAAGTGGCGCTCAACATCAAGAAAGTAGCACTCAACACTCAAGCCACTAGAAAGTGGCGCTCAGCATTGAGGCCATTTGAAACATGGTGCTCAACGTCCAAAAAGGGATGCTTAGGCGCCATATTAGTTGACAACACACTTTAAATATTGCTTTTGATGCACTTGAGACTTGTTCTAATGATCAAATGGATTCCTTACACCCTTGAATGATGTAAAAACATATTTATAGTTAAAACAAAGTACTTCTTTGATCATTAGACCCGAAACTAGGTACATTAAGTCCATTTGACAACTCCAAAAGTACCTAAACTCAAATAAACACTTTCTAACTAATAGTCTTAACAAGTCATAAATGACCCAACAATAGACCCCAAACCCCTCCCTTTAGCACAAACCTTCTAATTTAGAATCTCACTAGTTAAAACCCCTAAAGTTGAACATAAAACTATACAAAACTCAACATATAAACTACTAACTCATTTTACATTAGATTGCTCTTAACTAAAAGCCTAGGCAAGTTTCAAATGACCATAAAACAACCCCAAAAACTCATTTTCTCCCATTTGATTACTTTAAAATCTCACCCATCAAAACCTCATTTTTAGACCAAAACAACCCTTAACTCAACTTACTTCTTATTTCTATCCACTACACCAATTGTTTACCATAAACATTCACACCAACAACCATTCACAAAATTATATCCATTCCAAAACAGAATCATACCATAAATTCAAGCACAATACCACCAATTAAACTCATCAAACACACAATGTACAAATATCTCAATAACGATTAAGTCATCATATTATACAATTAACCACAAATCATACTTGGAAATTAAAATTTAAGCATGAACATTAGCTTCCCTTACCTTACACCGAAGCTACTTAGTTCAAAAACGTCGAAACTCTTGTTTAGGGCTCGAGGAAACCTAAAAATGCCTTCAGAACACAGAAAAGAGATAAGAGAGATTCCTTAGAACCTCTGATCAACAAGAAACTAAGAAAAGAAACCACAAGACGTATGAGGAAAGAAATCACCATGCATGATTTCAACCTAAGAAGGAAGGGAAAAAGGAGTAGAAATTTGCTCTAAACCAGAAACTGATTGGTAGATGTTGGAGATTACTCAACTGTGATCTCCTAGACACTCCTTAATCATCAAACAGATGATTGAGGAGTCAGATATCTTAGAAAGAAGTGAGAGAGAACTTGAAGGAATAGTTTTAGAGAGATGATTTATGTTTTAGATAATGAGACGAGCTTAACAAATTTTATTTATATTATCGAATTATTTTAACTTTAAAATATTTTATCTCATTACTTTAAAACATCTATCAACTCTAATACTCTACTTTATAGGTTTTTCTTTTGAAATATTATTATAGTTTTTGAATGGTAAACAATTTTGGAAATATGTGTTATTATTTTGTAATACTATTTTTTATTAAAATATATTTTTACAACGACTATTTTGATATTAAACGAGAAACTATTTTTATTGTTAAATTAAAATATCATGTATTCATTTGAATTTTTTTAATTATTTATAGAATAACTTAGATATTTGATAAACTCTTCATATATTTAATAATTACATGGGTTATTATTACGTGGTGCATAAATTATTTTTTAATGTGTAACTCTAGTAAGTCAAATTAAAATTAAATAGGAAGCATACTTTTAACTAAAAACAGTTGGCTTCTTATTTTCAACTATAGGTTTTGTCTAATAAGTGTTAGATGCAACCCTTAGTAGTATCATAATGAAAGTCACGAGTTACAAATAAATGATTCGAAGATTTTAGCATGTATTAACGCAGTAGAATATTATAGAAGTAGGCTTGAGAATATTATAGAATATTTCATTATTAGTATTTTTTTTTTGGAATTTAATAATAAACTACATAAAATCATAAATCACTACTAAAATCACATATAATAATTTGTATCATTTATTTAAAACAAAAATATTTTTTAAAATTGACTTAATATAAACTCGCAAACTGAATAATCTATCCGAATTAATTTATCATCTGAATAATATATATTTGATAAGTTCGATAAATTAAATAATTATATATAAATTTTAAAATATTAAATTTGGATTATACCCAAATTCAATAAATCGGTCTAGAAATTAGATGTTCAATGAAATTGAATTATACTTATGACGTAGTGATCTTTGAAGTCTTTGATTGTCCCTATGCTTGATGCCACTAGCCATGGTGATACTTAATTTGAGTGTGAAAGAGAATTGATTTCTTGGTATTGAAATTTATAAAGAACAAGACAAAATTAAAAATAATCCAAAAATAACTAGACAAGTTAATATAAAATTGAAATTAACCCAAAAATAATTAGACAAGTTAACATATACTAAATTTAATCAGTACAGAATGTTTTTTCCTATGTAAACGAATTTTAATTTATGAAAAAAATTGATTCCACTTTTTAATTTATCTTTTATATATAAAAAATAAGTCACTAAGTAGGGAATATTTTCAAAACGGGTCCAACCCAAGAATGAATTACTTTGTGAACTCAGTAATTACAAATTCTTTTTATATATTCCTAAAAAAAATACAATTATTTTGTAAAATTTAAATTTAAATAAAATTCAATCTAAATATTATGTTAATATCTAAAATTTAAAAATATAATAAAATTAAATATTATCTAAAATTATGTTAAAATTTAAATATAATCTAAAAAATATATAAAATAAATTACGATTAACATTAAATTAATAATATCACTTATCTATTTATAATATTAGAATTTTAAATAAAAAAATTCACAACATAAAAAAAAAATAGATTTAAAATTTTATTTTTTTAATATAATTTAAAATTTATAAATAGTTGAGGATTCGTGTCAAAATTTAATAGTTTTTTTAAATTCAATGGAAATCGAATATATGATAAACTATATTTACTCACAGATTTTAACCAATTTTCACAATAAGACATTGCTATCATGCTGCAATTAATGAACTTCAACACCTTCTGCTGATAGATAAATTTAAATAACATCCAAGTTTAGCTAGTTGTTGGGTCAGAGATTTTTCTCCTTTTAAATTTATGTCGATCGATCAAATCAATCTTGTAGTTATAGATACTGAAATCCACATTAATATATATGCTTATGTCAAACAAGAAATAGGTTATGTCTGCAATCTTTTTATATGTTTGGGTCTCTCCAAGGATAAGTCTAAAATGACATTTTCAAAGAAAAAATTGTCAATTTTATTGCTGTTTTATTAATATATTGTTTGCTGCGTAATTGATTTGGAAGACTTTTTTTTTTGTTTACTATGATTGCACTCTCACTTATTTCTTGTTTTATAATAATTACATTATCAATTATACTCTTTAATAATAATAATAATAATAAATTGCTAAAAGGACGGAAAACGTTTTACTTTTCTTTTTTAATCCATTTTTTTTTTTGGAATAGAATGAGTTTTTAAATATATCAACTTTCTTTGACATATCTTGCTTAATCTATTAAGAAAACAATTCGAATTCAACGAGTAGCTTAACTTCTCAACTCAAAATTTTCCTATATACTTAATTTAGAAGGTCATTATTTTTTTTATTTTGTAAATTGTTTAAAGCATTGAAATTAGATTTAACTTTATTATATTTAATTTCTAAATAATTCTTACAAAAAATGCTGAAGTGGAAGTTTTGAAATTAGTGAACATAACGGTTTGAGCGCGCGCAAACGCGAGAAAACTTACATCGCTTGAGTTTCTCTCAACTCACAGGGCGTCTCTCTCACTGAGCTACAAAGCGTTTGCAATGTCTGCAACTAAATCCGGGTCAAGGAAGCGGGCATCCGAATCCGAACTCACGAAAACCGATAAGAACAACCGATCAACAAATGATAATTTCGATCTCGATTTGGATTTCGATCTCTCAGAGTTCGTCTTCTCTGCTTTTGTCTTTTCATTTATTTCATTTTCGGAATCTAAAAGTTTAACCTATTTTGCAAATCTACAGTGACATCAAAGGAATCGTGTCCGCGTTGCACCTGATCAGAGACAAGGCTCAGAAGGATGGTCAGAAGAAGAACGAAGAGACAATTTCCAGGTACTGCGTTTGCGTACGTTTCGATCCCACCCGAAACGTTTCTGTTACCGTAGTTTGAACTTCGAAGATTGTGCCTGGAAAGATTCGAATAATGCGTAGAAGGTTTTAGCGGTTTTGATTCAGATGCGCTTGCTTCTTTCGTGTGATCCAGAAACATGCATGCTTGACGTGGACTTGTAAATTTGCCAAAAATATCGATCCTAACATTGAATTCGAATGAATAGAGCTACAAATTTGATGCAACCGCCATTTTATTTTCTAATTTGTTGTTTGCACAATCAGTGTTTTGGTGACTGCTGCTTTTTGTTTGTGATAGTGTGGGTTTTGAGGTTAAGTCTATGATCGAGGGATTGAGGTCAAAAATTGAGAAGGACAGGTAAACTTGAAGTTTGAATTGCATGTTCTTTTGACCTTTTTAATATTTTTTTCGCTTCTTCACTTTATTAAACAGTATGTTCTCGTTGCAATGTCAGGCAAAGCATTACTAAAGCACTTTCAAAGAGTTCCAAAGAGGTTTGTAGACGATTATGGTTTCTGCATGATATTGAATCGTGATAATGGAATCATAAATAGCAAGGGGATTGTGTGTTCCCAAAACTGGTTTAATCATTGTTGTTATTACGAGCATGCAGTACGAAAGTTCCTTGAAGAGTGAAACTACCAAGTTTCAAGCACTTCACGAGAATTTTTGCAAAGAGAAAGCCACTTCTCTGCAGACACTGAAAGGTAGTCCCTGTCATCGTGGACTAATTAGTTTTATCTGTTGTGAACGTAATATCCCCTTTTCTTAAATAACTGAAACGTGCTTGTATTATCTTATTGTGATTCTTTGGTAGTTTCTGAAATATATACTAGTGGTAAATCCTGTGAAATAAAGTGTTACTTATGAAATATATAATAGTGTTAATTCATCTGGTAGAATTAGATAATTGTACTCTTTTGGTTAGACGCTAACTACTGTTCTGTCCATTGATAGATATTATCTCCAAATTTGAAGAGGAAAAGGAAAAACTATTTGTGCGATACGAACAACTGAGTAAGCTATATCATTTAATCTGCCTTAATAATAATAACAACCTGAATTCAATAATTTTATTTTCTCTACAACTTTACGAATGCTTCAGGGAAGAAGGAAAGAATTATGATATCCGAGCAAGAAAAGGCCTGCAATGAGAAAATTTCCCAACTGGAAGAGTCATTGAAAAAGAAGAAACAGGTAAATTACGCAGTGGGATATAGTTTTTTCTGTTGCATTCTGTCCGTCTCTCTTTGATTCATATATTCACCCCGGCATTAACATAACCGATTGATTGTCTTTTGTCACACAGGACGATAAAACTTTCAGCATTCTTAGAAAAACACTTGGTTCGTTCTTGGAAAGTACCTCGGACGAGGATTTCCCACCTGATGACTGAGACTGCAATACGCAGATCGTCTGATGCGTCAAAATCACTGATTCTATTAATTTCACTGGAAAGTGTGATCATAGATAAACTCAAGATGAACTCTCTTTACAATGTTCACTTTAATCTCTTATTACAACAAAACCAGGTGTTAAAAATAGTTCTTGCACCACAAATTGAGGATAATATCTGCTTATATTATGATATATTTTTCCTCGTTCATGCAGATGTTTCTCCTTCTTTTCTTGCTACCATTGTTGCTGATTCTGATTAAATTCCTCTCTAAGTCTGAGCGCATAGCTATAATAAATAGAACCATTTGTTTTTCAGTGGCTCTTACCTTCGAGTAGACATTCAGGTTGGTTTAACAGTCTTAATCTTTCCAAATCCTATCGTCAATAAAAATCTTTAATTGACCTGTTTGGAAAAGTAGGAGAAAAAAAAAATAACATTGATAAATTTTTTACTTTTAAATTCTACACAAACATATGAAAGATCTGGTCTCATTTTTTTTTTTAAATTTAAAGGAGAAATTTGGTCCGTGAAATTCAATATATTTGAATAACTATAACGTTAAAAAGATACCAGCAAATAGTTTATTGTCCACCCTCGTAGCAATAGTGCATAGTTAATTGAAATAACTGTTGTAGTTAACTCTGTTATAAGTTAGAGAGATATAGGATGATTATGTTATTGTAAGTGTAGCAGTGTTTTTCTGTACAAGATGCGTGCATAGGTGTTGACATGATCAATGCAAAACATCTTCTTCCCTTTACGTGATTTTTTCCCCAGCATATTGAAGAGACTGTAAAGGAAACAGAGACTGTCACGTTTTAGCATGACAAATGACATTCTATAAGAACATGGAAATGAGGTAAATTATAATCGACTATGAAAACCATTTCAGAATACTGACATTTAATCTCTACGTTAAATTATAACAGCTAAAATGTTTTTCTTGGATTATGAATGAACAAATTATAAGAAATTCAATCCGCTAATAATATGAATTGAGTTCATTAGCACCACATATAATAAAATGTGATATTATTTGAGAATACATTTATGAGTTTAAATTTTATATTAAATAAAAAATGAAAAGTTATATATATATATATATATATATATATATATATATATATATATATATATATATATATATATATATATATATATAACAAATTCATAAACTCATTCTCATTTTTTTTATTAGAAGTGAAGTGCCTTCTTTAATGAGTTTGACTAAAATCTAACTATTCTTTAATCTTTAAAGTGAAATCCTTCAAACACTCGTCAAGCGTTACTTTTTTCAAAAAAATTGAATGAGTTGGCACCACGTTTAAGCAGATTCCCTGTCTCCACTTCTTTTTCTATGAGAAAAATATTTTTTAACAACTTTATTTTTACAATTTTTTTAATAAAAAAAATTGTTAACATGTTAACATTTATTTCTATAATCATAAAAGCGCCATGCTTGAGTTCTAATCTTGCTCATACATGATTAATTTATCAAATAGATTAATTTATTTTTGTATTTACGAAAAAAAAATGATTTTTTTAAATTTTACAAAATAGGGTAAAAAAATGTCTAGGAGGATAACCTAAAAAGTTGAAGTCCTACTGGTTAGCACGATTTCAACTGAGTCATACCTGTCTCGCTTGAAGTTGTATGAAATAGATAGACTTTAATTTATTTTTATTTTTTTAAGTTAAGTTTTCATATTTAGGAAGACTTTCGTTAAAAAAACAATTTTTTTTCTAGTATAGCTAAAGTATATGAGGTGACACGATATCAATTTTTTTTAAGTGAAATCGTGAAGACGTCACTTAAAAACATTTTTTTTTTATCATAGTTGAAGTCGTATGATGTAACACAACTTCAACTTTTTTTATAAAATTGAAGTCATCATACTTACGAAGATTTCAATTAAAAACTTTTTTTCTATTATTGCTGAACACAACTTCAGCTGATTATTTTTTTAAAATATTTTCAGAATTTTATTTTTTCAATTTAATATTTTAAGTCATTTATATCAATAAAAAGCTTCGAAAATTTAATAAAATAAATACTTTATTTTTAATATTTTAATTAGTTTAGTTGAATATAGTTATTTATTAATAGAATGAATAATTGGAAAATTTATTAGAATAAAGACTAGATAAATTATATAATTCTTAACTATTATAAAATATTTATAGAGTGGGCAAATAAAGAATACAAAATGAAACATTATTATTTATATGGACAATAGTAAGAACATTTCTTTTTGACCTATTTTGAGTTTATTGATCTATTTCATCATGGGTATAAGTAATAGTTGGCCTTCCAAATTATTTATAATGCATTTTAAGGCTTAGAATAAAGTTGAGAACTTGTATAGGTTAGCCAATAATCTCATTTCGAATAGGATGAAATTAAACTTTGTAAGTCTTGCGAATGTTCTTTAGATTGTACACTCGGTCATCAATTGTAACTAGTAAGAGGAACAAACAACAATAATGTGAGGAGAAGGTAAACTCAAAGATTCAAACTCCTACAACCTAACTTTTTTTTCAACTCTCTCACAATATATTTGAAACCTATGAATTGTTATCAACTTACAATGTCTTCATAACAATATGACAATGAAAGTAGAGATGATAAAGATAACAGTGGTTAAAATGATAATATTGAACACAATTTACCAAGTTAGTTGCACTGTTATCACAACCATGGAAGACAACGAAACAAATTGTGCTGTAACACTACTTTTCACAAATAATTATTTATATTAGAATCATTATTTGATAATAAATTTTCATTTCAATTATTTTATTTTAATTATTTTTAATTTTTAATTTATTTTAATCATTTCAGTACTAATATCATTATGACTTTTTCTTTATTATTTTTGTCATGTATTAAATTAATTTTAAACATTACATTAATTAAATAAAAAAACAAAAAATAAATACTATTAAAACATAATAGGATAAAAAAAAATCACTTAACTTTTAAACAAGATTAAATCATTTATATTTTAATGTATTTTAAAGAAAATATAGAAGAGATACATTAATATAAAATTTTATATATAATATGAATATAAATGAAACATTCAATTTAATTCAATTATGAAGAAAAAAGAACACTTCAAAGACATTAAACTCTATCCATATATATTTTAGATAGTCAATAGCATATGACAAGGATATTCAACGGGTACAAATGAAAGAGAGGACCAAGAAGAGGAATACAAGAATGTCAAGTAAAACTAAATTATGGAAAAATTGCTTCCAAAACTTTATATTAAATAATGATTTCATATGGATGTGCCTCTTTGTAAGAAAGCAATTTTGAGATTGATCCATAAAATCTCATAACTAATTTGTTTGATATACAAGGATGATAGATCCAAAAGGCAGGCCACTAACAACCAGATTTTGCAGGAACTGGTTTCCTTTGTTGTATAGACCATGGAGGCCGCTCGTTGTGTGCCTGCACAAAATCCATGAGAGATTCTGGTTTAAATGAAACTCTTAGTTGTATTAGGATACAAATTCTATAGCATTAGCAAGGTAGGCTCAGTTGAAAATCAAAAGAGGAGGATCTAACGAAGAAAGATAATAAACTCCCCTTAATGAAAATAAAAACCCCTTACAAAAGCAAAACATTCTAGTCCTCGTTAACTTGGATACAGGAAAGAGGAAAAGATAAACTAATTATCCTGTTTTAATACATGGTTTACTGAGTTAATGAGATATGCTTATTATACCACTTAACACTTTCCTAATCTTTAAATAAAAATTAATCTGGTTGAGGGGAATGGGATACAAACAAACATGATAAGTTAACAGTTTCTTCTTCCCCCTTATCCCTATGCCACCTCTTTGTGTTTCACTTGCAACCATCTCTGAACCCCCTCGGGACATTTGATCTGTCAAGCCCCTATTATTATGTATTTTTTTTCCAGAAAAAAAAAATAGAAAGTGATAATTGGAGTGGAAACAATGCCTATGATGGTATAAATTTGACTCAAGTTTGCTTTAACCGTTGCATATTGCTGGATTTAAAGCAAAGGGAAGAAAACTTCATTATTTCTGTTGTTATCTGAAGGGGCTATATCTTATTATTTTTTCTGCATGTTATGGTTAATGGGATTCAGCAATTTCTTAGTGCAAATGCGGTAGTTCGTGCCAAAAAGCAATGATGCTGTTAGTTCAAATTTCACTACTTTAAGTGATATCTAAATTAAGTATGGATAGAAAGTTAATGCTTATGTAATTAATCAGAGTACATGCAGTCAGTTTGCTTTAATGCATTGCTACGGACAAATTTGTCATTCACCACACAAACAAGAGCAGCCCCGAATAATTCTGATGCATACACCATCTATTGCATAATTTTCATTCAACTCATAAACATACTCTCTCTAATAGGAAGAATATGCAGCAGCAATACAATATAAATGGTACATATTAAAATATCAAACAAAGTGTCAGTCAAAAACATTTTAAAATAATAAAATGAAATAATTTCATAAGTGAAAACAATCAACAGAAATTAAAGTGATATAGGTCAGATTTAAAATGTAGCAATCAATTGAAAACAATAAATATAAGAATTTCATTTTTGAAAAAATCAACTTAAATTAAAAAGGGTCAGATTTGTAAGGCAAATTAAGGTCAATGTTGTTAATTTAGTCTGTAAAAATTAGGCATTAGATTAAATTGACATATGAGATGTAATTGAGAATATATTATTAGAAGAATATACAACAAAAAAAAGTCAGAAATATTAATTTGGTATCAAAGTTTCCTTCTTCTTGTAGCCCATGCTCTTATACAACAAGCAATAGGTTGTTCTTCATTTAGATATGAACCAGCAGTACACATTCTCGGTGTTCTCGGCTTAGCAACGTTTTAACATTCAGTTGCACTACCATCGCTTGATCATCAATAGCACCATGCAAGTCCAACCACACATCTCATCCATCGAAGAGGTATGAGTCTGAAACTACTTCTCTTTCTGCCACACTATTTGACATCTATTCTTACATGTTATTCAGAGACAACTAAAGACTTATGGGGGGCTCAAGCAATGCAAAAGGGGTTGCAAGCACTTCAAGTTTGCATACTATCAAACTCATTGACTGAAAATGAGTGGACTCTGTGATGTTGCATTCAGATGGCTTTCTCAATTACTTCAAGGCTAACCAAGTTGCTGTTGGTAACAATCAGGAACATTGACTAGATTAGTTATTAGATCAATCCTTTGAATTTCAAGTTATAGAGGATGGTATCTTCATCAAATGGACTTGAAGAATGTTTTCTTTCATGATGACCCAATAGAAGAAATCCATGTGACTCCTTCAGGTTTGTTATCCTCCTATGCCATAGTGTATAAATTAAATTGCTCCTCATATGGCCTGAGAAAAGCTCTTAGGGCACAGTTTGAGAAATTGTTTTACTCCAATTCTCTTTTAGCCCAGTGTGACACCTCTTTATTTATTCACCACACAGTTGTTGAAATTTTTCCTTCTTATCTATGTTGATGACATTGCATTATGAGATCCAATCAAATCCATGCAAAGACTCAAACAACCACTTCAAGCTTCCCTTCAAAATGAAGGATATTGAATACTTCTTAGGTCTTAAGGTCCTCTCTAACTCCAAGGGTATCCTTTCATCAACACCAATACAAATTTAATTTCTATGGTTGCCTTTCAATCTATTGCCTCCGCATTACTCCTCGAGGTTAATGTCAAATATCATAGTGAGGGTGATCTTTTACTCAATCCTTTGAAGTATTGCCAATTGGTGAGTGATGAGTAGTCTTAACTATTTGTGTGCACTCCTTATTATTTTCACTTGGCTATGTTGGATTGAGTATTTACCACTAAAGCCATAAGTTATAGCTAATAGATAGGACACAATTCTTTCTACTTAAAAACACAGTATTCCCATCATCATGGTTCAATTGCGACTTGGTCCACCTGGAATCCATCATAGGAGAAGTGATGTTACCTGTAATAATCTCCTCCTCAACACTTATCCAATTGAAAATCAAACTTGTGACTTTAGCTCTAATTCCAATTGTTGAATCAAGCACTTATCACTAGGTCAAAAGCTATAACTAATAATAAGGGCTCAACTTTTTCTACTTAAGAAGATAGTAGTCCAAGCATCATGGTTCCATTGTAACTTGACCCACCTGAGCTCCATCACAATACATTCTTGAGCAGCCTAATAATTATTGTTGTTGTTTCCTTTTATATGGGTTACAAGCATCAGCCTAGAAATAGTATATATTTAGTGTTCCTATTTTAGCTCGCACAAAGTAAGAATTGTATTAAACTGTCATTAGAGGTGCAATTGACAATGTATAATTTATAGAAGAGTATACAACGAAAGTAAAGCAAGAAACAACAAATTCCTGCCATTCTCTATTCCACTTCAAATATAGGACAGGATACCACAATACAGTCCTATGAGTTATATAGTATGCATATAAGTGTATATTACAATGATATTGTATCTAAATTTGTCCAAATCTCACATGCTATCGTATCATATCCACCAATTACGGCCTGAAGGTTTCAAAGAGTAGTTCTATTTAGAGTAAATCCCACTACATTGGCATAGAAAATACTAGGTTTTTCAGTCATTGGCGGTATGCCGCTCCAGTATTTTCCATTTCTAAATATATCAATCACCAACAACAATTCAAATAAAAGTTATAAACATCCATTATGTATTCAACCACAACATGTAGATACTATAATCTTTGTATAACTAAATTTCGTTCAAAATGTTTAAAAAAGTTAAAGGGAATTTTCCTTTCACAGAACTTTCAATTACTCCACAGTAATTCATGATGATATGTCTGGTAAACCAAACCCCGTCTCAAAAGAAGACTATATTTTTCAGATAAAGTACTAAATACATAACAATTAACATACCCTAATTTCTGTCACAAATTGGCATGAGGAACACTTAACATGTGAAGCACCAAATGGGTACATTAACAATACTGCACAACTGCCACACTCAACTTGCCCAACCTGATCAGCTGTAAGGAATGGGATATTGATTTAAATATCTCACGACACAAAAAAGAGAATGCCATAAGTCATAATTGACAAGGAAGTAAGGCAACTTCAAGAAAATATAATACAGTTTGATAAAGAACTGAAAACATCAATATATGAAGGATGTTTTTTAAATAAAAGCTTCATAGCACTGTGGGATTAGAGGCGCCAACTGACACCTCTAGTCCCACCTATCATTTGCAGAACATCAAAAGAAATTTATGTAAAAGAGAGACAATATAAAAGGATCATGATGGGACCAGACCAAAACTCATGAAAAAAATTTGAGAGCTGAAATAGTAGCAATGCCAATGAGAAAGATGAACAACCTTCTAATACAATGTTGACAGCCTCACAGCATGAACATTTAACATGTTTGGCACCTCGTGGATATGAAAGCAGGCGATGGCAAGAACCGCAGACCATCTGACCCCAACCTGTTCACACAGCTTGCCAATCAGAGTGATCAAGTTAGTAACCAATTTCATGAAATAGTTATTAAAAAAAAAAAGCAATGACTCTTTCAGGGTTATCTCGAATATAATTCACCAACAAAAAACCAATTCCTTTAACTCTTTCACAGACTTCAAACAACAAAATTTGCGATATGGCATTCAAACCCCTTTCTGCATCTGTCCACCTACTAAGAATCACATAACTTGAATCTCGAAGCTATTAAATGTAAAGATTAAACCCTATCTCAACAACACTCGTGGCTCACAATCCTGATTAAAAGTGAAACACATTCCCCAAATAAAATGAATGCGCGTTTTAAAGTTCAGTAGTTCAGAAGAAAAAAACATGTAATCTACTTAATAGTGCAGTTGATGATTCAAAAGGCGTGAACAATTTCAAAAGCTGATAAATTTGCAGAAGAATAAAACAAATGAAAGCAAAGCAAGTAGTAGAGGGTTTTGAAAAGAAAAGTATAAACTGACCACATGGACTAGGCGGTGGTGGTGGCGGTGGCGGTTGGGGTTGCGGCAGCGGTTGCTGTTGCGGTGGCGGCGGATGATTTGTGATTGGTTGCCACCCCGGTGGGGGGCCTTCATCGTCTTCTTCTTTCTCTGTTTGTTGACTATGCATCTTCCTCGCTGCGCTGCCTAGTACCGATCACTTAGTTTATCTGTGTATGCTATTTCTTGCTCCTTTCTTCTTCAGCAGTCATATATCATTGTTTAAAACTTAATTTTTTATTTTGAATAATTTAAAATTTATAGAGATTGTATTTTGTTTTTATTACGAGAAGATTAAAGACTATATTTTAAAATAAATTTTGAAATAATTTATAGAATAAAAATCCTTGCCTGAGGGTAGAAATTTTAAAAAAAATTATATTCTATTAAAAAATAGTTTTATTTAATACCTAAAATTTATATTTTAAAATAAATTTTGAAATAACTTATAGAATAAAAAACCTTGTTTGAGGGTAGAAATTTAAAAAAAAAATTATATTCTATTAAAAAATTGTTTTATTTAATACCTAAATTTTTCATATTTTTAGTTTTAGTCTTTACTATTAATTTTGGAGTCTGAAATAGAACACTACCAACTTAAATAATAAAAGAAATTAAATTTTATAACCTTAATTATATTCTTCAATAAATAATGTGAGTGATTTTTATTTTTATTTTTGTATTCAAAATCTTAAATGATGTCATTTTATTTATTAAAATAAGTAGAGTTTATAGAGATTATTTTTTATTATTATCTAGGTTTGTAGTATTGGATTTGAGATTGTAATAAAATCAAACTACAGATATTTAATACAAAATATAAACTATATTTATATAATTTTTGAAAAAAGCTTAACTAAAAATATCTAAAATTAAAATATTTGAATCTTAATTATGTTATTTTTTTTTTTACTTTTTATGTACAAAGATCTTAGATGAGTAATATAAAGTAATGACTACATGAGTAAAATTAAATGAAATAAACTGGATTAAAAAATATATGAATTTGAGTCACTTAATAAGAAAAAAAAATAATAATAAAGACTTATTTCAAGTTAAAAATTAAAATATGTGAGAGACTTTAAATCTAGATCATTTTTTTTTAAATTAAAAAAATTAAAAAATTAAAATTTTCAAATTGTTTATATTTTCTCTTTATAGTGTTTCATGTTTGGTTTTTGATAAAAACATCGTTGAATCATCTTCAACCGAGATGCTATTGGTTTAACATTATTTTTTAGACTGATGCTTGAGTTTTGTTTTAAGTTAAAGGTAATTGTGACTTACTTTTTTATTATCATCATTAAAAGTTTATACATATATAATATATATGTGTGTTGTATGCAATGACATTTGGTTGTTGTTTTCTGCAATGAATAGGAATAGGATTTGAGATTTGTTTTGTTTTAATTTTGCGTAGAACAATGTTTAGGATGGTAATTGACTCATGTTGGGAAACAACGATATTTGTTTCCTCTTCTGTTAACCCAAAATGGACACTATACGGAAGCGTAAAAATAGAAGTATATGCGTAAGAAAAAAAAATAACACCGGAAATTTTAATGTGGAAAATCTCTCGGAAAAAACCACGAGATCTAGTCCAGAAAATTATCTCCACTATGAAAGTAGGATTACAGTGTTTCTCTCACTCTTTGAGGATCTCTCTGTGTAAATCTCACCCTCTCGGATGGTATACAAAACTCTCACTTTTTACTCACACTCACAATAACAGACTCTCTGTATAAATCTCTCACTATAAATCTCTCACACAACCATCTCTATTTTCTTACTTCACCGTGGCTTCACTTCTCTCACGATGGTATTCTTCTTCTCTGATTTTTGGTATGTGGCTTCACTTCTTCTCAGTAGTTGCACGCTGCATCTCAATTTATGAATTGAGAAAGTGCATGAGTCCAAAACAAGAGGCACTCGTTTTCCGTAAAACCAGCAAGGTGTGGAAAATTTAGCAACTTTTGGGTAGTGGCATTTTTGCGTAAGAATGACTTGGGAAGTTTTGTGTGAGACAACATGCTCCTGACCTTCTCGGCAATCGTTCTGTTGAATCTCTCAGCTACACCATTCATCTGAGGTGTCTTGGGAGGTACTTTCTCATGTTTGATCCCATGAGTCTTGCAATAGTGCTCGAACGGACCTCTATACTCTCCACCATTATCACTTCTCAGACATTTCAACTTTCTACCAGTTTCACGTTCAACTGAGGCGTGAAACTCCTTGAAGATTCATAGAACTTCATCTTTTCTCTTCAATGGATTGACCCACAACTTTCTGGAGTGGTCATCAATGAAGGTAACAAAATATCGAGCTCCACCAAGGGACTTTTCAGATGTTGAACAAACATCTGAGTGTACAAGATCCAAAATATGTTCTCTTCTTCTTCCACTTTCAGATCTACGGAAGGACACTCTACGCTGCTTACCTGTTAAGCAATCTTCACACAGTTCAAGTGGTTGCCCTTTTATACTTTGGAGATGATCTTTTGCGAGGATCTCTAATCCCTTCTCGCTCATGTGGCCTAGTCTTTTATGCCACAACTCCTTACTTTCTTCTTGAACAACATTCGTCTCTCCTTTGTATATCTTTCCTTGCATGCACTACAAGGAGCCTTCCTTCTTGCCTCGAGCAACAATCATGCTTCCTCGATAGAGTTTCCATCTTCCATCGCTGAATTGGTTGTTCATTCCAGCATCATCTAATTTGCCAACTGAGATAAGGTTTAGACGCATCTCTGGTACATGTCTTACCTCCTTCAGCACAAGTTTGTTTCCATTTTCTGTCGTCAAAGTCACTTCTCCTATGCCCATAATTTTGCTTGTGACATGATTTCCCATCTTCACTGTTCCAAAGTCTCCTTTTTGATAGGATGAGAAGAATCCCTCATGAGGAGTAACATGGAAAGATGCTCTGGTATCAACTATCCAAGTGCAATCATCAAAAGAAATATTTAGATAGTTTACCTCACTAATAAGGAAC
The DNA here is from genome assembly GCA_027742785.1 of Vigna reflexopilosa. Classification (NCBI taxonomy): domain Eukaryota; kingdom Viridiplantae; phylum Streptophyta; class Magnoliopsida; order Fabales; family Fabaceae; genus Vigna; species Vigna reflexopilosa. The sequence goes on along the minus strand of CM050911.1, from coordinate 10,385,165 downwards.
ACATTCGCATCATCTGATACCACCGTCATTGTGGTCTTTTCTTCCAGCTTCTTTTTGGGATCTACCACATCAGGGTGTACAGTTCCATTCTTCTAATCTCTCTTCAGGAATCTACATTCTGGCTTCTTGTGACCATCTTTTCCACAATAAAAGCATGTCAAACCTTTAGAATGAGACTTGAATCTTCCTCGTGATTTTTCACATTTTCCTTTGCTTCTGTGTTCACTCCTTCCTCTATTCTCAACAACATTGGCTTCTGAGTAACTACTTGATCCCCTTTCTTTCCTTCTGGATTCTTCATTCAGTAAACTATCTGTGATGTTATCCAGACTGAGCTTTCCATCTGGTGCTGAGTTACTGAGAGTGACCACCAACGTGTCCCAACTCTCCGGTAGAGAACTAAGGAGTAGAAGAGCTTGTAACTCGTCATCTATCTTCATATCTGCCTTCATTAATTGGTTCACAATACCTTTAAAGGTGTTGAGATGCTCGATCATATTCTGGTCGTCAGAATACTCTAACTTTACGAGTCGCCTGACAAGGTGAGCTATATTTCTCGGAGTCTTCTTTTGAATCATAGATTCAAGCTTTGTCCATAACTCATACGCATCGGTATAAGTCGATACATGCTCAAACAAGCTTTTGTCGATGTATTTCTGAATCATAGCCACTGTTTTACGATTCAGAATCTCCCAATCTTTTTCGGTCTTCCCTTCTGAAATTTCCGGATTTGTGATCGGCTCATACAAATCCTTGCAGTATAGATGATCTTCCATCATCGGCTTCCAGTAGGAGTAATTATCCGCAATTAGCTTGAACATGTCTCCTTCCATCTTGAGTTTCATAGGATTCTGAATTTTTCGAACCGGTAGCTCTGATACCACTATTGGGAAACAACGGTATTTGTTCCCTCCTCTGCTAACCCAAAATGGGCACTATGCGGAAGCGTAAAAATAGAAGTGTATGCGTAAGAAAAAAAATAACAACGGAAATTTTAACGTGGAAAATCCTCTCGGAAAAAACCACGGGACCTAGTCCAGAAAATTATCTCCACTATGAAAGTAGGATTACAGTGTTTCTCTCACTCTTTGAGGATCTCTCTATGTAAATCTCACCCTCTCGGATGGTATACAAAACTCTCACTTTTCGCTCACACTCACAATAACAGACTTTCTCTGTATAAATCTCTCACACAACCATCTCTATTTTCTTACTTCACTGTGGTTTCACTTCTCTCACGATAGTATTCTTCTTCTCTGATTTTTGGTATGTGGCTTCACTTCTTCTCAGTAGTTGCACACTGCATCTCAATTTATGAATTGAGAAAGTGCATGAGTCCAAAACAAGAGGCACTCATTTTCCGTAAAACCAGCAAGGTGTGGAAAATTTAGCAACTTTTGGGTAGTGGCTTTTTTGGTGGAGTGGAAAACATTGACCCTTGAAGTATGGTGGATGGGTCCCTTCTTTGTTTTATTCCAACAAATCATTCTTCTACATCAAAGATATTGTCACTAATTGAACCATTGTTGTTCTGTGTTGTTAATGTAGATTATGGCAATGCTTTTTAGGACCTGCCAATGGGACTGGTTTATTAATCTTAGTGCATCTGATTATCCTTTACTTAGACAAGATTGTATGGTGAGTGGCCTTATGCTATTCCATTAGGATTATCCAATTGAACTACATGAGTGTCCTAAAGAACAAAACAAACATATGAGAAACAACATTCATGTTTTGAATGTTTATTTTTGCTACGAACACTTTCTTTAACTATTTGCAACTATCTTACAAGTGTTGATTGGTGTGTGTGAACCATTTGAACCTTTCAGATCTCAACCAAGTGTTTTCTGAGTTGCCAAGAAACATCAATTTCATACAGCATAACAGTGAACTATGAGTGACATTGCTCCTTTATTTGATTTGTTCAAAGTTATGATCTTAATGTTCTAAATACCCCATTTTATAATAAATCATAAATTTGGTGGGAGAAAAGAAAACATGCATAGAACAAAGTTATGATCTTTTAAGCTCTACGCAGGTTTTCTTTTCTCCCCAATCTCTTTGTTCTAGTGCTGTTATGTTAGTTTTTAAGGTTCTCTTACTGAATTGAAGATTCGTATATTGGTTGGTGTTGTTACCTAGGTGCATCCTTTGAGTGAGTAGATAATGTGCTAGTCAATTCTTTAGTTAATATACTTTTCCACCTAATGAAATGGTACAAAATTGATAGGCTTTGAGTCATAAATTTTTGGACGGTGCAAATTACTTTGTCTAATATTAATAGTTATATTACCTTCCTTAAATCATGAAATGGTGCAGTGAAATTGGCTATACTTTATAGACCATTGGTTTAGTTTTGTTGTACCGTGTATGTTTTGGATTCAAGTGTTTATTCCTCTTCAGATGGGTGCAACCAATACTTCTTTTAAAACTGTTTTGTGTAGTGTGCTTTAATTAATAGGCGATACATCATCATGTTTTGGTGCATTCTTTTACTTGTTTTAAACTTTTTGGCTTGTGGCTATACCATACGTTGCATAAGTTGCATTCTTCCACTATCTATTGCTGCTGCCATGATTTCTGCCATCTGATGCATTTATCTGATATCAATAGTGTGTTTAGACCTTTTTTTGGGGTTAAAATATTGTGGTGTAAGACTGCTTCAGTAGTGTAGTCTCTCAATTGCTTCTCCCAAACTTTGAACTTTGTTTTGTCCTAGTGTGGGTGTTGCCAGACCCTACTATTTCTCTTCTATTTTTTAAATCCTTGGTTATTAAGTGTAGGTACTGCCAGACACCCTACTATTTCTCTTCTACTGCAACTAAATTCATCTTGTATAACTGAACAATTAGTAGTACCATTATATGATTCAAAGTTGTTTAAGAATACCAATTATAAATGATGATATAAAATGATAGGGTTATGGATCTTCCATAACTTTTAATTTAAAATGTTAGAGTTTTATACAGTGGGTTTTGGCCAAGTAACCTCATATAATGTGTGCTAGCTTAGTTTATTTGAGTTCAAGGCACCAATGATTTGTGAGGCTTGTAAGCATGTTTTGTGTCCTAATTAAGTACTGTTTGATGTTTTGACTTGTTGTTATAGGTAGTTTATTTGACAGGTTTTTAGGTAATTTATTTTCTAATTTTTTGCTTTTATCAGTTTTGATTTGTTGGTTAACAACTTTGAAAAATCTTGTTTGACATGTTGGATGTGACATCCTAATAATATACGGCATGCATATATGATCTAGACGTCATCCATTATAATAAAAGAAAGCAGTTAGAGATGTACTTGAAATATTAGGATTACAGTTATCCTTAAAATAGCAGATAATTTTAAACTTAAAGTGCTAGAAAGTATTTCAAAATAACTTAAGCTGAAAGTATTCCAAAAGGACATAAAAGAACTAAGAGAGCTCTAGAGAGTTTAGATAGTAGCATCTTCATTTTCTTCCAAGACATGCTCCAGGGAAACCTCATTTTCCTCTGCTCACATCCAAGTGGACGATCATTGCAAAAGAAAGACATACGCAAACATGGTACAAACACAAGCAGTGCAAGAGTGAGCTAATTATATAAAAGCATGCAATTAACAATATATAACATACCAGAGCAAACTCAAAACAGAACAGTTTAAGGCATACATCCTATCATGTTATGATCTAGACAGGACACGTCCTGACTTTAGAATGAAAGTCGAGTTATGGCGGGTCTTGCACTCGTGGTGACTTATGAAACTTGGGTTTCCCACCCTGCCACACTCACGAGGTTAGCCTATTTCGGACCTTGAAGACTAAGACCTCCTGCTACTCCTCACCACATGGTTCAATCTCTCTAAGTGAGCATGATTGACATTTGGAGTTTCAGGATGACCCCTAAGACTGAGCTCCTACTATTATTCTAAAACACTAAGAACCTCACCATGAGATTCTACACATTTGATACTTGATTTAACACTTGAATCATACTTGTACCACTTCATGCTCTTGTACATTTCACCACAAACCACACACCTCTGTTACCAGAATAATCATTCATAACATTGTAAAATATACTCCCAAACATGTTCCTCAAACCAAACAAGTTCAACTTAAAACAACAAAGCAAACCCAAAAGAAATGAATCAGGAACAACGTTTTTCGCAAAGTGCACAACACTCGCACAGCGCACCACGGTGCAAGGCAAACAACAAAAATTCGCACAGTGCACCACCCTTGGTGCGCTGAGCGAATTTTCCTATGGCTTGAAAGCAAAAATTCGCACAGCGCACCACCCTTGGTGCGCTGAGTGAATTTTCCTGACAGCAAAAATTCGCACAGCGCACCACCTTGGTGCGCTGAGCGAATTTTCCTTATGGGAAAGCTTTTCAGCTAAAATTTTTATAGTGCACAGGGTGCGCTATGCGACTCTGCATAATCTGCAGAACGCATGATTATGCAGAATCATGCGACTCCCACCCCCAACCAATTCCAACCTAACTTCTAACACCCCAAACACGTGATTTGTACCTATATAAACTTGTCTAGATGGATTTTAATAATTATACAAGGATTCTAAAGTGAATTAGGCTTGAGATCAACACTAAAACACTCAATCTCATAACTTAGGGGCTCCAATTCAATTCTACCCATTCCATTAAGTTTTAGACCAGTTTTATGAACCTAATAGGTCCCCATTGACTTGTTTAGACTACCTAAACAGACCAAATGCACCAAATACTCCTACTGCCCAAGATCACTCCCTCACTTCCCCTTAGCCACCCAAAGTGTTTCCCAACTACGAAGTTGTTTATTTAATTGCTATAACAGTAGAGATCTCACTTTCCCCCAATTGGTCACCGAAGAGGACCCATATGTCTGAACACATCAGACTCACCTTCGATGCCAGCATATATGACTAGGCACAATTGACTGGACCAGGCTAGGGTTGCTCTATGATCAGGGATGTGCCAACTCAGGTTTTTAAGGTTCCTCTATCCTACCAACAAAGAAAGGCTCTCACCAAGTTTTAATCGATTCATTTAAGTTACCTAAACTAGTCTGTTGTACTCTAGACCTTAAATGCCCAATTTTTATATTTTACTTCCTCTCACAGAAATATGAAACAGTACCCATGCACCCAATTACTACCCATAGCTAGTTAAAATCTCACCCAAGACCTTTCCAAAACAAAGGCAATCACAGTCAATAACTCATTCCAGCCAGATTACATTCATTAACAATATACAGGAATCAATCACAGGCTCATCACTTTGTGCAATCCAGTTCATACCAAATCAAATACTTAAAACAGTAACAATACATTCTCAACAGTACATCATATTTTTGATTCAACATGCATAAAACACTAAAACAGATACAACCAGGACAATAATTAGCTCCCCTTACCTGGAAAGCTTAACAGTACAACTTGCCAAGAGTGTCCTAAGACCGTACCCACACAGTGTTGATCTCACCGAACCTACAAATCACCAAATTAGTAATAGAACATAGCTCTTAGAGCTCGAATGGACAAAGAATGGAAGGAAAACACACGAGGCACATGAAATCAGCAAGGTTGTATGCCCTAACTCAAGAATAGTGAAGAGAAAAGGGGGAAATCTACTTACCAGTCGAAATGAAGAAATGTTCGGTTTGAATAGAAGTTCTCTACACCAGCAATGATTTGGCAGAACCCAATCAAAATTTGAACGACTCAAGATTCTGGAAATGTAAAGAAAAGGTAGAGAAAATATTAGGGCAAGGGTTTTAGAGAGAGAGAAATTTTCCAACAAATGAAGATTCTGACTTTTGGAAAAGAAAAACCTTCCTCTAAGACTGAGAAACTCTATGCTTATGGCCTGGTTGTCCCAAATCATAAGACTCAATGATCCTAAACTTATTTTCAGGTCTCAACATTTGACACTGTTTCTGTTTTTACAATTTAATTTAAAATAAAATTTATCATAAATTTCAGTTAACTTGAAAACTACTCTAATTTATTTTATTAACGCTGATTGCCATAAAATCAACTTCGTTTCCTAAGTAAATTCCAAACACAATAAGTCATATTTGATATATCAAAGTAATTCAATTTATCTAATTAAACAGTTGTATATATTATTAGCAAATATATAATTTTGATAACACTATGAAAATACATTTTTTTAGTATTTATTAATGTTGGGAACTAATATTAAAATAAAAAAAAATAAAACATGGGCTGAAAAAGAATGAAAGGAGTAGTAAAATAAATAGAAGTAACAAAAATGGGTGTACGGTCGCAGGAAACAACGTCGAAATTCAGTAGTTAGGAAACTTTTCAAACATCTCATTTTCGAGTTACCGTCCAATTTTGTATATAAGAAATGCCACAAAAATTCTTAGTTCACTGTGTGAAATGAATATTTGTCTTCCGATAAGACTTATTGTTTATTTATAGCAATGTTAAGTAACCAATTGGTACCAAACTTATAGATAGATAAATATGAATAAGAAAGTAGAATAAAATTATTATAAAAATAAAAAATTGACTTGAGAAAATAATTACCTTAATTTAATAAGTCTTTTAAATACACGAAAAAATTATTAAAAGATTTACAATTTTATAATATATATATATATATATATATATATATATATATATATATATATATTAATTATAAAGTATTTCGAATGTAGGCTCAATGTTAATTTTTCGATTTTTGACGTGTTTATCTAAGGTCTGAGTTCGTTTGTTGAGATATCTTTCATGCATCCAAATCAATCAAATGGTACATGTAACAAGTATTTCTATGTTAAAGTGAATTTAACTTGGACAAATAAGAGTAAATGTTATAGTTAACGAGTGTAACCTACTTTCTTATCTCAAATATTTTATTTATAGGTTTTGTGGTGGATTTAGGACTAAAGTTGTTTTCATTATAGTTCAAACATGAGTAATCAACTTTAACTTAATTGGTTTTAGAGAGTTGATTTTCCTTATACCTATTCAGATATACCAGTTTGATACAAAGTCGAATGGCCTCTTAGTGACTCTTTAAGCTTAATGGCTTGTTCAAGAGATTAATGATTAACAGTCCGATGTAATGCGTGGTCGTCTAGTTTATTTGGTGATCATTTGAACTTAATTTCCTGTTTGTCGAATTGGTGTTTAATCATCCAATTTGGTACACAACTATCCAAGTTCACTGGCATATTTGTCGAATTAGTGTTTGATCATCTAATCTGGTGCATGATCACCCAAGGTTACTGTTTATCAAATGATTGATTATCCAGTCTATTACACGACCGTGTAGACTTATTGACCTATTTGTCAAGCTAGTATTTAATTATCAAGTATATAATTGACTGTTTGGATTATAACTGGTTGAAGCATACCCACACTAAGAAGGTTTGCAATTATGGATGTACATTTACTAAAAAAATATTATTTTTCTGTTTGATTCCCAAAGTAAATAGATTGTTTCATAAGAATACATGTTCTCTATTATTACTCGCTTATTTATTATCTTACTAATAATTAAAAAAGTGATTCTTTATCCAAACCGTTTGGTGGTTAGAATTACAATGCAAAATAATCAAATTGGTTTGGACTTGAAGGTTCTAAGAGACCTAGTTATTTCCAGCCTCACAAATGTCTAAGTTGTCATAATCAACTTGGTTTGAATGCATGTCTTAGGTAAACAATCGGTTTTAAATTTTGGTGCAAATTTACAAACCACTAAATCATCCTACCATATGTTGGCTACCTAATATTTTCCTCTCCACTCCAGCTAGTTAACACACACATACATATATTATATTCACCTTTTGTATATTGAAAGCACCATTTTTCTAGTGATAAACTCTGCAATAAACAATTTCAAAAGAGGGTCTCCATGACTAAGACCAAGAGACTTCTCACACTTTTCCTAAGGTTCCTTGCCATTGGAGCAACAATAGCAGCAGTGATTGTAATGGTGACAAGCCATGACTCTACTCAGGTCCTAAACCTGACCTTCACTGCCAAATATAGCAACGTCCAAGCATTCAAGTGAAATCCTGCTTTTTTCTGTCTGTTTCTCTGCTGTGTCTTCAAAATACACCGATTTTGATAGCTGCGAAAACATAACCATACAAACTTTCCGAAAATTTGCTATGTGTAGGTTCTTTGTGATAGCAGAAGCCATAGCATGTGGATACAGCATAATTCTCCTTTTCGCATGTTCCAAAACTTCACTTTGGCGTTTGGTTCTGATCCTGGATGTGGTAATATTATACATCAGCAACCACCACTGTAACGTGTAATTGAACCTCTTTGAGTCGTAACAAAAACTAACACATCATTTTGATCAGGTGATAGCAATGCTACTCTCTTCAAGTGTGTCAGCAGCACTGGCAATAGCTCATGTGGGCAAGAAAGGCAACACTCATGCTGGTTGGTTACCCATTTGTGGACAAGTTCCTAAATTTTGCGACCATGTCACTGGAGCTCTTGTTGCTGCTTTCGCCGCAGCTATAATATACTTTCTGCTTATTTTTTCTTCGCTTTACTCTGCGCAGAACACCCTCTTCCTGTAAAACTAGCAATACATTCAATTCTTTTCTTGTTTCTACGTACCTATGTAGCATCTTTTCGTTCTAGCTCTAGCCCCTTTACTCTCTTTCTACTGATTTATTAGTTCACAGATAGATAAATCAATATCGTTGCACTGATTCATGTTAATTGTCTTAATTTTATTACTCATCATTGATGTGTTTGTCACCGACCAGATTTTTTGCTTTAAACTTTTTTCTACCGTACTTTAATTAAAATTCAACTCCAAACTTCATTTATCACAGACAATAGTGAGAGTGAGTTTCGTTTCCTTTAAGAGAAATCAAATTGAACAAGTTATTGATTCCACTCTGCAAAGATAAAAACTTGTTAAGAGGAGATATCCTTTTCCTTAGGTTCAAACAAAGATTAAGCATTGACAAAGTAATTTTTTTTAATATTTAATTAAATTCAACTTGAAATTCTAATTTGTAAGACTTTTCTTCCGGAATTTGAAATCATTGGTTAAACTAAATTAAGGTAGTTGATGGAGGGAAAAAAAGGAGGAAGAAAATCTGCAGAATACGAAGCAGTGGTAAGTGCAGGCCGGCATCTTAAACGCCTCCAACAAGCGCACGCTCACCTGGTGGTGACGGGCTGTCACCGGAGCCGCGCTCTGCTGACCAAGCTCCTCACGCTATCGTGCGCCGCGGGTTCCATCGCCTACACTCGCCGCCTCATCCGCTCGGTCGCCGACCCAGATTCTTTTCTCTTCAATTCCCTCATCAATGCCTCTTCAAAATTCGGTTTTTCTCTCGATACCATTCTCTTCTACCGTCGCATGCTCCACTCTTGCATTGCCCCTTCTAGCTACACCTTCACCTCCGTCATCAAGGCCTGCGCCGACATCTCCCATCTCCGACTCGGCACGCTTGTTCATTCCCACGTTTTTGCTTCTGGGTATGTTTCGGATTCCTTCGTCCAAGCCGCATTGGTCACGTTCTACGCGAAATCATGCAAACCTCGTGTTGCGCGGAAGGTGTTCGACGAAATGCCTCAGAGAAATATCGTTGCTTGGAACTCCATGATTTCGGGATACGAGCAGAACGGGCTTGCCCGTGAGGCTGTTGAGGTCTTTAACAAGATGCGTGAGACCAAGGTCGAGCCTGATTCCGCGACATTCGTTTCGGTGTTATCCGCTTGCTCTCAACTGGGGTCGCTTCATCTGGGGTGTTGGATACATGAGTGCATTGTTGGGAGTGGGATTACAATGGACGTGTTTCTTGCTACCTCGTTGGTGAACATGTTTTCACGGTGTGGTGACGTGGGGAAAGCACGTGAGGTTTTCGATTCGATGAACGAGGGGAATGTTGTTTTGTGGACCGCTATGATATCAGGGTACGGGATGCATGGTTACGGTGTTGAGGCAATGGAGGTTTTTCGTCGAATGAAGGCACGTGGGGTGGTACCTAATAGTGTTACTTTTGTTGTTGTGTTATCTGCATGTGCGCATGCAGGGTTAATAGATGAAGGTCGTGCAGTGTTTGCAACCATGAAGCAAGAGTATGGTGTGGTGCCAAGCGTGGAGCACCATGTCTGTATGGTTGATATGTTGGGGCGAGGTGGGTTGCTCAATGAAGCATACAAGTATGTGAAAGGACTTCGACCTAAGGAGCTTGTTCCCGCAGTGTGGACGGCGATGCTTGGAGCTTGCAAGATGCATAAGAATTTTGATATTGGTGTGGAGGTTGCTGAGCATGTCATAAATGCAGAGCCAGAGAATCCTGGCCATTATGTGTTGCTATCTAACATGTATGCGTTGGCTGGGAGGATGGATAGAGTGGAATCGGTTAGGAAGGTGATGATCCAAAGAGGCCTTAAGAAGCAAGTGGGTTACAGCACCATAGATATAGATAACAGGAGTTATCTTTTTAGCATGGGTGACAAGTTCCACCCTGAGACCAATGAAATTTATCGTTATTTGGATGAGTTGATGTGGAAGTGCAAGGTTGCAGGCTATGCACCTGTGCTTGAGTTGGCGATGCATGAGTTGGAAGAAGAAGAAAGGGAATATGCCCTCAGATACCACAGTGAGAAGCTTGCAGTGGCCTTTGGGCTGATGAAAACTGGTAATGGAGTGATACTAAGGGTTGTCAAGAACCTTCGCATTTGTGAAGACTGTCATTCAGCATTTAAGTTCATCTCTGTTGTAACGAATAGAGAGATAATTGTTCGGGATAAGATTCGTTTCCATCATTTCAGAGAAGGCTCGTGTTCTTGTTTAGATTATTGGTGATGGAATTTAAACCTGCCTGAATCTCATTATTAGTTTTATTTACTAAAGATGGTAACAACGAAGAGTACTACTTTATAACAACACATTACGCATTGCACATACTAATGAAAATAAGTCAGTGGGACATAATGGCCTTTTAAAACAAACTGTTATAAATTTATGGTGCAGATGTGAAGACATTAAAGTCTGGAAGCATTATCCACCATTATGAATAAAGACAACGAGAAAAAAGATGTTAAATACTTTCTAGAAATCATAAAATGCCCTGTAAGAAATTATGTTTTATCTTAAAGATTGAATGAAGTATTTTCATGTAGGTGGTGAATGTTTTTCTGTCATTTTTCTCTTTCATAATTTTGTATATTTATGTCTCAAACAAAACAGATTATCTCAAAGTAACAACAATAACTACCAAAGGATTCTTCACTTAATTCTCCACCTCTTCATTATGTCATAATACATTAGTGAGTCATCATTAAATAGAGAGAAATACAAAGCAAATCACTCCAATAGTTGTATTTCTTATTCCATTTTTTACTTCTAGAAGCTATGTTGTATAATACATGCACATATCATAAGCACACATATGATACTCTTGATCTTTTTATCAGCAGTAGCATAGCACCAAACCACAAGGTTGGAGATATTATACAGATATGTAAACGTATAAATATTACACACAAGATTGGAATATCTAGGTCGGGATTTTTGGGTAGTTACTTACAACTTTGTAAGTAAAGTTACTTTTGTAAATTAACAAACTGACTGCAATCAATTCCTTTATCACAAAATGCCTCTACAAGCTTGGGGAAGAGCTTAGCAAGCATAATTTTAAATCCTGCTGAAGTTCCCTTCAGGTTTTCATGTTCAGATTTCCCAGTACCAAAAACACATCCAATGGAAGCTCCTTCAAGACATGCCTTACAAGCAAGAAGTATATTTTGGGAGCGGTTTCTGAAGTGCTCTTGCACCAGTGCTTCAAAATGCTGTATTAATCATCATTGTCAGTTGCAAATCCAACAATATAATTACATTCAAAGATTCAGATGGACCATTTTTTTGCACCATAATCTTGTAACTGGTCTATATACAGGATCCAAACCCTGGAATCCTCATTGCAATTAAGTAGAATAAAGTTGATAGTGGAAATGAAAACCTACAAAAACTTAAGTGATGCCGGGAAGTATGAGTGAGTACATGGAAATCATGGACACAACAACTAGTTCCGATCCCTTTGAATATAGTGGAACATATCTTTGACCAATTAATCAAGTTTATCATTTAAATATGCACCACATCTAGTTTGTGATATAGTAGAGTCGTATGCCTTTGTGTGAGTGTTCCAAGACACACCTTACTGGCATGTTATACACTACTAGTTAAACGAATGGTCAACATATAACTAATGCAGAGAAAAAAATTGATGAAAAGAATAGTATATAAGTAATAGTTTTACCTTTGGTGGCTTTCTTAATACATACATCATCGATTTGGTTGTGACAAGGAAAGCATTTTCATTGTAAGTGACTGAGTTTTTCTCTCCCTCAGCCCTGCCAATTTGTTGGTCATATCCAGCCTCGTTGAAATAAGGCTTCTCATTAAGGACAAGTGCCTGTAGAGAGAGAAGGACTTGGAGAATTGTGGAGGCTCCAGGGTTCCACACTTCAGTGCCAGTGCCTGTCCAAGTGTTAAGGAGACTCAGACAGATTCTTCCTGACTCATACAAATTAGGATTTAATCGGAGGCCTCCAGAATTGTAGTGCACCATCTGCATGGGATTTCAAGAGACCATGGTGGAAATGAACAAGGGTACTGATGCATGGATCACAAATGAAAATAATTAACAAGCACTGCAAACTATATTTAAAATCTTACCGGTGGTTCATTGGGATACTCTGGAGGGAAGCATATATCAAAAAAGAACAACCCCTCCTGATAAGGGGTTCCCGAAGCACCCACAATAGCTGCTCTCATGAGATCCATTCTTTCTTCAAAAACACGAACATAAATAGTTTCTGTTTTGATCAACAAAGATTGTAAGTGCATTTGCCGAAATTGCATACAACTTACTTTTCCAAACATTCATTTTGTCAAGTAAATGAAGTATTTAATACATGGCCAACATGAAATCACTGTATATAAAAGAATGTGGTTCAAAATAATGAAGATAAAGTATGCACCAGGAAGATTTCTCTCGAGGATGCTCCATTCTTGCTGAACCTTTTTCACCCAACCTCTTTTTACCTACAAAGGAAAGATAACAATTAGTCTAATATATCAATGAAAGGATTGCTTGTAATTGTGTATCTTGTATACAAGTGACATGAGTACTCTTTTTTTATGGTGAAAACATATCTTAGTAAGAACAAAATCACTAAGTAATAATGAAAAATATTTTCTAAAATAATTTTAACGTTATGTAATGCAAGTGATGAACAGTTTCTAACCTGTGATATAGACAACCCTTTTCCCTCATCAAAAAAATGGTGATCAGGGCAATTTTCTATCACATCGAACTGCTTGAACTGGTTTGGACTGTTGGTGTCTAAAGAAAATGGAAACAAATCATTCTTCTCACAAGTCTTGATAATTTCAGGATATGAACTTTTGTCTTCAGTAGATTGCAGCTCAGTCATTGGATGTTGTTCAGCAAAGATATCACAAGTTTCCAAATCTTTCTTATCTACAAAATCGTATTCATTCTCTTTTTCAAATGTAGGTAACGCGGAAACTGCTCCTGAGAGTAAGGCTCCACTGAGTGTTTGGAATATGCTGGCTTTAATGCTGGTGAAAAGTTCAAAGGCAGCTCGAGGAAAGGAAAAAGAACTACATTCCCCAATATTCTTTTCACCATTCTCTCTACTAACATCACCATTTAATAGGTCCTGATCATATACAAATGTGATACATCAGTTTATAATTAGGCACTTGCATTGACTCCTCCCAGTCAACAGTCAATTGTTGAAAGATGTAATTTAGGATCATAATTGACATCATAATTTCCAATTTAAACTTTTTTGAAAAAACTAAAAAGGAGTATAAAAGTTTCCTTATTGTTTTATGTTGCTACATTAACTACCTGACTTTTTACTATAATTTCCAAGTTTAGACTTCTGTGTCTTAAATGTTTCAATTATATAATGCATTCTAGAAATGCTAGTAATGCACAACAACAAACATAAAACACTAGGGTGCACGCAGAGCTGAAAACATGTACTAAAGAAAAAACAAAAGTGGTCCTCACCTTTCCGTTCTGGTCTGAAGACAGACTCTCATGTTCAATCATCTCCCGAGTTAACTCTTCAACATTTGTCTCATAAGGAGTGGTGGCTGCAGTTGAATCTTCATGTTTCTCAATTCGAAGAATTTCATATGGTGCTACCTGTTGGGAAAACAAAAATGATTCTTACATTACTTCCACAAGATGAAAAACTACAAAATGTGTGAATTGTAATAGAAAATACAAAAATAATTTTGGGAAAACTATAAAAGTAAAAGTACTACAGGTAAAACATTTCTGTTTCACGACTAATCAACCACTTGAATGTTGGTTACTTGAGCAACACGTGATAACCCACATTGTATATTTCTGGTAAAAGAATCACTCTTTGAAAAATATATCACCAATTATTCCTTTTTAATCATTCTTTAGTGGCCAATATTGGTGCAGTCCAAGTTCCTTAAAATCATTAAATATACAATGTGTAGTCCAAGTTTAGTTGCTGCACTTATCAAATCCACATTTTTTATTATGAAGAGTTATCACTTATAATTCCAAAAGCTGTAGAAAAATCATTATAAACTAATGTCAACTACATAAACTAACATGTAGTAGTATACCAAGGTTTCAGCTCCGAAACAGAGTCACATACAGTAGTAAATATCCAGATAGGACCACTTATTATCTGTCAAACTGTTCTCCTAGATAATTAGATATGGAAAGCATACATTTCATGAGTTCTCTGGTACCACATTCATCTAGCAGCTGCATAAACTACATGAATAAAGTAAATTGTATATCATACCTTAGTTGTGAAACCAGTTGCCCATGTCACCTCCACATTGCCATCTTTGAAACCAGTAACATTGCCAATACAGGACATGAAATAATTATCAGGGAACTCATCCTGATAACCTATTTGGTTCCCATTTTTGGGAACAGCCTCTGCATTCACGTCTGTCACTGATTTTTCTGTTTCTTTATCAGCTTGGTTGCCAAGCTGTTTTTGAGCCGCTTTGAACATAATATCACCAAAAAAGCAGGAGTAATCTGGGTGCTCTACAAGTTCATATGCACTCACAGTTTCCTCCAATTTTTCTCCAGTCAAATTATCTGGGTTGGATATGGAAATAGTTTTCCATTGTACCTTTACAGTACGCTCCTTTGCATCCATACATTGGACAACACCCCATCTTTGACTTCTACTTTTAAGAGGATAATCAGAAGCACCTTTTTCTAGAACAAACTGGTGTGGCCAAAATTCATGATTGTTTATAACATTCACAGGCAGTAAATTCTCTGGATCCAACCCCAAAGTATTTTCACCATTTTGCCACAAAACATTAACTTTGGTCTTTATCTTCCCAATTATAAACAACTCACCAATGTGAGAGTTAAAGTTATTTCTCTTATACTCTCTGGACACACATTGCTCCATGGTAAGATCACTTATAGGTGGATTCTGAATAGCCTCTTCCTCTTGATCTACAACTGAAAGCATGCACCAATCTCCAAGGTGCCAGTTTGCATTCGAAAAACAAGATAGCACAGTCAAATTTTCAGAAGCTTGCCAGCATTGAGGAGTGCTCACACTCACATTGCAACTCATAAGAACAGAGGAAATCCAATTAACATACACCATGCCTGCTTGCACAGCACAAACAGTTCCTTCATCACGATTGCGCTTCCAAGTATCACACAGCCATCTAGTTGGTTTAGAAGCATTGGGGGACTTAACCTCTACTCTCTGCCCAGGATAGTATGGATACTGTGAATCTTCAGGAAAATTACCAGTCAGTGGTAAAATTTTCTCTCTTTCCAAGGCGGTGATATCACATTTATCTCCATCATCAAATAATACAGTGACTTTGTCTACCACCCTTTGAACTCTACCAAGCCATGGCCCCTTAATTACATAATCACCTTCTGAAATGGAGCTAATCCTCAAAAGCTTCCTCGAGTTTACATTTTTTATTACTTTTCCTTTAACATTTTCCAAATCCACAAACACATCAACACTTGTTACCCTACCCATTTGTCCAGACAGGTCAGACAAGGAGCAGACCACATCTCCATGAACAAATGCTCTCTCAAATGAAAGAAAATCATCAATCCTTCCAATGGTTTCCTCTAAACTTGATAATATACTCTGAGCTTTTCCACCATATAGAAAATCCATTTCCTCTTGATCCTCACTGCTGTTGCTATCACTGGAAATCTCCCAGTCTGAATCACTAATCATAGGATCCATCAATTATATACCTGTCATAATATTTGATAGTAAGATCAACAAAGTTATTCAAAGTACAATACATTAATATGATAACATGGAAATAGGGAAGAAAAACTGTTAGTCCATGTGTGGAAACTCTTACCAGATTCTGAAATAGATAGAACCAGAATTATTTTGGGCTAAATGGTATCTTGAGAAGAAAGGGCACAAACTGTTAATTTAGATGTAGAATTCAATCCTGTAGTTTTGTTATCTAGAATGAGACCTATGCATGAACATAAACAAATTAGTAAGCCATTTTCACTATTCAGAATGTTGATGAATATAACTTTTAATTGTACACAAATTTTAATATATTCACCAATGAGTAAATGAATACTAAAAAGTAAATAGGGAGTCAAGAAGATCCTTACCATCTCAAGAAAATTGAAGCATCAAACCCCAGTGTGTGGATAGTGATCACGAAACTTTTGCCACTTTTGCCACTATTGATTTCAATGGATAACTGTTGTAGTACAAAATATTTCTAATTGATACTGATTTTAGTCACAAACAATTTCTCCAAATGATTATTCTGAACGTTGAAACTGGAGAGCTGAGGCCAAAGGAGATTTTCCGAGGATAATACAACCCAATCTTGATCTCTTTTTGCCTATAGGATTATAGGAATCAAGGACTCCAAAATGCCAAAGGAGATATGCCCAACTTGAACGGAATTTTCACAGATGTAACCTTGGGAAGAGACTTACAAGAACAAAAATGTCTACTATTGGGTAGTTTACTGGAAGAGAAAAGTCTAGCTATTGGAGGAAACAAACCAAGATAATCCAAAAGTTGCCAAAGGAGATTTGCCCCCAAGAACGGGTGGAGTTCCTAGTGAAATTACCTCTGAATGATAATACTCATTTTTTGAAAGCTGAACGATATTTTAAGAAGGCAAAAAGTGTTTTTCATATATTTTTACTACTTGAAATCTAACCAAAGGAAATTAAGAAACTTTTGCCAAAGGAGATTTGCCCAGTAGAACTGAATCTTAAATAACTGCTGGAAGAGAGCTTCGTGTTCTAAGAGTGAGGGTTACACTAACAAAGGAGATCTTCCTCCACAATAATTCCTGACACTCTATCAGGTCTGTCTGGTATCAAAAGAAATTGGCTAATATCCTGGACCGATAAGATTTCAGAGTTGTAGTGAGGATTTAGCCATTCAACACAAACATTTTGTGCTCCTTGATTCACAGGAAAATGGAAAATTCAGGACACAAATGTCATTGGCAAAAGTGCTTCTATCACTAGATCCTTTCTTTTGAACCTGCAACAAAATGAATTGTAATTACTTATTCTAACCTTTTACCTTTTACATTATGAAAAAAAAAATGAGAATGACAAAAGAATGAGATTGCAGATAGCTCAGCTGACTACTTTAGACTGTAGCAGCATAGTTCAGGAGCCAAGAGAAAAACCAGGATTGAGATAAACTAGAGAACTGCTCTCAATGAATAAATATGTTTGGTTGCACATCAAATAAACAAAATCGAAAGGCATATTAAAAAATAGGAGAATTAGCAAACTTTTAAGGAAAAACAGTTGCACACAACTCATGGGTATTTTTCACCTCAAACTTCATGATAATGAGAAAAATCAATCCCCACCGTCTCTAGTTGGCTTTGAAAAAGACAGAAAAAGGAAAAGTGGCATAACCTATCCATAAAAACAATGATAATGTATAATTCATTAAAACCAAATAGAATTTGCCATAGTCAAATAACCTTAACTTCAGATTTTAATGAACCAAGGAATTCATTCGAAATAGCATCTAACGTAAATATGCTTCATAGAAATCAACCTTACTTAATTCGGCATACATTAGAATGACTTAACAGAAGAAAGTTATAATCTATTAACCTCAACCAACAAGGAAATAAAAAAGAGAGTAAATAAGAAAACAAAGGGAAAGTACCTTTGCACATTTGAGAGGGTTGGTTCCACACAAAGTATAAACCCAAAAATGGTCCATGACTATAAATATCAAGTGAAGGAACTCCACACAGAAGAACCAAACAAATTGAAAGTATATTCTACTTCAAAAAATTTGCTTTCATCTTCAAAAATTTGTCTTACACTCCCTTCTTCTTAGCTAAGAATTTCAACCTTATTAGAAGAAGGAAGAGATGAATGTTGTTCAGAATTTCAGTAAAGCCTAGTTCCAGTCCCAGTTCCAGCATCCTCCATGTCACCACCAAGCTTAGAAACCATTGCAGAGTGACCCTCTTTCTCTCTGATGGCAAGGCTTATGATAAAGATGGGAACTTGTGTGTTAGTGTAACAAGTGGAGACTTTTTTTTACGTATAAATACTGTTACATATAAATTTGCCAATACACAGCAATTTCTTTTCATTAAGCAAAGATATCTCTAGTTTATTCTCCTGCATATTCTTATCGTGTTACTTTTCTAGCCAAAACCAAAGAATATCCTTGATGCTTCAAAACTGAGTGGAATGATTTTACATAAAAATGTAGCGTCTGCATGATCTAAAAGGCAAAGGGACAATCTGTTAAGAATGTTTGAAGAGACAAGTGAATCAATCTTTTTTTTCCTACTAATAGACAGAATATACTGCACAATGTCCTTGACATAAACAAAAAGGATATTAAAAGCCAATCAGCATGGTTATATGAACTGAACCACAAGAGTAGAAGACTTTCTTTTCATAGTTGCCAATATTTAAAGAATGTGACTTATGCACTGTCTAGTTGGAAAAGTAGAACATGCCACTAACTGAAAATGACCAACTCCTAACAACTTTTCTCTCTTCCCATTCCCATATGGAATTTTAAACCTTCTCTTTTCTTTTCTTTTATTCAGTGGACTCCAGATTGACAGTGCTTTTCGTACGTTGTTATGTTCTGCATATGGATGCTCAAGATTTGATTCCAAATTTCAATGACCTTTCATGATTGCTAGGTACCATGTTATGGAAAGATATGAAGCTTCTTCTTTTATATTAGTCAAGAATTGCATCAAAGTTTTGAACTTCTGACTTAACTGGCATAACCCATTTGTTTGTGCTCACCTTTTCTGGTTCAATTCCTGCCCTTTATTGCTTTACTTTTCATGTTGACAGCCAAGGCTGAAAAGTCACTAATTTCTTGGTTAAACCAATGGCCAATGAGAAATGCACCACAGGAACTTCTTGTTTCTGTTTACAAGTTTCTTAAGCATCATAACAGAACAATTATGCTCATAAGCACTAAGTAGATAGATTGATTTCAGTTCGGGGATAAACTTGATTCATTCACTTCTTATAGATGTTTAGAAGCTATTTCCGCACAATCTTAATCTCAATGATAATTAGTCAAAAATTAAAAATTAGAAAAGCCTTCATGTATGGTAAGAGTATATATAGATTGTTTAGGCAATAAGGAATATACACTCCCTCTATATATTTATTGTGCATAGAACTAGACATTCATGGATAGTCTCACAGCAGATAGAATGATATGTCCAACAAACACAAATTTCGTTAGGATAAACTCTAACTCATAACTTTGATACCATATTATGAAATGGACTTTAAATTTAACTCAATCTCATAAAACTGACTTGTAAAATAATATGTACATTCACATAGATAGTGTAAATTGATCTTATCTTTAGGCGTTTGACTTTCAAAATTCAAACATGATACCACTTTAGACTCACATTATTAACACATTTTCAACCCATAACCATAAAATAATAAATTTATGTGTCTTTTTTATGTATGATATTCAACTTTTTTATTTTTACCTGCTCATAGACTCCAGCACAACTTTCTGTTAGCCACTTTGATTCATATGTCATTAGTCATAAAACAAATTTATAATATACTCATGGATCTATGGTATTTGCTGATGATGCTAAGGCTTTATTTTTTCCAATTTGGCTCTCTGTCACAGTACATTATTTGCATAGTGGAATGCTTGCATTAACAAATAGGTAAAAACAGCACAAAAAATCCCTCAGGGGTACCATTTCGAATATTCACATATATACTCTGTCATATTGTTTTGGGTGTATGCAATATCATTTGCATACCATGATGTAAATCTCCACAGAATAAGGTGAAGGATCTTAATTGGTAGGGTTTGAGCCACCTGTACAGCATATAATTATAAACTTTTGAAATGGGTGTTTACGTGTCAATTTTGTCAGATGATGACACTCTTGGAAAATCATACTCCATCCATTATAAAATCATTCAAATTACTTTCTCTTTTTTATAGTGAATAAAATTATCTGAAAAGTAATATATTTATTATTGTTCATGTGCTGCTTAAACTACAGTCATAATATTGACAGATGAAGGTGACATGGAATTATTCTACTTCCCAATAGTGCACACCTGAAATGCATAATCAAAGGTCACAAAAGCGCTTCCACACGCTTTGAATTGACAATATAAATGTTTGTGCAGGAAAACATCACCTAAAAGTGCTTCCCAAATCATGCTTATCCTCAACCTGTTCCCTTTCTGAATTAACCAGAGGAAAATATAAGAGTAATTTTTATGTATTAATCTTGTAAAAGCTTTATAGTTTTAGTTTATGATTGAATGATCATTTTCAAGACAAACTGTTTACTGAATTAACATTAGAGTCCTCCTTCCATAATACTTAATTACCAGAGTGGTGAAAATGTTGGATTGTCGAGAAAGAAGTTCATCCAAAAATACAAATATTAATGAGATTTGAACTCAATTATATAAAAAATTGATATTATTTTCTATTCAAAAACTCATGACAATAGCTTAATGGGTTTTTCGTTTTTATATCATAATCTGTTTTCTCATAGTTGAATTTCCAAAATCTGTGATCCCATGATCACTTTAGGAATTGTAAACAACAAAGATATTAAGGGTGGCCACTCCAATGGCGAACAAAACCATGTGTAGCACTAAAAATGCAAGGTTGAGAACAAAGGAAAGGTCTGCGTCAACTACTGTAAAAACTGGTACCTTGCCTGTTTATTCTCCATGTCTAATAATTGAATAGGACTTGTTAATTAAGAAGACACTTAATGATTAAACACTGAAGAGGATCTTTTAGTCAAAGTATAATTACAAACAGAACTAAGATGTCTTTAAGAGAAAAATAGCACACTAATAATTTCAAAGTTCTTAAACTCTAATTTGCTTCCTCTTAATCCTAATTTTTTTTTTAATTTCATCTCAATTTTCATTAATTTTATTTAATTTTTTTTAATGTTTTTTAAATAATTAATTGACAGTGAACTGTTTTTGTCAGTTCGTAATGTTTTTAGTTTTTTAAATTCTTTTAATTTTAAAAAAGTTGTCCACAATGAAAACTTAACATCCTACATATCAGGATAAGTGTCAGAGTCAATATTTTACATATCACGTCTAATTTTTTAAAAAAAAATTAGAAAATGAAAATAAGATAGTAACTGTGAATTTCATATATATATATATATATATATATATATGAAATCTTAGTTTGTGATGGTGGCCCATGTTTGCTTTAGATAGATTTTGGACAAGGTTGAGTGACACAAGTCTAATCCAAAAATTTTAAAAGAAAAAAAAAGGGAAATTTATCTGCAAATGGTGCAGTGTGAAAACAAAAATAATGGTGACATGAACGGCATGTTCTTTGTAACCACAACCAACTGTAGCAGTAAATGAGATAAGAGTCCACTCTTAGACTCTTAGATCTTTTTAAGAATTTTATATAGCAGTGGTCGGAAGTGGAGCAGCTGTTGCAACATAAAGTTTATTAAAATAATCATAATCAGAAACTATAGTGGAACCCAAACTATTTTACAACTTTATTAGAAAGTGAGTTTTAATTTAACTCAATTTCACAAAATTGTGGATTTTTAACATATTTTCTTCACGTCAAAGTATATATATTTCGTACGTGATAATAGAAATTGGGTGGTCTGATATTGGCTCGACAATGGATAAAAACAAAAATGCCCACTTAGAATTCGTTAAGATAGGCTATAATAGAAATTAGGTGGTCTGATATTGGCTTGACAATGGATGAAAACAAAAATGCCCACTTAGAATTCGTTAAGATAGGCTTTAACCTGGCTCTGATACCATATTAGAAAGTGAGTTTTAACCTAACTCAACCCCACAAAATTGGCTTATAAGGTGAGGTTTGCACCTCACTTATATATTATAAATTGGTCTTATCTCTAGTCGATGTGGAACTTCCAACAAACTTCATTACTTTTTTTTCCCTCTACTATTTTTTTTTTCTGAATTAGGATGCTTTTTGCACGAACTTGTTTTTCATTGTTGTGAATTGTCACAAGTACACATTGTGTTTCGTTTTTCTTTAGATCTGTAACTTACTTAGAGTGTATTTGGAGTGTATATAGACTGAGATTAGAGGATCTGTATTGTTTTGTTAGAAATGGTTGTTTGATTAGGATTTGAAAATTTGTTTACAGATGTAAGAGGTTGAAAATATGAGGAAGGCTTAATTAGATTTTGAAATTTAAATAAGACTTACTTGAATTTTAAAATTTGATAAAGTTTTAATCAGATTTTAAAATTCGGTGAAGTTTTAACTAAATTTTGAAATCTGGTTCAAACTATGCTGAATTTCAAAATACGATTTGTATATATATATTTTTAATTTTATGTTTTTATATTTTTATCTAGATTTTAATATTTGATGAATTTGGTGTTTTAATATTTAATGAATTTGTTTGTCACATATATGGTAAGAACATGAAGTACATCGACATACCAAGGTAAGAGTTTTTTACAAGGTGAGCAGAGAAGGAGATTTATGGTATCATCTCAAGTAAGGCGACTTGAAGAAGCTAATGCTAATATCCATGAGGAGCATGAGGATTTTATTCAACAATAGGGTCATGTGGTTGAGCAACAAGAGGATGTTGCTCAATAACAAACAAAGTAGGTGGATTTTCAAGAGGTCCACATAGTACATCACTCATGACTCTATGTGGATCGTATTACATATGTGTTGTGGTAAGGCCAAGTTAGTACAGTACACTAATTTTAATGACTAATGAGTTGGTTGAATGAATTTTATATGTAATTATTTTCTGTAGGACCAAGGGGAGATCCTCCCATGGCAAAAAAAGTAAATAAATTTGGAACATCTCATGAGATAATTCAACATTTTGTGTTGAATTCTGGTTTGATGCCCCTGTGTGATATTTTCTACGATTACACCGACAAGGGTTTAATATTGGTATTAGATGGCATTTTGAGACAAATAGTTTTCATGTCCCGGTAGGTGAGATGACTATCATACTAGATGACGAGTCGACACTACTAGACCTACCTATAGTGGAGCTTTTGGACGTGGACCATGTGAGGGCTAGAGCTAAGATGAGATAAGTACATGGTTCCAAAGTTAGGCCCAACTGGTTGAAAGATGTTTATAATGAGTGTTGTGAGAAACAATAATGGGAGTGCACGAAACGAACATACTTGTTACATCTAGTTGGTTGCACTATTTTCATGAATAAGAGCGCCACCTCGATCCGTGTATCCTACTTAATGTTCTTCAGAGACTTGCACGCATGTGGCGGATAATGCCTAAAGAGTTGTTGTAGTGGCCCCACTTGTATGAATAACTTGAAGATGCCAGCTTTGCTGAGACAAAGAAAATGGTTAGATATCTAACTCTTACATGTACACAAATATCTTGCACTTTGATTTCCTTTATGTTTTCATTGTTCACCAAGTTTTAATTAATTTTTTTGTAGAGTTGGATTTATGAGCACTTCACTAGGATGGGAAGGAGGCATTTGTTGTTGACTTATGATGAAGACATACCTTGAACCGCACGCTTGGTGACAAGGAAGTAGGTTTCCAGCCTACTTAAGGCTATGACACATTTGGATGGACTAACATATGATAGGGTCATTTGGTGTCCATATGATAGTTGTCCACTTCTAACGATTATGATGTTTTTTGGATAGATTAGAGTTGGTTAGATGGTTCATCGACATCTTCCTAATTGCATGTTAAGATAGTTTGGATATGAGCAACCAATCTTGCAGTCATTAAATGTTGTTCCAAAGGCCGACATAACCACCATTGATGATTCTTGGTTGCACTTTCCGAATCACATATTGGTGAATGTGACACCTGCCTCATCTTCATCTGCTTGTGTTCAAGGGTACCTCTAATAGTTTAGAAGGGAATTTTATCCCTATGTAATTCCTGGTACCAACAATGACTAACCGAATCTTGCACCTTTACTTCGACGACATATTCCAGATGACGTGCCAATTCTTCGTAAATCACCATTAGAAACTGGTTTATTGGTATGTAACCGTACATTGTTTATGCGTTAAAGTCTATTTAGAATCTATGAGGCGCGTTATTAGAATCTTACAAACAATGATTTCTTGTCGTGATGTCAGTAAGGGTACTATAGTTTGGGATCGTACTAATGAGGTCTTACAAATAGTTCGTGCATCGTTGAAGAACATCCATCCAGCAATAGAGGAGGTAGACATGTATGTGACAAACGTTCATCATCATCTAAACAACAACCTCTTGTACTATGTATTTTGATGATTAGGACTTTTTATGTGATACTTGGATAAACAAAACCTTTTTTATTTATATAATTAAACAACTTTGTCCAATTTTACATACTTACTATAATAATGGAGAGGGCGTGAGGTTTTATATGCATGAGAGTTTAACGTTTTGGAATGAATTAACAATAATTATAGTGAGTGTTCATTTATACATTTGTTCATATTACACAAATATCAAGACTCAACCAAGTCTACATAACTGGTAGTAACACCCATTAACTCAACAAGTGTTTGCATCCTACTTACATAAAAAGATGGATCACGTCCACGCCTTGGGATAACAATGGGTTAAGGATATGATATTCATCATAGGTACCGAACAACCTTCTTGTAAGTGAACCTATAAAGTAAAAATTAGTAAATGAAACTTATTTTATAATGGAACAAAAGAATAATAACTTTACTTGCATGAAATGACATCCATTAACGTGTCCAACACATATTAATCGATGTTGTCTAATATCAAAAGGCAGTGTACTACATAGTGGGAAGATCATATAATTCTAAGCATATGAGAGACATACTAAAATGACATTTATCGATTTGCAATAGCATAACCAATGCCCGGTATAATCACCCACTTGTCCATATGAGCCTGTAAGTAATGAAAGAAATTGTTATGAAACAAAAAGGTAAGACATAATAAGTAAAGTCTCAACTAGAGCAACACATACCACTGATTGTGAAGTTGACTAGCAAAGACCTCCTTAGTTCTCCCAGTTGATCATAGCCTCCTAAAAGTCTTGCATATTCATCATACCACAGACTAATTTCTTTAAACAAGTCATGTCAAATAAGGAACCATGACTCTTCACCCACTTCCAACGAAGTAGCAATGCATCTATAAACATAATGACCATCATCTACGACATCAACAACATTGAGAATGTAAAGGTGACAAATGGGATGAAACTGATCTCACATCAGTACTCTTCTTCGTTGCACAGATTTAGCCTTAGATTTCACTTGTGTTTTCCGTGATGAAGATTCATTCATGGAATGCAAGGCCTCTACATGCCCAAAATATGAGGGGTCACACTTTGTAGACATTTCAATTTGCTAAAGTTTACTCTTATGTGCACCCTTCGTTTTAACTTTATGTAAGAAGGTACCATAGATGTGATTAAAGGACAAACAATTTCAAGTAACTTTTGCTTAATGTTCACTTTTTCTCCCATGTCGATCTTTTTTAAATGTTCTTGTACCATATCAAGTTCACGTTGAATGCATAACTCTAGTTGCAATTCATTTTATACAATATTTGAAAAGTTCAATCTGGTCCACATGATATAAATTTCAACTAAAGGAATCATCCCAATATCATATCATGCTAATTTAGAAGCACGGGTAAACCATCATAATGTGCTAATTCATAAGCACAGGGTAGACCATATGTTCATTCCAGAATGTATCCACACCTTTCACTGTCTCATCCTATATGTTTCACCAGATTTCAAAATCTAGTAAACTTTTAACTGGATTTCGAAATTTTGTAGTTTTCTAAAATGAATTTCTCTAGTAACCAAATTTTCAAATGTTTCTAACTGAATTTTAAAATTTGATTAATTTCTTAACTGGATTTCAAAATTCATTGATCTTATAAACCAACTTTCAACATCTAATTCGTTTTCTAAAACTTCCAAATACAACTAAACAAAAGCAAAACCAACTTATTTGTGATGAAGATGAACAGAAACACAGGAGCACCACCACCAAGGACCACCTACAAAACTCCAAGGACCACCAATTGTGGAGCACAAAGGAACCACGAACCACAAGAAGAAGAATGAAGCAGAGAACAAATAAAGGGGCTGCAGGAGTTCAATAAATATATTGGCTAATAATTAAATTTTGTATGATAAGCAGTAGTCACTGCTTATTTGTCTTTTTTTCATTTAATGAGAGCAAATAAAGTCAGCTTAGACTGCAGGGAGAAATGTTCGAATTGCAGGAGAATCACTCGAATGGGAAAGTGATGAAGCCCACGTGATGCCATCCCTAATTGTTATTAAATATTATAACCTCTTTTACTCAGTTTTCACTCAGTTTGGTTTTTCCTCATCAGCGTTATTGTTAGTGTATTTTCCTCATCAAGTCCAAGGCCAACCACGTTCCCTGTTTTTAATTTGCAATCATAATGCAGTCAGTGGATATGTTCAATCGCCATGTTGAAAACGTAAAACTCAAATAGATCTAACATTAAAATACAGGAGTCGTTATTGAATGAGACCTCGAAACCAGTTTAAGAATTGATTTCAAACATCCAATCGCTAGTTATAGCATTACAAAAGGGAAAAGAAAAATTGTGTAAAATCCTACAAAACCTGACCACCAAGTGGATGGTTGACTATTTCTGCCTAACATGAATTTGCAGATGCAAATGGAGCTTATCAGCAATACTCATGCTCCCTAAATGCCATCCAACTATCAAAACTTACTGACACAGAGAGAGCAGCAATAAGTGTCAACAGCTAAGCGGGGATAGTACATCCTTTTTAAGCAGAAACTGCTACCTTTTCCTGTTCTTTCTTGGCAGGTTTTGAAGGCTTTTCAGTCAATCCAACTTGAGGTTTCTCAATTCCCTGAATATCAGTTATCCTTAACTTTGTCAACTCCTGAAGATGATAAACATTCATCAAGTAGAATCAGTAGAAATAGTATTACATGAAAACAGTACGTGATTAAGTAATTGCTGTCCAACACACCTGTCGATGCCCTTTGGTTCTTCTGTAATTCTTTCTTCTCTTTTTCTTGAAAATAATCACCTTTGCATCTAGTGCCTGTTACAAAGGAAAAATGAGCACAAATGCAAGTGTATATATATAGAAAGAAAAACGAACAATACATTGGTTACAAAAACCAAGAAATATTTCATTATTGCATCACAATAGAATCAAAAAACTACTAGAAACAGCACAACTAAAATGCATTTTTGCAGTTAACACAGGAAAAGTGGCAGGGTGATCTTGGAAAGTGGGGAGCACACATAGATCATGATAAAAGGAATCCATAACGAGCAAACACAGTTCGACCAAGCCAAATCGCTAGGAGATATTTGACACTGAATCCATACTTCCATTTCAATTGAATCCTCAAAAAGACCAAAGTGGAAATCAACTTTTATACTTATCAGTTTTGGAAAATAAAAAATCATGAAGACAGAAAAGCTCATAAAAAGACTCATTTGCTTAGAGAAAATTATTTCCATTTTCATTATCCATTTTTATTTTCTGAAAAACAGTTTTCATTATCATTCTTCCAAAATTTAGAAAACTTGTTCAAAAACTTTAAAAGCTAAATCGCTAGAAAATCTAGCAATTCCATACTTCCATTTCAATTCAATCTTCAACAAGCCCACCAAAATGGAAATCAACTTTTACACTTTCAGTTTTGGATAAAAGTAATAATGAAGACAGAAAAGCTCATAAAAAGACCCATTTCCTTAGAGAAAATGATTTCCATTTTCATTATTCATTTTTAGTTTCCGAAAAATAGTTTTCATTATCATTCTTCCAAAATTTAGAAAACTTGTTTGGGTACTTTATCTTCAGTCCAAGACTCAACCCTATTACTAAACATTTCTCAGGAACCTTGGTTTTTCTTTGTTTTTCTCTTTTATAAGTTTGTCTTTCCATGTCAGTAGCCTCAAAGTTCACAAATATAAGAATTAAAATAGAACACTGCGAGTTCAGGAAACTGCTCTGCCTTTTGCCCAAGAGTTTGACCTGAATATTTTTCAAACTGTCAGAATGAACTTTTGAACATCATTCAATGTGTGTTTATTACCAAAAGTCACTGCTCAATATGTGAAAGAATTTTAATCATGCACTGAGGTATATACTCTCCTGCCATCTACTATTTACTCACCTTCTCCCCTCTCTCCTTATAGTCAAAGCAACACTTTCCATTAACGTAGGCTAGTTTAATTTCAGAAATTTGATTTGCTGATGATGTTTTGTTCAATTTTCGTTTCTTATCTTCAATTTACTTCATAGAACATTCATTCGCACACTTAATTTCACTTCCATACCACTCAATCATTTATACGAAACACACCTGCACTGCATCAGTCAAATACCCGTTCTCTGTTCCGCTGTTTCTGCTCTTCAATTAATATTTTACTATTTTGATGTCTCCAATCAATTTTAAATCCATTTCATGATGTCTTAGTATTAGATAGCTATGGGAATAAGTTTCACTGTAAAATACAAGTCTAGTTTCATTGTTGCATTTTATCAAACATCTTTGTTATTCACTGTTTTACATCATTTTAGCCACTGCTTTTATTCAGTTTAGGTTGATTATCATATATATATACATCTCACATGTTTATATACCACTTTCATGCATTAGAGTAGCTTTTACTTTTGCTTTTAGATAGATATATCATATATGTTTTCCCTCACTGTTAAGACACAAGTTCAGATTTCAATTCACTGGTTCACTACACTTTTAGTCATTTCCTAGGATTGATTCCCTGGTTGACCACTTTTCTACATTTAGAAGGGGGGAAATAGGTTTTGTTTGAATTCCTAGGAGTTTAACAACCCTCTTTACAAAACATAAGGACAATATTTGATTTTATCGAACATGCAAAATTATGTTAATTAGCCTCACAAAATTCACAATTATAATCATCATTATGAATGCATATGTATTACTAGAAAGATGGTGAATGCAATGTTGATGCAAGTGACGACTGAAAGGGCAGATTATTCCATCCAACCCTATTATATTCCTACTCCCATCATGAAAAACCTTATTCGCATAATTGAAATGGAATGTCTACACTCACATGCTCCTCAACAACAGCATGAACAGCTGCATCTGGTACTATTGGTCTGCCAATAATTGTCTGACTAGCAGAGCCAAGCAATAGAACTTTGTTCAAAATCAACTGAAATGTACAAAAACGCAATGGAATATCAAACAACTGGCATAACAGATTCCATTACAAAAAACAGCAAATAATTAGTACAGAGAAAATAAGTCGTTGATGATTACTTGATAAGCATGTTAACACATTTACACAAACAACTACGCAAACAATGCAGTGTGTAAACTATCAAAATGGTAAGAAGCTGCTGCACATAACAATAATAACACAAACCGTTTCATACCAGGTAGGGCTTAAAAAACAACTACTTCAACAATGATGTTTTCGATAGCGGAACCACAAGCACCCAAAACGAATATCATTTTTCCAAAGAACCGTCTACCTAAAGCCAAATCATTACAACACACAAACTAGAGTCAGGAATTTCTAGCAAAAGAGAACTCACCCTGTCATTCACTTCACAAAACTTCAGCCTTTCGGTGAAAATGCTGTCTCCATTACTTACTTTAAACTGGTGCGATCCAACCTGAACAAATAAAAATACACAAATAATCACCACTTCCTTTCCTTGTTTCTCAAACATAGTTGCTTACGAGGACAAAAGAAAGTCGCAAATGAAGTGGGGATTCTACAACACTGTAGCGTCGTCTCTCTATCCCCATTTCAACTTCGGTAGCATTTATTCAAATGCAGTGTTACTGATCAAGTAACGAGCGAGATAATTGAAGCCAGTGAACAGTAACTTGAAAATGGGTGTCTGTATTATTAATATTGTTTAATTAAAACTTCTTTGAAATGCTTTAAATATAATGACATGGCTAGGCCCAAAGAAAGAGTCTAAATAAAACTTAAAATTTGAGCAATTTTGAACATTGTGTACTGAAGAGAATCAAACGAGTTTATTTATAAAACTAAAAACTAATATTGGAAAGTGTAATCGAATCGAACAAGCTCTGAAATAGTGCAATGGCAGAATGTTTGAAAAGATGAACCTGAACAACAGCGAAAACAGGTTCGTAGGGCTTAAAAACGTCATCGTCCTTTGAAAGGGGACCAACCACTCTGTAGCCGATAGCCTCGGCTTCCGCCTCCTTCTCCTCCGCCGTGTAAACCTTCTTCCGACTTGACACAGGGACATCGTCGTCGTCGTCATCATCTTCATAATCTTCTTCTTCACTAAAATCCTCTTCGTCGCTGTGATCGTCTTGTTTGTCGGAAGAGAAATAGCGTAGGTGAGGCCATTGTGCAAAAGCAGAGGCGGGTGCGGTGGAAACAGGTGAAGAAGCTTTGGCGAGCTGAAATGGGGGCAGAGTGAGAGAGCGGAGAGAAGATAGGTTTCTGAAGAGAAACGGTGTCGTTTTTGTTAAAGTTCGCAGACACCTCCTACTCGCCATGGTTGCTGGTGTTGTAGTGTCTGAAACTAGGTTTTGTTTTGATCTCACAGAGGAATCACCACCACCTGCACACAGATGGGCCTGCTAAACTAAGGTGATCCTACAAAGTTTTCTATTCCTTCATCCCAGAATTACTACCTACACCCCATAACTTTTAAAATGGTGATTATATCTCTATTGTTGGTTTATTTCATCCAGTTAGAGATAACACTCTTATGAGAAACACGTACAATTAAATTAAGATTGGAGATTAAATTATGGCTTATGGTACTTTAGTCTTTTTAATGTTAGTATGAGATGAAAGTAGTAATTATGAGGTGCAGGAGGACAAAGATTCCTTCAGACCCATGGCTGACTTTCTTCGTGAGTTGGACCCAAGTAATTTTTAGTGAAAAATCAAAATTTAAATTTCAAATTATAAAAATCTCATACTTTTACACTTCTAAATGATATAATTTCAAAAACTTTCATCAAAGAGCATCCTTACATAAAATCTTCTATCCTATGTTATTATCAAAACCATAAAAGTTTCACTAACCTATTAAGATTTGTTTTGTCAAGCTTAAACTTCTTACTCCATTACTCTCATAAAAAAATTAAACATGTACATAGAAGATTAAAACATACACTTATGATTCTTTAGGGTTTAAAACTGGACTAACTAAGATTCATCTTAGTCTTAAATACAAGAACTCCCAACCTATACATGCAAAACTTTTCAAAACTAAACTCAAGAAAATGGAGAAATAGGAACTTGCCCAAAAAAAAGTTTGATATGACAAAATTGTTATATTCTTCACTAGGATGTCTATAATAGACTCTAATATTATAAAAGATGGATAAATTTTTCATAATTTTAGAGAAAAGTGATAAAGAGAAAGAATTTTTAGAAATATGATGTTTTTTTTATATGAAGTTTGAATAAAGTTAACTTTTTTTTTCTATTTATAAATTTGATGTTTTAATAACAAAATATTCATCTTTCATTTATATCCACTTTTACTCTTCAACAATTTTCTTACATGTGATACATTTTATAGACATTTAATTTATAACACTTTATAATATATTTTTTTCTCTCTCTTCTTGTCAGTAGCTACACCCATTTCCAAATATTTATCATAAATATTTCGAAAACTTGGCTCAGTTGTTCAAAAGAATTTACTCAGATTTTAAATGAATAAATTACTGATAGATTTATTAAAAAAAAATTTAAAAATTAATTATCAATAGATTTTCATAAAAACATTATTGAAAAAATTAACAATAAAATTTTAAAAAATTCATTACTGATAGATTTATTAATGGATTTTCTTTTAAAAAAAATTATCGATTTATATAAGAGTTTTACCATGAAATAGTCAAAACTAAAAGGAAGAACATTGATGCCCATTTTACCAATAAAATTTACTGATAAAAATATACTTCGGTTCTTTAAAAAATTGAAATATATTCGTTTGTTAGGGTTAAAATTACATTCTCACCAAAGGTTTTTCATTTGCGTTACATTAATTCTCCACTGTAAGAGTCACTTTGCTCCCTTCCTTGCTGCCAAACGCGAACCACGTTGCCACTTTCGTCGTCACTCCTCCACTCTTTTTCCTTCCTTTCCTCGTAACCAACACGAAGTGTGTCGTTATGTTGTCACTACAAGCATATTTTTTCTTTCCATTTGGAAAGTAGTTTGAGGTTCGTTCTTTTGTCTTGCATTTTCTTTTCTATTTCATAATGCAAATATTTTTTAACCTTTTTTGTTCAATGTAGAGGTGGAAAAGGTAGTGGTGACTATGTTTGTTGATGGGGAGGACAGTGGTTCTACGGTGGAAAACACATGAGGATGACAAGAAATTGAATTTTAAAAAAAAATATAGGAATATGCTTCAGTTCTTATTCAAAGCAGAACTAAAGCATAAAGTAAAAAATAGACTTCGGTTATGAATCGAAGCCTAAAGTTATATATTTTTATCTCGTCTCAATATACTTCTATTAAAGAACATAAGCATAATCTCCAAAATAACCGGTGCAAAAGCTCTTATTTGCATTAGTGTAACCCAATTACGTTAAATTGTGTTGACATGTCAAACACATTTTATGTTAACATTTGTGTTGTTTACACTGTTTAACATGTTTCCGCTTCAATGTCAACTAGAAAGTGTGTTTGTCATGTTAAAAACAATTGAACGTAATTAGATTAAAATGATTATATCTACTCACTTTTATAGTTTGACCAAAATGTATCAAAGTTTTGAATGTTGACAAATTTCAATTTTACGTCAATGTTTAGAGACTAAAAACATATTTAATCATAAATATTATAAAATATTAACGAATTTTACTTACAAATTGTAAGATTGTACGAATGAATATATTAGAAATAAATACAGTTGTCAATAACAACAAATTTCATTTACCTACAAACATTACCAACAAATTTACTGATAGATTAATTACCTATAAATATTTCTGAGTAATTAAAATTCTAAAATCTAAAAATAAACTTCTCCAAACTTTTCTAAAAATAAGATTGTGCTCTTTTAACAAAAAAAAAATAGATGAAATATTAAAAATCTATCTTTTTCAAACATGTTAAAATTATCACATTTTAATTCAGTGACAAGAAGAAGATAAATTTTGTATGATAAATGATATTAAATATGTTATTATTGAGATTTGGAGTTTCGACTTTTTTTAGTGAAATTCGAGTAACTTGAATACTCTTGATAATGTTCCTAAGGGTTGGAATAGTGGAAAGATCCACCACCTATAAATGACTTGGGAAGAACCTAGCAAATAGAGTTAAAGAGTTCATAGTGTATTTTAACAATGAGACTCAATTTTTTTTTATATATTAAAGAACCATAAGGTGTAAATAGGAATTTTATAGATAAGTTTTATTTCTTAAAAACACATGTCATCTCTCTAAACTCAATCCTAAAACTAGTGTTGTCAAAACGAGTCATCCGGCCCGACCCGACCAGTCTACCATGGGTTAGCTACTTAGTGAGTCAACACAGCCCGACTCATTTATTAACGAGTCAGAAAAATTCGAACTTGGCCGGATCCACCACAGGTTGGTGGGTTAAATGGGTTGGCTCACTTAATTACAATTTTTTTTTTCACATAAAAAAATTACAATTTTTTTTCACATAAAAAAATTACAATTTTTTTTTCACATAAAAAATTACAAATTTTTTGTAATTCAATTCTAAATAAATTTCACACCAAAATGATGTTAAACTCCAAAGACAATTCAAAAATAAATAAAAAAGTACAATACAATCCAAATGCAATCCAAAAACAAACACAAAAAGCGAACAAATAAGCTTCTAATATTGATCATTTTTGTGTCCCTTATCCATTTATAAGATTGGAGTCTTGAATGGATAAATCCACAATAGTTTTCTCTCTTGAAGCACCTCCTTCTTTATCCTCATCTACAATATAATAAAAAAAGTGTTAACTAATAATATTGACACAAAGTAATAAATAATTAAATTAATTTCATAGTACTAACAATAATGTTACTTGTTAGTTCAAAACCATGCAACCAATTTTGAGTTAAAATGAGTGCCTCAACATTCTTTGGAAGAATGGTGGAACGATATTTGGTTAACACACGAGAACTAAGACTAAAGGCAAACTCACTAGCAACTATTGTGATTAGAATGCTAAGAACGTCACAAGCCATCTTAGATTAGTTTGAAAACGATCTCGACTTAACTCAATCCTTCCAAATTATCAAAAAGCTTTGGATCAAGATTCCCTTCATCTAAATAAAGGTCCAATTCAAACCTTCCAATGTCATTAACATGTTGGCTTAAATCCACATATTCCTAAAACATCATGAAACAAATTTAATATTTCATTTATCGTAAGTAAGAAATAAAACAAAATAAGTTGAGAATTAAAAACTTATGTCAAATGCATTCATCACCAGCTCATCATAAGTAAAATAAGGTTGTTGTGTCGGAAGGGAAACTTGAGAACTTGAAGTGGTTGACTCATTTGAATTTAATTTGACATATTCTTCAAACAACTTATACATGTTATCCTTTAAAACATTAATATTTTATTCACAAGTAAAAGGATTAATCTTTTTATAACAAAATCGAATTGCTTCAAACTTCATTCGTGGATCAAGAATAGCCGCATTAACAAGAATGTCATAGTATTGGTCTCAATACCTACTAAACTTGTTCATCGTACTCAATAACATATATTTAATTGTCGGATCCTCACTTTTAACATTTTCCCGCAACAAACATTTAATTTTCCAAACTTGCATGAAGTAACGATTAGAAGTTGGATAAGAAGAACCTGAAATCAAATTAGTCAATACATATATAAAATGACTTCAAGAACTTACATATTTCTTCAGCCCTTTTCCACTCATCATTTGATGGACAATGAACATAATTTCTATCACGGATAGCCAAACTTCCAAAGGCACGTCGATATCTAATTACACTCTCAAGCATAAGATAGATAGAATTCCATCTAGTAGGAACATCCATTTTCAAACGTACTTTGGAATCAATACCCCTTACTTGAATAACACATTCTTTAAATGCAATTTTTCTTGCTTCTAATCCTCTAACATATTTTATACTCTCTCTAATCTTTTGCAAAGCATTAGAAGCCACCCTTAATCTCTCTTGCGTAATAATATTCAAGACATGTGCACTACACCTTACATGAAAGTAATCACCATTACATATCAAACTATTTTTGCAATTTCAATTGATCACTCAAAATTTTATGCAACACCTCATTTACACTAGCATTGTCTAATGTGATAGAAAAAATCTTTCTATCTATTTCCGAGTCAATCAACAAAGCAAAAAAAATTATGCCAAATCATGCCCAGTATGTGGAGGTTCCAGTTTACAGAAGGCAATCTTACTATTCAACTTCCAACCAGCACAAAAAAATGAGCAGTCAGACAGATAAATCCTTCTTGATTTATAAAAGTCCAACAATCACATGTTAAACAAAATCTATGAGATTTACGCATTACAAGTTTCACTTTCTCTTTGTGTTCATGAAATTTTTTTGAAATATTAGAAACAACTGTATTCCTACTTGGAACTTTTACATTTGGATTTAGATATACAAGTAATTCTTTAATCCACTTATATTCAACAAAATTATATGGAAGCTCATATTAAATAATAGTCATTGAAATAAGGTAATCTACAACTTTTTGGTCATTTTCCCCATATCTTAATTTCCTAGCATGATCAATTATCATTTTTCCCACGTCATTGTCTTTTAATTTCTTTAGGATCAAACACTTTGACAAATGACGCAACATTGTTGAGGTCCCTATTTTTGATCCACCAGCAACATACTTTGTACCACATGCATTGCACTTTGTCTTTTCTTTACCATCTTTAATACCAATTTTCATAAAATGATCCCAAACTTTCGAAGTACTTACCCTGGGTCTCTTACTTTCTCTATCCAAATCCTTACCCTCATTCGCAATATCTTTCATCATTGGTGGAAAATAATCATTCAAATTATCATTTACAGTTCTAGAATTCATTTTTTTATAATAAAATGGAACTCCCAAGACTCTCTTAACACTCAATTACCTAAATGAAAGATAAAGACAAAATATTACCAAAAGAGAATGTAGTAAATGTTGTAAATAAGGATGCAAAATGTTAAGAAACTAAATCATCAAAATCTCATAGGACCGTTTGCAAGACCATAATTAAACAAAATTATCAACTGCAGAAAAAGAAACAAAAAGGAGTAATAAATTTCTGTACATATTTGATACCATAAAATTATTTGAATATGTTTCCTATCTTATTACTTAACATATAATTACTATTCTTGTTTCCTATCTTATTACTTAACATATAATTATTATTGTTGTTGTAAATTATTGCACATCAATAATGTATCATGGAACCAATGACATTACTATTTAAGAATTTAATGCAAAGGAGTATTACAATGTTTATTATATTTTTCTTAAGGCAATAGCAATTTTATTACGGTGGATGGTGTTGTAGTCTAGCGGAAGCATGAGATACACACCCTAAAAACTGCAGAATATATATGTAAAATAGAAAAGTTAGAATATATATCAAGAAAATAAATTATTGAAAATGACATTCAAGGATTATTTTTCATCATTATAGTGTGCCCATATATGTAGAGCAGTAGAGAAAATATATCTCTGGAAACAAAACTGCCCAATCCCTATAATTAAGTTAACCCTATAACTAATCCTGGAAATTAGCTAATGCAATAAATCAACCTATATTTGGTAATTTACTATACAGTGAATCAATAAGAAATCTTAACACTCCCCCTCCAGTTGGTGCATAAATGTCAGTCAGGGCCAACTT
This sequence comes from Vigna reflexopilosa, assembly GCA_027742785.1. NCBI lineage: Eukaryota > Viridiplantae > Streptophyta > Magnoliopsida > Fabales > Fabaceae > Vigna > Vigna reflexopilosa. Next base: position 10,347,720 of record CM050911.1, on the reverse strand, counting down.
GCTTAGAAATTTGGAGAACACTGGTTTTAGAACTGCTTTGGTGAGAATATCAGCCAACTGATCTTCTGTTCTGATCTTAGGCAACTCTAAAATCTTCCTATCCAACTTTTCCTTGATGAAAAATCTGTCTACTTCAACATGCTTTGTGCGATCATGTTGTACTGGATTATGGGCAATATCACATGCAGCTTTATTCTCACAATACAACTGGATTGGTTGCCTAGGAGGGTATCCCAAATCTTCCAACAATAGCTTTAACCATAATGCTTCACATAGACCAAGTGTTATACCTCTAAATTCAAATTCTGCACTTGAGCGGGCAACCACGTTTTGTTTTGTGCTCCTCCAAGTTACAAGGTTTCCTCCTACAAAAGTGAAATAACCTAATGTAGACCTCTTGTCATCTATGACTCCAGCCCAATCTGCATCTGTATATACATTTATTTCTTGACAATCGGTGTGTTTAGTGAACAAATACCCCTTCCAGGTGCAGATTTCAAATACCTTAAGATGTGCATGACAGCATTCATATGTTTTTCTCCTGGGTTATGCATGTACTGACTAACAACACTTAATGCATAAGTAAGACTTGGTCTGGTATGGGCCAAGTACATTAACCTTCCTACAAGCCTTTGATATCTTCCTTTGTCAACCGGTATCTGATTTGGCTCAAGACACAATTTCAATCCTTCTTCAATAGGAGTAGTAGCAGGATGACACTCTTCCATGCCTGTTTCTCGCAAAAGATCTAGGATATATTTTCTTTGAGAGAGAAATAGTCCTGCTTTTGATCTAGAAACTTCTATCCCAAGAAAATATTTCAGAGGACCAAGATCTTTCATTTCAAATTTTCCAAATAAATAGTTTTGTAAAGCTTTCTGTTCTTTAGGGTCATTTCCAATAACAATCATATCATCAACATCTATGATAAGAGCAGTGATCTTACCGTGTTGTTTCTTTAGAAACAAAGTATGATCGGAATTGCTCTGATGATAGCCGAAAACAGTCATTGCCTCTGAAAATCTTCCAAACCATGCCCTTGGAGATTGCTTCAAGCCATACAATGATTTCTTTAATTTACACACCTTTTGACTATGCTTCTTTGGAACCATACATCCTGGTGGCAGTTCCATATAAACTTCTTCAGAAAATTCTCCATGGAGGAAGGCGTTCTTTACATCAAACTGTTGTAACGACCAATCTAAGTTTACTGCTAGAGATAACAATACTCGAACTGTGTTGAGTTTAGCCACAGGAGCAAATGTCTCTGTATAGTCTATCCCATAAGTTTGAGTGTAGCCCTTTGCTACTAACCTTGCTTTTAACCTTTCAATTGTGTCATCTACTTTGTACTTTATAGCATAAATCCATCGACATCCAACTGGTTTTTTTCCTGGTGGACAGTCAACAAGTTCCCATGTTTCATTTTGTTGCAAGGCTTTCATTTCCTCATTCATCGCATTTTTTCATCCTAGATCAGCCAAGGCTTCTTGTACATTGTTAGGAATAGCAATAGTAGATAATTGATTTACAAATGACTTATTTGATTCAGACAAACGGTGATAGGAAACAAAATTATTCATGGGGTATCTAACCTTACTAGAAAGAGTGGGCTCATAAGTGGGTTTAGGAATACCTCTAGTGTGTCGTTCTGGTAGTTGCCTTTTTGTTGGCACCAGATTAAGAGCATCCATGACAGAAGATGATTGGTTTGGTGTGTCAACAGGAGGAGTCATACCAAGTTCGGTCACCACCTCATAATTTGAAGTCCCATTTATTTCATTTTCCATCTCATCTGTACAACTTGATTGTAAGTTATCTGCATAAGAATTATCGTTGCTGCAATTTACCTCCAAAGGGTCTGCAGTTCTTTATGGTTCTCCCCCTGAAGTGCAGATTCTGAAGAGAAATACATTATTTGTTCATGGAAAACAACATACATGCTTATAAACTTTCGTTTAGTTGGAGGATGGTAACACCGATACCCTTTTTGGTGTATAGCATATCCAAGAAACACACATCGTAAAGCTCGAGGTGCCAATTTGTTTGGGCTCTTTTGAATATACACGAATGCTACACAACCAAAAACACGAGGAGGCAAATCTGTACTACCAAGGGCAACCACTTTGTTCATGAGAGTCTGTAGAGGCGTTTGAAACTCATTTGAGGTAGAAGGGATACGATTTATGACATATGTTGCCATTGTAAGAGCCTCTCCCCAATAAGAGAAAGGCATATGGGCCACTAATAATAAAGAACGTACCACCTCTAGTAAGTGTCGATTTTTCTGCTCGGCAACACCATTTTATTGCGGTGTATTAGGACACATAGTTTGATGAATAATCCCATGTACTTCCAAGTACCTCTTGAGGTCAAGGCTTTGGTATTCACCACCATTGTCACTACGAAGAACCTGAAATTTTGCATTATATTGGGTTTCAATCATATTGTGAAACTTTTGAAATATCAAGTTCACTTCTCCTTTGGACTTCATTAACCATAACCAAGTTATTCTAGTGCAATCATCTATGAAAGTAACAAACCAACGTGATCCTCTTAGAGTAGAAATCTTAGAAGGACCCCAAACATCCGAGTGTATAAGCATAAAAGGAACAATACTTTTATTCAAACTGAGTGGAAAAGGAACACGATGACTTTTTGCTTGTTCACATACATCACAATGAAAAACAGAGATGTCAATCTTTGCAAATAACAAAGGAAACAATTTTTTCAAGTAACTAAATGAAGCATGTTCAAGGTGACGATGCCATAGCCAAATTTCAGTTTCTTCTTTCTGTTTGGTAGAACTCTTCACAGTCAAAGCGCTTTCTAACTTCCCAGAATATTTTGACATCAAGTTCAAATAGTATAATCTTCCTTGTTTAACACCATAACCAATCGTCTGTTTGGTCTGAATGTCCTTAAACACACAAAAATTAGGCCAAAAAATAACAATACAATTTAGGGATGTAGTAATTTGTGATACAGACAAAAGGTTATATTCTAAAGATGGAACAACTAAAACAGAATCCAAAGTGAAATTATTAGTAAGAGTTAAGGATCCTTTTCCAATAACAAAGGTTGTGTCACCATTGGCAGTGGAAATCAATTCTTTTGAGGATGGTTTCATGGATGAAATTTGTCTAGAATCAAAAGTCATATGATCAGTTGCACCTGAATCAATTATCCATGTGCTATTAGTAATAGGTACAGAAAACTCACCACCATTACCTCTGATTGCCATCAAAGCAGTGGAATCTTTGGAGGCTTCATCTATGTTTTTTGCCTCAACAACTACTGCAGCTGGATTCTTTCTTTGTTGATCCGACTGTGATCCCACCATTCTGGATATCCATTAAGTTCAAAACAACGAATCTTAGTGTGTCCTTGCTAATTGCAGTGAGTGCATTTAAACTTAGACTTATCTATATTTGAGTTCGCTTTAGGATGATTTCCTTTTGTTTGACCCTGCCAGTTTCTGTTTCGAGCTATCATTGTTGTGCTGTCAGAACTTTCTGATTCACCTTTTAAAGTCGCTTGACGTATTGCCTCCCGACGAATCAATGCATAAGAATTCTCCAACTCTGGGATAGGTTCTTTGCGTAAAATCTCTCCATGAATTTGTTCAAACTCACCATCTAATCCCGCAAGGAATATATGTACCCTTAGTCGTCCAATTGATTTCTTGTAAGCTGTGACATCTTCAGGATCTTTCATGACCACCTTATCACGATGATCCAATTCTTGAAAAATTTCCATCAATTCTCCATAATATTCCGAGAGAGGCCTACCATTTTGTTTTGTAGTAAAGGCCTTTTGATTCAAAGTAAATACTTGTAACTCATCACTTCCATCATAAAATGCCTTAGATAATGCACTCCAAATTTCATGGGCTGTGGCTAAGCGTAAGTAACGCTTCATAATTTCTGGGCTCATGGACAGCAACAACCACCTCTCCACCTTTTGATTTTCTGCATACCATTTTTCATAACCAGGATCTTCCTCTGTAGGTTGTTTCTCCTTGCCTCGAATATATGAGAGTTTCTCCCTCTCTGCGATATGCATTTCCATTATCTGTGACCATATGTCGTAATTTGTTTCACTAAGAACGATCCCGACATTGAAAGCACTTTCAGATTGAATAATGACAAGAGTCACTGCAGACCCTGATTTGGTTGTAGAGTTTTTATTAGACATCTTATGGGTTCAGAAGGTGTTTAAAAAAAATGAAGGTTAAGAAAATGGTGGATCACGCTTAAGGAGTCTAGCTCGTGATACCATATTGAAAATGACATTCAAGGATTATTTTTCATGATTACAGTGTGCCCATATATGTAGAGCAGTAGAAAAAATATATCTCTGGAAACAAAACTGCCCAATCCCTATAATTAAGCTAATCCCTATAACTAATCCTGGAAATTAGCTAATGCAATAAATCAATCTATATTTGGTAATTTACTATACAGTGAATCAATAAAAAATCTTAACATAAATTAGAAACCCATAAGAAATAAAGTCTTCCAAAAGTGTTGCAATTAACGAAATTAAGGGAATAAAGAAGAAATCATTAATAACAGAACAAAAGAGAGGAAGAAAATAGAACTTTGGTATGTCATGTTTGGATGCAGAGAAAAAAGTATTGACTCCATAGTGAGTATAACTTCAGAATCAAGAATGTGAACGTATTTGTTAAACATGGTTTATCTCAAGGACAAATTGTTTGTGAAAAAAGAACATGATATTACAAATAACAAATTTGAATGTCAAATTCATAAAAGAACAAGACATTGAGGGAAAGAAAGGATAAAAAGGGAATAAGGAGAGGAAAAGAAACTAAAAAATATAAAGGAAAATTGGAATCCAGAATTTTTTCGAGGAAGAAACATGGATGGGCAATAATCTTATTACATGAGAAATAAGAATGTGCAATCTTATGTATAGTTTAGGTTTTACGTGGAGTGTCATGCTTTCTTAAATATAAGAATTATAATCTCATGTGGAGAGCTATATCATTTCAAAATTAATTATTTTTTTTGTTATGGCTGCAATTTCCTTCTTGCTTTTAGAAAAGCAGTCTTAATTAGCTATGACAAACAACATCCTATCTTATTTGGATGAAAAAAAATTATGTAGACATAAACAAATAGTTTAACTTGAAAGTGTAAATAAAATTATTTCAACATGCTGTTGCAACTCTAGAATTGTTTTACTGTTTTAATGTTTATGGAAGTAAAAACACAAAATATTTTCCTCCGATAGTATAACAGAATATAAAGAACTCTAAAAATTTGTAAAATTCCTATTGATGATTAATGCCAATATGCTAATATCAGAATGTTGATGCTGAATAAGCTAATATCAAAAACCAGAAACTAGAAAGTAACCAAAAAATACCAACATACAACAACCAGAAAGTAACAAAGCAACCTAATAAGCTAATATCATAATGTTGATGTTGAATAAAACCAGAAAGTAACAAGAAGAGAAAATATAATGCTAAAATCAACTATCTTATTATTTGGAAGTAAATGATAAAGAGACAAAAATCATTATTGATGAGGGAATCAATAGATTGGAATGAAACAACAACAAATAATAACTTGTGCAGGAGGAATGCAACAACTAACTTGGGTTGGGATCATCAATAGTGAAGTGAGAGCAAAGTAGATTCACGATTCACATTCACAGTGAGAGTAGCATGAGGTTTCACATAGAAACACAATGAGAGTATTTTTTAGGGTTTCATAAGGTATTAATATAATAAAATAAGATTAGGTGAGTTGGTGAGCCAACCCGGTTTGGCTCACCATGGCTTCAACCCGGGTAAGCTGAGTTCTAAATAAGCCGGGTTGAAAATTGACCCACATAAAAAATTATATTTTTTTCAAACTCAAGTCAGTCCAGATTGGCCCGCGGGTTCTAACCCATTTGATAGTACTGCCTAAAACATATATCTGCCTTTTCTCTTACCTCTCTTCTCATAAGGTCATATGTTTGATGATCAGGAAGTTCCTAAAGGATTAGGGCGACGAGATCTTTGTATCCAACCGATAATTTGTTAAAAAAAGTAGGTAAATTTATGCTCTTTTCTAGGGTTCCATGTTTCTTCTCTACATGTGGTTATTTTTCAGTTACATGCCTCCTTTAAGTTTTCTTTTAGGTTCTCTGTTGATCAGTGATTGTAACCGCATACCTTGATCATGCTTATGTTGCCTATAGGTGCAATTAATATCCTTAGAACTGTAAGAGTAGCTTTTAGCCTTTTTGAGGGTTGAGCTTCCATCAGGTAAGGGAAGCTAATTATCGCTTTTTAATACCATTAATGTTTGATAAATTGCATTGCATGTTTGTTATAGCCTGAACTTTGATGACATGTAGAAATTATGTTTTGAATGGTTTATTGAATGTATTGGTTTCTGTATTGTTTGATTGATTTGGTTTGAGTAAGTGATGATAATGATAATTGTTATGAGGTGATTAATTGATATGTATATGTATAATTGTGGCATAATTCCATAGAACTCTTTAGGAAATCCTTGGTGAATTGTTTCAAGTAGTGTATGTATTATTGTCAGAGCTCATTTTTGGGGGTTATCCTGACACTCCAATAACCATCAAGTCTCAAGTAGAGAGGAATGAGTTATGTCGTGAGGAGTAGTAGAGAGTCTTAGTCAGGGGGTCGATACCATTGGCAATATGTGTTTTTTAACGGACTAATCTTATGTGGTAGCTTTGAGTGGGTTAGTTGTTCCACCACACAAGTGTAAACCTCGTCATAGCTCAACAATAATATATGTATTCGAATGTTGAGTTTAGATGTCTAATATATTTAGGCTTTGTGCTTGGTTGAAATGGAAATGTTATATGTTGCTTTGTGAATTCTTGTTTTATCCTCTTAGATATTAGTTTGCCCTTCTTGTTTTGTGGTTTGTTGTGTTTGTTGTATATTGGGGTAATCACCTTATTGGTGAAAAACAAAGGTAGATGATGTCTCTATGAAGCAGACACTAAACAGAGATGGTGTGGATGTATAAATGTTTTAGTTTAGATATTTTCTTTTGGTAGCTTTAAAGACCCAAATTTGCAATTAGTTTTGGATTGAAAATTTAGATATAAAGCTTGACTTATAGTTATAATTGGAAAACTCTAATGATATTTTATGTTTATTGTATGTTAACTGTTCTAGTTATTGAACTTGTGATGTTTCCTAAATAACATATTATATTATTTAAATCAAATGTTACATATTTTCTAATGTTCAAGTTAATAAGAAAGTTTGAAATCTACATGAATGTGCGAATACAAGAATATGTGTTACTCGTTAAAGAAATAACATGTATTAGTAAAGTTCTGGACTCATATAAATTTGTTGTAAAATAAAAAATAATAAAAACATATCAAGTATATCACAATTAATATGATAATAATTTTAATATATTATCTAATCAAATAATATATATATATATATATATATATAATGTTTATATATATAGATGGTATAAAAAGATATTTATTACATAATCAAATTATCAACATTTTGAGATTTAACTACATATTTCATTAATATACAATAATTAAATTAACAAATATATCTTCTAATTTTACTTATAATATTACTTAGTAACTTTAGCCTAACGCTAAATATGTCTTAATGAACCATGTTTTTTAATATATTTTACTGGATTTATGTGTAATATTTAGGAAAAGAGATTACGTGATCAACAATTTGGATATCTGACTTTATGAAGTTTAGTTTGCAACTTGCTGTTTTTTCCCACTTCCTCCCTATCTTTTTTTTTTCACCTTATCTGTCATATTAACGTGATTTAAAATTATTTCAATTGATAAAAAGTACTTTTCATATGCAAAATAGAAATAAAAAATCCTGATTAACAAGTTTAAGAGACTCATCCATTTATTAATTACACTAGATTTTGATAGCAAGTGACATGAACATTTAGTACCAGTACAACAACTTGCTTTTTGTCGTGACCCATACACGTTTAATGCAAGCACCATATTACTTTAGTTTTTATAAAATTATGATAAGAATAAACTAAAGACCAAATAAGATGATAATTCTTTTTTATCTCATTTTTGTTTTAGATTAAGGTTGCCTATAATCTCGTAAAAAATAATTTAATCTTGTAATTTTGTAAATTTAATTCAATTTAATCTTTCTATATGTTGATTTTATTAGTAATTTTATGATAAATCGTATCATATAAATTTGTTTCTACATTAGTAAAGTTGAATTTTTAATATCTATAATATTATTTTATAATCATCAAAATAAAAAAAAAAGTTATTTGTAAATGAATTTTAATATTTCTGTAATTATTGGTATGTCATTCTAGATAAATTAGGTAAACTACTTTTGAAAACGCTAGTTTAAAATAGTCAACTTAGATTAGACATGACAACTTGTGTGTGGTGAGAGCTGAATAGTGTTTACTCGTTGATTCATAACAAATAAAAATTCATTTATTATTTATCGATTTTTGTGAGTATACGTAAATATTTGCAGATATTTAAAAACAAATATTTTATAAAATTTTAAAATAAAATTAAAAAATATATCATAAATTAAAATTTAATTTATATTAAAATTAAACTAATAAAGTATAAATTAATTTTTATTTTAATTAAACTTAATTTAATAAAATATAAATTAAATTTTAATTTTAATTTTTTTTAGAGTAATGAATACTCATAGATTCAAATAGTATGATACGTAATCCAACCTATTTATAAATGAGTATTAAAACACATGATATCCACATATAATAAATATATATAAATATTAATTATTTACCGTAATTTTATCCATAGATATTTGCAATCACATATATTTTTTCCATCCTAACTTAACTCTTTTTAAATTTTTTTTTTTAGTAATCTAAACAGCATGCCTATTTTTTTAAAATAATATTTCGGTAATGTAGGTCCGAGGATGAACTCCTTCACTCTTAGCTTCATTCCTTCTGCTCTGAATTCTCGACTCCGATCGTCGTTCCACTTACTATTTCTCCGGTCGGTGGTGATTCTACAAGAAACACTCTTGACGCTCAAGTCAGGAATATTGTCTTTTGTATATTCTCAAAATGATTCAGAATTAATTTCATACCTTGATGTTTAATCCTATATTTATAAACTTCACAATTGTTCAGCCCATTAATTATTCATTAACATAATATCTCTTCAACATAATCTGCTAATCATCAATAAATGTCATATATTTGTCTTTGATGCGGTCATTAAATATATTAATTAGTTATTAATGACATCGATCCTACCTGTCCCGCAACTTATATCGACTTACAAATCGATGCGATGGTGATAATGTTTTTCTTAAACGATCTATCTAACCTGATATAATACAATAATAATTTGTTTCTATAAGATCAAGTGACCCATTTCAGATTGTGACAAGTTTAGATGAGATAATAAGTTTTTTTACAGATCTCATTTTATTTATTTTGTAATTTACGAATTTTGGATCACATTTTAAAATAATTATCGAAAGAGTTAAATTGTATATTGTAGAGACGACTTCGTCGTGAGAAAATCGTGAAATACATGCATAATTTCCTAAAAACATTGAAATTTTTTAACGACTTTAACAAGAATGTATATGAATGATAACTTCAACTTTAAGTAAAATCATATATATATGATTAACAACTTCAACTTGTGCTCAATTTTATTAAATCACGAATGTTATTAACTGAAGTCGTGTTTAGAATTGGTGATTTCAGAATACACTCAAGTCGTGCAATTATTTGACGACTTCTTCGCTTATATTAAATAAAGTAAATAATTTAAAATACAAAAAAAAAATTGAAATCATATATCTCAATTACGTTTTTATCAAAAAAAAAAATATTGAAGAAGTGAGGCATACTACTTCAACTTTTTCAATTTTTTTATTATAAATTTATTTAATTTATTTTATACAAACAAATTTTATTTTAATAATTTTTCTTAAATATAAAAATATTTTTAAAAAGTATTCCTACATATATAATAAATATGTATAAAATTTAATAACCAAATTATTTTAAAAAACTGAAATAGGAAATACTTATATAAGAATTTAGAAAAAAAAAACATTAAAAATATTTTTATTTATTAATCACATTATAAAAAAATATCTCAAAAAATAAAAATAAAAATTATATAAAACACTAAAATACCTAAATTCTTTGTGATCAAATTATCAAAAGAATATATTAAAGATTAATAAAAAATTTAAAATTATTAAAAAAAATCTCAAAATTTTAATATATAACTATATAAAACTTTAAAAAAGACATAAAAAAATTTAAAACCAATTAATTAAAATGAAAAATAATTTAAATAAAAATATATTCATATAAAGAATATACAATATAAAAAATTTGAAAAACTTGAAATGATACATCTCACTTTACCAAAAGAAGTTGCACTTAAAAAATTCAATTTTAACTTTTTCAATTTTATTTTATATTATAAAATTATTTACTTTATTTTATTGTAAAAATTCGTTATTCTAAATTTTTTTATACAAATGTATTTTTATTTAAATTATTTTTCAATTTGATTAATTCGTTCTTAAATTCTTTTATTTTTTTAAAGTTTTGTAAAATTATATATTTAAAGTTTGAGATTTTTATTTTATTAATTTAAAATTTTTAGTTGTCTTTAATATTTTAATTTTTTCTAATAATTTGATTAGAAAAAATTTGATTATTTTAAATTTTTATATAATTTTTACTTTTATTTTGAGATATTTTTTGATAGTTTGACTAATAAATTAGTTTTTTTTAACCTTTTTAATATTTTTTCTCTATACCTTTTTGTAAATATTTTCTATTTCAATTTTTTAAAATAATTTGGCTATTAATTTTTATACATATTCTTATTTATTATTATATATATATATATATATATATATATATAGGATTATTTTTTTAAAATGTATTATTTTTAGATTTAAAAAATATTATTAAAATACAAATTTTTTATATACAAACTTTTTATATTTTAAATTATGTTTTTTAATATAAGTGAAGAAGTCATCAAACTATTTCAGGACTTCATTGTATTATGAAGTTGCCAACCTTAAGTAGCATAACAGAAGTCATCAACAACATGACTTCAGGTAATTTGAACTCGTCATTAATTATATATATGATTTTACTTAACAGTGATAATTAATTAAGTTTAATCTTTATAAAAATGCCAAACTTAATGACAATTTCAATATTTTTAAGAAATTGTACATGTATTTCACGATTTCCTTACAATAAAATCGTCATCATAATATACCAGTTAACCTTTTTGATAATTAATTTAAGATGTGATCCGATGTACGAAAATAAATTAACTCAAATATGTAAAAAAAAACTAAGATAATATCTACTTCTATAATTATGTATTTGGAATGTTGATACTCAAGTTAAATTTGATACTATGTAGTGATAAATGTGTGATGAGTGAATAATATTGTATAGCTTCACATATTCACCAATTTATATATTATTTTAATGATGTTGTATTTGTACGAGATTTTGACTAATAATTTTAATTTTATAGAATAAATTTATTTTAAATTATATATTTAAATAAAATTATTAGTATAACATTTAAAATAGGATTGTCTAAATGTACAAATAAAATTTAAAATAATATTGTGAAATTTATATAAATAGTTTTTTTTGGTATTTTCACAATGTTTCGATCTCAAGTTCATCGAGTGAAATCATTAGAGTTAAACACCATATCTGGGGTATTGTTCTTAAAAGGTGTCTTAGAGGGTAGAAAGAGGAAAGAGTATTTAGATTGTCTTTGGTCTCGATTCCTAAGTGATGTGAGACTATTGAGTGTGGTGAGAACATAAGCCTCCAAATAGAGGTCTAAGGGGAATGAGTGATCATCCCCAGTAGAGGGCTTAAGGGACCAATGTTTCTTTATCAGCCCCACGATGAGCATTACTATTATGATCCCAAGTTCGACGAGTGACATTGTTAGGGTCAACCATTATACATCTGAGGTATTGTCCACTTTGGAGTCTTGTCCATCACGATTTTATCTTTAAAAGACATCTCGAAGGGTGGAAGGAGGAAGGAGTATTTAAATTGCTCTTGACCTTGACTCCTAAGCGATGTGAAACAAATATGTATGGAACGAACATAAGCCCCCTAGTCATGGTCTAAGAGGAATGGCAAATGTTCTCAATGGAGGGCTAAAGAGGTTGAATGTTCCATACTGAATGTTCCATTATTGGCCCCATAGTAGGCATCAAATGTTCTTACCAAAATTTGAAGCATAACCTTTAGACAGGTGGCAGGAGGTAATTGGATTAGGGGAATCCATATGTGTTCTCTTGAAGGTCAAAAAGTGAGAGAAAATCCACCTATAAAAGACTCTCTGATGATTAAGTTAGTAAGAAAGTGGGATCTTTATGTATAAAAGAGTAAGTATGAGTTTTAGTGTCCTTTCCTCATGAAATGCATGTGTATTTATAGGATCTTGGGACCCTATATCATTTATATGGTTTAAATAAAGAATATGTATGCTAGAGACAGGTTATTAAAATGCATTTAATGGTTTTTTTAAAAGATATAATAAAATTACCGACATTTTAATAATGAACCCTTGTTGGGTCGCGTCGCCTAACATATTTGCTTGTGATCATCCTTGTGGTCGGGCTCTTCGACTTGTAGAGTTTTTAGATGAATTGGTCATTCAATTGAGCTCATATATCTTTTCTACCATTTGACTAATCTTACAGGGTGATTGGCCTTTCAACCGAGCTCTTGTATCGTCTAGATATTCGACCAAGCTTGTAGGTGGATTAGCCATTCGACCAAGCTCATATATTTTGACAATTCAACTGAGCTTACAGGTGGATTGGCCATTCGGCTGAGTTCTTGTATCTTTTGGCCATTCGATAAAGCTTGCAGGTGAATTGGCTAGTCGGTCGAGCTCTTATATTGTTTGTCCATTTGGTTGAGCTTTGCTTCTAAATTGATCATTCGACCGAGCTTTCTTTTAAATTGGCCATTGGGCTTGCTCATAAATTGGCCATTCGACCGAGCTTGCTAAAAATCCCTCCATCTTGTGTTATTGACTTTAAGCAAGCTTTATGGTAGACTGTTGAATTGGGCAATTTTAATTAGGTGTTGTCGATTATAAGCGACTTTTGATAGGTGTTGCCGGTTTGGATAGATCCTTGTCATCTCTTGAAATTTCCTAATGTAGAAGGAAGTGAACAAAATCTAGGTGAAACTAATGAGCAAAAACCTGGTGGTGTGCCAACTAAAAGGGATTGAGGAAAAATTTTCAAATGAATTCTCAAATGAAAGTGGTTGAGGTGAAGATCGAGATGGGTGTCCTAGTCAACTTGTGTGTGGAGGTCTTGTTAAGACAAAGATTGTATAGAAAGACAAGACAGTCTAACACCTCTTGTTTTGAAGTTTAACAAACGAACATTCAACCGAATAACATTTATAACTTAAAGCATCTAAATAATATGTTTGATAAAAACATCATCGAACACATGAGCAAAACGTCTATGTTGAGCATGAATAATATTTTATACAACTCACAAACAGTGTCTAATGAAAGTGTGTTTAATATTTCAAATTGTTTAGGACAAATTTTTTATTAAACGATGCTTTTTGTAAACACTTTGTTACTCAAAAGAAAGACTTTGTGTGTTACGCTCTACAATGTTTATAACAATAAATGCATGTATAGTTTGTACTCGTTTGTCTGTGGTGCTTTGCTTCTCTCTAGTTGTGTAGATAATGGAAACACTAAGCTTTATTCAAAAGTCTATACAAGATCAGAAGGACGTTAAGAGATAAGAAGACATTCTTATAATGTTTCCTTAATGCTTTTTGCACTAAGAAATTCATACACACCACCTTAATAAAAAGCATTGTTGATCTGATGCTACCAAGCACCTGACTTCGTATTTAACGGATACCTACTTCCCTCGAAGTCAAGTCTCTCTGAGTAATAGATCTTTTTTGAAGAAGGTTATATAAAGAGGACTGAATGAAGAAAAGAATACAAGAATTATCATTGACTTTTACGTTGTTATTCTTTCTCTGAACTTCCATCGTCTAATGCTTTATTTGTTTAACAAAAGATTTTACAAGTCTTCATATTTCATTGTATTTGAAAACATACTCTCTTTGAGAGATTTGATCTGTACTTGTTTTTCCAAAACACTTTCACTTTGTTTGTATATTCTGAAGAGAATCAAAACACTTGTTTGTTTAGTTCAATTGAGCAAAATGGTCTAATCAAGAATACTAGTGTTAAACCAGGAGTGGGTAAACTCGAATATCCAAATTGAATAGTTGTAAACCAAGAGTGGTGAAACTCGTTGTAATCTTTGAAAAGATTAGTAGAACCCTTTAAGAGTTCTTAAGGGAACTGGATGAGCTTATGTTGAGTGAACCGACATAAAATCAATCTTATCTTATTTGCTTTCCTTTATATAAGTTTTCCTAAATGTTGTTAAAAACTTTTAGTACTTAATACATATTTGCGAAAAGTTTTTTGAAAAAAAAAACTTTATTCAACCCTCTTTCTAGAGTTTTTCTTGTGTTTCAGGAGTTCCTCTGTACCCAGTCTAGAGGGCTTTTTATGTCTCACTTAGAGGTCTTTTCTCAGGTTAAAATATAGTAACTCGAGTGTCAATTCTGTGGATTTTTCTCAAGGTGCTACCCAGTCTAGAGGGCTTTTTATGTCTCACTTAGAGGTCTTTTCTCAGGTTAAAATATAGTAACTCGAGTGTCAATTCTGTGGATTTTTCTCAAGGTGCCACCTCTAATGTATTGTCCACTTTGGAGTCTTGACCGTCGCAGTTTTGTCCTTAAAATGCATCTTAGTGGGTGGAAGGAGGAAAAAATATTTAAACTGCTTTTGGTCTCGACTCCTAAGCAATGTGGGGCTATTAGGTGTGATAGAAACATCCCTAGTGGAGGTCTAAGGGGAATGATTGATCATCCCCACTTGAGGGCTTAAGGGACCAAATATTCTGTTATTGGTCCCACGGTGAGTGCTATTGTTCCAATCCCAAGTCCGTTGAATAATATTGTTAGGATCAATCACCATACCTTCAAAATAGTGTCTGCTTTGGAGCCTTGTCTTTGACGGTTTTATTCTTAAAAAGTACCTCAAAAAGTCTAAAAAAGAAAAAAAATATTTAAATTATTTTTATTCTTGACTCTTAAACGATGTGAGACTATTAAGTGTAAATATGATATCTCCTCATGTATACATAAAGTAATAAAATTTAAATGGTTGTCTAAATATTATGTTGTGTCAATGGTGCAATGGAGTAGTGCGTACCTCTATTCTGATAAATTTGTATTTTTCTGTGTACCTCTATTCTGATTTGTATCTTTCTCTGGGCCTATATGTTTTTTTGTTTGATAGTATATACCTATTTATTATCTATACAACCTTGTTTAAAAGTAACGTGAAAAAAACATGTCACACGAGGTTTCAGAAATATTTAATCTTCTTTTTCAGAAATATCTCATCCTCTTTTCTATGTTTTCTGGTAGTTTTTTGTAAAAATAAATTCCACCAATTTATATTGCACCCCTGCCACACTATACATCCAACCCTTATGTGACCCGTCAAATCCCTAATGAGATGTGAGTCTCATGTAATAAATAGACATAAACCAAACTTAGTTTGAATTAAAAGTGTGATCAATAGATGTATTAAAGAACTGTGAACAATCAACTCGAACTTCTTATTGTTGGGTTAAAATAATGGATAAATAATGAATAATGATACTTAGATAATATTTTTTTTATAATATTTGAACATTATCTACGTGTCATTTTGTGATTGGTCCAAAATTACTTTATAATCAATAATAATAATCATAAACACTATCATGGACTAATCACAGAATGACACGTAAATGATGTTCAAATATTGTAAAAAAATGTTGTCCAAGTATCATTATCCTAAAATAATAATAGATAGATTTTCACGTTGTACCTCGTCACATATTCAACCTACTGAAGAGTTGCAAGCAAGTTGAGTTATTTTGATTAATTAATGCAAATATTAGTTTTTTAACATGACACAATTCAAACCCATGATAATCACCTTTCCAGCGTTAACCCATTTTTCAAAACCTATGATAATATTCATTTGTTCTCTTCTTTGTTCATGCATGTAAAATCTTCATATGAAGGGTTAGATATTTCCATTTGAAACACAAGAAAAATTTTAGAAAAAGGAAGTTTAAATAAAGTTTTTTAAATTTTCCACAAATTAATGTTTAAGTGCTTTTGTTGAAGTTAGAGGGTACAATAAGTTTTAAACATTTAAGTATTACTAAGAGTGTTTAAAAAAACTTTTAAAAGCGAAAATAATAAGACAAATTTATTTTTATATTGATTTACTTCAAATTAAGCTATATCTAGTTCTTTCTTAAACACTCTTCAAGAGTTTTACTAATCTTTCAAAAAATTATAACTAGTTTAATCACTCCTAGTTAAGTTTTACAACTAATACATTGATTAGACAAGTTTCACCAGTTCTAGTTTCTCGACTAGATTATTTACTCCATTAAGTTAAACAATCAAATATTTTAATTTACTTTTGAATATATAAACACAACAAAAGTGTTTTTACAAAAGAAGTACAAATTATGACTCTCGAAGAGAGCATAAGTTTTCATGTTCGAAATAAAATGAGATGACCTAAGAGACTAAGTCACAAAAATAGAACAACTCATTTCTTGATTTCTCACATAGATTCTGTACTATTAACAATTTTGATGCTGTGAAATAAAATCACTAAAATGAATAAAATTTACAAAAATTAAAACTACAACAAACATTCAAAAAAACTTAAGTCATGTTAAATAAAGTGAACTAAATTAGGGATCACAAGTGATACTAAGTGTTTTTAATTTAATAATATCTATTATATTATATTTATTATATTATATTATATTTATTATATTATATTATATTATATTATATTATGTTACTTGACATGTGACAGTGATGAATTGAGAGGGACAAGGTCATTTTGTATTCTTATATGAAGGTCACGATTACGGTGTTCTGTAAATAGTACAGTGAGGAAGGAGAGGGGAAAATGGCGTGCACGAAGACGCTGATGGTGACGAATATTGCCGGCAATGGCATCGTGTTGCAGAAGAAAGTTAAATTGAATAGGCAAGTTCGTTGTCTGAGACATTCCATTGAGGAAGAAAGGCCTGTATCAGCAGTGAAACTTAGAGTGAGGAAGAAGGGGAAGCAAAGATGTGCAACAATGGTAGCAATGAATGAGGGTGAGCTCATCTCTGAGAATTCCAGCACCGTGAAGCTCTCGGCTCTGGTGACTGTGAGAAATAATAAGGTATCGGGAAGTGAAATGGTGAATAACCTTCTCACCATTTTCTTCCCTCAAAACCACACCAAAGCTCTTCTTCTTCAACTCGTTAGCACCAACCTTGATCCAGGTACATCTCAACCTTCAATTCATCCTTTTTATCTTTTTCTTTTGTTTTCTGGTATTATTATTAGAAAACTAATGGTGATTGAATGAAGGGAGAATGGAGGGAAAGTTGAGCAAGGAAACAGTTTTAAAGTTGAGTGAAGAGGAAGGGTTTGGAGGAATAAGCAGTTACAAAGTGGAATTCAGCGTTGATTCTAATTTTGGAACTCCTGGAGCTGTTACTGTTGTTAATGGTTATGACAATGAGTTGTTCTTGGAATCCATAACCATTCAACAAAATCTTCATTTTTCTTGCAAATCTTGGCTTCAACCCAACAAGCTTTACCCACACAAGAGAATTTTCTTTCTCAACAAGGTAATTTAATAACACTTTTCATTCGCTCTAAAAGTAGGTCTATTTGGTAACTTTAAAAAGAACAAGTAGAATTATATTTTTACACACCTAAACTTTTTAAGTTCATTTCATATATGAATAAAATATTTTAAAAGAATAAAATTTTATAATTTTTCAAAAAATAAGTAAATAAAAAGTAAGAAAAAATAATATTAAATGAATGTAAAAATATTATATATGACAAAGTATCATTATTTTTTAAATACAAAAATTTACACTATCATTTTATCTTTATACTTTTTGTCAAATAAATGTAAAAGTATATTATAGTGTCATTACTCGTTAAAAATTAAAATTTTGTCAAGTTTTATACGTACATACAACATGCTTTTATTTTAACATATTTTCAATACTTCTAATCACAAATTGAGATATTTTCAATTTACTTATCATTCGAAATAGTAACGTCCTTTTAATATCACATTCTAAACTCTGACTAGTATAAATCATGATATTTTCACTAATTTATTTTAGAATTTTTTTTCTATTTATTTCTCTATATCGTGTCTCTCATTTTATTCCATACTTCTCTCTTGTTTATTTTTATTTTGCTAAATATTATGACAATACTAAAAAGAATAAAAGTAAGATTGCTTATTTATTATATGGTTGAGGTAAATCTTACTACATAACAATGCAAATCACATTATTTATTTCCTATAGCATAAATTTGCTCATGATAAAAAAAAACGTAAGGAAATAATATATAAGATATTAAAACTAAAAAATGTTATTGAAAAGTGAAACGGTAATCAATTGATACTTCTTATTTTGATTTTTAATAGAAAAAGTTGTTGATTTCTTGACCAATTGTGTTCTCAATTTTTTTTCATGATATGAGTAATATTTAAGCAGTATGTTTTTCTAAATAGAAAATTACTTTATATTTCTTATATAGTATTTAGCATTTTCCTTATTTTTTTAAACTTATAATATTCATTTGGTCTTTTTAGAAGTACCGTTTTTAAAATTTAAACCATATAAAATTAATTGGAAGTTTTAGTCTCACTTTTTTTTACAACTTATATCACCACTAAAAGGCTTTAAGAACAAAAACAGATGGTTATCCGTTAATATCAATATCAAGGTTTAACTTATAATTTGGTGGGTAAAATAAAGAGAAATATGTATAATAAAATAATATAAACTATAATTTTATGTAGTATATAATACACATAAGGCAACAAGCTAAATAGTAATAATTAATAATACATAATATACATTATGTTTAAATTGAAAATTTTAATTAAAATTATATATGCTTTTCTAAAAGTAGCTTTCAATTCATATTTTTTTACAAACTACGGAAATTACAAAAAAATATCATTTTAATTAAACTATATAAAATTAATTTTTTTATAACTACTTTTATAATGTAAAAATATTATATAAGATTTTAAAATTACAATTAACCACATATTTGAAGATAAATTTAAACCATTGACACCAAATAGAAGAATATATTTCGTTTTCAGCTGAATCAATGAAGTTTGAAATTGCATTCACGTAGCACTCATTACCATGTTTATGATTGCGATTTAATGCAATTTGATTGATTTAATAAAAGTAGTTTTTTAAACTATTAATATTATCAACTTATCATACAAAGATTGATATGTGAACTAAATTGTTAAAATAAAGCCAACGTTCATTTTTTTAACTATGAGATAAAAGACTTATTATATTGATAAAATATTATATATATATATATATATATATATATATATATATTCTATCTGAAAAAGATTTATTGGCAATCCACTAAAATAATATTTACGAGACTTTCAAAATCATCATTATAAAGTAAATAACTTAATTAAACGACGACCTAAAAAAAATATTTGTCTAAAAATATTTAAAAATCGATACTAATCCTCTCAAAATTTCGTGTTATTCCTCTAATTCAACAATATTTCACCTTCAATTATCCTTTTTTTTTGTCGTTTTATAATCGCTATGTAAAATAATTAATAAAAGGATAAAGAAATATTTATTTTTAAATTACACGAACAAAAAATAGAGACGTATGAAATTATTTTGGAGAGATGAATCATATAGATTGAGTTTAGTTAAACTTTCTGATTTAAGCAATTTTTAAAATAATCACTTAATTAAGAAGTAAACAAAATTTTCTTATTAGAGAAAATAGAAAATTGTTTACTTTTAAAATATGTAGTATAGGCGAATACATAAAAAACTAAAAGTTTGTTCATTTTATAAGAAAAATATATTTTTGTCTAAAAAAGTAAACGCAAATAAACTCATTTCCTTTAATTTTATTTTTCTGTTCTGTTGTACGAAACAATGTAGCAACTAAGAAAACGTCTTCATTGAGATGCTGAATGTATAAATGTATAAGTAGACCTATAAATCCAAATGGATTCAAGTTAAACCAAACACTTTGAATTAGGTATTTGAGTGTTAAGTTAAGTTCAATCCTGTTGGGTCTTTTCAATCAATACATTAAGTTTCCTATCAGAAATGAAAATGCATATATGGTGTTTGTACAAATGACCAGGCGTATCTACCAAGTGAAACACCAATTGGGGTGAAAGAGATGAGAGAAAAGGAGATGGTGAAGCTAAGGGGTGATGGGAAGGGACCCAGGGTTCCTTCTGACAGAATCTATGACTACGATTTGTACAATGATTTGGGACACTCCAACTCTCACAGGCCAACACTCAACCCTTATCCCACACGTTGCCGCACTGGACGCCCACTCACTACCACCAATGGTCACTTTCACCCATCACATCTCACACCATTCTATGTATGAATCTTTTCTCTTTACGTTATTTTGATGCTTGCATGCAAACATGGACAGGTGCCAAAGTGGAGTCACGACCGAGTGAATCAGAGTTAATATACGTTCCCAGAGATGAAGAATTGAACGACATAAAGCGAGAAGCTATTGATCAAGGAAAGTTGATGGCAGTGTTTCGGAATATTATTCCTGCGTTATCAGATAAAATCATGGGCAATCAAGCACTTTTCAACATTGATTACTTTATTAAGGAATCAGGTCAATCTATTCTCTTCAATTTGGGAGGTGCTGCACAAGATTTTTTAAAGTTCGACCCTCCAAGAGTATTTTCAAGTAGGTCAAGTTAAACACTCTCATTGGACAAGTTTGCATTTGTGTGTCTACATGGTTTCATTTTAGACACAAATTATTCAGTTGAAGTGGAATGATTTTCAGGGAAAAGATCACATTTCTTACAAGATGATGAATTTGGACGCCAAGTGCTTGCTGAGTTCCCTCTAAGTATCGAAAGGCTAAAGGTAGTCACGAAAAGAGGAACGTTAATGACAATAAAATTAAAACAATAATACAACTTATGAAGAGAGGGAAATAAGAACACTGAAAAATGGTTTAAAGGAGCTTTATGATATTTCATCTTCAATTTTCCTATAGGTTTTCCCACCCGTGAGCAAATTGGATCCCTCTAAATATGGTTCAGTGGAGTCAGCATTGAAAGAAGAACACGTTATAGGGCAGATTGAAGGGATGTCTATTCAACAGGTACAAAAAATTGGTCCTCTTTCCTGAGGCTAAGGAAATGAGAAATCATATA
This sequence comes from Vigna reflexopilosa, assembly GCA_027742785.1. Classification (NCBI taxonomy): domain Eukaryota; kingdom Viridiplantae; phylum Streptophyta; class Magnoliopsida; order Fabales; family Fabaceae; genus Vigna; species Vigna reflexopilosa. The sequence continues at coordinate 10,326,258 of CM050911.1, read as the reverse complement.
TTGTCTAATGTTCTACTCTGCTTATAAAATTTAGGCATTTGTTCATGGTGGACTATCACGATTTTTACCTTCCATTTCTGGATCGGATTAATGCTCTTGAGGAGCGAAAAGCTTATGCTACTACAACAATCTTGTTCCTCACTAAAATGGGAACTCTGAAGCCTGTTGCCATCCAGCTTGCTCTTCCAACGGGGAATCCAAATACTTCATCGAAGAAAGTTCTTACCCCTCCAACAGATGCCACATCTAAATGGCTATGGCAACTTGGCAAAGCACATGTTTGCTCCAATGATGCTGGCGTTCATACACTCGTGCACCACTGGTATGGAATTTTATTGGACAGTTTCTTGAGTGTTTTGCGTGCTCTTTTTCTAATTAAAATTGTAGTTTCACAATAAATGTCCACATTTTAAATTGAATTTGAATATGTAAGACAAATTTCAATTTTGATAGTAGATAATATCGAAGACACCTAAAGAACTAAACCTAAATTTTAACCATTTTAATTCCTTATAAAGAACTTTTGAAAAATACTTACATGTACATCTGTTCTAGAATAGGTTATGCCATTATCATATTATTCCTTCCACCCCAATGCAATCTGGTGGGGACTATATGCCTCATACTAGACAGAATAAAAAAGTATTAACACTAGGCAGTATAACAGTCACAAAAGAAAACAAACTTGTATATCATGTCTCAGATATCTTTCGTGATGATTAGAAATCATAGTAGTAATGAACATGATGACATTGATATTTAATACTTGAACAGGTTACGAATACATGCTTGCCTAGAACCCCTAATAATCGCTGCTCATCGACAATTGAGTGTGATGCATCCTATATTCAAGCTTTTGCATCCTCATATGCGGTACACACTCAAAACAAATGCAACAGCACGTCAGTCACTCATCAATGCTGAAGGTACCATTGAGACAGACCACACTCCAGGGAGATACTGTATGCAAATGACTTCCGCTGCATATAAAGATTGGTGGCGGTTTGACATGGAAGGTTTTCCTGAGGATCTCATAAGAAGGTAAAGAAGATTTTTAAACTAATAACACTGTTCTTCAATTCGGAGGGCAGTTCTATCTCGCAGTGCATTTCTATGCAAAAGATTATCGTAATATTTTTCCTAGTATATTTGATGAAATTGAGTACCTGATGTATTTGTTTCCATAAATCATATTGTTTAATAATAGACTTACTTTTACAACCTTTATGCAGACATCGATGATGATATCTGATAGATTTTTTTCTTATACAGAGGTTTAGCAGTTCCAGATGCAACCCAACCTCACGGCATTAGAGTACTAATTGAAGACTACCCTTACGCAGCTGATGGACTTCTCATATGGTCCAGCATAAAGAATTTGGTCCGGACTTATGTTAACTATTACTATAAAAACTGTAATGCCGTTTCTTCTGACAATGAACTCCAATCTTGGTACGCAGAATTCATCAATCTTGGACACCCTGATCATAAAAGTGCTAGTTGGTGGCCCAAACTTGCCAACCCCGAGGATCTCATCTCCGTACTTACAACTGTTATTTGGCTTGTAACAGCACAACATGCTGTCTTGAACTTCGGTCAATATCCCCATGGTGGATATGTTCCAATCCGTCCACCATTAATGCGAAAACTAATTCCCAAGGAAGAGGATCCCGAGTACTCAGATTTTGTCATGGATCCGCAGAGATACTTCTTATCATCACTGCCAAGTTTATTTCAGGCATCAAGGTTCATGGCCGTAATCGACATTGGTTCTGCACACTCACCAGACGAAGAATACATAGGAGAGAGAAACGATTTGTCCTCTTGGCTAGGAGAACCTGAGATCATTGATGCATTCAATCAATTTTCAATGGATATGAAAAGTATTGAGATTGAGATCAAGAGAAGAAACGCCGATCCAAAACTTAGAAACAGATGTGGCGTTGACGCTTTACCATTTGAACTGCTTGTACCAAGCTCCGGATGTGGAGCAACAGGACGAGGGGTGCCAAATAGTGTTACAGCCTAATGGTTCAATATGTGGACAAAGCTGCAACTGAATCAATGTTATATTATTCTTCACCTTAGCTGAATTAAAATTGGATTCCAGATTCGGTCCCCTAAAAGCACAAATAAATATAAAATACAAAAGGAAGTAATGCTGGCTTGAAATACTGTATGTGTCATGTGTACCGAGTATAATTAAGAATCCCTTTCTATAAAGTACAAACTTATGCATATGACTGGAATAAATTATAGAAAGACATTTGAAATATTTGCAAATGTATTAGAAAAAAAAGGCTTCCCTATAAATATATTCATGTGGTAAGAAATTTATTCAGTTCCTGCTACTATCTATACCAGCACGCGAACATGCAGGCTTATATAAAACTTAAATTGAAAGACGATAGAGGAAATGACACTTTCAGTTGCACTATCTATCTCAGCCTCAATATAATCAAAGCTTCCATAATGTTTACATGTTGCAAAAGGTGCATATTTGCTTCTAAAATTTTTGAATGAAAGCAAAACCAATAGTATGCCAAAACATGTATTCAGGCAACAACAACCATATCCCAGTTGAAAGCATACAACATTTCCTGTGCTGTTATAAACAGTCCCCCTTTTGCACAAAGCCTGACACCATTAACCCAAATACTCAGCGCCGTATATGGAAATTCAGTATCCAGAAACAACTCAAACTTGATTCTGATGCAAGTTATATATCTGGTTGCAGCTCAAGAAGAACAAAGATCCAACTGAAATATTACTAGAAACAACCCAACCCACTGCTTTTTCATATAATTCTTCTTTATAGTTGCATCTTTTGCAGTTTCAATTTTGCTTCTGAAGGCCTGTTTTCTTGCAGAAAGTCACTTATTAATTTTGAGCTTTCCTCCTACTGATCCCAGTAGTTTCTCAGCTGAGACATATGCAAGAGGAGCTCATCTCTACCCAGTCCAGTGACACTGCTCGTCATAATCCATGGGGGATGTTGCTTATAGTTTTGTTTGATTAACTCTTGAAAATCCCTTATGTTCTCATCCGGCCGTTTCCCTTTTGCCACTTTCATTTTGTCACATTTCGTGAACACAAAAGTGATTGGTATCTGCAATCCACAAAAGTTTTCAATGGGATTTAGACTTGTTTCAGTACCTTGAAAACATTATTTTAAGGACTGAATATACAAGAGGCATCATACTGCAGCCAAAAAAATTAAAAAGTGGAAGCACCATACATTATTGCGTCCAAGCCAATTTGCACAGTCCAAATCAATCTTTTGAGGCGGAACACTGGCATCAATAAGAAGCAAAACAGCCACCAGAGTATTTCTGTTCAAAAAGTACCCTTTTGTGAATGAGGACCAATCCGTTTTAGCAGTTTCAGATGCTTTAGCAAAGCTGCATAAAAAACAGAATTTCATATGATTAGTTACCAGTACTGAGACCAACCACTAACCAAGATTGTTACTCAAGAAAGGGCTATGAATTAGAAAGAACTTACTGTCACTCATGAGATAAGCAAGTATGGTGATTTGGCACATGAAATCTAGCTCTTAAAATAAGAATCCTGAAGATAGAAGCTTTCTACTTCCTCCAACAATGAACTTGGAATCTAATGTGATTCTAAAAATACACATAAATGTGCATTTCTTTTTGTTTTAGCATAGAAAGAATAAATTAGCTATCCCTAGTTTCAGTCTATTCTAGGTTTTGTTTGGACATAGGACTAGGGAAACAAAGTGTTTGCCTAACCCCTTTCCACCACACTCTCCATATATATAGAGCTCATGTACTCATTTCCATAACTTTGATTGAATTAGAATTACAAACTTTCGAGAAGAGTGTGGTTCTTCTTTTTGAAGAGTTCTTATCTTCAGTATTTGATTGAATGAGAATTAGAAAATTTTGAGAAGTGTAATACCTAAACTGGATGATCTTCCATCTCCATTGCTTATCCTTGAGTGGTGCTCTTTAGCTTATCTCATGTGTGAGACATTGGTAGTTAATCAAAGTGCAAAGGAGTAGACAATTTTCTCTCTTAAGGTTTTTTATCTTGTGAGTTAGGTCACAAATGGTGATTCGCCATACAAAGGAAGAAGGATCACCACTTGAGTCTCCACTCAAGATAAGAACTCTCCTAGAAAGAAGAAAAATCGCACTATTCACAAATCATTCTAGATTTTACTATGATCAAAATTTATATGGCCCAAGCTCTCCTTGCGTAGAAGGAAAGGTGTCTGTGTGTGGAAAGAGTGGTCCAATCAAATCTAAAGACTAAACTACTAAAAGAATAGCCAAGCACATCACAGGCTATCCATGTATCCAAACAAAGATCTATTACATGAAAAATTATTTTCTTTTTCTTTTTTTGAAAAACATGAAGTGTTCCTCCTCATTCTCCACATTTAGTCAACCTTCTTCTACGTTCTTCTTGAAGTCAAATATTCTTATCCATGATCACATCACTTAGAATGAAAAAGGAAGTAGTTAAAAAGTTTATGGTATTTTTGGCTAAATTTGAATTAAATGAGAATTTCTTAATTAGTGTGTCATAATCTCAAAAGACTACAAATGACTATAATTCTAATTATTCGTGGATAAAAGTTTCAAAAGCCAAAACCAAGTTTGCAAAACGATCAAAACACATGCAGTAAGAGCATCATAGTTCATCAAAAAAAGCATATAAAGAGGAAACAGAACGCATCGACTGACCCATAACCAGGCAAGTCGACAAGGTACCAGCTTTTGTTCACCAAGAAGTGATTAATGAGCTGCGTCTTCCCTGCAAGCATCAACCATACATTATTACACAAAAACTCGAAGCAGAACAATATTTCATTTTAAAAAGGGGAAAAAAGAGATAGCAGAACCTTAACCTGGTTTCTTAGAAGTGAGTGCAATTTCTCTCTTGCGAACGAGGGAATTGATGAGGGAGGACTTGCCGACGTTGGATCGACCGAGAACGGCGAATTCGGGTCGGTCATCTCTGGGGCAATCCTTGGCGCGACTGCTGCTCTTGACGAACTCAACGTCCTTGATCCGAGAGTCGCCGGCGTAGGGTCCGACGGCGATGTTGGAGCCCGGTAGGACGGCGGAGTCGTCAACCTCGTCGGGTAATATGCCCGGAGGAATGAATAGCTGCGTTTCGAAGGAAGCGTGGGTTGAAATTGAACGGGAAAGAGGGTTTCGGAGAGAGGGTTTTGGAGGACTGCGAATGGAGAGGGAAGAAGAAGAAGAGAAAGAGAGAGTATGAGAGAGAGAAGGTGAGAAGAACCTCAACATTCCACTTCTCACCGCCGTTATCATCGCTTAACTATCGCTACACACTCTGTCAGTAAGACGTGAAATATGTGCTGAACATGTTTTACCATGTTTTTCAAGTAATGACTGAAAAAAGAGATTTTTTTTCTTTTGCAGTGATGTTTGGATTGAGATTGTGCACATGTTGTCATTGGGTTTTTTTTTTTTTTTATGTTGCATAGAGAAGCTTATACACACATGTTGGAGATGCAAAATTAAGCTTGTGCTTGGAATAGATAGGTTTTAGAAAGTGAAAAATGAGTGGATGTCATATAATAGCATATAATAGGTCTAACAGGTGAGAGTGAAAGGAAAAGATGTAAAAAATTAAAAAAAAAAGAGAAAATTTCTTAATAATGTAATTAGTATAATAAATTTTAAAAATTATTAAAAAGTTTTATAAATTAAGTTCAATTAAATAATACATTATAATTTTATTACTATCATTTACAAATTATAATTTTATTTTATTATCTATATTTGTACACAGAGGAAACGAGTTTTGTGTGTAATTTTGTATTGAAATTATGAGAATGAGTAAGTAAAAAAAAAGGTTAAATATATTTTTAGTTCCTGAACTATCACTCGATTTTGGTTTTAATCCCTATTCGAAACATCAATTGTTTTTAATCTTTATTGTTTTGAAACCCTCACTTTTCGTCCTTAAAATTGGACGGCGTTAATTTTTGTTTGACTTGGCAAACGGCGATACCAGCTTTATTCTTTACTCTCTGCCACATTACCTTTCTTTTTCTGATATGATTCGCAGATGGTTATCATGGACACAACATCGGCTTCTCCTTCATCATTATCTTCCGGAAGTTGATTCTCCAATTCAAGAAGCCGGTGATCATGATCTTCTTCTCCGACTCAGCCACCTGAACGGGAACCGGAAAAAGATCAAAAAGTCGAATCCAATTTTGTGGCATGCCCAAATTAGAGTTCCAATAACTTGGTAACATCAACCACCCTTTTGCTGCTGCTTTTCCAAACTCCAAACTTTTCCACAAAAGAATATGCATCTCTCTCAAAGGTCAACACATGGCCTTGTACGGTACTGAAAAACCATATTAGCTATTAATATGGAATCTTCAAACTTCCTTCTTGCCGTTACACTCTTACCCAACCTGAGAGGTGACCCTTATGTTTTAACAGTAACTGAACAAAATACAACAAGGATTGTGTTAGAGATAAAAAGTAAAGTTGAAATTTAGAAGTATTAGATTTTTTTTCTCCAAAAATGTTTCAACTTGCCAGCTGTGCCTTATTTGTAATTTAATTTTACTAATGCTGACTTTTTAGTTTTAGTTACAAAATACACATTCTTAATCTACATGATCTTTCATTCTATGTTTCATCACATTTCTTTAGAGTTCATGAAGATAAAATTATTTAGATGTCAGGTTTAGGAAACTTAAAGTTGTATCATATTTAGTGATAATTTATGCATATGTGACACATAAATATTCTATGATGTGGACAGTATGACTGATAAGAAAAAATAAATAAAATTGAAAACAAAATTGGAATAGGAGATTGTTTTATGTGAGAGAAGACAATAAGGATTTTGTGCGATTTATAAATAAAGTCAAAAATGAAGTTTCCATTGATAGCAAAGTGAGTTGGATTTTCGATCAAAGGTGCATATGTCTTCAATATGTATCATTTATGTGTGTTGATTTTGAGTTTTTGTTTTGTTGTGATGTTGTGATCGTCGTTAGGTTTAGTGTTAGTTTTTTTTATCGTTTTCATCTTTCAATGTTGTGTTTTTTGTATTTTTTTTTATTGTAATGTGGTTCAGTCAATAGTTGTTTATGGAATTAGTTGACAGTGGTGATTCACCATTATGTGTGAATGTGTTGACGGTCTTCCATTTTAAATTTGTCTTTCAGCATGTTAGTAGTATGGAATGTAATATTTGTTTTATTTTTTCGACATTTTCATATTTGATTGGATTATATATATATATATATATATATATATATATATATTTTAGTTGAGATGCACGAGTTAGTTTTCAAAGTCGTGTTTCATCATGGTGGAAAGTTTGTAAATAATAGATTACTGAAATATGTTGGAGAAACCAGTACTTTTTCATGTGACACAAACAAATAAAGTTATTTTGAGATTTTAGCAATTATGAAGGAATTTAGTTATGTCAACATGGAGGATTTGTGGTATTCAATAAGTAGAGGTTCTATGTTGGAAGGAAGGTTGAAATTGTTGTGTGATGACAAAGGTGCATGTCATATGGTGAACATTGCCATACTTAATGACAAAGTTCACTTGTATGTTGTACACATAGTGGATAAACCTCAAATAGTAAATGTTAGAATATTTTCCTTTTGAGATTAGGGGTGAGGATGAATGTGAACCTAAAATTGATGTTAAGGGAGAGAGGGAAGGATAGGGTTGGCCTGAGGTTGAGGTGAAAGGGGAGGGTGATTGTGAACAAGAAGTTGATTGAAGGGTGAGGGAGATATTGAAGTTGATGTGGGGGGTGAAGGGGGATGGTAAGGTTAGGATCACAATGACTTTGATTTGAGTTATTGGAATGAGTTTGAAGGGGAGGTTTGTAGTGAAGAAGAACTAGTGGATGTAAGTATTCATAGAGATGAAGTGGTAGATTAATTTTGGGAAGGTAATGTCTAAGTTAAAGTTGGACCAAGTGGGTCTTCCAGCTGAAAGTCAAAGGAAGTAGTTAAAGATGTACATGATCGAGGTTTGTTTGACATTTAATGAAAATTTGAAAGTTTAGACAATGGTGAATATAATGATTCAACAGGTGAAAATATAGACAAATATGGATAATTTGGGATACTTTCAATGCCCAAAAGTATGTAAAACTATAAATGGGAAGGAGCTTGGTGCAGGTGGTCCCGTAGAGGTGGTCCCATGGAGGTGAAAGGTGTTAGGGTGGAAGATACTCAACAACATCGCTCTGAACAGGTACATGCTCAAATCGCAGGCTTCAACGAATTTCAAAATTCGTTGAAGGTCAAAACGGATTTCAAAATCCACTAAAGGACACAACGGGTTTCAAAATCTGTTTTGGTCTTTAATAAATTTTGAAATTCGTTGAAGACCAAAACGAATTTCCAAATCCATTTTGAGGGATTTCAAAATAAGGCATTCAACAACATGTGGCAGTCATGGGATGATCTACTGAAAGCCAAATGACATCAACACACGCTCAGACAAATGTCGGTGAAGCATGTCACCAATCCTGATCCACCCAAAGAACATACAAATGCCTAGAAAAGGACAAGTGGCCTGATCTAACTCATACGGGTACCAAATCATCGCATCGTATGTAAGGTCATCCAGTTGTAACCTCGCCTCTACGAAGCTGCAAACCTGCCTTTCCGTCTCTCAACGAGTGGTACGCGGTTTGTCTTCATCGTACGAAGATAGCACATGCCTCTTTCATATATCAAGGAAGTGCTCATAAGCTCAACTCTAAAAGAAATATTTAATTAATCTTAATCAACAACATCAAAACAATTAAACGAAATCAAAGTACAAAGAATATGTGTACTTGTAAAAGAGTCAAATATCCCGAAATTTGCTTTATTGAAGCAAAGTTGACATCTTATAACTGCTCATACATGTGGGCTAGTGCAGCAACGCCCCAAACATAACAACTACATACATGTAAGTCTCTGAACAACAATAAGTAAGACACGCGGATGAGTGTGACACTCTTATATATCAGCAAAGATAGTGCAACTAGATGCAACAAATATGTTCGGGCTGTGTGCTCCCACTACTGCGGCTCACAATACTCATCATAGATATCTCTTAGCCAGCTCAGCCTCACTTTCGAAACGCGTGTTTCTATCATCTCAACACTAGCCCTCCGACAATCAACGTTAAAAGCTCTACAATGTTCGGTTGAGCTTAAGCAAACTCCAACTCCTCGATATTACAAAATTGTCCTATAATAAGGTGTAGCAGCAACGACACATCACCTGATGTCACCTCATCTCACCCACCGAGAAATGGAAAGTGTTGGTCTCAAAGTGTCATCTCTCCGCAAATGCCAACAATAAATAGTCAGTGTAATCATACGAAATATCAACGCGAGACATCAAACCAAAATTCAACACATATTGTTAAATTTTCTCGTCGCATGGTCCAAATTTATTTAACTTTTTACCGTAGAAAATCAACTTAATCTTCCATCAATTCTACGCAATAATATTTAATATAAAATTTATTCAAACTAAACAATAGTATTAAAATTCAAGTTTTGCACTACCCTCACCCTACCAAAAGGCATAAACAACATGCTCAAGATAAAGATAATGCCTCAGTAGGGAAGTATCGTATGGACCTATGTAAATCCACCAACTTCTTCTACTTGAGGAATGTCCTCATGCTTATTCTCCTTAACATGATGTCACTGAATTGGATACTCCTCTGCATGAACACCAGTGTCAACTTTTTCACGTCTTCTATGAGTTGAAGGTATTCTCCTTCCTTCACTCTATAAAGAAACACAATTAATTAAATTAAAAAAATTCGTCTTTAACGAATTTCAAAATATATTGTCTGATCATATTTCAAAATTCTTTTGAGCATTTTATAAAAGTAAATCATTTTATAAATATGTTGTACTTTTCTTTAAAAAAAAAAACCATAGTGCATTTGAAATTTGAAATACACAGTAATCAGATTTTACTTTGAAATTCAAAATCTCTCGTAGAGGTAAAAGTATGATAACAAAGTTTGAATTTAAAATTTAAAATTTGAAAAAATTGTAAAACAATGAAAACTTTTTAATAGATATTTTAATACCTCTAAACAATAATATTCACATATTTCTAATCTATCAGATAATATTTAAGATGGGAACAAAATTTAGAGGATGAAGAATTCAAAAAAATTAATAAAAATATATAAATAATTATAATTAAAAAAATTAAAATATTATATATAAAAAAGTAATTAAATAATTACATTGTTAATAATAAAATCATTAATAAAATATAAAAAAATAATACTTTATTTAAAATTGTAATACACTTATGTTAAATATAAATAATAAGTTGAAAAATAATTTCAATAACTGTATTATTAAAAAGTGAAAATTATAAATTTTTAAAATTTTTAAAGATGTAAAAATTTCAATTTTATTGTTTTAAAAAAATCATATTGATATTCTCAAATTTGAAATTCGAAATGTACAATAACAAAGTTTAAATTTAAAATTTGGAATCTAAAAAAAATCCATAAAAATTAAATTGTTCTTTAAATTTAATAACTTATTATAACACGTATTAATCTTTAATAATAATATAATAACATAATAATATTAATATAATAATAAAAATTAAATGATAGTATAAAACAATAAATAAATAATCGAGTAATGACATTGTTAATAAACTAAATAATAAAATATTAGAAAACACTTCATTGCAATGCAATTATTTCAAATTTAAAAATAATAATTTAAAAATAAGTTCAATAACTGTTTTATTAAAAAGTGAAAATTATGAATTTTTTAAACTTTTCAAGATAAGAGAATAACTAACTATTTTAATGTCAATCTTTTTCTAAAATTAATATTCATATTGTCGACGAAATATTTGATATTTAAATTAAATGGCAATAAAGTTTGAATTTTAAATTTGAAATTGTAAAATCTTGTAAAAATATGGCAACAAAATTGTCATTTGAAATTCAGAATAAATAAAAAAATTGTAAAATGGAGTCTTTTTATGAATATTTTTAACTTCTTTGAGCAACTTTCACATATTTTTAACGAATTTTACATTTGGGAACAAAATCTAGAAAATGAAGAATATAATAATATATTTTAGTACATGACAATATTTTATAATATAATAAATTAATATAATAATGATAAAAATTAATATATGATGTAAAATAATAAATAAATAATTAATTAATAATGTCATTAATAAACTAAATATAAACTAAATAATAAAATATGAGAAATAATACGTCATAGTATATTTATGTCAAATTTTAATAATAGTTGAAATCATAATTTCAGTAACATAGATATTATTAAAATGTGAAAATTATAAATTCTTTAAACTTTTAAAGATATAAATATAACTAGTTATTTCTATTTAATTTTTTTTTCTAATATTAAGATTTATATTGCCAAGTTTAAATTTTGAAATATATAACAATAAAGTTTGAATTTGAAAGTTGAAAATGTTGTGAGAAAGTTTGAATTTATTGTTGAAAATAAGAAATGTAAAAAAAATGAAATATTTTTAATTAACAATTTTAATTCCTCTTAACAACTCTTACATATTTATAACATTTTATAAAAATTCCCATCTAAGATGAGAACAAAATTTGAAAGTAAAACAGTTCAAAAGATTCAATGGTCTTTAATAATATAATAATACATTATAATATGTAATAATACTTGATAATAAATCAATATCATAATAATTTAATAATGATATCATTAATAAACAAAAATAATACAAATATTAAAAAGATATATTTTTTTTTTCAATTTATTCAATGTAATTGAATTTTGCAACCGAAGTCAATTATTAAACTATTTATATAATTCACAATTTTTCATGACAAACACTTTAAATAAGAGTTGGAAATATAAATTTGTGTTTACCAAACGTGTAACTTTGTATTTTAAAGTTTACTCTTTATTTTTATTTTTTGGTTTATTTTGAATTTTTTAACTTTTATATTTTTACATAGTCTACTCTTTTTTATTTTTTTTTTCATCATAGTTTTTGTATGGTCTATTCTAATCTTTGAATTTTCGCAAAGTCTACTCAATAATTTTTGTATAATTCGTCTTTTTTATTATTAAATAATATACTATTTACATTATTTAAACAAAGTTTCATTTAAAATTAAATTTAAATTCTTATTTATTATTAACTAAATCTGATTTAAAATAGTTATATATTATAAAAACAACCAAACTATTATTATTTAATTTTATAAAATAAAATATTTATTTTAAATTGTATTTATATTTTTATAACTTCAAATTAATGTAATGAATATATTATAATTTTTAAAAACCTCATACATTACACATGGACAATTATATGTAATACTCTTTACAAGGAAAACAAAACAAAGATTAAAGATTCTCATAATGAATTATGATAAAAACATCAACAAAGATTAAATATTCTCATTTTGAATTATGATAAAAAAAATCACGAGTGCAGCTACAAACGTAATTTAGAAAGAAATCTTTGAAAAAAAAAAGAAGAAAAACATCACACATTGCATCATGAATAAGAGGTATATAACAACTATTGAATTTCAAATTTGGAAAATTAAAATGCAGATATTTTGAACTCATTATCATTCTGATATTATCATAAAGTTATTATGGTGAACATCATGAAATGATAAGCTCTTATATTTATAATATTTTCCTTATCCCACTTTTTAAATATTGAAATGCATATTTTTTAAAATAATTATCATTTCCATATCATGAAATTTTTATATCATGATAAAGTCATTATAGTGAACTACATTATATGTTTTACAATCATTTAAGAGATCTGATTTAGTCTCCAGGTTTTTAGATTTTCTTTCCTTTTTCATTAAAAAAATATGTAATGCAAAAGATATCTTGTATATCTTTCCAACAAGTCTTGGATATTGCCTTCTAGCATGACAAAGAGGAAGCACATTTTTCAGTGATAGCAGAATAGCAAAGGATGTTACCACATGAGGAATTCAGTGGCAACCCATAGTATAATTATTGAAAATTTTACTATATATACAGTAAAAAATTAACAAAAATGGACATTTGCGGATAGTAAAAAGAATGAGAGCATCTATGTGGAAACAATACAACACTCATCTGGCACATTTTTTCCTCCACCACTGCAATGAATGACATTTTGAAAGTGGAATTTAAAAATAAAATAATAATGATGATGATCTAATCACCCAAACAAAACTGTTAACTCGGTTCCATCTCTCTACCTCCGGCTGCAACTTTGCGATGGCGCCGCTGACCAGCTTTCCGATCTTTTCCACGCCTTCCAGGGCCTCTTTTAATGGGTGAGTTTGCACCCTTCTCAGGTGATGTTTCAAGCACAAGCAATGGAGTAGGAGGAGATGGTGGACGGGTTGAACTGTGACCAAAGGTATCTGGTGGAGCCAGGCGCAGCAATAGATCTCTATGGTATTTCTGCAAAAGGGTGGTTGCATACACTTTCATAACACAACTAAATTTTTTGAAGTAAAACAAGCGCTACTATTACAAAAATTAATGATGGAATAGATCAGATCCACCCCAAGTAATGTAATAAATGAGTCAAGTACTTCTTTTTCTATCTAGATGTGAAAACATTAAAAGAAAAACAATGAAACAGAAATAAAAGGAGTTTGATGAATTTGCTTTCTGAAGGTTGAGCACAGGCATGTGCACATATTAATTGCATTCACTAAATATTTTAACTGTTCAGAATCATGCACATGCATGTGTTCATCTTTATTGCATTACTAAATGTTTGTCTGATCAGAATCAGTATGTACCTTCTGGAAATGAATGCAATAGAAAGATAGTGAAATCTTAGCAAGATATAAAAATTACCTGAACTACAAAGTTGCGTCGTTCACAATCCAGAAACATGTGAAAATGAAAATCTACCCTCGACAAAATTTTGTCCCTTACTGTTGAGAAACTAAGCTGGTCTCTTGAAGTAAATCGGTCAACTTCATTGAACCAAAGACAAGTAAAGAGGTTGCTTATAGGAACATGTTCTCGTACTATCACACATCCTTCCGGAACATCTGCAACTCAGACATGATGTTTGGAGTTTGAAAAAAGTTTATAAGAAAAAAATGAAGTGCATCTCATTCCAGATAAATATAGGAAAGCCAGTTTAGCCTACCACTTATAAGAGGAAGCTTGGCCTCTGTATACGGGGTCAATCCCTCTCTCTTGTAAAACTCTATCTGAAAGTCAATGGAGGCATTTTCATATTTTCCAGCAGCTTTATTTGCCTCAGCCTCAACGAATACATCAAAACGTCTATAATGCTTTGATATCGCAAAAGTAGCATTATTTCTCCACAAAAACCTAAACAAGGGTAAAGGGTAGTTTAGGTGTCAAAATACGATTGATGGAAAAGGAAAAGCTAAATATAGGTTGTAAAAAGTCAGAAAGAACACAAGCATGAAATATGACCCCAAATTAATTGCATTTTGGTCAACAACACTCCAAATTAACGAACTTATAAATCCAGTAAAAACTCAAGCTTGATTTTCATAAAACAAATACTGCATATATCAGTTCATCCAGAAACATATTATAACACCTCGGTTAGCAACTCAATGGAATCTAAAATCGATCATGAAGCTGAGGTAAGAAAACTATCAAACAAAACCAATTGGAAAACCAACAATAATGGGCCATAAAATCAAAATAAATAAATAAATCACACAAGCTGTTAATATTTCAATCTTTGATCTGTGAATGAGGATTCCTGTAAGCTGAAATTCGCATTTGACAAGATTCGAGAACTTACATACGAGAAATATTAGTGTTACAAGCCAATAAAATATGTCCTAGAAGAAAAACTTCAAAGATAAATATTGATGTACAAAGCTCCTCTTAACAGAACTTCTTTTAAAAGATCTCAAAGAATGGTATATCCACCATGGCATTTTAGTTCATTATGTTCACAACACAATTTACTCTAAGTTGAATCCAGAGTAGAATCCCCTTCCTCGTATGCTTCAGAGACAAATTCAATTTCAAAGATGTTTTCCATACCAGCTATCTTATGAGCACTAATGTCAGAAATATCAATTTGAAGAAATATCTATGCCACATGAGAATAATTATCCTAATTTATAAAATGGAGAGGCAGGGATAAAGACTTCTGATCCTATCTTATCTACAGAAAGCATGTATTGATTTTCTAGCCAGTAATCATGGGATTTAGTATAAGCTACCGTACCTCTGTTACCCCAAAACAAACAACTTTTGCACTGAGCAATCATGGATCTATTAGCAGGTATGTTGTGCAGACTACATGAGGAGTTCGTGAAGAAGGAAAATGGCTCATGTGTAATATCACGCTTCTGGTTTGTTTTTTTTTCTATTTATGTATTCTCCATTTTTTGGTTCCGAACTACTTTCCAATAAAAAGAAAGGGCGCATTGGATTGGAGCATCAGGTGTGTATGGGCCAATGATGCTGAAATGTTGAGTCCCAACTGGAATGAATATATTATGTAGGGCTTGTGTTGTAAGGGTATTGAAAGTTACCCAAACAGTCCGTAGGGGATTAACTGAAAGTGCGACTAGAATAGAGTTTAATCTAGTTGATGATTAAGTTAGCCTCAGTTTCCACTGCTATGCTCTGAAAACACTATTATATTATATTATTGGTTAGCAACATACAATAGTAGAAAATCCACAGCTTGAGTATTGGCAACCATTTCAAGGTAGAAAGCTCTAGAGTAAGACCATTCATTTGCTTTCTTTGAAAACTCGAAACTACACAGACGACATCATCTATGGACAATCTGAAGGGACTTTCTGTCTAGATAGATTAAGATGTCAACTTGGGCAGGAAAGAAATCCCCTACTTGGACTTCTAGGATTTTCATGTTAAGCTATAAAATCCAAAAAAGGTATTTATGGAGCAATAAGCACATAATAAGGAGATATATGTGAGTTGAACCTTACATCTTGGAGGACAAACCATAATGGATCATGGAGAATGTCCGTATTTGGACTTCCAGAGGAATTATGACCACACCAAAACTGTGCATACTGATCAAACTCATATCACCTAGTCTCACAGTGGTCTAGTATGAAAACATGTTATGAGCATTAAAATAGGAGGGGTACATATCCAAAACAGAATTAAACATAACAGAAACCTACATGCTAAATTATTTATAAAACTAACCATAGGACTGAAATGAGAATACTTATCACTTTCACATATAGAATGAATAGGCATAGTGGTATATTATATATTATATACATTATCAAAGAGATTCCCCAGAATATACCTTTCAAGAATTTGATATGGATCCACAACAAGCTCAAGCTTCCCATCAAGCCATATAGAATAGCGAGCATTTGGAACCATTCTATGCAGCAGAAGCTTTGGAATCTGTGGAAAAGGTAATAAAAATTACAGGGTAATGAAAGTATTACTTTAGGAACGAGAAACATAAATGCCTACGCAAAATTTTGATTTTATTCAATTCATACACAGGATCTAGCCTTTACTAGGAGGTCTAATGATCTAAGCACTTTACCCTCCCCTTTGTGTGTATGCAAATAAGTATGGCAGTATTAAGCCTCGGAAGGTAGATTAACCAGAGATGAAGCCACATCCAAACAATACTACTTTCCCACAGCAATGACCAGATCATGCTGAATCACAGCTATTTAACAAATATTTCAGTAACAATGATGGCTAACAACCCATGTGCTAATTTCTATTTCAGCCATGATGGTATCAGTCAAATGTAATTCTGACCTTTCCTGTCCGCCTTGCATCTGCGTAAGGAAGATTCCTAGCAACAATAATTCTCCATAAACCAATCTTCTTGCTGCTTCCCAGCTTGCCAGAACTGCTCAGATATTTTTCTGTTTCTTCATCTACAAACATAAGGAAGCACACAGTCTTCCTTGAATAGTCACTTATATTTTTTGGCTCATTTATCTCGTCAAAGTTTCCTGAACAATAAATTTCACTTAAAATCAATAACAAGCTAATAAACAAATTAATAAATTCCGAAATCACGTAGTACAGACCAAATATGGCTGACGCGACAACCACTCCATTACACTGCTCCATTTCAAAAAGGTCAGCTTCATCAATGTCAAATCCTGTTTTGCGGCCAGGTTTAATTCCTCTTAAAAATCTGAGCATTCATCATTGAAGATAGAAAACGGATTCATGTCAGTTAAAAGGAACAATAATGCTTTATTACTAGCACAGAAAACTATAACCACAAAAGAACAGTCCTTTGTATAGATGTAACTTATAAGGGAAAAATTCAACAAAAAGTAATACATACCCACAGTGCACACTCATGGACTCTCGTATATCAAAAGAATCATTTCTCTGCTTCAAAGTAGGATATCCACCAAATTCTGAACCACCAAACTCTCGATCTCTACTTAAATTTTCCTCATAGACATATGTTAAATTCCTAAGGACCGGTGAAGGTGAGGGCAATTTTGGCACCAGTTCAATGGCTTCTTCCACAGGAAGGTAACACACCGGGCACGCTAAAACATAAACAAATCCGGATATTCAGGAGAAATACCATACATGTTAGCAGCCTACAACATATCCCAGGCCCTCCATACAGACATGAATCACAAATTTTTTGAAGAACTAAATTATCTATACGGGGATGCTGGGAAGAACTATTAAATTATTAAGTGTCAAATAGTGTGCAAAATATTTTAGGCAGCAAAATTACAGGAACTTACGACGTGGCCCAGTACGCTTTTTATCAGCAGGCGGGGGAGGAAGTGTAAAGCTATTACAAGGATGCCCTGGAGGAAGATTGTAGCCCAAAAATAGCCAGGGGGTGGAGAGCTCAATTTTGTAGTTAAGTCCATTGCCTTTTTCCTAGAGATCTCAGATTTAGAATCACTTGCAGACATGCTTTCATTATCACTAATGCTTGGCACTGTGTTTCCTTCCTGAGAATCTTCACCTGAAAGCAAGCCACACGACCAGCATCATACTATGTTCTAAATAAAAACGACATACGAAAATCAAAACTTACGGCATATTCTAGTAAACCCAGTTGAGCCAAACGAAAGAACTAGATAACAATGGCATATCACCACACAAAACATGAACGATAAATATGAAATACCACCCCCCACAAGGTATCCGCCCAGGCAATTCTGTTCAAGATAATATCAGATAATAAATGTGCACATCTTTCTCAGCAGGTAGTCGAACTAAACTTTGTTGCATTGTTGTGGAAACTATTACCTTCCACTAGACCCAAAAACTAGGTGCTTAAATTGTAATAAACACTTAATGCAATCACATAATTACAATTTAACACAGCAACTATAAATAAATAAAGAAATGAAAGGAAAAAGGAGAGAGTGAGAGAACCTTTTCCAACATACAAAACCCAGATGAAAACTGCAGCAGAGATGAGACAGAGGAAGAGCATTCCGACCTTCTTGCGACCAGCGAACTTGCAGATCCAAAGGAACAACCTCTCCTTCTCCTTCTCCTTGAGCATCTTTGTTGCCTTTCGCGCAGACCCGTTCTGTACCTGTTTATCCAAAGACCCATAACTTCCAGAACGAATTCCAATACCCAATGGAGCAGACATTTATGCCCCACTCATTCCTCGCCCTTCTCTTTCTCTCCACCCAGATCACGCATTCATCCACGCAACAAAATCCAACGCCACCAATTCCCAATGCACTCTCACCAATCCCACTCTCACTTCCAACTCAACAATGGGAAAAAAACAATTAAACAATAACAATCGCAATAAAACAAAGTTGATTTCCCTTTGTGGTTATTCAAGATCCCGAAATAACACAAAGAACAGAACCAAATGAAACTCGCTCCTCCTGAAAAATCAACTGAAATACGTTCATGTTACACTAAAAAATTCTCCAAAAATGAGGACGAATCTAGGGTTTCTGCTTGGCCCTGTAGGGTTTTCCGAAATCCGACACTAGGAAGAAATCCGGGATCGCAATATTCAAACTGTAAAAAAAAAATTGTTTATTTTTCCGCTGATCCGGAAGTGAGGAAGATGATCTCAGAGTCAGATAAAAATTTCATTGAATATTATTTATAAGAGGGAAAATTACCTTATTGGGGATTAAAATTTTTATGAAAATAGAAACCTGAAAATTTGTGAACTCTTATAGCTGGTCTGCACAACATTTGCCTCTTTCAGACACTCGTGCCTCACTAATTATGACGTGGAATTGAAAAATGGCACTCTCCCTCCTCATATTTTGACATCTGCGAACTTTCATCAATTATTGTCGTTAAATCAACGGTGCCATTATTCTTAATTATTATCTTAACTCAACGCTGTTACAGTTTTCATTAACTAAAAAAAAGAACATCTGAAATCTCGCTTTAATAATATTTTTTAATTTGTTTGTCGGTATTCCATTTGTCCAATTTGTGGACAACCATGATGCTCTGCCTCTCCCTATTAACGTGGTGACTGATCAACTCATTGATGTTAGATACTTTAAATTGTGTTCATATAGTGTTTTAAGAAATATTATGTGCAGAGGGATAGCTTTTGATCCTAACAGAGGTTTCTTTCAATTACATCGCTTTCTTCATCACTGCATATGATTATTTTATCACCATTGTAGATATGTTTGAACACCTTCATAATAGGCACGGTAGAGACAATTTTTGAAGCATGAAGAAATCTAACTTGTTCATAAATGGGTGATGAAACAATTGTTCTTTCAATGGTTGGAGAAGGTGACTTTAAAATTGAAAACATTTTAAAAAATAATATTTTAATTAATAGATGCTAAATATATTGTGATTGTGAGCACCAAAGCACCAAATATCAGGATTGAGTATTTTGTTAGCATTAAACTGAAATGGAAAAAGTGATTTGTTTTTTCCAATTTTCAGATATTTCCTCTTAGGGTTTGGTTTCTTTCAAACTTGTAGGATGTAAAATGATTAGGTTGTACTTTTTGAAATAAGGGTTTGTCTTGAAAATCTATGATCCAAAAGGTTGGTTGAAGTTAGTGCATCATCTTTTGTTTCCTTTTGTGTGCAAGTTGCATCATATTTATCTTTTTCTGAACATTCGCATTATCATTCTTTCTTTCGCAAATTGTTGAAACGTATTCTTCATTGTATTTTGCTTCCTTAAGCAGATTTTGTTCATTTTTTCCTTCTTTTCTCTCCAAAACTCTCAATTAAGAGTTTGAACGCAATAAACAATAAACAATAATCAATAAATAAATAAATAAAAATACATCTGTGTATGAAAATGTTGACTCTCAAGAACTCTCAAATTTCTAATAATTTCTGGTGAAATTTAGAAAAAGATAAGTGCAAAACTTCAATAAAAATACAAAGTTTTGTTATTTTTGTTCGGGATAAGATCGAGATGATATTATTCCTGGTCATTGACATCATCTCTAATTAAGAATGTCATTATGATAATCACATTATTAATATTTAGATTACGACAACTTAAATACTCTAAGACTAAGTCTAGTCTATTTAGCTTAAGTTCAATAAGACAAAAGTCCTTAAAACAAAGTATAAATTGGGAGCACTGCAAAGTCAGAAGGTCTGGTAGGAACGTCTTAATCTTTTTCAAGAGCACTTTTAATTACAGCTAAATGTATGTTTTAAAAGTTTTTAAAACTATTTAAGAATTTTATTGTTAAAATAAAAAAATTCAGTCCTATTATTAACTTTTGTGTTTTCTTAAAATCAATAAATTATCATTTTTGTGTTCAAAGTATATTAAGTTGAATCAAATATTCTTTTTCTCAAGACATATCATAATATCACACTTTAAACTTTCAAATTTTATATTTGTCTTAAAATCTTTACTTTTTAATCATGGAAATACAATATTTGTTAGTTTTTTACCGTACGGTATCCAGCATACTGAACGGTTTTCTACATATAACCAGGTCGACCGCCAAAACTACCTCCTAAGTCGACCATCCGGGCCAGCCAATCACCCTGGCCGACCACATGGTTAGATTATAAGCGGTGATAGCTGACTAAAGCTCCTAATGGAAGTTAAGACGTGATTGGGTCGTCATCAAGCTCACGAAAGGTAAAAGCTCATTACACTGAGTATAAATAAGAGTCTCATGTATGATTTCAAGATTGATTGCACACGCTGCATATTATGCATTACTTGCATCCCTTGATATAACTGTTCAGTCATTTAACTGACTTAAGCATCGGAGTGCCTTTGACAGGTACTCGTCCGCCCGGCTTGAAGAACGAGGAGGGATAACGAACTTGGAGTACGAGGAAGAGGCAGTTAATCGTTCGACCCTCAACAGGTAAAGCATCCAGTCTTCATCAGCCTGTCCGGTCTCCATCAGTTAGCAGTCCTCGCCAACCCGTTCGGCCCCTACCAGTCGACAGTCTTCACACGTTGTCCGACCTTCTACACCACCTGGAGCACTTCAAGCTACATATATCCAATTCTTAACCATCGACACCACTTTATACCCGAAACAGTTTTAAATAGAAAAAAATGATGACGTGATTAATTCTTATATTATGTTTCCATACGTTTAATAAATTTGTATCAATGCGTGGGAGAATTATATAAAACCATTATATTAGAAATACACATTAAATATATTAAAACTTGTATCAAAATTTATATGTTTTAAAACTTAATATAATCATTTTTATTACTAGAAAATATTGTTTTATTCTTTAAATATAGTCTTTCTAAAGTTTCTTCACCTAAGTCAGAAAAAAGTACTATTTTTTTTCTAATTTTAAGTAAGTTGGTTTCATCCTCTTTATATATTTATATGTATTATTTTTTTACTATTGTTACAACTAATATTTTTTTTTCTCAATATTAGTTAAATGAAGAGTACACTTAAAAATAAATTATATCATATTAAAAAATCAACAATTAAAGAAAAGGAAGAGAGTACTTAAGAGCCAAACGTATTTACTGACTTTTTTTCTATTTTAAAATTGAACTATTACTTTTAACACGAAAACTCAAGTAGTTTAATAGTCAATTCTTCATACTTACTAATGTTTAATCACATTTTATCATAATTAAGCATATTTATGTCAAGTTGTCATCAACCTAACCCAATGGTAAGGTAATAAAATTATAAATACTTCAATAGGTTTGGACCGCGTTGACTCAGCACAACATTATTGACATTCAATTCACCATTCAAAATTGCATTAAAAAACATAAAACATAAGTTTATGGAATGTTTTGTTTAGACGAAAGTTTATGGAACGTTGATTCATTAACTAGCCTACCATAGGATTTTATAAGAATGTTCATTATCCGAATCTAATGGATACAAATTTATAAATGATAAATATATATTTGAAAGAAAAATATTTTGTTAATGCAACACAAAATGACGTAAGGATAAAGTAATTTTTACGTGCGTATCATATGTATCTCTTGCTCGTTGCAAGCGCCACTCCTATCACCCTTCAAATAACTTAATTAAATAATATATTGTATAATATTACATATATAAACTAATGTGTATAAATTACGTACTCCCAAATAGAGTATACATATACGAAATCCGTCCAAGATTAATTTCATTACATGTAATGTGATATATGTATGTAACATGCATAATGAAATATAAAATCATATAAAAGACAAAAGAGTAAATTAAAAAAAATAAAAATCATTCATTTAGATAAGGAATCGAACAAAATTCTAACAAATCCATTAAAACGTACTAAAATCAACGTATGCACTTAAGATTAAATGTATACAGTCAACCATACCCAATCCATTTATAAATACATCTACAAGTGGGTATAATTAAAATTGGACAAGATAGTAATAATAACAAAAGAAAAGTATGAAGATTGTTATACTATATAGACTAATACTTACGTCAACAGAAGACTAATCTACAAATAAATCACAAATCAAGATAAGTTGTAATTACATCCAAAGTTTGTGCGTGCAAGAATTTTCTCTTCGTTTATCTTCATTTTTTAATTTATATAATTTAGATATGAAGCATAAAGATATATAGGATGAGAAAAATATTTGTGTATGAAAATATTCTCAGATAAAATCTGGTGTAGATAATAAGTGAATATTTTAAACGGATATATGTAAATAATGGATAACGAATAATTTAATATTTGTTTATAAATAAGTCAGATACCTACATCACATATTTTTCACAAAAAAATTAAAATTAAAATTTAGTTTATATTTTATTATGTTAAATTTAATTAAAATTAAATTTTAATTTATATTTTATTAAGCTAAATTTAATTATAATTCAAATTTAATTTACATTATATTTTTTTTTGTAATTTATTTAGATTTTATTTTAAAACTCTATAAATAATCTTATTTTAGATATTTGCAGGTGTCCATGAATATATGTAAGTTTTAAAAAATCTGCAGATATTTTTTAAACGGATATCCAGTAAGTAACGAAATAGGTAACGTGTCACATTTTTTGTTACGAATCGAAAAATAAATAGACATTATTTATGTCCGACCCTAACTCATTGGCATCCCTAAAGATATATGTTAATTATGGATGTTTGTACTTAAAACATCCAATCATAAATTAGTTAACATATCTTCTTATACAAAACGTAACTCGAACTTAATCTATATCATATAATCCAAATACAACTAAATAAAAATACAAGTCTCACTAACATAAAATTTGTCATCTTCATCAATGAATTTACGTCTAACATGTAGGCATCAAACGTAAAAAATATTCAGTGACATTTTTGTAAATAAATGGTCAATATTTACGTTTGACCTATAAAGGTCAAACATAAAAAGCGTATTTTATGTTTGGCCTTTACAGGTCAAATGTAAAATGTTTAAAAACACTTGCAATGCACATTTCTCCCTCATCATTCTCCTTGTGAAGCTTTCTCTCAACACCAACTAAGAGTTTTTGCAAATTAGGGCTTCCATAGGTGACTAGAAGATTTTCAGGTTTCAGGTTCTTTTTTCTTTTCCTTTTTTTTCTCGCTATTGTGCATTCCTCTTACTCTCTTACACGCCGTGTGTTTGATTAAGGTTGTTGTTGACACAATCTTGCAACATGAATAACAAGGAATCTCAAGAGAATTTCCCCACATTTGTTCTCAAGACCGAAGAAATCATGTACTCCAAAGCCAATTATGAGGTTCTTCCAATTTCTCAAATGCTTGCGGAATGTGTATTATTAGATCTTTCATTGTGTTGGGTAAAACCCATTTTGTTTAACCTGTTGTGATTTAGTTGTTTTAGGCAGAGTATAGAATTTTGATACTTTAGGACCACCTTACTGATATCATTAACACAATTACACAAAAGCGAGACATCTAAGACAAAAGACCTCTTGCCCCTATGCGTTAAAGGTACTTTCGTTTTTTCATCTTTTATGGATCATGCACTTTTGAGTGTTTCAAAATCCTATTTTGACAAGTCATTGTGTAGAGTCAAAAAAGTGGTTTTGAATTGGCTAGTGATGTTTATTTTTTTGAATTTCTATATTGCTTCACTTTTTATGTTTGTTATTCAACCAACAGACAAAAATTTGCATCCATTATTTGACCCACATACATAAATTTACTTATGTAATTTTAGCATAAGTAAATTTACATCTCCTGCAATTATGTTTGACCTATACACTAATGGTTGGAAGGGATATGAAAGTGATTATTTTGGACAATGAGCTTTAGTTATACAATTGAAGCATAACAAAGCAGGATAAAAAGGGTGAATTTTTGGTTTCGGTTATGAACTGAAACATAAAGGTTAGTATTTTTCTTTGGTTCAATAAGAATCGAAACATTAAATCATAAATAATAAAAAATTTAAAAATATATGGATTTGACCTCAATTATGAGCAAAACCAAGGCCAAATACCCTTTCTGATTTAGAAATATTATTTAATTTTAGGGGTATTTGGCTTTGGTTATAGTTTATGTTTTAGTTATATAAATAATCAAAGCCTAATGTGATATTTTTAAATATTTTTTATTAAATGGTATTTGGCTTCAATTATGACTTGAGCCAAAGTCAAATAACCTTTATGCTTTGATTATGTTATAATTGAAGCTTAATGTAGTTTTTTTTAAATATTTTTCTTCTAAGAGTATTAGGCTTTGGTTATAACCTAAATCAAAGCCGAATACCTTTTTTGCTTCATTTTAGCTATAATTGATGCCTAATGTGATTATTTTTTTTAAATATAAATAAATAAATAAATAAATATATATATATATATATATATATATATATATATATATATATATATATATATATTTGTTTCACCCTATATATTGAACTAGCAAAAAATACCCAACACATAATTGGAATGTACCAAACTTATAATGTTATGCATAATTGTGTGTGCATTACAAATTTTAAAAATGAGTTCAAATACTACAAATAGTGTTATTGAGTTTGTGCCAAATAAATAACGTCTTAGGCAACAATTAATGTCATATTTGATACATGTTAATAAATGTTGAAACATTATTTGAATAAGAGTGAAAGTGTTTATTAACTTATGTAAGCGGTTAAGGAAAACTAGGTTAATCAAGGAAGTATAGGAACAAGTTGTTAAATTTCTACACATCATTAGGCACAACGTGAAGAATCACAATATATCATTTTTTCTAATCGTTTTGAACAAATTATTAGTAAACACTCTCATAATGTGTTGAACACATTTTCATGTTGGAGTCATAGTTTTTAGTTTAATCATTAGGTATGAAGGTTGATCCATAACAACATTTGATTTTACCCATACTTTAAGGTAACAATATGATCAATTATACTATAAGTTAAGAAGATACAACCGCACAATTTTGCTTTAACCCTCTATTATGTATCACATAGGATTGTTTAGGGTGATGGGACCCATGTAAGAGTAAATGTCTCAATATCGGATGCATCCCAATTTTGAAGTAAAAAAGATTGGTCAACTATAATGTATTTGCAACTTGTGATTTTAACATGAATTTCACATACCTAATAGCTAAGTGAGAAGGAACAACTTTAGATTCAAGAATTTTAAGGGATGAACTAAGTAAGCAAGGCCCATTACTCATACCTACAAGTTGGTGTTTTATTTTTGGAACTATTTTTCTAGATTGTCACTTAGGTTTAGTGAACAGATAATCTTTAGAAAGAAGACAAATAACTTTAGAAAAGTGTTTTTTAGAAGAATGATGTGTTATAAAATAATGAAACTCATTTATAACAAATTTATTTATATTAAAAAATTTTAATATTAAAATAATTGATCTCATTATTTTTAATTCAATACCACTCTTAAAATATCATTTTCTAAGTATTCACATTTCCATCCCTTAGAACAAATAATCTCACATTCTCTTATCTATTATTTTAAATTAATTTATTCACTCTTCTTCAAATTCACTATTAAAAGCAATAAAATTGTAGACTAATCATGAAACGTTATTTGAGTTCAATCTAAAGTAATACAAGAGTATATATGTTTTCATTTTGTAATTTTAAGAAAAATACTAAAAGGACATTAAAGAAAAAAATCAATCAAAATAATATTAATCATGATAAATAAATTTGGAAATGTGAGTATTATTAGAATATATTCCAGCTTTGAAGGAGAATATTCATATTGATTAAATAAGTGATAATGGAGTTTTAAAGTAGGTATAAGAATAGGAATAATAAAAATTGATATTTACATTTTTTTTCCGTCATTATATTTGTCTTCAATTTAAAATGCTAAATGCTAAATCATCACTAATTTGGTGGATAATTTAAAAACTTATTTTCACTCTTATCCATAATCTTTAATGTCGTGTTGTATAAAATTTTATTCTTTTGCTATTCTTTTATTTTTAATTGTTAAAACTCGTTCAATATTATCAACTCACTTATCTTTAAATTATGTTTTCTCTTATCATTAATTATACATATATTCTTTTATGCAGATTACCTAATTTACCTTTTAGTTTATTAGGTATATCAATAAACTTATCTTTCATTTTAGTTTGGTTATTAGTTTTTGTTGTATTATTTTTTTTTTCATTCTTCATAAACCGTTTAACTTTGTTATATAGCCAAACTCACTCTAATATATTTAAAATATAATAAATGTTGTAATTATAATCATGTGTAATTTTATATTATTTTCTATAATCACCTTATATAAGTACATTGTTATTTGATATTTTATTTTAATATTTATGAAAACATTTGTTTATATATATCACGTTAAAGAAAATAAATTGTGGGTCATTTTAATATTCAATCTTCAACAATACTATGTTTCTTTTATTATAAAAATAATTTAATAAATATGTAAGACAATATATGGGTGGGTACGTCTGCGTAAGAAGAACATCTAAAACACAAATTTCATACAAATGAATATAAATTTTTATTTGAGAGGATGATGACAATTAAACCTAGACAATTTTTGAGGTGATCCTTATTCAAAAAATAAAAGTTTGATTATTTTATTTATGCAAAGTAATTAAGGGTGTTTTGATAACAATATATATATATTCCATATATAGAGGAGAGTGGGATATGATGAGATAAAGTGATGAATGAAGAAATTATTTATTGATTCCTTAGTTAGTGTGCACATAATTGTAACTATGAGTACCTAACTTTAATGAGCAGTTATGAGTTAATAAGGGTTGGTGATTCAATATTAGCCAATAAAGCATGTTTTTAGAGTCAACAAACTTTCATATAGGGGATGATACGTCTTTGTTGTTTTTTGGTGCATGTTGCCAAGTAAATTAGATAGGTTACTTCAATCCAACCCAATAATTAATCTCAATCCTAAGCCTATTAATATTATAGATCCATACTTAGAGATGAAACAAAAAGGAAACATATCTGTAAATAAAATCTACATATATTTGAGAGTATTACATATTCATGTATTTTAATTATTAGTTGGCGGAGTAAGTATAAGTATTATTATAATGTTTGTAATTACATATTTTTATTAATAAAAACAATATGTATATATATAAATCTATTAATAAAATATTTTTATTTAAATTTATATTATAACAAATAATTTCATTCAAAGTTAAAAAAAATAAAAATATTCAAGAATATAAAATAATTTGTAAGTATTTCAGAAACAATGAAATCAAAGTTCTAAATGAGATGAGTATAGAATTACCATTATTTATGTGTTTTGCGACCTTGTTGTTATCATATTATATATATATATATATATATATATATATATATATATATCAGTATTAATTTTTGGTGTAATAATTTTTCTTATTATTGATTAGAAATGTGTCGTAAATTATGTTAACATTAGTGCAGAATCACTCTTTAACGTCATTCCTTAGACGTCAGTTAGAGGGTGGCACGACATATATTAATGATCAGTGACATTTTAGTAAATAAGTTGGTTATATTGATGTCGGTTATGAGGGGACCCAACGTCTATAATATTATAGACGTCGGGTCCCCTCATAACCGACGTCGATATGGGGGAAATTAATAGTTATTCACCTACCTGGCATGCAAATAGACGTCATGTAGGAGGGGCCTCGACGTCTAGAATCTTATAGACGTCGGGGCCCCGCTCACTGTCGTCTACTGGCCTGACCAGTAGGTGAAAAGTCATTTTTTTCTGCCATCTAGACGTCCATTCCCGCCACTCCGACGTCTATATTTGTATATAGACGTCAAATATAGACGTCAGACCCACCTTAACTGACATCTATAAGTGTTTTGGACGTTGACGCCCTTATGTCCGACGTCTAAATGGCCAGAAAAGGGTAGGTGAAAAGTTCTCTTGGACGTCGGGCCCCCCTAGACCCGATGTTTATATACATATCGAATATTAATTTTTAAAACGAATGGACGTCACATTAGTGAGGTAACCGATGTCTAGTCAACAATAGACACCGGTCACTGGAGTAACCGACGCCTAGATTCATGTTAAATCATAAACCGCGAACCCGCAGTTACGCGCACATTATCGTCTTCCTCCTCGCCTTTTCTCTCTCGCGACATTACATTTCAAGTGCATCTTTTCTCATTTAAACCGTTTAAATTTTCTTTTACTCCGATTAATTTAGTCTTTTTGATGGGTTATCTTCTAATTGAACCAATTAAAATGTGTTTTTGTTGTGTTTTAGTGTAATTTTGCTTCTGTCTTTGGGTAACGTAGTATCACATTCTCCCTTTGCTAGCTTCTTCACAAAAAAAGCGACGCCTTTTGGATCTCTTATGGCATTTCGACCCAAAATCGAACCTGGGTCGTTGCCTAGTTCTCGTGTCACCGTATTTTTTTCCGTTGACGGTTGGAATGGAACTAGACAAAAATCCAGGTTCGGTTTTGGGTGAAATGCCATAAGAGATGCAAAAGACGTAAGATTTCTTGTGAGGAAGCTAGGAAAGGGAGAGTGTGCTACTAGGCTATCCAAAGACACGAGGAAGACTGCACTAAAACACAATGGCTCTCTTAGACGTCGGTTAGTGCCAAGTCCGACGTCTATAGTGCCCTTAGACGTTGGTTAGTGCAATGTGCAATGTCTTTATAGTGTCCTTAGATGTCGCACATGGCACTAACTGACGTCTATATAGTGTCCTTAGATGTCGGTATGTGCCATATCTGACGTCTATATAGACATCAGGTTTTATAATTTCGACGTCCCATTAACGTCACTCATAAAGACGTCGGTTCTGGAACTGGCGTTAAAAACCTAAAATAATATACGTCTAAAACCCTTTATACACTAGTGTAAAGTCATGTTTTAATATTGAGAGTGACTCATCATCCAAAAAGAACACTTAAAAGCATACTACTCTTATCCTCTCCCAAACAAAAATGTATCCTAATATTAGTGGATTTTGCATTGATGTGTTAAGTCATTTCTTTTTTTATTGTTTGTCTCCAAACCTTACATGTATTACTTCTCTTATATTTTCTATTTTTAAAAAAGAACAGTACACGTACACATGTATTCTCTAGTTACTTCTATAGATAAAAGTCATAATGGAAGTAAGGTAAGCTCGTACATGGTCTGTCCACTGTAAAATATATGGGTTGAAAATATAAGTCCGTCTTACATTGTAATTAGTTTATGGATCGGTTCCTATATTTGACTCAATTTTTTTTTCTTAAGTAATGAAAATTTTCATATTTTACTAATTTTTTTTTCACTTATACGTAGTGGTTGAATAGTTTTTTAAAATTTCATATCTAGTTTAACAGTTTTAGCAAAATGAAGTGATTAAAATTTTATACTATTACATTTTTATCAAACTTAATAGTCATGTATAAAGTGGTTGAGATTGTTATGTGACTCTGTTGTTGTAAGATAATAAGAAATGATTAATGAAATACTCTCTATAATGCATTGCAAGAGAGAAAAAGGAATGCGAAAGAAGAAGGAGAAACGTATAATAAAGAGTGAGTGAAGCGTATTTTAGAAGAAAAATAATTAGAATTTTTATGGACCAACCGGCCATATTGCCTCCAACCTGTTATAGGATCGCATGTGTTTCGAATTAAACGGATCCATCAAGAAGCTCAAAACTCCAATCCACAGTGTGATTTTTGCGAGCTTGCTCCTCCCGCATTACCACTCCTTTCTATTGATATATTGGAAAGTCACTTCATTTCTACTCATATATGCTTCTTTTGTGATTAATATATGGTTCTAAGGCTTGTGATTTAAATTTGTCTACTTTGAATACTAAAATATTTCCTGTGTATCAATTATTATATGATATAGGTTAAATTATAATACTTGAATTAAAGCACTTTTAAATAGAAAAAATTTCACCTTTATGATTATATATAACTTTTTAGCCTAACAATAATAAAAGAGAATCTAGCAATAATTATTGTAAGATACTTTAATTATCTTATAAATTAGTGTAATTTTTTTAAATATAGTTATTAAATAAAGCAATTCTGTATTGTATGATTTTAAAAATACTAAAGTGTTACGTACTAATTTAAGATTTATTTGTTTACCCACCCAAGTTTAAAATACAGGCTTACACTTTCCTCCAAAATATTTTCATTCATCAAGGAGTATTTTATTAGTTTACTACCAACACCGAGAGGCACAAAAAAATATTGGCTAGTTAAGTCAAAGAAACATGAAAATTAGAAAAACAAAGCATACAGAATGATATAGTATAGCAAATAGAAGTAAAAAATAAAAAATTACTATCGTATGCATCTTCTTCTTTATTTAGTGCTTTGGTTAATTCAATGATTAAAGGGAAATAAATGAAGCAAATAAAGTTTAATATTATAATAAAATGTTTGCTTTAATAAATATCAAGCACCAGTGGTCTAGTGGTAGAATAGTACCCTGCCACGGTACAGACCCGGGTTCGATTCCCGGCTGGTGCAATTTCTTTTTCGATGAGATAATTCGCTTGTAACTTTTAATGCTTAATTATATATTATATGAAACTTTTTGTAAAGTAATAGACTTTAGTAGTGTGTTTATAAACGTAGATAAAACGTTATGCTTATTGATTTCTGTTTATATTCTTAATTTGGTCTTCCTCATATAAACTTATATAATATAAAAAGATTAAAAAAAAAGAGAAAATATAATTTGCCATTTTTATTTAAAATAAGCTAATAATTGTAAAATAATAATTATTTTAAAATGAAAGAAGTAAATTCAACAGAGAGCAAAGAGACGTTGGTATTCCGATTACACTGCATACTCATTATGCTTAACTATCTTCATTTTATATTTTTTGAAATAGAAAAAGAAAATTAAAATGTTTATTTGACTGTTTTTCAAGTTAAAAAGAATCGCGTAAAACAAATCCCCTCTAATAAGTTTCATAATTTTAAAATTGGAAATCTTTTTCACAATTTTATCATTAAAAAGTATTATATATATATATATATATATATATATTTGAAAGATGATATATATATTTAAATTATCCTCAATAAAGTAAAATTATTAAATGTATAATTTCTTTTAACAACTTGATTTGATTCAAGACTATATACCTATACAAATGATACTTGTACGGTATGACTATCCGGTCAGCTAAGGACTGAGCGATCGACCATCCTGTAAGGAACCTATCGATCCATAACAGTCATTAACTGGTAAGCTCCTTATAATATCTGTCAGAAAAGACAAGTTAGAGGAGAGAATTTTACTAACTAATTTTTATTACAAGATTACTATGCAAAGTTACTAACTTGAGCGTTGGAGTGTCTTTCGTAGATACCCTCCCCCGCGGCTAGGACAAGGAGAAGAGAAAGAACAAAACAACATGATGATGTAACGGACAACAAATACTTTGGATTAGAAATCTTAACCCTACCGAAACAACAATATATAATTTTATTATAGATTACATTGTCACGATAGACCTAATCTAATTATTTATTTGTCATTGTTGATGATCTCTCTAGGAACTCAAAAATAAAGGTTTAACTCTTAAACTTAATGGTTAATCGTGGTATAAATATGAAACACCTCTTTAACGTAGAAGTAGTTGAATTCAATGGTTTAAAGTAGACAAATATATAATTTAATTCGTAAATGTGTTAGAAAAATCTTGTGAAAGAGAAGGTATATTTGGTAAAAGATGAAGAATAAAAGAGAGTCAAATGAGAAATTCACATTCGTTCCACATTTGATTTTCTTTGATTGAGGCGTGCGTCTCTGTCCTTCAATTGTAGGCCATAGAATTTCAATCTTTCTCTCTCCTATCATTCATGGTCAAATTCTTCATATTCTTCACACGTTTCAAACAAAATGCAAAAATAACAATCCTTCTTATCCATGTCACGGGAAAAAAAAAACAGATAAAAATCTTAGTCGTAAGTTATTTCATGTTTACTTCAATTTTCAAAATCCGTACTATAAGATATACTTTGTTTGGTTGGTCATTGTGAAATAATATAAATTTTGCATTGACAATAAGTGAAAGCCATGTCCCCATCTATTTGTCTTCTCTACCTTCACTCAATAATGCAATATATAATTACATTTTTTTATTTTGTTTTCTTCTAATTATTTAAGGCTAATGTTAAAAAAAAGAAAAAAAAAAACAAGTTGGTTTTCCGTTTTTGTTGTTTTTGGGTTAAACAAGGTACAACAAGTTCTGTAGATTCGTACGTTTGGTGCCAAACTTTAGCGTAAAGGCCAAATGGTTAGCTTTGGGAACCGTATCGTACCACCAAGGGAACCGTACCTAAGCCAAGTTGGTGTAGATGCGTTGAAGTATTCATTTCGGAAATAATAATAAATAATAAATAAATAATAATAGACATAAATAAAATAGGAATCCGTACCTTATTCTTCCCGATAGTGACACATGGATTCCTCCATTCACTCACCTTTTTTTTTTGTTTCGTGAAACAAATAATAAATTCGAAAGTTTGATTTTTAAAATTTAAATTGTTCTATTTTTATTTTTGAAATGGATTAAAATTATCGGTTGATCCAACTAAACCTAAAATTCGTATTCCGTTAAAACACACTTAGAACTAAATTGATAGAATTTCATTACATGCTTTGTTGTACCTACTCCACGTTAGATTAGATTGTTGTTTTTAATAATTTTAATTGAAAAATAAAAGTTAAATATATTTTTAGTTTTTTAATTTCAAAAAAAATTAAAAATATTTTTTTTTCAACACTTTCACCACTAAATTTAGAAATAAATGAATTTAATCTTTTTAATTATATATTATTAGACTTATTTCACGTTTCAAATAGGGTTAAATATGTTTTTAGTCCTTATACTTTGGGGCGATTTTGAGTTTAGTCCCTCTTTCAAATTAAGGTATAATTTAGTCCTTCAACTTTAGAAAACTCTGATTTTAGTCCTTTTTACCAAATTTTTTTAACTTTATTTGTTGTTTCAAACGCGTTTCTCAGTTAACATTGAGACAAAAATGTGTCAAACAGTATAAACAATCCAAATGCTATAATGAAACGTGCTTGAACCAACAAATAAAATTAAAAAAATTTGGTAAAAAGAACTAAAATCAGAGTTTTCTAAAGTTGAAGGACTAAATTGTACCTTAGTTTGAAAGAGGGACTAAACCCAAAATCACCCCAAAGTATAGGGACTAAAAACATATTTAACTCTTTCAAATATGTTTTATAATAATATTTAAGTTATATATATTAAATGAATTTAACAAAATTGAGTTAAAAAATTTAAATTTACACTTAAATTTGATCAAAATTTTAAAGAAAAACAAATTTTAATTTTCACTATAAATTTAGAGGTTAAAAACATATAACAAAAAAATAATTATATATTTTATCTACTTTATAAAATTAATATTGAATACAATGTAAATGTGTTTTATTCCAAATTTTAAATATATAACTTATTTAATTTTTTCAATTTGTTTAATAAGTAAGGGAGTTTATAAAAATTACATTACTAAAAAAGGTAAAAACTTTAAAACTATTTTAGCAAAAAGAAAACTCTAACTCTCCCCAATTTTGCTATCTATTATGACTTTGATTTTCTTCCTCTCCCGATACCTTCCATCCCAGATATTTTATTTCTTAATTTAATGTATTGCGGTGCTTTTATTTTGACTTTTTAAAATTATAGTAATTAGTATTCGAATTTCATTTTGTGTACATCGAAAAATTGTTATAATATCAACCAATAAAAATTACTATTTATATAAATTTTCAAAAATAACCACTAAAAATTAATAACGGTTGTGATTAAAGTGTAACAATTATTCAAACAGTATATTCCTTACTCTTAATAAATAGGTATTAAGTAAAATCATTCTCAAAAGAAAACTAAAGATATTATTATATAAACTAATGCCTTCGCATGTTAATATTCTAAGAAAAGAAAAGGTGCATATACAAGTTAGGTAAATCATTAACTACAATGACGGATATTTTACTGATATAACTAAGTTATTAAAACAGGTCAAACATTTAAATCAGAGAAAGTGAAATCTAATTGAAAAGAAAAGTTGTTTTATTTATGGTATCTTAGCAGAAACACTAACGCCGGTATACGTAATTTTAAATATTTATAAATTATTTAAATTTTAAAAGTAATAATTAAAAGATAAAATTGTAAAAATAAAAACTGTATATAATTATAAATATAGTTATAGATAAAATAAATTTTAATTATTGAAATAAAAAATATTATAATTAATATTGTGTAAATAGTTTTTTTATTATGAGTAATTATTTAAATTTTAAAAAATAGTTAATAAAAAAATAAATAATTATTTTATAATGAGTAATTATTTGAATTCAAAAAAATAGTTACTAAAATGATATTAAATTTAAAGAGGATAAAATTGAAAAGACATAAAAAAGGTGTATCCTCTTTATATATATAGTTGTTATAGATATTGAAATAAAAATCATTATAATTAATATGGTGTAAATAATTTTTTATTATGAATAATTATTTAAATTTAAAAAAATGTTGAATAAAGAGTAAATA
This sequence comes from Vigna reflexopilosa, assembly GCA_027742785.1. Lineage (NCBI taxonomy): Eukaryota > Viridiplantae > Streptophyta > Magnoliopsida > Fabales > Fabaceae > Vigna > Vigna reflexopilosa. Next base: position 10,290,791 of record CM050911.1, on the reverse strand, counting down.
ATTCTTTTACAATGAATATTTATTTGAATTAAAAAAATAGTTATTAAAATAATAAAACTAAAAATATTTTTTTATTATGAATGATTTTTTAAATTTTTAAAAAATAATTAAGAAGATAAAATTGAAAAGATAAAAGAAGTACTGAAAAGGTGTATCCTCTTTATATATAGTTATTATTATAGGTATTAAAATAAAAATATTATAATTAATATTGTGTAAATAATTTTTTATTATGAGAAATGATTTAAATTTGAAAAAAAATGATGGAAAAAAGAGTAAATAATTCTTTTATAATAAGTAATTATTTAAATACAAAAAATAATTATTAAAATAAAAAAACTAATTTTTTTATTATGAATTATTATTTAAATCTAAAAAATAATAATTAAGAGAATAAAATTAAAAATATTAGGTATTTATATTTTTTATATATAGTGATAGATTATAAGAAGAATAATTAAAATAAAAAGATGTAAAGGGTGGAAAGCTATTTAAAAGGTGGGAAATATAACGAATGATAATAAATATTAATAATATTGAAAGAAAGGAATATAAAAAATAAAGTGGGCGTAATAACTGGGTTGCAAGTAACGATGAGCACACATCCCCATGTGTACCCTACACGGTTTCAATTCACCCCACCAGAGGACCAAAACTCATCATAACCGTTTCTACTTCAAAACATCGTCTTCCAAATTCGACAATCCACGGTCTCTATTTCCTGCGTATGTGATACGATGTGTTTCACATTCCTATTGACTTCACCATTCTAAAATTGTATTCTCAAGCTAATTACAAAATAATACACCAACACTTTTCTCTTTCTTCTCAAATTTCTCTCTCTTCGTGGAAAGTGCTATTTATTAGGTGCAGGATTTTTCTGTCCTTGCCAGCATGTTATAAGCTCATACAACTTCTAATACCAAAAACAAGCACACCCTTTCAAGCACGCTGATTTCAGTTTATCTGTTCTAGAGGTAATGCAATTTTAGCATTTTACTAACACCCTTTTTTCTTCTTGGTATTTGGGGATGCTTTTTTTAAAAAGAAAAAATTAAAGTTTATTTCTTTTGTACCATTTGGCTTGCCCTGATGTGAGTTCTTTTGTTTCTGTATCCGGGTCTTCTAAATATAATAATAGTTTAATTGGTTTGTCACTCCTTAAAATAATGGGTATTATTGTTATTGATTAGTGTAGTCAATGGGGACGTATAATGATGGTTCTTTCTGCATTATCAACATAAATAAGTAATAAGCAGCAGCGACAATATTAACGATCTTTTAAGTCATGGTTTCTGGTGATTTGAATTTAAGTGAGTTTTTTTTTTTTTTTTTGGGTTGATTAGTTTATTCTGGTATCTATGTGGGATTTGCAGGCATTTACGGAAGGTGGGGGTTTGACTTTGCAGGTTAAAGGTGTCAGCTGTGGAGGTTACGGAAGGTCAAGTTTTTGATTGATTGGAGTTTCTGTTACCCCTACAGCTACAGCACTGCATGTTTGTTGGCTTTTAATTCAGATTTTTCTCTTGGGGGCTTCCGTCACCGAATGGAATTGGATCTTTCATCTCAGATCAACTCATTGTTCCTGGGTCCTGATTGCTTTGAGTGGTTTTCTCATTCCATGTGGGAAGCTTTTGATTTTTCATGCTCCAATCTTTCAGTTCTTGTTGACGAGTTTGAGTAAATCTAGTCCCTGCGAACTCTCTCGTTAGTCTCAGAAGGTTGTTTTTGGGACCACCCTTTTGGCTTTGAGACTTGTTCTCAGTTGTGAATAAAGTGTGATTTGGTAACTTGAAGGTGTTTGTAGTTTTTTTAATTTTCTTTTTGTGAAGAAGGGTTGTGATATGATGGATGAAGATAGCAGCAATTCTTGGTTAAGGAGGACCAAATTCTCCCACACAGTTTGTCACCGGTTGGATTATTCCAGTTCCAGTTTAGGGTCTTTCAGCATTCAGCCAAGGACACAGCACAGTTCGAGTCTGAAATCAAGGCCAGATGTAACTTTTGTTTCCGAAACCTCCTCGCAGGTTCGGAAAAAGCCCATAATGAGCAAGCAGAGATCTTTGTCCCCTTTGCCTGAAACCTCTCTGTCTGAAACCTTCAAGGAAGCTAGATATGAGCGGAAGAGGTTCTCCACACCTGGTCCAAGGAGGAAAGAGCATGATAAGAAAATCATGGGGAAGTTACTGAACAAGGATTCTCGTGTGTCCAGTTCTAAATCTCCTTACAGCAGCCCAATGACTAAATCCCCTTACAACAGTCCAATGACCAAATCCCCTTACAGCAGTCCAATTAGACACCTTGCTTCAATCAAATTAAGCGACAAGTCCAAGCAGCGCAAGGATTCAGGATGGACGAAGTATTTTGACCATGGAGGAGGAAAGGTAACTGCTGTGGAAACAGCTGAGGAATGGAATGTTGATCTCTCTATGCTCTTTGTTGGTGTTAGGTTTGCTCATGGGGCTCACAGCAGGCTTTACCATGGCATGTATAAAGATGAAGCTGTGGCTGTAAAAATTATCAGGGTACCAGATGATGACGAAAATGGAATGTTAGCCGATCGATTAGAGAAACAATTCATTAGAGAAGTAACACTTTTATCTCGTCTCCACCATCGAAATGTTATCAAGGTAATCTATAACTCAATCCTTTACCTTCTTTTATTTACACTGTTCACAGACTTTTATTTGCTTCATTTTAAAAGCTTGTGGTGCTGTTGTTGTTTTCTGATGAAAAGAAGATATGCATGTGTATTATTTTTTTGCACCTCAACTTTAAAACCTTTTAAAAGGAGGATAAGGTGGAACAAGAAGCACAGGACACATCATATTTTTAGTGAAGAACTGATTAACTTTTTCTAAGTTTTGTCCTTTGCTTTTGTTCCGATGCTGTCTGTTTTTCTTGTTGAATACAAAGCCGGCATATCCCTTATTTTTTGCTACTAATTACTGGACTAGAATAGACCCTTTAGTTATGTTTAAATAATACCCATGGGAGTAAGAATACCCCATTATATTATAGTCTGATTGCAAGGTGATGTAATGTTGAGAGAATTTAGTGTGATTAGAGGCTGGTGCTTATACACTTATCTTATTTATCTTGATCTGATTACACAGTTCGTAGCAGCATGCAGAAAGCCACCTGTCTACTGTGTTATCACAGAATATCTATCAGAAGGTTCCTTGAGGTCATATTTGCATAAGTTGGAGACAAAAACTATTCCTCTAGAGAAGCTAATTACTTTTGCTCTGGATATTGCTCGTGGGATGGAATACATACACTCTCAAGGTGTCATTCACCGAGACCTTAAACCAGAGAATGTCCTTATTAATGAAGACTTTCACCTCAAAATTGCTGATTTTGGCATTGCTTGTGAGGAAGCTTACTGTGACTTATTTGCTGATGACCCTGGTACCTACCGCTGGATGGCACCTGAGATGATCAAACGAAAATCCTATGGGAGAAAGGTTGACGTATATAGTTTTGGGCTAATCTTATGGGAAATGGTTACTGGAACTATACCATATGAGGATATGACTCCCATCCAGGCTGCTTTTGCAGTAGTAAATAAGGTATGTTCCTTTGCAATTAAGTCATATGGATCTCTAATGCAGATATCACAATCTACTAATATTTGTAACATCATTCTTCACTGCCTGTAACTTTATTCCTTGTAAAATTTTGTATTACTTTTGTGCACTACGCATTGATATCCTGTCAATGAAGGAAAAAGGTCCAAAGCCTCATTTATCCACCCAAATCCCATTTCTATGGTTTCTTATCTTTTGGTGTTGTTGGTTGCTCAGGACCACTAACACATAAGAGTACTGCCGACTTTAATTGTGTTCAATTAATGACACAGTTCAATTGCAGATAGACAATGCATACTATGTTTTGCAATCCTTTGAGTGTATTTTATGAAAGTGACTATTACTCTCACGTGTAGCAGGCATTTTTTGCCTTGTTCGCCAGGGAAATGTTGATGCCTTCGAAGTTTTAGATTGTGAAGGAAAGGAGATTTTTTTCCCTTTTTCAAAGCTTCCTCCACTTTACTTATGTCATGATTTAGCGACTCTTTTCAGTTTTCAGCCATTTTTTTTTCTCATTTTTATTTGCTTTATTTTAGTTTTTATTTCAATGTTGAGTGATGATAACCAAAGTAGGCATCACTCTCCTGGCCGAGGAAAATCATTCATATTTCTATTGAAAAAATTGTTCACAAATAACCCGTCTGATGGTACTCTATAATTTATAGCTAAACCAAATATGTTTTTGAGATGTTGCTAAATCCTTGGTTAGGTATTTGCTTTGAAAACAATGGCTAAAGTAATAGAAATTATTTTCATCCATTCTGGACTTGTATTGCTTGCTAAATGAGAGGGGGGAAAATGTGGCATGCATATTAATTTATATGAAATCATTACATGATATATCTGTTTCATCAAGTGTAGCACAGTAGTTGATAAGATTGCCAAGAATGGGGCTTGTTGAATTCTTAAGATCATCATGTATTGGGTAATTGTGGAAAATATTTGCTAGTGAAAACTCAACTGACATTATTTACAATGAAACTGTAATTTATGATAATTTGTTCTGATTTTGTATTCAGAATTCAAGGCCAGTTATTCCTTCAGACTGTCCAGCTGCAATGCGAGCTTTAATCGAGCAATGTTGGTCTTTGAATCCGGACAAGAGGCCTGAGTTCTGGCAGGTTGTTAAGGTATTAGAACAATTTGAATCTTCGCTTGCTCGTGATGGAACCCTGACTCTGGTGCAAAACCCTTGTTGCCAAGATCATAAGAAAGGGCTTCTCCATTGGATTCAAAAGCTTGGTCCTGTGCATCAAAACAATGGTCCTGTGCCTAAACCCAAATTTACCTGAGTCTTCAAGTGGGCTTGCTTTTTGTAGTATACCAGGTTCATTGTAATTAATATTGAATGGTTTGCTATACCCAAAAGAAAAACCAAAGGTTTGTTTTTGAGGTTCTCTAGCTGTAGTCCTCCTTATGCTGTTCATGTGAGAGTAAATTGATTTGTAGGCCTGTACATTAAAGTGGAGACATCTACTATTTTTATTGTTCTGTATACCACCAATTACAATGATGTAATTGCTCTAGGTTAAAGGTTTTCTTTTTTGGGGAGTGGGGGCACAATTTCTTCTGTTTTTTTTATAGAAGGTACTTGTATTTTAGTTTCTGTAATGGGAAAGTTTTAATCCTACATTTGTATGTGTCATTTTCTTGGCTAATGCAATGAACCTTGCACACTCAACTGGTGAGACTGTAGTTCATGGTTACTTATTTTGCTTTCTCTGTAATTCTGTTTTACTCCTTTTGGGTCGTAAAACTGAATCTAAAGTAGGCTACCATTCAACTTAACGATGTGAAATGGCAAAATTCTGGTACTGTAGCAACATTAAATTGCTAATGGAAAAAGGAGAACATGGGAAAAAAGAAAGACATGATGATGTATCAAACAGTCTTACAAGATATTTGCTGAGATTCAAGGGTATTAGAGTAACTAAAAGCGTTTTAAGTAGCAGATATGGATCAACACTTTTTATGATGATTACTTTTTCCCATCTAAAAATGTGTCAGTATTCAGTGACTTAATGCAGAGGTAGTAGGTTTGGGAATGCATGTGAAAATAAAGCTTAGTGATAGGAGCATTTGCTTTTGGGGTTTATGCAATATATTCCACCTTCAATAACCTGTGGCTTCAACTAACTAACTAAATACTTGTTCAACATGTTATTCCTCATTGAAATATCAAAAACTTTATTATTTGGTTGCTGTTTGTTGAGCACGTAAATGAGTCACATTGAGAACACTTTACCAATAAATGACATAGTAGGAACAGGTTTTATGTTTGTGTTGTCAAATTATAGCTTTAACACTTTTACCACACACGACTTAAGTATGTTCAATGAATCTAAAGGATTGCATGTGACTAGCTAAATTCTATTGGATCAGTTGGCTACGTTAAGGGCTTCAACTGAGTATTACAATTGTTAGGTAAAGAAAGGCAACATTTGTTTGTTTGTTTAGAGGAGCATGTAGCAGTGTGACTAAGCAAGCATGCTGGTTGGAGATTAAGTTTGACTAATCGTTTGTTTTTGTCGAAATGCAATGTTTTTGCTGACCTATGCCCTCGGTTAGGTGGCCATGCATTTGGAAGCATAAGCATTATCACGTTATAAATTATTGAAACGTTATTGCAGTAGGTCCCGTGATATCTATAGCTTCTTTATGAAAGTGGATTCTCTTTCACTGGGCTTTTTCTGTTCGTAATTTTTGGGCTCTTTAGCAGCAACTTGTTCTCAGGGTTCTCATGATCATTCATTATTTGATAATATAGAAGATGACGATGCCACCAGGGACCAAAAATAATTGAAGCCTATTCTTCCATTTAATCATCACTATCATTTAAGCACTGTCTTGTTCCCATCAATAAATCAATGTAAAGTTTACGTAACTGACATCATTTTATGCTTCTTTTCCTTTCTACTGTTTTCTTCCTACTGTCAATAATTACTTATCAAAAGCGTTATAAATACACACTCAATTTTATAACTTTTAATAAATAAAAAATGTGTTAACAGCTATTCTCAGTTTCTTTTCAACTTTCTATTCTTTTCCCTCTATCGTAGGTTTTCTTTTCAATGTTTAAAATAATATTAATTGCTACTTCATCTTTGTTTAATTTATACTTCTGCATTATACTACAGGAAAATTGGAAAACTTATAATTATTTTATTAGACCAAGAAAATTATTATATGTATTAGTTTTAAGGTATAAACCTTAAGTCCAATATCAAATATAATGGAAAAGAGTATGCTTTTAATATTTTTAAATTAGAAAACATCTATATTGCAGAAGTTAATATATAAAGTTTTGGTCCTCGTTTTTGTTTTAAATTAGCCTTAATTGAGTTTTTATTTTTTAAAATATGATGTAATTTTGTCTTTTACGTTAGTAATGTACTAGTTAATAATGTGTAATGAGTTTGCGATTTCTTTGATTTTTCTAAATTTCTTCTAGAAACATATATTATGATCTTCTCATATGACATAAACAGTGTAACATGGTAGTGAAAGTATTATGTGTTATTATTAAAAGAAATATAATGAAAAACATCTCAATTTAATTATTTTGTCTCATTTCAATCTTAATTATTTTGAAATAGAATAATTTTATCTCTCTAAATTGAGATTAGATTTAATTTTTATATAAATGTTATAATAATATTTTTTATTAAAATTTATATTTTTATTAAATATTTTTAACAAGATTAAATTTATTTAGGTTTATATTTTAAATTAAATTTATTATCATAATATTATTATTATTGTTATTTAATAATAATATTAAACTAATATTTTTAATATATTGTTATTAATAATAATAACAATAATAATAATAAATTTTAAGAATTAGGTACAAAACTTTGATGTTGTTGTGTTGGAGCGTAATTAGGTAAAAAATCGGTGTAAGATTGAAGGTAGTGTAAAGGAAGTGTTGTGGGGATTTTTTTAGTTTAAATTGGGGTTTTGATAGGTGAAATTCTAGAGGAGTGATTTTAGTGTGATAACTGATGTTTGAGATCTGTTTTAAGGTAATTTAAAACTTGTATAAAAGCTTAATTAACCAAAAGGGACCATGTTGAATTGGGGAGTAGTGATTTGATAGAGTTGTAGGCTAGTTTTAGGCTAAATATGGGTTTTGATAGGTGAGATTTTGAGATAAGGGTTGGATGAAGAATCCTCAGGTTTAAAGTTTATTTTTAGGCTATTTATGACTTGTTTAGAGGTTGAGCTTACCAAATTGTGACGAGGAAAGAGTAAAATTGAATTATGAGCTTTAGAATGGTGTTTTAGTTTGAGTGAGTTAGAAATTCATAGAAAAACAAGATAGTAGAGTTTAAGTTGAGTCATAAACACTTTGATGATGAGTTCAATTAAGGTCTGTAATAGAAAATAGGAGTTATAGGTGCATGTGAAGGTTTGAGAGTTAGAAAATTTGAGGTTAAGGGGTGCAAATTTTGCAAAATTGATGTTCTTTAGAATTTTGTAGACTAGATGGGCGAGCTTCGGGTAGTTGGGCGAGTTAATAGTGAAGAATGACATTGTGTTTCAGAGGCTGGGTGAGAGTTCTCACTAGGCTTGGAAAACTCTCTATTTGTACTCTCGTTGGGTGATAGAGGAGCTCATTGGGCCAGATTTCTAGTGCTAGGCACCCTATGTTTAGGTTTGGTTTCCTTTGTTTTCTTTTCTTTTGCTTCTATGGTTTCTTTTAAGGTTTGTTTGGTACTTAATTGGACTGCAAATGATCTTGATATACTTATTAAAGTATGTATGTTTAAGATATTATGTAAGGTTTATGCTAACGTGATGTATGTGGTAAGAAGGAAATTTCATGGGGAAACTCCTAATGTTGTGTTTAGAGTAAGTTAATGATATAGGGACTCAGCCTTGGAAGTTATTCTGATGCTCCAATAATCGCTCCACCTCAGGTAAAGAAGGGGATTATATGGTGAAGAGTAGTAGGAAGTCCTAAAAATTGTTATATGATGTTTTATAATTGCATGATTTGATTCTTTTATAATATTAGCTTACCCTTTTGTCTTTGTCTGTTTGTGTGTGCTTGTTTTCTCTTTTGCAATGATCACCTTAAATGATGTGAGCTTAGGGGGATGTCCTTCCAGTTGATCCAGTGCGGGGTGAGGATGAAGCAGCGACATAGTTAGGTTTTCGTTAATAAGGTGTAAACCTTCTTCTTAAGAAATCTCTAGGTTTTCTTATTAGTTATCATCTTGGTAACATTTTATTTAGTAATTTTACACTATTAAAATGAGATGTCACAGTAATTGTATTAGAGGAGTTCACCTTAGGATGACCTGAGGGTTGTGGATTTGTCAAGCCTTTCTAGTCTAGAGTTGAGGCTAGATGGTGTGTGGTTTGTCTGACCAAAAGTATTGATAACAGAAAATGTCTTAATTAAAGTAATGAGGGTGAACACTCATGACTACTATATCAGAGATGATTTTCCTTTCTTAATTATGAAGGTTTGGGGAAAAAAAGAGTTGTGGTTCGAGTTATGTTTTTTTTGTAGTGATTCTTGTTTTATTATTGCATTTGTGGTAGTGTTTTATGCTTTATAGTGGTAGAGGAACACAAATTCAAGGATAACTTGACTTGTATGCCTTTATTATAATTAATTAAAGCCTTTGAGACAAGTTTTTGCCTCGAAGATAGAGAGATGTGACGTGTTGGATCTAGGGACTTAGAGGACCATAATTTAGGGGTTCCAAAGGATGGAGAAAGATGTTGGAGTTCAGAAACAATGTTTTCATTTGAGGTTGTACGAGGATGTGTATTATATCGAGTATAAGGACGAGGATGAGGTAGATATGTACATACCCACCCGGTGCCATAACATAGAGAAACTCTCATTCATAACACATTAGTTTAACCTAGAAAAGACATGCATTGAACTATAAGCAATGCAATTTTAGAATTTAATGGAGTAGACCATCACACAATTCACCAAAACCAACAACTTTCAATTTATTTAATGAAGTAAAACCATCATTCATACAATTAAAGAAAAAAAAACTTGAAAAAGTAGAAGTTACGAAATGGAAATTAAGTTCTTACTAAAACTACAAACATAAACTATCTTTTTGCAAACACAAATTAAAACCACTGTTTAAAACTAAATTGTGTGTCCAAATGGCCTTTACATGTGAACTCATTTTTCTTCTTTGAATAAATGCAATGCTAACCTCACATCGATCTGCTTAGGTTTTGTATACCGTATATGGTATTACAAATATGTATTGTAGATATGAAGTTAATCCACCATGTGTTATGATTAATATTAGATTTATAACAAACGAAAGCAAAATAATTACCTTTCTTCTCTAGCCAATTCTTAAACTTTTGACAATACTTCTTCATGTGTTCGTTCATTTTACAAAAGAAACCGTTGGACTCTGTCTTTATAACTGACTTATTAGACATCGTTCTCTGAATAACTCGATTCTTCTTATTCTTGATAGAAGTAGTCAAGTTCACCCTTTCATCTTCCTCTATTAACAATCTTTCTTCTTGAACATGCATGGTCGACAATTCATTGATAGGCCACTTGTCATGTGTGTTATAAGAAATGTTAAAAGGAGCATATTTATAAGGTAAAGTACACAAAATATAATGTATTAGAAATGAATCATGCATGGTAACCTGTAAGGTTTTCAGTTGAGCCACAATGTCATTTCCTTAATTTCAATGAGCTTTAAGGATAAAAAAAATGCATGATAGTAATGTTGGCAAGAGATTTATGAAATATGATGAATTGTTCATCAATAACCTTTAATAAATCTCTCACATTATCATGCTGATCAATAGAATCCCAAATTCTAACAAAAAATTGGTCTTTATGAACGTTAATGTCCTCTCTCACATTTCATAAAGATCAATAATATATGAAATGTTAGTCTCAATAATAATTAGTGACTCTGATTTTCTAATAACAATGTGTTTCCAACCCATATAAAAAAGAACCATCTTTTCCAAAACTTTAATTATCCCTTTTTATTTTGAAAATACCTCTATTGATATAAGAAACATTCATAGATTGAGAAACTACAAATTTTAAACATGTTCATTACCATAATTTGAGGCTATAAGAAACATCATGTTTTATCAATGCAAACATTTTTTAATCAATGAATTTAGTAACATAAAACTTGTTTGCAGATAGAAGTCTTACTTAATTAGACTCATATAATCAAATTATAAAAATAATAGACTATCTCCTTTTCTCAATTCATTTAGACAATTTTAGAAATATAATCCAATATTTCATTCTAATTAATGATATAAATGTAAGAAAATTCCTAATAAGTAAAAATACATCACATTACATATAATTAATTACAACTAATGTTTATTATGTGATTATAAATATTAATCAATCAAAGATGTTGTCACTATTCTCTAATTCATTAAAATATACTATCATTCAAACATTTAAAATAAATATTTGTATCAACGTTATTTATAGTGCAATGAAAATAAATAATAAAATTCATATATATAAATTAAATATACAACACATAATTTATATTAACCCTTGTGTAGTCAAGTAACAGGTAAAGGTTTTTCCAGTTTAATTAACTAAAGATAACTATCAATCAATTGAGCAAGACTTATTCCACAACAAAAACATGTTAAATATTCATTTTGCATGCATATGAAACAAAATTATACACATAATTATTTTAGCAATAAAAGGTGCATTTATGTTCATCTTCAAAATAATCAGCACACTCATTATCCAAAAATGGCCTCCTCGCCACAAGCAAGGGACACAGTTTCACACTACATACACATACACATAATAGATCTCAAACTCCTTAGAGCGATCCCAGCAAAGCCTCAAAGGACTGTAATGTTGATGTTTCGAGACCTTTTGCATCAATAAGAGCAACACATAACACTAGGTTAGTGTCACCTCACCAATGACAAGACATTTTCCAACATCAGCAATGTCAGGTTCGAATCGCAAACAAAACATAAATAAAATGCTAAAATGGATAATCGTGACAAATTCAAAACAAGACAAAAGTATTTAATCTTACTCTAATATCAAATGTAAACTAAAAGCGGGAAAAGAAATAAAGACTAATAATTTTTAGTCATTGCCATTATAACAAGAATCATTTAATGTGTTTTTCAATTTCAAATCCTTACCCTCAAACTCTAATAGTATAGTATATTGTGGGAAATAATAAATTTGATGAAATTATAAAAAACAATCGATAGTATAATAGATGGTAAAAGAAACAAATTTGATCACCCAAAAACATAGAGAGCGTAAAATTTACAGAATTCTCTCTATCATAAAGTAATTGCTATAATCAATTGTAGTAAATTTTATAAGATTACAATAACAAAATTCACGTAAGAATTCCAAAAATTATTCACAAAACGAACCATATTTATGAAAAATTATCGTACATTTTGGAAAATTGTTAATATCTCTAATATAATTTTATTTACTTGTTTGATTATTTTATAATTATATTGTTAAGTGAGTTGTTCTAACCGCATAAAAATAAAATAAAGACTTGGCAAATTTGTAGTTTAAAGTTTGGCTTTGGAGATTTAATCGAGTACATGTTACTGAAGATGAAATAATCTCGTGATATTAATGATGCCAAGACTCAATTTCCAATTATCAAGTACAAAATTAAATAAAATCTTTCTAATATGAAATACATTGATGAAATTGTAAAAACAATATATATATTATATGATTTGTTTTTCTTTCAATGTTATATTAATTTACATTATATTTGTTATCACTTCCTTATTTTTGTCTCTTGCACATTATAAAATAAAAATATCAATTTAAATAAATAAAAGTACCATAATATAGTCTGCATTTATCACAACAGTTTTTCTGAAACTTACTATAACATAAACATAATTGTCAATTCAAATACTTTTAAATAGACAAGATTATCAATATTACCATTTGCTTTATGCTTTTAGTCTTTTTTAAAAGAAGCAATAATAGTCACATTCTACATCTTTTCTACCGTTTACACCACAATAAATCAATATGTTCCATGAATTGTATAAATAAATATAAAAAAATAATAATATAAAGAAATGAAAGATTGTAAATAAATAAAAGACATGTTTTATTTCTCTCTCTCCATATATATATATATATATATATATATATATATATATATATAACTTTTATCTCATATCTTAATGTAATTTTAATGATATTTTTTAAAGATTACAATACGATATTAGATATTTAATTATTTGACTTTACATTTATCAAGAAATAATTTGATTCAATAATTATCATTTGACGACTATTTTTTCAATTTTCAACTTTCAAGGAGTATCTAATATTTCAATTAGTTATTATTTAAATTTACAACTTTTTGTTAATTTTCAACTATTATGATGTAAATAAAGAACGTAATATTCATGATACAACTTCTCTGCACAACTAAATAAACTTGAGTAATTAATGAATTATGCATTTTAAATATAAGGTTTAAACTGGTTTTTTATTTGTAAGAAAATTTCAAAAGATCCTTTGTTAAAAAGTATTGGATCTTAATTTTTGAAAAATTGAATCAATTCGGTTTTGATATGGTAATACTGATATAAATGATTTTATTACGTGGAGATGTCTATTGGTGAGAAGAGTCCAGAAGGTCACCCATCCTTAAATTACTTCAGACTAATCACGCTTAATCATGGAGTTCTTATGAGTTAGGTTACCGAAAAACAAATGCATTTTATTGATATGAGTAGTCAAATCAATTTCTTTAAGCTATCCTTCAACGGTATAGCCTCATACCCATACAATCTCTAGATCCCTCTCATTCCGGTGTATGTTCGATTCTTCCATGTGCCTCTTCCATTGGAAGCCTGCCAGGAGCCACTCTTTGTTTGTGTCTCTCGCACTTCGTGCCTCTTGCACCGATGATCACTCTTCGCTCTCGTCAGTGTCCAAGTGTCACAGAGTCGCGGTGGTTCGATGGAGATGACGACAGTGCAAGGTTCTGCGGTGGCATGAAGTAGACGAATCCCCCCTACATCAGAACCCCAATTTCGGTGGGAAATTATAAGTCATAATTGAAATTTTCCACAAAATAAAATCATCCGATATCACTACATTATCAACACACTTTGACGTCATCGGTTAACACTTAACCAAAAGGACTTAATTTTTATGATTTGTTAAAAATTAAGACCCAATTAAGATTCTTTTCAATAAAAGGACTTATTTGAGATTCTTCTACAAATACGAGGACCATCCGAGATTTTAAACCTAAATATAAAAAATGTTAAAAAAATTGGATTAACAAGTGTTTGGAACTTAGAAAAGTCACATTAAGACAATTGCTTCATGCACCCCATAAATTTCCACACGCACCCCATACTTTTTGAAAATCCGTTTTTATCTTTGGTTGTTTTATTTGAAAGCTGTGAGACAGTGACGAACTGGTTTGGAGTGTTTTCATGTAGGGCTCTTCTGTGAAGCTTTGGTAGGGTTTTGGACACTTCCTGAAATATGATCCCAAATAGGTGGTGTGGAAGATGAAAATTGATTCCGGAAGAGTAAAATATCATTCCGTAGTAGTTGAAGTGGAACATACATAACTCTCACCAAAAATAAGTTTCGATATTATAGGAAATGTTTTCCGGATTAAATATGGTGGTTTAGGTTTGGGAAGCATAAATATGCTTTTTGGAAAGGACATTCCGGAAGTGTCTTTGGATATGTCTTATTCTTTGATTTGAGGCTACAAAACAATTTGTGAGGGTGGATGAATAGGGAAACTCATAGGCGGCTGCAGTGTCCAGTGAAGAAGAAGAAAAAGTAGGTTTAGATTATAAAACTCATAAGGTTAATTTTGATATTTCACGCATTTGATGGGTGCATGTTGAAATTTGGGGGTGGAGGTTTAAATTTGACGGGGTGCAGGAAGCAATTTCCTTACATGGAGAAATCTTTAAATGAGTTCAATCATGCTGATAAAGAAAAAAAAATGAATCCAATCATCACATGCATAATCTTCATTAAGTTTTATGTGACACCTAATTATATCATTAATTAAATTTAAACACTTAAATGCCACTCAGAGATTGGTAGGAAGCATTTAAATAGAAATTTATGAGCACTTAAATTTTTTTGTTTTCATAAAATGAGTCTATGATGAAGCTAGAACTAGATTGTATTTCTTCCTAACTATGAAGAGAAAAAAAAGACCCGGTAACCGCATAAAAACAACAATTAATCAGGCCCAAGAAAGTTTTTAGAGCCCATTTGAGTATAAATTGGGCCTTGGTGATATTGATTGTTAAAGCAATTACTTGACAACTAAACTCATGATAAGATCACGTGATGAAAAACAAGAAAAGAAAAAAAAAGTGAAGAGAGAGAGGATATAAAGTGGTAGCATGAATGAGTGTTGTTCTTTAATATCCAATAATTGTTGTTGCTGAATATTAGACTTTTTGGGTTATTAAAGTGAGGAAGGTGAGATGTGAAAGGATTGAAAAAATCTTATAAAGATAATTCCATTATTAGATTGGATGATGTTTCTAGTAATGTTTCTTATCCACCCATATGCAACAGACATGGAATGATAAAAGTTAAAGAGGCAACACTCACTAGCACTAAATGGCCAACATCAAAGGATATGTTTTTGTGTTTGAATCTAACGTAACATTTCAGTTTGGGAATTGTCGTTTTCAAATGCTGTTTTTGCAGTGGGTAAAGCCACTTTTATTACAAAAGGACCATTCCTTCTCATGAATGTGGGGATATGATGCACTTCACCATTGTATTGTGCATGCAGGATTCTCGCAAAAAAAAAAAAAAAAGTTACATGATCACTTTGAGGATACCACATTTTATTTTTATCTTTTCATAAAAAAGTTTTAATTTATAACTATTAATTTCCACAGGAATATATGACTTCCGTTGAGTTGCTACCATCTCCGCTTAACACAATTCAAACAAAGTTGTTTTTTTGAAAGAATTATGTTTATAATAAGTTAGATGTAATCAACGCCATCTTTTGGTGTTCAACTAGCTTAATACACATTCAGCATAAAGTTTCTACGATTTAAAATCAAAGAGTACATGTTCAGAATACTAAAATATGTAGTAATGGTCATTTATCATCTATTTAATATCTTAAAATGTGTAAAAATGATAAGAAATAGAATACATGAATACAAAACCTGTTTTACTCACATTGAAATCAGCAAAATATCTCTCTCAACATTGCACAATGTTAGTACTTCAAAAGCATGATATATACATAAGTTTTATCCCAAAATGTATGAGCATTAAGCATTAAAGTACATCACCATGTAAAATATCGGACTTAATATTCAGAACAATATCAATACAATAATTTAACAGGTTCATCCAAACATAAACTTGGTTCAATCAATGAAGCATTCAGATATACAAATATTCAAAATAGTTTTTAAACAATTTGAAACACAATTATATGATCAATCATAACCTATTTAAAGAAGATCAAATATTAAGCATTGTTCAAGAACACAATATTCTAAATCAAAAGACTTATCCTAATATCTAATAACAATAGAATGAAAGTGTTTCAGCAATAAGCCTTATGGCTTGAAATTATAGTTTTTCAAAACAGAATTAGACTGAATTAAGTTCCTATTCTAATCATACATGTTTATGCATCCTTCATCCTCCATGTCATTCTCTGTGTCGCTTCCAAAAACATCATCATTGTCAAATCCATCATTCCGTTTCTTATGGATTTTAGCAATAGACCTCTTAAGCTTATCCATTCGGCAAACTAAAGCTTCATCTGCTCAACCATAAATCTCTCAAAATCTGTCTTTGGTTGAAATTCCATTTTAGCATCGAAAGCATTTGACTTATCCACACTAAAAGACATTATGTCTTCTCCTTCCATGGGTAATTGCTCATCCTTGAAGGTCCAGCCTATTTCACTTTTTCTTAAACCCATCTGATGAAGGGCAAGATTTGAGATCAGGTTGGTTTTATTGTAACCCATTGTTACCTCGCCAATAAAGTCAATATTAAAATGACGCATGTCACAGCTCAAAAAAACTACATACGGAAGGCTAGCCATATTTTGCTTGGTGATCTTAACCATGTGATCACACATAGCAGTTGTCCAATCAGTTTGCAACCTTTCCTTGAGAGCATGAATCCGATACACATCCTTAGTAGTGAGTTGAGCGTGATTGTATCCCCTGGACATATGCTAGCTAGAGAAGTCCAGATTTCTTCATCAAGCTTGATATTTACACCCTTTACTTTGAAGTAGATAATGCCATTAACAACCCTTAGATTTGCATAAAATACCATTACCAGGTCGGGGTACCAATCTCATGACATTTCTACAAAGTTGGCCAACCCCTGATATTCCAACCAATCTTGAAAGACGAACCCTTCTCGCTTGAAGAAATTTATTCCCATATACTTGAGCGAAATGATCTTCCGGATGCGCTAGAAGCATTCAAAGTTCGTCTGGGCATCATCGTCACTGATCTACCCCGTATGACTTGCGGACCTCACCTTGTAAGCTCTTGAAACATTTGGAAGAGAAGTCCATGAGGATTTAGGAATTTAAATGATTTTTAGAGAATTAAGGTTTAGTTCAGGATAAAGAGGGAAGATTTGTTAGTATTTGAAAATGTTAATGTTATGGAAACAGGTCTCAAGACACATGTATATAGGATTCTCAAATCCTGTCGCAGTATAATCGATTATGTTATTTATGTAATATATTATGCTTTCCTTTCTGTTTTAACGCTTATGTGTGTAATTGATTATTTAAACACTTAAGTCTCTTATTGATTCATTTAACAGTCTTAACATATTAGGCTATTTATGTAATGGATTAAACTATGCTATCTGTTTTAATCGGTTATCAAACTTATGTAATCGATTATTTCCGCACTTAGCCATATTAGGCATCCATTTTCCATCCTTAACAGATTATCTCAACTATATAATAGTTTATGGCTTGCTCTCTATTTTAATTCGTTATATAACCTATATAATCAATTATAATAGAGTAGTTTTCCCGTGTTAGCTTTCTAAGTGATCTGGCAAAATCCAATAGATTATATAACTTGTTTAATCGATTATTTATACCAGAAATGAGATTTTTCATCTTTGTTAAACTTGAATTATTCAACATTAATGGATTCAATCATCTAGCACACTTGTTAAAGATATAAACAATTGTTATGCCATTTAGTTGTGCAAGAAACCATTATTAATCTTTTAAGCATTCATCATAAAAAAACAAAGATATAAAGATACAAAGCTCTCCCTATCAACACTTTGCTCACATCTATCTTTCCAATCAAAAGGTTGGCCCTTGTGTGTTAGTTGGGTCAAAGGAGCCATTATTTTAGAGAGTCATTTAATGAATCTCCTATAGTAGTCAACTAAGCCGATAAAGTTTTGGGCATTCCCATTTAAGCTTTGCCTCCACATTGGTAGGATCCATTGAAATCCCTTGAGCTTATATAAGAACTACACTTCTTCTAATCAAAACTCACATTTGGATAATTTTGCATACAATTACTTTCCTTCCAAAATGACCAACATTGTTCTTAAATATTTCTCATGCTCTTATTGATTCTTAGAGTAGATGAAAATGTAATCTATAAATACAATGACAAACTTATCTAAAAAGGGCCAAAATATTATATTCATGTAGCCTATGAATATAGTTGGAGAATTCGTCACTCCAAATGAAATCACTACATATTAATAGTCTATATCTTGACCTAAAAACAATTTTATGAACATTTTCCTCTTTTACACGAATTTAGTGATAATCTAACATCAGGTCTATCTTTAAGAAAATTGAGACCTTGTGTAACTAGTCCATCAAATAATCAATCATTGACAGAGGGTACTTGTTCTTAATTGTGAGTTTATTTAGTTATCTGTAATCGTTACACAGTTTAGAGCTTCCATATTTCTTCATGAACAAAAGCATTATGGCTTCCATATTTCTTCTTAATCTACATTTCTTCTAACCAAAACTCACATTTGGATAATTTTGCATAGAACTACTTTGCTCCCAAAATGACCAACATTGTTCTTAAATATTTCTCATGCTCTTATTGATTCTTGGAGTAGATGAAAATATAATCTATAAATACAATGACAAACTTATCTAAAAAGGGCCAAAATATTATATTCATGTAGCCTATGAATATAGTTGGAGAATTTGTCACTCCAAATGAAATCACTACATATTAATAGTCCATATCTCGACCAAAAAACAATTTTATGAACATTTTCCTCTTTTACACGAATTTAGTGATAACCTAACATCGGGTCTATCTTTAAGAAAATTGACACCTGGTGTAACTGGTCCATCAAATAATCAATCATTGACAGATGATACTTGTTCTTAATTGTGAGTTTATTTAGTTATCTGTAATCGCTACACAGTTTAGAGCTTCCATATTTCTTCTTGAACAAAAACATTGATGCTTCCCATGGAGATACACTAGGTCTAATAAAATGTTTTTCAACAAATTCTCCTATCTGCTTTTTTAACTATGTTAACTCACTTGGTGCCATTTTGTAAGAAGCAACAAAAAATATTGGTCTAAAACCTAGTATAAGATCTATAGTTGTTGGTTATCCAATACGAATCTAATTTTTCCAGTAATTGCATTGGATTCAATTGTAAGACAACAAGTTTGTTCCATAAGGATTTGATTTGGATAAGGCGATAACATGTGATTTATTCATATTTGCAATAAATTAGTGATAAGAGTTGATAGATTTGAAAATAGAAATTTGCTTAATGATTAAAGTGGTTGATGTTGATAACAATGTTGGGATTGAATTTTGCTACTCTTTTTCTACTACATTGTTATTAACTCATTATAAGTTACATGAATTAATTTAGTGTTCTTGAAAGTGCTCTTATTGTAATCCTAAATCCATTCCTATCATCTAGGATCTAAGGTTATCAGACTCAATGTGATTCTTCACCTCTTGATTGAATGACTCCTTGCATTTAGAACAAGACTCTAGGTTCAACTAAAGTAAAGAGATATATTCCTAACATCTAGCAACATTAGAAAATTTGATTGGATCTAAACTGAACAAATTTCCACTTAATTTAAGTTGATGAAGTAAGATGAGTGATCAAGTAATCAAAGTAACAAACATAAGTCAAATAACCAACACGTAAGGCAAGGACGTAATATACATTTGAATAAACAACAATATAGAGAATTAGATAAGTTTACATTCAATCCCAACAAGAGATTTAAAGCACAAGAATTTGGATTTATTATCCTCCTCCAATAGTTCTCCTAAACTCTATTACAAAAGTTGTCTACATTGCCCTAGAACTGGATTGGAAATTGAACATACAAATAGCAAAGCAAGGCTTTATTTTTATCGAAATTAAAGTGTAACTCCAACTTCAAAAGTGTTGGTTAGCTCTTGATATTTCCTCCTTAGGTGAGTTTTCTCTTAGCTCGAACCTCTAGTTTGATGGTCAATAATTGAGCTTTTCTTCTTTGGACGGTTTCCTCTGAACCTTAGCTGCTAATTCTGGTGTTTGAAATTTCTATGCAGTGAAGGTTTCTTCTTTGAGGCTTTTCACTAATAATGTTACTCAGTTGCATGGATTACATTTGAATCTTTACTAAACTATCTTTTGGTTCTCAATGTCAACTTTGGGGCTCATCACCATATGCCTAATTTCCTTGAAAATATTTGCAAAAATATCACAAACACGTCAGTTTTTATATTTTCTTACTTCTCTACTCCTTATTCTATCACTTAAATTAAAAAAAAAGGAATGTATTTATCGAAGAATATATTAATTTCATCCATGACAAGTGTCAAAAGAATATGAAATATTAAGTAAACTAGATAACTTTAACATACCCTAACGTTAGCTCTTTGTTTGTCCCCAAACAAAGCTTAATCATTTTCTACAACATGGTTCTAAAAATTCTCATCATGGTTAGCTTAAGAACTTATATTCATAACTCTTTAGTTCAAGGCTTAAGACAATGCAATCACAATACTAAAATGGAAACCAAGGATAAGTAATCAAGACACAAATACAGTTCATATGCACAATTCAAAATCAACACAGAATCTCAATGAATTTTCTGCTTTGTTAGTAAGAGATCGTCCTACCAATTTTGAGCATTTCTATTCTCAACATCTTTGCAATTATCCACTTAGTTTTGTATTTCATTTCTAACCACCATGTACATAGAATCATGTTGGATTACTAAGGTCTTTTAGGGTTTGTAACATGATTGGGCTATCAAGAAACTTTATTTTATAAGATCAGCATGACTTAAACTACTAAAAAGGGAAAAAAATGTACATATGTGCCATGAATATGTATCTGTTCTAACCTTGCTTCTTTACAACACATTTCCTTTTCATTCACATTTCCTTTGAGTACACCTTTTATTAACTTAGTTTAGTGCATTGCTTTTTTCATTCTGGTGTCTCAAACTTAGTCTTAGCTGGTGGCCTAAGTGTCATAACTTACTTGCTCAATAATGAAAGACAAATTTACTACATGTATACTCTCAAGTGATTCAATTTATACTAAGTATCCAAGTTACACTACCACATAAAAGAAACCCATAACCATAAATCTATGAAAGACTTATATGCTCTGATACTAAAATGTAATACCCAAAATTAATAGAAATTATCAATTAATTTAATGCATTTCAAATTTTGATATTAAACATAATTCACGCAAGTAAATTTCATAATATCATATTACAATATTCCTCATAATCATCATTTTAACTTTTCAAAAATACAAATTACATAGTTTATCAAAACTAATATTTAGGAACAAGGAGTAATATAACTTAAAACTATATACTTGTGCTAGTCCCTCATCCACTCTAGTCCTCAATTGCACCACTTTTAGATACCTCACCTATAGTATCTTTTGCTCACATGAAATTCATGATCATATCAAAAATACATATACACACATAACAAGGGTATGCTTTTATATAAAGGAATAATAAATGAAAAATAGTATATATCTATATAATAAATCAAAAACTCAAGAAACTTAACAACCATCTAAATAATGCTCAACTATTCTCAAAATTTCAGACATTATACAAGTAATTCATTAACAACTACCTCCAAAGGGTTTCTATACATACACACACATGTGTATGTATATTGAGTATAACTCAGAGATTTTACCATGTTTCAAGGATATTGATAGCATTTAGACTCATGAGGTCATGGTTACAATCTTCTTATTAGCAGAGTTAGTTCACATATGCCAACTCAAAAAGTTTCTCATATGAACCAACTCCTAGCATAATAACCTCCATCGACTCTCACGACGAAATATCCTACTCTATGTAAGTTGGGATACCTAGTAGAATATAAATAATTTATTTTTTTAGTTATTACTCAATATATCTAACACAAAATAGTATAATAGCTCCTCCATTGGAAATCATTCCACTTCATCAAACCAAAACATATATTACCACTAAGTTATGTCATGCAATAAAATCCATCTCACTTCCACCGAACACCCACAACCTACATTAAGTGCAACTCAAATAGAGGTGTCTCTAGAAGAATTGTGTCCAACACTAACTACATGATGCCTAACGCTACCCTTTAGTGTAACACCCCTTTCATGGGTCTTACATTAGCACCTAGCAAGCCCAATACATGTCTAGTGAGAGCACCCTAGGAGCTCCTAGGATTTAAAATCAAAGAGTCGTGCCTAATGGCACTAAGTCGAGGAACTTTTTGAGTTTAGTGTTGCCCAGCAACAAACTTGCTCGTCCAACGACAACCAAGTTAGAGACACACTATTTAAGTGGCGCCCAACAACATGATAGTGGTGACGGTGTATGAGAGCTTTAAATTCCATTTTTGAGCTCTTGTTAAGTAATTTGACACTTCATGAGCTATTTCCTTCTTAACAAACTTCATAACACTTTAAAAATTAAGGCTCATAGCTTAGGAAGTGCTAAATCAATTCAATTAAAAAATCTGACAAAGGAAATTTTAACAATAATAAAAACTAAGATTTTACAAGTATATAATTCATTCTCTAATAGCAATTGAATCAAACTTACTATTCATCTTTAGAAAATAAATTACTCTTATAGGACATACATTTATCACAATCAGTTCAATTCAAACTATTTCACCACACTAAAGTTCAAATCATAATATTTATCAATGTTAACTAAATATGGGCTACACACAAAAAATAGTCTTAATATTTTTAATAAAAAATACTAGTTAAGATGAATTGAAAAATAATCTGAAAAGAAAACCGTCAATTAAGAAATAATTTTAATCGATACTAATAAAAACTAACTTTACTTGAAATTCATCAAGAAATAAGTAAATATATATGTAGTTGAAGTGAAGAAAAAAAAAATATATATATATATATAGATGGATCATCTAGAAAACACTTCATAAACAAAATCCTAGCAAACACTTTGTACATTAAAAAGAAAATTTGTTATGAAGAATCACAATAAAATTCAATATGGAAAAGAAAAAAAAAAACTGTCAAAATCCATTGCAATAACAATGTCAAGTTGTTAATGCCAGACCTTAACTTTGGATCACAAACAAGTATAATGATATCTTTATTGAAATGAACCAATAATGCATCTCTCAAATCAAGAATAGTAAAAAAAAAAGAGAAGAAAGGACATAAATATAAAAAGAAAAGAATAAAAAAATTAACTATGATATTATTTTAAGTAAAATTTAATATTACCTAATTTTATATAGTAAATTTAGTTTTATTATTTTGTAAAATTACAATTTCTTTTCATGTCCAAATCACATATTTTATTATAAAACATTTCAAATTTTAAATTTTACGTAATATCTAATTGTATCTCAAAATTTCCCACTGATGTGTTTAACCCATTTAAGAAATCAGACTTACATAAGTTGTTGTGTGTAGCCCATATTTAAAAATCTAACTCTAATTGAACGTCTGAGTTTGAGTTTGCTACATTAGAAAACGAACTTAAACAATTAATTAACATGTCAAATTAAAATAATTCATATCTCACAAACAGTTTAAGTCCTTTACACCCATAAAACACATGGAATATAATTCTTAATTAATATACCATGTTCTTTACTTTTTAAGTACATGGGTTATAATTAATTAAGCAATTTCATTGTTCATAATGATTAAACAACGAAATCTTAGATGTATAAACCTATAATATATGAACTATAAAAATGGTAAATAAGTTATACTTGTATATATTGATATATACAAGCTCGATTTTAATTAAAGCATTTACAATGTGAGAGTTAAACTGCCAGAATGTTGGATTATAAATATTATAAATATAGAAGTCCAAATGAAAAATACATACTTGTTGAATTCAAACAGTCAAAAAGACAATCTGTGTAGCTTGAAACTAATCAGATAAAATGGTGTCCCCACCACATCTCATATCCCAGAAAACATTAACAGTAGCATTTAATCATTGTAATTTGCTTTTCAAAAAGTCACTAGAAACTCCAAATACCTTGCAACCCTTATCTGGTATCTGTTTTAGCTCTATGAGTGGTTGATCCATTGCATCCTTAAGATATTCATGGAGAACAACCCTAGCTCATCAACAAGTGATAGAAAATTGGTTGAGAGGAATAGAAGAAATCAAATGAAGGATCTTTTCTCCAAGCTCAACTCAGTTCTGCCTCATCAAAGTTCAAGGGTATGACCCTCTTTTTTCTCTTCATAAATCTCTTCATTATTTACATGCTTTTTTTTTTTTTACTTTTATGTCGACTAGATAAAAACAAATTATAATATATAAATAAAATACAAATTTCATTTTATAACTCAGCTTGGTGGGATTAAGTTAGATTTAAAAACTTCTAATACTTTCAAGCATCTCAATTTCATTTGAATATTTGCAGGAGGGAATTTCGCGTCCAGATCAGATAGGTGAAGCCATAGACTACATAAAGAACTTACAGATTAAGTTGGAGAAGATGAAGGAGAAAAAAAACAACTTAACAGACATTGTAAGGTCAAGAACTGCTACCATGAATATGGAATTGAAATCTCCACAATTTAAGATCCAACAAATGGGTTCAGTCTTGGAGGTTGTTCTAGTAACTGGGTTGGATTTTCATTTCATTTTCAATGAGACAATTCATGTTCTTCAAGAAGAAGGATCTGATATAGTTAATGCCAGTTATACTGTTGTTGAAAATGTAGTTCTCCATAAAATACACTGTCAGGTGAGCTTTGAATTCTCCATAACCCCTCTGCCCTATCAATCAATTAACTCGTGTGTAAGAAGTATAATTTCACAATGACTAAGAATATTAGTTAATTTACTTACAATTCGCTTGATTTTATATAAAAAAATTGTATTTTCTAAACTATCATTGATCACATTCAAGATTGAACTCAAATTTAAATTAATTAACTTGAAGAGTATATTTGAAAGAATATTAACATTTAGAATTAGCTAAAATTTGCTTATATTTCAATCCATCAAAATTATACTACATTTATACATGCAACATGTTTGCATTTTGCAGGTAGATGAATCTGCCAATGGAGCTTCGAGGATATCGGAGAAACTGAAGAATTTATGTCAATGGTCGGTAGCATGAATTGTGTTATCTAGTAAGCAGATTCATAATCACTGTCTTGTTTGCTTTCAATATCAAGATTCGGATTATGTTTTTCTGTGTGTGCACACACACCTATGCTTGAATATGTGTATCATGTTGCAGAATCTGATGAAAAAGGTTTTGTTTGTTTTATAGTTATAATTTTAGACGTTTATTCCGATTTCATGTTCGATGTGATTCGAGGATCACTGAGTATGTTAGGGAAAGAGAAAAATAAGAGAATAACGAAGGAATACGGAGAAGATTTATGCATATAATTTCATGAATGATCCAGCTATCTTAAACAAGTTAGAGGGTTTTTGCATGCCAAATTTTTCTTCTGGAAAATGAAAGATCTGTTATTAAAAAGAGTGTATTCTCACTATATATTTTATCAATTTAAGTAGATAAATTATTTTACATAACTTGGTAAAATCTGAATAACAGTGATAAGAAAATAATCAAATTCATATTTATACATTGTAAATGTGATGGAAACAAATAACAATTAGGTTTACGATATGGCTGCAGTTTTTATTTTAATAGGTTTATTACCATTTAGTTTATATATGTGTGTTCATGTATTAATTTTAATATGTACAATGTATATAGGTCAACCTTAATCATACATACACATATGCTTTCCTTGTATATGTGTTCAGTTGTTGTAAATATTTTTCATCAAGGTCACATGGTTCCTATGTTTTACTTATCAACAAAATTAAATTTGTCTAAAGGAAATCTAATATGAATGAAAATATAGAAATTAACCAAATAAGTCTTTTAGCATTGCAAGGAAAAAATCAACGCAAATGACAATGTGTGAATCACAATACAAAATGTCTTAAGTATATTTTTATTCCATCAAAATTGAGTCCCTTTTAACTAGCTATATTATCCTTGTTGATCAACTATACCTCCATGCAAAAGTATAATACTTTCACTTAAATAATGACATGGAAATTTTGTTTTAGATTATTTTGTTGGCTTAAATATCTTTTAGCCTTTAAAATTTGAATCAAATTTTATTTATATCCTCCAAATTTAAAAGTATTTTTTTTTTACTTCTGCAAATGTAAAATTGATATTTTAAGTTCCTCAAATTTAGAAATAATCCTTTTAGTCTTTTGAATTTAACAATGTTGTGTAGTCTGCAAATTTTTAAGTCTTTTATTGTAAGCCTTTTTATTGAAAAATTGTTTTGTGTTGTACCTCTCTATATATAGGATTTTAAATATGACTTTTATTACTCCTTATTCTCCCCTCTCATTTATTATTCGGACTACATTGTTATTATAATATGAGAATCTAGAAGAGGGGAATTAAAATCTAATGTATTTCTTTTCTTTTTATTTATCCAGTGTAACTAATATGTGTTTAATTTGAGGAAGACGACCTTAAATACTTCTCTCTTTCTCATTCTTTACCTCAGTTTGTGAATGAAATGTTAGCTTAAATTTTTCTTTTGAAATTAAATTATAGTAATTGTGATTAGAACATCTAAATACAATGTTTTGTTTTGCTTCACAAAGATTTAGGAATTTAAAATCAAAAACAGATTCATCTTTACACATTATTCGTTACTTTAAATTATGGAAGTTTAAAATCAGGAAAAATTGTATTCATAAAAATGTTCGAAAATATATTCTCTACACTTTAAACCTATCATAAATATTGGCATAGAAGTTATACGCCAACTTTCTTTCTTTCTTTTTTAATTTTACTAATGCAAAGAAGACATTTAATATTAGTTATGTATCAATATTACATCAATTTCAGATTCAACATAGATGTGATACATGAATCTGAGAGTTATTTGCATCGATTCTTAAACGGATGAATGGAGAAACATTACAAAAATTTGAATTTCTAACAAAATTAAATAAATACTAATTTGGTATACATAATCTAATATTAAAATTAACCTTAATTCTAATGTTATTATAATTTTATTTCTAATTATAATGTTAATTTGGCTAATATTAATTTTAATTTTACTAGTATTAATTATGATGATTTAGATTAGTTGATTTTGTAAAGTTAAGTTAGGTTTAAATTTCATCTCACCTTATAAGATAGTTGTAAGGTTAATTTAGGCTTAAAATTCACCTCATCTTACAGGCTAGTTTTATAAGGTTGACTTAGGTTTAAAGTACACTTCTTACCAACATAAAATGTGACAGTGTTAAACTCACCTGACAAACCAATTTTGTTAAGTTGACTTAAACTTAAAGTTCATATCTTAATAACATGGAATGTGGTAGTGTTGCACTGAACTCACTATGAAGTTGTGGTGATGAACTCAACACACAATATTAGAAGTGGGAAATCACAAGCAACCTTAAGAGTTGATTTTGTAAGGTTAAGTTAGGTTTAAAGTTTATCCTACCTTATAAGTCAGTAAGGCAGAGCTAGACTTAAAGTTCACCTGAGCTCCAATTTTTTAAAGTTGAGTTTGATTTAAAGCCTACTTCTTAAAAGTATGAAATATGGTAGTGTCACATTCACCTTATAAGCCAATTTTATATTAAGTTAGACACATCTTAACAATATGAAATGGCCATGTTAGAGTGAACTCACTTTGAAGATTTGGTAACGAACTTGTGACACAATTGTAGAAGAGTGGCAAAGTTACAAACAACTCTCACAATAAAAGGGGCGTAATTTGGACAGGAAAGAGAACCTTTGGAGAAAAAAAAATGGAGGCACATCGTTGAAGGAAATAAAGAAAAAGGGTGTATGAAACGACAAAAACAAAAAGAGAAAAGTTTTAAAGGAATATTACATTAGTTACAGTGTATGTGTGTCTGTGTCTGTGTGTCTGTATGAGTCTAGTTGTATGTATGTGTCTTTGTGTGTTTTTGTGAGTCTACATGTGTGTGTTTATATGTACATGTGTTTGTGTCTATATCTATATCTATATCTATATCTGTGTTTGTGTGTGTGTGTCTTTGTTTATGTTTGTATTTGTATATGTGTGTTTGTTTGTTGTGTGTGTGTTATGTGCCTGAGTGTATGTGTATGTGTTTGTGTGTGCTTGTGTCTATGTGTCTCTGTTTGTGTTTGTGTGTGTCTTTATTTGTGTATGTATCTCTGTATGTGTGTGCCCGTGTATATCTATATGTATGTGTTTGTTTGTGACTGTATGAATGTGTTTGTGTATCTATGTGTTAGAGCGGCTGCAGCGGAATGGTTAGCGCGGAATAACAAACCAAGAGGGTTTTTAATTCAAACGTGTGCCTTTTAATTTCTTCTCAATTTATCTTACTATGCAAATAATAAATATAAATAAAAGAGTAAGGTTGAGAGAAATTTGCATAGGTGAATTTTATACTGGTTCGGATCTTACCAATCCTACGTCCAGTTGCTTATCTCAAACCAAGATAAACAGTTCACTACTCACAAAACAATTACAAATTACAATCACAAAAAAACAATTTGTAAGAGTTCATAAACCACCTCTCTTGATACCACAAGAGATGAACCTGCACCTCCTTTGAGTCTTCACAAAGGATGAGACACCTCCTCCGAATACTTCACGAAGGATGAAACACCTCCTCCGAATACTTCACGAAGGATGATCTTCTTCCACACACCTCCTCAGACGCACCAAGGATGAACCGGCTATTCTTTTGTCACCCTAGTAGCAATTCACCAACTCCACAGACGAGAGTTTCTCAAGCCGAACAAGAACACACAATTAATAATGATTTTTGAGTTCTAAAGCACAAGGGAAGAGTTGTTGTTGATGGATAAAAGGAGCCTATATATAAACTCAAGAAAATACTCTTCCATTCTTCGAAACTGGCCATTTAATGCTTTTAATCGATTAATACAAGTGTTAATCAATTAGAATGAGTACAATGGCTAGTTTTTAAAAGTAGAAAACTCCAACGGTTAGTTTTAATCGATTATTCTAAAGATTAATCGATTAAAAAAGGTATTAATCGATTATTCCCTTGTCATTTGAGTTTTCAGCACCTGTAATGTTTTAATGTTGATTTAATCGATTAAAACCGTGCGTTTTTTATCTGAACAGCAAATATAAAGTATGAAGGTACAAGAATCAAAATCGACTACAAATCTAAGTCCTAAACATTTAAACTACAATTATTACAAAAGCTTTTAATAACAAAAGTAAGTCTTCAAAAGATTTTCGTGAATCTTGATATATCTTGACTTGATTTGGACATCATCAAAACTTAATCTTCATCATTTTGCTAACACTATGTCTATAAGAGAAAGATTTTTTTATTGATATAATTATATAATAATAATAATAATAATAATAATAATAATAATAATAATAAATCATTGTTGAAAAATGAAAATTTTAACCATGTTTAAACTAGTAGTAAATGAATATCATTTAGCTATAACTTAATTGATAAAAATTTAGTTTTAACTCTAACTTTAGATATCTCTTTTAGTCCTTTAAATTTGTGTTATTTTTCTTTGGTCCTATAACGTAAAAATTATTTTTTAATCTTTCAATTTCAAAATTTATGGTCTTCAACACAACACCTGCTATTGACATGGCTAATGATATCCACATGAACAATTATTCATATAATAATGTTGAAATATACTTTAAATTTTTTGTTCAACTATCTTTCAACCATTAAATTTAGGTTATTTTATTCTAATAACTTAAATTTAAAAAGGATTGTTTTTGTTATCAAAATTTAATATTAATTTTTGTGAAACATTGTTTTCTTAATTTTATACCCTTTTGAAAAAAAATTAGTGCAAAATATCAATATTACATTTACAAATAAAATCAATTTAAAGGTAAGTTTTGCAAACAGAAATATAGTGAGAATTTCGTAATAAAATATTTTATTGATGATTTAATTAATCGATATAAGTTATCATATGTAGTATGTTACATCTTTTCTTTGCTTAAATCCAATATAATTAATTTTCAATTCAAATTTTATAGGAATAGTATACAACAAAAAAATAAAAATACATATATATATATATATATATATTAATTACAATCTAACAAAAAGAATCTAATTAAATTCTTTTGACAAAA
Source organism: Vigna reflexopilosa (assembly GCA_027742785.1). Lineage (NCBI taxonomy): Eukaryota > Viridiplantae > Streptophyta > Magnoliopsida > Fabales > Fabaceae > Vigna > Vigna reflexopilosa. Next base: position 10,260,502 of record CM050911.1, on the reverse strand, counting down.
AATAAAACCTAATTGTAAAATAAATAAGACAACCAAATTGAATAATTGTGTGTACTGTATATGGACCGAAGGATAAACACCTCTTGATCTATTGCAAAATGTTTGGTCTGTCGAACTACAAACAAAATTAACTATAAGAATAACTATGTTAATTCTAATCCTAGTCATTATCGAATTGAGCCGTAATTAGATTGACACTAATTAGAAACTCATCCTAAAATCTTTAAACACAGGTTTGAAACTCAAGTAACAGATTACTTTAGTATGCATTTATTATCATAGTGCTCAGACAAATATTAACTTTAGTACTATAATATTTTCTGCAAGTAGCACTCATCGTATCCAATCAAATCGAATGGTAGAGAGAGGACCGAAAACTAAAATTTTAAAATAAGTTTGGAGTTTGAAGATTACTTGGATGAGAAAACTTATCCTCAATCCCATAAACCAAAACAAATTAAAATAAATGTGAAAACAAAATATATATATATATATATATATAATATTAAAAATTCATATTTTAACTACTATTATAAATATTCTTTCGAAACGATAGTAAATACTAATAATTTCATCCTCCCTTCCTAAGCTAAAGTTGAACACCAAATTTTGAAAATATTCTCGAATTCTGTTTATACTAAGTCGGAACCTTGTTTAGAGTTAAATAATACTTTTGAAATGAGTAATTATTGAGATTGACCAATCCTTCGGACCAAAGGTTATATGATCTATATTACTTTAAAGTTGATAAGCCACACACTCCATGGGGTTAGGACATTGAAGCCTATCTCACATCACAACCTTTAATATCATTGTAATGTAATATTTTTAGATAGGTTTTTGTTGTCCTATTTTTATTTTTATTTTTGTCTTTAAATTATGTTGCTAAGCATCAAAATCATTAAATATGTAGTTGCTGGGTTTGATGTCATTTGTTGTTGGATTTTTTCATAATATTTAGTTCTAGATATGAGATTATGTTGAAGAGTCACATTAATAAAAAATAAAATAAAATAAAATTATATTATATAAATAAACAAATTTTATTGTATAAGTCGATTATTATGTAAAGTTGAATTATGTTTAAATGTTTTTTAAGTTGATAAGCAAATTTCTACATTGACATTCTTAGTTTACAATTAAAAAAAAACAATTATACAATATATTCACACAAATGTTTAGATTACATAATTTTCACTTATAAATTGGTTAATCTATAATATTGTTCTAGATAGAGTAATTTAGGATATTTTAGACAAAAATCAGAAATGCAAAAGTACATGGGGAGAAGGAGAAACTGAAAGTTTTAATTTTGACTTTTGGGACACCCCCAATAAATGTGCAAAAAGAAATCATGAGGTGGCGGAAGCAAAAGCCCAGCATGAACCATTGCAAACAAGAGGCCCAAGAACAATAAGCCCATGCGCCAGCTTTTTAAATCTCTAGTTTGCAGCCTGAATTCTGAATTGATCTAATGCATTCCAAGTTTAATATGTTTTTGCTTAAAAATATTCAAAAACACATTTACAAAAATGACAGTGATTGCTTCACGTGAAGGTTTTAGCCTAAATTTTTGTGACACTTATTTCTTTTTATTACGCTTGCCTTCGTTAATTTAGTGTTTCTATAGTCAACTGCCATTAAACATCTTCAACAAGAAATCAGATTTCCAGAGAAATATCATTACTTATTAGAAACTTAAATTAAATTAATGGCTCTTCTAAATCATTTTTTTTTAACTCAAGCTTGTACTTTTACATATTTTTAATTCTTTTATATAAAATAAAAACTTCCGTTGAATATACTGTTTCTTCAACCATTCACATGCTGTTTCTCCTATTACTCTGTATTTTTTTAATAATTAGTAAAGTAATATCAAACTTCTTCTAACATCATCTCTAATATAAATGTCTAATGAAATCAAATATTTAGAATGCAAATATATGATTACGAAGTGGATTTTAATTTAATTTTACAAAATTAATTTATAAAATAAGATTTATATTTATATATAATATAAATTGGTTTAATTTTTAGTTGATGACTTTTAACATAATTATTATTAATGATTATTATGGGAAGTTGTTGATAATGTGTTAACAGAAAAGAATATTACAAGTGTTGTGTGTGGTTTTATGTGCAATGTACATGCAAAATAATGAATTTCCCATAACACCAATGAGAAAAAGTTGACTTGTAGATGATTCTTGTGCAAACAACATGTTGTGATATTGGATTTAGAGTTTATCGAAAACTTAACAAGAATACTATTTCCAAAGTTGGGATTGGAAATCGAGCAATATCATATTACAATGTAAAGGAAGGAATGAAATTAAACGTGATTAAGGATTGGAGTTAATAGATAATGCCTTCTATGACCTTCAAATTAATTAAAACCTACCCTAAGTGTAATATTATTGAAAAGAAAAGGTAAGATGACAAATAGTGTTGGGTTTAACTAGGGAAGGAGAGTCTTAACCTTTCTAATCCCACAGTTTTTTATAACTTTTTTTTTTGTCAGTAATAGAAATAAAAAGAATAGTGTTGTTGGTAATTAATGATTATACATGTTGTTTTGGATATTGGAGTGGAAAGTTATTCTTTTATATTTTACATTATTTCTTTCTGTCTAATCAAATGTTTCTTTTGTTAGATTTTTTAGTTTTTCGCTTCTTTCCAGGGTCCAAGCTGAGTGGGTGGATATTTGTCAAAGATTTTTCGACGTTCAAGTTAATTAATTATATCGATTGATTATCACAATTAAGTCTAAAATGTTAATAAATACCATCACTTACCTTCTTACCTTATTTTTGTATCTCTAAATTTGAGAATGAACTTTTGGTTATGGTTGACTTAATTGTGGCCCAATAGCTCATAAGTATGTTTTATTTTGTTGATCATATTGAGTTTGTGCTAATGATTCTAATGATTCTAATATATTTGTGACTGAACGGTCATACATGGAAATGGGACCCGATCAATCAACGTTTTCTCCAAAATCCTAAAAACACTTATTCTAATAAGAGTTAATCGACCCATCATGTAAGAAATGTGTTGATAAAACAATTTATATGATACAAATGTGTTTCATGTCTTTTATTCACCTAAAATGTAAAATATGAGTAAAAAGAAAATTTTTACCTATCCTATATTCAACCATCTAAAAAGAAGTTTAATAATTTTATACAATAAATTAAATTTAAAATTATTTAATTTAAATATTATTTTAATTTCAAAATTATTAATTAAAATCCACCAATAAATATAATACAGTATTTTGATTTCAAAAGTTGATGAATATATATAATAATATGTTATCAATCGCGTATTACTCCATCATCATTATATAATTTTGTATTCATACAATTGTTAAATATTTAAGAAAAACTTATAAATAGAACTAAATTTCCCAGTTACAATGTCTAAAGAACTTAATTTGCACAATTGAATAGCTTGATAATAAAATTTTACAATTACGATATTGGAAAATAAAAATTACCCAAACTATCACGTTTTATGTGAATGTGTGTTCACAAACAAAATATTTATGTGTAATATCTTGATAACATGATCATATAATTTTATTTTTATTTTGAAAAGTATGTTATAAAAGTATATCTTAACTTAGTTTTATAATTAATTTATTTTACCTATTATCCATTCATAATTTTGATATTGATTCATAACATTAATCTATTTCCTTACATATAACACACAGTCTTAATAGAATTTAGTGTTTTTTTCTACTTGAAAATTATTTTGAAAGTTAAATTAGAAATATAAAAGAAAGTAAAGGCTAATTATTAATTTCTTTTACTTTTTTAATTCTAAATTGTCTGGCCTCGACCCATTTCATGAGATAATCAATGGCCACTAGTATGAATTTCTTCTAGTCCAGCCAATCGGGAAGGATTTCACAATATTTATTTTCCATTGCGTGAACGGTTAAAGATAGGAAATGCTTTGCAATTTTGATGTGGCATCCTAATGTAGCTACCATACTCCTGACATCTCTTTCATCTGTCAACACATTTCTTGTAGTCTACTGCAAGCATTGGCCTGTAATAACCCACTCGTAAGATTTAAGCTTTCAACATTCTATACCTGGTGTGTAGGCCACAAATTCCATTGTGGAGCTCGCCATCACATATTGAGCTGAAAGACATTTTAATAAGGGTGTCAAAAACCCTTTCTTGTACAAGTCTTCCCCAATGATAACAAACTGCGCGACTTGTTGAGCGTCTGCATGGTTTATCCTCTCGCCTTGGTCTTATTTCTTCATAAGCATTCTAACTTCTTATCTTCAATCATGCTAGTCGGTTATTGATACAATTAGATATTCGATGGTTGTCTTTGCTAAAACTTGCCCTATCTCCCTCTCGATTAAAACATGGGTCCTTGGTCTATTATTTAGGTCTTAAATCGTGATCCTTCTTGTGCGGTTTCTTATTAACCCCTTTTTTGTCACCATATGAGGTTTCTGCCTGCATTTGCTTCCTAAAGTTCCTCATTTCTTCCACTTGCATGAAGTTGGCCACCCTTTATTTGAGTTTGTCCAAGTTTTGTGTAGGCTGCATGCATAGGCTATTTTCGAAGGGTCCTGACTGTAGAGCTATGATCATATTATGCATAGCCACCTCTAGATTAAGGTTTCGTATTTGCTTGGCCTCCTTTCTGAAGCGCTCCACAAATGCTCGGAATGACTCATCTTTCTCTTGCCTGTCATTGACCAGAGCAATCAAAGTCAAGTGGTGTTGTTGGCTTATCGCAAATTGTGCTCTAAATTTTGATCGAATGGTGGCGAAGCAATTAGTGGAGTTTGGCAGTAGTAGGGAGAACTAAGCCAAGACCTCCCCTTTTAACAAGGTGGAGAAGACTCTGCACCAAATGACATCATTTGTTGTATATAGTGCCATTTGGTTCATGAACATTCTGAGATACTTGTCTAGATAATTGGAGCCATTATACTTGTAAAAAATAAGCATCTTCTAATTGTCAGGTAAGGGGGTCTCAATGATGCTGGAAGTGAATGGGAACATCTTAACCGTGGCAATGGATAAGTTATCCATGCTAGCTCCGTTGCTCCCCAAAATCGTACGATCAAGTTCGTTGCATGGTTGTTTGCTCGATCCGGGTAGTGTTGGGGTGGAAAGTATGAGGTTCTTATCACCCCGATTGCGTTTTTTGCTCGTAAGGTTTTTAGTTCTTCATCATATTTGCTTTGCATCTCATTCATTTGCTTTTGTAGGTTCCTCATCATCTCCCTTGAGTCCAACTGGTCATTTGAAGGTTCCTCCAATACAATGTTACTCGTCAAGTTCCTTATGGTCACCATGAGTTTATGAAGTTATTGCTCGACCTCAAGGTGAATGTCAAAATGTTTCGATAAATAGGGTCAATCAAACTCTTTCTAAAGGTCGGTCATCCAACAATCCTTGCTTCGAGCTTTTGTTTGTCAATATTGATCAGTGGGTATCTATCAATGTTTCTCTGATGCTAAAGTTAGTTCTGTCTAAAGGTCAAAGTAATAATAAGTGTGTAATCAATATCCTACTTAATACCTTACCTTAAACTTCTATTTATAGCTTTTGTAATGAACTTTTTATTATTGTTGGTCTAATTATGACCTAAACTCCATTAAACTTGTTTAGGAGTTTAATTATAATGGTTTTCTACTTTAAGTCATTCCATCTTAGTTGTTCGATGTTTTTATAAAAATGTCATCTCTTTCACTTAATTAATATAATAAAAATATCATTTGATTGAATTAATTGTTCAACCAACTCATTAATCTGACCAGAAATATCATACAAAAACCTATTTTATTAATTATACCAATATTGAGTTACAACAAATTCTATTAAATTTGTTAGGACCAACCTTTTTTATTTATTTAAATATAATAAACAAACATATTGTAATTTTATGTTAAATATTTTGGTAAACTAAAAAATTCATATCATCATCAACAAAAGGAAATATTAAGATAGAACATTGACTATTGAAAAAAAAATTTGTTTCATAATAAATTATTAAATTTTCGTTTATGCTTAGGTTTATTAAACTTCTTAATTGATTGGACTATTCAAATTTTCGTATAATATTATAGACAAAATAAAATAATATTTTTTTTAAATCCAATCAATTCCTCTCATACGAAACCATTTATTATCGTATCACATTTCAGTTACCATCAACATATAAAAAAGATAAACTAATTCACATTTTACTATATAGAAATATATGAACAATTTGACTGAAAAAGATAAATTTTAATGGATTGTATATGATATGCAAATATAATTAATTATATTATTTAATATAATCTATTATTTTATAATCTTCTGTTAAGAACTTAAATATAAATCTAAATTTTCACATTAAATAAAAAAATATGTATTGTATAAATTAAAAAGTTTATAAATTTATTATCTTAAAATTATGAATTAATATCACGTCTCAGCAAAATTGCAAAAATAAAGTTGTTATAATTTATTTATTCATTTAGCAATTTATTTCGAGATCATATACTTGTAAATTATTTCTTTTACTTTCTACAATTATAATTTTTTATATCATTTTTACTTTTTGTAATCTAAATAACAAAATACATTAAATGGTAGTTACAAGGATTAAATAAAATTATTTTATAGGTAAAATCTAAAATGTAAAGTTTGTTTAACTTTAATATATCTAAACAAGTAATTAATTTTATCCACAGATTTAGATGTTTCATGTTGCAAAACTAAAATAAATAAAATAATAATAAGAGCCAAAGATATATGTTTATGTTTCTTGGGAGACGGACAAGATAATGGCCTGTGCGCGTAGAAACGGCTTTATTTTGGACCGTTTGGGACAGAACAGTTTTTTGTCCGTATATTATCGTCAGTTTCTATAAAAATTTACGGGAAAATGTTGCAGAAGTAAGAATGAATCATATAAACATAAATTTGTCCAGTTATATAAAATTTTAATATATTTTAATTAATACAATGATAATAGATTTTGTCTGCTACAAATTAATTACTTTGGAAGCAAATTAAATATGTTTTTAATATTTTTCTCAGTTTTTTATATATTAATATTTCATCTTAATAAATAAATAAGTTGTTTAGATTGAGTGGCACTTTTTCACTTTAATATAGATTGGGGAAACACACATTCTGACACTTAAAAAAATTAACATAATTGAAATATATAGAAAAATTTCATGTTAAATTTAATTTACATGTAGACATTAAAAAGCTTAATTAATAATTTATAATATTTATTAATAATTTATTATACAAATTTATGTTAAAATTTACATACTCTTCTGTTACCCATCATTTCATGTCGTCTCTTTCATGCTTCAAAATTTGAACTTGTTTTTTTGGCGGGTATGCTTTTTTTTTTCACAAATAATTTCATTTTCATCCCTAATAAATGCAAAATTAGAAACTCGACCCAAATTGTCTGAAGTGGGTATTAAAAGAACTCAAAAGTATCAGCGAGCATTGGAAACTTCTACACAAGTCTTGTGAGGAGTGCAAAATTCCAAATATCTTATGCATGTGCATTTATCCAGCCATTTCAGCATTCTTATAAACAAATTTGCACACCTGCAACTGTTACACACTTAGGCTTAACTTTCACAAGTTTAATTGGGTTTCGATTGGCACAAATCCATTTTAATAACGTTATTATTCTAATTTTAATATGGTAATATACTCTGCAAATTAATATTAATAAAAAAAATCTCAATATTAATAATTTTAATACCATCTTAAAAATAATTATTCTAATAAAATTTATTAATTTATCATTTATCGGATTGTTGTTGAATAGTCAACAAATATTTAATTTCATGCATATTAAATTCTCACTATACAAAATATATTTAAAATATCATATTAATTACAAATAAAATTAAATTATAACATATTTGTGAGACAAATCACTTTATATACATGAGAGAGCTAACTTTATAAATTAATTTCGTAAAAATAAAATCAATTTTATAAAAGTAAGTTAGAGTTAAAGTATTTCTCAATAAAATATTTTAAAAGAATTACTTGAATGATTTTATTATTTGGCCAATTAAAGGGTTAAATATATTGCATTCATCCAACAATATCTATGACATTTGTAATAATAATGTGTGATAAAAGTAATCAATAAACCAGTTAGATAAATATAAAATAATATAAAAATACGTAATTTTAATTAATAAAAAAACATTTTTATTAAAATTTTAAATACTTTTATTTATGTTTTTAATATTATAGGTGTTATTTTATTTGAATAACTAATTTTATTGAAATTTAATTAAATTTATGTTTACATACTTTTAGAAAATTAAGTTTATCTTTTTATATTTTAGTTTCAATTATTTTTTTTATCATTTTTAGTATATGCAAATTTTTACATAACATGAAATAAGAAACATTAATTACTTAAATGTGTAATGTTAGATCTTTTATTTATATTAGATAAAAAAAAGTAATAATTAAAGATAATATAATTAATTGTTTTTATAAAATTGAAATAAATAATAATAATAATAAATTTAAAATATAAAAAAGAAAGAAAATGAAATAAAACTCTTACAATGTAATAAAAGCTAGTTAAGATACTGATACTGCAATGAAAACAGAACATGTAGAAGTGTGGTACTCTAATTAATTTACCTTGTACATCAATTTTAGCTTCTCAATGCTCACCTCACATTGCAGTTTCCTACTTTCCATTCTCATCCCCACCCCCCACAAACCTAACCAGCTAAGCTACATATCACTAACAGGGAAACACTAACTTTCCTAATCTTCTTTCACAATTTTTGTTTACATATCACTAAAAACCGCAGAGAATCCCGGCATCAGCCCCTATAAATCAACCCTTCTATTATACTAACATTTATCTCTTCCTCTTTCTTTCTCTCTTCTTTCTTTCTTCCAGCAATGGCCAAAGCCATGCCATTAGTGCTGTTCATGCTCTTTGTCAGTGTCTTTGCTCAAGAGCTTTACACTCTTCCTTCACCTCACCCCCCCACATCAGCCCCACTTCACCCCCCAACTTACCCACCTGCAAACGCTCCTCACCACCATCACCACCACCACTCACCGGCACCAGCCCCTGCACCTCTCCACCCTCCTTCTCCCCCTACCCACCCGCATTACCCTCCAGCCCCTGCTCACCCTCCAACTCATCATCATCACCATCACCCTTCTGCCCCTGTTCATCCGCCTCTCAACCCTCCACTTGTTCCAGTTCACCCTCCTCTTAACCCTCCAGTTCCAGTTCACCCTCCCGTCAAGCCTCCAGTTCCAGTTCACCCTCCTGTCAAACCTCCCGTCAAGCCTCCGGTTCCAGTTCACCCTCCTGTCAAGCCTCCGGTTCCTGTTCACCCTCCTGTCAAGCCTCCGGTTCCGGTGCACCCTCCGGTTCCTGTTCACCCTCCTGTTCCAGTGCACCCCTTCCCTAGAAGCTTTGTGGCAGTTCAAGGTGTTGTCTACCTCAAGTCCTGCAAGTATGCTGGAGTTGACACCCTCTTAGGAGCCACACCATTGCTTGGTTAGTCTCCATTATCTACTTTTTAACCTTGCTCCCTTTTGTCTGCTGCAAGGTTATCATATACTGATACTAAATGTTTTGAATACCTTATTGCTGTTCCATAAAAGTACACATTTTTTCTTCCAGGGAAGTAAACTGTTTAAGAAATAATGTCTTGCAGATTTTGTTTAATACTTTTTAGATCTGGTCTTTTTATTTGTTTCCCTACTGTTTTTCGGCCATCTAAGTTGTTTGCTGTTTAATCCATTTCTAGTTCAACCAGACGAGGATCTAGGTAGATAAAGTTAACTTTTTTATTTTATTTTGTATATTTCTAAAAATTTTTTATTTGTATGGATACCTATTAATATTTCCCGTTCGTATTCAAGTTGAGAATAGTCATGTTATGTGCACGCGCCTTGACGTGTTCTACTTTCAAGTTGCTCTTTCCAATGCATGGCTGTAGCTTGATTTAAGGAAAGAAAATTTTCCAAAATCAAAACCCCATAGAAATGAGTGTGTTTTTCAACATAATGTAGTGATCTTTAGTTTCGCATCTCAAGGCAAAATAAACCAATGAGTTGGTTTGTGTATGTGTTTGAGAGAGAGAAAGGGGATTTCAAAACAGCAATTACTTTGTGGTAAAAGATGATTTGTCGTTTCACTGAAAGCTGCACGGTTTCTGAGATCAGGACTTTGTTTGTTGTGACTGTTTTCACCATTGTGTAATGGTGACCCTTTTTACTCGTGAAATGACAATGTTATCCCAATCTTGATAAACGACAAGAGATGAGTGTGGTGATGGTTTGAAACTGCAGGTGCTGTTGTGAAGCTCCAATGCAACAACACGAAGTACAAGCTGGTCGAAACCACCAAGAGTGACAAGAACGGTTACTTCTACTTGGAAGCGCCGAGGAGAATCACAACGTACGGGGCTCACAAGTGCAATGTGGTTCTGGTTAGTGCACCCGGTGGCCTAAAAGCCTCAAATCTCCATGGTGGTGTCACTGGTGCCGTTCTGAGGCCAGAGAAGCCATTTTTGTCTAAGAAGCTGCCCTTTGTGCTCTATACTGTTGGGCCTCTGGCGTTTGAGCCAAAATGCCATTATTAGAAACAAAAGATTTGACTGGATTGTGTATGGGTTTGTTTCTGTTGTGGCCCCTGTATCTCAATCTTTATGTGTTTTCCGTTTGTAGCGTTCTGAGTTTCAACTGATCATACACAAAATAAGTGATTTAGCTATGCTTATATTGTGCGAGGATGTATCCTGATCTTTTTCTAAAATATACTGAGACTATCTTAGGTAAAATAAATTCAATTTATTACAGTCTGTTTTAATAAATATCATGTTATATATTAATACTGTAGGTTATAAAAGAAATAAAATATTACTTTATTTATAATAAATTCAATTTATTACAGTCTGTTTTAATAAATATCATGACTAATACCGTAAAGTTAAAAGTATTAAAATATTAATTTATTTATAATATTTTAATATTATATTCTAAAATAGTTTTTGTATTCTTTTGATACGGTTTAATGTATGTTTAGTTTAAGACAAAAAGGTGGGAAAAGAAGAAAGAGAAAAAGGAGTTGAAGATGTTTATATAAAGTAAAGAAAAAATAAGTAAAAGTTGTAGTTGGTTTGATAATGGAGAAAGAAAAAGAATTTTAAAGTATTTTAATAGCATAATAAACAATTAAAATATTTTTCCATTAAAACTTAATAAGAATGAATACAAACTAAAGTTAAAATGTAATTAATTATAAAATGATTATTTTATAAATTTAAAATATAATTATGTTACTATATCATATATGTTTTTAATATAAAAAATAAATATCAAGCACAATCCATGTTTAATATATTGAAATTATAAAGTATGTTTAATGATTATGTTTTTAATAGACAAAACTTTGTTTTTGTATCTGATCAGATCATTCATTCACGTCGGTTTGATGTTTTTTGTTCGGGTCATAATTGTTCGGTCACGTTTGAGTTAAAAATAATTAGATTATTCAAATATTAAATGTAACAATTAATTATTATAATGAGTTTATGTAGACTTTTATTTATATAAATTATAATGGATTTTTATTTATTATTAGTCTAATTATAATTTAATTATTTTTTAATCGTAATTATTAAATTGATTTGTGTTAATATTTGAAGAAGTTTTTAATCATTGATCGATAACTTAAATAATCAATCATATTTTTTTATGAGATAATGTGACTTTATATTGGGGTTAATTCAACTAGTCTGCATTAGATCAGTTATGCTCGTACTATACATAAGTCACCCAAGCTTGAGTAGTCGATGATTGACTACGATGGGATGAAAGCTCTATAGAAGTAGTTTGGTAGTATTCTTCGGTATTGACATTTGATCACATGTATTTGAAAATGTTATTGCTAACTTGAAGAGTTGTAACGCCTTGTGTCGTGTGTTGTCAGTTCTAATGCAGGATATGAGGTATCATGTGTTTTCAGTAGTTAGATGTGTCCAAATCTGACAATCCAGATGATGCTACAATTAAACTTCGTCTTATATAAAAAGGAGGGCTTCTGGCTTACCAATTTTACTCTTCTTCGTGCAAGGTTATGCATATATAGATCAATCTTTAAATTCTTTTCCTTTCAAAATAATAATATCTACCATGAGTATTTCATGTTCGGGAAAGTCATCTGGTTAGAACGATCAAGGGTATGCTAATGACGTCTCATTGTCGTCGTCATCACTCGAATCATCTTTAGCGAGCCAAGGATTAATAGAACAAAATGTGCCATCGGTTAGCACCAACACCATATATACGTATAATGTTAGTAATAAGGAATATAGACGCCGAAGGGGTCTGCCCAAAGTGCTACTAGTGAGGTCGAAATTGATGCGTTGGGAGAAGGGAATGAGTCGAACTTGGCAGGGATTTTTGGGTTATGATTGGGTGTCCTATGATGTTTGTGAACATAACTCTCGGTACATGTGGGAAAACAAGCTGATGGACCTGGTTGAGCGGTTTTACATTCTTGGGAATCACATTGATGATTACATCATAAATCCGAGGGTGTGCAAAGGGAATGAACAAGTATCTCATGGCCGGGGAGATTCAAAGTCAGATTTTTTTTTTCGTGTACGGTTGTTTCTTCTCCAACTTGTACATGCGTGTCCCGTTTGATGATTTCCTAGGAGTGTTATGGGGATTGAACGTTGCTACGGCCCAACTCCACCCAAATGCTTGGACGAAATTTCAAGCGTTCATAATAGTGTGTAAGGCCTTCAGTTTAACCCATACTTCGACTTTACTTTTTCATCACTTTCGTACCAGGCTGAACCCAAAAGTGGGGTAGTTGTCTTTGATAAGCGAGCCCGACAAATTTCTTCTCTAACTATTTGTTGCTTCGTATAAGAATTTTAAGATGGGTATTTCAAGGTGGCAATTAAGGCAAAAGGTTGTAAATATTTCTCTGACAAGGACGATTAGCCCAAGTTTCCTCTTCACTAGATTAAGAATCTCAAACGATTGATCTCTTGGTGTGATACCTTGATGACGTCCAAAGAGAAATCAACACTTAAAGTGTTGGGGTAGCTCCCTCGACGATTACCGACCAAAGTGCTTCTAAAGTGTTATAAGTCTCGCAATATTTTTAAGGATGATGTTGGTAAGTAGTCCATCTTAATTCGTTAGTTGTTCGAATTTTAACTTGGCTAAATTTTTTCTTGTGTTACAAATATCATGGCTTGCATAAATAAAAACAAAGGTGGATTTCTATAAGAAACTACTATAGAAGCACTTGTCATCTGTCGACGATTTCAGTGCGTCCAAGGAGCTTGGCTTTGCTCGTCTAGCTATCGTCAACCATTCGATCGAGGTGGTGATTGATAAGGAAGATACTCTTCTTTGGTCTTGAATGTGCCCCTGTTATTCGTAATCTTCGCCACCTCTATTGACCTAGAGGAAGGTGAGGAAAAAAAATTATAAGAGGAAGCATGAGGTGAAGGCTTCCACCACCTAATCCTCTAAGTGCGTTCAGGGCGAGATGTCTGCTCCCTTAGTCGTGGTATTTTCGATGCAAAAATGAAACTTGGTAATAAAGTCTCCTTCAATCTTACTTATTTTAAGAAAGGGTTAATCAAGGGTCTTTCAGAGGTTGTTGCACAAGATGCCCTAGCCGAGCTAAGCGTTCGGGCGACATTTCTTATCAAGCGAGTCTGAGATTGCTTGGTTAGAGATGGATTAAGTCGACTCGTAGGCAAATTTGATGTTGTCCTTAAAGCTAATTCCATTTTGACTGCTCAACTGAAAGATGCGAGTATTGCTCACGACATGTGCTTTGACAAAAAGAAATTGTCCCATAAGTTTTCGGATTTGGTGAAGGAGTAGTAGTACCTTATCAAGGATAAGCGACAATTGCAATGAAATGTCATTGACCTCCTTCTTGCCCACAAAAAGGCCCTAACAGACGTGGGGATGGGAGAAAAAGTACACGTCCCTTGCTGACGAGCTAGAAGAGACTAAGTGGCAAGTGATGTTGTAGCATGAGATTGACTGTCAAAAGGCTCTCAACCAGGTGACTTAATTTTATAGCATCCCTTTGGAGGAGGGAAATTGTTATGTGCAGAAGGCCTTCTATAACAAAGAACTGGTACACATCCAGGACATATTCGATGAAGATGTTGCTGCCAAGGGCGATGTTGGGCTTCCTCCTCCCAATCACTCTGAATTCGTTTAAGAGGCCACCACCCACCTGAAGCATAGTTTAATTTAGGCTTAATTGCTTACTTGGTTGTCTGAAGCTTCTTTTAACACAATGTTGCTCATCATATTCCTTATAGCCACTATGTGAGTTTGTAAGTGCTCGCTCGGCTCCACAGTGAGCGCCAAAATGTTTCTATTGAACAGGTTGAGTACTAATAACTTTACAGTGATTCGGTTCCTAATTTCTTTCTCTCTCTCTTTAACGGTTAAATCCTTTTCCCTATTTGGTTAGATGCAGTCTTTGCTAGGTCCATAACCGCTTAGATGGTACCTGCAAAAGGTACTATAATTCTTAAATCAGAAAGGGTTAGGTCACTTCGATATTAAATGCAACAATCAATCATCATAACTAGGGTTGGGTATATGTAACTAAACCATACCAAACTATACTAAATTATAGTTAACTATATTTATAATAAACTAAAAGAAACTGAACTTTATATAAACTGTATTGTTCAATAGTTTAGTTATAAAAAACTGTACTTACACCAATTAACTGATAACCAATCCTTTCAACATTATCACTGTAAGTCACTTTTATAAAACTACTTACTTTTTCGTTTAAATTTTCGACGCAACTTTTACGAAAAATATTTTGTTTTGGTTTTTAAATATTGTTCTTTTGTTTTTGTCTTTAAGATAAATTATATATTTTTAGTCGTTATACTAATCATGTAAAATATTATTTCTATCATACAGAATATAATTTTTATATGTTATTTATTAAAAAAATTCATATTTAACAGAAATCATTTATCAGAAATTAATGTAATTTTAAAAATAGATTATTTGAAGTTTGTTTTATTTAAAAAGTTTACTCTTAAACCCCGAAAAATACTTTAGATTTATTTCAAACCTTATTATATTAATAAAATTAAATAACTTTATAATATTTTCTATGAATAAATAATTAAAATTAACATATATAATTCTAATAAATTTTATTTATTTTTTTTCCTTAATGCTTTTATTCTTTTTTCTGATTTTCTTTGTTCAAAACTTACGCCTAACTTTCAGAGAAAAAATATATTTAGTTTAATGATAAATTATTCTTACAAAATATAAAATATATTTAATTTTTTAAATTATATTTCTCTCACAATTTTTTATTTTTTTTATATCATAAATTATAAAGACAAATTAGATATATAATTTATGATATAAAAGAAAATGAAAGATAATTTTTAACTATGATACCATATAATACAAGATATTCAAAATATTTTTGATCAAGAATAATTTCATGTCAATTTTTATTTTTTAATAAAATAAAAATAATAATTATGAGATTAAATAATAGATGATGAATAATGATTAAATAATCAATATTAAACAATTTATGTTGTCATGTTAAAAACCTAAATAGAAGACTAGATGAAAATTAGATTGTCAAGGTAAGTAATAATTCAAAATTATAATTATAAGATTAAATAAAATATGTATAATAAAATATTATATCTCTTTATACATTTGTATACATAATACAATTTTTAATTTATAGATAATGTATAAATAATAATTGAAGGTAGTTATTGCATCACCAAAAAAAATGTTAATCCGCTTATAGATCAATTACAACAGAAAAAATACACCTGATGACATGATCTTTAATAATGAGTATTTACGATTCAGTTTATAAAGTTAACTGAACTACAAATACAAAAGTTCAATTCCTGTAAACCGAACTAAAAAATAGTATAACTTAGTTTTTAGTATAAGTAGTTTAGTTTTTATAGTATAGAAAAAGTATAGATAAACTAAAGTTCAGTACAGTTACATTAACTATGCCCAGCCCTAATCATAACTACCTCACATATATCTCTTCTCTATACAAACTATAATCAACTTTTACTTACCACCAGCTTAATTACGACCTAATCACCTTTTAATTGTAATTATCAGGTTGCTGATTTGTAGTAATATTTATAGATACTTTTAATCACACTAGGTATAGATTCGATTGGTAACTTAAACGATCAATCAGATTCTTTTAATAAGATGATGCAATTTTATTTATCTCATCGATCGTTCCGTTACATTGGTTTAATAAATTTATATTGGAATTAATCCGAATGATCTACATTGGACTCACATTACATAATACCAATGCTTATTTTGTATAATATAGGAAATTTATATAACAAAAATAATGCTTCTTTTTTTTAATAAACTTCTTTAATTAATCTCCCATTTGAGCGAGGTTTAACAAAGGTAGGAATAGGTTTTTTAAGTAAATTATCTCATGAGATCATATTACACAATTAAAAATTATTTTCGTGGTCTATGAGTACTTTTATAATTTTATTGTACGAGTAAGATCATACTAATATGAAATTATTTTCTTAAATTAAAACCAACTTTTGTTTTAGAGAAATATACAATAATAAATAAATGTTTGTTGTTTGAAGTATAAATAACATCATTAAATGAAATCATAGAAGATCCTTATATTGAATGAAGAGTACATTTTAGATTTTAAAAAAATTATATCAAATAATAAACTTAAAAAAAAATTGGGTTTTAGTGTTTAAATATTTATGATATATTTTTATTACATTTAAAATATTTTATTTCTAGCATATAAATTAAAAATATTAAACGTGAAAAGAAAGTTTACTTATTTTCTGAAAAATGAAAATGTATTATTTTAATGTTTGGGTATTTAAAATTTAAAATGATGAAAGTTAAAACATCGTTACATTATAGTTATGATCACTTTTAGATAACTTTTATTCCTTTCATTTAAAAGTATCATTACACATTATTAGCTTGTATCACGCCACGATTTTATTTATAAACGACAATATGTATATAAATGAATGTAATGATTTATGTATGGAGTTATGGAACATGCCTTATATATATATATATATATATATATATATATAAATATAATCATTCAAACAATCATAATTATATATAGATGTTAATGTCTAATTTCATCATCACCAACCAAATCACATTATTATTCATTCTTGATGAATAAGATTGAGTAAAATCAAATATCATTACATTCTTAAACTAATAAAAATTTAATGTCAAATCTCACGTGATAATATAAACCCATCCGTTCAACAAAATAAGAAAAGAAAGAGATCCTAGAATTGGAGGGAAAATACAAACTTAGATAAATTTTTTGATTAAGATTGATCTATTCTTTATAATATTTAATTGATGGTCTATTAAAGAGAAAAAATGATGAATAATCGTCTAAAAGAACTTACAGTAAAGTTAGAAATGATACAATTTTAGATAAATGATCATTTATTAGAAAGAGTTGTTTTGATTCTCATCACCAATTCAATCATCATTAAAGTAAAAAAACCTCCTTGCCAGCCAGGAATTAACCATTATAGGGAGAGTAGCTTAAACTTCTATTAAAATAAGTTGCTTCATACATGGTGGGAAAAGAAACTGGACAGCAAAAGGAGAAAACAACATACATAAAAAACAACATAAAAAAGCAGAAATAAGAGAAATTTTAAATCCTTCAAACAAAAAGACAATTTCTTGAAGCAAAATGGAAGTGTTTTTAAGAATGGAGAAATGACAACAAAAATCTTATATATATTTAGAGAATGTAAGCATTATATTTATCAAAAGTTACTTTATGTTAAAGCAGTGCAGTTATAACTCATTCAAAATGTATTTAAATCTCTTTCATCATGCTAAAAACTATCAACTTAAACAAATAGTTTAACTCTACAGAATATTTTCTACCTCAATTATGAGTTTGAGAAACTTTGTATTTTTATCAGTATTTTAATATATTTGAAATATAATTTAAATATCTTAAAAGTTACTTAAAGATAATTTTTATGCTAGTCTAAAAATAACTTATGACAATTTATTATATCCTTTATAATTTACTTGACATATTAAGTCATGTAATGGCAAAATTATAAGTATTATAAGATTTTATATGTCAGTTATCACTTGAATTGGTATAAAAAGTGGGTGTAGTGATATTTTTATAATAAAGTAAAAGATTTTTATGCGACTTGTTATTAGAATCAATATAGAAACAATTTTGTAATAAAATAAAAGATAGTAAGTGTGCATATTACTTCACTGTAATTAACATAAAATTTTTAATTTTCATCTTCTTCCTTTTATCCTCGCATTGCATTGTTATGTTTCCACTATTCTCCTCCCTCACACTATTCTCCCTCTCGTGGTCTCATCTTCTCTCTTTTACTTATGGTCACATTCGTTCGCACAAAGATTACTTTTTTTAGTGTCACTATTGTTGGTTTCACTCTCGCAAACCTTTAGTGATCTTACAATTGTTGTCGTAGACACTAGGTTTAATGTTTGGGTATTTTGGGCACTCCATAGGTTTTAGTCGACGTGTCTTCTGGTCTCGTTGTTATCCTTTCTCTCCCTTGCTCTATTTTACTTCTTCTAGTTTTTAAGTTAGGAATTCAAATTTATGAAATTGATTATCTGATAACATTTGCCTACTTAGTTGTTTTTATGTCTATTGATTTACGAAATAATTAGACAAAAACAACAACAAAGAATTGGAAAAAGCAAAGTTCGAAGTGAATGATAGTGACAATGTTGAAGATTTGATGGTAAACAAACAATGGTGACATTAGAATTTTTTTGAAAAATTTGATAATGAACCAATAAATAAAATTAAAACTTTTTATACTGTCTATATCCATGTGAATTCTAACCTAACATAGAAATTCTATTTTTAACTGACATAACAAGTTTTTCTGGATTAGTATAATAATTTAGTTTATCTTTTATTACGTATTGTATTTATTATGCAATTACCACAATATTATAGGAGGGACTTGTTTTCATAAGTTAATTAGTTGATGCATAAGTTAATTTATTGGAAACTTTTGGTGTATTTTTAGTTGATGCATAAGTTAGTTTATTAGAAAATTTTGGTGTATTTAGTTGATGCATAAGTTCATTATTTTTTCTTACTTTATTTTTTCCTTAGAAGGGTTTACAGGGAAACTTATCCAAATGGGTCTTATATCATCAATTAAAAAGATAAAGTTATAAAACTTACATAACAACACATTCATAAAAAAAATGTTTACTTCAATATAAAATCTCAATACTTAATATTTCTCATTATTTTCATGTTCACTTAGAATATATCTAAGGAGAGTTGAATGAATGAGTTCCTTATCAATATAAATAATATTTACAAATTTCTTAAAATTAAATAGATTTTACACAAAAAAAATTCTTTGTAATGTTAAGAAACTCGTGTTTATAAGACCCATATCAAAATATTATTTTTATGGTTAATTATATTTTTTATTTTCAAACTATTATAAAAGATTGTGTTTTATTTTTGAACTAAATTATAAAATATTAACCATGCGTTTTATAAAAATGATATAAAATATCTTTTGTAGCAAACGCCATATGTAATGCTTTTTATATGATAAATAGAGTTTTACTATGGAATATAATATTACCTCTATATATCATTTGTTGGAAATAATGTTTTATATAATTTTCATAAAGTATAAATATAAAAAAGTTTATAATTTAATTTAGAAACAAAAGAATTTTTTATATAATTTAATTTAGAAACAAAACATAATTCTTTTATGATAGTTTGAGAATAAAAAATATATTAATCTTTGTTTTATTTAATTAGAAACTCTTAATGATAGTGTTCTTTATTAACTAAAGCATTGAAACATCATTTGTAGGTGATTCTCTATGTTATGATTCTTATTTCTCGTTTGTGTCAAAATTATTTTTCATAGTCATTAAAAATTCATTAATAATTATAAAAGATATAAAATATTACCTCATTAACATATTAGCTAGTCAAATTCAATTTCCGGTAAGAAAATTATGGTGTTTGATTAACCAGAATATTCTCAACCTGATGTTTGTCTTTATTCAATTGAACGGTAATCAATATCCTGTCAAAAAGATACAACTAGAAACATTAGAAATAGTTTAAAGTTTGAAAAGGATGAGATTAATTTAAAGTATTTACGGGTGTCCTAAGAAAAAATATTTAAAAAAGAAAAAAAAGGATAAGATGAGAATGAGGTTGGATATCAGACATGTTACATCATTATTATTAAGGTTAGGGTTAACATAGATTTTATATTAGTATACTGTACTAATATTTGGGTTGGGTGGGTCCATAGGGTGCTTGGTCCCCCAAAAGGACGTGGTAATTACAGCTTGTAGGGTAGGGGTACCTCCATTCTCATCAATCCTTGGATTACTCAAAGGTCACCAAATTCATTATCAGTGAGAGTGACTTCTTTTGTCCATCCCTATCACTATAGTACAAACGCCGTTACACCAAATTTTTTATACAGCAGTTTTCTTGCACCTTAGTTGTCTCGTCTTGCACTTCCAATTTTTCAATTTCCTTTTTATCCTTCTAATATTTCAATTTCCTTTTTATCATTCTAATTGAATAATAACTAACATTATTCTTTCACTTTTATTTAAAAAGAGTGAAAACTCACACTTCCACGTATTACCCCATCTGATATTGTGAGATTGAATTAGGCTTAAAACTCATTTTTTAATATGGTATCAGAGTCATAGTTAAAATCTATCTTCGCGACATTTCTTGTTTCTTGGGTATTTCTATTCCACCCATTATCAGACCACCCATTTTTACTACCACACTCGAGATGTCTATACCTCGGCGTGAAGGGGGTGTGTTGGAAGTCCCACATCGACTAGAGAACGATTTTTAAGGTGAGGTTTGCACCTCACTTATATATTAATTTGGCCTTATCTTTAGTCGATGCGGGACTTCCAACGCAACTTTCCCTCCTTTCTCCTCCATTGTTTTCATTCTCCTTCCGTTTTCCTTATGCTTCTTTCGTGGTGTGCATCTGATCGTGGTGGTGTTCATTCTCGTGGTCATCTTCTTCATTTACTAAATGTTAGTTTTACTTTTTTTCTCAGGTTATGAGAGGCTTAAAATCCTTAATCGTGTTTCGAAATACGGTTAATGTTTCGCCGGCTTTCAAAAGTTGATTAAAGTTTCGTCGTAATTCGACATGCGTCAAGGCCTTAACCAACTTTTGAACGCTGGTGAAACTTTAACCGCATTTCAAAATATAATTAAGACTTTTAAGTCTCTCATAATCATATGATGAGTGTGACCACGTGAACGAGCATTGTTAACTCATTGGCAAGCGTACCAAATTGTTCAAGTAATAAAACTGGTAAGACCAGATATCGTTTTCCCAAGAGACTCGTAATACTAGAAAATTGTGCGATTAACAACTCATCTATACTCAAGAACAACTCATCATTTAAAAATATGTGCAAAAAGATAAATTCACAAATAATTACAATGTTGGACTTTGGTCTTGAAGGCACTTAGAAATGGAAAAGACAAGAAATTGTATGAAATGACAATGTTAAGGTTAGTTTTCACCAATTCACTCTTGTGTATACTCACTTTCATCTCATCTCCATCAATTTACTAAAGTCAATCCACTAAAACACTCTAGTCCTAATCCCTTAGGTGAAAGAGCCTAGGTTTTTCCTATCAAACTCCAATCCCTTGGAAAATCTAACAAGCTAAACCCGCATTAAGGATTAGGATGTAAGACAACATGTGAATCATCTTCCATCCCTAGAATCAATGAACCACAAAGACTCTTGTTTCAGTTCTGGGTTCCATCTTACGTCTCCATAACCCATGAAACCCAAAATCAAGTCATGAACGTCCTCATTACATGCAGGCTTTAAGATTAGAAACAAGAATACTAGCAATTGATAGAAAAGACATTTATATATTCAAATCATTCAACAAATACACAAGATTCAAAGGCTACAACTAACCCTAACAAGATGGGTTTGGCTCTCCATTTCCATGGAGAGCCTCCAAGCTTACAACAATGGAAGATGGAAGAATAAGGGGAGACCCAAGGAGGGAGAAGGAGATGTTTCCACATGCTCCACACAGCCTCCAAGAGCTCCAAACAGTGAAGTCACGCCTCCAAACCACCAAAGACACAAACCCCTTCGCATTTTAGGTTTAAATAAGCTCAAACTGCTACATCAGCGAAAGTCGCACTCAACCCCCCTCTTCTGGGGTGCCCAGGCACGAGGTTTGCACAAAGTCAGCGAGGCAAAGGGGCCCCAGCCCCCTTCTAGGGTGCCTAGGCGCGAAGTTTTGGCCAAATCAGCAAATTGAAGGGCGCCCAAGCGTGAAGTTTACGCATTGAATGGCGCCCAGCCCCTTTCTGAGGCTCCCAAGCGTGAATCATGCAGTGAAATGCGAATTGAATGGGGCTCAACCCCCCTCTTGAGGCGCTCAGGCGTGGGAAATCTTCCATGAACCTTCAAAACACATGCTTTTGCAGATTTTCCTAGGCTCCCACTCTTGGTAGTTTAGATGCTTTTTCCAAAACACACAAATTGCCTACAAAACTTGAGAAATTAGTGATGAAAAATCATATGTGTAACTTAAGCTAAACTTATTCACAAAGATAGATAAAAAAGAGGATTAAGCATGTTTCAAGCTTCAAGAGAGCTTATTTGGTAAGAAAATTACACCACATATAATGGTAAGAATTACCGTTATCAAGCACCATCATAATCACAAACACACCACGAAAGTGGAAGGAAGACAAAAACAATGAAAGAGAAAGAAGGAGAAGTCGATAAGGAAAACATGAAGGGTGTAGGGTTAAATAGGAGAGAGAGAATAATGTTAGTTATTGTTATGGCAGAAAGATAAAAAGGTATTAACAAAAAATAGTTGGAAGTAAGGAGGAGATCATGGAAATACAGGAAGAATTGATATTTTTTTTTGTATTTAAGAATTTGTCATCTAACAATTATTTATTATTTTTTACTTTAATGCAAATTTAAGTAAATTATTTGTTATATTTCTTTTTTATATTAATTTATAGTTACTCGTTATTATATCTTTTTATTGTTATTTTAATTATCTCTCATATTTATTAAATTAAAACTAATTTTTTAAATGAGATTTATATATTTTATGTATTATAAATTGATTTTATTGTTTTGTTGATGTGAGATTTATAAAAAATATTTAAATATACTTTTTAAAAATATTTTGGTTAAGTTTAAACTCTTAGAACTGTGGTAAGATTTTGAAAAACAACATTAAGTTGAATATTAGTTTTAAGAGTATTATTTTTTAAAGAATATAAGTTTTAATTTAAGAGTTGAAAATAAGTTATATTAGTAGGTGTAAAGTATAACCTATAAAAATTTGTAAAGCATAATTCACCCTCTATAATTAAGATGGTTAATTAACTATAATCAGTTTGATGAACATTGAAATTCAAACTAAAATTTACTTTGATTTGATTCATAAACTGCTGTCTTATAATGATTGGAATTTTCTCTTCTTTTGTTAAAGGAGTGTAATTTGTTTTCCTGTTACCAATTTCTCTTATTGACTTAACTAGATTGACATATTGAAAGGGATATTTTAATTATTACTAATCGGAAGAATTTTAATAGATGATTTCATTAACTTTCAAGCTGTTGAACAATGATAAAGTGTTTCACGTATAATTTAAATGATGACAAGTGAGTCAAACTAGTTAACTTGATCTTCTTCTTTTTTAGTTATATGTATAATTAGAGGAGTAATAACTTATATTAAAACAATTTTAATGCTGTAAAAGAATGATTTTTTATTTGGATTAGTTAATTTGAGTTAAGTCCCTTTGATTATATTCATATGTATAATTCGGTATTATTATTTTAAATAAAAGAACGATTATCCAAACTTATTAATTTCATGGATATTGATAATTTTATAAAATAAGCATTGTATATTCGATTCAACAAATAAAATGTTTAATATTGAGTCCCTATTTTTGTCCAGAATTTTAAATAGGTGTTCTTTTTTTTTTGTGTGTCTCAATTAGGTCTTTATTTTTGTAAAATTGAATCAAATAAAGACTTTTCGTCAATTGTATTTATTTTATTTTTAAATTAAAAAATGGAGTGCAAAGAGGGAAAATAAAATTTAAATAAGGGCAAAGAGGTCATCTCATTTCATAAAACACATGGAAAGGTCCCAAAGCACTGCCAACACCAAACATTACTCCTGGAATGCCATCCTTCATCTTCTTCGGTAACCAAATCAATTGCGCTTCCATGGCAGCCGCCGCAGAAAAAACTACAAATTGCAGGAACCCAATCACGAGTTCCCCCAACATTTTCACCACTGCAAGACAAAATTAGAACCTGCGAAAACTTCCAAATCAAAAACCAGAAAAAAGATGTATGTGAACTGATGCAAAATTGACAAAAAAGAGTTGAATCTGCGAAAATTCCCAAATCAACCACCACATGGAAGAATCTTCACCTGACTACCTCGTCAATGCCGCCATAGAGACCACCCAAACACACCAGCACCTCTCCGTGAGCTACTCGCTAGGCGGCCATCAATCGTGATTCGATCTCCACTGTCTTCGCAACCTGAAACGCAGAAAAAACAAAAACAACAGAGGAACCCTAAAACGCAGAAAAAAAATCCCCAAATCAGCGAACCCTAGTCTTGCAAGCACGATCGAGACTCAGGAGGCGAAACTCAGGAGCGTGATTCCTTTCGTTTTCCACCATCATCGTGAGAGATAATTAGAATCGTGAAGTACCTGCAAAAATTATTAGAAAGTGGGTTTAAGCCTAACTCAACCTCACAAAACTGGCTTGTAAGGTAAGATTTGCACCTCACTTATATATTATAATTTGGCCTTATCTCTAGTCGATGTGGGACTTCCAACACACCCCCTTCACGCCGAGGTATAGACATCTCGTGCGTGATAGTAGAAATTGAGTGGTCCAATAGCGGCTCGACAACGGGTGAAAACAGAAATACCCACTTAGAACTCGCTAGGATAGGCTGTAATCATGGCTCTGATACCATATTATAAGAAAAGAAGGGATGAAAATTTTGTATCTTATTCAATAATAAGGAGATAGAACAATTCATATATATAGCTCTTTAAAGCAATATAACAACGGAATATAAATATATGAACATAAATGCACAAATATGAATGGAAAATAAATTAAATCCAATATCCCCATCAAGCTGCAACATATATATCCTTAATGCTCAGCTTGGACAACAAATACTGAAATTGTGTGAGATGCAAAGCTTTAGTATGAATGTCTGCAAGTTGGGCTGAAGTAGAAATGGGCAAGAGCTTAACTACACCAGCTTGAACTTTATCCCTTATGAGATGACAAGCAATTTCAATATGCTTTGTCCTCTAATGCATGGCTGGATTATGTGCAATTTGTACAGCAGATTGATTGTCACAAAACAAAGGAACTGGTTGTGCTAGAGGTTGTTTCAAAACATGGAGCAAATACAAAAGCCATTGAATTTCACATGTTGTGGAAGCTAAGGCTCTATATTCTGCTTCGGTTGATGATCTAGATATAGTACCTTGCTTCTTGGATTTCCAGCTGATTAAGGATGCACCATAGAACACATTAAAACCAGTTACAGACCTTCTAGTGTCAGGGCAAGCAGCCCAATCAGAATCACTAAAAGCCTTGAGAGTATGTTCTGTGTTGGAGGGAAAGAATAATCCTTGTCTTGGATTGTTCTTGATATATCTCAAGATCCTTATTGATGCTGCATAGTGATCTTCCAAAGGATTGGAAAGAAATTGACTGAGAGTACTAACAACAAAACATAAATCTGGTCTTGTGTTGGTTAAATATAATAACCTGCCAAGAAGTCTTATATAGGCTTGCACATCTGAATAGGGTTTCCCTTCTGTCCTGGAGAATTTTGTGCCTGGCTGTATTAGAGTAGAAATAGGTTGACATCACAACAATCCTGCATCTTCTAGTAACTCTAGAGCATACTTCCTTTGTGACAAATTAATGCCCTATTGAGATCTTGCAATTTCCAAGCCCAGAAAATACTTGATGGCTTGGTTATAGGTTTTAGGTTCAGTAACTTGGGAAAGATTAAGGACATATGATTTATGAAGAAATCATAATGCATCATATGAGAGATATGAAGAGATAGGATATTTGGTACCTGTGGATGACTGAGTGGCGGAAGAAGTAGATAACATGTTGCAATGATAATCCTGCAAATAAGATGGTTTATGTTTTGGCCGGATTGATTTTTGCGGAATCTGGAGGAATTTACGGAGATTCGGTTGTGAAATTCAATGGCTTCTGCACTTGTTTCTTCTAATAATTCTCAGGCACAGTCACATTCCTCAACTCTGGGACTTTCTCAAGAGCAAATTCATGGTCTATTGACACTTCTTCCTCAATCTAATCCCATAGTCACACATTCTACCGATCTAGTGAGTTCTCATAATGTTTCCACTTGTTCTCAGGATCAATATCTATTCCCAATGGATTCTAGACACAGGTGCTACTGATCATATATCTAGTTCTTTGTCTCATTTTATTTCTTATCATAGAATCTCACCAATTACAACTTCTCTACCCAACAAAAGTTCTTCCTTTGCTCATTTTTCTGGCACAGTTTCTCTTGGCCCACACCTTACTTTACATAATGTCCTTTTTGTTCCTAATTTTTCAGTCAATCTTATTTCGGTCACAAAGTTAACTAAATCTTTATCTTGTAAAATTACCATTTCTGAATTTTCATGTGAAATACAGGACAAGTCAACCCTGCAGATGATTGGGAAAACTGAAGAAAGAGATGACTTATATGTCATGATAGTTCCTGCATCCACACCCCTTGGTTCACCAACTGCTATTACTTCTGAGAATTCTATTGCTTGATCTACAATAAGACATAACTCTATAGATATTTGGCACTCTAGACTAGGGCATCCTTCTTCTTCTTGTTATACCAAATTACGCACCATGTATGCCACTTTACCTGATACAAAATACACTCATTGTGATATTGGTCACTATTCTAAGCAAAGAAAATTGCCTTTTCAATTAAGTACTACTGTTTCAAAAGCTCCTTTTGATTTAATTCATGTTGATATTTGGGGGCCCTATTGTACTTCTTCTGTTGATGGTTTCAAATATTTCTTAACTATAGTGGATGATATGTCTAGATTCACATGGATTAAATTAATGGCAAGTAAGTCTTATACAATAACTTATTGACTTTGTTTCTTATATTAAAACTCAGTTTGGCATTGATGTAAAAGCTGTTAGATCAGATAATGGTAATGAGTTTGCAATGACAGATTTTTATAGACAAAAAGGGATACAACATCAATTATCTTGTGTTGAAACTCCTCAACAAAATGGAGTTGTTGAGAGAAAACATCAACACATTCTCAATGTTGCTAGATCTTTAATGTTTCAATCCCATTCGCCCATAACTTTATAGTCTTTTGTTGTTCGTTATGCTGTGCAATTCATTAATATTTTACCTTCTAAAGTTTTGGCATATTTTTCTCCATCTCAGCTTTTACACAATGTTAAACCTGACATTACTTATTTACGAGTTTTTGGATCACTTTGCTATGCTTCAACTCTTCAAGCTCATAGAACAAAATTTCACCCTCGTGCAAGAAAATGTGTTTTACTTGGTTTTAAAAAAGGAGTAAAAGGCTACCTTTTGTTAGATTTCAACTCAAGGGAAATTTTTCTATCAAGGAATGTAGTATTTTATGAAATCATATTTCCTTTTCTTAATAGTGACTAGCACTCACCTATTGATACACAAAATTCAAATTCCTTGGATTTTGTCACCAAAATCATTTCCTCTCCATCACCTATTTTCTCAGAAGCTACTGATCAACCCTCTTTACCACCTACATCTCCTCCTACTATTGTTCCAGGCCCTGTTACTTTTTCTTCTCAATCTGTTTCTGTTGAACCTGTCACTGCTACTCCACAAAGGAAATCAACCAGGCTCTGATATCATATTAGAAAGTGGGTTTAAGCCTAACTCAACCTCACAAAATCGGCTTGTAAGGTGAGGTTTGCACCTCACTTATATATTATAATTTGGCTTTATCTCTAGTCGATGTGAGACTTCCAACAAAAATGAAAACACAACCACATGAGAAATTTTTCTCTCGCGTAGGGATCTCCGTAGCAATTGGCAACAGCACACTTCTTGGCACAGGCAGAGGCAGAAGCAAGCCTTCCAAATTCCTTTGCAATTCTGAAATCCTAATTTGGGTTAGAAAGTGGCTTCCATGTGGCAAGTCCCCATTAGATACTTAATTTAATCTGATTTCCTAACTTTGTCCTTACTTATGTTATATTTCCATCTTCATTTTTTTTTTAATTCAAAAGTAAAATAAATACAATTGAGACACGTTTTTAATGCCACGTCATTTAAAAAGACACTTTTAGCATGCTACATAACATTTTTTAATGATGTTTTCTCAATTTGACGAAAATTTTTTATTTAATTCAATTTGACAAAAATAAGAACCCAATTAAAACACCGAAAAAAAAATATACTTATTAAATATTTTAAATGAAAATAAGAATTAAAGAAACATTAAACCGAAATAAAATAATGCTAACTTCAGATTAAAAAATAGAAAAGGAAATTAAAAAAGGAAACTAAATATTTAATTATGAAACCATATCAACGGTCAACATCATAATGATTACTCTTGAAAATTTTGCTAGGCTGCTGTAAAATTTCAAAAGGGGGTAATATCATGATTAGGGAGCTTCATATGATTTATCTGGACCACCCCTTTTATTTTTACCTATACTCACCAGCATTAAAGTTCGTCAACATAGTTTTTTAATATGCATTTCACAGACTAAAAGAATGTGTTAAAAAATTTCACTGAAGATAACTTCAATAAAAATCAAGCATTAAAAAGTTGATAGATATTTTATACTACTAACAAAGATTTTTTTTTTTCATTTTTAATTACGTTATTTTATATTTAAATAATAAAATTAGCTTGAAACAGTTTCTGTACTAAAAGATAATTATATTACTTCTTCACTTTGTTTTTTAAATTATATTATTTCAATATAATAAAAATATGGAAAAGAAGAAGGTACGTAACTTATAACTTTCTACGTTCCTGTTTTATACATAAATTATAAGAAGATATTAAAAATAAATCATGACGGATTCGATGATGTGTTCTTAAGTTTATTTATTCTTTAGATTATTTTCTTAACATATCTTTTTTGTCCTTTTTTTCCTCATTTTCTTGATGGTTAAATATGAAAAAAATCTCATAATTAAGGCAAAATTCCAATTCCTTTTATTAACCAACCTCCATGAGATTAAAGCTGGTTAGAGTAAGTTTTGTTTTTAGTCTTTATTATGACTTTTTATAATAATTATCAATAAGTTTTTATATTTTATTAAATTACATTGTACTTATCATAATATTTCATGTGCTCTCGTTATTAAATTTATTTGTTAATTAATTCAACATTTTTCCAATTGATTAATGTGATCCATAACATTATGTGATTTAATAAAAAACATAATATACATTAAAGAACTTTAATTAAAAATATAAAAATAACAAGAACCATGTCAATTGCACATCATTTAATCACATGTTTCTTTCCATATACTATTATATTATCCCTTTATCCTTAATGTCACTTTCCAGTGAGAAATCCATAATAGGTTTAAACATAATGTCATTATCAAAATAATAACATAATTTGTTTTTTTTATCACAATTTGCATGCATATAAACAAAGAAGAAAGCACGAAACTTATACATTAAAGAGCTTAGAGTATAACATAAACATTAATAAGATTAATGTTCAACATTGAATGGTAGATATAATGATCATATTCATGGCTAAGGCTGGGCATAGTTAATTAAACTATACTAAACTACAATTAACTATATTTTTAATAAACTAAAAAAAACTAAACTATTTAATATAGCATGTAACTGTACTGTTGAACAGTTCAGTTTTAAAGAACTGAAGTTATATCAGTTAATTGGTAACTGAACTAAAATTTGTATTTAAAAGTTAGTCATGACCTCCTGAACTAAAGCCTCATCTTACCTGTCTCTCCCCACTCCAAACCCCACGCCCCCTCAACCAGTTCTCCTCCTCGCTCAATCTATCATCCAACACTTCACTATTGTCAACGGTTGCCGCAACCTCCACACCACTGTCACAAATGTCTTCGCCACCGGTAAGGTCGAAATGTGGGTCGTCGGCAACACTGGAGTCTCCGAGAGAGGCTGCTTTGTCATATGGAAAATGTTCCCCAACAAGTGGCAGATTGAGCTCATCGCAAAAACTTAGAAGGTTGTCGCCGATAGTGATGGCAGCGTCGCTTGGCACCACACCCCCTGGATTGGCGCACACGCCGCCAAAGGCGGAGTCCGTCGGGGTTTAAAAGTAAGTATTTAAAAGTGAGATAAAGTTGATACTGTAAGTAACTAGGTTGGATTTTCCATGCAGTTAACCATCGACCTTATGTTTTGGGACAAAAAGAAAATGAAGGAAATCAATAAATAGGAGTAAAAATTCAGTTTTTAGTTAACTGCACTAGAACTATAATAAGTACAGTTTTTTTAAACTGGACTAGATAACAATATAATTTGTTTTTGGTTAAAATGGATTAGTTTTTTTACAGTACAAAATAGTATAGTTAACTATAGTTTAGTATAATTAAGTTATTTTTTCCCAATCCTATTCATGGCCAAGAAACAATTTCGACAGTAGCCCTTTTGTTAAAAGATCAACAATCATAAGATTGATGCTAATGTGTTTTATTGACACTCCATGTTTATGAACTTCTTCTTTAATGACAAATTATTTCAATTTCATATGTTTAGCGCCTTTAGAATACCTGTCTTTCTTAAAAATGAAGATTGCTACGAAATTATCACAATAAATTTTCAGTGACTTGATAATACTTTTGACTACTCCAAGTCTTGAAATAAAGTTCTGTAACTAATTAGCATGAACTATGACTTCAAAGCATGTCACAAATTCAGGTTCCATGGTGGATGCAACAATGACAATATGTTTCACACTTTTTCATGAAATTGCCCATTTAACTAAAAGATACATATAATCAAATGTAGACTTTCTTGCATCTATATAGTTGAAAAAATCTAAATTTGTATAACCAATCACCTCAAGGTGATTAGATTTCCTTTAATTAAGCATGTGATTCCTTATTCCTTGTATGTATCTTAAAACTTTCTTTACAACTTTCCAATGATTGAGTCCTAGATTACTTTGGTATCTACCAAGCATACCAACTGCAAAACTAATATTTGGCCTCATACATGTTTAGGCATACTTCAAACTCCTATTAAAAGATGCATAAGGGACGTCTTCCATTGGTTTTCGCTCCAAATCATTCTTTGGACATTACATGAGAGTAAACTTGTATCATTTCTATATTGGAACGAGAGATATTGAACATTTATCCATTATGAATCATTTTAAAACTTTATTACTATATGCTTTTTAAGAGAAATTGAACAATTCTTGTGATCTATCACAAAATATTTCTATTCCCATCACAATATACATCATCCATATCTTTCATTTCAAAGTTATTAAA
Source organism: Vigna reflexopilosa (assembly GCA_027742785.1). Lineage (NCBI taxonomy): Eukaryota > Viridiplantae > Streptophyta > Magnoliopsida > Fabales > Fabaceae > Vigna > Vigna reflexopilosa. The sequence continues at coordinate 10,228,738 of CM050911.1, read as the reverse complement.
GAGAAACATCTTAGTCTCACTTAATAGACCAAGATTATTAATCACAAGCAAGATATCATCAACATACATAATCATAAATATAAACTTTCTCCATATATACACTGATCAATAGTGTTTTCCTTAAATCCAAAGGACACCTAGTATTATTGAACTTAAGATACCATTATCGAGAAGCTTGTTTAAGTCCATATATTGATTTCTTATGTTTATAAACCATGTGCTCCTTGCCTTCTTCAATGAACCCCATCTATTGAATCATATAAACATTCTCTTCTAAATCCCCATTAAGAAAGATAGTTTTAACTCATTTGACACAACTCAAGATCAAAATGAGTTGTTAATGCCATGATAATTCTAAAAGAATATTTCTTAGAAACAGGAAAAAATATTTCCTTATGGTTAGTTTTATCTTTCTAAGTAAAACCTTTTGGCAATAAGTTGAGCCTTGTAATGTTCGATTTGCCATGAGAGTCACGTTTAGTCTTAAAGACTCATTTACACCCAACTCTCTTGCATCCTTTTGGAAACTCCACAAGGTTCCATACACCATGTTGTGCCATTGATTTAAGCTCATCTTTTAACCATTTATCAAAATTATCACCTTTTGTGGCTTCTAAAAATGAAACTAGATTGTTATCAATACTTAAGTAAGCCATTTTATAAAACTTGTAGATAAAACACATAATAATTTGAATATCAAACTTTCTTTCTCTATGAGATCTTTTTAATATTATTTCTTGTGGTTGTTCTATTATTGGTTCGTTATTAACCTCGGGATCATTAATTTGTTGTTCTTCTTGATTGTTGTGTGGTTTTACAGCATATGGAATAACAACTCTTGAAGAAGAGATACTACCTATAGGAACTTGTATGCTAACTTCCTTAATCTCCACATTTTGTGAAGCTTCACTTCCATTTGGTTTCACCATTCTCAATAAACTGAGCATTTTCAGTTTCAACAATTCTTGTATTATGGGTAGGACAATAAAACATATGCCATTTTTACTTTTTTGGAGAACCAATGAATATCCATTAAAACATATACTCTTTTGTACTATTTTGGATAACTAATCAATATCCATTAATTGTTGTTTTATGCAATTTCCTTTCTTATAGATTGTATATTTATACTTCTTCTTGAAAACCTCAAACATGTAAGTGCCCCAAATTGGGTTTTCTACTTGTCTATAACTCAAAAAGAGTCTTTTGAATAACTTTATTTGGAATCCTATTCAATAAATACATGATCTTCTTTAAAGAATACATCCACGCAATACAGGAAAACATTAATTACTTAACATACTCCTAACATATTCATCAAGGTTCGACTACGCCTTTATGACTATGGTGTGTCTTGCATTATGTATTAAGAACAAATACCACGTTTCTCAAGGAACTCAGTAAACGACCAAGGGTGTTGTCCACTTTCATCATAACTTCCATAATGCTCATTACCTCTATTTGACCTGACAATTTTTACCTTTCTATCCACTTGTCTTTCCACTTTATTTATATAAACTTCCAAGACATTCACTACTTGATATTTCTCATGCAGTAGATAAACATGTCCATAATGCAAGAAATCATCAATAAAGGTAATGAAGTAGTTTTCTTTATTGAAAGAATTTACTTGAAACAAACCACATATATCAGTTTGTATGGTTTCAAGAAGTTGAATGCTTCTTGTGGCGCCTTTCTTTGTGTGTTTTGTTTGTTTGTTTGCGTTTAATACAACTCACACACATTCAGAGTAGTAAAATCTAAATCTAAAAATATTTCAATTTTTAGTAATCTTTTCATCCTTTATTTGGAAATGTGTCCTAAACGCTTTTGCAACAAGTAAGTAGATCGATCATCCATTAAACCTTGTTTGATGTCGATCGTATGAGTTTTAACACATCCAAATTCAATTTATATAAACCATCATAAAATATACGAGATCCAATCATACAAGTATGCTTAAACATTCTCAAACAACCATTCGAACTTAAATGAGTATATAACACCAAACATAAAACTATAAGATAAAAACAATTTCTATGAAAACCCAACGTCCAAAGAAAATCAACACAACATATTCTACTTTAATCGATAACACATAATTAAAAATATTCCGTCATTCACACACTATAAATAGTGAATACAACCCATCATCTTTCACTTATACATACCCTTTTAAGTCTTAATGAAAAAAATGTGCGTTTTTGTTTGACTTATAGGTATTTACTTAATGATAAAAAAAGATATATTTATTTAATATTAAATATTTAAGATTAGGAAGAGATAAATCATCTACTACCATAAAATATCCACAACCATTGATTCAAACCACAAAATCGACCTCTAAAACTTTCCACGATACAAGAAAAAAAAATGTCAAATAAAAACGAAAGAAAAGATAATCGCACTGCCAAAGTAAAAAAACAAAAAACAAATAGATTTATATAGAATCTCAACACATGTAAAAACGTTACACTTATTTATAAAATGGTCACTATTTTTTTTTTCATAATTTCTTTTTGGTCTAACTTAAACCATGTGGTAGATAAACTTTTCACTAGAATCATGATTTCTTTTAATTCATTCATTGATTTTCTTTCTTGCGTATGAGTTTTGGATTCTTCAAATCCATAATTATAAATAAGATTACGTCATAAATCAGAATTAGTATTAAATTGTGACATTCTTCTAATCAATATGGACGTTAAATTCAATTTATTAGCCTTTTTACATGTATGCAGCCTAACCCTTATAACCTGACCTTAATATTAAATAGGGTTTATCATGATCATGTCGATCAACACATATTGCTGTTATTATGAGAGGTGTTAAAGATGCTTATACATATTTTATTAGAAAAATAGAATCATCATTAACACTTATATGCAGTATAAGAGCCACAAATTATTAAACAGATCCTTCCCATTTGGAAGAATCTAAATCTTGGTGCACCAATTCAATTTATTCGGTTATTACCGTTTTTAGTTTAAATACCCTTTTATTATAATTTATTAAATAATGTGTTTTAATTTCGTTCTTATAAAAATTCTTTGTTTTATTTAAGCAAAACTAAAAGTCATTATTTTTCTTTCTAACTAGCATATCATAATTTTAAATATTTGTATTTTATAATAAATTAATAATAACTTGAAGAGGCTATAAAATTCGTTTTATTTATTTATTCCTGAAATAAATGTTATTGATCAAAATTGGTTATTTAAAATTTCGGAAAGATTAAAGTTAAAATTCATATATTGTATAACGATTACAAATTTTCATATTTTCGATGTATTACAAATCTTTAATAAAGGCCAAAACTGAAACTCATCTGTTTTAAAAACATGTTTAAGCCTATTTTGTATTTTCAAATTGAAAAAAAAAAGGATTTAAAAGTGTAAAACTGACATTGACATTTTTAATCTTTCATCAACTTAACCAAATTGGGCCAATCACACCCATTATCAACAAACCCTCCTCTTTTTGTTAGTTTGGGCCTCTGAAGGACTATATGGGATCAGGCCTTTTATAAAGATGAAACCTGGAAAGTTTGACCCAAGAGCCTCTATATATTTGATAATTTGACCAATAGCTTGTTTTTATTTATTTATTTAATAATTTTTATAAATAAATTTATGTGAGACGTTATTATAAACTTTGATATCTTAGTTATTAGTTATTAGTTACGTTGACATCTCAAATTCATTTATCATTTATTATCATATGAAAATTAATTAAAATAAAAAATATAAAAATATGAGAATCATATGAAACCTAAAATAAAAAAGTATACCTTAGGAAGGACAAACAAACTATACTATTTTTTTTTTAAATCTAAAGAAATATAATGAGACAACATTAAACTATATATTGTTATTAATAAATAAAAGTCAAATGAACTAATTTATCATCACACTGATTCTTTTTAAAAAAATATATGAAAAATTTTAAATTGTATATATTTATAAAAATGCAAGAATTCATGTTATTTTCATTAAAATTTTAAGGAATCACTCGTTAATCTAAAAAATTACTTTCTAACTAAAGTTTTTGAAAACCCTCGTTTCAAACATGTTTCAAAACATAAATGACTCCTATAAATTAAAATAAATAAATATTTTCACCCCTAAAAAAAAGTTGAAAACCAACCTAGATATTTACTCAACTTCTTTTAAAAGTACCAACACATATAGCTAGATGTTTTTAGTTGAAATTCATCTTTATACGAAACTTTAATACATTTTAGTCTCTAAACTTTAAAAATAAATAAATATAATCAGTTTAACTTAATTATTTAAATTTTTTTACGTGTCAAACATGTTTCGTACTTTTGTTTATATTTTTTTAACACATAATAGATTTAATGTAAGTTAAAAAACACATTTTCAGAAATCAAAAAATTTAACATAATTAAATTAAAAGAAATATATCTATTATTTTTAAAATTTAAAATATGCCAAAATTTTGAATAAAAACAAACTTTATGTAAAAATTGAGGAACTAAAATATAATATATGACATGATAAAAGCTTAATTTAGCTAGATGGAGAAATCCTTTGTGATTGTCTCTTGCAGGGAATCTTTGCCTATATCCCTTGAAATCCGAAACATGTCTCTCGTATTATTGTTGGGAAAGAACTGTTTAGTTTTTGAGGTGTTCATAGCAAAAAAATATATATAAATAAATTACAAAACTTCTATTCTCAAAACAAAAAAGAGTAACCCTCTGATAGTTTTGTTATTGCATGCCTGCATGTTCCATACAATTTTTTTAAAATAATGCTTTTCTATTTTTGTTTTTTTGAAGTTTAGGAAAGTTATAACTTTAAAGTAAAGGGAGATCTATTACAAGTTAATTTAAATATAGGGATATGTTTGGTTTGGATTTTCGGTAGAACACTCAAATCAGATTTAAATTTCTAGCAAGTGTGGATTTGTTTGAAAATTTTATTTTATCTAGTTAGAAATAGAATTCATCTTCAATTCTAATTAACTTAATATCTATAATGTATTTTTCTAACTTATAACTTAATTTAATTTGCAAATGAAGGCCAAAATACATATACACTTTTGTTATGTACCATTATACTTCCAATCTAGAAATAGAATTTAATGATTTTATTACAATAATAAGATATGTCAAATATTTTATTAATAAATATTAAACAATCAAAAATTACATTAATTATAATTTAAACATTATTATAATTTATCTAGATTAAAATTATAAGACTCTTATTTATATATATATATATATATATATATATATATATATAATAATAATAATAATATATTAGAATTATTATTTAAACTTTTTTGCATGGTATTAAGAGCCAAACATCATCTTCTATGATATAGGAATTAGTTCTTTCTTATTTCATTTTTAATGGTTCCTTTCGATAAAAATCAATGGGAGAAATATGATTTTGGGATTTTCGTTGCTTCCAAAAGTCATATTTTATTACTGTTAGATTTTTGACTAAGTCAGGTATATCTAATTCTACTCTTAATCTTTGTGTTGTTACTAGGGGTAGTGATTGGACAATTGATTCAGGTGCTACTGATCATATGACTTGTAATCCTCATAAATTTATTAATTCTTCCCCTAATTGTTCTAGAACTGTTATTATTAATGTCAATGGGGTCTCATCTCCTATTGAAAAGGTGTAGGTACTATATCTCCCTCACCCTCCTTATCAATTCCTGATGTTTTATTTGTTTCTACATTGAATTGTAATCTTATCTCCGTCAGCAAGTTAACCAAATTCTTTTGTTGTCTTGTTTTACTCAATCCATTGTCTTTTTCAAAACATCTATTCCGAGAAGATTGTTAGTAGTAGAGATAGTGAATGACTCTATTATCTTGAAAATGTCTCACAATCAACCCATAAAGAAGCGTTAGCTTGTCTTGCGAATGAACACATACAAAATAAAAACAAAAAGGAAATTTGGTTATGGCATAAACGATTGAGACATACCTCTTTTGGTTATCTAAAGATATTATTTCCATCATTATTTCATCAATGAAATATTTCTGATATTCTTTGTGAAACTTGTGTTATGGAAAAAAGTCATCGTGTTGTGTTTCCTTTAAGCATAAAAAAATTGATTTTCCTTTTTCATTAATTCACATAGATGTCTGGGGTCTTGCCCCCATAATCTACACATAATGGAAAAAAAATGGTTTATTAGTTTTGTTGATGATTATACTAAGGTGACCTGGGTGTATTTGTTTAAGTGATCATGGGTTTCTTCGTAGAGAATTGGAATTTGGGGCAAGACTTAAAGAGATCAAGGATAAGAAAAGAGAAAGAGAGATCAAGAGCAAAGAAAGGAAGAAAGGAAAGAAGAAGAGAAGAGAGAGAGAAGAAGAGAAAAGAGAGGAATTAAGAAGAGAAGAAGAGAGGAGAGAAGAAGAGAAGAAGAGAAGAGAGAAAGAGAACAAAAAGAGAGAAGAGAACAAGAAGAGAAAAGACAAGAAGAAGAGAGAAGAGAATGAGAGAGAATAGAAGAAGATAAAAGGAGAGAAAGACAAGAAAGTGAAAAGAAAGAAAAGGAGCATGGGTTACTATAAATACCCAGCTCCTCACTTGTATTTGGACTTTTGAGATAAATGAGAATAGAGTTTTCTAATTCAGAAACTATTCTCTCTTGAAAGTCACAGGCTAGAGAGTCCAAAGACTCCCTCTAGCCACCTTCCAAGCACCTCTCTCACTTCCATTTTCCAAAATTTCACGGTGTTTTCTCTCTCTTCCACACTACACACTCTCACCAACCTGCTTCAGACCAGTGGCGTCAGCGTTCCATAGCCTTGTGTCCTTATTCTCTCGCTAGTGGCCCACACCTCGCCACATCCTTATTTTCAGTTTACTCTCGCTGAACTCGATCTCATCTTCCACATCTTCATTTAGGTAATTTTATCTCAAGCATTCTTCATCTGCCAAACAAATTTCTCTTCACAGATTTATGTTTTCCTTCATCGATTCATCTGCGTGTTCCGTTAAGGTTTTCTCCTTATTTCACCATTTCTCTTAGGTTTTTACCGATTGAACCTATTTTCCTCCGATTATCCTTTGCTTTCCCTCGATTAATCTTCTTTTTCATCGATTAATCGGTCCCTTCTAAGTTTTCCCCTTCATTTAGGGTTTCCGTGAGTTTGATATCACATTTGGTCCGATTAGGGTTTCGAGATCGTCTTCTCCTTCGAGTATCAACATTCCGCTGCGTATTTCTTCATCGGAGAAGCTTTGAGGAGGTCCAGTTCGTCTTCGCACCGCTTCAATCGGCCTCTCCTTGGACCCTCTTCCATTAAATTGGCTCAATCTTCTTCACATGTTCGGCTTGACTTGTTAGAGATACTTTCTGATCCTATCTCTAATAATACTAATGTAGATGGAACTAATCATGAAATTATTTCTCTTGATCCTACCCTTGATAATACTAATTTACACTAGTGCAACAAAGGGAAATGACAACGGTTATTTTATACACGCTTCGGTTTTTGAACCAAGGAATATACTGGCGAGGTAAAAAGATGATGACTTTTGGCCTTAGTTTCAACCGAGGTAATATAGCGAGGGTTTCTTGTTCATTTCCTCAACCCTCGGTTTTTGCCACAACTGAGGCCTATATTATGCAATTTTTTTAATAGCGGGTCTATTTTTTTTTTTTATATTCATTATCACAAAAACAGACCTGCATATGAAACAATATATTTACAGCATGAATTCAACACAACAGTCAATATTTATAGCATATAATGTTTAAAGCATAATGTAAAAAGTCTAGTACTATAAATCAACTTAACTAATATGTGCTAATGTATTTGAAATCCTAATAACTACCTACTATTGTATAATCTAATTAGATGTTTTGGAAGTGCCTTCCTTAGGAAAGTAAGGGGCTTCTCAGGAATTAGAGTAAGAGTCTTGAATCTTTGTACAAGACACATGATATTAATTAGTGTATATGAGTTCCAAACGATGGAGAAGTTGTCGGTAGGTTGAGTTTTTGGTTGCTTTTGGTCCATTTTTAGGGGTTTTAATAGGTAAAAATTTAAAGGAGCAAATTTGAGTTAAAAATGAAGGCTTATAAGGTCTATTTTTTAGTCAGTTGTAACTTGTTTAGACCCTTAGTTTGTAAATTTATGCTTTATAATATGTAGAATTGGTTATAAGTGATTTTGAGTGGTTGAGTTGATCTATTACATCTTATTTCTAATCAAATGAGAAAAGTAGTCTCATCCATAAACATGTTTTTGAATCAATCTTAGTGTCAAGGAAGTCAGTTTGGTCATTTGAATAGGATTAAGGTGCATCTAAATCAATACAGCAGGTTGTTGTCATCTTGTATGGCGTTGAACAATCCTTTGTGACGCTTAGTGTTGTTAAACTTGAGAGTCACTAGGGTCCAAGACGTTGAGCACCACTTTGGACACCAAGCGCCATGAAGTCAGTGTGCTCTCTGACTTCTGGGCGTTGAGCGGTGTATTTGAATGTTGAGTGTCACTTGCCTACTATAGATCTGGCGTTGAGCGCCATTCTTTTGGCGTTGGACACCCTGTTAATAGTTTGGGTTTTTGCTTTTTTTTTTCTTTTATTTCTTATGGATGGAAGATATATTGATACTTTAAAGTTTGTTTGGTAAAATATATTGAATATTATGAATGTTTATGCATGAGGTTATGTGAGTATTAAAGTATGGTTTGAAAAGAGTTTCTAAGGTGAAATTCTTGATAGATGTTTTAAGTAGTGTATGTATTATATTAGGAGCTTAATCTTAGGGATTATTCTGACACTCTAATGGTCATTCATACTCAAGTAGATAGGGGTGAGACATGTGGTGAGAGTAGCAGGTGATCCTAGTTTAGGGGTTTTATCTTGTCCTAACGAACTAACCTTGTGTGGTAGCTTGAGGTGGGCCAGCTTTCCCACCACCACAAGTGTACAACCCGCCATAACTCAACAATAATTCGGATGTTTGGGTCTATATGTGTGATTTGTTTTGGTGTTGTGCTTAGTTTTAAATGAAAATATTATATGCTACCTTGTGAATTCCATGCTTTATTTTTTTTTATATTAGCTTACCCTTGTTGTGTTATTGTTTATTTATGTTTGTTGTATAATTTTGAATGATCACCAAATGAGTGTGAGTAGAGGAAGATGATCTATCAGTAGAGCATGCTCTAGGCAATGAGGGTGCAGATGTTTAGTTTGTTTTAGTGTAGTTAGTGTCTTTTTTAGGTTGAAATTTAATGAACCTTTTATAAATAAGTAAATAGTTTTATATTAAAGTTGTGTATATAAATTTAATTTATAGTTATGTTTTGGATAATTGTGCAAACACTTATATATATATATTTTTTCTTTTACTTGATTAACCGTTCTAGTTTATTGAATATGTAATGTTTTTTTAATAGTGTTTAATAATTTGAAATAAGATGTTACAATATTGACTCTAATTAAAATTAACAACAACTAGACTAAATTGAATAAAAACAAATATAAGAAATAAAATTAATCAAAGACGTTGAACCGAATTATTAATTAGGCCTCTTGTTTGGAAAATCTTCATGAAAAGTTTTTAAAAGTAAAATAAAAATTAGATTATTTTATTTTACAAAATTAAAATTTTAGAAATAGTTAAAATATATTTTTTTAAAACTATACGTAAAAGGTTTTATAAATTAATTTTTACATAGTTTAATTATTACTGATGAAAATATCCATTTTTATTTTTTATTTTAAAAGTGTATATATAAAAGTTTATCCAAATATATGTTTAGCAATCGAAGGTTCTAGTGAGAAATTATCTCAGGAACAACTTTATGGGTTGGTTATATACTCCAATCATTGCACATATCTAGCCTTCGAATTTCAAAGCATCGAGATTTCTCACTAGAAATATCTATTTATCTTGTCATCGAAGTGGGCAAGCTTGCATCTTTTCATTGTTAAACATGATTTCAACCATTTGGTTTACCTTTCAACTCTTATTTTGAGGGTTTGATATATTCAAAACTTTTATAATTTTAAGGGCGTATGCGAATAATATAATAAAAAAATAAATGAGTATAGTCATGACATGTGTGAATGGTTTTTCTATTAGGCAATTAGTGTTGGAAAGACTTTGTATTTTGGGGAATGATTGAAAAAGTGTAATATTCAATGTTTTGACTTTATGTTGTTACATTAATAGTCGATGTTGACAAAGTTGCTAATGCCCTACAACATGCCCAACAAGTTTTCTAGTTTATCCATTAACACTGTTTTCTATCCTTACTCCTTAGACTTGAAATTTCAACACATAAATTTAGTATGAAAAGTACGACCATGTGCAGCAATAAAGAACTTTACGTTTTGATAATGCGTGCGAACTTGTCAATTTCATTGGCTTCAATATTGTGGTAAAACGTGTTTTATGGCTACATGGAACACTGTCCAAACATAAATTCACTCTTTTTTTTTTCTATGATTAGAGCACCTCGATATTGTGATAGATGTTGCACTTAGACTCTGTTCTGTTGTGTTGTGTTGTGCTGTGGTCCCTTCCTTTTCCTTCCATCATTTTGCACCATTTCTGTTCTTATACCTTTTATTTTAATGTAAAATGGGGGAATTGGATTCACCACTCACTTTCACTTTTTCTTGCAAGCAAATGTAGCTTAGGATTCTGGATTTCGGAATTAAGTATCAACTTCAACCATGGTGAAAGATTGAAAATAAACTCTTGAAGACGAAGAAGGTGAAAGATTGATATATATATATGTGAATGTTGATTTGGAAGACATGAAGTTTATTTATACCCTAATTCATAGGAGAGAAAACCATATATAAGTTTGTCTACAAACTTCAAGAACTAAATTATGATCTACATATGTTAGAAGAGGGTGGGGACAATAAATTCTAAGAATCTTTAGCTGACAGGGTACCAAATAAATTTTTACACTGAACAACCTGTGATAATATGTATGCATGTTTGCAGTGAGCCAGTGGGACATATATCAGCAGTTGTTGTCAGGGGTAAATTGCTTTCTTTCTTTTTAAAAAAACTCATCACACCTCAGTAAAATTATCAGGAGTGAGAGAACCTTTTATTCAAATATAGAAATATAGAGACGGGTTTAACAAAAAATTTTAGGGTTAAATATATTTTTAGTGTCTATATTTTGGGATAATTTTGGTTTTAGTCCCTCTTTCAAACTAAGATACAATTTAGTCCTTCAATTTTAGAAAACTCTGGTTTTAGTCTTTTTTATCAAATTTTTTTAACTTTATGTGCTTGAAACAACAAATAAAGTTAAAAAAATTTGATAGGTAAAAAAGACTAAAACCAAAATTTTTGAAGAACTAAATTATACCTTAGTTTGAAAGAGAAAATAAAACCAAAATCACTCCAAAATATAAGGACTAAAAACATATTTAATCCATAATTTTAAGATTCAAATAATATATTTAATTTAATTGTAATTTTATTGTGTGTTGCTAGAATGTAATTTTTTACTAGTAGTAAAATAGCCTGAACGATGGATAATGAATAATGTAACATATTTGTTTTTTTAAATTCGCATAATTATAGAAAATTTGGAAATACACACTTTTGGGTTAGTCTATGGAATTTGTTAATTATTAATTTGGTAGATTTTTATTTAATATAGTATGGTAATGTATGTGATGGAGTAGGACTAGGCTATAGAGAAAGTCAATGCAATATATTAAACTCTTTTTGACTGTTTCTGTTTTCTGTCTCATGACATAACATAACATAACATAACAACACCCTTGTTTCACCATAATTCTATCTATCAACAATCCAAACCTTACCATTTCGATTGGAACCTTTCGTTTCAATCCCCACCTTCTTTTCTACGCGCGTGCTTCTCACTTTCACCCTTTTTCTTTCCATCTTTTACCATCTTTTTAAAAATAAATCGTTAAACCATGCTATATTGTGTTTCAGGTTTTAAATAAATTCAAGTTCATAAATATCAAATCTTCTAGAGGATAAATTTTTAAAATGTAATTAGAGTTTGACGTTAAAAGTATTTTAATTTTTTTTTAATTTAAAAGCAAGAATTAAATAAGATGGTCAGCAGCATTTTATAGAGGAAATGAGTACTTTAAAATAAAGGAACCTAGCATTTACAACTAGTAGATAATTATTTTTATTTAATTTAATCAATAATATCAAATCTTCATTTTCTAAATCGACAATTGTTAGTGTCAGCATACCCACATATCCCATAGGCATTAAACAAATCAAAATTCGTTTATAAAGGTTTTGACTTTAAAAAAGGTAGTTTTAGGGTAAGTTCTAGATATAAGGTGGATCAATTACATTTATAGGATATAACAAGTTACGAAATGAAATTAGTTGATATTAAGTCGAAATTTTGAAGAAAAAAAAATTACAGGATTTGGTCATTTAGTAGTTGAATCCACTGAATATGAATATTGTTTTTGAACTCCATGTTTCAACCCTTCTTCATTTATAAGTTATCTATAGATTAATTATTGATATCTTCACAAGATTATACAAACAATTTATCCAAACAATTAGGCTTTTTCCACATGTGGTAAACTTCATTCGCATTATCATTATGGTTTTTCCATTTCTTAAATTTATCAACTATAAATATGTTTGCACATATATAGACACTTAGTGAAAAATATTATTTTATAACAATCTTTTATATGGATTATATTGTAGTAGGTATAAAAAGTAATGTGATGATATAATTATAAATAAGATAATACTTTCTATACTAATTGTATTTATAAAGAGGATGCAATATGATTTTTGTAATAAATAAGAAAAATTTTATATTAGTACAATTATAATTGGTATAAAAAGTAGTTTTTTTTATTTATAAAAACAAACTTGCAAATCCTCCAACTTTAAAAACCTTAGTCGCAAAACCACACACACTTTAATCGTGATTTTTCTTTTCCTCTTTAGACTACCTTCACTAGTGGAAAAACGTTGTTTAACGTCGGTTATTTTTGGATTTTAACGTCACTTATGGAACCGGCGTCTATTCAGGTGACGTTAACTATACATCGGTCAGGTTATCACAGACGTCTATATAGACGTCGGCTGTGTACGTAGCCGACGTGTAAATAGACGTCGTTCATAGATACAATAGACGTTAATATAGACGTCTGGCGTAAACATACGAGACGTCTATACGTTCTGGAACGTTTTGTCACCTGTAACTTATTGGACGTCGATTTGTGCACTGACAGACGTCTGTAGACGTCGGTTTTGCATTAACCGACGTCTACTGGGTATTTTTTTTTAAAAAATATTTTATTTTTCGAATAAAACCACACCTGAAAATCAGAAAATTTTTCCAGAACAATTATTTATGCTAAATATTTGAGTTTGAGCTATAAATAGATATAATTCAATCAAAGATCAAAAATATGAAATTATAAACTTAAACTAAGACATGTGCAAAGAAGTCTACATCATAAATTTGATAAAATTTCGGCAACATTTCGCATTGGTCTCCGAAATACACGAAATGAGAGTAGTCACAAGAATGACCACAATCAAATATGCATCCGGAGAACAACACAAATAATGAACCGAAATTTCATCAATCTTATGCATAAACTCCAACTTACATGTTATAGCAAATTTATGAAAAATAATTTTCCCAAACTGTCCAATCGGACAATTCAAAATTTAATACAAACGATTAAAAAATTTATCGTTTGTATTAAATTTCAAACGAGAACTAAGTTTCACTCAATGATTTGATACTTATAATCTAACATACCAATTATAATAACACAGCTAAACTTTATCACATGCACATTCAAAAGCCGATAACACATGCATACCTAAAAGCCAAAAACATGCAAACGCAAAAGCCAATAACATGCATACACAAAAGACAATAACACACATACAATAAAAGTTTTCAACAAAGAAGCTAACCTTTTTAGTATATTAAAACAACAATGGAGGGAAATGGAGGACTGCACGCCCAAAAATGTAGGCCAAAAAAACTAGAATTATGTTTGCTCAGCCAACAATTGGCTCACCCAAAAAATTAAATACATGTTATAATTTACAAAACTAGAATTATGTTTGCTCAGCCAAAGGTGTTACCACATATATGTTAAAACAAAATCGTCTATAAGACTGAATTGTCTAAACACTCTCATGTGTTTTGAAGTTTAATAAATAACATTAAAAAAAATGACATATGTCAATGTTATCATTATAATAAAAGAAATAGCTAAAATATAAGTGATGCATGAAAATACTATGAGAAACCCAAATAACTTAAGCAAAGTTTTATAAAAATAACTAAGTATTAACATGACACACCACTAAACGATTCCCAAATTAATGCGTCAATGATAGTCTTGCTAAAAGAAAGTGTTATATAGTGCTAGACAATAATCATACAGTATGTCTTAGTATGTAAAAGTGTCAAGACGATATTTTTGGAAAACATGCTGAAAGTCTTAAATGACATTCAAAAATCTTTTGATAGAAAACACCTTGCTAAGCGCACTTATTGAATAGAACAGAGAAAAATCTAAAGCGTTTACATAGTCTAGACGATACCATGTGCTAAATGATCCACTTCATCTAACGGTGAAGTCTTCAATCAATTGCTTGATATCTTAGTGTAAAGCTTAAATGATCAAATCCTACACGAATGGTAAAAAAAAAAAAAACACTTTGTTAACAGGCATTAAATGCCATTAAATAATGTTCACCAATTAAAAACAACAAAAGTGATAAGAGAAAAGACATATTTGTTGCATGCATATCTACTTTACTTTGTGTAGATTGCCTATTACACGCATCCACCTGCTCCATCCTATATAAATTAGAAGTGGACGTTTGGAACAAAGAAGACTTTCATGGAATGTTCTCTCCATCAGGAATCGAGCCAGAAAAATCGTACTTCCAACTTTTGTCAAAGTACTGAAAAAGCAAGTCTGTTATGATAAGCTGATTTTAACCAACAACTGCTTCATACGACAAGATTGAGAAAACTCAAGAATCAAGACAAAAGCTCTGTCTAACAGATATCTTTTTTACAAGCCTTTAAATAGAAGATGATTCAAAAAGTGAATCAAGAGAATAAAATATAGAACGCACAAGTACAAAAGCAACGTATAACGTCACACGTTCAACGTCCAACCACTGAATAACCAACGTTAAAAATGACCGGCGACATTTTTGTAAATAAATGCAATTATTAGACGTCGTTTAGGACTATAATTCGACGTCAATTTGTTATAAAACGTCGAATATTTAGAAGTGTGACGTCCTATTGGGTAAATTTTGCGAAAATGCTTGGTGCGAAGGTGAAAATTTATTTACGTATGACGTCGAATGCCCTAAAATTAGACATCAAAAGGTTATAAAACGTCAAATGCCCTATAGTTAGACGTCAAAAGGTTAGTGAATTCAATAAAAAATTGAGCGCGAGGTTCAAAATTCATTCAATTTATCTTAACGTGTGAGATCCTCTTTTTTGCTCAAACTTTTCTCAAACAAAGTTTGACGACGATTACATGTAATTTTTCTTTCATTTGATTCAAATGCATGTTGATTAACTACTTTAGGTATGATTTTCATTTGTTTTGACTGATTTTTTTCGTGTTTGTCCTTCATAGGCACATTCTGCTTTCTCTCTCACTGGTGGCAACACTTTATTCCGATGAACCCACCTTTTGAAGGTTAGTTTTCATTTTCGTTTTGAAGAACTTATTTGTTAAACTTGTTTGTTGTTGTTGTTTTGTTGAACTTGTCTGTTGTTGTTGTTTGTTGAACTTGTTTGTTATTTGTTGTTGTTGTTTATTGTTGATACTACACTACACGTTTATAGTTCATGTTGTATAAAATACCAAAAACTGGATTACGTTTGTTGTTTTTCTGCTTTTCAGGTCTTGTAGATTTGTAAAATATATCACAAAGGATCACAACTAATTAAAAAAAACAAAAAAGTTTATTAATGTCGTACATTAATAAAATTTAACGTTAATTGACATCGAACATAAAGGAATATCTGACGTGAATTTGCTCTATTGGGGACGTTATATTGTTCTATGTTCGACGCCAATTAATATAAATTAACGTCGAATTTTTTAATTCGACATGAATTTAACGTTTCCCGGTATGACGTCTACTTTGAATTCGACGTAAAAGGCCAAAAAACACCGACATTATACGATGATTTTGTACTAGTAAAGAAAGAGATCAAGCGAACAACGTCGAGAGAAAAGCTCAAAAAGCGCACAAACTCAAAAGAGTATATCTAAGAGAGAAAAGTTCAAGAAAAGAAACACTCCCAAGCTTCATTCATACATAAGCTTACTTGTGTAAGAAGAGAGAAAACACTCAGTGAGTATTAGATTGATTCGTATTGAACATATATCCTATTTGTGAGAGTTATCGTCTAAGGACTTGTAACCAATAGTTTGATTGTAAATTTTGAAGAGAATTAAAACACTTTACGTTTGATTTTGAGGAGTTAAACGGTAGCTAGACAGGTGTATCTAGTGGAAACCAGGAGTGGGTGAAACTCTGACGCTTAACTTGATGAACTTAAACGATAGCTAGACGGGTGTGTCTGAAAATCAGGAACGGGTGAAACTCAACTAGACAAGTTGTATCTAAAGGATACTAGGAGTGTTTAGGGATACCAAGGATGGTGAAGAATACTGCACAATCAGGAGTGGATGAAATTCGATACTGGTCAGAGTACGGTGGTTAAGTAGAGTGATTAAGGATACCAAGATTGGTGGGAATACTCAGTGTAATCTTGTTGAAGATTATAGTGAAACCTTCTAAGGTGTTAGAGGAAACTGAACGTAGCTCGATGGAGCGAACCAGTATAAAAACGACTGTGTGTTTATTACTTTATTCTTTTTAAATACTCATTTTACAAATCCTACAGTTGCATTTTATTTTAATTGATATTAAAGCTTCTGCTACTAAACGACTCCTTATTAAAGAGCAAGCTTTATCAAAACGTTGTAGCAAACCTTTCCTAACAATTGAAAAGCACTTACTAGAAAGAATTCATTGTTTAAACTAATCTCTAAAGTTGAGCGTTTACGTAAACTCCTTTTTAATCCTCGACAAAAGTGTTATATTATCTTCTTTGCGAAAACGTTTGTCAATAACACTAGTGTTTTTCCAGGTACTTCAATAAAGTGAAATTTGACTTGTCCAACCAAAATTTTTCTTGTCCAATGATTAACCATTAGTACATTTTATAAAAACAACTTTTCAAGCGAAAATGTACTCATCCAATAACAAAAACTCTCAAGTTTTACATTAATTGAATTTTTCCTAGTGAGAAATGGTTTGGCCAACAACTAACAGATGATTTTTTATAATAAAAATATATATCTATCATTTCTTATTTTATGCAATTTTGTTACTATATAAAAATAAAAAAAATAAATATAGTATTTATTTTACATTGCATGGAAATTATATATGTTGTACAAAATAAAAAAGTTGATTATATATGTTAGATATATTAATGTGGTATATGAAATATACCGATTAGAGGTAATGATGATTCATGGGCAATTATCAGGTATTAATGGGTCAGATTGCCTTGCGCTTACTGTATTGATTATTGATTATTGGGTTTGATTGTTTAAAAATATATTGCACTGGTTAATCAATGGACTTGGCTATTACAAGTCCTATAAGTATACAATTGATGTCAAGGTACAATCATCATCTTCTATTCTAATCTAATAAAATATAGACCTCTTTTTATGATACATATCTGACTTGAGAGTCGGAGTGTCTTCTGCAAGTCAACAACCCATCAGAGTTGATTGCGTTCTCGGAGAGAATTAAAGATCAAAAGAGAGCGGAGCAAAGAAGGAGGACCGACCCTCGGACAAATGTAACCGAAACATTTTGGCGCCCACCGTGGGGCCGAGCGGTATCCCCATGAAGCCACGAAGAACGAGACGCGTGCTCGGTCTCGATATCACTACTTCAGATCAACATCAGGTTTTGCAACAAGAGTAAAAAATTTCGTAATAATTTCTAAAGGCATGTCTTTTGTTTTAAGAACTTTCAGGAATGTTCAGTCCTACGTTCAACCTTGGCAGGTTCCACTTTTCATTATAATTTATAAATTATAATATATTTGTTTAACTCATATTTTTGTGAGTTAAAATATCTTGCACAGGAAGGTTTAGTCCTACATTCAACCTTGGAGGTTCCACTTTTCATTATAATTTATAAATTATAATATATTTGTTCAACTCATATTTTTGTGAGTAAAAATATCATGTACAGAAAGGTTCAATCCTACGTTCAACCTTGACAAGTTCCACTTTTCATTATAATTTAAAAATTATAATATATTTGTTCAACTCATATTTTTGTGAGTAAAAATATTCTTAGAAAGATTCAGTCCTACGTTTAACCTTGACAGGTTCCACTTTTCATTATAATTTATAAATTATAATATATTTGTTTAACTCATATTTTTGTGAGTAAAAATATCTCGCACAGGAAGGTTCACACCTACGTTCAACCTTATAAGGTTCTAATGTTATCTTATTATAAAAATAAAATGTTGAATATTTTATTCAATGCTTATTTTTGTGAGTAAAATCATCTCGCACAGGAAGGTTCATACATACGCCCAACCTTATCAAGAAGATTCAATCCTCTACAACTTGTTCACCATTCGGGGGAACTTCAAAAAAGGACTTCAAAAATCCCTATTCAACGCAGGAAGTTCGAAAAAGAACTTTTGTCGTACGCCGTTCGGGGGGAAGTTCGAAAAAGGATTTCAGAAATCTCCGCTCAACACAGGAAGTTCGAAAAAGAACTATCAGTCGACTACTCAACAACTTCAACTTTGTCAGGTTCAAATGCCTTTTCATTATAAAATATTGAAGCATTTACTTTATTTTATTTAAACGCATATATTTTGGAGTGAAAATCTCTTACACAGGAAAAAGTTTCAAAGAGAACTCGTAGCATATTTTGTTCAAGGGAACAGTTCCAAAGAGAACTCTTAGAGTTCGCTGCTCGGTATAGGGAGCAGTGAAGACTTAAAGCACATCGAAGAATAGACTCCCTAAATATAACGTGAACGACCTCTTTTAAAGCTCACAATAATCCCTGCGCAGCTCTTTCGAATAAAGAGTTTGCTTGGGGTTGTGAGGCTTATGTAAATATGAAATATACCGATCAGAGGTAATGGTCATTTATGGCAATTATCAGGTATTAATAGGTCAGATTGCCTTGCGCTATACAAATATATTGTATTGATTATTGATTGCTTAAAAATATATTGCACTAATGGTTAATCAATGGACTGTCACAAGCCCTATAAGTATACAATTGATGTCCATGTACAATCATCCTCTTCTATTCTAATCTAATAAAATATAGACCTCTCTTTACGAAAAATATCTTACTTGAGCATAAGAGTGTTTTCTGCAGGTCAACAACCCATCGGAGTTGGTTGTGTTCTCGGAGAGAATTAAAAATAAAAAAAGAGCAGAACAAAGAAGGAGGACCGACCCTCGGACAAATATAACCGAAACAATTATTTTTGTTTTATATTTGAATTAGTTTATTATTATTATTTATTTATATTTTAAATTTAAATTATATTTCTTCTATTATAAATAAAAGATTATATATATATATATATATATATATATATATATATATATCCTTTCAATCTAAAAGAAAATTAATCTCATTCATAATTTTTTTTTTAGTATATTCAACTATATAAAATCAAACATGTTAAATGTTAGCCACTTAATTATTTGTAGAATGTTAGCAGTTACTTTTCTTTAATTTATGTGGGAGTAAGTAGTTTCTCTAATCTCGTTTCCATTTTTTTCTTCACAATGTTTTATTTTCTTTTCTTTTTTTAGTTTTTTTCAATTTTTTTTATCATTAGTGCTCCCTATTATAAAATTTATATTATGAATTTAAAATAATATTAAACATAAAATAGAAAAAAAATTTGTATATAGTAAATTAGGTAATTCCATTATGATTGTTACAAATTATTTTTTTATTCTATATAATTTTATTTTTTATATTAAAAATAAGATAACTAAGTATATTATTTATCATACATTATCTTGAAGTTTTATGTTATAATGATAAGTAATTGAATATTTAGAACTAAATAAACCCTTACACTTAATTATGTATAATGTAACTGGTAGTTTTTTAATCTAAGTGAGAATCGCATGAACATATTTTACACACATTTTAGAATAGTTAACTCTATTTTTTTTTACCTTTTATAGATTAAGTGTTTAGTCTTATACTAATTTTGATAAACACGGGTGTAAAAACGCTGATTAACGTCGGTTATTTTGGGCTTTTAACGTCTATTCATCAACCGACGTTTAAACTGGTAACGTCGATTCATCAACCGACATCCTAAACACAGACGTTTATAATGACGTCAGTTGGTGACCATGAACGACGTCAATAAACGTCGATACTGGTTTGAATGAACGTTTAAAGGAACTAATTAGACGTCGGTTACTGCTTTAACCGACGTCTAAGAGCACATATAGACGTCGGTTTTTGCATTAACCGACGTCTAATACAGTAGTTGTGTTTTAGTGCAGTTTTGTTCCCGTCTTTGGATACCATAGTAGCACAATCTCCTTTTGCTAGTTTCCCCCAAAAAAAAGCTTGCGTCTTTTGAATTTTTTATGGTCCCTTCAACCCAAAACCGAACCTGGGTGGTTGCTTATTAGTTCCATTTTTCATCCGCAAGAGGAAAAAATCACGGTGAAACGAAAACTAGACAACGACCCAGTGTCGTTTTTGGGTTGAAACGATCAAAAGAAATTCAAAAGACGCCGTTATTTCTGGGAGGCAGCTAGCAAATGGAGAATGTGTTACTACGTTACCCCAAGAAAGGAACAAAACTGCACTAAAATACAACACAAAGAAAGCAAATTTCGATCAGTTGAACCAGAAGATATAATCGATGAAAGACTGACAAAGATTAAACGGTAACAATAAAAACCACGCACCTGGGATGCAATGCCGCAAGAGATAAAAAGAAGAGGTACCGCAAGCAAGAAAAAGAAGAGGTGAAGCAAGAGAAAAAGGAGAAGAGGAAGACGCGATATCATAAACTGCCCCGAAGAGTCTGCGGATTTTTTTTGAATACCCCTAGACGTCGGTTTCGAGGGGATCCGACGTCTAGGAAGCTGAAATGATTGACGTTTGATTTCCTGTCAGGGATGTTGACAACAATTGTGTTGGGACGCCAACGTCTATAATGATGACATAATTACTTACAAGCAAATGGACGTCGGTGACCCTGCTACCCGACGTCTGTGGCCCTCGAGTTTGGTGAACCGAATTAATTACAGGCATATCAACGTCGTTTCCCCACATCCCCGACATCTAAATTGAAGATTTTTTGTCTTCCCGCCTTCCATTCAGGTCGTAGACGTCGCCTTCTGACAACGCGACGTCTAAGCGCCTGGGAATTAGGTGAAGAGCATTAATTGCAGCCCCATAAACGTCGGCCCTCGTGAACACCGAAGTCAATAGACTGTCTTCTCACCTACCTCAGACCATTAGACGTCGGTTTGCGTCAGTGTGGACATTTGCAGTGTAATAGACGTCGCTTAGCCTAAAATCGACGTCTAGGTTACCAAGCTATTTACGATAATGTCACCGTCCACTCATATACGTCGGGTTACCAACAAATCGACGTCTATTGGTGACGTTAAACAGCGTTTTTGCACTAATGAAAGGATGCATAAAAGATAATACCTTAATTTTGTATATTTTTACTTATATATATGTATTAATTTTTTGATATAATTAAATGAAAATACAAATAGGATTAAAGAGCTTTTAAGAGATTAAGAATTTGTTCAAAAAATAAAAATCTATCCATGCATCCTTATTTACAAATAACTGAAAATCAATGTGGTGGATAGTGACAAATAGTTTTCCAGTACCTTATATTTTGATTCAGGAATTGTTAGAGAGAGGATAGATATGTTGGTAGAGTGAAGCTTTTTCAAATATGAATTTCAAATCTAAAATTTGATATGTTGGTAGAGAGAAGTTCTGGTATAAAGAACATGAAGATTGTTGTCTTATTTTTTAGAGTACTATTGCACCATAAATAATATGTAAAAGAGGCCTATAAAGTATTTTATCATTTTCGTTTATTACTAAAAATTTGAGGATTAATCTTCCAAGGATCAAGAAGCAAGAATCTTAGTCATTAATTAGGAAAGATTTGAAAGTATTTTTTTATCCTTGTTGTATGTTGGAAAATTTATCTTTTCATTAAATATTAAAAACATATAAGTTTTTGTTATAGCTTAAATTTATGAGTTATATAGGTCGGTCCGAGTCGTTCTATCATTAATTTGTCTAGATCAGTCAAAGTGAAACATCTACTTGTCTGTCCTTCTAATAGAGTTTTATGCATATGATTAACAAACAAACAAAAGTATTGTTAAGACCTTAATTTAATGTTTTGTGCATATGGTTAAGACCTTAATTTAATGTTTAACAAACAAAAGTATTGTTTTAAGAAGAGAAAGAAAGGGTTTGTTTGATCAATATAGATGGGTTCGTCTAAACAAGAGGAAGTGTTTTCATTTTCATATACTACTTGGTGCGTATCATTTCAAAAATAAATGGAAATAAATGTTCTAAGATGTTTAATTGTTGTATTAAATTTGCCCTATACTTTGAAATAAGAATGTGAGAGGTGTTAGATTTGCATAGAAAATCAATCTTTCTTTTACTAGGTACCACACTTTATACACAAAGTGAAAGACAAGGCATTAGAGTAAAAAAAAAATACTACTATAAATCATGTCAAACTGACATATTGTATCCTACCAATGTCAACAAGACAAATACATTATTTCATTACATAAAAAAATAAAATTGATAAAATGCATTAAATGATGCTAATAGAACGAGACATTGACGAATTACAAAATTTTAATAAAGGGTTGAAAATTCAAGATGCAAAAAGCAACACTCTTCTTTTTCTTTCTAATTTTTCTATATCTTAGATATATTTAAAGAGATCTGTTGGATGTTTTATAACTAGTCTTATAATTTTTAAACATTTTCTTTGAGTGTTTGATATGAGCTTGAACAATGTGTTCTTAAAAAAAAATACTTACACATTGCTAGGAAAAACCTAAGTTTAGCCAAAAGAACTCGAAGTCAAATTGTTTTAGAATAAATAATAGATATGACATGATACTCAAATTCAGTAGAAGTTTTAGATATATATGGTTGTTTTTTACTTTTTCATGAGATTAATGAAGAACATAGAAACATGCAGTAAGTAACCGGTGACTGATCAATGAGTTTCGGGACAACCAACCCTATCAACATCACTATAAGAAATTAATTTAGGAGGTGTGTCTATGGGAAAAGAATAAGCTTTGCTAAGGTACCTTTCAAATAATGTATTATGCAACGAACTACTGTCAAATGGAGATGGCGAGGAGGGTGCATGAATTGACTCACTTATTAAAATTACAAAGGAGATGTTAGTGCATGTAATGGTTTAGTAATTAAGACTAGTCACTAACTGTTGATATAATAAAGAATCAGGAAAACGATCACCCTTATCGTGATGATATTTAACATTAACTTCAAGAGGAATATCCACCAGAGTAGTTGATTGAAGGCCAACCATAGAGATGAGATCTAAGGTATACTTATGTTGATGGAGAAATGTACCATTGAAGGTGGATTTAACTTCAAGGCCAAGACTTTTCATATGAAATGAAACTTGTAATTTTTATTTGAGTTCTTGGAGGATGCTTGATCAGAGCCAGTGGTAACCATATCATTAACATAAAGAAGTATAGACAATGCATGTAGGTGTGTGGTGGATGAACAAAGAGGAATCATATTTACTCTGTGTAAAGGAGAACCCAAGAAGAGTGGAACGAAACTTGTCATATCATGCTTGAGGAGTGTACTTCAAACCATATAAAGAATGGTTGAGTCTACATACGCCTATAGATAAAGAGAAGAGGCCCTAAGGAGGAAGCGTGTGAATATCTTCAGTCAACTCACCCTGAAGAAACACATTCTTTACATCCATTTGATGAAGTGACCAACCCTTAAATTGGATAGAAAGGACAGTTTTAACAACTGTTATTTTGACAACAAGTGCAAATGTATCATCATAATCAATGCCATATTCATATTCTTTTTCTTAGGAAACTAGTCTTGCCTTGTAACGATTGAGGGAACCATCATAATTTAGTTTCACATATTACATCCATTTATACCCTATATGTTTGATATCAAGAGGGCAAGAATCAATATCCCATGTAAAGTTCTCCTGTAGAGCCTGAAGTTCATCATTCATTTTATCCAACGCATATCTTTAATACCTTGTGAGTAACAAGTTGGAATAGATGTGTTAGAAAGAGCTATTAGAGAAGAATTAGAAGAAGTATACTTGTCTAGCGAGTACCTATTAGGACCTCAAGATATTCGACCAGATCTTCGTGGTTCAACTAGTACAAACACAGGTGATGGATGAAAGTTAGAAGAGGAAGTGGAAACTTGTCAATGACGTTGTCCTATATATGTGATGCTAAGTTGGAAACATTCTATAGATAGGGATAATGTAGAAAAAGTGGAAAGAATAAAAAAATCAATTGAAGTATGAGAAAGACAAGGAAACATAAATTGGCTATAAAAAAATGTCACATCCTTAGAAATGCAAAAGTTTTGATTAGAAGTATTATAACACACAAAAGCCTTATGAAAGCGATTATATCCCAAAAAAACACACTGGACCAATTGTGCTCCAAGCTTATGCCTTTCAAGCAGAGGTAAATGAACAAAACATACATACCCAAAAGTATGTAAAATATTATAATCACGGTGAGTTCTAAAAAGACGAAAACAAATGAGAGTCAAAATCAATAATTGTAAAAGGAAGGCGATTGATTAAAAACAAAGTAGTGGATAGAGTCTCCACCCAAAATTTAGATGGAACAGAAGCTTGAAGAAGTAATTGGCAGGACACATCAAGCAAGTGACGATTTTTGTGTTTAGTAATGCCATTTTTTTAGGAGTATTAGGACAAGAACATTGAGATACAATACCGTTTTGTTGAAGGTATTCTTAAAACTCATGAAACATGTATTCACTACGAGAATCAGAGCAGAAAGTTTGAATTTTTTTATTGGATTTGAGTTTCAACATATGTCATGAATTTCGTAAGCATGAAAAACATTTCAAACGAAGAAAATGTATCCAAGTAAAACGAGTATAATCATTAATAAATGTGACAAATATTTATAATGAGCTTGAGAAGCAATAAGAGGCATATCCCAAATATTACTAGGAATTATTTCAAAGCAAGACGAAGTATGATGAACACTGATTAAAAAAGGAAGTATGATGAACACTGATTAAAAAAAAGAAGTATTTTACTTTTAGTCAATTAGCAAACAGAAAAAAAAAAGGTATACTAGAAAGAACATTTTTAATGCAAAAATTTTACACAACTTTTAATCAACTCTTTAATTCTAAATGTCATTCTTTTATGAAAATGTTAGTTGATAGTATTATATTGATGGAAAGAATTGAACCTATAACCTCTTTTAGTTCTCTTTCAATTTGTCTTCCTTAATTCTTCATCAATGGTTAAAGTAGGATGTAGTCCTAGTAATAGAAAAAACTAACAAAAAGTATCTAATGTCTTGTGCTACTTTGCTTTTACATTCTTTTTGAGACCTAATTTTTTTTAATTTGAATTATTCTATATTTTTAAAATATACTAATAAACACTAATTTTAATGTTTTAAAATATATTAAAAAGATTTTTAAAATGCCAACATTAGTGTATTTTTAATGCTTAAAAGAGGAAAAAAAAAACAATAAAAAATATGTACTTAAATTTTTCACACAAACATTTTAAACAATAATTAGATAATTTTAAAAGAAGTACTTTTAAATCACAATTTAATCTTCCTTTGTGATACTTCGCAATAGCACAAAACAAACTTAATTATAAAAGTGCTTTATTTATTTCAACAAAATATAATATATCGTTGCTATAATGATAAAGGAAAACACATAATCATACAATAATTTTTGTTAAGATGAATAAATGACTTGAGTTAAGATGAAAAAATGACTTCTAGTAAGATGAAAAAATGACTTGGTTTACATACACGAATGAAAATAAAGATATATGTAAAGTGTTTCGGGTGTGGGATCGAGAATCACAATCAAGATACTCTTTCACACTTTTCTTCCAATGTTTTAACGCCGTCTAAGGTCTTCATTACAAAATTATCCTCAATTCTTCATCTCCAAACTTCCAAGTCGAGCGGGTGGGTACTTGTCAAAGATACTTTGACGTTCAAGTTAGTTATATGTGTTCAATTGGTTATCACAACAAAGTCTTAAATTCACATTAAATGCAATCACCTATCTCCTTACTTTATCTCTGTATTTATAGGTTTCGAAATGAATTTTTAATTAGAATTGACCTAATCACGACCCAAAAAGGCCCAAAAGTCGATAAATGTGTTTTA
Organism: Vigna reflexopilosa; assembly: GCA_027742785.1. Taxonomy (NCBI): domain Eukaryota; kingdom Viridiplantae; phylum Streptophyta; class Magnoliopsida; order Fabales; family Fabaceae; genus Vigna; species Vigna reflexopilosa. The sequence goes on along the minus strand of CM050911.1, from coordinate 10,202,168 downwards.
GCTGTAAATATGTTCGATTTGCAATGTTGATGCCTAATCATGATCGATCGACTTACTGAGAAGCCATCTGATTAGCAGTAACTTAGGATTGGAAACGACCTTCCAATGTTCTTCTGAAAACGTTGACCATCTGATCAATGATAGACTAGTCGGTCATAATTATGATATATCGTTGTTATAATTATAGAACAAACACATATCATACAATAAATTTCAATTAAGATGATAAATGACTAAAGTTAAGATGAATAAATTTCTAGAGTTAAGATGAATAAATGACTTGGCTTACATTCATAAATGACAATTAAAATATTGGTTTTACATACATGAATGACAATTAAGATATATGTAAAGCATAATATACCACACCTTAAGAAAACTTAAATATTTATGTATTTTAAAATCTTATATTTGTGTTTGAATGAAAATTTTGCAGAAAATAATTATTTTAATAAAAAAATTATTATTTTTTATAATAAAATATTTTATTTATTATTTTTTAAATAGTTAAAATTTTAAAAATTTGTAAGTATAATTTAATTATTTGAATATATAAAATTTCAAATTTTACAAGAAAAAAAGGTTTTTTTCATTCACATCTTTATATACTTCTTTTGTCCATACTTTCTCTTTAGTTTAACTAAAGATAAGATATCATCAAATTATTTTAATTCCAATGTTGTTAGTTCGAATGAGATTAGACTATCATTCACTTCATAAGTAAAATTATGGATTAATTATGTTTCTAAGTCTTTAAATTTTAATATAAAATTAAAATTTATTTTTATTTTAAATTTTGATATAATTTGGTACTCAAATTTTAAAAATAAATAAATATAATTTTTTTAATCCAATTGTATTAAATATTTTTGACATGTGAAATAAGTATTTATTTTATTTTTTAGACATTTTAACTCAAATATCAATAGGTTGTTTAAATTCATATTTAACCCAAAATTTATCATAGTTACTTTCTTTTACTAATATTAAATTACTTTTTCTAAAAAAATATTTGATGCATAATATCGTTTAAATTGAAAATAATACAGATTTTATGTAATATTTTTAATTGTGAAATTTTAATTTTAATTGGTTAGATTGTTATGAGATAAAAAAATATTGTATATTTATTGAGCACACAATTATAACAGCAGTGTTTTAATAAAGCCATGAATTTTCATCTCTCTAATAATTTCACAGTTAAACAGGACACTAATCCAAGAATGTGGAATATTTTGACATTCTCAATAGTAACTAATTTCATTTAATGGAGTAAAAAATGTTAAACACTCAAAATTTTTTTAATATATCTAACAAATATTTTATTTAGGGAAAATCAATATCTTTATCAGTTGAACTAGTAAGCATTAAATAATTATTAAGCATTTAATTAATGAAACGATCAGTAATTAATTTTGTTTGTATTTGTAATTAAAAATATTAATTTTTTTATTAAATTGATATACGGAAGCAAATTAATATTTGTATATCAATTTACACATCAGAAAGACACAGCTTTGATACCAATTGCATTTTTTTAATATAATTACAAAATCTAATTCTTAACTAATATTATTGTCATCGTTACCAAATAAAATGTGCTAAACCCAGTCATCATATTTTTTTTTCTTTGTAAAATACAGAAAATAAAAGAAAAAATTATTGGAGGAAAAAACAAACAAAAAGCACAATGGGGTACCAAAAATACATGAACGTTAATTTTATTTGAAAGGTATTGATATTTAAATTTTAACGTGAAATTAAAAATTACATATATTTTATTTTAAAACTTAAAAATAAATGAATATAATTTTTTAATTTAATTATAATTAAATTCTTTTGATATGAGAAACGTGCTTAAATTGAAAGAAGAATGTATTAAATAATATAAATTTAATATGAAAGATTGACATATTAAAAAAATTATATTTATTTATTATTAAAATTTAATGATAAAACTATATTAAAGTTTTGAAAACAAGAATTCTATTTATTCTCCAAAATCAAGATATAAAAACATATTTTACCCTTAATTAAATTCACTTAAAAATGAAAAAAAAAAAAAGTCTTCATAAAAGGAAAGGCAAATTTGACCAGAGTTAACAAATTAGTGATATTCATGAATGAATTAAAAAGAAGGAATCATTAAAAAATCCAGAGAAATTAAATATTTGGAGACAAAGTGCTCCATTAAAGCAATTAATAAAAGAAGTAGAGAAGCAAAAACGGTAAGTATAATTAGAATGGTGGTAAAAAAAATAATTAATTAAATAATATTGCAGAAAAATTAATTGGGGGAATTGACCAGTCAATATTAAAATTAAATAGAAGAAAAAAAGAAGAATTAATATATATAAGGAATGTTTGAAAGAAATGTGCATAGTGGTGATGAAGAGAGTGGTTAAATAGCGCGTGGGAAGGGAAAAGGGCCCTACGAATACATTTCTCACCAAACCAAACAAAACTTGCATTACATTACATTACGCACCACACTTCTCTCTCTTTCCTTTCTCTTTCGCGTGTGTGTGTGTGTTGCTTGAAGCAGTCAACGATGGAGTCCAAATCCCCTCGAAGGTACCAAGAGCACCGCGGCGGCGTCAACCTCCTCCCTTCGCCGCGACACAGCCACAGCTCCAACAGCAGCACAAGCAGCAGCAGCAGCAATGGCCTCCACCACACGCAATTCACGCCTCTCACGCCAAGCGCGCCCTCCCCCACCTCCTACCCGCCCAAGCCCCTCACCAGATCCGAATCCGCCAATCCGTACCCGACAACCTTCGTCCAGGCCGACAGCTCCTCCTTCAAGCAGGTGGTCCAAATGCTGACAGGATCCTCGGAAACCGCGAAACAAGCCTCCTCCTCCTCCGCCTCCAAAGCAAACTCCGAAGCAGCCAGGCCCCACTCACACATCCCCCCAATGAAGAAGCAATCCGGGTTCAAACTCTACGAGCGCAGGAACACGCTGAAGAACCTCAACATCAACCCTCTCCTACCTGTCTTCTCCAACACCGTCTCAGGATTCTCTCCTCGCAACACCGAAGTCCTCTCACCCAGCATCCTCGACTTCCCCGCACTCGTTCTCAGCCCCGTCACGCCTCTCATACCCGACCCATTTCACCGATCCCGCTCCATCGACACCCAGGCCGAAGACAAGGCCATCCAAGAGAAAGGCTTCTTCTTGCATCCCTCCCCTGCCTCCACCCCTAGAGACGCTGATCCTCCTCGCCTTCTGCCTCTCTTCCCCACCGCCTCCCCAGGTTCTTCTTCCTCTTAAATTTTCATCATCATTTATTAGTACTATTACTATCACTATTTACTATTCCCTTCCCTTTCCCTTGTCCTTTACATTTTCTGTAAGATTCTTATATATATTTTTGTGACATTCATGAGGACCAAAGAGAGACAAAAAAAAAAAGATAAACTTGTAATGGCTTATGCAGAGAATGGAACCAGAATCTTGCTTCAATTGTATCTAAACTTTTCTTCTTCTTTTGTTTATTTATTTGTTTGTTTGTTACTTTCGCTTTTTATCCTTTCTTCAATGTTGATTACGAGGGGAGCGCAACTGCGGGAGAGGCGAAATTTAATTTCAGCCCTTTTTTTTTGTTGGTTGCTCTAAATGCTAATTATGAGGTCGTGGAGAGAAAAGCGAGTTTGATTCGAAAATGCGAAGCTTAATTATCTTTGAGTATCAATAAATTGGTCAATTATTAGGAGGCATGCCGATCGGGGTATTGGGAGGTATGGCAATTTAATGAGAGAAAAGGTTTACTACTTGTACTAGTAGGCACACTATCTAACCATAAATTTGGGTTTGCCTCGGTCTTTTTCTTCAAAAAAAGAAATGTAAATTTTAATGTGGTTCCTGCAAGGTCGCTGCGTATATCAGGGGATTTAATTTACTTGGTTTCCCTGACTGTCAAATCCTTCAATTAATGCCGAATTTAAATTATGTGATGGAATTGAATTGCTTCCGTTTGAGGGCAATACTAATAATGATGATTTCAAGGAACGTTATAGCTAAGTGCAGTCCTTGCAGAGCGGTGGTGGGGATAAGAATTATGAAACTGCTGTGTGTGTGTGTGAGAGAGAGAGAGAGAGAGAGAGAGAGAGAGAGAGAAATGTGGTGGTTTACATGGATGGGAAGCAAAGGCAGTGTTGGGCTAGCTGTCAAAGAAAGAGTAGAAGAAAGGGTAAGGAATCTTGACCCTTTTTGTTGTCTTTCCGAGTGAGGGGAAGGTGCCAAGAAAAGATGCAGGCATTGTATGTGTTTTTGTTAAACGCATCCACCGGTTTTATTATGTTATGTATGTATGTACTTGATGCCTCTCTTCCCAAAGCACCGCAGCCTAACAGCAGGAAGGACAAGGTAGATAGATAGATCCATTCACATGTGTTTCTTTCCCAAACTCTAAACTCATCCAGGTGGTGTTTCTCTTAGGACAGGACAACAACATTTGACAGAGTATTTGGTGTGTTGTTTAATAAAATTAAAAAGGGGTTAGTGTTTGTTTTTACTGTGAAGAGAAAAAAGAGAGTAGAATTTGAATGTATAGTAGGAGTAGTAGTAGTAGTAAGAGGTGTTGTTGAATGAAAGGTTTGAAGAGGAGAAAAAGCAATGATGATGGATGGAAATTGATGATGAATTGAGTGGGGAAAAGGAAGTTGTGATGATGAAAGGGAAGAAAAGATGTGTTGAATGATTTTTTAGGACTTAGGAAGTGTTGGTTGGTGGTGCATTTATTGAGAATTTGAAACTCAACATGTGCACTGCTCTGAAACACTAGTCCCAGTCCCATTATCAACGCCATCATCTTCTTCTACTACCCTTTGCCTTTCGCTATCATTCAAACAAACATCTAACACAACATGCCTCATGTCCCATCTTTTCATTTCCACCATTTTTATTTTTATATCAATTTTTTAATAGACAACATTGTCTGTTTAATAATAATAAAAAAAATCCCTTTTCTATGATTCAAGCAGATTTTCATGCTATCAGAATTCCTAAATTTAAATGTAATTTCTCGTTTCAATCAGGAAAGAAAATCCACCTGTAGATCTCAAATGTGAATTAAGAAAAACATACTAAAGTGAAAAACAGAACAATTTTGACAGTTTGGCCGTTTGTAACTCAAACGTTGACTTAATTCAACGGCGAAATTGCCTGTTTTCTTAACAAATTCCAGGAAAAGCAAAGCATACTTAATAGAAAAACTAAATTGTTTAATATATGAAAAAGTAAAAAGTGTAATTAGTATAATTATAAATAATCATGTAATAACACACTTTCACTCATTGATCTTTAAAAAAAATGTTCATTACTCTATTTAATAATTTATATAACTTACTACAATGATTTTGAAATAAGCACGTTTTAGTAAAAAAGAATATTAGTCATCTTAGAGAACACATAAATATTGATACATAAACTTTTATGATTTATAATGATCATATCAATTCTATTACTCTTATCCCTAGTGCGGAGTTTCATAAAAAAAAAATAAAATAACTTCATATTTCTTCTTACATGATCTTATAAGAAACACGATCATTATAGAATATCATAATATTTTTTTTTAAATAGTAAATAATTGGTTAAATAAGTATTGATGTATTTTATTTTTTTGTAATAAGAAAAAGAATCACACAAAATAACAATAATTTTAATTTGTTTAGGGTTTAGTAGTACTTGAAATGATTAAACATGTGTCTAGTCATTTCTAATAGTTGTCATTGTTTATTGAAGAAGAAAATATTAACGTTAATATCCAATTAATCTTAAGAAATATTAAGGACTTTAAAGTTAATGATAATATCCAATTAATTATAAAGAAACATTATGGATTTTAAATTTATACAACAAAACATTAAAGGATAGAAGACTTCTAGCACATTATCGTTAATTTTCTTTTTTAATAAACATAAAATATGTCGATACTTTTAATAAAGACTAATTGTTGTATTATGAGTGCAATTATTTTTTATTGTAGCAAAATCAAAATATGTCAATATTGATTATACCGAATTAGTTATTTATACTTTTCAAAATATGTTTAATACTTTTAATATTCTTAACTACACTTTTTTTAAACATTACAATATAATTTCTTCCGACACTAAAACATCATTAACAATGATGTTTTACATATTATTGGCTTAAAACAATAATAAAGTCGATGTGAAATAGTGAGACAATAACAATTCTAAAAAAATCACAACTCTATATTCTTTTCTTTTAAAAAATGAAGTATTAAAAATATTTTATATAGAAAAATAATAATTGAGGTTCATATCGTTTAAATTTTTTTTATTAGAATTTATTAGTTTGCTTGGTGTTCAATACACTAAAATATAATTTATTTTAAAAGGAAAAGGAGTATCGATTCAATGCAAAAGTTTTTTTTTTTTTCATTCTTTTGGTTTTGGGAGTTAAAATGTGACGAATTTATATGACAGAACAAGAGAAATGACGGGATTTAAATCACCAATACTGATATGTTATCATAGTTTTAAAGCAATCGGGAAAAATAAATAAAAGAAACACATTTGATTACTGCTTTTTCAAAACTGTTTATGTCTATTTCAAAGGATAATACACTTATTAAAAAATATAATTATCTTTGATTTATGTTAACAAATTAACTTTTGTGTAAAGAAATATCTGTATAAACTTTTACACAGACAGATAAATATAAAATAAACTATTCTTCAAAGAATGAACACAAGTAAACCCAGGGCTTTTATATTGAATGCTAATGTGTATATGATTGAAAAATATTAAATATTTTTAAGTATTCGAAAAAAGTAGATATCGATCAAATCATGTTTAAGTTACAATATATAATTAAATTTTTCTATTTTTACATCTTATTATTATCAACTAATAAACTCATAATTCAAGAATATCATAAACTAAGAATAAAATTTATGAAACATTTTATGGTATTATTTTTTATAAAGTAAGTTGTATCTCGATAACTCGTTTAATAAAAAATGATATTAAAGTAAAAGTCTAATAATGTAGTTGATATCTAATTTTTATCGAAGAATCTGAGAAGCACTAAATTAAGAAAGTACATTTAAGTTTCTTAAATAAATGATTTTGTTGTTTGAAAATGTGTTAAACCTACACATACAGCTCAAATTTGATTATCTGAAAAATCAGCCTTAAAGGAAAAAATATAAGTCTAATTTCACAGAAATTATACCGACTTACGTGTACATCAGTTGTACGACGGGACTACCATGTCGTATTACGAGTAGGATTGAATCAAATGAATAAATTGAATTGAATATTATTCGAAATAGATTTTAAAATTTAATAAAATTAAACTGAACTTTATTAATGATTTAAATAAGCCAAAAATGGAAGTGTCGCAAATTTTGTCATTTTGTCCCTGCCAACTATACTAATTGTGATGAAGTTTTCAATAAGGTGATTTTATTTGAGGGAGATTTTTCACAAAAAAAAAGTAAAATAATTAACTTATAGATTAATCATTTTATGAATACTTTTTCTTATTATTAATTATTCCAGATTTTTATTTTTAATTTTATATAAAAATAATTTCGTTTGCTATTTTTTTACAGATAATTTATCTAAATATATTTTTAATAAAATTGATTAATGATTTGAAGTTAATTAGGGTTTGGACATAGAAGAAAAATGAATTTAAAATATAATAATATTTTGTTATACAAAACGAAGGTAGGGTGAGAACTTATATATATATATATATATATATATATATATATATATATATATATATATATATATATAAAGAGTGATTATGGAGCTCTTTCTTGAAGACCCTCCAAGAACAAAAGAGAAGAACTTGAGAACAATAAGAAAACTTCTTTGTTAAATATAGAAACATTACTGTATTTGTCTCAACTAATTTCTTCTCTGTATGAAGAAAGTAGACAAATCATCATTAACAACAGCCACAAGAGGTCTAAAAACAAAGGCAGAAATATGAACTGCTGAGCAGTCCAAGACAAGGTGGATGAATCAGACAGGTGATAAGTGATGAATTTATTTGATCAATGGATACTATAAATTTCCAGAACATGCACATATTGAGAAATGAAATGCTTTGAGAGAATTAAGGTCAAAAGTGCATTGTCAAATTCCAAATTGACGGTTGCAAACAATGTTTGAAAAACACTAATAGGCCAATGAATTTGCCTATCTCCAGAATGTTGTGTATTGGAACATTCAAGGAACACCAAGTATGTGGTCCTCAATTATCTAGTACAGGAATAAAGTCTGCTTCAGTATTATAACTTGTGATTTAGCTTTCTTTGAGTGTAACATGCTTGGATGATAGGTGTTGGTGGGTCCGTGAAAGAGCCATTGAGGATACGGTTAGCAACCCAGTGGTTAGCAGCCTCAGCATAATGGACACTGTCCCAACTTACATACTGTGAAGGGTTTTCACAAGCGGTACCAAACACGTCTTTCCCATTTGCACTCCCCAAATTCCCACACCAAATATGTGTATCATTCACATGATAGCCACAACAGATCTTCATAGGATCCACGAATCCTGAAAATTAAAAACATTTGATGTGCTGTTAAACAGCTTTGCCTAAAATGATTAGGCACTATAAAAATCATTATCAAACATATATCTTTGCGTTAGTTTTAGGTGAAAGGCACTAGGGGTTAACTGAATCTTGTAAAAATAGTATACAAGTTACCTTCAGTTTTGGTGTTACTGATCAGTGCATACTTTGCAGCATAGACATCTACTTAAGTAATTGCAGCCTGTGGAAGCTCGGCCTGAGTTTGATGATTCGGTCTTTGAGCTTCTTGTTGAATTCAGTAGCCATCTCATTTTGATCCTTCACACATCCATACTGATCAAGATAGCCCGCTGCTATATTGTGCTTGTAAAATAGTTGTACCGAGATGCACCCAAAGGGGCTAGTGTTGTGTATCCAGAATGATCTCCCTCCTTGTTCGTAAATATTCTGCAAAAAGTTTATCAGTAAGATTCTATTCGAATAAACTTTCTTGAAATTGAACTCATAAGTTGATTTTAACTTCAAAATTCATTTTAATTTCTTGTTTTTGTTTCTGAAAAATACATCAAATCCAACTTTTTGGCTAACTGGTTGACAATATCTGGCATGGATTCACGTATTTGATCAAAAGGGTGAACAACATGGTACCCGGCAGGTAAGGTCTTTCTTGATGCTACTTCTATATTTTTATATGGATTAATTCATGCCTATTGTTCCTTTTTGTTATATCAGACTACAAAAAGAAGATGAAGAAGAGGAGTTTAGAGAAAAAGAAAATAATGAGGAAGAAATGAAAGAAAAAGAGATTCAGGTTAAAGAAATCACTTATAATAAAAGTCACTTTGAAGAAACCAGTTACTAGGCTCATATTGCCAAACAAAAGCCATTATTGACAATTTCTCAATCACCATCATAACAAAACCAATCAAATTGCAAGACCAATAATAAAGTGCAACTAACAACTAACATAACTAGGTAAATTTAGCAAACAGTTTTTCTCTGTCTCCACAAGCATCTTCGCCTCTGAAATCATGCCTTCATCCACCAGCTTATCCACCACAAGTTGCAGCAACGATACATCAACACTATCACGGTCCCGTTTTTTATCAATCTCGTAGCACAATTCAATTGCGGTCTTCAAATCACCCTTCTCACGCAGGAAGGGAACAAGGATAGAGTAAGTGTTTTTATGAAGGTCATGATCAGAATTTGTAATCTCACAAACAAACTTCTTGACCTTATCCAAATTACCGTCATTTACAAAACCTTTCATGAGAAAATTGATCACAACATTCGTGCAAAAGAGGTCAAGCATCACACCCACCTTCTCCATTTCTGTAAGAAACTCAACAATTTCACCAGCTTTCTTCTTCCTGACCAACCCCACCAACTTAGAACAATAACTCCAGGCGTCAGGAGTAACATTCTTAGCACCCATTTGCCCCCACACTTTCTCACCATCCTCAAAACTACCCTTTGAGTACAACCCATGAAGCAAAGTGTTAAAAGTAATGGAATCAGGATTCACACCCTTCTCCTCCATCTCCTTAAGAACCGACAGTGCCGAATCAAAGGAACCCTTTTTACGAAAAGCCTTAATGAAAGTGTTGTACGACACCAAATCAGGCTCAATTGAGAGCTGAGTGGGGAGGGTCTTGAAAAGCTCCTCCACGACGTTGAACTTCCTGGAGTGGAGGTATACGTCCAAGAGGGCATTGAAAGAGAGTACGGTGCGGTTGCACTTTCGCTGGGGCATTTCATCGAACACCATGCGGGCGTGTTTGACCATGCCAGATTTGCCATAAAGGGATATTAGGCGCACAGAGAAATCCTCGTTGGAAATGTCGGAATATTGTTTTTGGTGTTCGAGGATGTCGCTAACCCACCGAAAGCGCTTGGCACCGGCGAGACGCCGCACTGTCTCCTCGTAAATGTCGGTATTTTTGCGGAACAGGTCAATGTCGGAAGCTTTCTTGAACTTCTCCACCAACCTCTTTAACTTTACTTCTTTGTATAAATCCTCCGCAATAGACTTGATGCTCACTGTTTCTGGTTCTGCGGCAATGCAAGAAGCACGAAGAAGAATGCGATACATTTTGGGATAAGCACTGAAGAAAAAAAAAGGTCTGGTGCTCCTACCACTGACAACCCTACTTAATGTTTTAAAGTTGGGCTGGGAGAAGATTCGGCCAAACATTTTGGAGGATCTGTTTTAGGTTTTTCCTTGTGCACCTCAAAATTCTTGAGCATCTCCTCTTTTTAGAATACATTAAGGAATGGGGTGTCCTAGAATTTTATAGGTAGTAAATCCTCTGTTTTAGCTTCCTATGATTGTGAACAATTAAAAAGATTTTGTTTTTATGGCCTTTTTTTTTCTTGCATCCATAATTTTGCTTTATGGACATTGTATATAGTAAACTAGTTAATATAATGCATGAACTTAAAAGATTTTTTAAATGACCACAGGAGGAATGGTTACTCTCGGGAGTTCTTTTTAGTTTGTTACATTTTTGGAGAAATGATAATGAAGAAAGGATTGTTGAAAGTATGAGAGGAGTGTTGGAGAGAAGAGGAAAAAGGAATTGTGGTTGAGAATAAGGTGTGAGAGGAGTTGTAGTTGAGTTAAATAAGGAGAGTGGATTATATGTTTTCGGGTTTTTTAGATGGAAAAGGAAATTAGTAAAATCTTTGCGTAGGGTACATTCCAGAAGGGGTTTATTTTGTTGTATGGATATATATGTATATGTTGGGTGTGGGTTCTATAGGAAGGAAAAAGGGAAGAAGGTATTATTTATCATTATAAATGGGATTGCGAGAAATTGACTACAAGGATGAAAAAATAAACTTTTAAAAGTTTCAAACCGAATAAGTATTTTAATAAACTCATATGCTACTAACACTCGTAAACCATAAAATGATGATTATTTATTTTTATATTTAAAATACAACATTTGTATATGATTATATTGGTTAGACTTAAATAAAATTGAATGGGCATGTTTATTTTAAAGATAAAAGTATTAGAGTAATTTCAACAAGAATTGGTTTCCAAAGATAAATTAGTTTTGGTTGTCTTTCAATGTTGAGTTCTAATTTTATTAAAAACAAAAATGTTTTTAAATTTTATAATTATTGTACTATATGATCGTTCGGTCAACCATAAATTGAATAGTTAACTATTAAGCTAGTGATAAATTGCAAGCTCGAATGATCAATCAAACGCCTCAACTACAAGTTGTTAAACTCGGACAGTTAGCTAATAGATCGAATGGTCTGAGCAGAACAATAAGACAACCCGGGTGGTGGGTTATTTGACAAACCGGGCGATAGTTCATCATTAGACCCAATTGTTTGAACAATACCAAAGTAGATCAACTTTAAAACCGATTAACTAAAGGTTAAAGTATGATTATTTATGTGTTGGTCGTAATGAGACCAACCTTAATCAAAAGTCCATCACAAAATCAATAAATAAAGTTTGAGATAAGAAATTAAGTTACACATTAATTACAACATTCATTACTATATGTCTAAATTGATCTTACTTTGACATCAGTGTTGGATCTATCGAGGACGATGTTAATTGGGGAGATACAACATCAATGAGACTTGAGCCCAACCACATCAGGGATTGAAACCACTATTTACCTAAAACCTTAAGATAACGAGTTAATGGATCTTCAACCTTATATGGTGCTCTACTTTTTCATTTCTACCCAATGCGAGACTTAGAATCACACTTGGAATTTTAATAATCTCCCCTTCAAGAGTGTGTCTCATCCACCTTGGTACACTCCCACTCCAACGGAAGCATTCAAGTATCCCTTTTTGTACCGTCGTTCATCTTAACGGGACATGTTTACCTGGAATCCTTTACCAAGAAGACTTTCGATACAAGCATCATTGTACTCATCTGAACCTAACATGACTATAATACCAATTGTTGGGTATATCGAGGAGGATGTTAACTAGGGAGATAACATCAATGAGACCTAAGTCCAACCACATAAGGGATTGACATCCCTCTCTGCCCAAAAACTTAAGGCAATGGGTTAATGGATCTTCAACTTTATATGGTGTTGTACTTTCTCATTTCTACTTAATGTGGGAATTAGACTCATGCTTGAAATTCTAACAATTAGAGTACCTTTTGCACCATCCACACAGTTTGAACACACGGAAGATCCTTCATTGAATGAAATTTTGACTTTGGACGACACATAAAAAATCGGACAGTTGACTTAACCCACACCAAAACAATTATAGTTTTACTTCTTTAGTGATTTTTAGGTTTCATATGGGAATTGTTGTGAGTACATAAGATATATCCATGTATGGTTGTTAGGTATTGTTAGGTTGAATGCAAGAGTAGCAGGCCAGGTACTTCAATCAATGTTATGGGTTAGGTTTTTCTTATCCGTCGTCTTAAAGCATGCGTGTAGTGTTTAGTATGAATGATAAGCGATTGTACTTGTTGTTTTTGCATGAATCAATGGTTTTATGATGCTTGTCGTGTTTTCTAATTAATTTTTAATAGGCCCAGGTGCATGATCAATTGTTTGAAGTCGTTGCGAAAGTGTAATATATACATATCCTAGTAATTATTCACATTGCTTAGGTTAAAATTGGTGTTGCATATGATGTCAAGCTTTTGGGAAGGGTTATGGAGTCAGGTTAGGCGTGCTTAACTTCTTTGCAAAAGGGACTGGTCATTAAGATGCTTAGGTGTGTTGATATCTATTTGATGGCCGAGTGTGTTGGTATCATGGTATTGGGAGCGAAAACTAGTGAGTTTAGACTCAAAATCTATAGGGTAGATGTGCAGGGTATGCGTTGTGCTTGAAGTATATTAGTGTTATCTTAAGTGGTTTATCAAATCTAGGCCAAGATGGATTTAATGTAACAATAACACGAGTAAATTAGGTAATGGTTTAGTTTATGGTGTTTGGATAATATTGAATCAGGTTTAAAGATGGAAATTACCAATCTAGTGGTTGTAGCATGGCACAATGATTTAGTAGGGAACATTATTAGCTATTGTCATTCGATGATGAGTTATATAGTGGATTAATGTCAAGTGGGTGGAGTAGAGCCTGGGTTAGGATAGTTCTATGGAGTAGAAATTGTTGCAATAGAGTTTGGGATGTGTCAAGGAGTTTAAGAGCTTAATGTGGTTCATAATGTGTGTTTATAAAGCTTGTTGCATGAAATTGAACCTTATGTAAGCTTTGATTATGCATATGTGATCAAACCATGTTGTTTCATATGTGACAAGTGGTTTTCAGTGTTTTTAGTCATTGTTGGGCTATCTAGCTATGTTGACCAGGTTGTTCGAGCTATCCAGGTTCTAGGGCACCGGGTTGTGATGGTCTAGCTAGGTCGGTCGGGCTAGGGTGGCCAGGTTGGGTTGGCTGGGTTGTGTGTGGTTGGGCTGGCCGAGCTATAGGGTGGCCGACCAAGGGCGACCAAGCTGTTTTGTCTAAATTATTTAGGATTTCGATTTCAAGGTTATAAAGCTCATTTTTAGGTGAGTTTGAGTTTGGTCTAGGGGTTTTTGACCCTAACTAAGCTATTGGTGATGTTGGTCGAGCTGCTTGAGGTATTGGTCGAGCTATTTATGGGTTGGTTGGGCTATTAGTGCCTGTTGTGAGCAGCAATGGAGTTTTTACTCATGGGTCCTTGAGGAGTAGGGGAGATAAGTCTAAAAATACAGTGGAGGATGACTCGAACGATCCTATTTTGGTGAACACATGTCTTGTTTTGGTGAACAGGTTTTGTACGATAGAGTATGGGAGAACAACACGTGTTTTGGAATTTCTTGGTTGTGGCACATTGTAGGAGTGACTTATATTCGAGATGGTGTGTCATGTTGATAGTATTATTATGATGACTAATTCTTGTTAATGTTAATTATTTGGATGGTTATTCTAGTAGCCTACCCTTATTGTTTGTATGTGTTGTGATGATCGTATAACTCTTGTTGTTATACAAGTGCAAATGTTCTTAGAGATGTTCAAGCTGATAAATAGAGCAGTGAATAAAGCGACGAGATATTTGGCAATGCTTGGGAATTTTTATAGTTTATGTTTATGAAAAGTTTTGGTTAATTTTGATGTAATGATTTCAGATTAATATTTGGAAGTTTTCCACATTGGAATAAGTTTTTGTTTAGTTATTGTCAAATGAATTAAAGTTTTTATTACTTTTGTTTTACCGAAATTTGTCAATTTTTTTTTTTAATTTCTGCAACTAACAATGTTTGATATTTTACTTGAGACATCTTGAAAGGAGGTGTTACAAATAGTACCAAAGTATATCATCAACACTAAAATTGATTAAGTAAAGGTTAGAGGATGATTATTTATATTTGAACCATAATTAGACCAACCTTAATCAAACCAACCTTAATTAAAAGCTTACCACAAAATCTATAAATAAAGGTTTAAGGTAAGAATATAAGTTATGCATTAATTACAACATGCATTGTTATCTATCTAAACTAATTTGACTTTAACATCAAAATATCTTCTATAGATACCATCAAAACAATTTAAACGTACAAAAAATCCCTCACTGAACAAAACTTTGATTTTGGACTACACATCGAAAATTGGACAATTGACCTTAACCCCTTATCGAAACAATTATAGTTTTACTAGTGATTTTCAGATTTCATAATCTTTGATGACAAGAAGATCGAAGTAAGTAATTTAACATTGCTATTTTCCGAAAATTAATATTAATTGGATGTCAAAATATAATCAACAGAAAACTATATTATTTTATCAATTTTAATTACATGGTCATTATTTTAATATTTATTGGGATCGCTATTATTACTATAGAGCATTATTAATATGTTGATGTATAAGCCCTTACCTTTGAACTTTGAATCCATATTGATTTAAGAGGGATAAACTTGTATTTCTAACCACTATACAGTTTAGAAAACCGAATTAATTCAAGTTGAAAAAAGATTATTGTAATTTTCAAGTCAATCATAATATTTATGTTGATGGAATCTTATTTATGCATCTAAATTTGGGACCCTAGGCCAGAATTAGATACAGGTTCAGTTAAAATTTGTGCTCATTTTACATCATATTGTTTTGTGGATTTCATCAGAATCTATATATATATATATATATATATATATATATATATTTATTTATTTATTTTTATTTTATTTTATTTTTTTTTTTTGACCAAAAAATGTACATGTAATTAATAATAGAGGTACTTGAAGAGCAGATGAAGACAAGAAGAAGATGAACACAAGTTGGGAGCCATATATAGTTTGAGGTACATTGAAATTAAGATTGGATTGATGCTGACCATTACTTCAATAACCAGCAGCCACCATGCCCACTTGGCAACTCTTTATCTGCCGCCAAAGCAGAAGTTTTTTCCACTTTTCACATGCACACACAATTGACCAACAACATCGAAAGGGACTATTAAACTATTTACGTTGGATTCAACATGGTGGTGCAGAGAAGAGAAAACAACACGGGTTTCACTTTCCTATACCTTGTTCCACTTGCACTGTTTCATGACTGAGTTGCCTTGTTAATTTCTCAGAAGTCATGCATGTCACTCTAGCTCTTCTTAAAACCTATATTAGATTCAGCGAAAGCGCCTTTTGCTGCAATCATTTTGAATGAAGATGATGACCTCCTGCTTCCATATCATTCTTTCACAATAACCAAGTTTCTTGAAACTACCAACCTGATGCATAGGGTTTGTATGAATGATGCATGAATAAATATGAATAAAGAAAGAAATTCTTTTAAAAATGGTTTTACTTAACATTGTTTGTAGGACTCCGCAAAATCTTAAGTGGAGTTCTGTCTTTTGGTTCTCGGAAAAGGTTTGTTCTATACTTTTGTTTAATCACAATATTATCATGCAGTTATTATACCTTTGGATAATAATATTTAGATAATATTTTTTTGACAACATTTAAACATTGATTACGTGTCAATCTGTGATTGGTCCAAAATTACTCCACAATAGTGTTTATGATGATTATAATTATTGATTGTGGAATAATTTTGGACCAATCACATACTGACACGTAATCAATGTTTAAATGTTGTCAAAAAAATATTGTCTAAATATCATTATCCTATACCTTTTTATAATAATAAAGAAAGAGCTAGAAAAATAATTAAATTATTGAAAACTAGTAAAGGTATTGCATTATATTAAATGTCGATTTATATTTATACACATGTTAGATAAATTTTCAAATATTGATTCAAGTAATTTCTCTGAATTAAAATTCAATTGAAATCAAAGTACTTTTTATTAGGAAAAAATATAATTATATAAGCTTAAACGTATAAATTGTTTCCGATAATAGAATAATTTAAAAATAATTAAGTACGAAAACATCTAAGCACGAAACACACACACACATATATATATATATATATATATATATATATATTTTTTTTTTTGATACAATTAATATCTTAACATTTGTTTAAATATCCGTTCTTAAAAAAGTATGGGTCAAACAAACTATAATGTGATGATGATAAAAAAAATACTAACAATAGACAAAAATAAAAATTTATGTTAATAAAAAAAATTACATACTCTTCTCTTGTTCCAAACAGAAAAATAAATACTAAAAAAACAAATATTTTCTTTTGAAATTTTCTCCCCAATATAATATAAAAAAAAGGAGCAGAATGTGATCTTTAACTAAGGAAGCATGGTGCTTTTATATAAGAATCAACCATGTTTTCCATAGAAGTTCACCAATGTGGGACTTCTTTTCTTCACAATCTTTCATTAAAAGATTTTGATTAAACTAATCAAATCTTCATACTATACTTTGTCATTCATATTGTTTATTTTTCAAATATTCTTCATCCGAATTTGTCATGAACCTATTAATTGCTCTCACCACTTGTGTAATGTATGATTTTATACACATCATAATTCATAAAGGTACCCATCGATGCACATGATAATCAAGACACGTTCATCCTTTCCGCTTCAATGTTAGGACTTATACTTAAGGATAACATACAATTGATAGAAAATAAGATAAAAATTGACTTACAATTTTACATGTTAAAGTGCCATAAGATCTTTAGTAAGTACTTCTTCTGAGAAAGTTAAATCTTCTTATCTTTTCAGTCTTAATGAATCTGCATCCCTAAACTCTTGTTTGTCGATCTCGAATCCTTCTTATCAAGCTCCTTAGCTAACACTACAAGAAAAATTGAATTTACATACGGAAATTTATATACGGATAATAATCCGTATATAAAGTAGATATTTTATACGGAAGTTATGTACGGATTTGGAAAAAGACGTTATATACGGATATTTTATACGGATTTTTATATACGAATTTTCCACATATAAATTTCGTATATAAGGTTGGTGCGGAGTGGCGGGAAAATTACCCAAGGATACAAGCCGTATATAAATTGTATTATCTGTATTTACTTGGAACCAAGTGTTATCTGCGGATGTTATATACGGAACTGGAAATAATTATTTTAAAAAAATGTATT
Source organism: Vigna reflexopilosa (assembly GCA_027742785.1). Taxonomy (NCBI): domain Eukaryota; kingdom Viridiplantae; phylum Streptophyta; class Magnoliopsida; order Fabales; family Fabaceae; genus Vigna; species Vigna reflexopilosa. The sequence continues at coordinate 10,184,100 of CM050911.1, read as the reverse complement.
TCTTATGGTAGACAGGCTGGATCTGATTTATGAACCTCGAGCTGTCATCTCTTTCTCGAACCCTAGGTTTCTTCTCACGCGAACCATCTTACTTTCCTTTCTCTTTCGAGCCATCTTCGGTGTGGGTGTTGCTCCCTCGAGCCCTCTTTGGTATACCCTCTTTGCTCTTCTTTTTAGTTCTTCCTCGTCTCTCTCTGGAATTATGACCTTCATCAATTTGGGTGCAGTGTTTGGGGCTCATTGTTCGGTGCGGTGCCCTAATTGGGGCTGAGTATCTTAATCTGGTAAGTAAACCAAACCCTAATGCTTAGTAAATTTGGTTCTTCTTTGGCCATTCTTGTCATCAAGCGATTCTTCTCATTAATCACAGGCATTCTCCTTCATCATCTGGAACCATCATCTTCGTTCGTCGTGGTGTTCCAGTCGTGGTGTCGTTGTCGCTATGTGGTAATCGTGTTCTCCGTCAACCCCTTCCTGATCTTCCAGTTGTAGAGGAACCCTACGACTACTGTTCTCGCACTCTAATTTTGGGCCGCCGTCATTCAGTCTTAGTGAGTCTGTGGTGAGTCCAATTTGTTCTTTCACTGTTTAATTGGTGATTGTTGTGGTAAGTAAATTTTGTTCATTCCTAAGTAATTTAATTTGTAAAATGAGAAAATCCTAAACCCTTTTGTTCTTTGGTATTTTGGGCACAAACTGGGGTGTGGTTTGGTTCGTCTGTTGTGGAATACATTGGTGCATTGTTAGGACATTGAGTGTACATTCAGACGCGTGTTAAGGTATGTTTAGTCATTCTTTAAGGACTACAACATATAGTATATATTATTAATTATATATATATATATATATATATATAATTATATATATATATATGTCTTTTATGGTTTTCTCTGGTGGAATTTTGTGTGATATAGGACTCCAAATATTCGAAGGGTAAGACAATTGGAAGAAGCTTTTGGAATTAAAAAGGAAATCACCACAAAGGGTAAGTAGTTATCATGTTTTGTTTAATGAGTAAATAACTATTCTATTTAGTTTAATGGTTTTGATATGATTACCGTTATACTGTCCCAAATTACAGTGTGTTGTTATTAGCATCAACTTAAAAATACAATAACCAAGAGAAGAAAAAAATGAAGGAACTTTGTGAGGGCATGTTTAAATTGTTGTAGACTCTCGCATAGAAAGGGTTAAAAGAATTTGTCTAGCCAAACCTGTGCAATGTGATTTGGTTGTAAATATAATCAAAGAGGTGAAGAAAATGTCATTTTTCCTACATAAGTTCTAAGGGCCTAGAAGTGAAAGACCATAGGCAACAGGAAGTGACAAGAGCTTCTTGACTTTTCCTACATAAGCCCTTTTTGTGAAGTTATTATAGTCACTGGCTTCAATAGAATCTAATATTTGCCTATATAACAACAGTGATGCCCGCACTGGGCACCTGCTAGTAGGGTTTAACTCTGCAACTCCTTTCTCTACCTCATCAAAAAACATCCTTGCTCTCTTTATCTGTCTATGGAAAACATCCTTGCTAGTAGGGTATAACTATGCCTTCAATTTCTAGATTTGAGCTTTGATGGGACCTTGTTAAACTACCTTTTAATCGCCTAAGGCAGAACAAAGAACTGGTCCCCACTAATGTAGCATAGGGCAACCAGAATATCAATCCTAGGACTTAGCTAATTAAGATTAAATTGTATTGTTAATTCTCGTTTTTATTCTACTAATTATTTACTTACTAACTACTAAACAGGCAGGGACATTTAAAATGAATGAAACTAAAATAAAAGAATTGAAAACTAGTCTAAACTAAAATCTAATTAAAATAATAGAGAAATTGAAATGTAACAAAAGAAAAGAAAATAATAGTATCCAAAACAGAAATAAAACCTACATCCTACAAATGAAACAGAACATATATGATACAATATAAACAAAAATCAAATAAAAAATAAGGAAAGAAATATTTGAAACATCAATGAGTGACAGAAACAAATCCTAAATCTGAAAGAATCATTAACAGTAAAAAATTATTCCTAAACTAAGCATCAAATTTGAATTAAAATGCAAAACATAAAACTAATGAATCATCAAATCCTACTCTAAACAGAGGTAACCAATAACAAACATGCCAATATTATCAAATGAAACTGAAATCAACGAGCAAACACCTAAACTAATGAGTAGAAACAGATTGATTGATTGGAATCATGAATCAGAGTATAAATTGCTAAATTTAGTGCAGAAAGCAGTCTTTTACCACTCAGGAAGACATCCTGGATAGTCATACCCACTGTGTGGTATTTAAGTTCCAAACAGAACCTAGATTGGGTAAATATCCACTTACTATACCAAATCAAAGCAAATTTAATTCATAATTCATGTTTCTAATCATTACCAGATGCAAAACCTAATCTAAATGCAATTGAAACATGTAATATACTCTAAACATACAAAACGCCAATCAAAATGAAATAACAGAAACTAAACATGATTTATAATATTTTTTCTTCATTAGACTCATCTCCAAACTTGAGAAGACATCTCGGTGAGTCATGCTCACTGTGGAGTCATGTAATTCCCTAAGGAATTCATTATGTGGAGTCACAGAGTCTAAATCAAATTTTATACAAAACCAAATAATTGACAGGAGCTAAAATCAATATTTTTTTCTTCGTTGAACTCACTCTGACTCGAGAAGACATCTCGATTATGTACGCCCGCCTCGGGGTCGTCTAATTCAAAAAAGGAATTACAACATGCAGAGTTATGAGTTCAACTCGATTTTGAATCAAAACACACAAGAAACACAGAAATATTGAAGAAACACAACCAAATCAACAAAATCAATAATCACATAAAACAATGAACACATCAAAGACAAAGAACATTTTATTAACATGAAACGAGAATTACAGTACCGAACAACGCATAATCAGAGCCACCACGGGCTGTCACCACCGTGAGTGTGCGCTCCAAAAGCAAGGAAAATGAAAACCCTAACTATCTAAAACTGTAAAAAAAAATGGAAAAATGTCTCTTGAAAGTGTCTCCGTGAAAAATCTATTTACATGGCAGAAGCACCCTTTTTATAGGGTCTGAAGAAAACGAAATAAAGAAAATGAAAAGGAGAGAAGAAACTTGCTTTACACGCTGTTGAGCTTTATCCGACGACTCTCTTTTGCTTTCTGTCCATAGCCCTCCGATCAACTTGAACGGGCAGCTCTTCCGGTCACGTGTGCAGCTTCGGTTAGCTTCTCCAGGCAGGATCACGAGCTTGGCATCATCACGAGCTATAGAGCTCGAACCTTCTCTTCTCCTCACTTGAGCCCTAGCACGTGGCCTTTCTCCCGCGCTGGATTGAAGAGTGTTTTCTCTAATTGATGCCCCGATCCAAATAAACGTGTAAGGTGAAGACCCCGCAGTTGTTGCCAATATGCTCCAAGACGACATCGTTGCACTAAAGTGCTGCCCAAGTCCAGCTGATTTCCTCCAATTGCAAAGCCCAATTCAGCCCAAAGCGTTTCCATTCCAGCGCATTTTCAAAGTGTATTCCAGCAGCAGTGCAGCAAACAAAAATGAGTGTTTCATCCTATACCAGCATCAACGACCCAATTTTGCACTTCAATCAGCAACGACATTAAAATTGCATTGCAACATATCCTTTCATTAAGTTGTTAGCCCAATCCAGCGGCCCAAAGCTTCATTCAGTCATCAACAACCAGATTTCTTCCAGTCCAGCCAGCGTTTAACTAGTGGCCCAAATCTACACACAAAAATTCAATCAACAATTAAAACAAAAGTAAGGAAAATTTTACAATTAAAGAAAAATTAAGCCTAATAAAGAAAAACAATTTTTTTATTAAAATATTTTCTCTAAAAAAAATACTAATATCCTAATTATTTACAAACACTAAAAATTACTTCTAAAAATCTAATTTTAACTAAAACTTTACAAATCTACAAATTTAAAGAAAAATCCTAAAACTATCCTAATTCTAGAGAATTAAAGACTAAAATACACTAACAAGGACTTCTAGACACAAAGAAAGATACAAAGATGGAGAGTTATCAGACCTACCTTCAACATGTCATTAACATACAACAACAAGATAATAAAATTATCCTTACCAAAACCTATTGCAATAAGTACAATGGTCTGAATTTAATTGTAACCAAGGTCAATGAAGGAATCAAATTTTGTTGTACGAACACTTGGACATCTGCTTTAAATTGTACAAAGATTTGTTCAACATGTAAATCAAGTTTTCTTGTTTTACAAGCCTTTTACTAACAGTAACCTTGTGAGCAGTGGGACCTCACAAGCCATACCCTTTCACATTGTTAACATAACTTAAGCACTTAAATTCTTTTTCCAGTTTCAAGCTTTACTTGTGCTTTAGATTTCTTGAATACTAGTAACACATTTGAGTTCCTCTTAATGAGGTACACCCTTAATCTCTTAGAATAATCATCAATTGGCAGAAAATACTTTGCTCCTCCTAGGGATAATGCCAGTGATTCCCTCACATAAGAATGATACAAGTGTAATATGTGTTTACTCTAGCTAGTGCTTCTAGCAAAGTTCAATATATGTTGCTTGTTTATCACACAATGCTTGCAAAAAGGTAAATTAACCTCTTTGAGTCCATGTAGGACATGATGTTCAACAAGGATTTTTGCAGACCTTGCTCTGACATATGTCCAAGTCGATGATGCCACATCATTGCTTTTTCTTAACTTGTCAATGTAGTTGTTGCATTTGTCTTTTGCAATTGTTGCATTTTTCTCTTGCAACGTATCTCCCAAAAGCACATATAAATTTTGCATTATCTTCTATGCTTTCATCAATACCAGATTTCCTCTTACCACCTTTAACATTCCATATTCAGTGTGAATTTTACACCCAGGTCACCTAATTGCTTAATAAACAATAAAGTCACTCACATGTCATACCCCTTGAACTATGAAAACAATATCGACATACAATTTTATTTTGACAGTACCTACTTAAATAATCTCTAAGGCATGACTATTCCCCATGAATACGAATCTACCTAAGATAGGTTCATAAGTTTAAAACCAATCCTAGTTTGGGGTCATGTGCCAAGTTATATCAAAATTCACTATCCACCTATCATGTAGGTGTCTTCCACCATTATAGCTAATTACTTTTTTGCTCACTAGATCATCTTCGTCCTTCGAGGTACTTACAACACAACCTTGTGTGGTTGAGGTTTCAGAGTTCTTTCCTCCATTTTTCCAATGTCAACAATCTTTCTTGACATGCCCTCTCTTAACACAATGATAACATTTGAGATGCTTTTTACTTTGAGACATCAATCTATCATGAATCTAACTCCCATTAGATCCATATTTTGTTTATTGATAACGGTAATTCTTACCATTATCTATGGTACAATTTTCTTACCAAATCGACTCCCTTAAAGCTTGAAACATGCTTAATCCTCTCTTTAATCTAATTTTGTGAATAACTTCAGCTTAGGTTACACACACTAGTTTCATCACTAATTCTCTCAAATTTTGTAGGAACTTTGGATACTTTGGAAGGAAATCGAAACTATCAAGAGTTGGGAGCTAAGGAAAAGCTTAAAAGATGAAGTTTTGAAGAAGTGAATAGTAAAAAACGAAAAAAAAAATAATAAAAAAAATAATAATGAGAGGATAAGAATCTCTGAGTTAAGGAAGGATAAGATTTGCAAGTGGTTTTGCAAGTGGTGATTAAAATATTAATAAAATAATATTAAAATAATAAATAATATTAAAAAATAATTTGAATAGTAAAATTTTTGGACTATAAATAGCCATGGGAGGGAAGCTTATTTTGCACAAAAGGGAGGAAGAATCAAGTGAGAAATAAAAAAAAATAGAGAAGAAAAGAGTTGGGAAGAAAATTTTAGAAGAGCAGAGGTTCTGAAGAATTTTCGGGAGAACAACCTCTGAGTAGAAAACTAAGTCTAGAGAAGAGGTAAGGGAAGCTAACCTTTCCATGTTTTTAAGTTAATACTATTGTATTACTATTCATGTTTTGAATTATTGTGTATATCTATGTGTTGGTTATATGACTGTTCAAGCATTAAATTTATGTGTTATTATTGATGTAAAACTATGTTGTTATTTTGAATCTGAAAATGAGAAATTTATTAAAAACTAGTTGAGGAACACTTTGACTAAGGAAAGACTTGGTACTTAAGTTGTCCATTGTGACGCACCTCTCTTTCCTAGAAGTCTACTCGATGTGTTTTTAACTAATTCTTATCAAACAGATTATGTGCAGTTAAATTGTTTTGTGATATATTCAATTTGTATGATTTTTGGGGATACATGGATTTTTTTTCCTATTTATGTCTTTTGTTTATTTTTATTATTATTTTCATTTATTTATTTTTTATTTATTTTTTTATTTTATTTTTCTCACTTTTCTGTTTTAAATATCTATCTACGTTTTTTAAATATATGAATATTAGAAAAATAATAAAAATATTTTAAAGGTTTAAGCATGTGTGTGATCGCACGCATCGTCCTCGTGCTAAGACCTTACCTCCTTTTTTATATAAAAAATGCCAAAAAAATCATAAAATCTTCAAAATAAAAATATCAAATTTTTTTTCAAATCAATTTCTTATTCGCCAGAACTATGTGATCCTTGATTCTCAATCAAAAGTGGTGATACGTAGGAGCAAGGCCAGTCTTTGTCAGGTTCACTTTCACAAAAATCCAAATTTATCCATAATCAATTTCTTAACAAATTTTCCAATCAATTTTCCAAAACAAATTTCACACGCAATCATCAAAACATAATTGATAGAACTACGTAACCCTGATTTCTCAGTCTGACTGAGGATACGTAGGAGCAAGGTCAATCCTTGTCGGGCACAAAAAACACAAAAAAATATATTTTGTTTTCTTTAGAGTTTTATTTTATTTTTCTTTTTAGGGGAAGTTAAACATTTTTTAAAACCACATTTTATTCGCGTATTTAATTAAAGGTACTGCCTTCGGGCAGGCGTGTAGGGTGCTAATACCTTCCCTACACGTAACCGACTCCCGAAACTAGAGTCTGGTTTTTCATAAACCGCCTTATCCTTTTTATGGTTTTTCCGTAGTTTTCCAGAATAAACTATGGTGGCGACTCCAAAATCTCTTTTTTCAAAAAATTACGTCTTCTTTTTTTTGGATCGTCGTCCCGTCGCGATTTTCGGTTGCGACACTCTCTTTAATCTAACTTTGTGAATAACTTCAGCTTAGGTTACACACACTAGTTTCATAACTAATTCCCTCAAATTTTGTAGGAACTTTGGATGCTTTGGAAGGAAATCGAAACTATCAAGAGTTGGGAGCCAAGGAAAAGCTTAAAAGATGAAGTTTTGAAGACGTTTTCTGCAAAAGTACCGCCTGGGCGCCCCTAGAGGGCGCTGGGCGCCCTTCTTCTCGCACTTTCTCCATAATTTTGGCGCCTGGGCGCCCCTGGATTATGTTGGGTGCCCTTTGCTTCGCTGTTGGAGCTTTAATTGTGGCGCTCGGGCGCCCCAGGAAAGGGCGCTGGGCGCGACTTTTTGCTGATGTGGCACCCTAACCCTATAAAAGGCACACAGTTTACGAGGGTTGCATCTTCTTGGTGGCTGAAGCTCAGAAACGCGATTTTGGACCTCTTGGAGTTGGTTTTGACTGTGGGAGCTCTCCTTTCCTTCCCATTGGGTCTCCTTCTTCCCCATTTTTCTTCCATTGTAAGCTCAAGCTCTCCATGACTATGGAGAGCTAAGTTCTTTATGTTGGGAATGATGTAAAATGTAAAACTCACATGTAAATGCACTTGGTTTAAATGAAAATATGCTTCTTTCATTACTTGCTAGTGTTTATGTTCTTTACTTAATGCTTGTTATGACTTGATCAACCATAGCACGATTCTAGGGTTTGCTTAATATTGGAAAATATTGGGTGAACCTTGAACTGAATTAAACACCTAAGGGAAATAGTGTCTAGGGATAGACCTAGGACCTTTGGTTGTCGTAAAATTATTTTCTTAATGCGAATGAACTTGTTAGGTTGCCAAGGGATTGGGATCTAATAAGTGAATCTAGACTTTCTCACCGAGGGATTGGCTTTAAGTAACTTAGTAGGTTGACAAGAGCAATTTAATGAAGAAGACTGGTTTAGTGCATTCGCATGAGAGCATAATGTTGACTCACTGGAAGGCGTACCAGATCGTTCCAAGTAATATAATCGGTAAAACCCAATATCGTTCTTCCCAAGAGACTCGAAAGGCCTTATCGTTCGTGTGAATTAAAATCGTAAGACTTGTAGAGAAAAATTAATTGTTGCGGATGCAAGAACACAAAATAAACATGCAATGCGTTTGATTCAATTGACAAAAAGACTATGGATGAATGGAGTTGTTGGGGGTTTACAATTTCATCTTATCCGCCCACTCTTATCTACTCCTCTTGTTTAAATTGCTTTGTTATCTAATCGTTATACAAACTTTCTTGGCCTACCCTTAGCCCGATCCCTCGGCGAAAAGAGCCTATTACTAATTACCGGCTTTCTATCCCTAGCCTCCCCTAGTAACTAGCAATGCATTACCGAACAGAAGCGAAAACAATTGATCGTCCTACCTCCCTATCCCTAGGTGGTATTTCATTAGTCAAGGAATTTCTCACCAGTTCATGACATTACTGTACGTTCCCGTATCAATAGAGACAAACAACAGTTATCGAATGAGTTAAACGATAAAAGCCTTAAGCGCAGATGAGAACCTAACAATTGATAATCCACGCCAGGGTGCCACTCCTCGCATCTGGCCGCCCAGCGTTGTATTTTTGCCGCTGGGCGGTTCCTAGACTCTTCTTTTCTTGGTTTTCTTCCTCTGTCCTGAGTCTAAGACCTTCATCTCCAACTCCATTCTTCACTTCCATCAAAATTGCTACAAAACAATGCAAAACAAGCATAATATCGCTAAAACTAGCTTTTGACTCTCGACTGACTCATTTATTGAGTTTTGTTTGATTCCAAGCTCATTCTAAGCAATAAAGGGAGTAATTTGGTCTAAAATAACATATGAAAATAACGGTTTTTCAACCGTTATCACAACCCCAAACTTAGAAATTTGCTTGACCTCAAGCAAACAAAACAAAACAAAACTATAAACAAAACAAAACTTGGCTTTCTACTATTTCATCCAATGGTTCAACATTCCTAAAGTACATGATGAGAACTACTCAATTTTAGATCGTCAGTGATAATCAAATCAAGATGCATGCATGCTTTCAATTCAGTTATCTCACACATTCCTCAACAGATGTTACATATTATGAATGACCAATCCACTAAGCAAAGATGCAATCATGAAATTTAGAAATTCTCACCAAGCAATTGTTTCACTCAATCACTCAAGTGTTTAGGGTGGCATTCCAACTCTTCATTATTCACAAGTCACATGAAATAAAATTGCCTTTCATCTCAAAAAATCAAAATCATTACATGCAAATGCCATCAAAAGGACTTTTCCAAGGCTTGTAATGAGGTTGGGCTATCAAGAAAAATTGGTTTTTCTGGATCACAAAATCTTTGAATCAAGAGAGCTCATTTATCATTCAAGGTTCAAGTTCAACTCTCTTTCTTAACCAATCTCACTTGTCCCCAACTTCTTCCCTTTTTCTTTTATTTTTACATTAAGCTCACCTTTCATGATTTTTCTTTTTCTCATGTATTTTTCATTCTCAACACTTAAGCTCAATGCCTTTCTTTTTGCCATTCAAACTTTTCCCACAACCCCAAACTTGAACCTTGAATGTACTTACAGTCATTAACCCAATTCAAAGTAAATAGTTTCAGCACAAGGGTTTTCATTCTGTTTAGGGCCAAGGTTCAAAAAGGGTATAAAATTTCAAGCAATTTGGGTAAAAATTTGGCTAAGTAAGGGCTTCCAAAAATGGCCTTGATCATATGACATATACATGCAATTCAATCAATCATCAAGACTTAGGCAATATCATTCATGCTTTCCTGTGAATAAATTCATATAACAATAAAACTCTGGAGCTCAATACCTCACATAACATGCTTTCTCACACACATTCATTCATACACCCTGCTTAGCATCATAACCACAATCATAACTCATCACACATCTGTTTCACCAAATATCCACATGCAACGCAACTCAATCATCATTCACATCAGATCATCATCAAATAAGCTCATCATGCAAATTATTCAGTCAACCATCTTCAAAAAAGTATTCAAGCCAAGCATACACACTGAAAATAAAATGTAACCTATTCTAAGAATTTAAAATGCAAAAGTGAAAGAGAGAATCTAGGTTGCCTCCTAGTACCGCTTGTTTAACGTCACGAGCCTGACCCAAACCTGTTTAGCACTTGTCAGTAAGTGCAGATCCTTCCAACACCCATCAGTAGGTGTACCTTCCGGGTATCCTTCAGTGGATACCAAAATTAGCATCCCTCAGTAGATGCTACCCAAAAATTGTTCAAGAATTCAAAATTTACATGTTCAACAAAAATTAAAATAAATAAAATGTTTTAAAATACAAAATGTGCTTCCCAGCAAATCAACTCTTCTTCTTCACGTTGGGATCCTTATCGTCCCACCTACTCAACTTTCTTCTATCCACTCTTCGAATTGCTGCGGAGTATGGCCTTCTGATCTCCACCATTCCTTCTTCCTTGAGCTTCCTATTCACAATCCACTTTCTGTTTTTGAATCGCACTGACATTCCACGCAAAAATGGTGTGTCCTCTGAGTGGGGTGATTCCTCTTTGCATACCTTCTTCTCCTCAAGTATCTGCAAAACATTACAATTGTCAAGACAACCAATACCTGTGGTGATTTCCTCTTTTGCGGCTTCTCTTCTAGCCCTCTTGTATTTGGCTCTTCTTCTTGCTCTCATTTTAGTTTCCTCAGAGCCATAAATTAGCATTTGGTCATGATCTCTTAACTTTATTCCTCCATCATGGACACGTATAACCATTTTAGAAGTCCTCATGAAAGGTCTTCCCAAGATTAATGGAATTCTTCCCTCATTAGCCATGTCCACGACTATAAAGTCGACAAAAAATTCCAACTCCTCAATTCGGACAATTGCATCTTCCACCATACCCACATGCTTCTTAATAGATCCATCCGCAACTGTCAGGGTAGTGTTGGTTGGTTTTAATTTTAACCCTCCAATCTTCTTGAAATCACTAAAGGGCATCAAATTAACACTTGATCCTGAATCAATCATGGCTCTCCCTATATTCACATTATTGATCACGCAAGGAAGAGTCAAATTCCCTAAATCCTTCATTTTCTGTGGATGATTCTTCTTTCTAGGCTTGACCGCCCGTTCCTGATCTTCTTCATCATCAAGATCAATTACCTCTCCAAGATAGTATTTGATCCTCTTGTCATACTCAGGAAGTTGTGGAAATGCTCCAGGAGTAACGGTTACCCGATTAAAGATTTCCCGGAATGGCTCTCGGTGACTCTCCTGTTCTTTTTCTTTTTCTTCTCTTTTATCTTCATAGCACTTCTGCTCAATAAATTCATCATTACAACTCATCTCCTCATCTTCACTGCTCCCAATTTCAACTATTTCCTTTACTGGCTTCCTTTTACTTCTTGTCATAACAACTTTGCACTCATCTTTGGGGTTGACATCAGTGTTAGCCCGAAACTGATTCTTCTCGGTGGTTTCAACCCTTTTAGACAGCTGCCCAATCTGTGTTTCTAATGATCTAAAGCTAGCTTGGTCACTAGCTTGTTGGGACTCATAGACTTTCAAGAATTTGTCAAAGCGGTCATTTAATTCTCTGACCGTCCCTGTTAAACTACTAACATGCTGCCATAGAGGTGAGGGTTGTTGCTGCCGGAAGTTTCCTCCTTGCCCAGAAGAAGCATTCTGATTTTGTCCAATACTGGGGTGGTTCTTCCAACCTTGGCTAGAATTTCCTTGGTTAAAATTACCTTGCTTGTACTGGAATTGATTCTCCATGTAGTTCACTTCCTGTTGTATTTCTTCAGTGAAAGCACATTGACCATTGATGTGGTCACCACCGCATAAATCGCAAAGTTGTTGAGTCTAAGAAATATTCCTTAACCCAGTTGGAAATTCAGAAAGGACCTTTGTTAGCTTATCCAATTTTTGGTTAAGGAGATGATTTTGTGCAGCCATCGCGTCATTAGTAAGGAGATGCAAGAGTCCTCCTTTCTGTACTCCCCTTTCACTTTGAGACACTTCGTTCAGAGCCATCTCCTCAATTAAATCATAAGCCTCACCTTTAGTCTTTCTATTTATACTGCCTCCAGCTGAAGCATCCAACATCATCTTAGACTGAGTATTTAGCCCTCCAAGGAAAGCAAGTAAATATGAGGTCTTATCAAATCCATGGACTGGAGTTTTTCTCAATAGGCCTTTAAATCTGTCCCAAGCCTGTCCGAGAGTTTCTTCCATTCCTTGCTTGAATGAGGAGATTTCCAGCTTCCCCTGATTGATCTTGGTTTACGAAAAGAATTTGGTATCAAACTGTCTTGCCAAAGCATCCCAAGTTCGAAAAGTTCCTTCCGGGAATGAATGCAACCAATCTTTAGCGTTTCCTCCCAGAGAGAAAGGAAACAGGCTGAGTCTGACCCTATCATCCGAAACTTCAGTTATCCTGACAGTATTACAAATTTCACCAAAGACGGTCAAATGATTATATGGATTCTCATTTGACAACCCGTGAAATTGGTTGTTTTGAACTAACTGGATGAGTGTAGGGCTCATCACCATGTTGGTTGTATTGTCAGCTGGTATAGCTATGCTGTTGAAGTTCAAAGGACCCACAGTGTTTGCTGAGTCCCCAGTGTGCGTCTTGGAGGAGGTTGGTCCGCCATCTCCTCAATATCCAATGCCTCAAGAGAAGAGTGCAAAAGTTCCTCAGGAGAAGGAAAGTTTTCACTTCCAGGACGTCTAATTTTCCTCCTTCTCCTGTCCGAGAGTCCTTCCAAAAGAGGTTGCTGGTATTTTCTGCTTCTAGTATGTATTGCTTCCTGCATACACAAGAAACAAACCCTAAAAGCACTGTTACAGAAAATAGAATAAAACAAAACAAAATAAGAAAAACGAATAATTACAAACAAGTCAAATTCAGTCAATCCACACTACTTGAAAAAGTTCAACCTCGAGTCCCCGGCAACGGTACCAAAAACTTGTTGACTCACTGGCAAGCGTACCAGATCGTTCCAAGTAATATAATCGGTAAAACCCAATATCGTTCTTCCCAAGAGACTCGAAAGGCCTTATCGTTCGTGTGAATTAAAATCGTAAGACTTGTAGAGAAAAATTAATTGTTGCGGATGCAAGAACACAAAATAAACATGCAATGCGTTTGATTCAATTGACGAAAAAGACTATGGATGAATGGAGTTGTTGGGGGTTTACAATTTCATCTTATCCGCCCTCTCTTATCTACTCCTCTTGTTTAAATTGCTTTGTTATCTAATCGTTATGCAAACTTTCTTGGCCTACCCTTAGCCCGATCCCTCGGCGAAAAGAGTCTATTACTAATTACCGGCTTGTTATCCCTAGCCTCTCCTAGTAACTAGCAATACATTACCGAACAGAAGCGAAAACAATTGATCGTCCTACCTCCCTATCCCTAGGTGGTATTTCATTAATCAAGGAATTTCTCACCAGTTCATGACATTACTGTACGTTCCCGTATCAATAGAGACAAACAACAGTTATCGAATGAGTTAAACGATAAAAGCCTTAAGCACAGATGAGAACCCAACAATTGATAATCAAAGCATATGACAATCATATAAATAAACAAGAGTTTCAATAAAAGAGAGTTTCAAAAGATTACATTGTTTCCCCCCAAATACAAAAGGGTTTAGTTCACCATTGTCATGGTGAACCTAGATGAAAATAATGGAAGAATGGAAGAGCAAACCCTAGATAGGATGAAAATGAGCCTAAGCATCCAAGAGATCTTCTCCAAGGAGTGAAAATTAGGTCTGGTCGCCCTCTTCTGTCAAAAGAATGAGAATGACAGGCCCAAGCCAGCAGACAACCGCCCGACATCACACTTATGCTGCCCGGCGGTTTGCCTCTTATCGCGAAACCTCCCGGCGCCAGGGGTCCACTGCCCGACGGTTTGCCTCTAATCACAAAACCGCCAGGGTGCCACTCCTCGCATCTGGCCGCCCAGCGGTGTATTTTTGCCGCTGGGCGGTTCCTAGACTCTTCTTTTCTTGGTTTTCTTCCTCTGTCCTGAGTCTAAGACCTTCATCTCCAACTCCATTCTTCGCTTCCATCAAAATTGCTACAAAACAATGCAAAACAAGCATAATATCGCTAAAAACAGCTTTTGACTCTCGACTGACTCATTTATTGAGTTTTGTTTGATTCCAAGCTCATTCTAAGTAGTAAAGGGAGTAATTTGGTCTAAAATAACATATGAAAATAACGGTTTTTCAACCGTTATCACATAACAGTTGAAATCATTCTACAACATATTCATTCCATTTCATTTCAAATCTTTTCATTCTCAAAGTGTTCTGACCCCTAGAAGTTCACTTTATCATTTATGCATCATATCTACTTTCAATGCAAAAATTCATACAAAACGGATTATTCTTTAGTCTAAATTAGTTAGGCAATTATACGATAGTAAAGTGTGATTCGAGTCTCTTGGGAAACGATATTCGGTCTTACCGGTTTACTACTTGAACGACTTGGTACGCTTGCCAATGTCTTAACATTTATCTGCTCTCATCATCAGCAAAGCCTATGCTTGCTTTGAACTTTCCTTCATATCTACTTTGTTCTTCCGCTTGAATTCTTTTTTCAAGAATAGTTCTAACAACATCCTCAAAGTGTAGGTTCTCATCAATGTTGTTATTTGTTATGTTGATGACGAGTTTATCATAAAAATTGGGTAGACTCTGTAGTAGTAGAAGCTTTGCACGTTCATTTTTAACTAGGTTGAAATTTTCCACTGCAAGTTGAGCAAATATTGTATTCAGATGGTTGATGTGTTGTATCACTCACATAAACTCACTAATTCGAAGAATACTGAGTTTTCTCTTCAAGAATATTCTTGTGTAAATTGAATTAACCTCATATTTTCATGAGAGTGTCTCAAATCTCCTTCTTTGTAGTCTTCTCCGCAACACGGGATACAACTGCATCTGTCATTACTAAATGCAAATTTGCAATAGTGTTTTCATTAATTTTTTTCTCATTTTTTATCTGTGATCTCCAAAGTTTTTCCCCCAATTGCCATTAGATAATTGTCCTTCCTTAAAATTTCCTTCATCCTCATTTTCCGTAATGAGGAATTATTCCATTAAACCTCTATATCTCATACTTTGTTGCCATGGTTTTGAAAAAATTGACTTATACACTTCTCACTATGAATAATGTTGCGTACCAGAATAATAGTAGTAAACCATGAAGTAGTACACCAAGTCAGTTCCCAGAAAAGAGAGGAGGGTCACTAATGGGTACTACCAAGTATTTCCTAATTAAAACCTTTCTCATACATACACTTTCACACTAGCACACCTTTTCCAATAACAAGTATTTTCCACAAGCAGTTAATTTCCACATATATTAATATGTAAAATTGTTACTATAAAGGTTATTAGTATATGTAAGAGGTATAATAAGTGGGAAAAAAATGTGGGTGATGGAAATTAGATGGTTATAATACTATATATACACTTTTGTAATAACATGAGAAAGTTGTAATATTGACAAGTGACAAAGCAATTCACAGGGTTTTCAAAAGATACAATAATACAGATGTTTGGATTATGCACTAGGCCAATTTACAAACAAATGCATCTCCTGACCAAAATATTGTTAAGATTGGGTGGTTTCCAGTAATTCATGTGAGTAACATAGACAACATAGTATTAGAATGGATGTCTGAGATTTTAAACAAGCTATGAAAGGTGTTCTTGTTGTTTGTTGCAGAATTGGGATTAACACCTCACTTGTTGTTTCCAATGTAGCGAAGTTCTTCTCGTGTAATGGATTTAGGAATTCTTGTACTGAGAAATTGTTAACTTGTCATGGTCCATGCAAATATTATATCACTTAGAATAGTTTTTTCCTAGAATTTATTGGGGAATAAAAAAAATTTCTCAAATTAAAATTAATTGATTAATAACTTAAAACCAATTTTTAAGAAAATTTAAGATCATTAATCTTTTTCATAAAACTCATTTTATACAAAAGTTAATTTTAATCTACAACCGAAGTTTTATTCAAAGTGACTAAGGAGAACTCTACCCAGGCTGAACTTGCATTATTATTACAGAAACCACGAAATTAAATATGTAATGCAGAAATCTTTAACAACGGGATCAATTTCATGCTACATTCTCCACTTTTACGTATGTTTAAGATTCATTTTTATACGCCATTTTTGAAAGAAGAGTTACACAAGAATACATATATAGAGAGGAACCAATCACATCATTCCATTACCATCGATGTTAGAATATCATCGATCGCAGACACTCAGAATTACATGATCAAGCTCCCTGGAAAATACAATATAAGGTGTCGAAAATGGAGACCTATAGTCATTGAAGAATAGAACAAAAGCCAGACACAGCATTTATTATGACATTATCATAGATAATAGATAGATATATATTATTATAAGTTATATATTAGTATATGTTGGTGTGTGGATTTGATTTAACTGGTGTCTCTAGCACAATGCGTGATTTGGCTGCAACCACGAGTGTAAGGGTTGGCACGAGTCCTGTCCTGGCAATTGTAGTAGGAGGCTCCGCGGGTACCACATGGGATCTGGTTGGCATTGAGAGCACCATAGCTAATGTATTGTGCTCGTGAATTCAGTGTGCGACGGTTGGACTCAGAATCTAGCAGCATCTCATTGTCGTCTCCAACGAGATCCATACCGACTCCAGGGAAGCCAAATTCATGAACTTTGGAAGCTTCAGCCACCATGGCCAATGCCATGGCCAAAACCACCAAACACAGCCACACCTTGCACTTCATTTCAGAAGGGTAGGATAATTAAGGTAGCTGATGAGTTTCTGTGTTGGTTCTTATTGGAATGGCAAAACAGAAAGAAAAAATCAAAGGCTCTGAGAATGCCTTTATCCCTGCTCTTCCTGGTCTAGGAGGGGAGCAAGAGGATATAGGACAAAACTCTTGCCTAGGTAGTTACCTTGTAAGGTTAAAATAGGATAGGTTTTGTAGGGTACACAGTTTCGTGTCTCTATTACCTGTCAGTTAACCTAATTTTCTGTTATGCCCGTTTCTTCCTCCTTCTTTTTCTCTTCTGCCTTCAATTTTATGACCTTTATGCCTCAAATCAAGTGCATGTGTCATGCATCACCAACATGCTATAAATCCAAAGGAACATGTTTATCTAACTAATAATAATGATGATCCTTTTCAGATACTATAATTAGAAATGTGTTTATTAGACATTAAGTCTGTCCAACGTTACTTACAAATCTCACGAACAGAAATAGTAAAAGATAATGTACCCAATAATGAGACGTTTATAAAATGTAATAATATTACAGTAAAAAACGGACAGTACTGAGGGTAACAGATTTTTGCACTTCAAATTATAGGTTTGTTCATTCCTATAATAATCACCTTAAAATATTTTGTTAGTTCAACTTAAAAAAACCTTTTTCTTTGAAAAAAAAAATATACAAATTAAAATCTATTAAAAAAAAACTGTGACCTTCAACTCCAAGTTAGTTCATGAGGAAAGTATAGTATACCTTTTCTTTACATATAGGATTACACAGAGGGTATGGAACATGTTTGATGTTTGATAGATGGATGAGAGAGACCTTGATGCATCATAATCAACCTACAATATTTCCATATCCTTAATCTGAATAATAAACAAAATGTGATATGGAAAAGAATGTGGTTAGCAATCATTGGGGAAGTTTGGAAACAAAGGAATAAGGTAATCTTTAACAATGGGAAGGTAGACCTAGAAATTTTCTTCGGCTTAGCCCAAGTAAACATATGGACTTGGATGAAACACAAAATCCCTAACATTAATTTTTCTTATAGTGATTGATATCTTTGTCTTTATGTGTGCTTACATTCTTTGTGAAGTGCTAATTTCTATGGGTGTTAAGTGTTTAAAATGACCAAATTTAGATTTATCTAATGAAGGAAGGAAGCATTGGTATAATGACACTAAGGATACCATCTAATGATACTTTCAACTCTAAAAGGGAGGATATGCAAGTATTGAAAAAATTGAAAATTGAATTACCAAAGCAATGCGTGCAAATTAGACATATAGGAAATACATTTAAAGGGTCCTTAATTATAACTACAAAGTATTGTGTGGCTTTGCTGCTAAGTTAGAAGTGAACTAGAAGTTGGCAAATAATGTTTTCAAATGTGGAAGGTGGAATGGCAAAAGAACAGTTGCACTTATATTAGGACCTAGGAGACAAACCATGGCTATTTAAATTTCACAACGTGCTTGATATTTTTTGTTTTGGCTAGCTTGTTTCTGTTTTCAGTTTCCTCTTGTCAGCCATAGAAAATAGCAAATTAATAGCAAAATTTATTATCTTAGGCTGATGATTAGAATGCAAAATCGAAGTAGGTTGTTATGTAAACAACTTATAATTGTAACTCATATAAGCAAAATCCTTAATCATATTAAGGGAAAAGACTAGAAGAAGCTTTTTTTTTCTTTTTTCAAATTACAAAGACTAAAAGGGTCAATTTTAAATTTGAAAGGATAAATGGATGTCGAGTATGTTGGCTATAATTTCAATTTGTTTTAAATGAAGTTATTATGGATTAATAAGTTGAATAGGCAATGTGATGATTTAGTTTACTTAAAAAATTACATTAATTTTATATTATTATCTTGATTTATTTTATTAAATATTGAAATTGAATAATTCAAAATGTAAATAACATCTGTAATGCAATATTTTTACACTTGAAATAACTCTTTTTAGAACAAAGAGTGAGCAATTTGATTTTCAGTGTAGGAAGAATTTCCCTTCTTTGCAGCACAAAACTCAAAATGCGAAGTGAGAAGCCCAAAAATTTGGGTCATTGTTGAAAGCCCAATCAATTTTACGCGTCAAAATAATTTTCCTTTTCTTTTTAAATCTAAAGAGATTAACGGGAAATTGGGATTTGATTCAACGGCAAAAAAAACCCTAACCAACCTATTACAAATTGCGTTTGAAGATGGAACATCAGCACGCAGAAGCAGATACTGGAGATGTATCATCAGCCACAGCAGTTCTTCTAGGAGCACTGGCTCCTGGTGTTAACGTTCGTATTTTCACTCTGCGATCACTTCTATTTTTAATTTTATACTCTTTTTTCACTAGATTTGTGTGATTTTTGTTGTTGCTGCTGCTGTTTTAATTCAGGGTCCTACGTGGATTACTTTAAAGTCGACTTTTCTAATGTTGGGTGTCTGTCTTGCTGTTATGCTGGCCTTGGCATTCTCTTCCAGTGATTCATGGTTGATGTTCCATGTTGCATTCTTAGTTCTAATTTGCGTCACCCTATTCTTCCTTCTCAGCTGGTACTTTCATTCTTCCCTGTTTGTAAATTGTATTGCTTTCAAATTTAAGTTGAGATTTTACCCATCATCACGATTCCTACATAGTTTGCATCCCTTTGAACTCTAAATTAAACATTTGTCAACTAGGCCCTAATGTGATTTCCGAAATGGCATAACTTGGAAGTGTTGTTATTGTAGTTTGTAAGGCCAATTTTTCTGCTTTATGTATGAGTTAAGCTTTTCACTTCTGTATGTGCGTGTTTTCTTTTATATAAGTGTGTCTGGCGCTGCCACTCCATATGGCTGTGCAAAATGTTGTGATGGATCGATGATGTTATAATTCATGGATCAAATTTAGTTTTTTCAGAGTGATATAGCATCGAAAGGAACGAATGTGTGTATGATTAGTTAGTGTACTGTGATTCTGTAGGTGGTTTTGCTCCATTCTCGGGGAAGGTTGCAAAAGTGAAAATAAAAGGGAAATGCATGTTGTATCATATGTTTAAGTAAAGTCGTGAAAAGCATCGGTTTTCTTTTGACATCTTATTAGTAGTCAGTTGTTTACAACTTTCTCTGTTGAATTTTTTATATGCAGTACTTGATACATTTTCTCTGCAGGTTTCTTGCACAAACTGGTTTAGTTTCTGTTGACCATCAAATGCGTGAGATGGGATTAGAGCATAAGGATCATTCAGAGAACCTAAAGAGCAAATGACTATTTCTTAAAATATTGCTCGAGACTGGGAGCATTTCCGAGGACATTTTCTTGAATTTTGTAGGGAAACTTCAGTTGAAATCTTTCATGGTGAACTGATCGGCAACCAAATGTTCCAGATTTCTTAAGAGAAACGTATTAGCTGAAAGATTTATCTTCTGTCAGCTACTCTTGTTTCCCTTCCCTCTCCCTGTGTTTCTTTTTAATGATACGATGAAACAGATGCATGAGCTGGGGAATTTCCACTAGAAATGAGTTTCTTTCGTTCGATATGCTGTTGTGGTCTAATGAGGGCACCGTTTATGTTGTTGCCTGATAGCTAAATTTTGTTGTACGTTGCAAGTTGTATAGATTCCTTTTTTTTTATGATGATTTCATTATTTCTTGGCAAATTAGACTTCTGTGGTATATTTTTTATCCAAACCCTGAGATATATTTGTGTGCATGTTTATCTCTCTCCAGGCACTGAATTCAAAGTATGATCACACCTTAATCAACTATAAGGATATGACTTGGTCTTTCCAAATATATTTTTAGTTTTCATAATATATCACACATGTGTTGGTCTTTCCAAATATATCTTGTATGAAATAGATGCATGACTGACATAAAATCTCATTCCAATAAATGACTGAAATTGTAGCAAGTATCTATTTTGTATCTTCTAACATCGTTACATCGACTGTACCTTTAAAAGCTAAGGCACTAACTACACCTTATATGTGAGAAACAATTATCAGAATAAATACATTAGAACATTATCTTCTATCTACGAGCAAAATGTACTTTTTTTAGCTGTTTCGGTTTAGTGTGTAATGTTGACGATCTACATCAATTCAGAAGCATAGAACTACAATTTGCTTGAAAAATCTTAATATACAGATATATACACACACACACACACAACACGTGTAAACAAAACGTAATTATGCAGATGAGATGGACTATGTTTATCATCAGTCATATATAGACGTTTATTTTTCCCCCAGAAGTAATTAATTTTTCTTTATCTCATCAATTTAATTGCGTTAGTTGTATCAAGAACATAAGCATGTAAGCATTTTAGGCTTTGAACCATGAGAAGAAGAATTGAAGTCCTCAACCAGGGTGAGGCCAACCATAAGTTGGACAAATCAAACAGGCAGGTAAAGAATATATTAATCAATCAGAAGGAGTAGCTCTTTTTTGAAGAAACTATTCATTTTCAGAAAACATTAAAAAATTGAATACTGTTTCACTTCCTTGACAAGAACTATGACCAGCTCTATATCACAAAGATTGAAATCTAGAAGTTACATCGGCTTCACAAAGATTGAAATCCATTACTTCCATAATTCTTCCATGGGAATACCGCGCTCCTCAGCAACCTCTCGAAACTGCTTCATTTTCTGCACAGCAATAACGGTTGCTCTGGCATTGTTGAGTGCATTATTACTCCCTAGTTGCTTTCCCAAAGCATTCTCAACTCCCGCCATTTCAAGAACAATTCTCACAGCCCCACCTGCAATAACTCCAGTACCGGGAGAAGCAGGTCTAAGCATCACCTTCGCTGCTCCATAATCTCCATCAGATCTGGAAAAACAAACAACACAAAATTAAGTACAAGCTATCTAGACACAAATAATAATTTTAACTCATCATCATTCTCTCATAAAAAGCCCTGAAATCAATCAATCCAGATACCAGAGCCAATGACATACTTCTACTCTAAGTTAAACTCCAACTATATCAGGAAGAAACTGATAGAGTGATCATAATACTATGCCTCTAAACGATTCTCAATTATATGTTAATCAGTTTGTCTAATTTTGTATAACGTGGCAGTCCAAACCAAGAGGCAGGACTAGAACCAAAAACAGACATTTCAAGGGTTTTAGAAAACCTCCCATGTTCTTGATTTTGGACACAACATCAACATTTATGTCATCTTCGTTTTTACTTTTAACTCATACACATGCAAAGTCAATTTCATTTTTTTTTCATAATTAATTACAAAAAACCTCATCGATTCAATCTTGGATTCAAAAGGCATTTGCAGATTATCATAACAGCATAAATGGGTGTCCAAAACAAACAAAAAGTTTAGAAATACAGTGCAGGGTAAGGTAAGGTCGAGAAAGTACCTGTGGGGAAAAGTGGAGTACTTAGTCATTGGCACCTTTACGATGTTCCTCCTGGCATTAGAGGCCGACTTCTGAACGGCGGCGACGACTTCCTTGGCCTTGCCAACTCCGACGCCGACTTGGCCCTTCTTGTCGCCGACAATGACGACAGCTCTGAAGCGCAACTGCTTCCCTCCCTTAACAACCTTCGTTACCCTCCTCACCTGGACCACCCTCTCTTCGAACCCGTCGCGGACCTTCTCCTTCTTCGTGCCGGACCCGAACCCCGTGTCCTGCTTCACCAGGGCGTCCGTTTCGAAGACGTCATTCCCAAGCACGGAAACGCCGCTGAAGGCGGGGCCGTAGAGCTCCTCGTAGGCTGCGGCGATCTCGTCCTCCGTCTCGAGGGGGCCATCGTCGAAGGAGGGAGGGGCGACAAATCCCTCCGGGGGCTCCGGGGGGTTGAAGTCAATGTCTTCCAGTGGGTTGACGTTGTCGAAGAAGGAGGTGTCGATGTCATCGGAGGTTTTGCATTTGGCGCAGAGGAGGGAGGGGTGGTGTTGGGGTTTGGCGAAGAGGAGGGAGACGGTGTGCGGCGGCGAAGGGAGGAGAGAGAAGCGGGAAGAGGCGGAGAGGGAGAGGGAATTGAGAGCGGAGGAAAGCGAAGGTGCGGCCATGGAAACAAGGAAAGCTTATCCTGATCCTGAACAACACTCAGAGCAACAACATATGTTTGTGAAGAAATTAACATGAATTAATTTCCAAAGGTTAAAATGTGACTTTCCTTATCTTCTTCCAAAATGGTTCTTTTTTCTTTCTTGTCGTAATTTTCAAGATGAGCTAACTAATTTTATAAAAGTGAAAATATATTGACTTAATTACATTTATTATTCTCTAATTTGTTTAAAAATTTCAACAAAATATGTAAATTTAAGAAATAAATTGAATACATATACACGTGACAACAAGTGACTAATTTTTTTTAAAAAACAATTAAAAAAAGTTAAAAATTAAAAATTAAAAATATTACAAACTAACACGGTACATGTACAAACATGATTTTTAATCACAATTTAACAAAATAACCTAATTAGAATATTTTTAAAACTAAAAAAATTCAATTATACAAAATAAAAATTACACATTTTTTCAAATTTTTTAAACAAATTAAAATAAATAAAAAACTAAATATATTCAATTAAATTCAAAATCATTATAATTAAATTTAATTTCTACCACATGAATTTTTACTATTAGCTAGCATAGGAGATTCCATCACAGTAACCAAGTTGGCATATCTTGATTTGTAGGTGGCCTATTGCCATAACTTTGTCCACACCGAGAAAGAAACCATTAGTCTAACATAAGGCACTCACACAACTCACTAAACATAATACAGAGAACACACAAGAGAGGCTAAGCAGGCCTTCACCTATTGATCTCCTAAGTAACTATTACTTTGATAAAAAAAATCTAACATCCCATTTAATAGTATAAACTATTACATAAAACATTAAAATTATGATAATTTATAATAAATAGTTACAAAACATATAAAATATTAATATATTTATTTAAAGTAATAACTATGCCAACATAATATATGTAAAAGGTTACAAAATACTAAAGTAAGTCTTTCAAAAGATAAATTATACAAGAACCTATGAACTTAAACATAGGAGATCATTCAATGACATCATTTGCCTCAATGGCATATATGCACTTGATTCATCCTCTGCTCACATCAAATAGATAATAATTACAATAAAAAAACAACATAAAAAGAAACAAAGAAAGGGTAAACTAGAGTTCAAAATGTTATGAGAAAAGAAAGGATAGGAATTGTATTTCTTATTCCATAAGAAGAGAGTACAATTTTACATATATATAATTGTTTGAAACAATATATAAACGGAATATAAATATAAAAATAGAATATAAATATATGAAGATAAATGCACAGATATGAACGGAAAATAAATTAAATCCAATATCCCCCCTCAAGCTGCAGCATATATATCCTTAATGCTCAGCTTGGACAACAAAGATTGAAATTGTGCTGGATGCAAAGCTTTAGTATGAATGTCTGCAAGTTGTGCTGAAGTAGGAATGGACAGGAGCTTAATTACACCAGCTTGAACTTTATCTCTTATGAGATGACAATCAATTTCAATATGCTTTGTTCTTTCATGCATGGCTGGATTTTGTGCAATTTGTATAGCAGATTGATTGTCACAAAACAGAGAAACTGGTTGTGGTAGAGGTTGTTTCAAATCATGGAGCAAATACAGAAGCCATTGAATTTCACATGTTGTGGAAGCTAAAGCTCTATATTCTGCTTCGGTTGATGATCTAGATATAGTACCTTGCTTCTTGGATTTCCAGCTAATTAATGATGCACCATAGAACACATTAAAACCAGTCACAGACCTTCTAGTGTCAGGGCAAGCAGCCCAATCAGAATCACTAAAAGCCTTGAGAGCATGTTCTGTGTTGGAGGGAAAGAATAATCCTTGTCCTGGATTGTTCTTGATATATCTCAGGATTCTTATTGCTGCTGCATAGTGATCTTCCAAAGGATTGGAAAGAAATTGACTGAGAGTACTAACAGCGAAACATAAATCTGGTCTTGTGTTGGTTAGATATAGTAACCTGCCAAGAAGTCTTCTATAGGCCTGCACATCTGAATAGGGTTTCCCTTCTGTCTTGGAAAATTTTGTGCCTGGCTGTATAGGAGTAGAAACAGGTTGACACCCCAACAATCCTGCATCTTCTAGTAACTCTAGAGCATACTTCCTTTGTGACAAATTAATGCCCTGTTGAGATCTTGCAATTTCTAAGCCCAGAAAATACTTGAGTTGGCCTAAGTCTTTAATCTTGAACTTTGCATTCAATAGAGCCTTCACAGTTTGGATTTCCTGGATGTCATCACCTGCCAAAACTATATCATCTACATAAACAAGTAAGATGGTAATATGAGCAGAATCACTTTTGACAAAAAGTGAATAATCTGATTTTGATTGTGTGTAGCCCAAAGAAAGTAAAGTAGTTGTCAACTTGTAATTCCATTGTCTAGAGGCTTGTTTGAGTCCATATAAAGACTTCAACAACTTGCAAACTTGTCCTGGTTTTTCAGATTTATAACCAAGAGGAAGAGACATGTATACTTCTTCATCTAGATCCCCATGTAAAAAGGCATTAGTTACATCTAGTTGATGTAAATACCAATGTTTGGAAGCTGCTAAAGCTAGAACCAATCTTACTGTTGTGAGTTTGACAACAGGTGAAAAAGTCTCAAAGTAATCTAAACCTTGTTGTTGTGTGTAGCCTTTGGCTACAAGCCTTGCCTTGTATCGTTCAATACTCCCATCAGCATGCCTCTTTATTTTGTATACCCATTTACATCCGATAGGTTGCTTTCCATTAGGTAGATCAGTCAAAACCCAAGTTTTGGTATTTTCTAAAGCTGCAATTTCTTGATCCATGGCATTTCTCCAACAATCATGTTTGATGGCTTGGTTATAGGTTTTAGGTTCACTAACTTGGGAAAGATTAAGGACATATGATTTATGAAGAGATGATAATGCATCATATGATAGATATGAAGAGATAGGATATAAGGTACCTGTGGATGACTGAGTGGCGGAAGAAGTAGATGACATGTTGCAATGATAGTCCTGCAGATAAGATGGTGTATGTTTTGGCCTAATTGATTTCCTTTGTGGAGTAGCAGTGACAGGTTCAACAGAAACAGGCTGAGAAGAGAAAATAACAGGGTCGGAAACAATAGAAGGAGGAGATGTAAGTGGTAAAGAGGGTTGATCAGTAACTTCTGAGAAAAGAGGTGATGGAGGTGAAATAATTTTGGTGACAAGATCCAAGGAATTTTGTGTATTAATAGGTGAGTGCTTGTCACTAGTAAGAAAAGGAAATATATTTTCATAAAATACTACATTCCTTGATAGAAAAATTTCCCTAGAATTGAAATCTAACAAAAGGTAGCCTTTCACTCCTGTTTTAAAACCCAGTAAAACACATTTTCTTGCACGAGGTTGAAATTTTGTTCTATGAGTTTGAAGAGTTGAAGCATAGCAAAGTGAGCCAAAAACTCGTAAGTAAGTAATGTCAGGTTTAACATTGTGTAACAGCTGAGATGGAGAAAAATATGTCAAAACTTTGGAAGGTAAAATATTAATGAGTTGCACAGCATAACGAACAGCAAAAGACCAGAAAATTATGGGCAAATGGGATTGAAACATTAAAGATCTAGCAACATTGAGAATGTGTTGATGTTTTCTCTCAACGACTCCATTTTGTTGAGGTGTTTCAACACATGATAATTGATGTTGTATCCCTTTTTGTCTATAAAAATCTGTCATTGCAAACTCATTACCATTATCTGATCTAACAGCTTTTACATCAATGCCAAATTGTGTTTTTATATAAGAAACAAAGCCAATAAGTTGTGATCTTGTATCTGATTTACTTGTCATTAATTTAATCCATGTGTATCTAGACATATCATCCACTATAGTTAAGAAATATTTGAAACCATCAACAGAAGAAGTACTATAGGGCCCCCAAATATCAACATGAATTAAATCAAAAGGAGCTTTTGAAACAGTAGTACTTAATTGAAAAGGTAATTTTCTTTGCTTAGAATAATGACAAGCATCACAATGCGTGTATTTTGTATTGGGTAAAGTGGCATACATGTTGCGTAATTTGGTATAACAAGAAAAAGAAGGATGCCCTAGTCTATAGTGCCAAATATCTATAGAGTTATGTCTTATTGTAGAACAAGCAATAGAATTCTCAGAAGTAATAGAAGCTGGTGAACCAAGGGGTGTGGGTACAGGAACTATCATGACATACAAGCCATCTCTTTCTTCAGCTTTGCCAATCATCTGCAGGGTTGACTTGTCCTGTATTTCACAGGAAAATTCAGAAATGTTAAGTTTACAAGATAGAGATTTAGTTAACTTTGTGACCGAAATAAGATTGACAGAAAAATTAGGAATAAACAAGACATTATATAAAGTAAGGTGTGGGCTAAGTGAAACAGTGCCAGAAAAATGAGCAAATGAAGAGTTCTTGTTGGGTAGTGATACTGTAATTGGTGAGATTCTATGATAAGAAATAAAATGAGACAAAGAATTAGATATATGATCAGTAGCACCTGTGTCTAGAATCCATTTGGAATAGATATTACCTTGAGCCTGGGAAGAAGTGGAAGCATTATGAGAGCTCACTAGATTAGTAGAATGTGGGATTGTGGGATTAGATTGAGGAAGAAGTGCCAATAAACCATGAATTTGCTCTTGAGAAAGTCCCAAAATTGCGGAATGTGACTGTGCCGGAGAATTATTATAAGAAGGAACTACTGTAGAAGAATCTGTTGTAACATTGTGGACTCTTTTGGATTTGAGATCAGGTGGTAATCCATGTATTAGAAAGCAAGTATCAATGGTGTGGTTTGTCCTGCCACAGTGAGTGCATTGTCGAGGTGCACCAAACCTTCCCCCTGAGGAACGAGCCTGAGAACCTTGATAACGAGCCTGAGAACCTTGATATGAAGATCTTCCCCGGCCATAATCATTGGCAGGAGAGGGTTTACCTCTGCCATTGAAGGTAGAAAAAGAAGGTTTAGATTGAGAAACTTGTGACGCCATGACTGGAGGTTGAGAAAGAATTCCTGATTGTAATTGTCGCTCATGTTGAATTATCATCGAAAAAATTTTGGGTAAAGAAGGCAAGGGATCCATGAGAAGGATCTGAGAGCGAACAACAGAGTAATTATCATTCAAGCCTCTAAGAAAACAAAGAACACAATCATTTTCACGATATTCCTTCATTGTCTTAGAAACAACACAACAAGAAGCAGAAGATTGGCATTCAGGAATAGGGCGAAAATTGCAAAGTTCATCCCAGAGAATCTTCATTTTAGTGTAATATGCAGTAACACTTAGATCAGATTGATGCATTGAATAAAGATCTTGATGCAATTGTGAAATTCGAACAGAATCACCTTGGGAGAAACGATCTTTGAGATCCTTCCATGCCGTAGCAGCAGAGTCAATCCAAATAATACTTGTAGCAATCTCATGAGAAACAGAATGATTGATCCAAGATAAAACTAGATTATTGCAACGCTTCCATGCTTGAACCATTGGATCTGTACCAGCTGGACAAGGAATGGAACCATCAACAAAGCCAAATTTATTCTTCATTTGTAGTGCCATAGACATCGAGCGAGCCCATCCATGATAATTGTGACCTTCAAGAATCGGGGAAACAAGCACCAATGAAGGATTCTCGTTAGGATGAATGTAATAGTCATGTGTTGTATCTTGCAACGATGCGAGAGTAACAGAGGGAGTAGCCATAAAAGGAGAAGAAAAAGGCAGAAAAGCCAAGAACGAAAGGTAGAAAATGAAGATCTGGACAGGAAAAGAATTGGTTGCGGAAGAACGTGATAAAAAATTAATTTTCTTCTGATACCATGTTATGAGAAAAGAAAGGATAGGAATTGTATTTCTTATTCCATAAGAAGAGAGTACAATTTTACGTATATATAATTGTTTGAAACAATATATAAACGGAATATAAATATAAAAATAGAATATAAATATATGAAGATAAATGCACAGATATGAACGGAAAATAAATTAAATCCAATACAAAAAGGAAAAGAAATCTCATTATAACAATTTAAAACATAGAATAGATTAAATCATCATGTATAAAATTTCACATCTCATATAACATGCACAGAGATGATTCTAAACAATCATCTAGTTACATGCCTTAACATAGAACTTCACTAAAGGTGTACACTCGTAGTAGTATTTATATTTTGTAGAGTTATAAACATGGTTACCATCCTACTACTCATGAAGTTAATCTTTCATGCCTAAGACTAAAACTCTAGGGTAAAGACCTCCTCCCATTCTCTCACTTACTGTAAGACCCGAGAAAATATAAGGCTCATGAATAATAGTATAATAAGACTGGAGTAACGGTGGGAATCGCAGATATCTCCTGATCCAGAACTGACAACTGGTTGAGTGTGAACAGTGTTGCGGTGACGAGCGAAGGGTCGGTGACACGTTGCGAGGAGTACTAGAGCGGCTATGGAGTGAATCGTGTTCTCGATTTGGCAATCTTTGGGTTACTGTTTTCGCGTTTGGGTTGTTGTTTTTTTATCTTTTTTGCAGGTATGGATTCCCTGATTGGGATTAGGGTTCCGGTTGGGGAATTTAGGGTTTTGATTTGGGAAAAATTCTATTGGGTTCTGATGCTTGCAATTGTTGTGTTCTGTGGTGGTGGTCGGAGTCGAGTGAGTGGCGTTGTGGTGGTTGCAGCTAGGGTTACGGTGGCAAGCTGTGTTGGGTTGTTGGGCTTGTAGACTAGCATTGGGTTCTGGTTTGGACAGTTTGAGGTTCGACTAACTGTTCGACTAACAGTTTGCAGGCCCAATGTTCAGCATAAACTTAAATGGTTAGCTATGCTTACAGGCCCGTGTTTGGACGTGTACAAAATTCATAATTATTGACTTTAATTATTAAAATTAAAGTGTAAAGGAAGAGATGAAATCATTAATTTATAATATTAATTGTTTATAATTATAAGAGGAAAATTATTATTAGTTAATTAGTAATTAATTGTAATCAAATTAATTTATTGGAAAGAGAAATTAATTTGATTTGAAAAGGAGAGTAAATGATATTTTTAGATTAATTGTTAATCAAATTAATTAAAATTAACTATTTTGAAATTAGAAATTTACTTCCAAAAGAGAGAAGTAGTGAGATTTTAATGATTAATTAAAGTAATAATGAGTTATTATTTTGGATTGAGTCGTGATTCTTAAAATATTATAGAAATTTATATTGTCTTTACATAAGACTATATATTGATGTGTAAGTGATGAAAAAGAAGGTGTGAATAGTATTTAGTTTGACTATGGATTATGTTTGGTTGACTTTGTTAGTGTTATACACTTGAAGAGAAGGATGTGTCTATTCTGTACCTAGTAAATCTTAAGTTTTGAACTATCTACCGTATGATTATGAGTATGTATGGGAAAGCTACAGGTGTGGTATGATGGTTAACCTGTATAGGGAAGCTACAAGTAGTATGATTGTGAACCTGTATGGGGAAGCTACAGGTGGTATGGTTATGAGCCTATATGGGGAAGCTACAGGTGGTATGTTTATGAACCTGTATGGGGAAGCTACAGGTGGTAGGGTTAGGTACAGGAGATAGACCAATGTCCTTCATGATAATGTTGGGAATTCATAATAACTTTGTGTCTAGAGATGATGTTGATAAGGATAAATGTGGATAGTATAGTAATGATATAGTTAATGAGAATGTTAATGATGATCATGAGGATTTTGTCAGTAGAATAGCGTTGTAGATAGTGAATTGTTGTTAAGTTGTATTTACTTATCATGTACATATTTTATTGTTATTGGTTGTGTTATGGTAGCTTACCCATATTTGTTTGTGCTTGTGGTTGTGTGTGTGTGTCTTGTGATGATAGTATGACCTTGGTTATACGGGAGCAGGGGGTGTAGCAGATGCTTCAGATGCATGATAATGACGTGAGAGTGGGGGACAATCTTAATTTATTTAAAGCTTTGAGTTATAAATTTCAGAAACAATGTAATTGGATTAATTTTATTTCTTGGTTTATTTTATTAATTTTGGAATTTTGTAATTGAATTATATTTTTTGGTGAAGTTAGAACTTTATTTGAATTCCGCAAAATTTGAATGTCGAAATTTTTAATTGGCACCGTTTTTCATGTTAAGAGGATTTTGAAACATCTTACTTTAATTATGATACGTGACACCCTATTTTGGGGCGTTACACTTACCCCATTCCTTTCTACATGAGTTGAATGGTTGGTAGAATATCAAGATACCTCATTCTTGAACTTTGGTCTATCAAGCATACACTAACCATTTTCCAAGACATAGAATTTCTCCTTGAAATTTCTCAATATGAAAACCACACATCATCGTATCAAAGTTTTCATATATTTATTCATACAATCATTATTCTTATAAAAAAACAATCAAGAATGATTACAAGTAATACTAATAACCAAAGAAACTTAACTAGACACCTGAATTCCGAATTGGTGTTCCACACGATTCTTCTAGTAAAATAGTTTGCTAAGTGAGACCATTCTATCGCTCAACAAGCTGGACTTAAATTGGTTCCAAACCTATAGTGGAAGTCGACACTCAACGATGCCCTGTCACCATGCAACGTCAAACCATTGGCAAAAATTGTCGCTTAGTGAGAAAAAGTGGCACTCAACGATTTGGAACTAAAATGCTTTCAGACCTAAAATGTCAAGCTAGCGCTCAATATCATATTTATACTGCTTAATATCATATTTGTCCCACTGAACGCGATATAAGAAAATGACCACTTCAAATATGTGATTTAGGAAACTAAGAACATGTTTATATGATTAAATTGATATTCTTTATTAGTACTTAGTTCAAAAACAGTTCTAAATGTCATAATGAAGCACTAACTTGATCAAGTAGTCAATTCCTTAGTTTTCTTAATTATCACAGTCCAAACAAAATCAAAACTCAATTTAACAATTAAACACACCATAATAGTCAACACAAGAACAAATGATATTCTCATTCAACACAACAACAGGTGATATTCTAATTCATCACAACAACATATTAGATTTTATAAATCAATTTCAATTTACAATATTCAATTCACAGACTATTATAGCTTCCTTTACCTTATAATGATGACAAGCTCAAAAGACCTAAAAACAATTCCATCAACACATACTTGAAATTAATATTATGATTTATAAATATTATTTATTTTGGATTCTTAATTTATTTGATATTTTTTTGCCCAGACAATATTATAAATAAAAAAATAGTAATTTTCAGTTTTTGAAAAATAAAAGTTTGTTCGTTTTACCAATAATAAAATCATATTTAAAGCTTTGTAAGCCCAAAATAAAAAGATTAAAAATCATACAATTCATAGTAAAAAAGAAAACAATTATTTCACATATGTACTTCTCGCATTTGAGCTAACTTAGTGTTTTTACTTGATTAAAGATTTGTGTGACCGTATTCTTCTTAATATTTCTTGGATACACTTCTTTTTAATAATTTATAGTATTTTTGAATGGTATTGAAATTCAGATTTTTTTTTAGTTTAATTAATAAATTTAGTCTTATATTTAATTTTCTCATACAATTATTTTTTTTATATTTATTTTGTTATACATTTAATTCTTTATTTCTAAAAATAAAAAACTTAAGGGTTAAATATGTTTTTAGTCCCTCTACTTTTGAACGATTTTGGTTTTAGTCCATTTTCAAACTAAGGTACAATTTAGTCCTTCAACTTTAGAAAACTCTGGTTTTAGTCATTTTTACCAAATTTTTTTAATTTTATTTGCTGTTTCAAGCACGTTTCATTATAGCATTTGGATTGTTTATACTGTTTGACACATTTTTGCTTCAATGTTAACTGAGAAACGCGTTTGAAACAGCAAATAAAGTTAAAAAAATTTGGTAAAAAGGACTAAAACCAGAGTTTTCTAAAGTTGAAGGACTAAATTGTACCTTAGTTTGAAAATGGACTAAAACCAAAATCGCTCAAAAGTATAGGGACTAAAAACATATTTAACCCAAAACTTAATAACATATGTGGATTTAATCTTAATTCAGTTTGTAACGTGTCAAATGTTAGAGTTTGAGTATCAATCACTTTCATCTACCTTCGAGTACCATCTTCAAACAATCACCTCATCTTATTTTACCTTCTTAATATTACTAAAAAACCTCCTTAAACACATACTGTACATCTCTATAAACTCAAATTTTAAGCAAATAATAATTTACACAGTATTAACAAATACGTCCAACTTCAACTCAAGTTTGAAAAATAAGCCATGAATCATGAAATCTTATCAGAGGGAGAAAGGGAAAAAATGATAGTGGAAGATGAAGAAAGGTGGGAACATGAAAGACAAGAAAAAAAAAACAATGGGATTCTATAAATAGAAAAAAAAAACTCATAATTTTTTATCGACAACTCTTAATTGTTAATATATAACACTAAACACTGACACCTTAAAATCGATGTTAACGTTAATTTAATTGAATGTTAACGTTAATTTAATTAAAGTGTCATATTAATTCTTTTAAAAAAACAATAAAAAATAAATATAAAAACAATTGAATGATCGTGTTGGTGAAATTTTTAAAAGTAAGTTTTAGCTAATATTTATTTTTATTTAGTTCTTAAAATATTGTTTTAAGTTTCTTTACCTTTTTTTTTATATAAAGTGTGACTTTATAGTTCTTTTTTCTCATTCATTAAAAAGGCGTGTCTTTACTATTTTTACTTTTCATTGTAACAATTTATTATTTTAATACTTTATTAAATAAGATATTGAGAATGATAGAAAATAAATTTATTATTATGTTTTCAAGGAACGTTTATCACAGTACTATTTAAATAATTATAAATTGTATAATTTATTTTGTCTATTTTATTAATTACAATATTTATTTAATATGCAATACATTATTATTGGTAAATGATATACCTGTTTTCCTTTTCCATATTTGTCATATTACATACTGTAATTTAACTCTTTCATTGATATACGTGTTCATTTAAAAAATAATAATTTTCTTTGATGGCTTAGCAACAATTAATTGCTATAATAATAATTAAAACCATTTAATACCTCAAGCATAGCATTCAAGACGCATATATGGACGTGGAAATCATTTAAATATTAGTAAAGTACATTCCAGATTTATTTTAGATTGATGAACTTATATTCAATGAGAGGTTTTCTAAAGATATATATGTTTATTCACTTTTAATGTCAACAAATTGAATATTTCATGCTTAATATAATTTTTTATACAGTGAAGTTTGATTATCCTATGTTTAACTTGTAAATGTACGGTGAGTATAAAAAAAGTTAACTTCATTAATATTATCACAGAATAAAAATTTTACTTTAATATATATCGAATTCATATTTGTTGAATAAAAGATGCGACCTTGAATAAAACTATCTGTAGAAATGATATTTATCATTTTCAATTTCAATATATCCTAAGAGTAGTTAATTGAGTTTTACTAAAACTTATTTAATTTTTCTTTTTATGCATAAGCATAATTTGAATTAAGATATTTTTTCACATGCATTCAATATCCATTATGAAAATTATTTGAATTATGTTGCACTAGTACACTATATTATGTTGCATAAAGATTTTCAATATATAAAACATTCATGATTTAATGAACAATGTGTAACACGCGTTAGGGAAGAGATAACGGTGGTAGACACGTAGCAAGCATGGCATCAAATAACAACATTCGTAAAAGTTTACGTATGAAGAAGGAGAGCATAAAGTTGAAGGAATTCATTCGGTGAAGCATGTGTGCGGTATGATCTTTCCCTCTGCTTCCTTTTCTCTAAATATTCTCTCTGTCTCCTTGACCTAATCATCTTCTCTGGACAATTCCTTTTTTAAGAATATATCATTCTCTTGTGATGCCCACATATTCCAGAGGCCACTACAACCACCGTTTTTGTGCTCTGTTTTCGCAAATGTCAATTTCTTTTGTTGTTGATACAATATATTGATTATCAATACAGACTTGAATTCTCTTATTCATAAAATAGCATTCTATAATTCTTTATTAACTTTCATTATTTCATAGCATTGTTACATTGGTGCTTTCATTGACTCCATGGTTGAGAATAATCGTTTGAAGGATTTACAAAACGAAGTCAAAAACAATGTAGAGGATTTGCGTTGTTTATCGCAAACAGTGGAGAAGCTCGAAGCAGCTCTTGAAATTCAATCCAAGTTACAGGACAAGAAGATGGACCAGATTCAAATAGTGTTGCAACAATTGTTAGAAAATACGTCTCAATCTATGGGGAGTTTATCGAACTCAAGCTCTGCAACGAGGGTTCCTCCGCTCACCGTGGCTCCCATGACACGGGACATTTCGTTGGGTTTTCCTCACTTTGATGGTTCTGCACCGATGCTAGAGTGGATATTTAAAGCCGACAAGTTCTTTAACTATCATAACACCCCAGATGCATATCGTGTAGAAATTGCTTCAATGCATTTTGAGAAGGAGGTGGTACCATGGTTTCAGATGTTACAGAAGCTATAGGCAGTCACCACTTGGATAGCTTTAAGCCGCGCTTTGGAGTCTCAATTTGGACCTTCACCATTTGATTGTCCCATGGCAGATCTTTTCAAGTTGCAGCAACACAACTCTGTCTCAGATTACTACTTAAAATTCATGGTATTGGCAAATAGATCGGAAGGGTTGACAAAAGAAGTTGTTCTCAATTGTTTTATTAGTGGCTTGAATCTTGACATTAAACGGGATGTAGTAGCCATGACCCCAGCAACTTTGTTGAGAATCATAGCTTTGGCCAAATTATATGAAGAAAAATATACCAATATCCCTAAATCATCACCCTCATACTCCACCCGATTTCCTACGTCATCAGTCTTCTCCACTCCTTACAACTCATCATCCCGAAACACAATCAAACCACCTTTATTTGAGGCCAAATCAATTACACCACCCCTACTACCCACACCACCAGGGCCTCAACTAAAAAACCCCAATGTCAAAATGATAAGCCCTGCTGAAATGCAATTGAGGTGTGAAAAAGGTCTATGCTATTTCTATGATGAAAAATTTTCCTTCAACCATAAGTGTCCTAATAGAAAATGTTTTGTGTTGCAACTTGGTGAAGAAGATTAGGAAGTGGAGAAAGAACCCCCAGATGACACAGTGGAACAAGAGACATCAACCATGGACGTCCATCACCTATCCTTGAATGCCTTAAAAGGCGGTTTGGGAGTCGGAATAATCAAATTCAAGGCTTCTATAGGCACGTTGTCAATCACAGTGTTGATTGATGAAGGAAGCTCAAATAATTTTCTCCAACCATGGGTGGCAAAGTTCTTGAAGTTCCCAATTGTTCAAGCTCCAAAGTTTCGCGTCATGGTCGGTAATGGAAATTATATGGAGTCGGAGGGATTGATTCAAGACTTAAAATTACAAGCTCAGGGTAATGTCTTTCTATTATCTGCGTTTTTGTTACCAATTTTTGGTGCAGACCTCATATTGGGCGCTAGTTGGCTCAAAACTATTGGGCCTCACTTGGCAGATTATGAGACACTTCAAATCAAGTTTTTACATGGGGGAAAATTCAGTACATTACAAGGTGACAATGATCCTCTTCTTAATACTACCCAATTACATCACATAAGAAGAATGGTCAATACAAATGCTATAGAGGAAGTGTACAACTGCAAATGGTTCAAGAGGATGTTATTCCTTCTCCTTTGCTTGAACTTCCTGTTGAAATGGCACCAGACTTGGCTCTTTTGCTACGGACATATAGTTCAGTGTTTGGCAATCCTTCTGGACTACCCCCACCTAGGTATCATGTTCATCAAATACCACTGCTAGAAGGCTCCAACCCTGTTAAAGTTAGACCTTATCGATATCCTCATAGTCAAAAGGAAGAAATTGAACGGTTGATGGCAAACATGTTGCAGGAAGGCATCATTCAACAAGCAGTAGTCCTTTCTCCTCTCCAATCATCTTGGTCAAGAAGAAAGATGGTTCTTGGAGGGTATGTACTGACTACAGGGCTTTAAATGCTATAACTATTAAGGATAGTTTTCCAATTCCAACAGTAGATGAGTTGATTGACGAACTTTATGGAGCTTGCTATTTTTCTAAGTTGGATCTAAGATCAGGCTACCATCAAATTCTGTTGAAATCAGAGGATAGGCACAAGACTGCATTCAGAACACATCAGGGTTTATATGAGTGGTTGGTCATGCCTTTTGGGCTGTCCAATGTGCCGGCGACATTCCAAAGTCTCATGAATAAAATATTTACAGGCTTGTTGAGACGCTTTGTACTAGTATTCTTTGATGACATACTAGTGTACAATGTAACCTGGCAGGATCATTTGCTCCACCTTGAAAGAGTGCTCACCATTCTCAAGAATAATCATCTATTTGCAAAAATTTCTAAATGCACTTTTGGAGTCCAGTAGATAAATTACTTGGTTACACGTTATCTGGTGATAGTGTGGCTATGGATGTTGACAAGTTAGAAGCGGTCAAGAACTGGATTATACCTTCAAATTTGAAACAGTTGAGAGGCTTTTTGGGATTGACGAATTATTACAGGCGCTTTGTAAAAGGGTATGCCAATATTGCTGCTCCCTTAACAGATTTATTGAAGAAAGAGACTTTTAAATGGATTATTACCACTAAGCAAGCGTTTACAGCTTTAAAGACAACTTTAACTACTGCCCCTATGTTAGTAATTCCTAATTTTTCTGAACCATTTGTTTTGGAAATCGATGCATAAGGATCCGGAATAGGACTTGTTTTAAGTTAGCACAAACATCCAATAGCCTATTTCACTAAGAAATTGTCACCTAGAATGCAAAAACAGTTGGCCTACACAAGAGAGTTCTATGCCATTACTGAATCATTGGCCAAATTCAGACATTATCTTCTAGGCCACAAGTTCATCATTAAAACAGATCGGAAGAGTTTGAAAGAGCTGCTAGAACAAACATTACAGACTCCTGACCAACAACAATGATTGCCTAAATTCCTTGGATATGATTTCACTATCCAATACTCACCAGGGAAAGAAAACATACATGCAGATGCTTTATCCAGAAGTCTTGTAATGGCATGGTCGAAACCAGTGAACTCTTGGTTAAAATTAGTGGCAGATGCAACACAAAATGATGTAGCATTATTACATATATATCATAATTGTGTTAAAAACGCAAGCAAATTTGAAGAATATACTTTGCACACATATTTCATTGTAAAGAAGGGAAAAATTATGGTGCCTCAGGACCAGACATTAATCAAAATGATCTTGGCTCAATTTCATACATCTAAGGTGAGTGATCATGCGGGTACCACTAGAACCACGACTAGAATTGAAGCCCAGTTTTACTGGCCCAAGATGAGGGAGGATATCAGAAATTTTATCAAAGAATGTGTCATATGTCAACAAGCAAAATCAGTCAATCTTTGCCAACAAGCCTCCTTCAACCCCTTCCTATTCCTAATCTTATTTGGGAAGATATTGCAATGGATTTTATCACCAATTTACCTTTGTTACAGGGTCATTCGAATATAATGGTGGTGATAGATAGGCTATCCAAATTTGCCCATTTCATTCCATTAAAGTTAGGATTTAATAGTAAGGTGGTAGATGCAGCTTTCATCCAGAACATTGTCAAATTGTATGGTTTTCCCAAGTCAATTGTTTCTGACAGGGATAGGGTGTTTATTAGTTCATTTTGGACACATTTATTCAATTCACAAGGCACCAAATTAGCCATGAGTTCTTCATATCACCCATAATCTGACGGACAAATAGAAAATCTCAATAAAACCTTAGAGGTGTATCTATGATGCTATGTATTTGATCATCCTAAAACTTGGTTTGAGATGCTTCCGTGGGCATGTCTCCATATCAAGTTGTTTATGGTAAACCTCCACATCTCTCATCCGGTATGAATATAATGATGTGGATCCACCTGCATTATAGGATAGTCTGAAAGTGCGTGATGCTTTGCTAAACAAGTTGAAGGCCAAACTGCATCAATCCCAAAATTACATGAAGAACCAAGCCGATAAAAAGAGAAGAGAGGGTACTTTAGAAGTGAGGGATTTAGCTTTGGTCAAGCTCCAACCTTATAGACACCATTCAATGGTATTAAGGAAGCACCAGAAAATAAGTTTGAGATATTTTGGTCCTTTTGAAGTCATTGCAAAGATTCGACAGGTTGCTTTCAAACTGTTGCTTCTTGAATCAGTAAAGATACACCCAGTTTTCCACATCTCTTTATTAAAAAAATTTCATGGAAATCAGAAGCAACAATACCTACCATTACCCCTTACTACAAGTGAGTTTGGACCCCTTGTTCAACCTATCAGCATCTTAGACTCACAAACAACTATTAGGAATGGGAAGAAAGTTGAACAAAGACTAGTGCAATGGGATTCCTTAAGTGCAGATGACAACTCATGGGAGGATTTGACAGAATTACAACAATCCTACCCTAATTTCAACTTTGAGGACAAAGTTTCTATTAAAGAAGGGAGTATTGTAACACGGGTTAGGGAAGGGGATAACGGTTGTAGACACGTGGCAAGCAAGGCACCAAATAACAACATTCGTAAAAGTACACTTATGAAGAGAGAGCATAAAGTTGAAGGAATTCATTCGGTGAAGCATGTATGTGGTATGATCTTTCCCTCTGCTCCCTTTTCTCTGAATATTCTCTCTGTCTCCTTGACCTAATCATCTTCTCTGGACAATTCCTTTTTCAGGAATATATCATTCTTTTGTGATGTCCACATATTCTAGAAGCCACTGCAGCCATCATTTTTGTGTTTTGTTTTCGCAAATGTCAATTTCTTTTGTTGCTGATACAATATATTGATTATCAATAGAGACTTGAATTCTCTTATTCATAAAATAGCATTCTATAATTCTTTATTAACTTTCATTATTCCATAGCATTGTTACACAATGTTATAACAACTTCATAAATTTTGTGGATATTGGATTTATTTTATTTAATCATAAAGAATTTCGTCCATCAACCATTATCATATCATACACATGCATTATATAAATTATCAACTTTTTTAGACAACTACTATTAGGATAGTTAATATCAATTAATATTAATGTAAGTATTTAGAAAATAATATTTTAGAAGTGATAACAGTATAAAAATAACGAGACTCGGTTATTTTAATATTAAAATATTTTAATATAAATAGTTTTGTGCGGAACAAGTTTCATTATTTTAAAATACATAATCTCTCTAAGAAATCACTTTATTAAAGTTCTCTACTTCTGTCTAAGAGTTCTCATCTCTTGGTCATTTGTTTGAAGATCAGAGATCTCCTAATTGATTCTCGCAACAAGATCTTCAAGTTTAACCGATCAGTTTCTCAAATATAGTAAGTTGGTTTTCTGCTTCTTTCTATGGCCAGTTTTTTTTTTACATGTTAGTTGTCTTTGTTTTGCATGAGAATTTTGAGTTTTCTATAAGACTCTTTGTTGATCAGTAGTTCTAACGGTGTACTTTGATCACGTGTCTATGGTTTGTATGAGCAAATAGAAATTTTTGAACGTTAGAGTTGTTTTAGGCTTTTTAGAGCCGTTTGGTCTTCTATCAGGTAAGAGAAACTAATATGGATTTAATCTCGTGTTAAGAAGTATGATTGTATGTTTGATAGGTTGTGAGATTTATGTTTTGTTGAATATGTTATCAATTGAGGATTTTTTAGTGATGTTTGTGTATGGATGAGTGAATGTTGTCTATTGATTAATATTTCTATGTATGGTTTTGAATTGGTATTGGTGTGAATCTTTAATGCTAGTGTTATGGAGTTATATGAGGTATAATCTATTATAGAATTTATTAGAGCTGTCAAAACGGGTAACCCAGCTCGACCTGACCCAGCAAGGGTTGGTCACTTAGTGAGTCAACCCAACCCGGCTCACTTATTAACGAGTTGAAAAAATTCGAACTCGGCTCGACCCACCACGGGTTGGTGGTTAAACGAGTTAGCTCACTGGCTCATTTAATTATAAGTTTTTTTTCTAAAATAAAAAAATTACAATTTTTTTAATACAAATCTGAATAAATATCACTCTAAAATGATGTTAAACTCCAAAGACAATTCAAAATTAAAAAAAAAGTATCATACAATCCATGCGTAATCCAAAAACATGTACAAAAGACGAACAAATAAGTTTTTAATATTGATAATTTTTGTATCACTTGTCCATTTATAATATTAGAGTCATGAATAGATAAATATATAATATTTTTTTCTCTTGAAACATCTTTTTCTTTATCACCATCTACAATATAATAAAAAAAATGCTAACTAATAATATTGAAATACAAAAAAATAAATAATTAAATTAAATTAGGTGGGTTGGTAAGCCAACCCGGCTCACCACGGGTTCAACCCGGTGAGTTGGGTTCTAAGTGAGCCGGGTTGAAAACTATCCCACTTAAATAAATTATATTTTTTCAAACCCAACCCGGCTCAAACCTATGGTGAACCGGGTTGGCCCGCAGGTTACAACCCATTTTAACAGCACTAGAATTTATAATAATGAAGAGAGAAGTGTTATAAGGTTATTTTTAGTTCGAATTGGGGTTTTGAGTAGGTGAAATTCTAGATGAGCGACATTGGTATGATAGTTGATGTTTGGGATCTATTTTAGAATCATTTTAAACTTGTAAAA
This sequence comes from Vigna reflexopilosa, assembly GCA_027742785.1. NCBI lineage: Eukaryota > Viridiplantae > Streptophyta > Magnoliopsida > Fabales > Fabaceae > Vigna > Vigna reflexopilosa. Next base: position 10,142,311 of record CM050911.1, on the reverse strand, counting down.
AACCTTAGTTAACCAAAAAGAGATGATGTTGAAATAAGGAGTAGTGATTTGGTAAGAGTTGTATGCTCATTTGGTGCTAAATAGGCATTTTGATATGCAAGATTTTGAGATAAGTGTTGGATGAAGAATCCTAAGGTTTAAAGTTTATGTTTAGGCTATTTAAGACTTGTTTAGAGGTTGAGTTTACTAAATTGTGATGAGGAATGAGTAGGATTGAATTATGAGCTTTAAAATGGTGTTTTAGTTTGAGTGAGTTAGAAATTCATGGAAAAATGAGACTAATAGAGTTTAAGTTGAGTTATAAACACTTGGATGAGTTTAATTAAGGTCTGGAATAGCAAATGGGAGTTATAGGTGCATGTGAAACTTACTTCCTAACAGTAGTAAGTTTCTTTTTTATTCCAGCTAAAAATAGTGAAATATTAGTTATGCTAAAGGAAACTTTAAATTAAAGTAACAGAATTGTCTCTTCATAGCTTGACTAAAATAAACAAGAAATTCAAATATAACATGACAATTAAAACACAGAAGAGTGATTAAAAGACCAGTGCCAAAATTGTATGTTAATAACATGAATTAAAGTAACAGAATTGTCTCTTCATAGCTTGACTAAAATAAACAAGAAATTCAAATATAACATGACAATTAAAACACAGAAGAGTGATTAAAAGACCAATGCCAAAATTGTATGTTAATAACTAACCATCATTTAGCTCCAATTAGTGCCTCCTTAAAGCTTTCAACTACAACATCAATGTCATGAAGTGCCATATATGCCTAGTTAATTGGAAGTAACATAGCAAAGTTAAAAGTAGGAAGTTTAAATATAAATAACACAGACTAACATAATAAAGGGTTACAAAAGCTCCGAATGTTTGACAAAAAGCCCTTCAATTACAACATCAACTTCTGCTTGGCGAAACAAGGCTTTAGCATTATTTTTTCCCTCATTTTCTATCCCCTAATTTCAATTTTGAAGCCTTGAAATAGACATAACAAAAACAATTAGTTGGAAAATAGAAAGTTTAGTTAATATAACAACATTGATAGACTACAAAAAAATAGGTTTTACCAACGGAAAAAATCCGTCGAAAATAGCTAAATTTCGTCAATAATACACTTTTTTCGCAGTTATTACTAACAAGTTTAGGTCTTCGGTAATTACTAACGGCCTATTTTGTCGGTAATTATCAAATGAATAGGTCGTCAATAATTATCAAAGGAATAAGTCGTTGGTAACTTCGTTAGAAATGACGTGACAAATTCAAGTACAATTTGTATTTGGTTAATCATCCAATTATACAATCATAACTACATAATATTTATATTCAAACCACAATGATCCAATCAAAGTTGTGATAAGTATGCAACCCACAATAACTCAATCAGTGACGCAATAAACAATATCCAATTACACAACATATGTTGATGTTCAAGTTTAACAACTTGTATTTTTAATCAAACATGTTCATCTAGACCAAGAAATTATATGTTTGTAAAACATGAGCAAGTGTAAAAGCACCGCATAAATTTTAATACAAGACAACTGTGATGAATGGCAATTAAATTAAAGAAAGCCAATAAGGGACAATGGCTAATGGTTGCACCACAAAAAGAGATTGAAAAAAAAAATAACAAACATTGTTGTCCATCATAGTTTAATGCGCTTACAATTACATCAATCATAGAACCAAAACAAAGCACCAAAACATCCCATTATCAAGGTATTCAATATTATATCAAATAATAATAATGATACCTACCCTTATTAGCTACTACAATATGACATTAAACCCCCTCCTAACTCATAGTTCCCTCTCGAAACAATTCACCGAACTCTTTTCCACTTAAGTCTCATCTCTAGGCAAAACTCTTGCACTTGTACTCATTTCTTTCTACTCTACCACAAACTAAAACAAAAGAAACCTAACACCGCATATGAAATCATTGCACAAAACAATAACAAAATGTTCTTTAAGAAATCATAATGCACAAACCAATTTAGAGTAGAGTACATAATACTATATACATTTAACAACGTCACAACAAATTCTTCATCAGCTATTATAGTTCATCATTCAAAAAAGACACAACTTACCTCCACGATAGCCCCCTCTGATAGCCTTCATCGTGATAATGGAACCCCTAGTCACGCAGCCCCCTCAAATATCCTCTGTCGCGATAATGGAAGCCCTCACGTCAACCACAAGCTTGCTCACGACAACTTTGGTTCCACTACTAAAGCGTAATAGAGAAAGGGGACGAGAAGACCGTGATTGAGGACAAAAAGAAATAGAGATTGGAGAATGCCAGACTTCAACTGCAATGGAGGATTGGGGAAAACTGAATCCCAATCGTGGTTAAGGTAGGGGGTAGTGAACAACGGACAAAGGGAGATTAGGGTGGAGAACATCTGAATATTGGGGAAAAAGGGTTTTTGCCTAACTAAAATTGGGAGATGGAAATCCCAGTTTCTGATTTCATATACTTGATTCACATACCGACAGTCATAGTCCTTCAGTAATTACTCATGACCTTTACCGACGGTATTACCGACGAATAAGTTATCAGTACCATTACCTATATTTGTCGAGAAGTAAACATTCACTAGTCTGGCGGTAAATCAGCCGGTAAATGCACTTTACCGAAAGACCACAATCTGTCAGTAATTATCCGTCGAAAAATAACATTTTTCCTATGATGATAGCATTCCTTTTATTTCATCTTTAACTTAAAATTTTCATCTTCAAACTTAACTCCATATATAAATTCTCCTATAGTATCGTCTCTAGCAAATTTAGGTTAGGCTACAACGAAACATACCTTAATACTACTCTGATTCTTCCCAAACCACAACATCGTTACTTCAATCCAATTCTGGTAATAATGCAACAACATCTTATGAATCGAACCAGATAGTGTTATGTGTCAATGAAAGAAAGAAAAAAGGGATTAGGATTTTCGTGTTTTAGGAATTTAGGATTTTAGGGATTACTAGCCATATGAACGAAAATAGGGATTACTTACCACATCAACAGACTCTGTGAGCATAACTATTAGTGTGAGAAGAACAAATTTGGTGACTACCACCTTCATTGACGAAATTTATGACTAATCATGGCACAATGGTGAGTGAGATGAGAGTGAGGTGTGACAATGGTGAGTGAACGAAAAATATTAGGGTGTGAGGTGAGAGTGAGCGATAGTGAACAAGGGTGTAAGAGAGTGGTTCGTGAGTTGATGTTCTTTAAGATGAATTCTATGAGCTTAAAATCGAGAAGTGAGAAATTTTTAGAAAAAAATTACCAGAAAAAGGAAAAAAAATTAGTTTTATTTTTAATAATTAATTTTTCTTATCCATATGTAAAATCAGTAAATAATTTCTTTTTAATATATAGATGGTATATCATTACATATAGATTATATACTTCACAGAGCACCAAATTTATATAAAATTTTATATATAAGAAAAAATTCATATATAAAATTCATATGTAATTATTTTTAAAAATTCGTATATAAAAATACTTATATTATTTATGAATTAAAATTCGAATGCGAATATGATAGAAAACTCACATTTTTCTTTTCTAGAGTTGCTTGAATTTTCAACTATATATACTCGTTTATCATGGTTGCACAAAAAGTAGGTATATTATTAATACGACATCAGTTCACCTTACGTGATTATAAAAGAGACCTTACAAATCTCGAATATGTTGATTAAGATTAGAAGTTTTTTGTCATTAAAACACTTAATTTATTCTTTTATCTTCATTTAATTACCATAATGACAGAAACTGGCATCCTTAATTAGTCTTAATTAGTCTCTATCCTTATTTTCTCTCCTATTTAATTATTTTACCGGAGCCCGAGGAAAAAATATGAGTTTTTCAATTTATTTAAGGTGTCCATAAATGATCAAAGAATTAATTCGGGGAATCATTTAATGTCAGTTATTGTTTCACCTACTGTGTTTTTCCTTTCTGTCAATTTTTCTGAAGTATTGTGGCTCTTCGTGCAATCATCAACAAAAATGTTTGCAATTGTTTCTTTTAACCACCAAAATTTCACCCCTTTATACCATCAAACATCTGAATATATTTACATTTTTTTAGGATTTTTATCTACATCCATCTGGAATATATTAGCCACTTAATTATGTATGTAAGATTTACTTGCCTATAGTTTCCCTTAATTACTATCAATTGTGCTTATGTGTTTAACCAATGGTTACGAAAACAAACTCACTCTCACCAGTTGACTCAGGTTGATCTCTCCACACAAACCCTAGCAAATTTCCTTTTTGACAACTCCATAGTCTTAAAATCCACTTGAATATATAGTCTTACCAACTGTGGAAGTGACTGCTAAGAAGTCACTAATAGTACTCTAGACACCAAGCAAATGGCACAAGTTCCTTTCAATATTCCTACATTTTTTTTAAAATAAGTGTAATCTAACGGTTGAACCAATAAAAGTTACAAATACCTAGGTTAATTTTATTTGAAAGTTTTCTCTCTCTAAATTTAAAACCAAAAAAAAAAATTGATAACAATATATTTTTTATTTGATTGAAAAGAAAGCAAATAAATAAAAGATTCACCCTTAAAAAAAATTCAAATTTATTTGTACAACTTTTTTTCTCAATTTAATTAAATATCTCTTTTCTCATTTTCTTTTCCATCCCAGAGGTACCATTGAACACAACAAGCAACAAGGAACATCACAGTTTGAATATAACAAGGAACATCACAGTTGAAATTTTAAATTTGTCTCGTCAAACATTTTCTCTCCACCATCTCATACGCAGAAATAAACATACCACATTATGACATACAAGAATTCAACGTTGCATGGCATAAAATATGTCTAACATTTGTCTCTATTATCCCACGAGACCCCATTAAACATAACAAGAAACGAAATGCAAGAACACAAGGTTTGCATACAACTAAACACATCTACCATATATCTTAAATATAGCGATCAAAGTTATAAAGCTATATCTTGTAATTTTTCAAGCTATCAAAACCATGAACTATTCTCAATTTCGAAGATAGTGTCAAGGCCCCCATAGACGTCTTCATCGCTTATCGGCATGTTATTGCCATCAAGGGGTGTTGTTGGTGCTGGTGGTGTGGCTTCTGCAGTTGTTTGGTTTGATGCCCCTTTCCCAGCAGTGTTCGACAACTGATCATGCTGTGCTATATTCATATCTGATTTTGCTCCACTTGCAGAACTTCCACCACCATTGACTGAAGTCAAAAGCTTGTTAGCTTCTTCAACGTCTTTCTTACGGTTCAGCTTTGTCAAAAATTCCACATATGCATCTTCATTTGTAGATTGCTTCATGTCGTTAAGGTTGTCTGTCTCGCATGTTTTCGAGCTTTCCATGATTGACGAGCACACTGGTGGTTCTAGATTTCTCATTTTTCTAGCCCACACATACTGCTTCCTCTCAAAAAAATGGTTCATATGAGACAGATAAATAAACATTGTACAAATCTGCAAATTACTTGTCACCCATGCCCTATTTTTACTTTATTTGTGTAACCTTAAAATAACATGTAGTTTTAGTTGAAAATTTCATCAGCATATATGGCAAACAATAATTGTTCACTAAATAACGTGTAAAGGATTCAAAACTAACCAGATTTTTCATTTCGTCCGTGAAAATGGTTATATAATCTCCCAGTCGTAGTTCATAATGGTGCACTAAATCCCCTGTTACATTGGATTGACAAGTAATCATTTCTATGATGCCAAAATCAAGACTACTGTGATTATTGCAGAAGTTAGAAAGAAAAAAAGAAATGAAATTTTACCTGCATTTTCAAGAACATACATTCTACTTCTGTTATTAGACCAATACCTGCTTAATCAACGAACTATATTTAATAACTTTGAAAACGAAAAAGATATCCAATAATAAATTGCAAAAGATATTTACTTGTATTTCAAGGTCCATATCTTCTCCGAATAAACATCCTTGACTGTGATATCCTTTCCTTCCTTGTCTGTCAATGGTGGAAGCTTCGCCTCAACCTCCCTCTAACATATATATATTTTATAACCAGAAGGCAAAAGTTGAAGGCATTGGTATCATGTAATTGAAGAATAAAATTATATTTTCCCACAAGTTTTCCTCATACTTTATGAAGAATATATAAAAATTTATAATATGTTAGAGAATTTTCAATTCAAGAGTGTTGAGATTTGTTTGCAAATTAGCAGCACAAATAAATTTTTGATTGAAACTAATTAGATAACTATTGTTTCTTTTGTTTTCCTTTATTCTTGTGCTGCAAACAAATCAGGTTTCTTTACGTCAATGTTTCATCTGTCTTAGAATAAACATAAAGAGCAAGAAAACCAAAATCATAGAGAAAATAGAAAATCTTACCTTTGGGAGCACAATGCGACCTAGGGCACTAACGTCACTATTCTTCAACTGCTTTGTGAAAACTTCCTCTAACTTCTGCATTCAGATGGAAATAACCAAAAAAAGAAGTATAGATGAAATACCGAAAAGAGAAAACCCCACATGAAGAATGTTCGTTTTAAATAACTGCATGTTGAATAATAAATTTTCTGCTTTAAACTTACTGCACTTTAATAATTGTTTCCAAAATAAATAAATAAATTAAGATGATTCATCATCTCTTCATTTTCTTTGTGAGGCAAACTCTAAAAAATGCTAGATTTAATGTATTGAATGATAATTTGAGAAAACCTTGAAATCAATGAAGAAGGACTTAATGCACACAAAAAATCAATATCAGAAGAGAACCAATCACCTTCCCATCTGGGCTGCAAAAAACAGTGATAGTTCTATCTTGGTTAGCAGTGAGTTTTCCTCGTCCAGAAACAGGTTTTTCCTTTGTTCCTTTGGTTGGAACCGAAGGAGCCGTAGGAGCAACATTCTTACTCTTCTGTCTTACTTTTTGTTTCCTTTTGTCCCTAGCAACTTTGCTAGTCAATGGTCCCACAGAGGTTTTAACTTCAGAATTTGGTGGTCCATATATTGTATTTGGTTGTCGTGTTGGAAGGGTATGCAAAGGATATGAATTCATTTGTTGGAAGTGCATGTTTTGATCATACGGACCGAAATAAGGATCGGGAAAGCCAACTTGTCCAGTTTTGTCAACAGGGAAGTTAAAATTTGTTAGTTCTGCCATGTTTTGTTGAGCTGGGATTATTATGTTCGAAGAGAAAGAGGTAGTGCCAGAGACATTGGGGATTGATTTGTTGGTGGTGGCTGCTGAAAATGGCACAGGAAATTTGTCCATTGTTGAAACAAAGAGGCTCAATTTGAGGCTCTGTGCTGTGCGTTGTGTGTTGAGTGAAATGAAAGTGAGGGTGTGTAGGGCTTTTATATACGAGAGCCAGTGAAGGAAACACAAAAGAGTGTAGAAAAAGCATGAGAAAAAGAAACAGATGATCGCAGTGAATGAAGAAAAAATGAAGCACATGGTGACAAGAGAGGAAAGAGAAATTTTCCCAATGGGGTGAAAAAGGTGACAGGTGGATGAAACGTTGTGGCATTTGAACGCCAATCCTTGTTGTAAATTTAGCGAAATGTAGTAAGAAAACAACATATGTTCAAACTGAAAAAGTGGATGTGCCGAGAGAGATGCAGCAGAAGAAAACAAGATTGGAAAATTGTTCTAGAGCATCATCCATCGCAATTCAATTCAAGCCAACGTTATGCTATCATAAAGTTCTCATCACCTGCAAAGTTACAAATTCTCTATAAAATGCCCTTCTTTTCATATGATGATAAAATGGAATTAAAAAGAAAAAGAAAAAAAAAAAAAAACAGTGTGCGCCCTTTGTTTTGTAGGGTACCCTGAGAAAGTTGAATATCAGTTATAGAAAGAGATGGTAGGAATAGGAAATGGTGTGGTAAATTTTTGAGGTTTTGGCTTTGTTATGGTTGGGTTGGAGGTGTGGTGTGGTGTGGGGCTAGGAGTTTCATGAAACAACTCAGCATATGTTGTTTGCCAACTAAGAAGAGGTTCTAAGAGCATAAAGTGAGAAAGAAACTTCAAAAACAGACAAATTTGTGCTAGCTAAAAAATTGATACACATTAATTCAGTAAACTACAAAAATATATATTTTAATTATAGCTTTTATTACACGATGAAAAAGAATTCTCAAAACATTTCCTATGTGAAATTATACATAAAATTAAGGCATGTGGGGTTAATCTAAATCTTTTGAAACCAAAGAAAAAGAAAATTTTACAAGTACAATAGGTGATATATAAAGACTGAAAATAATGAGTATACATCTAGTATTACTTCTGAAAATATAATGATTGAAATTAGGATAAAGTGCTATGTATTTTATAAAAGTTCAATTATAATTTTAATATATTTTTCTTTACTTGTATTTCACTTTTTTATTATCTTTCAAACGTTGAACATGATTATTTGTGTTTTTAAAATGAATAAAAGATATTCATTTAGTTTAGAATTAACTTTTTGTTAATAATTTCAGTATAATGGTAATTTAAAGCCACCATAAAACCACATCTCTTTTAACTGTTACAATAGTTATAAACAAATGAGGATCATTTATTTCTTTGACCCAAAAATTGTATAAACTATCATACCTTTTTTAGACATATTTCAAGTGTAACTTAATCTTACAATATTTAACTTTTAGGTCAAGTAAACTTTATAGATAACCATGTCGAAATTTCCTTCTTTCATTCTTTCTCCACCCATCTACCTTGTTATCTTTCTTCCATTCTTTTTATGCAATTTAACTCACAATTTAATTTGAGCAATTATTGAAAATAAAAACAATTAATTTAAATTTTTGTGCTAAATTTAATAAATATGATGAAAACTATATTTTCCACTTATTTACTTATACTATAAGAAAATCCTTCAATAACAATTAATTTTAAAAACAAAAAGCAATTCACTTTAATGACTAATTTAAATATTAATTTTATAAATTAAAAATTATTCATCTCTAAAATAATAACTATTATTAATAAAAAAATTGTAATTATTTTATGAATTAAACTCTAAATTAATCACTAACATTAATTATCAAGATTTTAACGGTTAAAGACATTAATTACTAATATTAATTAGTGATTAATTTAGACATTAATTTCTTTGATGATGAAAACATTAATAATTAATGTTAATAACCAATTTAGAGTCTAATTTACAAACTAATTATAACTTTAATTCATAATAATAACTATTTTAATTACCAATAATTTAGTTCATAAATTAGTATATAAAATAGTCACAATCAATTATTTTGTTCTAAAATTAGTTGTTTGCCAAAGATTTTCTTGTAATGTTAAGATATGGATAGCAAAAAATAAAAGACGAAAATATAATTGAAAGTTAAAATGATTAAAAAGTATAATTCAATTTTTCATATTAGATTAAAACAAATAAACGACATATAACTATAATGAAATTTTCTAGAGGTGTAAATTAATAAATGTTAGGAATAAAAAACTGAAGAACCTATTAATTATTTTATGATCGAAAATTCGTAAAGGTCGCTTCAAACAAAGCGAATAAAATAACAATTCACTTCAATAAGTAAAACAAAGTTGATAATTTAAAAAATTGACCTATTGAATTGTATATTAATCCGTAGTTTAAATTAAGTGTATAAACCCTTGAAGAAATAAATGGTAACACAATCTTTCACGACACATAAATGGTAAAATAATAGTTAGAATTGGCATCGCCATTTTAGAATAAAAGGTCAATTAATATTTGTTGTCAAATAATAATTTGCTTATTTATGACATAGTAATTGACTGTGTTCTTATCTTTTTTATATCATACTAGAAACTGAATATCTAGTTAAATTTCGTTTGTGTTATTTAATGTACATTAACGTTTTTTATATAGTTATTTAATGCATGGAGTTTCTTCTTATTAATATTTATTAGTTTTCTGTTTCTTTTTCTCTATTAATTTTTTTTGTTTTTTCTTTTTTACATTTGTATCTTTGTTAATTAATGTTATATTGTGACTTAAAAATATTATTAAAATATAAAATAAAAAAAATATTTAATGAAATTGTTTATGGTTATAAATTATAAGCTATAACATAAAGTACTCCGTCATATATCATGAATAAACCAATTTTATTTTAAATATTAGTAGCATAATATTTAAATATCATATCAAAGATGGATTGATTAAATAATTTAAGGGTACAAAAATTTGCTTGGATAAAATTTATGGATGTTTTTGGTAATTTTTTTTATATAAATAGCCCATTTTAATACAAATAATAAAGAAAGTAACCTATAACAAAAGGCATTGAATCCAATCGATGCTTACAATTTTGTTTGGACGAAGTTTAAGATGTTGGTGAAAATACAAAGATGTCTTCGTAATTAAAAAAGTTCAGTATTTTTTTATGAATTAAGATATTCAATATTCTATTGACTGATGAGAAAAAAATTATTTTTTAAGAAATCACATTGAATATATCGTAACAGGTCCATCAAAAAATATTTTCCATAAAAAGTAATCGATGTGAAAGATTATAAGAAAGAAGTCATTATTGACCCTAAATTTTATTTATTGTTATTAGTGGAAACATATGCATGTATGTCTACTTTTATATTATAATAATAAATAAAATTTAATTAAATATGTTATTAAATTCAAAAACTATGTTCTCAAAAAGTAATTATAAAAGTATGTTCTCAAAAAGTGATTATAAAAATAGTTATAAAATTTAAAAGGTAAAAAGAATTTATATTGATAAGAATAAAATAGATAGCAAAATATACACATAAAAATATACTTACTAAGCGGTTACCAAAAACAATATTTTTTTATTAATAGTTATAAATTATGTGATAGTTAACATAAGTGGAAGTAGACGTTATAAAGAGAGGTATATGTACTTTTTCAAATATGTTTATCATTAAGTAAAAAAATAATATATATATATATATATAATAATTATTACGTCATAAATAAGTTTTTATGTACTGTGCTTTGTTAGAAAATTAAGTTAACTGAATAAATTTGCGCAAAAAAAACAATTTTAAAGTTTAAACAAAATAATCATATATATATATATATATATATATATAATTATTGTACTATATATAGTCGTCCAATTAATTATTTATCGAACATTCCACTGTTAATCAGATATTTGAATCAGTTATTACTAAGATCAACTTGTCGCAGAGTCTATCACTTAGGACAATTAGTTCTAACATAAAGTAAGATATAATTATTATAAGTTATGTCATAATTAGACGGTTGTTAATTAAAGACTTGTTTTGAATTTATGAATATAGGTTTGAGATAAAGATATAAATTATTACATGGTTTAAACCTTCTCTTGGTTTTAATATTTGTATGAAAATCTTAGTCATGTTTTCGATTGTCTCAATTGAGTCACATTTTTTTTGTAAAAATGAGCACATTTTATCCTAACTGTTAACTGATCTTAGATGGCGTTAAAATCTAATGACTCTGAATATGCTGAGATAGATATTTTATTACGTGTAAATAATTAAATTATGACATGAAATTTAGTAAAAAAAAGAAAAAAATAGAAAGATTATAACAGTAGCGTTCCTATTCTGAAAATGTTTCTAAAAATGACCCTAGAAGCTTCATCCAAAAAAGACCCTAGAAGTTTTATTCCTCGTCACACACAGCATCTCATCCTCCATTAACCTCATCGGTCATCCCTAGCCATGATCAATCTCTCTATGCGAACCAGTGAAAACCTTTAGAAGAAGCCAAATCGCCTTCAAAATTAAAAAGGTCCTTAAGTTCAGCCTTATCTCAGACAGCACACTCTTCAAACTCTCGTCACATTCGTTGAAAATGGAGTCCGCAAGGGTTATGCAGGACCCAATCACCACAACCTCGTTGGTTTCAAGCTCCTCCCACGCGTTCCAAAGGTGGAAGCAGAAACAATTTAGCGCGTCGATCCCCCGCATTGCATTCGCGTCCTTCGCATTCTTGTGCAAAATCCCAAACCGTGAAGTTTTGTTCTTGTCGTAGACCACTGGGGAGCCGTCGGTGATCATCTCCGTTAGTTTGAATACCACCTGCTGGTCGGGGACGATGACGAAATCCTCCGTTATCAGTCCAAAATCAACCATGATATCAAATTCCAGAAAGAATGTAATTTGAAACCCAAAACCAACCATGATATAAAACAACAAAACCCAATTAAAACCCAAAATTCACGAGATATAAAAAAGATTGCTATCTTTGAAGAAAAATTTGAAATTGGAATTGAATGGGGATTGCTCCTAAGGGGAATCAAAGAGGCACAAACAAAGGAAAAAAGGGGAATACTTTTTGAAAACCCTAATTCGATTATTGATTGGAAATCGGGAGAGTACCAAAAGGCGATTTGGGGCACCTTTGCTGGAGAGAGACACCAGTGTTGTTACACGAAAAGCCGCAGGCTTGTCGCGAATACCGTATGGAGTTGCTGTAGAATGAAAAACAGATCCTCCACGCCGTGAGCCAGGACTAAACCAGATTGTGTGACAGAGGCCACCCATTGCAACGAGAAATCATTGTGTCTCCAGCGGCCACCACTGCACTTGCGAGAATCATAGCAAACGACGCTTGCGAACCACCTGTAGAAAAACCAGACCACACGGCGAGGGCAGTTCTCCACCGTGACGAAGAACGCGAAGGGAGAAGAAGTTGTCGCGCTTCCACCACAACACTATAACTAAAAGGAAGCAGTGGTGGAAGGATTAGGATTATGGGTTCGTGAAGAAGATGAGACAAAAAGGGGATTTCAAATTTTTAGGGTATCTGGGTTGGTGATTGGGGTTCGAACCCACAAAAAAAATAGAATTGGAGAAAAGTTCAATGAAGAGGCACGTAGAAATATGATTATAATACACATTATCCATTAAATTTAATATATAATGACACATCCTCTTTTCCAAATTACAGTTTAACATTAGTTAATGTCGTCTGAGACTAGTTAACGATTGGGGTAAAATGTGTTTATTTTTACAAAAAATGTGACTTAATTAAGACAGTCAAAAACATGAGGACCGAACTGAAATTTTCATACAAATATTAAGATCAATTGAAGTTTAAACCTTATTATATTTATTACATTATTAATATTAATAAAATGTCAAATATTATACTGACTTTCGCATCAAATAATCTTCTAGATATGTACTCTGAAAAGTTTGAACAAACACATTCGAAAAAAACTTGAATTTAAAGACAACATTTAAATTCCTTAAATTATTTTCTAGAGGTGGAATCTTAACCTCAACCCTATTATCAAACAATTATTAAACATCTATTATATATTGTATTGTATTAAATGAAATTATATATGAGTGGTTTATACAATAAATTTAATGTTTGACCAGCTGTTAATATTTAATTACTTTTATGTATCTTTAGCGTCCTAATATAATATATTATTATTAAGTAGGAATATTACATAAGTAGTTAACACTCCATTATCTATGGTTATTATTATAATATTTGTATAAAAAAATTATTCATTAATTATAAACGTTAATCACTTTTTGGTATTACGAAAAGTTACCTTGGACTTATGTGGTGGAGTAACAATGGTTTAACGAAAAAAATAAAAAAATAAAAGGAATAAATGTCTGGGGATCCAAGAACCCAAAACCTGTGACCAAGACATGTGTGGGTAACTAACTGCATAGAAAATGGTTTTAGGTCAAAGGTGGGACCCATTGAGTAGAAGTACAAATCAGCATATAAGCAATGCAGGAGTTTGTAATATACTCAAATTACTATAAAAAGATATTAACTTCTAACAAAGTAAAACATATGATACTTCAAGTATTAGTTTTGTTCCTTCATTATTTTTTTAATTAATTATGAAAAGCGTGAGTTAAACCATTGAAAAAAGTTTACTTTTATAAAAAAATTAAATAACACAAAATATATAGTTTTTCAAGTGAAATAAACTTTAATGTTGAAAAAAGAAAGAATCAAAACTAGTATTTTTAAAAGTATATGAAATAAACCGTATCAAAATTTCTACCAGGGACTATTTTCAATTTCACGTAATATTTCAAGAATAAAAATATATTTTTCTCAAATTATAATATAGTAAATAATTAAAATAAATATACTATAATAATAAATAAAATAATTTGAAATTTAATATTTTACAAAATAAATCATTTTAATATTCAGTAGTTAATCATGCATGAAAAATAATTTTGACCAATTAAATTTTAAATTAGGTTATTATATATATATATATATATATATATATATATATATATATTAAAATGGATATGTAATATATAATAATTGAATAAGTACGATAAAAGATTAAAAAAATAATAAAATAAAGTTAATGTTTGTTTATATATGTTTTATATTGAAAAATAAAAAAGAAATAGATAAAGTAAAATATACTTATAAGTATATTTTACTTATAAGTAAATAATTATTTACTTATTTATTTAAATTGTGATAAATTATTAAAATCTATTTTAATTGTGAAATATATTTTTTCTTATTTATTAAAATATTATATTTTAATTTAAATTTGATTTTAACTCTAATTTACATATCCAAACTTTATTTTTGACAATGAATTAATCAAAAAAATTATTCATTATTTTCTAAATATTTTAATATATAACCAAATTTATATTAACACATCAATAAAATCTAATATTTTTTTTCTTTTTTACTCTTTACTCACTCTTTCTAAATCCAAACTAACATTACTTTATCAATTGTGTTTGGAATAAGAAATGAAAAAGGAAGAAAATGAAGTGGAAGAGCGGGAAAAAATAAGGTTGCTTAGATTAAAAAGATGGGAGTGAAAAAGTAAAAAAAAGTTTGTGAAGGATTTAGTTGATATAATAAATTATAAAATAATATACTTATTAAATTGATCAAATTATTATTATTAATATAAAATCATTTTAATTAATATTAGTCATTTATTACTGTTATTATTATCATTTTAAATACTGTTTACGTTACTATTTTTAGACTTAATGTCTCTTTTAATCTCAGTATTTATAATAATTTGTTAATGTTTTTTTCTAAATCTATGTTTAACTTAACGTGGACTCAAGGAATCAAATGTATTCTTTCTTTTACATATACATTAACTTTGATATTGATATATATATATATATATATATATATATATATATATTTATTTATTTATTTATTTATTTGTGCTTTTGCAAAAGAAAAAATATCTAGATGTTCTACCAAATCATATTTCAACAGTCGATGTAATAAAAAGGATTACATTAATTTCTTTTAATGAGCATTAGAATCACACATTGAGAAAAAAAAAATGAGGATATATATTAAACAGTTGTTATAAATATTGAAAACGAAAGAGATATTATTCTTATTGTATTTTCTTTATTTAATTATTATTTTAGTATTATTACTTCATAAATATTGTATTATTATTATTCTAATATTAATATTATTTTATTACACTATACAACATAATTACAATGGATTAACATGGTAAAATTTTCTTCAACCTTCCTGCAATATCGATACAGACAACCAAAATATCCCCATTGAAGTATCGTTACAAAAGCCATAGTCGATTATAACTATGCATAATAAATTATGCTAACAAAAAAATGATATAATTGATTATTCCTACAAGTGTTTGAAACCGGTACTGTGTTAATTCAAACAAAATCTAAGATTTTAGATTTAGACCATTTTTACACAAGGTCTATTATTTTCTAAACTACAATTCCATATTAATAAAGAATCATCTAGATTAACTAGCATTTGTATTTGCAAATTTATTATTTTTATATGCATACGTGGGAGAAGAGAAAGTTAAAAAAAAAATACACTAGAAATAAAGAGAATTGTAAACGTTAATGATGTCATTAATGATATCATTAATGATTTCATTAAAGTATGACACATGTAGTAATTAAACTAAAACTTCTATTAGAAAACACTACAAAAATCTATAATGTTTTTAGGAGTTATTTTTAGTGTTATGGACGATTTTAACTCTTGAGAAGAACATTTCCCGTAGTTGAAAAAATCGTCCAAAAATACTGTGACGTTAAATAATTACCTATGTTTTTGTCTAAATCGTCGCAATTTCTAGGAGTTTTGAGAAAATCGTCAATGTTAGTGAGAGTTTCTCACAAACCATCGCTATTTGTAGAGACCTTGTTAAAATTGTCAGAACTAAACGAGGTTTACAGAAACCGCAAAAACTAACCAGGGTTTGGTCAAACTGCCAGAACTAATCGGGGTTTTAAAAACTACCCCTATTTGCAGTTTTACGTAACCAGGGTTCTAAAATCGCAGGAAATGCATACAAATTACTTTTTTTTATTATGATAAAATTGGATTATGATAAAATTGGTTTTATTAACAAAATAGACAATGAAATTATATAAACTAAAATTGAATATTTATTATATAAAATAAACTACATTGATCAACATAATAAACTACATTGTTCAACATAATAAACTACATTGTTCAACATATTAATATGGTTCATACAACTA
The DNA here is from genome assembly GCA_027742785.1 of Vigna reflexopilosa. NCBI lineage: Eukaryota > Viridiplantae > Streptophyta > Magnoliopsida > Fabales > Fabaceae > Vigna > Vigna reflexopilosa. Next base: position 10,125,773 of record CM050911.1, on the reverse strand, counting down.
AGTGTTCATATATAAAAATCAAAAAAGAAAGATGTTCAATACTAAAAATTAAAATACTAAAAATATGATTGACAAAGATGTTCAATAACAATGTCTAATTTTATATGATTGAAAAAGATGTTCAATAACAATGTCTAATTTTCTTTTTCATTACATTCATTGTTTAACACGCTCCCTTGATCAGATACCTACAATATAATATAATAGTTAGTCCGTAATATATTTAATAAAAAAAATCATATAAATGAATTTAGTAATTATTACTGGTGATGGTTGAAATATGGCAAACTGTGAAGGCAATGGATCTTGATAGTTTTGCAACAAAAGTGTCACCATTGTCTTCATTTCATTGATTTGTGATGTTAATGAAGATACTTGTAACAGAAAAAATTATTTAAAAAGTAAGAAAAATGATACCTAACAAGTTAATCGTAAAAGTAACAAACCAAGTAAATATTGATAAAATATGCATTAACCTGAGTTTGTAATTCAACATTGGAAGGAGAAGATGTTGATGATTCACTATGAGAACGAACATTGACTCCAAACACTTTGGATGGGCAAGGAACGCGTCCACAATGCTCTTGAATTCCTAAAGCACGAGCCAATGAATCTTAAATGAATATTTCTTTTAATTGAGAGGATGATGTTGTGGATTCATATGCTTCAATTTTTTCCTACATACAACATTTAATAAAATAGTGAAATTATCTAAATTAGAGAAACAAGTGCACAATTCCAAAACAACGAGGTATACTATGACCCACTTCTAGTTTTTCTATTATTGAGCCAACCTATCAGGATTTGAAGAAAATACAGAAAGAAAAGAAGTTGGTTATGTGCAAGAAGCAAAGAAATGATAGAAAAAAGTCATTAGGGAAGGGAAGGACTAGATCAACACGTCCCATTTCTCCAACTGATGCTATAAGAAGTCCAGGATCAGGTTCAACGCCAAAGTATGCTAAATGGGGTAGTCAACCATCTCAACACTCAAATGGTTTTATTGGGTCAATTGGTTAGGCAAACCCTGTAAAGTGTTTGAGAATAGATTCTGAGAAGAGGAGCCATATGAAGATTTTTAAAGAGACAAATAATGGTAGGTATATCACTGAACCAAACACAGAACAAATCTCATTCAGAATAATAAAAAAGATTCAATCAATCCACTTCATTCATACCTATTCAATTCAAACCTAAAGCTTAACCATATACACCACATCATATCACCTACCACATTCAAAATCACTAAGGTCTCAAACATTGATAGTATTCCCTATCCATTCATATAATAAGCATAATAAATCATTACGCATGTCGTTGTTAGAGAAATGATGTGCAAATACATCATTAACCATTTCACACATGTTATCAGTAATTGGAACTCTTTCACCATCTTTTTCGGCCATGACACCTATTTCATCATTTACTCTTCTCTCCCTGTGTAGAAGCCACACTGTATACCCTTTTGGAAAATGTTTAATAATTAAGTGCTCACATACTACTTCACAACATTTCCATTTCTTAAAATTGCATTTTTGACAGGGATATATTATCTTTCCCCTAACACCACTATTACTGAATGTGAAGTCCAAGAAGATATTCAATCCTCCCAAATATTGACTTGTATTTCGAGGCATGTTTATCCATGATTTGTCTATTAAAACAAGTTCTTTTAATGGCAAGAGGATTGAAAGGTTAGAATAAGTGACCACATTACACGAAGTTCACAAGTAAGAGTACTCATGGAAGGAGATGGATAAGTCAAGAAATATGAAGTTGCTTCGATAACTTTCTTTGAATAAAAAGTGAATAAATCCTACAGGAATCATAAATCAAGGACCAAGCTATCCTATAAGATAATGTGTTCAATGAATGAAGAGATCAAAGATATTGTTCACATGAAGAATAGATTCACATTGTTACAAAAGAGAGTAACAAACAATATGGCAGTACCATGAATGGAATCAGACCAACTTTGGTTAAATTAAGCTTTGGAACGAATGAAGACATGATAACGGTTTAAAATACCGTTATCTGTGATGTATTTTGATACTAAATGCACACTTTTTGACTTAGAAACTTGCTTTAACTCATGTTTTTGCTTTAGTTTTGTGAATAAGAGAGTTGAGGTTATACTTGATAATTTTATCACTAAATTCTCTTGATTTTGTAGGGTATTGGAAGGATTTGAAGGAAGAGTTAAAGTACCAAATAATTGGAATGCAGAAAAATCAACCAGAGTGCAGAAAAGTCAACCAGAATGTAGAAAAGTCAACCAAAGTGCAGAAAAAGTCAACCAGGATGCAGTCTACAAGGCTTGGGCGCCCTCAGGGGGAGCTTGAGCGCCCGAAATTCGATGTCTACAGCCTGGGCGCCCTATTGGGATGCTTGAGCGCCCGATCTCGAAGCTTGGGCGCCCAATTGAAGGCTCAAGCCCTACATGAGGTCCATTCACCGCTCGGGCGCCTGAGCGACGAGTTTCACGGGTCAGGCCCAATTTTTGCTCTGTTTCGACTCTATTGGATTGGGCCTTGTTTCTACTCTTCTCTGACTCTATTTAAAGGACCCTGGCGCTCTAGGTTTTGGATCTTTGGCAGAGAGCAACATAGCAACACACTCTTTTCCCAATTCTTAGGGATCTCTATCTCATTCTCTTCCATTGTTCATATAGTTTCTCCATGTCTATAGGGAACTAATTTTTATTTGTTGTTGGGGGATGATGTAACCTTGTAAACTCTCATGTATTTGAATTGATTCTTAATTTCATATGCTTTTTCATTAATTGTTAGAGTAATTCATCTATTTCAATGCTTGCTTTGTTTAACTCATTCATTAGCATGATTTATGAATTGCATGAGTATTGGGAGGTTCCTTACAATTCAAGTTCTTGTTGAATTACACCCAAGAGTAATATTGCTCAGGGATGAGGGTATGATTCTTGGTCGTCTTTAAGCTCTTGATCTTCACATCTTATTACTAGGAATGCTAGGAATTGCATGAACTGGTAATTTGGGATAGACTTATTCGCCGAGGGATCGGGTATAGGTAATTTAGTGAGTGACGTTAACATTAATGCATAAAGAAGAATTCTTACATACATGATAGGGAACTTGGTGAAATCTAACTCCAAAAACATATTCATCTCATATTAATCAATATTCTTTCATCTTTGTGCTCCTCAGTTCTAGTTATAATAGGTATAAAAAGTATTTTTTTATTCTTTTTATTTGTAAACACACAAAGAGAAGGTTCTAAAAGCATTCTATCTCATTTAGGATTTCTTCTTCTCCATCTTTCACCCACGGGCCACTCAAGTGAAACATACGCATCTGTTGTGATTGTTCGTCTTCTCTAAGCCAAGGTCTTCGACTATGCAACACTTATGGTTGAGATCGCCCCAATGATATGTCATCATGAGAGTTTCTTCTTATGACTATTGATCCAATAAATGCATCCTTCGATGTTTTCTTTGTATTTATTATGGAAAAATTTTCCAGGCATTTGTTTAACACTATAAGAAAAACAAGTATTATCAACTGTCAAAACTTGTCGAAAACGTTAAAAGTCCATCGACAATGATTTAATTTTGACAGGTTTTCAAATAGGCCAAAATTTGTTGGTAATAGTACAATCGCTAATTTTATATATGACATTTTATATATGTTGGTAATTGTGGAAAAAAAATTATCGATAATTATAGGAAAAATCCGTTGATAAATATCTTTATCTGGTTCATCTTTTTCCTATCTTTTTCTTCTTCTTTCTTTTATTTTTACCAATACAGAAAATGAACACATTACAAATGAATATCATACAAATTCATACAATTTCATAACTTGCACAAATTTCATCATCCCGTTTTTATCCATGATCCCGCTTTGCTTTGTTGCACAATTTTATTATCACCCAATTATCATTACAATAATGTCATACAAATTCATACAATTTTATAACTTGCACAAAATTATAGCCAACCTAGCAAATTACTCCATCATAAACACAAATCAAAAAGACAGAAAATAGAGAGAAGAAAATAAAGGGATTTGATTGGCTTCAAATCCATCACTCTCTAGAAAGAGGAATAATATAGGCATTCTCCATCCCTTGAGCGTGTTAAAGAAAAAGAAGATGGAACAGAAGATCCCAAGCGTGATGACATCGGTAGTGACAAAGACGATAGTCTGGCTCAACGAAGATGGAGGAGCGTCAAAGGAGTTTGTAGTTGTAAGGGTTTGAGGGGGAAGTAGGAAAAGATGAAGTTGCCCTCATGTGAGAGAAAAAAAGATGAAGAGGGTTTTGAAAATAAAGAAAATGTGAGGTTTGAGATTGTGGAAGAAAAATGAGAAATTAGTCATGGAAGAAAATAATGTGTGGTTCACGGTGAAGAAGAAAGAATGAGCAAAAATTTACCATATTTTTTACCGACAAATTTATTGATGGAATAATCTGTCAATAAATAAAATAAAAATTATCAACAAATTTATCAATAAAAAAATTCATTGATAAAAAATATGAATTACCGACAAAATAATCTGTCTAATAAATGACATAAATTATCGACAGATAAATATGTCAATAAATAAAATATGTATTATAAAAAAAATTACCAATAATTAAAATTTTAAAAATACATCAATAAAATTTTCTATAATTTAAATTTATCAACAAATTTATTTTTGATCGATAATTTAAAAAAAAATGCAATGTAAATCATGGAAGAAAAGGCATCCCAAATTCTTTACTCGTCACCTTTTGATGATTCACACGAGGAACGTATATATGTACAAAAAGATACAAAATGGAGATGACCGTGTACTTTTTAATCCACGACTGAAAAGCTCTACCTTGTCGCCTTGCAAATCGTCTGATAAAGGTTTGCATCTTTCCTTTTTAAAGACAATTGTTTTCTACCGTTGATCAATGAAAAAAATATCGAGATAAGTGATTAACACACTAAACAAGTGCATTTTTAGGTTTCGTTAGGATGTCACCTAAAACACAGAAGGAGGTGTTATATCTCTCCATCATACATGATGGGATGCATTCACAAACTGGAAAACAACGTGTAATACTTTTCTATATCGATTGACCTAATATATTGATTTTAGAATTGGTATACAATTTTTTTTAACTATAAAAATTCTTTCCTAAACTACTGTTAATTTAAACTTGCACATGCATTAAAAAAAGCTCATAACCTTCATATTTTAAGAACTTCAATTTTAATAAATCACAATGGCATGCAAAACTAATGAGTTATACAGGCTTACTCATACTCGTATAAATATTTTTCATAAACTCTACTAATTAACTACTAAATTTCACAAGCAACACTTCTAATTGCAGATTCAATGGTTAAAATCATCATACACAATTGAACAAAAGATAGATTCCTGTGATTAATCCTTTATAAACATATCATTTTCTATTCCTACTCAAATCATGCTAGATTTAGACAGTAGGACCACTGGATAAACAGAATAATTTATTCTCTCTGCAGTTTTGTATCATTCTTAGGCATTGAATACTTGTTTTTAAATAGATAGGGTGTCGATATTATACTATTCAAGTTAGGATACTCGTTACTTATAAAAATTAATAATAATAATTTAATTTATATTTTTTAAAATTAAATTTTCTTTTTATTACTCTTAATAAAAAGTAAAAAAATTCAATTAAAAATTACTTAACCTTAATTAAAATTCTCAATTGTCTAATTGTTGATTTCTTTCAAAAATTTTATTCAGAGTTTTTTTTTTTTTTCAATCTCTTCTTTCTTACATTTCTTGCAAGCAAACCCATAGCTTCAACTTCAAGGTTCTTTTCTATCTTTGATCTCGTGCGGACAATTCAACTTGGGGAAAATCATGTATGGCTTGCGCAAAGGAGGTGCTCTTGTGGTGATTTTTTCTCCCTTTACTTTCTCTGGTTCGTCTTGCAGGAGAAGGGAACTTTTATGCTTTGCGTCGACTTCACAGCACAGGGGTCTGATTCTCGCATTTGGCTCACAATTTTGGGATTGAGTTTTCTTTATTTTTCCTCTGCAAGTGGTGGCGAAATATTGGAGGTTCTTATTTGAGATTGAGAGTTTTGAAATTGAGAATTTATGGTTGTTGTTTCTCGTGACTTAGGATTACGATCCTATGATTGAGGTTTTTCGTGACCTTGTAGTAAGTTTGGAGTTTATGATCTTATTTTCTAGTTTTGGAATTTTTGGGATTCTTGGTCTTGTAGTGTTTTTGAGTTTTCTCCGCGGTCCTGAGTTTTCTCCACGGTCCTAATATGGAGTTCTATGATTGCAATTTTGTTCTTGCAAATTGGGAGTTAGGTTAAATTTAATTAAAAAAATTAAATTTTAATTTATATTTAACTTATATTATATATATATATATATATATATATATATATTTTGTAATTTTATTTAAATTTTACTTTAAAAATATTAAAATATATTTTTTGCGGGTACCCGCAAGTTTTAAAATATTCTCGCGTATTTTTTAAATGGATACCCATGCGAGTAATGGACAGATTACGAGTGTTACTTCCTCCACCTCTACATAATAGTCCCTCCACCTCCCTATCCCTTTTCTACCCCTCCACCTCCCCATCCCTTTTCTACCCTTTGTTAACATCCGCAAATATGGACATCCGTTTAAGAAGATTTCCCCATCACTTGTATCGACTCGCGCACCAATTTTTAGCTTCATAAGAGTAGCCTCTGAATCGAAAAGATATTATTAAGCCACATACACAAACAATGTTGAGTGCGTAATTAAAATCAATAACCTAAATTTTGTTTAAGCGAATTGAAAAAAAGGAAGAAAGTGTGTACCGTAGATGGAGAAAGTGTCATCTTTGAGAATCTTGGAAGAAGAACCCTCTAATGTTTCCAATGACAAATGGAGAGTTGGCGTACGGATCTCACCAAAGAAAGTAAATAGTGAGACGGAAATGGAAAAGGGTAATTTTGTTATTAAAAATTTTGTGGGGATAGAGGGAGAATGAGTGAAGGTGGCGGGAGCAACACCCAGAGATTATGGGTTGAATTTTTGTTTTACGAATCGGATTGTAGTAGACACTATCTATATTTAGTCCGACAAATTATCATCTCTACTTGCATCTGGGCTTCATTTTGTGTCATATTTCTTTAGTATCCTTTTGACCCAGCATTCAAATTGCTGGCCATTAAAATCATCATCATAATAATACTTTCTAACAAGGACTTTCTGAGAAAATATCTTAAGAAGTTCTTCAGTATGTTCATCGATCTATCAAGAATAGCTTTCAGTCTCAATGTCCAAATTGTCTTGCCATCTTCATTTCCTGAAATAAAGGAAGTACATTTAAAATGATAGTTATTAGTCAACACTGTCTACAATGATTTTAAAAAACATTTATCTTGATGCATAGTATTATGCATTATATTCTAGTATTATTTATTACTGTCTAAGTAGTTAACAAGTACTCCATGCCTTTCACAACATGTGTCCTTCGTATATTTCATAAAAAGTCATGCAACCTATGAGTATCTGACAATTTTACAAAATTTAATTAAGAATAAGGTAGGAGGACAAAAACTTGCATAAAAGAACAAGTGAGTAATCTCAGGCACAATCTCACATAGGCGCCACTGTACCTCCCAAAAACGATTATGAGAATCAGAAGATGTTCCATCATTCTTTATAAAGAAACTGAGATGTAAAGTTTGGATAAATGATTGAATTAAACTATAGTGTCATCTTTTGATGCATAACTATTGCTGGAGCATCATTCCTAAGGATACTTTCAAGACCACCTAGGTTGATGATCTCGTCTAAACACATAGGTTTAATGACTGTTGCAACCGAGATGAAAAAAAAAAAGGTTTAAAAAAATTTTGAAAATCATCACCATAATTTATTCTGAAAAAATTATAAAAAATCACAAAATAAGATATGGTATACGATAACTAAATTCTGGGTTCGATAATGAGTTATGCATAAATAAAGTATTAGCACCCTACGCAGTACCTTTAATTAAAATTAAATGTACAAAATTCACGTGGTTTTAAAAGTATTTAATTTTCACCAAAAATAGAAATAATTTTTTTTTATGGATTCGACAAGGATTGAACTTGCTGATACCTATTTTCATTCAAAATGAGAAATCAGGATTATATAGTTCCTTATTTTGAAAAATCTATTTGAAAATTTGTTTCAAAATTATTACGGATTGTTTTGGATTTTTAGAAAGTGAACCTCTTGCTCGTATCTCCATTTATGATGGAAAATTAAGAATTACGTAGTTCTCGCAAAGAAAGTTTATTTAACAATGTTAATGTTTTTGGTTTTGAAGATTTTGTACTTTTTTTTGTATTTTAGGAATGGTGGGAAAAAGGAAAGCAACAAGTATTCGCCCAACGCTGACGATTACACAAATAATTATACTTTTAAAGTAATATTTAATTATTTAAAAAAAGGCTTAAACCCTCCATTGGTCCTCATATTTGTGTGCAAATCTCAGTTTGGTCCTCAAGTTTTGAACTCTCTCAATTGGGTCATAATTTTTGTAAAAATGCACACATTTTACCCTAACAATTAAGTTGTCTCAATCCCTCCCTTGGTCCTTATGTTTGTGTGAAAATCTCAGTTCGGTCCTCAAGTTTTGAACTGTCTCAATTGGGTCATAAATTTTGAACTGTCGACAACGGCGACATTTTTTAATTTGAGAGGGAGAAAAGGTGTGAGTCGGGGGGTTTGAGGGTGGAGGAATGAGTGAACTGTGATCTGTGATTGGAAGGAAAAAGAAAGACCATAGCCACGTGGATTTAATGATTTTAAAACATAAAAAAAAATTTACAGCTCAGTTCAAAGTTAACGCCGTCTCAATACACTTAATGGTTGGGGTAAAATGTTGTAAAATGTTTGCATTTCATAAGGACTTGAGGAAAAACTTGAGGACCGAATTGAGATTTTCACACAAACATAAGGACCAAGGGAGGGATTAAGCCTAAAATAAAAAATTCATCTCAGCATCAATTAACGTCGTTTGAGACAACTTAACGGTTAGGGTAAAATGTGTGCATTTTTACAAAAATTATGATCCAATTGAGACAGTTCAAAACTTGAGGACCAAACTGAGATTTGCACACAAATATGAGGACCAATGGAGGGTTTAAGTCTTTAAAAAAATGTATTAAGCACTAAGACGACGATAACAAAGTGTTTATACTTGATCACAAGTGTTTATGTCTAATGAATATGAAAACATTTTTATCTTTTATTTTAATAATTTATCATTTTTGTAAAATGGGTAAAGACATGAGATAATAAAGAGTCCAAAAAACAGAGGTGCAAAATGTGAATAAGAAGGGGTGCAAATATTAAAAAAGGTGCAAAAAGATGTTGTGGAATATGTGTAATAAAAATATTCATTTTTTGGAATTGTTTATTTAAACCTTTTTTATAAAAGAAATTTGGAAATAAATATCACGCGATGCGAGAGATCAAACCAATACCAAAAGTAACGAGGAAAGACCTTCTTTTTAATGATTTAAAACAAGATATTTATCAATAGTAAAAATAATGCTCCTAGAAGAAAATGTTGAAGTTAAGTATAAAAGTAAAACGCTCACAATATTAACTCCATTTTTTTATGATAGATGTGTATCTGTATACACATATTGCAATATTATGGTAATCTTGTTTTAACTGTGAATTAATGAACAATATATTGAAAAAGTTGGTCTTGATTGTAATATATTTCAAAAATCAATCAAATCAAATCATATTTAAGACATTGATTATAATTATTGTCAGAAATTTTGTCAATCTTTAGAATCATATCTTTCTTTTAGAAAGAAGCTAACGTAGCAAATTATAGTATAATACCAAGATATTAATTCTAATTATCATGAGTAATATTGCTTATAATTATTAGCATAATATTGATTCAAATTATTATCATATTAAAAACATATATTTATCTAGAAACCAATATTTCAAAAATATTTTCTAATGACTTGTCATGTGAGGAGTACGAAGAGCAAAGAGGGGGGATATGGGTGAATATAGATATAAAACTCTTGGATTCTTGGGCTAAATTAAATTTTTAAAATTATATAGTTTTTAAGGAAATTTATTTTATTTAATTTATATTTTTTTCTTCCATTCTTTCTACCCAATATTAATTATTATTCTTTATTTTTTATATTAGTTTTTTTATTGACTTACCCAGACGAAATTGAGTGTTGACAATGACAAAGCGATGAACCTTGGTATGAGGGCATTGGTTTGATGAACCAAAATCAGATTTGTGCACTGGTTTGCTGAACTCAAGCCAAGCTTGCGCACTGGTTTGCTGGCCTCAAGCCGAGCTTACACACTATTTTGCTGACCCTAGGCCGGCGAGCACACTGGTTTATTGAACTTAGGCCGGCGAGCACACTGGTTTGTTGAACCTAGACCGACGAACCCAGGCCAGCAAGAACACTTGTTGAACCCTGACCGGTGAGTAATGAAAGAGATGAGCACTGGTTGGATGAACTCAATGATGGAGATAAGAATTGGTTGGAAGAACTCAGAACGCCTAGTTTGATGAATCAAAAGGTGAACTAGAAATTTAGGAAAATTTAAAATGTGTCATTAGGTTTGGAAAATTTAGGAAAAAGATGAGAAATTTGAGAGGTGAGAAGGAAGATTGGGAAGTGAAAGGTGTATCATAATTTGTGAAGGTAGTAAACCTCTTTAAGAAAAATTAAAAACTTTATTAGTATTCAGACAATTCATAGTAACTATTTTAAATAATGCTAATTTGTGAGAGAGTTTTTTAACCTCCACAAGATAACCTCACTAAATATCAATTTAGTAAACATAGTACACCATTATATTTCATTCACAAATTATTTGTAAAATTGTATAACTTGAATTATATGTTTTATATAGGATATTATTTTTGTAAATTAGTTTACCTTTACATTGTTTGTGGTTTTCTCTAGTTGTGTGTATTTTTTTTTCTGCGATGATCACATTTTTTGTGTGAATAAATAAAAATATATGGAAGAAAATGATAAATAAGTTGTCTAGACATGTTTAGAAGTTTTGAACCTTGTGATCTTTTTGAAAAATTGGTAAATTGTTTTGTCATATGTCCTAGTTTTTCTTGGAGTTGTAATTTTGATACATATTTTGTTGTTACGAGTATATCTTGAGATGACTATAATAGAATCTCTTAACCCATGAATAATTTGTTTTGAATTATTAAATTTGTAATATTTTCTTTTATAGTTTTAAACGTTATTAAATTATATGTTACTGTTCATCTATACCTATCTATAAAAGGGATTTCCCTTCTCTGTATCCATATTTGTTTTTTTAAATTTTATCATTTAAATAATATTTTAAACTTAACCATTTTTAATTAAAAAAGTTACCTAGAAAATAAATAAGAACTATTTAAAATAAAATTATAAAAATTATTTGCATTTAATTTATAATAATTATATTATTTTTTATTATCAAGTTGAACATGTGTTTTCACTAGTTACATTTTAAAGAAAATGATAAAAAAAGTAAACTAAATTATTGTAACAAAAATATTTTAAACATAATAATTTAAGTTGAAGTCTCCATAAATTAAATAAAAATTTTATATAATAAAAAAATTTTTTATATATTTTATTTAATATAGAAATGAAATAAAAAAAACAAAATGTATAGAAAAAAATAATTAAAAAATATAAAATAAAAAATAATTAAAATTTAATTAAAATAGATAATACATAATTAATATGTAAAAAATACAGTAAAAAGCTTTTTAAATTAATACCTCATAACAATAAAAATATTGTTATTAAAATTTATAAAAGAAAATAGTTACATTAAATCTTAATTATATTTTCATAAACTTTAATTTGTTGATATTTTATTTTTTAAAAATTCCCATACAATACATGGGTAAAATACTAGTGAAATACAAATCATATATAAAAAAAATAATCATGAAAAATTTCTAGTTTGTTCACTTTAAAACATTAATATTATTATTTTGGAAAAAAAAATAACCTTTCAAAAATGTTCAGGAAGAAAATTAATTTCAAAAAATACCTTGAAGAATGTCCTCTTGGAAGCATCCACTCCATAATCAATGGTCAAGAAAGCGCTGCCACAGCCATTACTACTAAACAAAACTCTATCAGTACCTATTTATACCTTTTCCACCTTACCAAAACTTGCTAAAATGCTTTTACTTTTAAAGAAAGAGGAACCAACTTTCAAATAAAAATTCAAGGCTAAAATGGATATTTTAAACTTATGGGGGGCAGCAATTGGAAATCATAAGGGTGCAGGACAGAAATTTGTGTTTTTATTTGCTCGTATCAATGGGGCTGAAAACAGGAATGTAGAAGGTAAAAAAGCCCAAACTCTGACAAACCCTATCTTTCGTCGTCGTTACCGAGTTTACCCTTATCTATTTATAGTTTCCAAACGCACGCAGCGAGAGAGGCGGCGGGATCAGAAGGAGCTTGCAAAATGAAGGTGTTCTCTCGTAAACCCTAATTGCTTCAGTTTTTTATTTTTCCATATCTTCTTCCCTCTCTAACAGGGTTATTTTTTCTACAGTTTAACATAGCAAATCCCACCACTGGATGTCAGAAGAAGCTGGAAATCGATGACGACCAGAAGCTGTAATCTTTCTGCTTTCTTTTGATGTTTCACTTATCTTACTCTTCTATTCTGATATATTCTGTTTAGAATAATGTTGCTCTGTGCTCTGTGTTTCCGACTAATATTGATTACTATTTCGATTAGTTTAAGTTTTTTTGTTGTAGTTTAATGTCTTCTTTCTCTTGGTTTATTTTTTAGCTCTATGAATAGCCTTGTGATTGTTGTCCAAGTATTTGTTTCTTGCATTGTATCTCCCTATTCATCCACAATGAACATTGATGGCATAGTTAACTTGATATCTATTGGGATTTGAAGTTGACAATTGCTCTTTGCAAGTTGATGTGGGAGTTCATTTTTATTTTAGTTTCGCTTGGGGACCTTTTATGCTACTTGTTCATTTGATAGCCTTCTGTTTTGTATTGCAGTCGAGCATTTTGGGACAAGAGGATCTCCCAGGAGGTCCTTGGTGATGCCCTGGGCGAGGTATGTTCATTTTGCTTGTTTTTCTTGTTTTTTGATTGTTAAAAAAATTATCTGTTAACAGCTATAATTTTGCTACTGAAGGAATTTAAAGGCTATGTTTTTAAAATCACTGGAGGGTGTGACAAACAAGGCTTCCCAATGAAGCAGGGAGTGCTGACCCCTGGTCGTGTCCGACTCTTGCTCCATAGAGGTAAGATTCTTCCATTGCTTTAATCTGTTGTTGTTGTGGTTTATAAACAAATCATAGTTGTAGTTGATTGGTGTAGGAATCGTTGGTATTACTGCCATGTTCAACATTTGGATTTTGTCTTTGAAATTTTAAAATAGATTCCTGTTTTTCTTTACCTACTTATATTTTTTTCTTACTCAGTGCGTCTTATGTTATGTGTTGCTGTGCGTCTTATTATGTGTCATTGTTGTTTACGGAGGACACTTGTGTCTTCATTCTTGACTTTTAGTTTCTACTAGAAACTTATTTACTACCAGGATTCTCATAGCCATGTTTATTGGCAGACTTGATAATATTGTTTGCATTTGAACAGGAACCCCATGTTTCCGTGGATATGGGAGGCGCAATGGAGAGCGTAGAAGGAAGTCTGTTCGTGGGTGCATTGTTAGCCCTGACCTATCTGTTTTGAACTTAGTTATTGTGAAGAAGGGCGATAGTGATTTGCCAGGTCTCACTGATGTTGAAAAGCCAAGGATGAGGGGTCCAAAGAGAGCATCAAAAATCCGAAAGCTGTTCAACCTGTCAAAGGATGATGATGTGAGAAAGTATGTAAACACATACCGTCGGACCTTTACAACAAAAGCTGGTAAGTCTTTGATGTCCATAAATTTTCTATCAGTTTCTGTGTGCTTGGCAGCCTGAGAAAATTTGTAAATGAATATAATGTTAAATAACCTATTAGTGTTGCGTATAGAGCGTCAGCTCTATAGTTCCAAGTTGTGATTTATTCATCTATTCTATGGATATTCTGATCAAATAGCTAGTATTTTGTCACTTGGACGGGTGATGTGTTTTCTTTTTCAGTGAAAGCAGAACTTAACGTTCTCTACATTTGGTAAACTTTGAACAATTTTTAAGATGTTCTTTGGAAAAACAATCTCTCTATGCAGTTCCTAATATGGAACCAAGTAATGGATGTTTAAGATGGGTTCTGATATTTGAATAAAAGAATTATTTTACTCGTTTACTCCACATTGAAATCCAATTATTTATTGAACATGATTTGTAATTGTGATTTAATCTGTGTAATGGATGATTGGTTAACAGGGAAAAAAGTGAGCAAAGCTCCAAAGATTCAACGATTGGTCACTCCTTTGACTCTCCAAAGGAAGCGAGCAAGGATTGCTGACAAGAAGAAAAGAATTGCTAAGGCAAAGTCAGAAGCAGCAGAGTATCAGAAACTCCTTGCTTCTAGATTGAAGGAGCAGAGGGATCGCCGAAGTGAAAGCTTGGCTAAGCGTAGATCCAAACTTTCTAGTGCTTCCAAACCCACTGTTACTGCATAGGCTGCGTGAGGTCTGGTGAGGTTTGAACTTCACTTTAGTTTTTGGGAGACTCGGTTGCGGATGTTTATGTTTATGCTAAACATTTATTGCTTTTAAATTTAAATACATTCAGTTCATTTGAGTAATTTTCAACGATTTTTGATAATCGAATGTAATGATTTTTGCCTAGTTGGAACTTTTATATATTATATGCGTTGGTTTCTACATGCACCCAATGGAATCTTGCGTTATTGTAGGGTTTATTTGAGGATGGTTCGAGCATGTTGCACAGGGGCGTATTCTTAAATTTAAAATAATTCAACCTAATTCAAATACTTGTCTGGGTTTAAATATATACAAACCAAACTTTGAATATGAAGTCAACTTATCCTTATGTTAATAGGAAAATATTTTTTTAATAACTTATTTTGATAAATTTTTTTATAACGATTTGTTTGTTTTAAATATTTTTTAAAAATAAATTTAAACGAGAATAACACGTAATTGTCAAAAAAATTGTTATGAAAAATTGTTAAGATACTAGAGTCTATGTTTATGTTAATACAATGTCTCTAATTTTTATTATCAATCTTGTGTTTTATAAGAAACAGTGATTGGTTAAAATTATGATATTCAATAGTATCTTAGTAATTTTTTTTCAAAACATGATTAAAGTCTTCTTCTAACATTATTTATGACAATGATCGAACTGAAGTCGAACTTGGCATTAGCTACATTATCTAACCTATTCCTATTTGTAGATTACATGTACAGTATAAGTAGTAAAAATCAATATGGAATTGTAGAGGATAAATGATGATGTAAAAATCAATATGGAATTGTAGAGGATAAATGATGATCTTTTAAATCGTAAAAAAGAGCTTATATTTTTATATTTTAGCTATCCATTGATCTTAAATGTACTTCTCATTTGATGCTATTAAGATTGAATACATTTTTAGAGCGGTGTTTATGGTAGGACTACTGGTTGCTCTTAGAAAGGATATGATAATTCGAAATTCCTTATAACTTTTGCAGTAGTGGAAGCTGACGAATTAATCTTGTTCTTATTTTGTAAGGTAATTTGCTTTATACAAAAAGTTAATTGTAAGTGTTTTATTTAGGCGACCTTATGGTTGGTGCGAACATTTTTCTGTTCCTCATGCAAAATTTCAATTGGATCATTTAGCCCGCGACACCATTATGTATCATTAAATCTCCCAATAAACAATATTTAAAACTTAAATTAAACTATATTTTATAAATAAATATTTTAATTAAAAAATTATTTAAAATGCATCATGCTTAAAAAAAAATCATATCTTTAAGTGAATATTTAAAAAAAAAAGGTTGATAACAGTTCGGATCAAATTGAACTGATAGGTTAGTGCAAAGTACTACTTTCTTTTTTATTGAACAAGCTTGAAAGAGTTCCGGTGCTGATTGAAAATTAATGCATGCACACAAGATTCGTATATAACTATTATATTCAAAGTGTGACAAGAAAATCCTTAGTTTGCTTGAGACCTTTAATAGAGAATGCTAAGATACATTCAAGCTGAAGGTTGTAGTGTTATATTACAAGTAGGTTGACACAGTTTCACCAAAACCAAACTGAGAACACAATTCAGAGGTCTACTTGAACTTTTCCCGACTTCAAATCTGGATTCTATAAAACCTTTCTATTTAAACATGATTACAGATTACAAAAGTTATAAAAAAAACATTTTTCTATTTCAAAAACATTTTTTCCGCCAATAAATACAAAACTTTTAGAATGTAAACTTTATAACTTTTATGTTGGAACAAAAGTTATAAAAATTTAAAAATAATATAATAAAATAAAATCACAAATAATTTTGAAAATGACTATGACAAATGACTTGTGGGACAAAACACACCTACTGACATGGAGTTAATTGATGTTCGGGTACGAATTCCGTGGTGTCCTCCGTGTAGAGTGAGAAGTACATTCCCTGTTACGGCTACACATTTGTAGTTCGAAATAGTACAACCAAAACACCCATTTGTGCAAACATTCCTGTTCAACTTATGTGGTTACAAGAATCCGTACTGATAGCATCGACAGTCAAGGTTTCAATAAAGTAAATATACAAGATAATTAAAAAGAATATATATATATATATATATATATATATATATATATATATAGAGAGAGAG
The DNA here is from genome assembly GCA_027742785.1 of Vigna reflexopilosa. Lineage (NCBI taxonomy): Eukaryota > Viridiplantae > Streptophyta > Magnoliopsida > Fabales > Fabaceae > Vigna > Vigna reflexopilosa. Next base: position 10,108,971 of record CM050911.1, on the reverse strand, counting down.
AGAGAGAGAGAGAGAGAGAACTCATAAAGAAGTTTGATTTGGTGAATATGAAAAAATGAGACAAAATCATATGCCCAGAACACTCCCAGCTTTTAAAACATTCTCAAACTTACAAGCATAAGTGCCATGCATGATGAACAACTGTGCTACATGGGAGGAAATAACTGCTGCAAAATTCCAGATGAAATCACCCAAGGAATCGTATCTAGATCTAGAGAATTCAAGTTTTGCCCAACTATAAATATAATTAAGTAGAAAGATATTCCCCCTAGCTTACAAATCCAAGACTGTAAGTGACAACCCCAACACTGTCAATCACCAGAGCAAGAAATTGAGTGCATATAACATTATACAATTACCATCAAAAGCAACAAGAGCAGTCAAATGGGCAGAGAGGGGTATTTCCAGCATCAGCTTTATTAATACCTAACTCATCTTCAGTGTAGATGGTAAACCCGTCCTCAGTTTTTCTTTTTGGCCCAGAAGGTCGGTCTGCAAACTCACCATCGTCTGATCCATCTGTTTTCCTCTTCACATTCTTCTTCTTCTTCTTCTTCTCCTTTGTTTTATCAGTACTCTTATTTACTCCGTCAGATTTTCCAGTGTTTTTCATTTCAGACTTCTTCCTCTTTTTTCCAGCAAATATTTCATCAATTTCATTACATGCTTTTTTTGGTGTAGAGGAGGGTTTCTCCTCTTTTGCAACAGTATTCTCCTGCAACTGATTTGGTGTTGTTTTAGAACTCTTCTTCGTCATTGAAATGAAAAGAAAGCTGCATATCACGCTACAACCTTTGTGAGAACTGAATTATTCAACAAAAAAAAAAAAAGAAAAACAGTTCCCCAGTTAAGACGAGATAGACCAAGGATTTTGAACCTCAGTTGCAATGTCCAACATTTTTTCATTGAAGATTTGGATTCTCGTTTTGGATATTCATCAAAGAGAAAAGGATGTATAGGTACATTTTATGAAATGTAAAACGAAAGAGGAAAAATTCCAACCCAAATAAAACTCTAATATTATCAGATTTTAAAAACAAAGAAGAAAATAGAACAAAATACAATAACAGAAAAAAAGCAAAGAATGAAAATTAAAAAGTGCTGTTCGTTCTCCTAAAATCGACTGACCATTTTGACCCAAAAATCACTAATTTACCGAAATATAACTCCGGTCAATATCCATATTGCTACTTTGGCCAATCAAATTAAGGGCTAATCGCTTTATCCGAAGTTCTGATGACTTATTACCCTTAATTGCATTGGCAAAGAGCAGCAATCAGAATTTCTGCAATATTAACGTAATCAACAGCAGATATTCCATTCAAACAGAGAACCAAAGTTTTAAATGGTATTTCAGATTGGGAGTGTATAAAATTCCCAGTAGTTTCCTTCTGCTAATGTGTCAACAATGAAATCAACTATAAGATTAGGATGAACTCCCTCAGTCCAATTGCTGTCAGAATCAGTATAATTAGACTTAATCCCTGCATCCATGGGCAGGCTAAAACAGGTGTTTTATTCTTGCCATAACACAGAATTACCATTTAACTAAAAACCAGTGATCACTAAATAAAGACAAATTTGCACACTGTATTTATACGAAATCGTGCTATATAAAATTTCAAAGGATAAAAAAAGAGGGAAGCGTTATACAATGCACGAGCCAAGGGAAACAAACGATTGTTAAGAGAGAAGTTAGCTCTGGTATTTCATTCTCTTGAAACCCTGCTTCGAGGATATGCTATAATAAAAAAAAATATAAACGTTTTAAGCAAAAATCTCTGTTTCTTTAAGCATATAAAAAGAAGCTAATGTTGTTCAAAATCATTAAAATCCCAATTCAGATTTACTATCCATATCTGTTACATGAAGTTTAATCTCAAAAACAAAACGAAGTTCAACAAACAATATCGTATATCGAAACCAGAACAACTCAGAGAAGTCGGGAAGGGACGTTGAGGACCAACCTGTTGCGACGACAGACACAACTTGAGAATGCAGAGAGGGCGTCGTTCACGCCGACGATTACGGAGCTGCGTAACTGAGTCTTCGTGGTAATGGTGGCGGCAGGACCAACGGCAGCGGCGCGTGGGCGTTGATGCCTGTGGTGCGGGATGTGAGAAAGATGCTCCGAGAGTGAGAAGAGTTGGGTTAGGGTTAGAAAATTTGGGGAAACATGAATGGGCCAATAGGTCCATGAATCCTTACTCTTAATTTTAATTATGGCTGCAAATATGTTTCAAAAATGGGTTTAACTTATATTAAATCTGTCTACTTTGCATAATGAGTAATATATATATATATATATATATATATATATATATATATATATATATATATATTATATACTAATTTTAATATTAAAATGGAGATACACATTTATCTTCTTATATACTATTATTAAAATAATAATTAGATTCTTTATTTATTATATTTATACTTATATTAAAATTATATATAAGTAAAAGAATAAATTAAAAAAATTAATTGATTTAATTATTTGTGGAGTACTTTTTTTGGTAAAAATCTCAAATAGGTTCTTTAATTTTTTTTTTGTCTTAATTGAGTTTTTATTTTAACAAAATTACTATAGTTAGAATTGGGTCAACAAAATTAATATTATGTTTACGTGTAATGTTGATGTGGTTTTTTAAATAACATTATACACTCAATCAACCAATGAGAGGCAACTTTGACTCTTTCACCAAAAACCATAATTCTCTTTCTCCTTCCTTGTGTCACCCTCAATGTCCATCAAGCTAACAATCACCTCACTGGACCAACTTGTCACCACTAGTTTCATCATGCGTTGTCACAATCCACCGTGTCGGAAATCACAAAGAGCCACCAACCTGCACTATTAACTCGCTCAGCGCGCAAAACACACTGTAAAAATGTCGCTGAGCACAAAAATGGAGCACTTAGCGCCCTAGAGCATAGGAGCTCACTATTTTGATAGTGTTAAGCACCACACAGGGCCATTCAACACCATACCATATGACAAGAACGTGTTGTTCTTATCTAAATGGACTTTGGACTTATCCAAATGACCAAATTGACTTCTTTAACACTAGGATTGATGCAAAAACATGTTTATTAATAAAATTGAGTACCTCTTTAATCATTTGGTAAAAAAAATAGATCAAACTAACCACTCAAAAACACTTATAACCAATTCTATACATTATAAACCATAATTTAGCAAACTAATTAAGGATCTAAACAAGTCACAATTAACTTTAAAACAAACCCTGAACCTTGAATTTATCACAAACTTACTTCATTAGATTTCATCTATTAAAACCCTTAAAATGAACAAAAAAACAACCTAAACTCAACATCAAATTTATGATCAATTAAAGTTCTAAACAAGTTTGTAATGATTTAAAAATAACTTTCCAATATCAATTATAGTTCTAAAATCACTCTTCTATAAATTCGCTTATTAAAACCTCAATTTAAAATGAAAATCAACCCAACAACACTCCATTTTCACTACTTACAACTTTGACAAATTGTAAAAATATCATTAGGATAAAAGAAAAATATAATCGAATTTGAAAACTCTGGGTGAAACGAAGATAAGATTTTAAGAGTAATATGTGGCACCCAAAAAAGTGATATTAAAAAAAAACTACATGGAGCATACACATTAATTCGTCTAGGTTGAATATCCTTGTCCTAAGAAATTTCACAATTTCAAAGTTTTCAAAGAATAAGGGCTTGGCAAGAAGAATGAAATTCTCGCAAATATAATATCTTCACTTAGAGGGATCATATTTGGTTGCTATAAGTTTAATTGAAAGTTAGCAATTTTATAAATTATTATAATTAAAAGTTGATGATATATTTGAATTGAAAGTTATCTTGAATTTAAGCTAAAATTAATAATGAATATTATAATATGATAATATACGGTAAAAAGAAAATGGTATTGTTTTATAAATAAATAGAAAAGAGTATATTGAATGAAAAAAAGAGTTGAATATGAGTCAGAGGTGATAGAGAAGGATGAATGGTGTGAAATAAGTTTCAGGTGGTTTGTGTTTCCCCTTTGTTTCCAAGGTTTGTGCTGAGAAACCTCAACAGCTTTTGAGTGCATTATTTCAATTCCATTTTGATGTCATCTTAGTTGGCCAGAGAAGGGACTCCACAATCTACCCCATTTATTCTGCTTATACTTTTATCATAATCTGACACTTCTCTCACCAAATCCTCAATCCAACTTCCCATTTCAAACACCCAGATTGGGACCCTTCATTTTTCGACTTTCTAAACATTTCACATCAATCCCCTTCACCCAATTTTGCATAAACACCATTTTTTCCTTTCTCTCTTCTTTTCTCTTTTCGTATTTCAATTACACTTCACTCCTCTCAAATTTATTAAACATATCTCCTCAGAACCCACTCAGATTTAACAAGATCCTCTTCAATTAATTCCAACACCCAGTTTCAGATACCTCATAACATTCATATTATATTTTTTAGATTTGCTTCCTTCTTTTTTGCCTTCCTTCTGGGGAGGCAGTAAAAACCATGCACCATCATGTAATCATCGCCTTCCCCTTTTCACAACTATACACCAATCTCAAACACATTCCACACGTGGCGCCATTACGCAGCCCCCGATACGCTTTTATTTCGAATCCATGCCACCAACCATTTCATAGTACACACAAATATAAATACTACCAAAATTACACGCAGAGAGAACAAAACACGCTACGCTAAGATATGGAACATGATCAAGCCAGAGAACAAAATACAAAAATTCATCTTGCTGTTGCTCCTGCTGCTGCACCACCAAAACCGCACCACAAATGTCCTCGCTGCAATTCCTCCAACACCAAATTCTGCTACTTCAACAACTATAGTCTCTCGCAGCCTCGCCACTTCTGCAAAACGTGTAAAAGGTACTGGACGCAAGGTGGAACCTTCAGGAACATACCCGTTGGTGGTGGTTCCCGTAAGGCCAAACGTGGCAAAACAGATTCTTCACCCTCCAATTCACTCACACAACCACACTCAAATTTGATGAACCCTTCTCCGTCACTCTCCATGGCTCACTCAACTAGCCCTTACTATCAACTTGGTGGTGTTGGTGGTGGAGGAGGAGGAGGAGGAGGGTATTTGTCTTCTCTGGCAACGCTTCATTCTCTGACCCCATCACAGCCTTACAATCACTACCTGAACGTTGCGGGCTCTTCTTCTATTTTGCCTCTTCTGTCTGGCTTCAACGCTGCTGCTTCTTTTCCTCCTCGGTTCCATCACGTGGGAATCAGAGAGAGGGTGGAATCTCTCTATCCTGCACCGCAGCGTTTGCTACCATCAAACGTGTCTGGTGGCAGTGCTGCAGCAGCAGCACAAAGCTTGATTACTGATGTTTCGAGTACAAACCTTACGGCTGGTTCTGATGTCTCTTTGTGGAGTGCTACTATCAACGCCACTTCCATCAGTGGAAACTCTGATCGCAACAATGTCAAAGGTGGTTCTTCTTCCTCTTTGATCCCTAATCATTGGCTTCATCCTCCAGGGTACCGTCCTCCTCAATAATCCTATGCAACTAGCTAAAAGTGCAGACATGGAGAATAACTGCATTGTCCTGTCACCAACTTCATGTGTTTGATTTTTATTTTTCCTTCTAGTATCATAATAAGGTTGCGGGATGTTTATTTATATCATTTAATTAAACTATGTTTTTGAGTGATCAATGCAATGCAAGAGGATTTAATTATGTTTGTAGTTGATGTAAACGGATCATTAGCATTAGTAACAGGAAAAAGTGATTTGACATCGTTATTATGGTCTAAATAAAAATGAATTTTTGTATTTCAAATACTGTCAAAAGAAGTAAAAAAGTACTTGGTGTCCTTCGCAATAGCAATCATAGCCGTTTCCTTTCTTTAGTTACGATTGAATGCAAACGTATTGTTGGGAATGGAAGTCTAAATTTTATAGAAAATAAAGGATTATAAAAAGACAAAAGACTCGTTAATTTATTTTATTAAGATTTTGGATAGAATGACAATTTTTTATATGATTAAGTTTGGATTTTACTGTTGTGTGTGTTTTTCCTGATGAACTTACTCTTTGATAGAACCAACAAATATAAAGTAAAGTTAGTTTTTTTTTTTCTTTTTTATGATCTCTCTTTTGTTAAAAGCAAACTAGTTTAGAAGGGAAGTAGGTTGATAATTAACGAGGATTAAGGCTACTTATGTGGTGAAGCAATGCATGAAAAAGGTTAAATCTTGGTTAGAAAAGTTGATGGAAAAGTTTGTTCCCCATTGATTGTGCAAGTGGGGGTTACTAAATCATTTCACCTTTATATGTAGATCGAGAATCTAATAGCTTAACTTTAGTTCGTTTTTTACGCAATATAATTGTGCCTTTTTTTTTTTCTTTACTGCGCCTAGTCGCTTAAAATGATTTGTTAATTTAATTCTTGGAAACTTGTTAATATTGCATAGATTTAAGATTTAAAGCTCATGCAAAAATTATTATAATGTTAAGATTATTAAAAAGAGTGATAAACTTAATTTTACAAATCTTACAGTCCACTTCGTACTAGTTAAAAAATTATTTTTATATATTTTTTTTATTAAAACCATTATTTGTTTTGAGTATTATACAATAATTTAACATTTTGAGTATCATAGAATAATTTAACATTTTGAGTATTGTACATGTCTAAATGCTCTTTCGATCACAGATTTAAATGTATCCATATTACTGTACTTTTACTTTTTTGTAAAGTAAAAAAGTTTTTTTTTGGAACTTTATTTCTAGTTTTATTTATCATCACTACATGGTAGTAGATAAATGTATCAATAATACTCATATAATTGTCAATAATATAGTTATAAAAATAAACCTTTCCTTTAATTTCTTTTTTAACTAATATTAATTTTTATCTTAAAATTAGCATATTGAATAATAATATACCTAATCAAACATTTAGCCCCTATATTCATTCTTATATATATTTGTTTTGTGTGGATAAAAAACAGTTAGGTAAATCTGAACCTTTTCTTTTTGGGGGTAAATAAAGGTTTGAATTTGACAAAACTGACGTTAGTTTAAATAAGCTTATATTAAATGCTTATAAGAAAAAAAAATAATTAAAAATACATAAGACAAAAACAACACTCATAAGGAATGATAAACAAAAATGGTATTGTCGCTGTCAAAATTTTAGAATGATTTGATTGATTTACTGATTACCTTATATGGTATAGAGAAGATTTATAAGGATTTGGTCTATTCAATTATGGTATATTAATTTTATTTTTGGAAAATATTTAAGTTTTAATCAAATAAAAAAACTACAAAATAAAAACAACTCCAATGATTTCCTACAAAAAGAATAACTTTTATTTTATTTGTATATACCATGTTCCAACAAATATACAAGTAGTATGATCAAGTAACATTATTATATTAAAATAGTTAAATAATATTTTAAGAGATATTTATTGATAAATCATTATAATATCTTTTAATATATTATATATCAATAAAATATACATAGTTAATCAAGTAAAAAATTGTGTCATTATTATTATTATTATTTTGTTAATTTAACATATATAAGTTATTATATTTGTTGATATTATTTAATATTTCTAGATATTATCAGTTTTAGAACAAATTTCATACGAACCAAAGATTTTATAAATTTACATGATATTTCATCAAAAAATATAAATACTCTCTCTTATTGAGTCATAATTTTTTTACTTATTTAAGTGTTGAAGAGTCTTTTATAAGTGAATTTTTTTATGTGTTTCAATCCTCAAAAGCATGCATCAAAAGTCATTACATCACTCATATCTCCATGATAACATAAAGCCTACAAATGTGGCACCAAAAGCACTCAAACGAGACACCAAATTACTTAGAGGGTGACACAAATCAAGCCCTCAAACGAGGCACTGAGTTACCTAGACGATAAATAAAACCCACAAATGTGACACCCTGAGTTACTTAGATAGTAACATAAGCCCATAAACATGATACCCGAGTTACCTAGACAGTAACACAATAGTTAAGCCCACAAACTCGACATCTGAACCTACTCAGACAGTAGCTCAAGTTAAGCTCACAAATGCGACACTTAAACCTACCTAAAAGGTAGCATAAATTAAGTTCGCTTAGGCGACACCTTAGCCTACCTAGATGGTAGCATCAAGTTAAGTCCGCTTAAACGACACTCGAGCCTACCTAAGCACTTAAGACAACATCCATGGTCAAAGATGACCATCCACAACTCAACCAAATGACCAATTCACCTGCAAGGTCAAAGAAAACCATATATAACCTAGCCAAACAACCAATCCACCTACAAATTCAAAGACGACCAAATACAGTCTAGCCAAATAGTTAATCCACATGCAAAGTCAATGACGACACAAATAGTATTGTTAAACGACCCATCCAGTTGCAAGCATAAAGTTGATTACATCTCAACCAAAGGACTAATTATAGTTGCAACATTAAGCATTCCCTTTATGCTAATCAAAATTCTGATATTAGGGAGACTTATGTACGTAGTTGGCCCGAAAAATATACTAAGTAACATGATCCAACAAGACTTATTTAACATTATTAAAGTGGTTAAATAATATCTTAAACTTATAATTTTTTAAAATTATTAAAAATATAAATGTAAAGTGTCACTTATAATTTTTATACTTTTATATATGTCACATTAAACTTATAAATAAGATAACAAACATGTAAAATATATTGAATAAAAAGGTGTAACATTGACTTAAAAGATGTAAATGTATTTGTCACATAAATTTATTTCAAATATTAAAATTTAAAAACTACAAGTATCATTTTACATTTAAATTTTTAATATTTTTTAAAAAATATAAGTTTAAAATAGGTCTTTTTTTTTTAAATTTAAATCAAAAAGTAAAATTTATTTTAATATTTAAGTAGAGTGATTTGATGTATAAATTTAAAAAAAATTATTTTAACACGTATATGTAAGTTGTAATTATGCTTAATTACTAATTTGGTTCTATTTTAGAGAAAGACAATCTTGTTCCATTAAAAACAAAGATGAGTCTCAATTAAGTCAAAATTTCAAATATAAAGATTACATTGAATAGAAGACATTGTCACATGACACGTGGCATGCAATAACACGTGAAAAGAAACTAAAAAATAAAAATTGAAAATTTTAGAAATTGATATGTGACATTGAAACGGGTTAACGTTAATCTAACATAAATAACCTAAATAAATGGTTTTAACAAAAAAAATAAAAATAGAACTTAATTAAACAAATAAAAAAAAAGGAACCAAATTGAATAATTGAAACAATATTAAGTCCAAGGATTTTAGTCTTTTCTTAAATAAGCAGAGAATTAAAAGTTAACATGTTTGCAAATGTATTATTACTTTCCTTCTCCAAATTAGTAAAGACGAAAAAAAATGCATTCTCATCTTTTTTATTTGCATCCTCAATAAATACTTAGAAACTTTAACATGCCATTTTAAAACATATTACCTCTAGTTGGGGTAATACCTTTTCAATATTAAACAACTTATGTCATCTAACAACACACCATGCAATTAGAGACGTATATAGATGTATTGTGTATATATAGTTCTCCTTAATATAAAATTTATTTGAAACAAGAGAGATAAATCTCTATCAAAAAGGTCTTGCACCACACCTAATATATATATATATATGATTACTAAAATACAATATTATTTATATTCATATTCATCTTATTGTTGAGTTTCATTATTACATGTATTAAGAAATTATTCAATTCAATCAATCCATAGATCATAAAGTAGGTTAAGTTTTGAACAAATAAAAATAATAGGCTTTTTTTACATGGATTGTAAGTCTCCTAGTGAAAAATTGACTTTTTATAACGCATATATTATAACGTAATTTTATAAATCACTTATAATAAAGATGCAGTGGCAAATTTATAAATAAATTTAAGACATATTATAACATAGTTTTATAAATCAGTTATAATATGAAATACTGTGACAAACTTGTAAATAATTTAAACCTATCTCTAATTTGTTATGACGTAGATTTAAAACTACGAAATAATATCTCTTCCTCATAAATGTGGTTAATTTCATTTCACGTTGCCTCTCATTTTCGTTCATCTCTTCTTCGTCTCTAAACTTTAAGGTTTTAGAACACTGCCTTCTCTCTTCTTCGTCCCAGAATACTAACTTCGTCTCTTCTTCCCATCATCACTCACACATAGCACACAGTTCCGGTGACATTCCGTCAACGCCTAGGGTTCGAACTGCAGCACACTTGCCATGCTCGGATTCGCCTCCGCTCTTCTCCACTCGCTGCTAGATTTTGCCCTTTGCTGCTAGGTTTCGTCTCTTCTTCCCATCATCAGTCACACATAGCATACAGTTCCGGTGACATTCTGTCAACGCCTAGGATTCGAATTGCAGCGCACTTGCCCTACTCGGATTCACCTCCGTTCTGCTAGATTTCGCCCTTTGCCACTGCTCGGCTCTTGCATTGAAGCTAGTCCTGAACCTAACCTACTTTTGGTAATTTGAAAAATACTCAAACCTATTTAATTGGTTCTGCTTGGGTATCGTGTATGATGCTTGATTGATTTGGTGTAAGGTTTCTATGGTTCATCTAGTGGTATTTCTGAACTTTTGAAGTTATCAACAAATTGTCGGACACTGTCAATGTCAACGAAGCTTACAAAATATGGAAAGTTGATAAGCTTGATTTTCTTGCTTGTGTTGGAGCTTTCTTCGGTGTGATCTTTGCGTCAGTGGAACTTGGTCTGCTAGTGGCCGTAAGTGCATCGCTTTTCAACATATATCTCTATTTGTTCCATCACATCACATATTAACAGTTATATATATAATACTTATCTTTTTCTTATTTTGGATTAATATGATTAATGCCGACACGCATCCAACATTTTCTGCTAAATAAATGTGCCTATATGTGTGAACACAGAACTACATCGTTAACCTTCTGATCGATATAAATATATTCAAACAATGCATAGTGTTGAATTCAATCTCCTTAAATAAAACTATCAAATAGTGGATGAAAAAAATTATAGAAAGAGAATGTACTAAAATAATTTAGAATTTAAGTCAATTTTTTATCAGATATGCCAGCAGATTTTGCAACTCTTGCAGCTTTGAGGTAATCCCTGCAACCATTATTATATGCCATTTTCCTTTCTCTTGTTAGGAAGGTGGGTGGATTTAGGATTTTGTTTGTAAGCAAAATCTCTTATAGTATACCATCAATAAAACATCCATATATGTACAACTCTATACTCTGTTTTACTTTTTTACTTCTTTGGTTACTTCTTTGCTTCATTCTCTTGCTCTTACACTTGTACTGAAATTTCCAATCAGTGTAGATTTCTCTACTATTAATTTCTCTACAGTGGTCAGATTGAAAATCAGGACCTCCTAAATAGGATCAAGACTCCATATTGACAGGGTTTCACCAATTAAAACTCAAGTCACTAGACTTCTTCATGTTCCTACATTGATGAAGGATGAAAATTCAACTGAAGTTATTGAAACTTCAGAAATAACTTCATCAATGGTAGCCCTTGTGGAAGAGGAGGTTGTAGCACTTTATAGTTATGGGAAATATCTTATATGAATCAGATTTATTAAAGTAATGGATAGGCATTTATTAATTCTTTAATAACTATTCCATTGAGGAGTTCCCAAGCACGCTGGCCCAGTTTTTTCTAGATTCACTAGCCCTGGCTTTTCCCAGATGCATTGCCCCTCCCACTGCACCCTCACGGCTTTTGCCTAGTTGCACTAGTCCTGTCTTTATCTCAAATTTTATGTTTTTACTATTTTTTTACTTGCGAGAAAGTGAATTATTTTCTTGTGATAAACTCAAGCTTATGATTACTAAAATACAATATTATTTATATTCATATTCATCCTATTGTATTCATCCTATTGTTGAGTTTCATTATTACATGTATTAAGAAATTATTCAATCCAATCAATCCATAAATCATAAAGTAGGTTAAGTTTTGAACAAATAAAAATAATAGGCTTTTTTTTACATGGATTGTAAGTCCCCAAAATAAGACTCCACTTTCGTTCTTCACACATGAAACAATATATGCATACTGATAACTTAAATCAATAATCTGATCATGTTCTAAGAATCATAACTGAATAGAGATTCATCTTGAGTCGTTAAATATTAAATGCAAATCCAAAACATCTCACATACAACAAATTTCTTAAAAGACCATAAAGAGAGACAAAAGATGAACTTACTCGTTTAAGAAACAAGTCAAATAGGATTAGATATTATTGTAACCCTCAACGTCATGAGTCCTGTGACGTTCTCTAATTGTAAAAAAACTGGATAGATTCATCATAATCTTATAAAGAAGTCAGAGAAAGAAAAATAAATAGTTTTAGAAAAATAATAATCTTTATAAAATGAAGTTTGATTAACTAATTATTCTATTTACAAGTTCTAACTTTTATTAATAAAATAATCAAGTTTTATTATTTTTACATCACTTTTACTCTTTGGTATTTTTCTAAGTCCTTAAAAATATCTTTTAAATTATACTAAAACTTAATATTATGATTATATTTTAATTAATTTATTTAGCTATATATGTTTTTAGATTAAAAATATTTTTTATATTATTTAGTTTCCAATTATATTTATAACATTGATTTAATAAAGAGATATAAAATTTTTAATTTTATGAAAAAAATAAATATTTTATCACACGCATGTTTATCGTACGGTTGAAACAATTTTGTAAATCTGTCTCACGCCAATTCTCCTGATGTATGCAGGGGTCAATTTTCTCACCCTCTTATCCTTTCAAAGTTCATAAATCATCTTAAAATTATAGAAACAAATAACTAACTTTCGCGTCTCTAATTATTCATCTCCAGTTCACCAGTCAAAACAAACATAACATAAAATAGTACAAAGAGAAAGTAGTGGTAAGAAAATGGGTCACTTTTTTTTTATTAGTATGCCAAAAAATGTGATTGAAAATCTTTATTTGTGATAGGCAAATGATTTAGCTCGCCAATTTTCTTGTTTTAATTTTTTAATTTTATATTTTAAAAAAAATAATATATATTAAAAGTACACTGTAAGTATATTTAAGTTTTAGTTTATTATTATATATTTGCATTTTTTAACTGATATAATAAAAACTATTTTCTAAAATTAATTTTTATTTAAAAAATGGATTGGTGAACAAAGTGAAACTGGTCAAGGTGGTGGGTTGAAAAGTTCAATGCAAATCCAATAGATTATTACTACGTTGGACTGTTTTGTCACTCCCAAATAGATAATAAATACGAAAACTATCACAAAATTATTCTTGTTTACACGGCCATGCTTTTCAATTTAGAATACTTAGATTATTTTATATAAAACTAAACAATTTAATTTCTTTCCTTTTGTTTTTTATCCAACAGTGCAAAAGAAATATATACTTTTATATTTTTATATATTTCTTTTTACTTTTTATTCTCATAAAAATATATATTAATGTTTTATTTAGACGTAAAAAAACAACCATAGAAGATAAACAATACTGAAAAAAACAATAACTATTTTAGGAGTTGAGGCTATAAAATAATAGAGATAGAAGAGAAAACGAAGCTAGATATTTATTTATTTTTTTCCTTTTTCTTTTCTTATGCTTATACAGTGGAGATAAAAAATATTTTCTTTTGTAAAGACACACTTGTCTCATATATATATATATATATATATATATATATATATATATATATATATATATATATATATATATATATAGGTTTCTTAACGTCCATCCGCCTGTTTGGGGTTTGGGGATTTCTTGTTTTTTTTAGTTTTGAGAATGAAAATTATTTAAATATCATTGACTTTAAAACTTAGAATCCATAATATATGAAGATATTTTTGTCTACTATAATCCGGTATACATTGTTAAGATGTACCAACTGAAAAACAGGTGTACGCGCGTTAACAAACCCCATATATATATATATATATATATGGGGTTTGTTAACGCGCGCATACGTTGTTTTTTCAGTTGGCATATTTTAACAATGTATATTAAGTTTTAGTAGACAAAAACACTCTTATATATCATGGATTCTAAGTTTTAAGGTTAAGGGTATTTTAATAGTTTTCATTCTCAAAACTAAAAAAAAAAAAAAAAACTCCTCAAACCCTTACTCACGTCTCTCATTCCTCTCAACCTTTTCTCTTTCATCTCTCTCACTTTAACCTTTTCTCTCATCCTCAAAAAAAAAAAAAAAAACCTCCAAACCTTTACTCACCTTTCTCATTCCTCTCAACCTTTTCTCTTTCATCTCTCTATTGAAAAAATCAGAAACACTTGCCTAACCCTAATCCACCTTCCTCACTTATCTAATTTGTTTCTCTCTCATCTCCATACTCCCTCTCACCCACACACAACAACCTGCACTGCAATTTGTTGCTCTTGCTCGGTTCATTCATTTGTTTTTCACTTTAATAACAAAATAATTGATGATGTTGAAGTTGATTTTTGATTGGAGGGTTGTGTTATATATTTTCCTTTCTTATTATTATTAAATTTCATTTTTAAATTAAGTCACGGTAAATAAAACATTCACAAATCACAGAACTTCCATGCATCATTTGCACATCTACACCACATTTCATTATATTTTTATTACAGTATACATTAAGTCTATTTATTGATGTGTATACATGACTTTTTTTAATGATAAATATTATAATTAAAATAAAATTGATATAAAGTTTATGCATATTTAAACACAGATAGCAAAATCTTCTTCTTATTGAAAGCAGCAAAACATGGCTATCATTGGTGCCACTCCAGATGGATTATTCTGGTCGGTGTATGAAGGGTGCATTTCTGGCTACGATATTCGTTTTTTTTTTATCATTTAGTGTGAGTAATTTACATGAAATTGAAATAAGTAATTTTATGTAATACAAAATTAATAATAATAAATAAACATATTAAGATAAAATGAATAATCTTACAACACTCCTTTTTCTGTAACACTATGCTAGAATCGAGGTACTTCAAAGAACAATTTATATATTAGTTGTTTTTTAACATTAGATTTCAAAGAACAATTTATGTATTTGTTGTTTTTTAACATTAGGGTTAGACAAGTGTTTTTGATTTTTTTTAATTGGGACTACAATAGGGAGGACAAAGAAAAAGTTGGAGTGAGAGAGATGAAAGAGAAATGGTTGAGAGGAATGAGAGAGATGAGTAAGGGTTTTGGCGGTTTATTTTTTTTTTTTTAGTTTTGAGAATGAGAGAAGAGGTTGGAGTGAGGGAGATGAAAGAGAAAGGGTTGAGAGGGATGAGAGAGGTGAGTAAGGGCTTGATGGATTTATTTATTTTTTGGCTTAATTACCTTTTTAGTCCCCAAGTTGGGGGCTGAATTTCTGTTTGATACCCGCTTTTATAAAAGTGATATAATTTGGTTCCAGGTTACTGATTTTGCTTTTAATAGATCCCTTCTGTTAAGTAGGTACAAAAGGTGTTAACTTCACTGTACTTTTTTTTTAGTTTTGAGAATGAAAATTATTAAAATATTCATAACCTTAAAACTTAGAATCCGTGATATATAAGGGTATTTTTGTCTATTAAAACCCGGTATATATATATATATATATATATATATATATATATATATATATATATATATCGTAAGAAAATAAAAATATATATAATTTTAATGTAAGTGAACCTATAATTTAATTTTTTTATAAATAAATATGTTATTTGAAGTGAAAATTTTAAACAAATTTAAGGTTTAATTAATATTTTATCCTTTTTTTCAATTTCTTTTTTTTCTTACTTTAGATTTGTATAAACAACTGTAAGAAAGTGTTAAGTTGATTATATGTAACGGACATGTGTTAATATATTATTTTTTTTACATTTTTTTCTGATTTTTTTTTATCTTTTTTCTCGTTCTCTTCTCTCCTTTTTTCTCTAAAGATTTCAAATTCTTTAATTTTCCTATGGTTACTCTTGTTACAAACAAATTTTTTTCTAACAACTATGTTATCTACACCACTGCCACTTCAACATTAAAAAATCTTAACACCATGACCATTGTCATCCATATTCATTTTTGCTCCTTCCATGTTAGCGGATCAAGAACCGTAATTCAACTCAAACATTTCACTTTCATCACATCACATTCAACGGACTCAAATCCTCTTATTCAGTTTTGTCACTTTCGAATAAAGGGTTAAGGTCCTTACTTAAAACACTCCAGGCTGTTCTAAAAATCGGATGGACTCCCTAATGATCCTCCATCATCCGCATTATGTTATGTTGTTCATTCTCTCTCCTTGTCCAAGCCGTGTTGGAGGAAGTCTGTCAAAGACACATTGATACTCAAGTTAGTGACTTTGCATAATAATCTTGTAATAAAGGTGAGTAATCATTACCGGACCTCCCCTGTCAAACATATTATAAATATTATAATGAGCTTACCACTAGGTCTGATCCATTAATTAGCAATAAATGACTTTCATTATTCCTATTAATTTCCAATCAATGATTATTATTCTCATTAACTGTCCATTAATAGTTATTATTGCTTAGATTAATTAGCAATTAATGATTGTTTCAGGCTGGTCGGTCATTTCCTCGCAGGGTGGTCATATAGTCACAAGCCTCCCAAGCCCGAGCACGATATAATGCGCGAAGGGGTTTTAGGTAGTTCGTTTTTGATGTAGATTAGTTTTACCTTCGGCACTTGTGTGCTGTTGTACATTAATTAAGATCTTGAGCTTCATTGAGCACTCGTTGTAAGTAAGATCGTAGTAGAAAAACGTTTCCTAACCACCTGTGAAGATCTCGATAGGAGTTTGAAAAACGTTCTTTGTCGACTGGTCGAAGGTAAGTCAGGAGTTGAAAAATGTTCTCTGACCACTTATGAAGGGCTCAACAACAGTTTGAAAAACGTTCTCTGCCAGCTGGTTAAAGGTAAGCCAGGAGTTGAAAAACGTTCCTTGACCACCTTTGAAGGGCTCGACAAAAGTTTGAAAAAAGTTCTCTACCGGTTGTTTAAAGGTAGGTAAGGAGTTGAAAAATGTTTCCTGACCACCTGTGAAGGGCTCGGTAGGAGTTTGAAAAACGTTCTCTGCTTGCTGGTTGAAGGTAAGTCAAGAGTTGAAAAACATTCCCTTACCACTTGTGAAGGGCTCGACAGGAGTTTGAAAAATTTCTCTACCGGTTGGTTGCTCAAAGTTGCCAAGTGGTTTGTATGCAAGGTTCTGTCATCTGCACTAAAGAAAAATAACAATTCAAATTTGAACGGTTAGAAAAAGTGTAGCCAATCAAGCCAATGCATTTACAAGATTATACAATTAATATCGAGCTAGCTTAGGTTATAAGGCCGAATGACCAAACAAATGAGACCGCCCGGTCTTCGGTTGAATGCTTGAAGACCAAAATGAGGAATCCATATTAGGATGTGTCATGACCGAGATGTTAGTGCTTAATGCCTTGTGACTTGCAGGAGAGCTGGGAATGTTGGTCGTAACTGTATGGATAGGCATTGCTCGGGATACGCTAAACAAGGGTTGAGGTGCCTAGTGGAGGTTCAAACGAGATCCAAGTCATTGAAGTTTGACAAAGCTGAACATATGCGATCCAATTGACCAAATAGGAGAGGGACTAGGGTTTGCTCGAGCTATACCATTTTGTTGGAACGTTAACATCATCCAAGCTACTATCTTTCATGATTTTAGTGTTCCTGCTCCATCTTGGAAAATCAACCCTTGACTCTTACCCTGCTTTCTGCACGAACTTTTCGTGATTCATACCTTATGTGCCTGTCATATCTTCTTGTTTTAACTGTTTCAGCATCATTGTGTGCTTGTCATATCTTCTTGAATGGATATCCATAAATACTGGATACAAGTATTTTAATTATTTGCTTGTTGATTGAGTGGGTATGGATATTACGATATCCAACTCGTGAATATCCATTACTAAATTCTATTTGAGTATTTATCCATTGTATGAAAAATTTTCACACGTATTTTTGATGAATACCCAGAGGGTAGTGAACTGAGTAATAAGATACACTTTTTAAGACAATGTAAAGAACAAGTAGACATTATCCTTACCACTCAAACCCATTATCATTCCTAATTAGTGGTAAAAGTTTAGTAAAAAACTCATTCCTTTGAATGTTTTCAACCTCCAACACCTTTTTAAAAAAATCTTAAAGTAGTAAGAGTTTAGATTTTAGAGTAGTACTACTAGCATATACATATATTACTGATCACAGGTGTAGCTTGTGTATTTTCTAGTTATGTCTTATTATGTAACATATATCGTGAAAAAAAAAGGAATTACGATTTGAGGTGTTGTGTTATCATGTTCTTGATAAGAGTGCTTTAAAATTAGTTGTGTATTGTGTGAGAGATGATGTATTTATTAGATAATGACATTTTTAGTCGTAATCAACCATGTTATTTATAATTCAATAACATCAACCATATAGTTCTTTATAACTCCATTATCATATATTAGATTGTAGCTTAGTTTTTACAATAGTGTAGTTATTGTTATATATCTCAATTAATCTCTACATGATGGTTAATTAAGTCAGTATAGCAAGTTGGATCATGTAGTGACATTAGTTGTATAAAATTCTTGTAGATAATTTATCTACAAAATGTAATTACTTACGAAAAAATTCATAGGTAATTAATTACAGAAAGTAATATTTGCTATGATAAATTTAGTTACAAATTTTTATCCGTAGATGATTTATAGGTAAGACTATATTACCTACAAATTTATGAGTTATTTATGGATGTTTGGTGTAGGTAATGATTCCTTTTCTTGTAGTATGTGTATATTTACATGCACGAGCAGCTCAATGGTTTAGGAGGCATAAAGTAAACTTAAGAATGAAACATTTTGATTTAAATAATTTATGTTAAAATGTATCATAATTTTATTTAAAATTTATTTTTTGAGCTTGATGGAAAATTATCTATTAAATTGTCATAATTAATATCATTTAAGATTTTTTTTTCAATAGATAATAAAGCCATATTTAATATTTGTTGAGAGGTTGTTAATCTTAAATAAAGTTTAATTATCTTTAGCTTTCAAAACCACCTTTTTGACTTAAACAACCAACCGTGAAATGGTTAACATTAATCCATAAGTTCTAAATGCATTTGGAAAATAATATATCTATTTCATTTAATTAAAAATGTCAATTGGTTTATTATTTTCAAATCCTATAATATCTTTTGAAAAATGATATTAATGATTTTAATATGGCTATTTTCTATTAATAAATTTCTAAAAAATTTGTATCAAAATTCTTCCATTAGCTTGGATCATATATATTTTCATTAAGAGTGGAATCATAATCTATGCTAATGGAAAAAGAGGATTCTATGACGGTCTATTATGATAGGTGAAATCCACCTATTATAATACATTGACAGGTGATAATTTTGTAATAAAACTAGGGTTAAATATGTTAGTCCCTCAACTTTTGGGCGTTTTTGGTTTTAGTCCCTCTTTCAAAGTAAGGTACAATTTAGTCCTCCATCTTTAGGAAACTTTGGTTTTAGTCCTCCAAAACTAACACCGTTAAAAATCTGCTGATGTGTCTAACGTCTGTCCACGTGTGTTAACAGTTTTGCTGCCTCTCTCTTGACACGTGTGATTGCTTTTTTGCTTACATGTGTTAAGTGATTTGGGGCTTTTTACACTTAGGGATTTAATTTTCACGAATCAGATTTAGGGATGAAATTGCTGCCTCTTTAATCTGGAATGAAATTACTGCTCAAAATCAGTTAAGGTTCGTGTTCCTGTTGCTGTTCATTCTTTGCATTTGGTATCGTATTGGTGTGGTTCGTTTGCGCGTGCATTTTCTGTGAAAGAAAGGCGACTCTTTGTGGTTCGTTGAACAAGAAAGGCGATTATCTGTGGTTCATTGAACAAGAAAGGCGATTCTCCATGGTTCGTTGAACAAGAAAGGTGATTCTCTGTGGTTCATTGAGCAAGGTAATTATCTAGTTTTAGTTTAATTTGTATTCTCTGTGGTTCGTTGAACAAGAAAGGCGATTTTGTGTGTAATGTGCATTTTGTTGTGCATTGTCAGTCTAATGTGGCAAGTTTTCATTTGACCATGTAGGAAAAATGGTTTTTGACGTGTGTGTATCATATGGGGAAGTTCATGAAGAACAAGGGTCTAGAATATGTGGGAGGAGAGATACATGTTATTAGGGGAATCGATCCCGACATGTGGTCATACTTTGAAGCGGTGGAATTTGTTAGAGAATTCAAGTATGATGGAGAGTTCAAGCTTTGGTGGAAGGGTTCAAAATAAAAGGCAATGAACAACCTCAGACCACTCACAAATGACAGAGAAGCCATTTTGTTATCTAACTATGCAGAGGAAAATAAGGAGGAAGTTGAAATCTATGTTCAACATGGCCAACCCAATCAGGCAGAGGAAATTACTTTTCTTACATTTGTTCAAGAGGCAGACGAAGTAAGAGTAGAGGAGATGGACGACGAGATGGAGGAAGAGGTTGTTATGGATGAAGAAGATATTGGTGGGGTGGAGGGAAATGTTGAAGTAGAAGACTTGCTACTAGATGACGAAGAGGAAGAGGGGAATGTTGAGGGAGAAATGATGGAAGAGGAAGAGCAAAAGGAAGAGCAAGAGGAAGAGCAAGATGAAGAGCAAGATGAAGATGATGAATAGGGCAATGTTGTTGAGGGCGAAGGGGTGGAAAATGTTGATGACATCGAAGAGGAGAGAATGACAAATGATGATGATGAGTTTGGGATGGACAATGAGACGGTGGAGGAAGAGAGAAGAAATATTAATCCAATTTTGGATAAGTGGAAGAGAATGAAACAAAAATAAAAGTGTTAGGAGCATATTTGAAGATAGTGAGGGGGCATTTGTGATTAACGAAGAGGTTGGATAGCATGAGATAAATGAAGATTATGATACATATGAGTTGTCCTTAAATGTAGATAGTGATAAGGATGTGAGGGAGAATAAGAGGCCCTTTCTAAAGTATAGAGCAGAAGATATGACGATGGGCTTCAATTTTAGATTGGGAATGAAGTTTAAGTCTTTGAAGGATTTTAAGAATGCGCTACAGGAGCATAGCGTTTTGAATGCAAAAAAAGTGAAGTTTGTCAAGAATGATTTGAAGATAGTAAGAGCAGTTTGTAAGAAGGGGTGTGGTTTTCTTATTATGGCTAGCAAGGTAGGAAGTAGCCAAACCTTCAGAGTCTAAACTCTAGTTGGGCATAAGTGTGGAAGGGCTTTTGGTAGCAAAAGTGCAAGTGTAGAATGGATTGCATAGGTTTTGGTTGACAGATTTGTGAATGTAGCAGGTATGACAGTGATTCAAATCATAGATGAAATAAAAAAGTCATATAGTGTTGGTGAGAAAAAAAATTTGAATGAGAAACTGAATGTTGAGTTAAAGAATCTGAATGTTGATGCCTTTAAGTGGTTAATGACTATACCAACTATGTGTTATCTAACTATGTGTTATTTACAAGTTCATTTATTTACAACTATGTGTTATCGAACTACCTTACTCCTGTCATAGGACAAAAGGGGTGCATCTGCATCAACAACTGGATCTGCTGCAAGGGAAGCACCTGCAAGAAGGGCAGCATCTGCAGGAAGGGAAGCATCTGGAAGGGGGGCATCTGCATCAGTTGCAAGGGGGGCATCATCATCAACATCACAAGCTGGAAGGGAATTAGGCAGAGATGTAGGGGCTGCATCAACATCACAAGCTGGAGGGTTTGTAACTATGCGTGAAGGGGGAACAAGAGCATCCTCAAGACTGGTTAGACAAATTCTAGGGTCTCAAGCAAGTTGTAATTGATTTCGTAGTGTAGGAATGTCAATTTTTATAGTGGCTGTGACTTTCTATACTCAATGTCACCCATTTTTTCAGACAATGTGTAGTGGAGATACTATTTATTTAAAGTAAGCCGTAACACATGCAGTAGTGGCTGTGACTTTTTGTACACAATTGGACCACTTTTTTGTCCTGTAGTAGCACATGCATTGTTATTTAAATTATGCTGGGACCACTTTTTGTACGACTTGTTGATTATTGAATGTGGACCACTTTTGCAGTTGTTGATTATTGAATGCAATTAAACTATGCTGGGACCTGTGAATTGGACCACTATGCTGTATTATCTTTAGATTGGTGTATTATCTTTAATTGTAATGCCTTTAATTCAAACAGGCTATCTACCATCACTGTGCTGTATTCGGTGTTGTCACAGACTTTGCATTAGCATTCGGTGCTGTATTCAATAAGCATTCGGTGCTGTACAACTTTTAGTTCCAGTGCCATTATTTCGTATCAGACACACTATTAAGTGCTTTTATATTGTACATTTATAAAAGGCTTAGTTACTTTTGGCTGTACCACTGTCATTTGCAAAACGGCCAAGTTTTGTTCATGCTGAAATTTCTCTACTACTGATACCTTGCTCATCAATTGCTATACAGAGACACTGTTTTTCAGCCACCTATCTAGTGGAAAGCATTACTATACAAAATCCAAGTTTCATAGTGTCGTAGTTTGAACCGTACTGCATCAATCTTTGCTGAGTTGTTTTTGTATTCTTTTAACCGGTCCAACCTTAATAATCTTTTATGGATATTTCAATGCTTCTATAGAGTCTTGTTCAAGTATAGCTTGCTGTTTAAAGTCATCAAAATGAGTTGCATAGCAGTTTTAACATTCTGATGAATTTTAACTGGTGTATGGATCAATTGTAATTGAAATGAGTAACTCGTATGGTGAAAAACTGAATTGGCAGTTTGCAGCCTCTGTTGCCCATTTGTAGCTGCTATATTTGGCAAACTAAACTTGCTCCAAGTGTCATACTAATGATCCAAACACATTTGACTCTTCTGCTAAAATTTGGTTGTTGATTTGGTCATAATTTAGTGTAAAAATGCAACTGGACTAGTCAAATTCTAATTTGTAAATATTTAGCCTCTGCTGGCAGCTTACACAAGTTCCATTTGGCAAAACATAGTTACTCAAACCATTAAATTGAAAGTCTAAACTCGACTTTGCACAATGACCATTCAAACCACCAATTTTTAAGCATTTGTTTATGGTATAGTTGCGGATTTTTGATATTGCAAGCTTGTTGTAATTATTGCATCAAATTCCATCTCAAATTGGTAGCAAAATGCTTGGTTCAATTGATTATAAAGAAAAGGCATAATTCAAGATAGCACATATGCTACATTGTAAAAGCAAGTGAACTGGGCACAATTGAACTGAACTTCCACATTTCATTCAATTTAAAACTTCATAGTACATCCACAACACAACATTACCTATCTAATTACAATTTATCTTCAACACAAACATAATAGAAAACATCACTGTTAATGCCTATGAGAATACAAAAAAAAACCAACATCATTTTGAAATTTTTTCTCTCTTGCTCTAATTTCTTCTTCAACTTGTCCTTCTTCTTCCTTAGATCCAACACAACATTTTCAATACACACTTCAACTTCTTCACTCTTCCTTTGTAAGCTTCCTTCAATTTCAAAATCTCCTTCATCAACCCATTCAAAGAAGTTACAACTTGAATTACTCTACAAAAAAAAAATTACAGATCACGAATAGAAACTTCACCACAATATAAAGCATTTATTCTCACTTACTGTCCAATTTCTACATCTATAAAATAGTCTCCCTTTGTTCTTCAATGTAGTTGCCTTCAACAACAACAATCTTTCCCCACAACCACAATTTCTTGAAGCTAAGTGAGAGGATGATCAACATGTTTGGGACATTCCAGAACCTATGCTCCTTCGTGTGCAATCAGTTCCTCCTCTATCAACTTTCATTTCCCTTCAATAGTGATTTCAAAAGTAAATCAAGTTCGACTATACCCAACAAAACCCTATATCCCAAATCCATCCATCTATTCACAAGAAAATAAAGAGGAAAATAAACTTACATACCCAACTACACCAATGCTCAAGAAGATGATATCCAACCTTCTGCGATCCAGCTGAAATGATGTCATCCTCTTTAACAACAGCACAAACCCAACTTATTTTTAACACCAATTTCAAAATGTCAATCCCTAAATTTTAAATGTAAAACATGTTAGCAAAAAAGCAATCACACGTGTCAAGAGAGAGGCATCAAAATTGTTAACACACGTGGACAGACGTTAGACACATCGGCAGATTTTTAACGGTGTTAGTTTTGGAGGACTAAAACCAAAGTTTCCTAAAGATAGAGAACTAAATTGTACCTTACTTTGAAAGAGGGACTAAAACTAAAAACGCCCAAAAGTTGAGGGACTAAAAACATATTTAATATATAAAACTAAGATATATCATAATGTATTTTAAGAAACCTATCATAATAGGTGTAGTGGTGACATTTTTGTAATAAAAATTACTTGTATTATGATAGGTAAAACATATTATGATAAAAGTTAAAACACCTGTCATCGGGAAAAACCCCTCTTTCATTTCATTTATTTCATTCTCGTCCTTGAGCACAACATTTCTTTTTCTCGTCCCCATTTCATTTCTTTCATTCTTGTGCTCGAAACCCTTGCACGTCAAAAAGCCTCCATGCCGCGCACACTCTGTCTTGATCTTCTTATGTAAACTTAAGGTTTTCACTATAACCACAATTTTCATCTGGAGGAATGTGATTACTATTAAGTTTGTATTTCCTCAGGGTGATGTTATAAATAACAAGACCACTCAAGATTCAGAAGAAAGAAAGAGAAGTCAATGTGATGAGGATTTAACTAAGTTTGATGCTTTGGCTGGAAAGAAGGACATGGAAAGACCGGACAAGGTTACCCCACTATTTCAAAGACTTCTTTGTGCTTTAATTGAAGAAGAGGAATGTGAAGAATCATATCACCAAATTGATGCAAAGAATATATCTCGACAATGCACCATGACTCTCACTGTGGTTCTTGTAATCAAATTGATTTTGAACCCAAAGATCGGGATAGAATGGATTCTGAAGTTGAATCGGTGGATCTTCAAATTCAGAAGAACTGCATGCTGGATAGACTATCCTGTGATAAGAGCACCACATCCAACAACACACATTTAGATACCCAAACACATCCAGTTCTTTACAAAGCACTGGAGTTTGGCAGGGTGATGAAGAATTTTCCCTCTCAGATATCACACACACTAGTGAATGCTACACTTTGATTCTAGTGTCTTTACTGATTTTAGTTTTTACTCCTATGATTCTAGACCTATTCTACACTTTGAATTCAACTTAGAAGAATCTGAGAATTTCTTGCTCTCTCGCTTTTCAAGGACGTTATAAGGTTCACTCTTTCTCCATTTATACAATCAATTCTTGCATTTTATCCATCTTTGAATACTTTTAATATTCCAACTGATAAAAAAATAGAATTAAATTCTTTGAATTCATACTGTTTGGTTTTGGATTTAGAATTTTGGTTTTAATAATTTAAATATGATGAAAAAATAAAATAATTCAAAATTATTTCTGTTTAAATATGATTTTTATTTGATTTTATCAAATGATCAAATTCAGTTCTCTGAGGCTAGGAACTTGATTGCATGACTTTAATACTCTCTGGACTACTTCACAGTTTTGTATTTAATTTTGTTGGTTATAGGAAATGCATAGACTTGGGCAAGGAGGTTGATCATTGTAGAAGTCCTTCGTCTCGGATGCATTCCACTCATCAAAACACTTAGAAATGCGGAAGGCTGTGATAAAAGTTTAAATAGTGTTGCTCATGCAATGTAATGCAAAATTATTATAGCAATTAAACATCCAAAAGACAAAGCTGGGCTTAAGAACTGCTTGGGTTGAACGAATAACAAAGGCATATGAAGAATGATCTATCAAATATTCGTATTTGGTGGCACAATCTAATGAAAGAGAAATTGAAAGCAACCAACATATTGCAAGGTGTTAAGAGATTAGAAGAAGAATTAGAACGTTTAATTGAAGAAAATATTCAAGTTAATCTTGATGAGAAGGTGTCTAATTATTTGATACATTGATTTAGTTGTTGTTATAGGCTTGGGGTAATTGTCTTCTTTTTCCCTTTACTACGTATGTACACATACATTTTCATAAGAAAAATTTAATATATAAAATGAATTTTATTTTATTTGTTCAAATAATTTGTTCATTTAATAATATATTGATTATAAATTGATTAGATAAAATCATAATACAAGAAAATTAATTATAAATTGATTAGATATCAAATGTAAGCATGTAAATTTTTTTTAATAAAAAAACAAGTTTTTATGATAGGTAAAAAGTTACTTCTCATAATATATTTCACATATTATGATAGATGACAGAAATATGTCATAATACGCCGAATCTTATTATGATGTCTGCCACCTATCATAATAAGTCATTTTTATTTATAGTAAAAAGCGATTTTTCCACTAATGCAAGTCTCTCAATCTCCTCCTTTATCATGAGTTTGAGAATAAAAATTATCCTAATCATTGACTACTCCTCTTCTATTATTTTTAACATATATTTATACTATTATTATCTTGTTCATTCAAAGAGCATTCACATGTATTTTTTAATTATTTTTCTTCACTATTTTTAAAAATGTATTCGTAGCTCCTTTTTGTGATACAATTAAAACCTCAAATATTCTCTTTCTAGAGTTTTAAATAGCCTTATTGATATGTTCTAGTTGACATATATATTTTTATATGAAATAAAAAGTTATAATATATAAAATGGTTAAATATGTTTTTAGTCCCTGTACTTTTGGGCGATTTTGGTTTTAGTCAATTTTCAAATTAAGGTACAATTTAGTCCTTCAACTTTAGAAAACTCTGGTTTTAGTTCTTTTTACCAATTTTTTTTAACTTTATTTGCTGTTTCAAACGCGCTTCTCAGTTAACATTGAAGCAAAAATGTGTCAAACAGTGTAAACAATCCAAATGCTATAATGAAACGTGCTTGAAACATCAAATAAAGTTAAAAAAATTTGGTAAAAATGACTAAAACCAGAGTTTTCTAAAGTTGAAGGACTAAATTGTACCTTAGTTTGAAAATGGACTAAAACCAAAATCACCCAAAAGTATAGGAACTAAAAACATATTTAACCCTATATAAAACACTACTAAAGATAAATGTATAAAAATGGATGTGTTAAAATAATAAAATCTAGTTCTCGTGGTCAAGTTTTAGAGTCATAGTATCTTAAAGTCTTAGGTCTCTTTCTCTTCTTTAGTAAATGCTTAAATTTAATTTCCAAATTTCAACTTTTTCATAAACATGTACAATTGATTTTCAGATTAATCAAATATATAAAATTACAAAAAAGAATTATTTTTGAAGATCAATCACACAATTGATTAGGATTTGGGATAGAAGTTTAATGATATATATAAAACTTATTCATACAATTAAGAATTATCACAATATTATATTTAAGATTACTATATTATCACTTTTTTAATAAAAAAAGATAATTATAATTTGATAAAGAAACATGTAATCAGGCTGACTTAAGATCCAAGCAGGTACATTGAGTGAACAATAATATAAGTTTTAATTTTGAACTTTTAGCCTTTTAATTAATATGAAACATTGTCGAACTAAAAATGAAGAAATGTCAACTAACTCCTTTGTTACTGGAAATAGAGACAGTGAGACACATATACAAGACATAAAAGATGAAAATAAATTAATAAGTTTGAGTAATGTGTGAAACTGAAGTATTGAATCAATGTTCAAAAGAAAAAGGAAGTCAAGGAGTATGATCAGTAAATGAGAAATTACAAGAAGAAAAAAGAAATATAAAAATAAAAATTGATTAGTAAGATAATAAAGATAATTAAATAATCTATTCCTTCTAAAGTTATGATTTATTAAAAAATGTTGTTAATTCATTAAATATTATTTTTACTACAAAAAAAAATTAACATTCGCTCTTAATATTTTAATTAAATTTTATTCTTAAACATGATTTTATAATTAATTTAATAAAAATGTATTAGTATTAATTTTTTTAGACATTTTTTAGGAAGTCTACATAACGACTTTACTTCCTTACTTGAGCCGTGTTTATAAGGTTGAGTGGGTTGCCCTAGAAGATGGAAAATGCTTTCTCTAACTTTCTCCACATCTAAGTGTTTTCTAATCTCAATGCATCCATCTTCTACACGTTTTTTTTCCTTCTCAACTATACCAACTTTCTCGTGTTTAACCAACATCATTGTCTCTTGCACTTGGATATGGATGTTCTCCAAACCAACTTACAAAATCAACTTCTTCTAACTTTTCTATGTTCATATACATTATCATCTCACACTTCACCGTGATTTTTGCATCCAACACTTGGTTCAAATATTTTGTTCTAATTCTTATCAGAAGGTTGATTGCCTATGTAAAGATAAAGTTAGTTGAAACTTTAATACAATAATAATTTTTTAATTAATAAGTTGTACCTATCTTAAATTTATTATATTTATAATCCCTTAATTCACTTCCATCAAGTATCTAGATTGCCTTATCCTATTATTAACGTGATATTATCTATTAATTCACTAGTGGAAAAATGCTGTTTAATGTCACCCATATAACGTCGGTTAGTTCGTAGACCGACATATATGAGTGCACGGTGACATTAGCATAAATAAGTGGTAACCTAGACATCGGTTTTAAGGGGACTCGATGTCTATTATATATAATACACGTCAGTTCTGACATAAACTGACGTCCAATGTATGGAGGTAGGCGAGAAGACAGACTTCTCCTGGCCATTGACGTCGCATATGCTGGGGCCCGACGTCTACTAGGGGTGCAATTAATGTTCACCACCTGATTCTCAGACGGTTAGACGTCGCGTGGTCAATCACTGACGTCTATAGCCTGTCCGGAAGGCGGAAAGACAGAAATTTCTGCAACATAGACGTCGCATTTTCTGGGTGTGCGACGTCTATGTGCCTGTAATTAATTATGTTCACCAAAATTTGAGGCACGTCGATGTCCGGTAGCAGTGATCGACGTCTATAGTATTATAGACGTCGGCGCCCTTTGTCAACTGTCGTCTACTTTCCTGACAGGAAATGAAACGTCAATCGGTTCAGCGCACTAGACGTCGGCCCCCCTGGACACCGACGTTTAATGGCATTCAAAAAGTCATTTTAAATGTAATCTTGGACGTCGAGTTAGTTAGATAACCGAAGTTTCAGTGACTATAGACGTCGGTGTCCACGGGGAACCGTCGTCCCATTTCATTTTAAATAAACCGTAGACCCTTCGCGGCATTGCAGTTTTTTATATCGTCTTCCTCTTCTGCTTTTTCTCTTGCGGCACCTCTTCTTTTTCTCGCTTGCGACACCTCTTCTTTTTCTCGTTTGCGGCATTCTATTGTTGTTTCTGATATCTTTATCGTCTTCCTCCTCTCCTTTTTCTCTCTTGCGGTATTACATCCCAGGTGCGTGGTTTTTTTTTATGCTTACCGTTTAAACTTTGTTTAGTCTTTCATCGATTATCTTCTGGTTCAACTGATTAAAATTTGCTTTCTTTGTGTTGTGTTTTAGTGCAGTTTTGTTCCTTTCTTGGGGTAACGTAATAACACATTCTCCATTTGCTAGCTGCCTCCCAGAAAAAGCGGCGTCTTGTGAATTTCTTTTGGTCGTTTCAACCCAAAAACGACCCTGGGTTGCCTAGTTATCGTTTCACCGTGATTTTTCCCTCTTGCGGATGAAAATGGAACTAACCCAAGTTCGGTTTTGGGTTGAAAGGACCCATAAGAAATTCAAAGGACACAAGCTTTTTTTTTGGGGAAACTAGCAAAAGGAGATTGTGCTACTAGGCTACCCAAAGACGGGAACAAAACTGCACTAAAACACAACAACTGTATTAGACGTCGGTTAATGTGTACATCGACGTCTATAGTACCTTATAGACGTCAGTCAGTGTCAATTTCGAAGTCTTTAGTGCCTCTTCGACATCGGTTATTGCAAAGACCGACGTCTATATAATGTATTTAGACGTCCAGGTAGTCCTACTCCGACGTTTTAGTGACTTCGGACATGTCAATGACTGATGTCACTATAGACGTCGGTTATATGCTTGTCCGACGTCCCATTGACGTTACTGGAATAGATGTCGGTTGATTCGTAGACGTTAAAAATCCAAAATAACCGACGTTAAACAACGTTTTTGCACTAGTGTTTAGTGTTATAATCGAAATAATCTCTTGTTATAGCCGTATAACAAATTGGACCCAAGATAACACTTTTCTTTTTCTCATGAATGAAGAAAGTTATTTTGCTGGAATCCCCGTACTACTTTTTATTTTCTTTCATTTTCTGTTCGTTCAAATAACCTGAATTTTCTTTCTTATTTTTCTTCCGTTACTGTAACATAATGTTCTGAATGATCAGTTTCTTCTAAATCAAACAAAGCATAAAAGGAGACAGGTAATTTGAATATGTCATTTTACTCATTGCACACACATTCGCAACTACATACGATACGACATTCACACTGATTTTCGATACTGACTACTGAGAACATCGAAGCAGTAAGCTATTTCCTCACTTTAAAGGCTTTTCAGACACATTCTGACATTTACCTTTAAATTAAATAATGTATTTCTCTTTAATCATGGTCTATTAATTATCATAAAAAAAAAAACCGTATTAATATGTCGGATGATTTAGCGTGTGGATGATGTTGTTTCCATCCGCAAAATTTAAACATGTTACCTGGTGTAGTGTACCTAAATCCAGGGTCTTTCTTTGAGTCTACAGAAATGTTGATAAACAGTGTCTAGAGTTTGAAAGTTCAATGGGTATTTACTTGGTTCTAGACACACCTGAAATGATAAATAGACGAAATGTTCCCTGTCGCTAAAGGACAACAACATATGAGACCAAGTCCTGCTTACATTCCTATTGTGCGCTACAGATTGTAGCCAGATTTAGCCCACTTACAGTTATGCACCATTTCGGCATGGTTGGTAGTCTTTAACTTCACATGGACTTATCCTCAAAAATTCTTTTTTTTTTTTTCAATAATTTCAGAACCAAAGTATCTTGAATTACCAATAGAGAAGAACCACAAAACCAAACAGTACATGACCCAAGCCAACCCCACATACATTAATCACCCGTTCCAAGTAATTAATCTCCCTCTCTCCTATACCATATCACTATGCCCCGGATAATAATTACCCTACTTCTCTCCACTTGCAATAATCCTAAACAAATGTTGAGAAAGTTAACCAAAATGGAACCAATATCTTGACATTATATTATACAAAGTAATTAAACCCCACCTCAGCTAACTAAAATCGCAATACATCAGACAGTAGAAAAGCAAAAGAAGACATGTCATTGCATCGTGTATATACATTGATGAAAAGGACCAACTTACTCAACTGTGGAGAACTTGCACCAGAGGATCTCCTTTTGATCTCCACAGGAAACAAAACGCTGTGCAGAGACTATGATGAGAGAAGAGGATCCGAGGTTCCTCTCAGCGCAATTAACCAATTCTCAACCCTGACACATAAAACTAACAGGCTCAAGTCTAGTAACGTTCTTGCAGCTGACATGATCGCTCCGATCCCAAACTCCTCTCATCTCAACTATCTTCTTTTTATTTCTTATACTTTTTTTTTTCTTTTCAATGTAAGTAGTAAATCCAACCCACTTTCACCCCAAAATAAAAGTTGCGAAAACTAAGCCTAAAGAACCAGAACATGCCCTTAATTAAACGAGGGAGAGAGATTTCATATATTGCTTGAAAACGATGCTTCATCTTTCTAGATCAGAGAAGTGACCGAAGGACCAAAGTTAGGTTGATCACTCCAAGCACTCAAACTGGTTGCAGTGTTCCAATAAAGCGAATTAGGATCAGACAAGCCCACATGCTCCATCTGGTTTTGACAAGCACCGCCACCACCATTGTTATTGTTACTATTATTCCACTCCAACTCCAACCTGTTTGGTCCTTCAGCTTTCACTTCTTTTGAGCTAATATTATTACTCCCTTCCATTTGCAACCCTTGTAGCGGTGCCAAACCCTGGAAACCGTTGCCAACATGATCACCCTTCACCCCAGCAGCACCGATAAACTTCTGTTGCAGGAGAGTGGAACTCAGCAAGGAAGCCATAACAGGAGTGGTGGGTGCACAAGTGGAGGAGGAAGAAGAACCAAAGATGGAATTATAAGCAGAAAGAAAGTTGTTAGTATTGGAAGTAGTAGTGGTAGTAGTAGCACTAAACCCATTATCACTGGGTTCGCTTGAGATAACGTTAACCCCGGATGAAAAACCTAACCCAAGGGCATTCAGCTGAGAATGAAGATTAAACCTTGGGAAAGGAACATCCATGACATCACAAACGTTACTATTGGGTAGGCCATAAAACAAAGGGTTTACACTGACATGGTTTGCGGTTGAAGTAGAAGGGATGTGGGGCAGTGAAGGAGGATTTGAATTGGAGGTAGGAGTGGAGGAAGAAGGAGGAGAGGCGTCACCGTTTGGACGTTTGATACGCTTGTTTTTCCTGCAGCCACCACCAACGGGAACGTTTCTGAGAGTTCCACCTCTGGTCCAGTATCGCTTGCAGGCTTTGCAAAAGTGCCTGGGCTGTGACAAACTGTAGTTGTTGTAGTAGCAGAACTTGGTGTTTGAAGAGTCGCAGCGAGGGCACTTGAGGGCTTGCTGCTGCTGGTGAAGAAGATCTTGGGTTGGTTTTTCCATGACTCTTCCCATAGAGGTCTTGCGATCATCTATGTGAGATGCAAGAGAAGAGAAGAGAAGAGAAGATAACAGATAGATAGATAGAAAGAGAAAGAAAGATGAAAGAGAAAGTGTTTTAAGTTGGAATTCTAGGGTAAAATAACAACACAGTGGAAATATTCTCTTCCAAAAGGAAAGCAACAAAATTGGGGTGGACATGTATTTGTCTAATAATTAAGAGAGAGACGTGAAGCTGTGTCCATTTGTTAGACGCTGTTGGAAGGGTGACTGCTACCATTTTCTCACACTTGTTCAACAATTTTTTTCCTCTCCTTCAAACCATTTCAAATTAATTCTTCTTCTGTGTGTAAATCGTGGACAGGGTTAATTATCTAACATGATGTGGTGAACGTGGTTGACTATTAATTAATTTCTGACCCCTTGGAATGATAATATATATATGTTATAGTTAGTTTCACGTGATGGGTTTGGTTTAAAATCCAATTTTGATGAGTATTAGTATAATGGAATGGGAACAATGACAAGGAATATAAAAAAAGAACATTCGAAATCCAAGAAGAGGACACAGAGGTAAAGCAGAATTGGGAGATGGATCTTGAGTGGTTCAAGAAAGAAAAAAAAAATGACACATATATTCCCTTGTTACATTCCCTTGTGCAGACAGAATGATAGGATCATATAGATAACCCCATCGAGGGAATCCCTAAGAGCTCAACACCCAAAGCGTCTACTGTATCAGCAAATCCCACTTCCATATTTGCTCAATATTAATCATCAACAAATTTATTACTTCCAATATTCTTAACTTTAACTAAAATATCACATTTGCATCAATATTTAAAGGCAAAATACGTAGTAAAGTATATATATAAATGAAAAAAGATAATATATATATATATATGGTATGAAAGGAGTGAGAACAATAAATCTGGGCGAGGGGCTAAAAGCTCCAAATGAAAAGGACAAAAAGACAGCATGTGGTTATTTACATATCAAGACTCGAAATTGAAGACCATGCTTTGCAAACTGCAATGCTTGTTCTTTCTTCTCACGTTCATATTGACTGAGAAACAATTTTGTTGGAATTTTTTTTCTTCTTATTTTAATTTTGAATGAAAAACAATAATAAAACGTTAATAGACTGTGAGTGTGTGAGATGGAGGCATGGAAGCTTGTAAATGTGCAGAAGCATGTGGTATGCAGCTAAGATTGGAGGGAAAAAAGAATAAAAGAAAGATAAAGGTAGAGATAAGTGTGAATGAACAGATTTTGTAGTTCTCCAAGGGATCTTCCTCCTCCCTCTCCCTACTCATCATTCTTCTCCACCACTTGATTCTACCTAAATCTTCTCTTTTCCTCACAATTACCTTATCAAATTATATTATTATAATATATTGGAATCAAATTATATTAAATGAAGAAAATAATTGAATCTTTATGTTTTAGAAAAGCTCGTGAAAAAAATGCTAATGTAATTTATTATATAAAAATCCTTCTTAATTAGCCACCATTATCTTCCCTAATTGAGATTAGTCACTATGTCTATGGCCTACGGGTATGATTTAAGCGATACTATTTTCATGTGAGTGTGAAGAATAATTTAGCCCACTTGATCAGTGGTTACCATGAATAGAGAATGAAAGATATTAGTGTTAGAGTTTTAATCAATTGCTTAAGCTTAGGTTTTAAAAAATAACAATATAATATGTTGCAGTCGGTATCAATGT
Organism: Vigna reflexopilosa; assembly: GCA_027742785.1. Taxonomy (NCBI): domain Eukaryota; kingdom Viridiplantae; phylum Streptophyta; class Magnoliopsida; order Fabales; family Fabaceae; genus Vigna; species Vigna reflexopilosa. The sequence continues at coordinate 10,074,412 of CM050911.1, read as the reverse complement.
CGAAAGCAAGTGGGGCCGTCGTGGTTTTAAGAGTAATCTTATAAGTTTTATAATATATTTTTTCTTATTAATATTTTTTAAATAATATATATTAATTCTTACAAAATGATAAGATATGACAATAACCTTATTATTAGAAAGACTTCAAAGTATGTATTTAATTCTTATAAAATGATAAGATTTTGAGAATCGTTATTTATTGATTTTAGTATTATAAGAAAAATAATTAGGGACTTACTTACTGAATAAAATATTAGATAACTATTTTGAATGAAACATGGTAGTATTAAGAAGTTCTTAAGATCTAAAAAGTAAATACTATTAATCCATAAAAATTGCTTAAAATTTTTTGAAGAATAAAAAAATATTTTAAATGAAAATTTCAAAATTTTGCTTTAAATTTATAGAGATAAAAAAGCATTTTTCACAGAAACAAAAATGATAAAAAAACATATTTAAAATTACAATAATTAAAATAATCAATTAATGATATTTTTCTCCCAAACATCTATTAAGAAAAAATAATTACAAATATATAACTTAAGTTCAATTTATATAAAAAATTCGCGTCATCACTTTTAATATAAAATTTTAAAACATTTTATTCATAGATTTTTTTTACATAATATTTAATTTAGTCATTTTTAATCATGTCTAGGGATAATAACAAAATTCGCGCCCGTGGATATCCATGGACAAAATTCACAAATGATAGTTCATACCCACGAATATTTACTATTTACAACCCGCGAGTAGCGGGTATTTTAATACCCGCTTAATAACGGTTGAGTGCGAGTATTATGTTATCCGTATCCACGAATATCTGCTACCCGCAAAAAAATAAAATAAAAATGTAATTTATATTTTATTAAGTTAAATTTAATTAAAATCAACATTAATTTATATTTCACAAGGTTAAATTTGTAAAACCTCAGAAAATGATGTTTTAGAAGTGGTGGTAGTCTAAAAATAGTGAGACTCGATTATTTTAATATTAAACGGGTTTATTATAAATGTTTTGTTATAAACGAGTTTCATTATTTTTAAAACATATCATCTCTCTATAAACCACTTTTCTAGAGTTCTCTCACTTCTCTCTACAAATTCTTACTCTTCATTCATCTGTTCGACGATCAGGGATTGTCTAGGCGATTCTGGCATCGAAGGCTACAATTCCTACCGATCAATTTCTTGATTCGAGCCGGTAAGTTGTTTCCTCTCTTTCTCCGTACATTCTTGGACCGCAATCATGTAACGATTTCTGTTTGCATGTATCTGGGTGTTTTTCTCTTCAATCTCTAGCTCAAATTAGGTTCTAAGGTTGATTTCCTATCACCAATTGGTGATTTGTAGGGTTTTCTAGAGTTTTTTTGTGGTGCAAGCATCTGTAGGAGTTGCGTTGAGTTGTGCTGTTGATCAAAGGTAAGGGAAGCTAGACTTTTATCGCTGTTTATTGAATGATTTTATGCATTTCTGAATAGTTTGTTAGTATTAGATATCTGGAGCTGAAATGTTAAGTTAAATGTCAAAATGAGTGTGCGTAATCTGGCTATTGTAAATGTGCATGAATGAACTTTGATTTTTATCTGAATTGAATGATGATTGTGGTGTATTGGATTGATTAAATCAGTTGTGGTATGCTTAGACTACATAAATCCGCTATAAAGATGTATCTTGGTGAATTGAATATTGTTTTATTGATTTTATAGTTGATTTGGAGGAAGTGAGGTAGTGAAAATGAGAATTAGGAGTCAGAGGCTCAATTGGTCTGTTGGGACAGTTTGGATAAGTCAAATGTGACTTGTGTGAGTCACCAAAATGATCAAAAACATGTTCAGAGTGGTAGATTGTGATTTGGGTCCCTAAGTTGATAAATTAGATGTTTTAGAGTAGGAATTGATCCATAGAAGCTTTAGATTGATGGTAGGAAGGATTAAAATCACTTAGTCAAGTCTAATTAGGTGTATAAAACAAATTAGGATGATTAAAAGTTGGGAAAAATGGTTAGAAGTGGTAAACTTGGGTTGAGTTGCATAATTGTGCAGAATTCGTGCTGCAGAATTATGCAGACTCGCTGAGTGAATGGATTCACACAACGAGTCACCTAGCAAGATGCTTTCTGCCACAACGAATAGATGCGCTGTGCGAATGGTTTGAGAGGTTTGCTCTCTGTTTGCTGATCCGCACAGGGAATCACGACGCTGAGCGCCTGGTTGGGGTCTGGAACCACTGCCATTTTTATTCGAATAACGAATAGGTGTGCTCTGCAAGTGTTTGGGGAGTTTAAGCCACTGCTTGAGGCTCTCGCATAGTGATTTGGGGAGTTATGCGAGGGGTTACGGTCTGATTCTGTGCTGCAGAATTATGCAGTCTCGTTGAGCGAATAGAGTTGGTGCGTTGAGCGAATGGGCTTTAGCTGAGTGCACATACTTGGTGCGTTGAGCGAGAGGTGAGTGAGCAGAACCCACTGTTTCTGTTTTCGCACAACGAGTTTGCTGCGCTAAGCGACTAGTCCATAACCTATTTTAATTCTTTTTATCCCTGTTTTCTAATAACCTTGAGCTACGTTTTGATTATTAGAATGATGTAGAAGTATCTATGATATTGTATGATCAATGATATATGTTTGGATTCAATGTGATAGTATATGGTTATAAGTATGGTTTCAAATGGTTTCACGGTTGGTAACATGGGTTCCATGGAGGAACTCCTTGTTACGGTTTTAGGTGTTTTTAGAATGAATACAGGGAGCTCATCATTGGGGGTTATCCTAACACTCTAATGATCTTTCATTCTCAAATAGAGAGGATTGACACATGTGGTGAGAGTAGTAGGAGGTCCTAGTGTAGGCGCTACCTGGAGGCCTATTACGCGGTAACGGACTAACCTTGTTGGGTGGTAGGGTGAAACTCATTGGCAATGGCTTTGCAAAGCAATAGACCCCACCACAAGTGCACTACCCGTCATAGCTCATTATTCATTCTAAGTTCGGACAATCAGTTTAGGTCTTGCATGTTAAGATGTTTGGATTGGATTAAATTACATATAATCTTATAAGAAATGTTTTAAACTCATGGTGTATTGTTTTGTATCTAGCTTACCCTTGTTTATTTGTTTGTCTGTCTGTGTTGTTTTCTCTTTTGCAATGATCACCTTAACCGGTGTGAGCTTAGGGAGGACATATTTCAGGGGATCCATCGGTTTGTTTGAGAGGCAAGCAACCCAATAAAGAGTTTTACTCTTCAAGGGCAAAATATTATGCTCTAGTTTTGTAGTCTCTAGTAAGTTATCATCCATGTAATGTTTCATTTTGGTGGTTTTATACTATTAAAATGGGATGTTACAAAATTTAATTAAAATTAAATTTTAATTTATATTTAATTTTATATTTTTTGTAATTCTATTTAAATTTTATTTTAATAATTTATAAAAAAATATTTTTTTAAATATTTGTAAGTATCTGCAGATATTCACGGATATCCACGGGTTTTAAAATACCCGCAAATATTTTTTAAACAGATATCCGTGCGGATAGTGAATGAATTTTTTTTTTGTCGGATCGAATTACGGATAGACATTATCCATGCCCGATCCGACCCGTTGTCATCCTTAATCATGTTAGACTTATAAATTATTTTCGAAATAATGAATCATAAAAAAAATCACATATACTTATATATAATAATTGCACAGTTTAATTAATAAAAATTATTTTTAGCTGGTTGACAATATTGAAATTAAATGTTTATGTTTATATAATACATTCGATAAATACAATGTACATAAAATATAAATACAAAAATAATATAATAAAACGTAAAGAAACTATGGTATAATTGTTTACGTAAATAACCTTTCTTTATATTTTCGAATAATGATGTAAAGACTTATCTAATATCTAAAAACCTCGTTAACACCTATTACAACATGAGTTTTATATTTCTTGTGTGCAGTATTACCTATTACCTAAACAGTCATTCTTTCTGTTATTTAAATGATATTAACAATGTTAAATATTTTAACGACGTAAAAGAATTGTAAAAAAAAAAAAAATTAACAACTTTTTTTCACAACTTCTTTATAACTGTTTTGTGATAAATTTGTTTTAAATATACAAATCAAAATAGTGATAGATAGTATATTGTAAAATAATTATTAAAAAAATATGTTTTGAAAGAAGGTTGAAATAAGAGGAAGGGGTAGATGTGAAGGTGGGTCCTGATGTCTAACAGAGCATGAGAAGAAAGAGAGAAGGCATGAAAGAAACCCAACGCGCACGTTAAAGCAAGGCCTCAAACCACAGAGAAGACGTTTTGGGGGACCAAACCATCAAATCCACATCAAAAGAAATTTTAACACAATTTTTTAGTTATTACAAAAGAAATTTGTCTGGAATTGTTTAATTGAACACTTGGTGAGAATTTAGAAAAGTAATTTGAGTGAGAAAGGAAGAACAGGGAGAGCTTAGAGCATAAAGCATAAACATAGAAAATTCCAAGAAGGAACTGGTCATACACGGTCTTTTAACAACAGAATCTACCATTTAAATCAAATTAATACTTATCTCTTGGACCATTGCTTATGGAACTTTCAAGTACCTTCAATCCCGTGGGTCCTTCAGAATGTTTGGAACCACTATTTTAGTATTTTCCACTTTCCCTTCCAATTATGCTATCTATACTTTAGGATTCTTCTTCTTTCATAATACTATCCAATAATTGCTTTCTTCCCATTCAAAATGCTTAGGGATTCTTACCTTCCTAATTATCTGCCTTCCTATGAGCCTTGCTTTCGATATTTTAGAAAATCAACCACTTTTCATTATGGGTTCTATTCTAACACTATCCAAATTCAATCAATCATCATCTTTAATTAGTTTATTCTTCTATCTGTTTGAGAGAATTAAGTACCTAAAATGACACTTTCTCTCCAAATGATCTTCTAATCAAGTTTAACATTTCTTACCTATTTATTGGTTATATGTATTTTTAATGTTAAGAAATGAACTTAAATCTAAGTCAATTTCACAAAACCGGTTTGTATAGTTATAGACTTTAACTACAGTTCTAATATCAAGTTAAGAAGTGGACTTTAATATAATTTAACTCCATTAAACAGACTTGTAAGATGAAATTTACACCCATATACATGTTATAAATTGATCTTATCTTCAGTCGATGTGAAACTTTCAACATTTATAATAAAATACTGGATAGCCTCGTTCATCTTACTTTTTTTTATTACTAAAATTCATATAAAACTGTTTTTCCAATCTCAATTGACATTTGTGGCAATGTCAATGTATCCTACCAAAACACATAATCCACTTAAGAAAAAAAAGAAGAAGAAGCAAAGATTGAATAAAAACTTTTAGGCAATGTTTTAAAACTTATTAAATATGGTTTAGTCTCTAAATTTGAATATAAATCAAAATACATTTTGTTCTATTTTTTTATATAATTTAATCAACTTTATAAATACTAGAAATAGTTTTTTTTTTAATTTAATTTCATGAAAATTTTTAATATATTAAATAGTATTTCAGATTAAAGTTTAACATGTTTCCATGTAATCTTAAAACATTGTTTAATACTAAAAAAAGTTAATACCATTATATTAAAAGAACTATATATTTATTTATCTTTTAAATTTAAAATTAAAATATATCAAAATTTAAATTAAAAATAAATTTATTTTATATATAATTTTTTTTACTAAATAACATTATAAAACAGAAAAAAAAACATTATAAAACTAAAAAATTGCGTCAAAAGAATATAATTTATTTTGTGTTTTGGTTGAGATTTGATTCTTTCTGGTGCAAATAAAACAGTAGGGATTGACTTCTCAGTCACCCACCAGACCACCAACTTCTATATTTAATAAAAGAAATTGTAGTGCAGGTTAATATAAAACATATATGAATTGATTGTTTTCTTACAAATTTGTGCACTATAATATTTATTTACATTAACAACAATAATTAGTTGTTCATTAGTTTAATAAACATGAAAGCTGTCACTTGATGACAATGATAGTGGAAACGGTATTTTGGCATTCCAAGGAGGGAAACCTACTTCATCGCCTCAAAACAAATTCTCTCATTAGAATAATATAGTTTTACCCGTCACAGTTAATAAAATTCACATGAATATATTTATTAAGTCAAGAACTTCGACAATTCAATAACTCAATAACCAAACATAAAATTCAAACAAATGAATTAGAAATAACAAAATAGTAAAATAATTTCATTTACTACAAGACACTTATCTTAATGTAGTCACATAATATAAAATATAAAATAAAAACACAATAAATTTATTCTGATTTAACAAATATTCAATAAGATATTATTACTTAACATATCTTATAAATAAAATGATAAATAGTATAACTTTTAGCTAAAATTGTAAATTTTTTCAACAAAAACAATAAACTCTCATGCAATTTTTCTAGTGATAATTATAAATATTTTTGTGTAATTTTGTCAGAACTTAAAATCCTAACTTCCACAGATTGATTCTGTTTTCTACCACTCGGCACCGTTCGGTTCCATCTTCCACCAGTCGACATCGCTCAGTTCCGTCTTCTACTACTCGGCACCGCTCAGTTTTGTCTTCCACCGCTTGGTTTTGCCTTCCATCGCTCGACTATCTGATCTCAATCCTAACTACCATCGCTTCATTGTTCAACTACTTATTACTTTCTGTTATTCTCTTTTCCTCTGTGTATATATATAGGCATTAGCTCATCTTTTTGTAACAATTCTTACACTTACACACATTTTACTCAATAATACATATTGTAAGTTTCACTTTCTATTCTTCTTCTTTGACATATGTTTCGATGAGTCATCTTAATACTTCTGCTCATGGGTCTGGGTATAATGGTTCCGTAATGATCACTATTGGAGTACCTCTATGATGGTATCAGAGCTCTTCCATTGAAGAGCTATACTGTGCGCATCATACTCTGGTTTATACTTCTTCTTCTTTTGCTTTCTTGAGAATCTCTCTTTTTCTTTATTTTACTCTTTCGCCATGGCTGATGAACACAATCAGCCTTTAAGCTTTTTGTATCTTCACCCTAGTGAGAGCCCAACCACCTCATTGGTCTCGCCCCCTCTTGATTCAACCAATTATCACGCATGAAGCAAATCCATGGCGACTGCATTGAGCGCCAAGAACAAATCCCAGTTCATCGATGGAGTTGCCGCAGAACCACCCCATGGAGATCCCTCTCACAATTCCTGAAAAAGATGCAACAACATGATGGTTTCTTGGTTAGTCCACTCGGTGTCACCAGAAATCAAGCACAACATTCTTTGGATGGAAGACACCCAAGCGATCTGGAAAGATCTCAAATCAAGATTCTTCCAGGGAGATTTGTTGCGCATCTCAGAGCTGCAAAGAGATGCCTCCTCCTTGAAGCAAGGAACATCCACCGTTAGTGAGTTTTACACTAAATTGCACATCATATGGGATGAGTTGGAAAAATTTTGTCCTGATCCAACCTGCACCTGTGACGTGCACTAAACCTGCAAAATGCTTTCAACAATCTCACAAAGGAAACATGAAGACTAAGCATTGCAATTTCTTCGTGGGCTGAATGAGCAGTATGATAATATCCAATCCCATGTACTCTTACTGGACCTTATACACCCATTTCCAAGATTTTTTTCATATGTCATGCAATAGGAAAGACAATTAATGAATAATAATTTTCTAAATAGCCTTGAACCCAAAACTATCAATGCAACTATAAGCACCGTTGTTTGTTTTTATTTGTGGCAAAAATAGCCACATTGACGCTGTATGTTTCAAGAAACATGGTTTTCCTATAAAACCCTTCCAAACAAGAAATCTTGCTCTCACTGTGGCAAGAATGGCCACACAAATGATGTTTGCTATCGGAAACATGGATACCCACTCGGTCACAAATTCTACAATGGTAAAATTCTCCTCTCAAGAAGCCAAGAACCTACCACTGACAGTGTAAGAGACAATCCTGACCCTGAAGTGCACCTCACTAAGCAACAATATCAGGCCCTCATGGCTCTCATCAACCCCAATGGGGACAATACCTCTAACCCCCAAATCGGTTCCATGATATCCAATTCTCAGGACCCAGTTAAAACCATTTTAACTTTTGACTCTACCAACAGGTATCACAACATGGATTTTAGACTCTGGTGCTACTGACCATGTTGTTTCTTCCCTTAAACACTTCCATTCCTATGATCTAATTTGACCTATCACTATTAATCGCCCCAATGGCATCACCACTAAAGCAAATCATAAAGGAAACATAAAACTTTATGATATACTTTTCCTAACCGATGTTCTTTATATTCTTGATTTTTCCTATAATCTCATCTGTATATCTAAATTAGTTTTGCATAGTAATATTTATGTGACCTTCACTAATTCCCAATGTTTTATCCAGGACTCCACAACACACCACAAGATTGGTTTACGTGACCTTCACAACCTTGCCATTGCTGCTGCTCCTTGTGTGCACTTTGCCAGTTCACAAAAATCACTCCTTGCTATCAACAAAACTTTTGGGTGTTTATGCTTTGCTTCTACTCTTGAGAACAACAGAGGTAAACTTGACTCTAGAGCTAGAAAGGGGGAGTCTTACACTAGTGGAAAAACGTTGTTTAACGTCACCACATAGACGTAAGTTGTTTAGTCCACTAACGTAACACGATGACCGGAGGCAACTTCGTAATTAAGTAGGGCACCTAGACGTCGGGGAAAGCTGTAACCGATGAGTGAAGAACTATAGACGTCGGGGCCCTTCAACAGAAACGTCTAAAGGTCTGCCAGGTAAGGTGAAGAGTCGAGCTATAGACGTCAACATGACAACCACCGACGTCTAAAGGTCTCAGGGGTGGTGAACAGTCGCGAGTTAGACGTCAGTGGGCACACACAGACGTCTATAACCTGACAGGTAGTTAAGTGTCATTAATGGTCTGAGACATAGACGTCGGTGCCCCCTTCGAACAAACGTCTATAACCTGACAGTTAGGTGAAACTGTAATGATTATTCTGCAAACTAAACGTCGGTTGCATGGTAACTGACAATTATGTCCAACTAGACGTCAGTTGCGCAAATACCTGATGTCTATAATCCGCGCCAATATTAATATTTAAATCATATAAACGTCAAATTAGTGAGAGGACCGATGTCTATAACCTTACAGACGTTAGTCGCGATAGCTAACCGATGTCTATAGTAACATAAACTTCAGAACGCGAACCCGCGAGCAGTTTCCATTATTCATCGTCTTCTTCGTCGAGAGATTTTCTCCGTCGCGCCATTAGAGGTTCATTTTTTGTGTTTTTGATCGTTTAAATTTATTTTTGCTCCGATTGAATTAGTCTTTGATGAAAAAGCTTTCATTTGAACCGATTATAATTACATTTCGTTGTGTTTTGTTGTAGTTTCAAACGTCTTGTTGGGTTCGTTTTCGACTATTTTTGGACTGCTTTTGTGACCTATATTTGGGCGTTCACTACGACATCTACCTCATTTGGTTATATATAATCTGCTAAAAAGGTTAGGTATGGATATTATTGGCTTTTGTGTATGATGTTGGCACTTTGAATTTGCATTTTATTGGTTTTTTTTTATGATTTCATATTGACGTTTAGGTATGCATGTGTTTGCAGATTATTAGTATATGCGTGTGATTAAGTTTAGTTGTGTTATTATAATTGGCATGCATTAGTATCAAATCACTTAGTGAAACTTAGTTCCCATTTGAAATTTAACACAAACGATTAATCTTTTAATCGTTTGTATTAAATTTTGAATTGTCCAATTGGACAGTTTGGGAAAATTATTTTTCATAAATTTGCTATAACATGTATGTTGGAGTTTATGCATAAGACTGATGAAATTTCGGTTCATTATTTGTGTTGTTCTCCGGATGCATATTTGATTGTGGTCATTCTTGTGACTATTGTCATTTCGTGTATTTCGGAGACCAATGCGAAATGCTGCTGAAATTTTATCAAGTTTATGATGTAGACTTCTTTGCACATGTCGTAGAAATTTATGAAAAATATTTTTCCTGAATGGGTAGGGCCTAACCTTGTGAGAGTTAAGAATTTTATACTGATGAACTATGTTACGAACACAGTATGGATCGAAGGTGGATGACTGCACGTCGCATCTCTGAAGAATATGAGAAGGGTGTTTCAGTGTTCTTGCAATTTGTTAAAGAAAATGCAAAGTCTATGAACGGGACATATTTTTGTCCTTGTGTTCGTTGTCTTAATCAAATACGACAAGACTTGGGCAATTTGCATGATCATTTATTCATGTTCGGCATAACGAGAACGTATACCGTTTGGACTTGGCATGGAGAAGTACTGGACCAACCTATGATGTCACGAGGAACAAATTATCTGGAAGAATGGATGAGTGATCATTTAGAGGACATGATACGTGATGTTGGTGAAGATAACTTTAGAAGAGCTAATTTGTACGATTCTCTTATCAATGATTCTGAGCAACCGTTGTACCCAGGCTGCACTAACTTTACACGTTTGTCTGCAACTTTGAAGTTGTTCAGTTTAAAAGCAAGGAACGGATGGACCGATAAAAGTTTCACGGAGTTGTTGGAGATGCTGAAGGAGATGCTTCCAGAAAATAATACTCATTCGAAATTACGAGGCCAAAAAAGTTTTATGTCCAATGGGTCTTGAATATCATAAGATACATGCTTGCCCCAATGATTGTGTTTTGTACATCAAGGAGTTTGCTTCACTAAAGTATTGTCCAACATGTGGTTTAAGCCGTTTTAAAAATAAATCTGACAAAAACACTGAAGAAGGTAATGATGGTGCACCTGGTAAGGTCATGTGGTATTTGTCTATAATACCTAGGTTCAAACATATGTTCTCTGTTAAGGAGGATGCAAAGAACCTTAAATGGCACGTTTTAGGAAGAAAGTGCGATAATCTTCTTCGACACCCAGAAGACTCACCACAGTGGAAGAAGATCGATAAAACATTTCCAGAATTTGGTGCATATCCAAGAAACTTAAGACTTGCACTTGCAACTGATGGTATGAATCCGTACGGGAACTTAAGTAGCAAACACAGTTCATGGCCAGTTATGTTGATGATATACAATCTTTCTCCTTTGTTGTGCATGAAGAGAAAATATGTCATGTTGTCAATGATGATATCTGGTCCTAAACAACCTGGCAATGACATTGATGTTTACTTGAAACCTTTAATTGATGATTTGAAATTGTTGTGGGAAGAAGGTGTCGAAGTGTTTGATTCATATGTTGAAGAGAATTTTCGTTTGCGTGCAATGTTGTTTTGCACTATAAATGATTTCCCAGCCTTTGGAAACTTAAGCGGTTATAGTGTTAAAGGACATTTTGCATGTCCGATTTGTGAAGAAAACACTAGTTACGTTCAATTGAAGCATGGTCAGAAGATGGTTTATACAAGACATCGGAAATTCCTTCCTCGCAATCACCCTTATCGTAGATTGAAAAAAGCATTCAATGAAAGTGCCGAGGATGAGGTTGTGTGCAGACCCCGGAATGGTGAAGAGGTGTACAACGAAGTCAAAAACATTAACATTATATTCGGAAAACATCGTAAAAGTACATATGCAAAAAATGCTTGGAAGAAACGATCAATATTTTTTAATCTTCCTTATTGGTCTATACTTGATGTTAGACATTGTATTGATGTGATGCACGTAGAAAAAAATGTTTGTGACAGTGTCATCGGAACTTTATTAAACGTGAAAGGGAAGACCAAAGATGGAATAAAAGCAAGACAAGATTTGGCTGACATGGGAATCCGAACAGAGTTACATCCATAGACAATAGGTAGACGCACCTATTTGCCCCCATCTTGTCATACTCTTTCTAAAAAAGAAAAACAAAGTTTTTGTAAGTCTTTAAGAAGTGTGAAGGTTCCACAAGGTTATTTTTCTAATATTAGTAACCTTGTTTCTATGCAAGAGCGAAAGTTAGTTGGTTTAAAGTCTCATGATTGTCATATATTGATGCAACAATTGTTACCAGTTGTTATTCGAGGCATATTACCTCCTTCTGTTAGGGGTATTCTGACACGTCTGTGTTTGTTTTTTAATGTCATTTGCAAGAAAGTTGTTGACCCTCGATGTTTAGATCAATTGGAAAATGAAGGAATAAGACTACTATGTGAATTGGAGATGTATTTTCCACCTTCTTTTTTTGATATCATGGTTCATTTGATCGTTCATCTAGTCCAAGAAATTTGAATATGTGGGTCGGTTTACCTAAGGTGGATGCATCCTGTTGAAAGATACATGAAAATCTTAAAGGGATATGTCAAGAATCAGTATAGACCAGAAACTTTAATCATAGAGCGATACATTGCAGAAGAAGCCATTAAATTTTGTTCAACTTACATGCCAAGTTGTGAACCAGTGGGGCTACCCAAGAGCATACATGAAGGAAAATGTAAAGGTAAGGTTCGTGGTGTGAGGATTCAAAGAGTGAGTAGAAAAGAAGTTGATCATGCTCATTTGTACATCTTAAACAACACTGATGATGTTATTCCTTACATTTCTGAACACGTTAATGAAATAAAGGCATCACACCCAAGAATGAGTGAAAAATGGCATCTTAATGAACATGTCAAAACCTTCTTACAATGGTTTAAGAAAAAGATATATACGACTCCACATGTTTCTGAAACTCTATTGAGGTTATCTCGGGGGCCGAACACAGATGTCATTACATATGGTGGGTACTATATTAACAATATCTCTTTTCAGACAAAGGAAGAAGATGATAAAAGTAGAGTTCAAAATAGTGGGGTTACACTAAAAGCTGAGTCAGTGCACTTCTCTAGTTCTAAAGACAAAAATCCAATCACTGCATCAATTAGTTATTTTGGAGTAATACAAGAAATATGGGAGGTGGATTATGTGAGATTTAGAGTCCCCGTTTTCAAGTGTAAATGGGTTGATATAAATTCTGGAATCATTACAGATGGCTCTGGTTTCACATTAGTAGATCTTAAAAAGATGAGTTTCACTGATGAACCATTTATTATGGCAATTCAAGCAAGGCAAATATTCTACGTTAGCAATCCAGCGAATGAAAAATGGTCAGTGGTTTTGGAAGGAAAAAACATGCACGGTTTTGATGATGAAGAATCTCTTGATATACTTGAGACAACATGTAGCACATCAAGACCCATTGAAGACTCAGTTGATGACGTTGCCGATGACATACATGCAATTCGTAGTGATCATGATGAAGGGATCTGGGAGAAAACAATATCTTAATAAGTAACATCTTGTTTTTTGTTTAGACTTTATATGAACTTTTATTTAGATGAAAATTTCAATTTCAATTCATACTAACCTTGTATATATTTTTCAGGTATGTCGACCTCAGACTCAACATCAGCATAGAGCAGACGTACACGAGGAGTGACACGTTTGCCAGAAGCGACATCCGGACAGGTTCCTGGGCAGAGGAGACATCTTCAGATTGACCCAAGAACCGATGTGGTATCAGGGCCAAATGCTGATAGATTTAGTAGTTATCTGGGTAAGATAGCCAAAACCCATGTTTCTATCCTTCATGCAACTTGGGATGACGTTCCAGAGGTCAAGAAGAACCTCTTATGCAAGATGTTCAGGTATGGTTACTTAAAAGAAATTTGATATAATTATTTCTTTGATCTTATTATGTTATTAACATTTTTCTTGTTTTAAACAGCTAAAATATGATCTTCCAAACACACTTGAGATGAGTAAGAAAATCTTATCGCAGATATGTAAGAGATGGAGGGATTTCAAGACAAGGCTGACATGTCTGTATGTATTTGGAGACAGACAACATGAGAATCCATCTCAGCATTATTCCTTCACAGAAGAAGAATGGATGCAGTTTTGTCAATCTAGAGAGACTGAGGAATGAAAGGTATTTATCTTAACCAACAACGTCTTCAAAGCAGTTTTTATTATTATATAGTTATGCATAAAAATTGTTTTACAAGGTAAAAGGTTAGCCGCCCAAAAAGGCAAAGGCTAAATGATGCACCACACGTGTTATCACGAGGTGGTTATGCGAAACTGGAGAAGAAACTTAGGAAGGGTCGAGCGGATGAGTTGGGGCTTGAGTCCCCGGACCTAGCACCTCCACCTATAAGGTACGAGATGTGGAATACTGCTCGGACGAAGTCAGATGGGAACATGACATCTGCCTCAGCCGTATTGATCTCACAGAGAATTGTAAGTTGAAATTGTAAACATTGTTTGATTGTGTTTTTATCATATCTTGCAATTTAAGTAACGTAACATTTTTAATGTGCAGGATGAGTTGGTTGAGCAGCAAACACAGGGAACATTTACTCCCCAAGGTAGGGAGGACATATTAACAACGACCATTGGAAAACTAGAGCACCCAGGACGTGTACATGCAGTTCCTGGGTCCATTGGTCTTCGTGACTACTTTGGCCCTATACAAAAAACAACTCAATCAACGAATCAGGAGGCACTAAGGCAGATGGATCTTCAGTGGGAACAAAGAATTCGTGAAATGGAGCAACGATTCAATGAGCAGCTACAAGAACAAAAACAAATACAAAGAGCGCTTGAAGAGAAGCTGCAATCCATGACGCAGGGCACCCTAGGTGTGCCCGCTGAAACTCCCACACCACCTCCTGCCAGCACCAAAGGATCTTGCTCTGCTGTTGAACCTACTGACTACATTGGTCAGTATGACCTGTTGGTTGATGGGGATCCCGCACGCATTGTATCTGTCAGACGAGTAGTTGAGGGAGGCCATACTATTCATGGTGTTCCCGTATCACCCTAGCACGTGTGTGTCATGATTGACGAGGTTCGGGATCCCCAGGCTCAAGTGCCTGTACCCACTCCAGAAGTTCAATTTGTGGGGGAGGCCATAGGAACTTTTTTAGCTTGGCCTAGAGCATTGATTATCACACACATTACTACACAACACGTATAATATTTTTATCATTACTAATTTTATATTATCATTTAAAAATATTTGTTCATAACTTTGAAAATGTTATCTTCAGTTCACACGTCCTCAAAAGCAGCCGATGAATAAGGTACCAATACTTGAAGATGATGATGGTGTTGATGGTGATGACATGGCTGAAGCGGAGGATGATCCCATAGCAAAACTAATGTCAAGAATTCCCAGGTTCAACAAAGGATCAGTACAAATATACTGGGACTTAAGAGTATTTGGTCTCCCCCCCATATGCCAGTATATATCACATTCAATGATGTTTCGGAGATCATTGCGGGAGACAAGATGTTGAATATTTCCATTATTCAACTCTAGTGCAAGTAAGATAGTTACTTTTGTCTACCATAATATTTTAATTTAGATGCATTCTTTGTAACAAGTTAACTTTGTTGTTATAGGTACATGGACACAGTCATTGTAGACCAAGGTTGGGCTTTCGTTTACGGATTTGTTGAACCTCAGACCGTTCAACGTTTTGGAAACACAGTTGAAACGAAACAAAATTATTTGCAAACTTGGATGGCTGAGTCAAACAGAGACATATACCTTGTGCCATACATTGATGAGTATGTGTTGTTTTATGTAAAAGGTAATTAAAGTTTACTTAATTAGTTTACTAACTATTTATGATGTTCCAAACAGGGCGCATTGGCAGTTGTTGGTCCTCATTCCCAAACAAAGTACAGTTGTATTATTCTGTTCGCTGTAAAGGAAGATGAAAAATGACTTGAGAAACATGCTTCAAGGGTAAGTGTTTCGCCAAAAATGACTTTTAAATTCATGTCGGCCTTAATGTTTTATGATTTGATACTTATATTAATATTACTTTGTGTTTTAATGTAAATAGAGTTATGGGTAAATCTCGAGGTCAGCTAAATCAAGTCCTGTATCCAAAGGTTTGGTGCATTTATAGTTTTAATTCATTTACTATGTTATTCAATGATCTTAATTCTTGACTATATTTAGTTTGTCATTTTAGTGTAACAGACAGTTAGATTCATGGGAATGTGGGTACTATGTGATGTCTTAGATTAAGACCATCATTCGAGCTAGCATTACAGATAACTGGAATGAGGTAATAATCATGCTTACTTTGAAAACATCATAAATCAATTAATACTTTTGGAAACATATATCAAACTATAATCAATATTTATTAATTGTGCAGCGCTTCAACAATTTATCTGCTTTACCCGGAGACACCATAAAGCAGCTAAGGCAGCAGTGGACAACTTATCTTTTGCAAAAGTGGAACTAGCAAGACTTTTTGTTGTTGTTGAACATTACTTAGGTTTAGTTTAAGTTTATAATTTCATATTTTTTATCTTTGATTGATTGAATTATATCTATTTATAGCTCAAACTCAAATATTTATTATAAATAATTGTTCTGGGAAAATTTTTTTATTTTTAGGTGTGGTTTTATTCGAAAAATAAAATATTTATTAAAAAAAATTACCTAGTAGACGTCGGTTAATGTAAAACCGATGTCTACAGACGTCTGCCAGTGCACAAATTGACGTCCAATAAGTTACAGTGGACAAAACGTTCCAGAACGTATAGGAGTCTCTTTCGTTGACGACAGACGTCTATGGTAACGTCTATTTTATCTGTGACCGACGTCTATGTAAACATCGTCTGTCTACACACCCGACATCTATATAGACGTCTGTGTTATTCTGACCAATGTGTGGTTAACGTCACCCGAATAGACGTCGGTTCGAAAAGTAACGTCAAAAGGGCAAAATAACCGACGTAAAACAGAGTTTTTCCACTAGTGTTTCTTGGCTATAAAGCTGGTGTTAAGGGCTATATTGTTCTTGAAATCAATACTAGGGGACTCTTCATAAGTAGAAATGTTGTGTTCTATGACAATGTTTTTTCCTACAAAGACCAACAAAACAACAGAGAAATCAACAATAAAGAAGAAGACAAAATTTCCTTTCTTAATGATTTTTTATGCAACTACAACTTTGTGGATGTTGAGATACCAATTGAAAGGGAAAACAATGACCAGGGGCATACTGAGTTGACTGATACTAATAGTAACAACAACAACAACTCTGCTGGAAATGAGGAAAATCTTCATCACAAGAGATCCACCAGAATCAGAAGGATTCCTGGGTACCTAAATGACTATATACACCATGTTAATGAATCCTTATGTGTGAAAAATAATCTTAAAACTCCTTATCCCATCTCTGATGTTTTGTCTTATAACTCTTTATCTGATAAACACTTTAAATACACTCAGGCCATAACTACCAACAATTAACCTCATTCTTATGATGAAGCCAAGATCACACATGAGTGGTCAGATGCTATGCAGAAAGTTATCAAAGTTTTACAGGACAACAATACCTGGTATTTGACCTGGTTACCTCCTAGAAAATCTCTCATCGACTGTAGATTGATAAACAAGATCAAATACAAAGTTGATGGCACCATAGAAAGACATAAGGCTTCCCTAGTAGCTAAGGGTTATACTCAACAAGAAGGAATACATTTTTTTGATACCTTTCCCCCAGTTGCTAAGCTCACTATTGTCAGGTTACTTATTGCTTTTGCTGCTTCAAAAAACTGGGTTTTACACAAATATAATGTAGACAATGCATTCCTACATGGGGACCTAAATGAGTAAGTTTACATGGAGCCATCACTTGGTTTGCAAGTTCATTAAAAGGGCCAGGTTTGCAGGCTCACTAAGTCCCTGAATGGACTTAAACAAGTCAGTGGGTAATGGTTTGAAAAATTATCTTCTTTCCTTATTTATGTTGATTATATCCAATATAAATTTGATCACTCACTCTTTATTAAAAGGACATCTACATATTTCACAACTCTTCTTGTCTATGTAGATGACATTATTCTGGCAGGAAATTCTATGACAGAGATTAATCATATAAAGGCTCTCTTACACAACAAATTCCAGATCAAGAATCTAGGGAAACTTAAGTACTTCCTAAGTTTTGAAGTAGCCAGATCTAAGAAGGGTATTCATCTTTGCCAAAGGAAGTATGCTCAAGACATTCTTGAAGAAATAAGGACGCTAGGATGCAAACCATGTTCTACCCCATTTCTAACTGATACAAGCTTTCTGTATAAGACAAAAAGTTACTTGGACAATCCTAACTCCTATCGAAGGTTAATAGGGAAGTTACTCTATCTCATCAATACCATACCTGACTTATGTTTTTCAGTTAATTTGTTAAGCGAATTTATGAAATCACCCACTGACTACCACTATTGGGCTTTACAACATATCCTTAGATATATCAAGTCGAATCCTTCAGAGGAACTCTTCTTTGTTGATGACTTACAAGTTTAGATAAAGGCTTTCAGTGACTCGGATTAGGCAACCTACCCCAACACTAGAAGGTATACTACGGGTTTTTGCATCTTCCTTGGTTCGTCCCTCATCTCATGGAAATCTAAGAAGAAAAACACCGTTTCCAAATCTTCCACTAAAGCTAAATACAAGGCATTGGATGCTACCGTGTGTGAGATACAGTGGGCCCATTACCTTCTTCAAGATCTTCATGTTTAGACTACTGCCACTACATAGCTTATAACCAGAAATTCCATGAAAGGATAAAACATATAGACCTAGATTGTCATGTTGTACGTGAGAAGATTTAGGCAAATCTTTTGCATCTTCTTCCCATTCGCTAGATGAACAGTTAGCTGACATTTTTACTAAGTTTCCTCACCGAGTTAGGTTTCGATCTATCGTTCCCAAGCTCGGATTAATGAGCATACACCATCCCGCTTGACGGGAGGCTATTGAGACCGTTAAAATTAGTTGTATTACTACTTAGATGCAGTAATAAGGTTGTTTTGACAGTTAAGGTTAATTAGGGTTTTTTAATGTTTTCCATTTTCCCCCTTTTCCCTCTTCCACGAGAACCCTTAGGGTTTCATGTTGTTCTTCAATACAATGAAACTAGTACATACAATATACAATAGAAACACAGATATTCAAGATTTCTCACCTGATTTCTCCTGTTATCTTCTCCTCTTCGTTTTTCTTCTTTCTGCGATGGAGAACCCTAAGCATTGCTCCCTCTCTTCGAAAGTTTTCGTCTTTTCTAAATACGCCTTCTAATACTCCTTTAAAGAATTAATTCTCACACTTTATCTTTATCTCTAAAGTTGTACCTTTGCAAAAATCAACCATAGAAACCTCAGTTCTTCATCACTTATCTCGCAAATGTCATTTTCACATCTTTATGCATGCATGAAAAGTAAATAAAAGTTACCTAGGGAATAACATTTCGAATTCATAACAAGGATAATGAAGAAAATTATTATAATGACATGGTTTTCCCTTTGGATCTTCTCACTTTAACGAGTGTCGAGACTTGTTTCTCAATTTCAAATCGGAGTTTGCAAATAAGTGAATATAAACACAATCTATCATGCTGGTCCATTCGCGGGAATAGTAAATCATTGGATCCAAACACAACATTAAAAGGATGGTGGATAAAATTTTTCTCTTCAGAGTTTATAAATAACCAAAGTTACTTTAAAATTTAAGATTAAGAAAATTTAGTTATTAGTTATAGTATTATAAAAGAAGTTGACTCATGCCTCCATTAAATCATTCGTAAGTTGCCTCCATTATATCATTAGTAAGTAGTAATTTTGGTTTGTTTAATTTATTTATTTATAATATACCTTATTTGTATTATAATATTCAATGTTTTGGTTAGAATGTTGATTATGAAAATAGTCAAAACAACTACTGGAAACCCAGGAATGAAGACACCTTGGCCAACACTTGCGAGACCCAAGGATGAGAACACCCCAGCCAATGCACATTGAAGACTCAAGAATGAGGACACCTCAACCAATGCACATTGAAGACTCAAGGATAAATACACATTGCCTAGGAGGCTAATGTAAAGGTGTCTAAACTCTCTACCCAAAACCTTAAGACTATAAGTTAACGGGTCTTTTATCTTTATATAGTGTTTCAATTTCTCATTTTTATCCAATGTGGAACTTGAACTCGCATTTAGATTTCCAACGTAGGCAACATCAACTTAAGGTATGAATCATCTTTAAATTGGAATGAGTTAGGGATAACATGCTTAGAAATCCTAAAAAGGAGTAAACCTACGAGCCCAAGAAGGAAAGGACCCATATAGATAAAATTTTATCTAAATCATGCCCAAGTTGGTGGAGAAAACCAGGCCCATCATACGACTTATGAAAAACTCATTGTGCTTCTTGTGGGATTCAACGTGTTAACAAAGCTTTAGAGAGGTTAAATAGTTTCTTAACTCTCTGCCAGTATTACAACAACCAAACACCACCAGATCCCTTATCAAATACTATTGGTTAGGCTGCACCTATTAGATTAAAGAAGAGTACTTGTAAAAAAATAGTTCATTGAGATCTTTCTCTATAGGTTTCATTAATTCTTTCTTTACTTATATAATTTATACAATTTTATATTAATTTCCAAGTGACATGGATTTTATGAATTTATTGTCTTGAGAATTAAACTAGAAGTTGTCATATAATATTTAATGTTAATTCATATATTCATAGTCGTAATGTTTTTTGGATTGATTAAAAAAATTAGTTGTGATAAAAAGTAGTGATGTTACTTTGAAGAATTTATGATGAATATAGTTAGTTTTTATTCAGGCAATGTAAAGATGAATGAGGAGGTAGGATGCAAGGGGCTATGATGGTTGGGACAAAGAGGTAGGTATCTGTTATAGAGAGAAAAGAGTTTGCGCACTAGGTTTGTTATATCATTTTAAACTATAAATGTGGTATATTATTTTATTTTTCTCATGTTAAAGAAAAAGATTCATAGACTAGTTCTTATTCACAAGACTTTGAAAATCTTTGATTTTGTTAAACTTTTTTAATAAGAGATATTTTTAGTTCTGTGAGTTTTTTTTATTCCAAACGTGAATTAAAACCAAACCTTATGAAATGAAATAATTTAACAGGTATATATATATATATATATATATATATATATATATATATATATATATATTTTTTTTTTTTTTTCTTGTTGTGAGTCAATAATTTTTTTTTATGTTGAACAAAAATATGAAGATTGAAAAAAAGAGTAAATATTCTTATTAAGAATTTACTTTATGTTCATATTTGTATTATGTTTATAATTATATTGTGTTGTATCCAATTTTCGTTTTCAAATGTTTAATATATCAGTTTCTCAATATTTAATATTTGTTTTTTCAAACACTTTTACTATATATGTAATTATTTTTAATACCAAATAATTTAAAAACCAATATGCATCCCACAATTGTTTGGAGCACTCTCCAAATTTTAATTTTTTTTTTGTAAAAGGGATTTCCACACTGTATATTTTGGAAACTTTTCAAAATAAGTTTTTTTATTATTATTTTTAGAATAAGATTTTCGAAAAGAAATTTTTAGAATGTGATTTTTAAAATAGAATTTTCGCAATGGGTGAAATGAAATGTATTATAGAATTAGTTTTTTTTTAATTGAATTTTGAGAATAAACTTTCTAAAACACATTATAAATTTTTGGAAACATCTCTACATGTAATGTATTCTCTAAAGAAATTTTCAGAACATATAAAATACTTTTAAAAAGAGTAATTCAGAACAATTTCTTTTTTCTTTTTTTCTCTCTGTAATGTTCGCTCTCTTTTTCTTTCTCTGCAATAAGGTGATGATGATGAAAGCGGCGACAGTAGTGGCGGTATGTTTGAGTCTTTTCCTCGTATTGCGGCGGTGCAGCTAAATAATTGAGGGGTGAGGGAAGTAATAGCCGATCAAGATCAGATAGTAGAGGTGCCGTAGGGGAGGCCCAATTTAAACGGTCCAGTTTAGAAAATGTATCTTCTAAAGTCTCTTTTTTAATTAATGGATCGACATGTAGCGTTGAAAAGCCCGATTTCCTCTATTTGAATGTAGAAGGTCAATTCCAATATTATTTCTTATAAAAGATCCCAATTGGATTACTTTACTAGCTGAACATACTATTACTATTTGTAGACTATCTATTTTTATATTATATATTCACCCATTTTGTTACGTATAATAAGGACTACGAAAAAACCATTGTTGTTGGAAGGGTTTAGTGTGTTGGTAAAAGTTTATAACCTTACTAGCAAACATGAAATCCTTTTATGGTATGTACGAAATTTAGATATTCAAATAACTATTTTTGGTACGTTTTTATACTTACACTTACAATCTTTTAATTAATATTCATAATGAATCACATATTAACAATTAATAAGTAATAAATTATTATCTTAAGAGAGTAATTCTTAATTTTCTTTAAAAGAGAAAACAATAAGGTATGGTGTCAGTTTAATTCTTTTATTTATCTTGTACTAAATATAGTTACTCATTCTTTTAATTCCTATTTTATTTTTGTTCTAATATAATTTTATTGGATCAAACTCTTATCATTAGGCCAAAAATTATAACTATTAATCATGACATAACTCTTTCTAGTGAAACAATCCAAACATCACTATCATGACTCACTTTACTTGACTTCCATTACAAAACAATTGATGTCACTTGTAAGAATCTCTTTCAAAAAATTGTCCCACTAGAAATCTCACACTTGGATTATAACTCGACCCACCTGTCATCATGTGATAATTGTACAACTCACAATAGCTTCTCCCTAAACTATTGTCCATTGAGAATCAAACTCGTGACTTTAGCTTTGATACCAATTATTATATCGAACATTTACCATTAGACAAAAAACTATAATTATTAGTCAGGACACAACTATTTCTACTTAAGAATGTTATCGTTAAAATATTACAATTTGATTGTAATTCGACCAACTTGGCCTTCTTCATAACAAATTTGATATCATATACAACAATTTTGTGACGAAATTTACTCAATGACTTTTCTTCTTATAATGGTAAATATAGAGTGAAAATGTTAATGCTGCATGAAGTAGACAAAAAAAAAATATATAATTCTAATTAGATATGGAAGGGATATAGAGAATTTTGTTCCCAAAATGACTTCAAAGAAGATGGCAAGATTATCTTAGAGTTATAATAAAAGCTAACAATTGCATCAAGGTTTTCAAGCAATGATGCTTCATATTAGTTTAGGATTTAATTTAGTTGTTAGTTTTAATTTCTTTTACGATTTATATTTTGTTTCTTAAACTCGATGGAGAGAATTGGTTCATACTTTGTTTCTTTTTGCGATGGCTTCAATTGAAACAATTATCAATATCTTGTAATCTAAATTGTTTGCTTTAGTATATATTCTTGTTTATGGTATATGGTATATTCAATTTTGATTAAAGTGAAGTTGAGAATTTTAATTTTTCACAACTACCTTTTAGATTCTTTATAATTTATGGTTGTTAGGACTTAAAAGGTTGTAAGTATTTAATTTATCTATTTATTTTTGTTTTAATGAAATTTAATTAAATATAGGAGTTGTATTAGATGGGATGGTTGTAAATGAAAATATGTTATAGATTTGCACCATTATTGTGATGAAAACTTTATATGTAAAACCAATTATAAATTATTGATGAATTTTATTTATAATCATTTTTATCAATAATTAAAATTATAATTTATTGATTAACTTTACTAACAGATTTATTATTAATATATATCTATATTAGTAATTAAAATTTTTAAATATATTATTAAATTTGTCTATAAATTTAATTTTATGGATAAATTTATTTCTATCAGTAAAATTTTGTTAGTAATTATATTTTTTTATAATGTATATTATTATATAAAGGACATTTTTCTTTTGTTATATTTTTTTTCCAATTTTACTTTTTAAGTAACATTTTTATTAAACTAAAATAGTTATTTCATCAATTTTACTTTTTCAGTAACTATTTTTAAAATTTAACTATTTTCTTATTTGACATTTTTTTACACTTAACTATATTTTAAACAAAAATAATTGTCTATAAAAAATTACTTATAAAGTAAATAAAAAATATCCATAATAATATGATAAAAATTATTTATATTTATTTTTATAATTATAATAATAATAATTATTGAATTACTTTTTTATCATAAAAATGAAATAAATACACATACACATACTTGGCCTTGCAACCTCAACTATAAATATGATTTATATATTAAATATGGTTTCAATATCGTCAGTTCAATTAACACTTCATTGGATTACAAAGGACGATTTCAAGGATTAAAAAAATCATGATAGTTCATATTACTTTAGTGAAATTAATACTTTTTAAACTTTCTGTTTATAATTTCTTGATTTATATTTGTATTTCATTTCATTACGTAATATTTTCTCGTATAACGGACAACCTGTGTTTGAGTGGCTTATATTCGAAGGCCCAACGTTGTTTCTGTATAAATTATATTCATATTAATAAAGTAAAATAATTGTTGTAACTTTTATTAAATGGTAAAAGTAAAGAAGTAATTGTTTGTTTTTTATAAAATACTAGAACACAAAGTCATTTTCATTTGCTTGGATAAATTAGAAATTAGTAGTAATAAGATTTGTTCTTTAATCATCATGGATGTGGTCTTTCTTAATTCATATTAATAGTAAAAATTATCATGAGATAGGAAATTTTGTTGCCAAAAAGTTAATGCAATTATAAGTTTGTTCAGCTTTATACACGATAGTTAAAGTAAACTAACACATGTTATTATATAATTTATTATTGCAAAACATAAATAATATTAAATTAATTATATCTCTATTTTTTAACTTTTAGGTTAAACATACATATACGAATATTTGGCAGGTATTTGATTGTTAATTAGATTTGAATAATATGATTGATTAATTCAATTATTATGTTATTCAACTATTTAGAAGAGATATCATAAATGTAGGGAAAGGATATGAATACCATTCTTTTTGTTGCTTCATTACCACTGTTCAACCGTAATATATTTAGACATAATAAAAAAGAGAGTTAAT
Source organism: Vigna reflexopilosa (assembly GCA_027742785.1). Taxonomy (NCBI): domain Eukaryota; kingdom Viridiplantae; phylum Streptophyta; class Magnoliopsida; order Fabales; family Fabaceae; genus Vigna; species Vigna reflexopilosa. The sequence goes on along the minus strand of CM050911.1, from coordinate 10,049,420 downwards.
AGACTACATTGTTAACTATAGCTTATAGTTAAGTATAGGTTATGGTTCAAACCAAAACCCTAGTCTAAAACCATTTTAAGAGGGGTTATAAGCTATGATTATTCAAATATTATAGCCTATACCTCTTTTAAGGATAAAAAAAAAAACAGGTATGTGGTAACTATCTCTTTTAAAAATTAAAAGAAAAAAAAGTAGGTATAGGCTACGATTGTAGTAAGAACCATAATCTATAATACTAATTAAAAAAAATTAAAATAAAAAATGTTGTGGCTTTATCTGAATTGGAGTCTATATTTTGGTAGAAATTATAAAAATATCATCTTGTTTTCATAGTCTACGTTTTATCATAAAAATAAAACATATTATGCATAACAAAATACAATAATTGTACTTGTGTATGTATTTTTTACATTAATAATATAATATAGTGCTGTCAAAACGGGTCATTCGGCCCGATCCGGCTCAATATATCACGGATTGGTCACTTAGTGAGTCAATCCAACCCGACTCATCTATTAGCGAGTCAGAAAAATTCGAATTCGGTCCGACACACCACAGATTAGTGGGTTAAACGGATTGACTCACTAGCTCACTTAATTACAAATTTTTTTAAATAAAAAATATTACAAACCTTTTCTAATTTAAATCTAAATAAATTTAACTCCCAAAATGATGTTAAACTCAAGACAATTCAAAATAATAAAAGAAAGTACTAAATAATCTTTCTTGGTATACAGTCATAGTGAGTGAGGAGAGTATTTTTTTAGGATTTCATAAGATAATAAATTAATAAAATAAAATTAGGTGAATTTGTGAACTAACCCTGTTCAACCTGGATGAGCCAGGTTTAAATGAGTCAGATTGAAAATTGACCCGCATAAAAAATACATTTTTTTAAAACCCAACCCAGCTCAAACCCGTGATGAATCAGATTGACATACAGATTGTAACCCATTTTGACAACTATGATGTAATATCAAATTTTAGTTAGCCAAATATTTATATTACATTCATATATGAGGTAACTACATTAATAGTTGGTGACTGGTGACTTAAGTAACATGATGCATGAAGGGATATAACAATATAACAGGAAAAAAATGTAGTCAATTCATAAGACTACATCAAACAAACAGTGCTTTTGTTCCTTTTATATATATATATATATATATATATATATATAAATTTTTTATGTTTTCATATGGAGAAAATTCTAATAAAAAAATTATCATAATTATACTAAAAACTTCCAAAGGATTTATATTTCTTTATAGAATTTATTATATTTAAAATGAAGAAATTGTATGAATTTTGAAATCTATAAACAATTATTGTTAAGAAAGAATTAAAGGTGAGTTGAGAATTTTAAACTAGATAAAAATGAGTAACATAATTAATATAAATAAAAAAATTCATAAATTTATTGTTTTATATTGAATCTTTTAATGTCTCTCCTAAAAAACTTCATAATCGCATAAAAATATGTAATTCATTCTAATGATGACTCAAACCACTATGATATAAAATAGATAAAGAATCTTTAATTTTAAATTGAAAGTTTTCATTCTAGGAAAGTGTATCCTACGGTGAAATATCGGTACAAAAAAAGGTCACCACTATAATACTCATGTTTAAGAGGAAAATGTTTCAATATGGAGACTCACACTTCAAAAGAATATTGTTAAAAATTCAAGATTAACTGAAAATCTCACATTAAATAAAAAAAAAAAATACGATGACCAGTATATAAATAGAAAACTCGTAAATTTATTACTTTAAAGTTTTTATTTAAAAGTAATGTGGTGGTTTTTTATATGAACTTATTTACTATTAATTGGTGCTCAATCTTTCAATATCTCTTCTCTAAAAGCCTCACAATTATTAGATACAAACATTTTATTTACAATTTTTTTTTCATTTTTTATTTGTAGGTTACTAAATTTTATCTACAATTTCCAAATGCAGATAATATTGAAGGATGGATTTAATGATTTTTTTTTTAAAAGTTACCATCACTTTAATTAATTTTAATGTGTTGAATGACCAACTTCAATCTTTTAAAAAATAAAAAACCAATTAAAAATTAAGTAAAGTTAACTCAAATTACATCATTTTTTCCAAGAAAAAGGAACTGAATCCATTCCCGTAATATTGATTTAAATCTATTGTTTTAAAGTTTATGGATGAAAGTAATATGGTGATTTCTTATACGAGCTTGTTTACTATTAGTGCTCAATCTTTCAATATCTCTTTTCTAAAAGTCTCACAATTATTAAATACAAACATTTTATTTACAATTTTTTTTCATTTTATTTTATCTATAATTTCTAAATGCTGATAATATTGAAGGATGGATTTAATGACCTTTTTTCTAAAAAAAAAATCACCATAACTTTAGTTAACTTTCATTTGTTGAATGACCAACTTTAATCTTTCAAAAAAATAATAAAAACCACTTAAAAATTAAGTTAACTCAAATTACATCATTTTTTCCAAGAAAAAGAAAAAGGAATTGAATTCCGTAATATTGGTTTTTCTTCTAGCGATGATATATATTACTAAGATATAATCAATTACTTTCAAACATACAAGAATTTCAAAGTTTTATACAGTATTTCAATATTTAATTTGAAGAGATAATTCATTTGTATAGAAAATTTAAAATGCTATGAGAAAATACGTTGTCTGTGTATTTTTATTTTTTTTAAAAGAAATTGAAATTTTAGAGTTTTATGAGAGATATGGGATAACTTGAAATTTAAGATTTTTGAATTTCACCAAAAAATAGTAAGAATTTAAAAAAACTGAATTAACATATATCGAAAAGAAATTTTGTCTATGTGAGTTTAAATAAATCTTGAAAATTTTAATTTAAAATAATATCTAATAAAATCCATGAAAGAAGATCATAAATATTAATAATTTTCTAATTATTAACAATTGTTTCAAATAGCAATTTCTGAAATATTTTATCCAAACAAAAAAAAAAGTAATAAATTTGGATTGCTTTGTCTAAATAAAACATTTGAAAAATGAAAGACAAGATTAAATTTTACTAAAAACATATATTGTTGAATAATGCAAAAATTGATGAAAGTGCAAGGACTATCAAATTATGAGTATTGATTTGATTGTGTACAACTTCATTTTATCTTTAATAAAAGAGTAAGAAAATATTATTTAAATCCCCTTTTTAATTAGATAAAAATCATGAAATAGAAGGCATGTGGTTTGTGTTAGAGTTTTTGAATGACATTTTTAAGTGTTTAGGGATTCAAAATTAACAACTTAAATTGAAAATTAGAGTTTTTGAGTGACATAAGTGTTTAGGGATTATGAGTAAAGAATTTAAATTGAAAGTTGATTTTGCAATGAAATAAGAATACATGTCAATGATTAGGAAAACAATGTAAGCATAACCGAAGTAATTACTTGAAAAATATTATTGACAAAATCTTTACACTTAGAATAAACTTGATACTTTTTGACCCAATATTTTCTTTCAAGTTTTAAAAAAAGTTAATCACATTTATTTTTGTTTTACAATAATAATAAAGATCAAGGGATATTTTATCTTCAATATCCAGTATTTACGCATATATAAATGCAGATGAGAATGCAGGCATGTCTTATAAAAAAATATGATATACAAATAATTTTTTGAAAACTTTTCAAATAGAAAAAAAAAAAACTATCTGGGTTTACTAATGTCACGTGAATTGTTCTTTGATATTTTGTTTATTCTTTTCTTTGAATCTACGATAGACGATGAGATTTGATATAGTGGATGAAATAGACTTATTATATGTTTTTATTTTTCTAATGAATTCCATCTCATTTGCTAAAAAAAACACTTCATATCTTCCCAATAAATTCAGTAGATATATTTTCTTTTTATAAAAGTAATTTTTTAAACCTTTAAAGCAAGAGAAATACTACCTTGGTTAATTAATGCAAAGTAAATTGTTCTTTGACTAATATTTTGTAGATTTTTTTTCCTATAATTTATTCATTATATTCATTCACTCTAACGACATACTAACATCAAATTCAAATTAATAAAGTTTTCCTCGATCAGACATAAATAAAATTTTATAACTGGAAAATTTTTGTCTTTGTATACACCTACCATTTTTTAAAATAAACACGAAGTTTAATTGACTAGTTTTTATCATAGACAAGTATTCAATTCAACAACATAGTAATGCGAACTTTTGAATGTATTTTGACTAGCAAAATGACACTGTTTTATATTTGTGATGAATTAATAAATTATACGATTTCCAGTTTTTCATCTGCATATATTGGTTCATTTCAAAATGTTATTTAAACTTAAAACTTTAATGAATGACCTGTAAGATTTGTCGGTGCAAAACCAATACAGAAAATACAAAACCTTGTATTCGTATAGTTAACATTTAGCATTTGCTTCTGCATATTCTTAGCTTGCTAATCAATTTCATGTTATTAATTAGTCATAAATAGGCTGGTTGTCCTACATGAACACAGTGGAAGGAAGGAAAATAGTTATAACGATGGTATAGAGAGCTACGTCTAGCTGGTATAACATTAAATATCAGACTGAGAATAATACGTATAAAAAGATAATTATAAGAAATATATAAATGGTCTGTTTATTTATTTAGGAGGTTTGTTAGTTATTAGATAATAATAGATAATAATTATGTTTTAATGGTAGAAATTTTATGGTTTAAATATGAAAAGTCAATATGCAAGTTTTTAATATGTAAGTGTTTAGTTATCACACAATGTGGCAAAATAAGTAGTAATATATAGGAATAAATTTAGATTATTATAAGTGAATGTCATTTTGCTAATAAATTGGTATCAGAGTTTCAGAACCTGAGTATCTGGTGAAAAAAAGCTAGAGAAAACTTGAGTGTTTAAGGAAGAAAGAGTGAGATGACTAACCTTACAAACAATGTGTTTTTGTTGAAAACAAAAGTCAACTATGATAACTAGAGTGTACAGATGAAAGCTCTTCTTGGATCCCAAGATGTGTGAGATGTAGTTGAGAATGAATACAAAGAGACAACAAAAAATGAAGAACAAACGGTTTTCCAAGTTGTTACATTGAGAAAAACGCGAGTGAAGGAAAAATCAATTTTGTAAATTTTGTACCGAGCGGTAAACGAGTCCAACTTTGAGAAGATAACAAATGCTACATCTTTAAGAGAAGCATGAGAGATCTTGCAGAAGGTATACAAAGGAGATGAACGAGTTAAGCAAGTCCAACGTTTTGAAATCTTAAGAGTGGAGGAGATAGAACAAGTAGATGACTAAATAACTCAAGTGGAGGCTATGGCAAATCAACTCGGTAGAAATGGAGAGTTGTTGCCTACTAGCGAGTTTGGGAGAATATTTTGAGGTCGATGAGAAAAGATTTAAAGAATATACTTTGCGCCATTGAAGAATCTAAGGACTTGTCATTGATCTCGGTTGAAGAGCTTGTTGGGTCCTTGGGACGCATGAGCAACAGAGAAGGAAGAACTAAGAGCCAATTGATCAAGCACTTCAAGCAAAGCTTGACCTGGAGGGAAGAACTTGGAACACTCAAGGCTGAGGTCCTGGTGGAACAGGCTGAAAAGGCCAAGGACGAGGAAGTCGAGGCCGAGAAACCGGTCTACAAAATTGCCGTGACCGAGGACAAGGGAGATGTTGAGGAGGTCGGTCAAGTAAGTCAGGAGTTGAGTGCTTTAAATGTGGCAAGCACGACCACTACGACTACTATGCAAATGATTGTAAATCTGCAAAATGTTATACTTGTGGTAATTAAGGTCAATCACATTGCAAAGTACTACCAAACTAAGAGAAAAAAGGAGACAAATTTTCTTACTAAAGAAACTGATGAAGAAATAGGAATTTCGAAGATGTTAAGGAGCTCAAACACCGAGCTACCGAGCATGAGACTGCATATCGAACCTAATCTAAGTTGTATGATGTTGAGGAGAATGAAAGCCAAGTTGTGTTTGAACATGAGATTAAATGTCAAGCTTAGTTCGAGCTATTCAAACAAATCGATTTGGTATCTTGATACACGAGCGAGTAGTGTTGTGAACAATACAAGACAACCGAGTAGCATGGACAGGACCACCCTGATAAATTAATGGTGTATTTGGATAGAATGACATTATGATGGAGAGCTCAAAGAAGCATATGAAAAGTTCGAAGAACAACTTGACAACATTGTCGAGTAGTGCGGTGAACTAGGAAAATAGTCAAGTAACAAAGGAAATTTAGCAAGGCAGCTAAATATCATGGATAGGTCGGCCAAACAATCGAGTAGCCTGAAGAGGTTTAATGAAAGCTTGGAGGAATTTATGAAAAACTCAAACAGGTCAGAGAGGTGCTTGGACAACTTACACAACTTGGAAGAGCATCCAAAGAACTTTATGGAGAAGATAGAGCGTGTAGAGAGCTCGACAGAGAGCTTAATGAAGAGGACGGTGGAGAGCTCAATAGAGAGCTCATGGAGGGCTCGACAAAGAGCTCGATGGAGAGCTCAACAGAGAGCTCGGATGGGCAAATAGAGAGCCCGAATAGTCAAGTAGAGTAGGTGGGAAGCTCGAATATCTCGATGTGGAGACCAAGTAGCTTGTTGGATCATGAGACAAGCCTAGTCAGCTTGATGAGATGCTTGGATAGCTTAGAAAGCTTGGCTGGGAGTGTGGAAATCTCGGATAACCCAAAAAGGGACATGGAGTGGTTGGTGATGGATGGGTTAGCTTAGTCAATCATGAAGTTACTTTAAAGGAGCCTGAGATAAGCTCGGTTAACTTACTGAGCAAAGATTTTGGAAATGTTGTGGCAAACAAGCTTGGGTTTCTAGATTGGAAGATGAAGGTAAATGAAGATGATGATGCCAAAGATGATGAAGATGACGATGAGGATGATGACGCTGAAGACGACAATGATGATGAAGAGATGCTCTTGAGGAGGAAAATGGGAAAGAGAAGGATTTGGGAACACAATACCTTATTAACCTTTCAGACACTACTAAGGAGGAGGAACCATCTATTACTTTTGAACTAGAGGAAAATGGGAAACTCTGGGAGGTTCTTGTAGAACTTGAACAACAACATCAAGTGTGGGTTGCTAAAGAAAATATGAAGTCTAAATTGCAGGTTTTGTTCAACCGATTGAAGATGTTGGCCCATGAGGCCATAAAGAAGAGCAATGAGTTTGGCTGCCTAAGAGAAAATGTCGTTCGGCGAAGCAATTAGAAGAAACATCGAAGGAAATCGACATGTTGTGATCAGAGATTAGGAATTCCAGCCATATGCTAGTCACCAATATGGAAAAAATCTCAATGAATGGGAAAGTTGAATATGAAGATGTAAAGAGGAACAAAATTATTGAGAAGTCAGTCATGGTCAATAGAAGTCGATCATGGTTATAAGAAGTCAGCCAAGATCAAGAAGAAGTGAGCTAAGATTATTGAGAAGTCAGCCAAAACAAAGGAGAAGTCAACCAAAGTAATAAACAAGACGACCACAATAAAAAAACAAGTCGACCATTAAAAGAGTGAATAACCCAATTGTTAATAAAATAAACAAGTTCAATGTGAGATGATGCATATGAAAAAGCCAGGATGCAAAAAAGAATGATAAAAACATTTAAGTTTACGGAAGAGTTTTGTTAGAATAAACTTAAATGAGATAAAATTAAACGAGTTATTTATTTATTTAGGAGGTTTGTGGATTTTAAAATCCTTAAAATCAATATTTTAATATAATAGTTATTGCATAATAATAAATAATAATTATATGTTAATGATAGAATTTTTATGACTTGGCTATAAAAAATACACATATGAATTTATAAATTGTAAGAATGAAGTTACCTACCTATAATAACATCATATAATAACAAGTAGTAACAGAAGAAATTTATATTATTACATGTGAGTATATTTTGGTAATAGGATTGTGCATAGAGGGCTAGGTCTAGCTGGTATAACATTAAAAATGAGACTGAGAATAGTAAGTATAGAAAGATAATTATAAGAAATATATTTGTTTTTACATGTCACAGGTTGAATAAAATGATGATGACTAACACCACACCTGCGCTAATTTTGATCGCAAAATATGTGGACAGAAACTATAATAAATCCAAAAGCATCCAATAGTTGAGTTCTACTTCTAGACATTCGTACGTAACACGTGGATTAAGCATATAGGGCCAAACCAAAGCGCTTTAAATCAATTCACCAATCACAGTATTTCCTTACAATAATGCAAATCAAAGATAAATCAACCACTTCATCCCACCACACTTTCTTCTCAACGAGAGAACCAGTGAAGGACTGTCATCATTGACCCAAAAAGAAAAAAAGGAATAACGTAACAGAGATAGAGAGAGAGAGAGATAAATCAACCAACACTTCTGCTGCTACCTACTAATCAGTTTATTAATTACCTTGTTTGGTAACCAGATGAGAAATATTTTGTCCACATTCAGGAAAACACTCTTTAATACATCCACACTTCAATTTTTATATACAGTGACGTTTTCGTTTGCTTTATTTATTGTCTCCAACATGTATGATTTGGACCCTACAATGGAAAGGGGAGTGATATGATTATTATTATTATTTTCTTTCTTCTCTTTTTTCCATACGTTTTTTTTTTTTCACTTTTTCCAAATATGACAGCAAGAGGAGCCGCCTAGAAACAATGTCACAAAGTTGGAAAGACCTCAAAAAGTTTTCCGTTAAAAAATATTGAGTTCTCCTGTAAGGGGAAGGTGGTTTACTTCAATTTTTACTTCTCCTTAATAACTAATAATTATACCTTTAAATCCAGTTTAGAAAAGTATGAACTTTATGAGAGTAATAGGAAATGTATTGCTGTCTGTTAATTTTAAAAAACAACACAGTAGCGTGCTTGAAACAAAATACTTCAGTATTATTCATTTTAAATGATGGAAACGTTACAGTATTTAAAACATAAAAAAGTAACCATCCACTAACGCTATTATCCTAATTTTAAGCCACCACTTCAGCCCATAACTAAATCCTAAAAATAAGGAACAAACTTTTACTCAATTAAATTTAAAAATAAAAACTCCTAAAGCATGCATTTTCTTAACACTCCTCCTTGCTTTAGGAGTTGCAAACACCAAGTCTTGACCTTAAAAATTCAAACTTGCAAGTAGGCAATGGTTTAGTAAGGATATCTGCAACTTGATCTTCTGTTTTGCAGTAAATAAGAATCACATCTCCATGTTTCTGTACTTCCCTTAGAAAGAATAACTTGATGTTAAAATGTTTAGTTTTTCCATGAAACACAGGATTATGAGAGATAGCAATTGCAGCTTGATTGTCTACAAAAATCTCTGTACTTTCCTTCTGCTCTAGATTAAGATCAATTAAAATCTTCCTCAACCACAAAGCTTGATTAACTGCAGCTGTTGCAGCAATAAACTCAGCCTCAGCAGTGGATTGAGCCACTGTTTCTTGCTTTTTTGAGTTCCACGAAAAAACAGCAGATCCAATAGCAAAACAATGACCTGAAGTGCTCCTCATATCATCAACAGAACCTCCCCAATCACTGTCAGAGAAACCAACCAGCTTGAATTCCTTGCTCCTAGTAAATTTAACACCAAAACCACTTGTTCCTTTGACATATCGAATCACTCTCTTTGCAGCCTTGAGATGAAGTTCACTTGCACAATGCATAAATCTAGACACAATATTCACAGCATTCAAAATGTCAGGACGAGTTGCTGTAAGATACATCAAACAACCAATCAAACTTCTAAAATACCCTTCATCAACTTTATCGGTACCATCTTCTTTGCACAACTTCTCCTTTTGATTCATTGGAGTATTTGTCACTTTGCAATCCTCCATTCTGAATTTTTTTAGAATTTCTTTTGCATATTTCTTTTGACAAATGAAAACCTGGTCCTTTTCTTGATTGATCTCCATCCCAAGAAAATAAGTCATCAGACCAAGATCAGTCATTTCAAAAGCCTGCATCATATCTAGTTTAAACTCATCAATAAATTTTGCAGTGCTCCCAGTAATTAAAAGGTCATCCACATAAAGAGAAACAACAAGCATCTCATTACTATTGTGTTTAACATAGAGCGTAGATTCTGAAAGACTTCTTTCAAAGCCAAGGCCAAGCAAATAATCATCTATTCGACTATACCAAGCTCTTGGGGCCTGTTTTAGGCCATACAAAGCTTTGTGTAAATGATAGACTTTGTCTTCTTTGCCTTTCACAACGAAACCTTCGGGTTGTTCAACATAAATTTCTTCTTCAAGGATTCCATTAAGAAATGCTGATTTGACATCCATTTGATGCACTTTCCAGCCAAGTTGTGCAGAAATAGCAAGAAGTAACCTGATTGTATCAAGTCTGGCAACTGGTGCAAATGTGTCAGAATAATCAACACCAAAAATTTGTGCATACCCCTTAACTACAAGCCTTGCTTTATGCTTATTGATTGAACCATCAGCATTTAACTTGGTTCTAAATACCCATTTTACCCCAATTACCTTTTTATGTTGGGGTTTTTCAACAAGCTCCCATGTTTTGTTCTTCTCAATCATAGACAGCTCCTCCTTCATTGCAGCCATCCAATTTTGATCTTTCTCTGCTGCTCCAAAATCTGCAGGTTCACAAATAGCAACGTTGCACCTCTCATAAATATCTGAGAGTGATCTAGTACCTCTTACAGGAGCATCATCTACCAATTCATTTTGCCAGCTTTCATCTTCATTTTGTTCTGTGTCTAAAGCTGAAAACTTGAAGTTCACATTTGTAGAGGCTAGATCTGTTTTCTTTGTATCATCTGAATTCCATTCTTCATCTTCCATAAAGTGAACATCCCTGCTAATAACCATTTTCCCAGTTTGTGGTTGAAAGATTTTATAGGCTTTGCTAACTGTGCTGTAGCCTATAAAAATTCCTGCTACTGCTCTTTTATCAAGCTTATCTCGCTTGCGCTGCGGAACATGAGTGAAGCACAAACAACCAAATATCTTAAGAAATTTTAGAGATGGTTTGTAACCATACCAGACCTCAAATGGTGTTTGATCCTTCAACGCCTTTGTGGGAAGTCTATTTTGAAGAAAAACAGCCGTACCTGCTGCCTCTGCCCAGAATGTTTTTGGTAGATTCTTCTCATAGAGCATGCATCTTGTCATCTCCAAGATATATCTATTTCTCCTCTCACTAACCCCATTTTGTTGTGGGGTATAAGGAGCAGTAAGTTGATGTTCAATGCCAGAATCTTCACAAAATTGATTAAATTTTTCAGATGTGTACTCCTTGCCATTGTCTGACCTCAAGTTCTGAATTTTGAGACCAGTTTCATTTTCAACCTTGACTTTGAATTTCCAAAAAATTTGAGCTACCTCCGATTTGTACTTGAAGAAAAAAATCCAACACATCCTGGTGAAGTCATCAACAAATATAATATAATAAAGATTACCTTTTAATGAAGGTGTTCTTTGAGGACCTGCAACATCAGTGTGAATTAATTGCAGCTTCCTTGATGCTCTCCATGTTACCTTTGGAAAAGCTTTTCGATTTTGCTTGCCAAATTGACAAGCTCTGCAATTAGAAATTCGATCCTCAAGCTCAGGAACATCAACTGCCAACCTTTTTTCACTCAACTGCAGCAACCCTTTATGATGGTAATGTCCAAGCCTCTTGTGCCAGATTTCTGTCAAATTTTCTTTGAGTGAGAAAACAGCTTGCTCCTCCTCTAATGGATTTAGAGTGAAGCTTTTCCCTTTCATTTTTACCTTGAACATATCTTGACCAGCTGCATCTTTAATCAAGCAATTTTTGTCTTCAAAAACAACTCTAAATCCTCTTTCAATTAGTTGACCAACACTTAACAAATTCTGGTCAATTTCAGGAACAAAAAGAACATCTGGAATAAATTTTGTGCCTGCGCAGCTTGTAATTACAATTGTCCCCTTTCCTTTGACTGAGATATAGTCACCATTGCCTATTCTGACTTTGGTGACATTAGTTGGCCTCATATCTCTAAAGAGTGCCTTGTCAAAGGTCATGTGGTTAGTACAACCACTATCAATTAGCCAAGATTCGCTTGAAGCATTAGTTGAAAAACAGGTTGCAACAAAAAGTTGATCTTCCTCCTCTTCATTTGCAATTTGAGCATCTTCTTCCTCCTGCTGAGTTTGGTTTTTGCATATAACAGCTTCATGCCCAAGTTGATTGCACTTGGTGCATTTAGCGTCAGGCCTTCTCCAGCACTTGAATGGAGGATGACCCATCTTGTTGCAATGCTTGCAAGGAGGATACTTTCCCTTGGAACTTCCAGCTTTGCTTTCATTTCTGAAAACACCTTCTCTATTTGGTTGGTGGTTCCTTTTTCTGTTTTTCCAACTGTCTTCATGTTTAACAGGCAAGGCTTCCTCAAGAAAGCCTTCTTCTCTCATAGCCCTTCGTTGTTCTTGTGCCTGTAAGGAATTCAGCAACTCTGCCAAGGTGATCTTGGATAGATCCTTAGTGTTTTCTAAGGTGGTTATGGTAGCTTCAAATCTTTCAGGTACGGTAACCAAAATTTTTTCAACAATACGAGAGTCCTTAAATTCAGAACCAAGCAATCTTACTCTGTTTGCTATGTTCAGAAGCCTCTCAGAGTACTCTTTGATAGTTTCAGATTCCTTCATCTTTTGCAATTCGAAATCTCTAATGAGATTCAACACTTGCATGCCTTTGATTCGGTCATCTCCATCGTATTCCCTTTTTAGGTAATCCCATATGGCTTTGGCTGACTTTAGAGTCATGATTCGAGTGAAAATTGTTGGTGAAACTGCAGCAAAGAGGCACGCCTTTGCCTTAGCTTTTTTAGTTTTTCCGTCTTTGTGATTCTTGATTTGAGCCATCGTTGGATTGCTAGGTAGCGTAGGAATTTCATAATCCTCTTCAATTGCTTCCCATAGATCCAGAGCTTCTAGGTAGGCTTCCATTCGTACCGCCCAAATTTGATAATTTTCACCATTGAAGACTGGTGGTGCCATTGCTGAAAAACTTGAATCTCCTTCCATGCTTTCAAATTTTTCTCACAGGTCCCTCAAGAAGAAGGCTCTTGATACCAATTGTTAATTTTAAAAAACAACACAGTAGCGTGCTTGAAACAAAATACTTCAGTATTATTCATTTTAAATGATGGAAACGTTACAGTATTTAAAACATAAAAAAGTAACCATCCACTAACGCTATTATCCTAATTTTAAGCCACCACTTCAGCCCATAACTAAATCCTAAAAATAAGGAACAAACTTTTACTCAATTAAATTTAAAAATAAAAACTCCTAAAGCATGCATTTTCTTAACACTGTCTTTTGCCCTTGATTTTCTTTCTTAGATTGTTTAGTGGTTGAGGGTGAGAGGTATAGCCACCATGGAAGGAAATTAATGAGTGTTCAATGGGGGGTGATGTGAGGACTTGGACGATTTTAAACCACTAGTCCATTTCACAAAGCACGTGTTTTTTCCTCCAAAAAGAATCAGCGTCGCTCTATGACTTAGCTATCGATATCTTTTCAAAATTCTTGTGTAAGAAAAGTCCAAGGTAAATTAAGAAGAGTGCAGAACAAGGGTTTGTTTTGTCTGTATTCCTGGCTAGGTTTTCTTCAATCGTACATACTACATACCTAAGGCTTATCTACTTTTTGTTTCCGACCTTTTACTGTTACCCCTAGTTGTCAACAGACAAATGGAGACCAAAACCAGGACCCTATGTGGTCCTCACCAATTTCTCTCATATCCTATTTACCCTTCTGGTTTTTACTATTTATATCAAATATTTATGGTCATGTCTTCCATATGTAACTCCTGAGTCTTTTTTTTTTTTTTCTCACAACTTTCTTCTGGATCTCTGAGGAATTTATGGACGCAAGCAGGTCTGAGGGAAAGAGAGTCTTGAGGTACAGCGAGGAGGAGGAAGATGAAGAAGAAGAAGAGGAGGAAGAGGTTGAGACGGTTTTTGGAGAAGATGGAAGGAGGAATAAGAGAGCAATGAGAGATCTCTATGGAAAGAAAGGGTCCAAAGCTGGAGGCTCAATGCCACCTTCTTGTCAGGTGGATAACTGTGATGCTGATCTAAGTGAAGCTAAGCAATATCACAGAAGACACAAGGTTTGTGAGTACCATGCCAAGGTTCATTCCGTACACATGGCAGGGCTGCAACAAAGGTTTTGCCAACAATGTAGCAGGTTCTGAAACCCTAATCTCTTTGAAGCAAAATGAATTTTGTGAATCTGATTATGCTTTTATATTTATTGTCTGCATATCTTTTATTCAAACTTAATCTTAGCTGTGAACTGCCTGAGGGAAAAATGGTTTGATTAGAATTTTTTTAGTTATATCTATATCTTTTCAAGCAGCCCTAGTTAGTTTGAGGAAGGGAGAAAAAAAAACCCTTCAATTTCAATATGGGGCCTGATTGGAGGGGAAATGAAACATGTGCTTCGGCTTTGTGTTGTTGAGTCTTTTGCCAAGCCTCACTCTCTGCTTCTTTTGTTTCTTCCTTCAATTATTTACCAAACTTGCCTGTAATAAACAGTTCCTTTGTATTGCTGTGTTTTCAAGAAAGATTTAGCGACTCGAAAAATGGAAAAAAAAAAAAAACTTGGCCATAGAGGATTCTCCACATTACCCTGATTATAGAATGTAAAATTTTATAACATTAAAGAAAGTTAAAAACCAAGGACGAAATTAATATGCTCAATGGAGTCAAAACATTTTTCTCTCGGAACAGCTATTTATATTCATCAATATATATCTTAACTAGATATTAGATTTTTTTTTTCTTCTGAATGATGTTTACCAATACAATAGCATTGATCCGACTTTTACTTTTGATAAGTTTTAGATTTGGAATCACCGTTTAAAGGTTGACAAAACTCATTGGGTTTTATTGGTTAATTTTAACCAGTTGCATATTGTTGACAATCTTGATGCATGATTTAGGGTAGCACCCATTTTATCAAAACAAGAGTTGTTCTTCAGTTTCGATGCATTGATAATATAGTTACACTAACCCTCTTCTAGATGATAGGGAGTATTTGATCCTGTCCTGCATGGTGTAAAGTAAATCAACTGAAGAACATGCTTGTTCTAGATTGCAGCAACTAACTTTTCTTCAAAAATTCTGTTTTTTCAGATTCCATGAGCTGTCTGAATTTGATGAATCAAAAAGGAGTTGTAGAACACGGCTGGTTGGTCATAACGAGAGGCGACGCAAAAATGCAGTTGACTATCGTGGAGAGTAATTTCTTCGTTGTAACGATGAACATTAATAACCTTGAGGCAAGCATGTGATTGAAATAAAATTTCCCCTTGAGATCTTGAAACTCAAATCATTGTTGCTGGCCTCTAAGCATGCCCTCTATCTTCTGTCAATATGCTACGATTGTTGCTGTTTTAAGTTACAACTATGGATGATTAATGACATCAAACTTTACTATATTTTGGCTTGAGAAAAATGGAATGCAGGGATTTTAATTGAGGTCCATGTGTTTGGTTGAAAAATAATAGTTGAGGAGATTTTAGTTCCTGCAATACGGACAAATTTGGAGGAGAGGAAAATATCTTAGTTATGTAAGCGAAAGAGAGATAATGATACAAACGAATCCTTTTTTTCAAACATATTTATTATTCACGTCATATTTATTTTTATATCTATTTTCTTATCACATTATACATCATATTTTTTCTTTCATTAATTTTGCGGTAGGTAACTGTACAAATATAATTACCGTCCAGTCTTATAAACATTGATTTCATTTTAGGTTAATTTAGCACATAACATATTCGAGTTTATCATGTCTACCAAGATTACATGCCGTCTATTGAGAAGTATATATTGTTTACCATGACTTTGTGTTATTTATCATCGCTGATGATAAATTACTCGGCCATAAACCAACCTGTTGAACTATTTTTTAGACAACTAAAATTAATGGCATACTATTTTGTAACTTAGGAGGATCTAGATTAAACAACTTGCTCATGAGGTAAATGTGTCACTAAGTCACCCAGACGCATATAAGTAAGGTCTACAAATGTCATAATTATCCTATAAATAATACAATCATTGAGGTAAATAGTTTTCTTCATTATTAAATCATTAATTGTTATCTGATGCATTCAACTAACTTGGACGTCATAATGTTTTCTATAGGCACACGCCCTTTCGGTTTTGAAAAATATGAGGACCTAGAGCATCTCGACTAAAAGGCATGAAGTTGAAATCACACCCCTTCTCGGTCTGAAGCTACCTCTAAGCCTTAGAACAACTCAAAGGGTCTTTACAGGGCATCTCAACCTTGTAAGAACAATTGGCAGCCATTATGGGGACAAGGTATAAACTGTGAAGAAAGAGTTACGTGATGCCTACTAGAAGTAAGATGACAAGTACAAGAAAAGTTGGAAATCCCTCTAGTGAGATGGTCATGCTAATGACAATGCAAAAGGACTTTCTTGTAATCTCGACAACCTTTTGACCTCTACTTCTTAGCCTCTACCTCTCGGCCTCTACCTCTTAACCTCTACCTCTCGACCTCTATCTCTCAGTCTCAACATATAGGCCTTAACATATCGACCTCTACGTGTCAGTCTCAACCCCTCAACCTCTCGACCTCAACCTCTTGGTATCTACCTCTTGACCTCAACCTCTTAGCCTCAACCTCAGGACTACGAAATTTATCAACTTTTTAGTCTTGATATCTCCATCTTGTTTGGACCTCATATATCTCGACCATTTTGGCCTCTACATCTCTTTATCTTGTTCGATCTCGACATATCTCGGCTTTGTTCGACCTCAACATGTTGACATCGTCCTCTTGATCACAAAATTTGCCAACTCCCTTGGTAGCTCAACCACATTTGGTGTTAGTAGCTTGACCTCATTCGACCTCAACATGTCATCCTTGACCTCTCCATCGCAAAATCTGATGACTTTTCAATCTTGACAACTCGACCTCTACATGTTGACCTCGATTTCTTAATCTCAACATCTCAACCTTTACTTATTTGTCTCAATTTTTCATCCTTAACATGTCGGCCTACATATTGGTCAATGTTGACTTGGAAGATCTCAACCTATGGTGGCTTGACACATCTCAATCTATAATGACCTGAAACATCATGATTGAAGATGGTTTGAAACATCCCGACCTATGGATGACTTATTTTAACAAGACATTTCATCTACAAAATAAAGGTTCTCACTTTTAAACTTCTATTTGACTATTTTTACAAGCAATTAAGTTCCTTGTCACCAACATAAGTGGTCCTAATCGAACCTTTCACGCAGCTCCATGCTGCCTACATAAGGCCTACATAAGTGGTTCTGGTTGAACCTTCTATGCAGTTCCCTACCGCTTACCAAGGCGGTCTTGGTCGAACCTTCCATGTAATTTCATACTGCCTATATAGGTGGTCCTAGTCGAACCTTCCATGCAATTCCCTGCCGCCTACCAAGACGGTTATCATCAAACCTTTCATGCAATTCCCTACCGCTTACCTAGGTGGTCTTGGTTGAACCTTCCATGCAGTTCTCTACCACCTACCAAAGCAATCTTGGTTGAACCTTCCATATACTTCTCTACCATATACCTAGGTGATTCTTGTTGAACCTTTCATACAACTCCTCGTCGCCTACCTAGGTGGTCCTGGTTGAACCTTTTAAGTGGTTCCATGTTGATTACCTTGTCGGTCTTAATTTCACAACTCTCAAATTCGTGTGTTGGCTACCTTACCAGTCTTGATTGAACAACTCTCGTGGGTTGCCTACATTACCGACCTCGGTTGAACAACTCTCATGTCTCACCTACCTTGCCAACTTCGATTGAACAACTCAGATTAACAACCTTCGTGTGTTGCCTACCTTGTTTACTTCAGTTGAACAACTCCTGTGTGCTGCCAACCTTGCTGGTCTCGATTGAACAACTCTCAGATTCGTATGTTGCCTACCTTATCAAGCTTCAGATGAGTAAAAGTAACTTAGATTTTTTTCCAACAGTAATTGATGGAATTATACAAAATCAAGGTTATTATTCTCAACTATATATACATCAATCTAAATATACAAGTTATAAAAGGCAATAGCAAGAGACGACTACTGAACGAAGGAAACTTTCCGCCTCCTCGCTTCATTTCCTATGTAGCCTAACAAGTATTCACTACTCACATTTAGTCAGACCTTACATCCCATCATTCAAACCTCTTTGTCACTATGCTCCTTGAGGTTAAGGATCTACTATACATGTAAGGTTATTGTTAAAGATACAAATTTTCTTTGCATTTGTAAAACTCTACAAGATGACTACCGAATACATATTGTCGATATCATGTTTGATAAGTTAGTTGAAGGCTGACTACCACTATTTTACTAAAGTTCTTCACATGCCTTCAAGTCATGAAAATATTGAGGGGTTGGTGTATTGTATATGGTTGATTACCCTTTGGTGCATAACACACCCTAGGTGCTACCTATCGAGAGCTAGGTGCTGCCTACCAAGACTATGTGCTGCCTATCAAGAGTTATGTATTGTTTACCAAGACCATGTCCTGCTTACCGAAAGCTATGTGTTATCCATCAGAACTATGTATCTCCGACCAGAACTATGTGCCACCTACCAAAGCTAATGGTGAACTACTCGGCCACAAGCCCACATGTCTAACTACTTCTACCCAACCATAAGCCAACCTATATGACCACCACTACCTGACCATAAGCCAATCCGTCCGACTACCTTTGGGGCTACCATAGCTAATGACGTATTACTCTGTAACATTGCAAAATTTGGATCAAACAATTGACTGATGAAGTAAAATCCAAACTATATCTCCCTTCTAAAATGTTCTTTCCCGAACTCGGGTGTTATATAGTGTCATCACGCTCTCTACTTGGTTGCCACTTCTCTTATGCAGGCTTCTTCTCGGACCTTATGTATAAGGTCTAGCTTGACTTGAGGTTTTCTTTGTTGTTCATTTTGTCAAAGTGTTGTCGAGACTAGGAAGTTTTGTTGAGCTCTACTAGTATCATGACATCAATTCTATAAGTTAGTCGAAAGAGTGTTTCCTTCATTGATGACTTTGGGGTGCAATGGTAACCCCACAGAATGGTCAGTATCTCATCGACTCATGGACCTTTAGCCCTCCCTAATTGTAGTGATGACCATTGGGTCATCTTGATCTGGTCATCTATGTAGAAGTCCTCATCAGAGAAGGTTATAAAAGGTAAGTTTCGTGGTGGAAACTAGCTCACTAAGTTGATACTTTTATGGTATCTCTTTTGTGCTGCTTAGAAGCTTCACCCTCCGACAAAACCTTCAGCGCAGGTGTGAAGCATGCTTAAGCGATGTTAGGTTGAGTATAGACTATCTGGCTCCAAATTACTGGTTATGTGGGAGGTGGAGTGAGCTATTAGGCTTGGATTGGCTTAGATCTTAGTATCTGAAGGACCAAGTTGGACTGATCCAACTATCCTTATCATTTCCCTGTGAAGCCGCCACATCCTCTGCCTCGACATTGTCCTTCATGTTCTTTGCGTTGACTATCTCTTCCCTATTGAATGAATTGGGCTAAGGCATCGGAGCGAATCAACTCTTCGATGAAATCACTTAGATGTCGGCACTCCTATGTGGTGTGTCCTATGCTATGATGGTAGAAACACTTTCTTCCAGGTTCAATGTTTAGGGGAGGTTGGCATGGTTTTGGGAACTGAATGAGCTCAAGGTAGCATGCTTCCCTCAATATGGTATCCGTGGGGTCTGGGATACTATTTCTCTTAGGCCGTCCATAGATGGCGTGGGGCTTGGGATCGTGGTTGTTACGGCGATGAACTTCTCCATGAAATGTCTGAGGGTCTTGCTTTCCCCTTGCTCTATGTATTTTAAGGCGGTCGATATAGTAGACATTGTTTTGCGATTCGTGAACCGAGCTTTGAACATGACACTTAATGTGTCAAAAGAGTCTATTGAGTACGAAGATAGCATATAGTACCAATTCAAAGACAAGTTGTCTAAGGTGGTAGGAAACAAACTGCATAAAACTCTTTTATCCTAGGTGCGAATACTGACCTAGATTAGATAAGCTTTTAGATGGGTAGTCGAGTCAATTGTTCTGACGTACTTACGAATGTTGTTAAGAATCCCCTTTGGGATCCTGCCGTGGGATACCTCTGTTGTTAAAGGATAAAAATTCTCAATGTTAGGTGGACATGAGAAATGAATCCTGTCTTGGAAATTTTGAAGATGTATATGAGAAGGCTGACATTCTTCCTAATTTACTCGTTTGTCGGGATGTCCATTAGAATTTAGAGACTCTACTAACTCCTCATCTTGGCTGGGGTTACAGTGTTTTCGCTTGTCCTGATCTTGCTTCAAGTGGCGAGATCGACCGCAAGTCTCCCTAGCTTTGAATCGAGTTAACTTATTCTAATATCTTTGGGATTTGTGCTAAACTGATCGACCACGACTCTCATGGGAATCTTGCCAAGATTGTGGATAACACTTTTCTCATGAATTATGCAGGTCTCCCTCTTATAGGTTTTCCTAGCATGCAAAGGTCTGACCTTTTTCATGATTCCCTCATTATGGGGACTCCTTGTCGATCGACGAGTGTAATGGTTGTACTATTGGTGGAGAGGTCCTTTGTCGAGGACGAGGAGAGGACTTGTCATTTTCTAGGCTAATCAAATTTTGGTTTAGTGCTTGGAGGTCTGCCTGATGTTGAGTGTGTAAGGCTTCAAGCTTGGAGTCGCATTGTTTGCACTGCTCCTCGTTTTGCTATATTAGCGTATATATTTGGTTTTAAAGGACCGTCATTACTTGGACTCCATTTAGTGAGATAGTTGGACTTAATTGCAGGTGGTGATCATAGAAAAGTGAGGTCGATACAAAATTTTATTGAGACCCATGGTGGATGTCAAATGTTCTTACTAAGATCTTAAGTGTGGATTTTCATATATGTATATATAATAATTAATAAAATAATAAGGACAACATAATATCTTACCTAATTTATCAAATATTATAAAAATATATAATATTAAAAAATATTATAATATAATTAATTTTTTTTTGACTTGATATACTACTAATATATAAATATATATATACTAACAAATATATTTTAAATATTTTCTAATCACAGTTTAAATTAACAAAGTTCAATAATCTTATTTTTATATTTAACATATTTATTAGATCTTATGTAAACAGTTGCTTCAACTCCACAAAAGTGACATTTAGAACAGAATGCACGGAATAATGAAAGTAGTCTCTACTCTAATTTGTTATGGCGTGATGTACCAGAGTTGGCGGCCCTACCACTCCTCAATAGCTCCTTCTCATTAAATAAACGTACCATCATTTTTCTACAAACTTTTATCAAATAAAGAAAGAATTGTTCTTTAGGCCAAGGCGTGGGCAGACCTATAATTTCCCCACTTGCCCAACAATTTTTCCTGTTACCCATAACGCTTTCTTTTTTTTTAATTAATAAAATTCTACTATGTACTTACTATGCAAAATCAGACCCCAAATAATGAATTTCTTACTTTGACTTCCAACCATTTAACATGCTTTAATTCAGTTTTTAATTTAAATACATAATAAAATTTAAGATATGGTTGCTTATAAATTACTTTTTAATTTATTTACTTTTTAATTTATTTCACTAATCTTTCTAAGATCTATTTATGCATAATACAATTAAAGACTGTGATTTTTTTATGGGTGACAACTTTTTATAGTTTTAGATTCTCAGTCCTTTCGTACAATGTTTTTTTAAATGGAAAAATAAAATATCATTTTATTTAAATATATTATATTGAACTGACAAGTGTTAAATATTAAACTATTTAGTTGATGAGATTTGTTTAAGTTTTTGTTTTTATGTCAAACTAAACATTTGCTTCAATCTACCGATGGCTGTCCAATTATCTTTCTAACCAGTTATGCTCTCAAATCTTTACTTGAACAAAATGTACTATTTGTTTTCTCCAATTCCCTGTACTTAACGAGATATATTTATTGAACAAAAACATATATATATTTTCTTATATTCATTATGTAAATATATTTTGGGAATGTTTTTATCATAATAATCTATTCTTTACCACAATCATCTCGATATTCACAAATGTATAGGAGAATCTTACGTATACATTTTTCTATTTATCCGTTCCCTTCTCTAGGTGTTTTCACTTGGGTTGATTGGGAAAGATGATTTGAAAGAGAATGATTGAATAAATTTGAGAGTAATTTTTTTGTATTTATTTAAGTGAGAGTGAATTTAGAGATAAAATTTGTGAAAATTAGTGTAGGATTTGATTGATGTGATAGTTAAACAAAATTTGTTTAATTGGTAGAAAATGAAGATTACCAAAATGATCCTAAATATTACAGTAATATAAGATGATATTTGTTAATATTATATTTAATTGTAAAAATGTTTATTAAGAGTAAACAATTTAGAATAATTATTAAAAATATTTTTTAAAATTAAATATAAGTTGTTCCCTAAACACACTAGAACAGATGAAAATCATCTACCGTCTGTTTCCATTTTGAAACACCAATAGTTTTTGAATTTAATAAAAAAGGTTTTTCAAACAAAAAAACATCACAGACAAATCCCAAATCTCAATTCACCACCACAACCTCTGGATAAGAACAGTACAAACATGAAAATCACTACAAAAAAAAAAATCAGTTTTTCAAGCAAAACCCAAATCATTTCAAATCTAAATGAAGCAACAAAACTTGAAAAAGCTCAAAATTTTCAATCACATACAAGTACCCTTCTCGATCCAAGGCGAGATAAGAAAAGTGGGCACCCTCACCCCCAACCTATCAAACCAAAAGTAATAGGGTGGAGGTCCAATGATCCCATCAGGGTTGGGCACACCCTCCACCAGCGTAGCCACATGATCGTAAAACCCTCCATGCTCATCATATGTAATCGACATTGCCATCTCCTTCCACTGAGGACTCTTCCTCAAAATCTCATATACCTCCTTAACAAACATCTGCACCTCTGCCACGTCATGCGAGGGATGGTCGTCGATGGCCGGCAAAACCTCAACGTCGAAGTACCTATGTTCCACCACTACATAGTTCGGGAGATTCCCCTTCTGGGCGTGCTTCTTGAACTTGAGGGCGTAGTCATGGAACTTCACCACGTTCTTGATCTTGCGGAGGCTCTTGAAGAAGAGTGTGGGAGGGATGTTCTGGTAGTAGATGTCGAATACGCTCCCAAGCAACGCACCTCGTAACCGAATACGCGTTGTGCTACTGAATACAATTTGCGTAACCGAATACGCATGAGGTAACCGAATACACTGTGCATTGCTTTTCTTCACAGCCCTGTAACCAGATACGCCACCTTCGATCCGAATACGCAACATTCTTCGTCTTCTCTGCCTTCTCACAGTCATCGTCTTCATCAACCACTGTCTTCTTCATCTCCTCGACCGATGCAGCATATGTTCTTCATCCATGTCCATGGCCTACAATGTACAATATATAATATATTAAATATGCAACAGGACGTCGTGTAAATTTGAAATTTTTTATCGGCAACTGAGACATTTCAACTACAATCCCTCTAAATCGTCTCCCTCATGCTTTCATCAACCAACCCAAAAATTCCCAAATTAGAAACCCACAGAACCCTAAAATTGTACATCCACCTAATGCAAGACAATCAACATCCATCACAAGGGCAAGGTTGCAATGTCTTCATCTTCTTCTTCATTGTGCCAGCATCGTCGCGAGAGAGAACAAGAATCGTGACCACCACTGGCGCGTGCTTCCATCATCTCAACAGCAGATGACCCTCAACACGTGGCAATTTCATCCTCAATACCCTTAATATAATTTTCAAAACAAAAACCCTAATATCAGAAATACACTTTCAAAATCAATAAATCCACCTCATTATGCTTTAAAGTGTCCACGTGGACATTTAAGTGCCATCTCATTTAGGTATTGCACAATTGGAAAGTTGGCCGTTAACGATTTAAACGGTGTTTGCAAAAAGGACTAAATTGAACATAAATTACAATCTTTAGAACTGCATTGAACATTTTAAAAACAGTAAAACCATTTCGAACAAACCTAACAAAAATTGGGACCATCAATGCTATTAAGCCTAATTTTTTATTTAATTTATAATATTGTATGTTTTTAATTTATTATATAATGTGTAATATGTTATCTTGTTTTTATTTATTTAGTTAATTTTTAATAGGTCTTAATGTTTTTAATTTTTGATTTAATTTTGTAACATCCCAAAATATAATATAAATACTATAAAAGAGTCAGACCAATTTTTAATAAAGTAGACCAGTTGAGTCGACAGATAGAAGCTTCATATCTCATCTCCCACTTCTCATACCCATCAGGTGATCATAGTCACAATCATAAGTACCATAATATAAAACAACAAAAACAAACAAAAGGGTAAGCCAATGTAAACAGAATTATCATAATATAATTAATACTTTAATACACATCACAATTCCAAGTCAAATAATCACACATGCTAAACATTTAATCAACCTAGACTTGACTCATCCGGATATATTATGAATGTCAAACTATGGTAGTTTATGCAGTTGTAGTGATAATACTACTGACCCACCCCAAACTACCACACAAGGTTAATCTTTGAATAATTGTCTTTGGCCAAGGTAAAATTCCTAAACGAGGATCTCTTGTTATTCTCACCACATGTCCCACCCATTTTTACTTGAGAATGAGTGACCATTAAAATATCAAGATAAACTCCAATAATTAGCATCCATACATTCATACACTAAACATTGAGTAACCAACCATAAAAAAATTCCTCTTCAGAATTATTTTCCACACATTTCATTCTCATAATATCTTTACATAAACACATCATATCATTCCCATAAAACTAATTAATATCCAGTAGAATATCATAAACAACATATCCAATCATAAGAAAACATCATCAAACACACTTTTGAAAAATTATAAATTTTAAACATAATAACAAAATTTTTAAAACCGTATTTTTTTCTATAAACAAGTAAAATATATAAATAAACAAAATCAAAATCAAAAATAAAAAATGTAAATAAACATTACAAATTCAAAAAATATTATAAACACATAAAAAACTAAGATAATAAAACTAAATTATATTCCTAAATTCAAAATATAATAACAAAATATTTAAAACATATTTTCTCTATAAAAATGTAAAATATATAAATAAACAAAAAAAATACAAAAATCAGAAATATATAAACATAACAAATTAAAAAAACACATAAAAAAATAAAAATAATATAACTAAATTATATTCCTAAATTCAAAAAATAATAACAAAATTTTTAAAACATACTTTTTCTATAAAAAAAACAAAAATATATAAATAAACAAAATCAAAATACAAAAATAAAAAATATAGATAAACATTACAAATTAAAAAAATTAAAAACACACATAAAAAATAAAAATAAAAATAATAAAACAATGATATTCCTAAATTCAAAATATAATAACAAAATTTTTAAAACTTATTTTCTCTATAAAAAAAATTTAAATATATAATATAAATACATAAATGAAAATACTAAAATTATAAACAAAAATAAACATTACAAACTTAAAATAATAAAGAAAACAAAAAAAATTGCATTTTGAAATACGTCCAGCCTCAACCGACGTTAGAACGTCGACGAGGTCTTGACCACACTTCAAAGTAAGTTAAGGTTCTGTCGACTTTCAAATGCCAGTTGAGACCTTGCCGTGATTCTAACTAAGACAAGTTCTCAACGAACGTTCGAAAATCAATGAGTCTTAACTATACTTCAAAATGCAGTTAAGACCTTTAAGGCTCGTCTCTGCAAATCTATGGACAGAATCATACAAATCTATCATACAAACTTAATTTACCAATCAATTTCATACAATTAACATCATCTACCAGTTTCATATCATCAACCATGCATCATAAAATCCTCAAGCATGCACCGAGGTGAAGAAAAGAATAAACTAACTTGGACATCAAGCCATAAGAAGATGAAACACACAAGATAAAGAAGTACCACTGCACACTATAGAAGAGCCTCACCACCACTAGATCAAACACGACGAAGGAGCGATGGAAAATGACGGCAGCAAGGGAGAAGACGAAAGAGAGCGCAATTTATTTTCTACATTTGGACAAGATGCTCTTCTACACTATTTTTTATTATCTAGGTTACTGAACTTTTTTAAGAAACAGAACCTAAATTTGTATTAACATATTTATAATCAAAGTGTCTTTTCCTTGGTGTTACTGACTTACCACACTAAGTAAATAATCAATGTCTAGTCTGATGTGTAATAGTTAAATTAGTTTTCATATCAATATTTCATATTGACTATTTTCTATGGAATAATTATCTCCATGTTTAACTTTATGATTCAATTCAATAGGAATTCTCAATATTCTACATCCTAGCTTACGTGTTACTTTAAGGAGATTAAGCATATACTTTTTTGGAGATGAAAATTCCATTTAAACAAGCAACTTTTATTATGAGAAAATACTTCAATTTTTTCAAGTTTTTCATTTCAAAATGGACTACCAATTTTTCTTTTAAAAATAATTTATTTATTTAATCTCTCCTCCCATAATCATATTATCCACATATATTAGTAGTACGGCAAGTTTTATTGTAGCAGTGTTTTATGGATAATCTCCTTGAAGTTTTTTTTATATCATAAAACAATTTTTTTTCCTAAACCTCTCCAACCATACCTTAAACATTACTTAAGACTATACAAGGTCTTTTTTATAAGGCATAACTATTCTTAACCCTATGAGTTTCAAACCTTGGAGGACTTTCCATGTAAATTTATTGTTCTAAAGCTTCATCAAGGAATATATTGTTCCCATCCAATTTATCATTATGCCATAAAAACCTTTTTATACAAATTAAAAAAGATTTTTTATATCAATTTTTGAATCAGTATAGAAATAAAAGTATAGAAAGTATTCTACTTTTTATACCAATTCTAAAACTAGTATAGAAAATCCACTTTTTTATATTGATTATGAAATCGGTACAGAAAATTCACTAAAAAATAGATAAATTTGTATATGATCCAACCTTTTTATACTAACTGAAGCTCTAACCAATATAAAATGTTTGGCCTTTTACACTGGGTATGGCTTAATCAATATAAAAAATATAACTTTTTGTACCCGTTATTATTACAACCGGTACAAAGAGTGACATTTTTTTAACTACCAAGTTTGTATGTTTGACCATCCACCTACAAACCCGATAAAATTCAATTCTAAAAAAGTCACAAAATACAATCCATATATATATATATATATATATATATATATATAACAAAATAATCAATATAGTTTTTATTATTTATACATCAAATAATAGTTCCTAACATTAATGTATAATGAATACATCTAATATTTATATAATGATATCTAGAAACATTAAAAAAATAAATTTAGCCTAATAGTCTTGAACATTCTTCAAGATCTCCTACTCCATCGAATACGTGTTACCGAATATCTACACAAGGAACAATTTAAGTCAAGTTATAATGATAAGGGTTTAAGATGTTAATTATAGAATGTTCACGTCAATAAATTTCATGATTTTCTGTCACTGCGCCACTTTCTATATCTCATGGATTTTAACCGGTATAAAAAGTTGTTATAAAAAGTGATTTTGCAATAGTGGATATAAATCTTAACTAAAATGTGCTAATAGAGAACAAATTGAACGGTATCCATCTTTACAAGAGAAAATGTCTCATCATAGCTAATTCCTATAAGTTTAAATGCATCCTTTTGGGATGTATTTATACAAGTATATTGCATGTCTTATATTTCTTGTAAATATCCTTTTGCACCTTGGGTTAAGTATGTTTTTAGTTCCATAACTTTCAGCAAAAATTGGAATTAGTTTATCTTTGAAACTTTGATCCAATTTAGTCTCTCATCTTTAGAAATGTGTGGATTTAGTCATTTTAATCAAATTTTGTTAAGTTTATTGACGTTTCAAACGCAGTTCATGATAACAGTTGAGCTCTTTATACTGTTTGACACATTATTTTCTTTAATGTTAATTGATAAATGCATTTGAAACCTCAAATAAACATAATAAATTTTGGTTAAAAGAACTAAATTCACGTTGTTTTAAGATGAAAAGCTAAATTAGTTCAAAATTTCGAAGAGAGACTAATTTTAATTTTCACTGAAAATTAAAGGATCGAAAACATATTTAACCTTGACTAACCATTTTGTCTATTGGTTTTTCCATAATTTTTCATGTTGAGTTTCTTTGTAATGCCTTCCTTTAATCTCTTATGGTTTGAATCCAATATTCAGTTTTCATAATTTTTAATATTGAGGTAGAAATTTTGTGTGACAATAATAAAAATAATAAAGCTTTGATATTTATAGAAAATTTTTGGTGCCAAACATATTGAGAAATGCAATATTTAACAAACAATATTTTTCTTTCTTAATACAATTGGTAAATTCTTAATAACAATTTCTCAGTGTTATCTTCAAGATCTTAATTTCGAGTATTTGTGGTGGATTTATATGTTAAATATCGAGCATAGTACAAAATTATATATGGTAATGATAGGAAGGATAACTTCTCCATTTCAAGTGATTTCTCGCCTTGAAGTCCATGGTTAACAATAAATGATTATGTTATGTGAAAAGGTAACCTCAATTGTGATAAAGACATAATAAATGTTAAGAAGATATTATTTGTATTTTTTTTTAAACTTATTGAAATAAGAAAAGAAAAAAGTTACCAAAAGTTTCAAATCTTTTCTAAGCTTCTATTCACAAGCAATAGTGCAAAAATATATGAGAACTACAGAAATAAACTATGATTATAGGAAAAAGTTAGCATATGTTGACAAAGTGATATTTTTGAAAATATTGTAAAGTATAGGTTACAGTTTAGATAAAACCATAGCATATACTAGTGTAAGCTATAATTTTATCAAAACTATAGACTATACCTCTCTAAATAAGGTTATTTTCTTCATTTTTTACTTGTTCATGAAAACCCATATTGTCTCACGTCGTTGAAAAACTCGATGTTTTCTTCCTCTACCACGAAAGAGAAGCTTTTCTTTCCTCCTTCGCCACGAAAAAGTATGATTATTCTTGGTTTTTGTTTAAAAGCATCCATAAGTGATTGCATTCAGGTTCACTGTAGTCTTTCTTGTCGTTTTTATTATGCTCAATGTTGCAGTCCAACCATTGAAAGAGTGATGCATTTAGAGCTTCTTAGTGACATACATTGTTGTAGTGATCAACCTTTACTCTCTCATCATTCTTGCAACAGTGACCTATGTATTTTATTTTAATAAAAGAAAATTTATGTACTGTATGGAAAATAAAATAAAAATGCACGATTGATTGTAAAGATTATTGTTATTTGGACTTTAGTATATGAGACGAAAAGCGAAAAATCAATTGACATTGATGACATTACTATTTTAGCTCTTCCTTTGCCCACTTCCACTACAAACTCAATAAACTGTGATTGATGTGTTTACGTTAGTATCAAAAGATTAAGTTCCCAATTTATTTTACCTCCATGAACTCTTTCAGTTTATCTCACCATGACTTCTATGGATGAAACTATAAAAAGATTACAATTTTGATCAATCATATTAAATTACATTATATACATAGTCGATTAAGTCATCTTTCACCAAACACAATTAATTATATAATATAAAACTAGAATAATAACAAAATAATACAAAAAATTAAGAAAAATAATAGTAATAATAATATTATTAAAAATATAAAATAATAATAAAATTGTAATTTATTATTCAATTAAAAATAATTTAAAGGTAATTTTTTATTTTATAAATTGTTTTAAATTTATTGTATTAACCAAATCATTCACAAACTTTTATTTTTAGATTTTTTTTCACTTACTTTTTTTTTTCTTTGATCCAAACATCATTTTTTTCTCTCTTACTCTTCCTTTCTTTTCCTTTCCACTCCCTCAAATTTGCTCCTCATTCCAAAGCAACAAAAAATAAACTCATGATTCAAAATGAGTCTTTTATAGAGTAACCACAAGAAGTAACATTGAGGTATGAAAGAGGAATAAATTAGTTGTTTTGAATTACTATACATGAGCTGGAACCTAACTTAAACATTTTGAAATATATAAGAAAGATTGTTAGGTTTATTAATAAAGTAAAATAATGTTCAAAATAGAAAAATGTCCAATATCACTCGTGTTCAATGTTTTAAGAATCATTTGGAACAAAAACAAATGGAAAAAATTATGTATGCTTAGATCTATACTCAATTAGACATAAGCCATAAAACTAGAATGCTAAGAAGAACCCTCTAATCCAACATTGAAAAACTGATAAAAGGTGGCCCCAGCTAGCACTGGACAGTTTAATTGTGCAAAAAGGTAGGTTTTTCTGCCTTGGCCATGCCATACACTTCCAAAAATGTTCAACTTCAATGGCTATTAACAATATTATTTTATGCCAGTGATAGAAATGTTCTATCCAAAAAATTGGAGGGTAAAAATCATGGAGAGGACAGCTAAAATCAAGGCCCCTGGTTCCGAGTTCTTTAAACAAGCTCTCTATTAAAAAAGAATTAAATAGGCGGCTTCAAATGCAATGCTGAATGATGTCCTAGTAAAAGAAAAGAGAAATTGAAAATTAGAAACTCTTCCCCAGAAAAAATGCATTCTACTAAAGCGTTATCTTCTCCAAATCTTAGCTAGGGTGAGAAATAGCTTTGTGAAAGTTACCTGAGCTTTGCCGTAAGATCAGCAATTTGGTAGACTGTACAAAGATAATGCAAAACTAATCACCATTTGATGCGTATCAGAAAAGTAAGGTCATCATATCATAATTGAAAGAACCAACCTTAGTCACGCCTTATACTTAGCATTTTCAATGCTAACTCCCACGCGACAATTGTTGCAGCATTAGCAGGAAATGCTCGACTTATAGTAGGACCTAAACCTGCATAGCACCCCTTCAATCCAGCCCTTTGGTAGACCTACAAATAAAACCACTTTTGGTACATTGTTTTTCTTAATATATAAATTATTGGCAATTACAGAAACAATGTAGAAAGATTTAGAGAGCTTACTGAACTCAAGACCCGAAAAGGATTTCTTGGACAGTTTTTGTCAGGGTTTGTCTGAATTAAAGTCTTTGCCACGTCCAGAGGCAAAACCGTCAACCAAAACTGGTATAACAATCAACAAAAATCACAAAAAGTAACAAAAGAAGCTTCAGTATGGTTAATATACAATAGCATAGTAGTTGCCAACTACAGTAGAAAAAAACATGTTTAGCTATCAACATGCTTACACCAACACCACCAAGACCACCAGCAGCAATCCCGATTCCAATATCAACCAGGTTGCTGTGATTGGATGAAGAAACTTTGATATTTGAATGCATTTGATGACGCACATATTCGTAAACACTCATAAAGACAGCATTCCCTATAGATTCTCTAAGCAATGTTGTACAACCTCCACGAAAAATTCCTTTCACCTGAAAGGAATACCGTCAGGTATAATACATTAATCGTGGTTTTGCAGAATGTTACAGAATTTCCTCACCCCTTCAGTTTCTACTGTTTTAAGAGCACAATCAAGGGGACTACTGTATCTACTGGACTTAGGAACCAAAGAGTCGGTGCCTTGTATCTGCATCCTACACTGTAGAAATTCAAATTTTGAATTGGTATGGTTATTAGAGACAATAAAGGTACCAATGACATTGCAGGTTCACATTACCTTTATCAGCTCTGTTGGACCTAACACAAAACTGATGATGGCACCACTATAAGCTGCAGACGGTATTATTACTTGCGGCCGTGGTTCCCCACTTTGAACTCCCCCCTAGATTAGTTTAGGTAAACAAAGTACAAGATATGATCTAAACCATACTAAGATTAAAGATAAATCACAAATGATACTCACAAAACTAAAAAGATTATAAACTTTATCTCATAAGGAGTGTGCTAATTGATGCAATGTCAAATCAAGATAAACATCATTTAAGCCATTACAAGCACACCTGAAGATACATTTTTGTCTGGGAATAAATACCAAAAAATAGTGATCCTTCTACTGCCATCCCAACAAAAGATGATGTTGCTCCTCTATAAAGTCCTTTGATCTGTAAGGGTTAGTACAAAATTACATTTCAAAAACTCTCAAGTCAATTCCCTTGACATCAATCATTGAAACTAAAACGCAAAAACATAACATATTGTTAGACATGTTTAAATCATTTGTAGACCTCTAGTTAATGTTTATGCCTTTGAGACAGTTACACATTGACATAATATGGGCCTCTGTATGCCTTTGGGAGAGTTACCCATTAACATAATGTCAGTCTCTGTGACCAAGTTCAAGAATTCCACCATTGTCACTTGGACCCATTCTTCATAATTAAATTGAAATTCGATACAAAACGGGTCCATGCCTTATCTATCTACACTTAAAGCTAATAGACTCTTGGGCGATTGGTTTCTCCAACTAACAAGGTATCATCTTAAGCTTTTAGGAGAAGAACTCTTGGACACATAGCAATTGAATATAAGACAAAATAAAGTATATTTAATCATACTTCACTTTATCACCTAAAATCTTCAGTATAATAAGACATACCTTACAAGTTAAACCCATTTCTAAAGTTTGGCTCAGGGATCATAAATTCTAACTCTCTTCAATTTTGGAGGAATAACGCATCATAAAACAAATTGTTAAAAGTCACAATGAAAAAAGCATCAGAACAGAATTGAAGGAAAATAGGAGATTTGGACATATGTGGCTTCTGAGTTCTGACTTTACAGTATAAGTGATGTCAAGTATAGCGAGATTTCTACAAATACTTAACAAAATATTACATAAATAGGTTCTAAGAAATACAACCTCCGATTCAGGCATGACATCATTTCTTCTCATGGAACATAACTTTCCACAGACAGGACACAAATTTCAGATGGTAAAATAACTTCGTTTCTTATGGCCATGATCACAGTTGCAACTGGGGTCATCCCTTAATTAAATGATGTGATGGTCTTGTAATTAGTATAATATTCAATCCAGATTACCCAAAAGGAATTGAGTAATGTGCCCACTACATGCCTCGTTAAGATAAACTACACCTGACCAGACCTCCAGCTTTTATACACAAGTAAGAATATCAACAAGAATTGATACAATTTAGCAGTAGTTTCCTATGCCTATGTTGAATTTGAATAAATAACCCATTGTTTTTATCCTTTGGTAGTTGAGTCAAGTAGCCATACTCCTTCTGTCTTTAATATCCTAGCAGTGCAATGTAATCCATTTCTGTACTGAATCATATGTGCTTCTGCATTGTGCTTTTGCAGCATCACCTGTTAAATGGGGAAATAATAGTTTACAGATAGGCTACAATTTTAAAAGTGGATTAAACACAATAAAAACCATCCCAAAATTACAAACAAGCATGCAATGAAGAGACTAAAATAAATATAATTACACGTATGATGGATAAAAACAATGTAGAAGATCATGAACTGAATAGAATGACAAAAAGTATGGCCGATTTCTCACAGCAACTAAATAACAGTGATCAAGGAAGATCGTTCAAGATAAGGTATGTTTGTGTTCACTGCTGCATAAATTTAAAATTTCAGAAAATCTCAGCATTTTCACAGCTTAGTATTAATATTATCTCGTAAAGTGAATTATTTGAGTAGTCTAACGTCACGGGGAAGGTAAATTTCTGTAAATATGGAATATATTCTTTAGCTTACATATATGATATTGCTGATCAAATTATTACATGCATGACATTTATGTATGTTATAATTATATGAGTTAGTGTCATTCCATGTCTAGTTGTAAGTCACATTCTATTCCTATAGTCTTGTTCCTGCTCGTATACCACATATTATTTAATCACACACATACAGAGCAAGCAAGAGAGACAGAGAGGGAAAGTTAAGTTCATTTGAGCCCCTCATGGGGAGCCTAACTATCATTATCTATCACAAAAGCACACAATTTGATAAAGGAAAGCAGTGCAACAATTTTCACATGCCAAGGAGATGGAAAAATAATTATGTTTCTTTCCTAGATCATCTAAGTAATATAACTTCCTATAATTTTCACCATTGTTTGTTATGGGGATGAGCTTTAGCACAATGGTAAAGTTGCCACCTTGTGAACTAGAAGTAACAGGTTGAGTAAATCTACCCAGTCGTAGCCAAGTATGAATTACAAGAGCATAAATGTATTTTTCGGTGCATAATACATTGTAGGATGAAAGGGTCGTGCTAGCCAAGTATAGAAGGCCTAATGATACACTGGCTTAGCGTATTGAGAGAAACCAAAGAGCATCTCACTTTGGAAATTTTATGAAGGCTTTGGTTGCAAGATTTGAAATTACATTAAAGCTTTTGATTTGGTTCCTCTCAAGTATAAAAAATTACAAAATGAGTAATGTTTAGGATGCTTCCTTGGTGGACTTCAACCGGAGATCAAGCACCAGATTCATAGTTTTCATCTCCAATTCCTCATTCAAGCCAAATTCATGAGACATAGAAGAGTTGACTGAATCACACATAGACAGTAGACTATATAGGGGGAAGAATTCTAATTGGCAACAAAATAATGTAGGACTACTTGCAAAAGGTGTCATTTCATCAGGATGGAAGTTCAATACCAGAGGTGCTTCTTCGAAACCACATGGAGGTTGGAGCAATGGTCAGAATCAAAGCAATTACATGTCAAGTTTGGATAACTCTTTCTGACTTTGATGATTTTACAATAGGCGGTAATGATGAGATTAGGGGCAGTGATCAGCAGAAAATAGGAGTGGCTACATCCTGTTAATTGTTTGCATTGTTTACTTCAGTGATATATATAAGATCCGATAGTAGGAAGTTATTAATTTTTAATGAGAAGGAGAAGTCAAGGGAAATTCATATAGAAAAGCCAGTAGAAAAAAGGTTAGTGGCAAAGTTGTATTTGGAAGTTCTTCAAACAATGTTATTCTCTTTAACAGTTGTTACATTCCTCGGACAACTTCTGTTATTTCTGCTTAATTGGTGTGCCTAAATGCCAAATTTCAGTGTTCCATCATGTGTTTATTTCATGAGTGTAACAACCACCATTTTTTTCACCATTAGTATCATAATACTTATACATGCTTAAATTATTTAGAAAGATTAACAAATAAAGCCCGGACATGAATTAGACAAACAGTTCAAGAATAGATCTGGATCATCATGTCATCCCTAAATAGAACATAAGTTACCGTTTTTACCATCCTATTCAAAAACCAACAGTTGTCAGTAAAAAGGCCAAGAAAAGTAGAACTTGGTCATTAAGCTAAGTAATACTGACAAGCTCAACATAATCCCTTATACCATACCCGCTTAAAAGTTAACGGCAGTCTCAATCAACCAATAAACAACGAACAATGACAAAACTAACCACATTAAGTTTCAGCACGAAAAAAATGACAACGAAAAATGAACCCTGTGGAAAATTGAGATCTAAAATTGTTTTATGCTTGCTCAGAAAAATGGACATTTGAATTAGAGCACCCCATTTTAATTTTCAAACTTACACAGTACATACAATTGTACCAAACACCGTTTTCAACAGCCAAGAACAAGCATTGGGCAGAACAGTAAAACACCAAAATAAAAAGACAAGTATCCAATAATGTATCAAACGGAGGCGCTGATTAAAACAAAAGTTGATAAAAATTTAACCTTGACGGTGTCAAAGGGGTGGCCAGAGGCTACAGCGGCAACACCAGCGAGACAGCCAGCAACATACTCCTTGTACCCTGAACTTGAAATCTCCTCCATAACTCTCACTTGCTTGAACCTAGAATTGGTGCTATCAGCTACATACGCACTACGTTGTTACTATCCGAACCAATTATCTCCGCGTGCTAGTCGTTGACCGCCAGAGTGTGTAAGAGTTAATGCCGCGGTAGCTGAAAACACTGTTGAGGTTTCTGAGGCCAGTTTCTCAACGAAACAAGGACGGTGATGCTAGTCCTGTGACAAAAAAAAAACATCACAGTTGAGGGTGAGAAAAAGTATTTAAAAAAATTAAAAAATAAATAAAAATTAAATAGGTCTAAAATCTCTAATACATCATTCATTTTTATTTTAAGTATTTAATAATTTATGTTAACGTTAGATATGTACTAAATTAAATATTTTAATTTAAGTATATTATGATATTTGTGTCAGTTTAATTATTATAAGACACTTAAATCAAAGTATTTAATTTATAAGATATATGTTTTTAGCATAAATTATTAGATAATAAAAATAAAAATTTATTTTGTATTATTAGCGAGCTTTGGAAACAAATCCACACCCATCACGGGATCGTAAGTACAAGAGGTGACTAAATTTTAATAAATAAATTATAACTTCGTAGTTTCTTTTCATATACTTTTTATCTAACATGACAGTTGGAACTAAATTTTAAATTATTAGAATAATTAAAAATTCATCATATTAATATGTAGATAATAATCCTAAAAGGTGTTAAACACACACACATATATATATATATATATATATAGGGTTAATATTATTATTGATCTTTATTTTTGTCAACTTTATTTGATATGAGACTCATTTTTTTTTCGAATGTTCAATGTAATTCTTAATTTTGTATTTTATGTTCAATTTAGTCATTTTTGCTGACGACGTTTAAATCGTTAACAGCAAAATGTCCACAACACCAATAAGTGAATTACATGACAGTTATTGACTGATGTGGCTAGAACCAAAGTTTACTAAGGATGGTCGCGCCAATGAGGGGTTGACATGTGACAACCCCTTTCTTCACCCCAAAATTAGGGTTTCAGGTTTGCATCTTTAGATTGGGGAAAAACTTGCTCCAATATTTTCTTTCTCGATATCTTAGAGCATATGATTTTGACACCCTTACTCGAACATGAATTCCATCTATGGCCCCTAAACAATCCTAAACATAAAAATAAGAACTCATGAAAAAACTCAAAAACATTAGTGTCCTTTGATAAAATAACATCTTAATAAGTGTTGAAATCATTACCTTAAACTACGGGTAAAATTGACTTTTGTTCAGGACATATAGATGAACCTCATTTCTCAAGGGCTGAATTAAAAATTCAGATTCTAGACTTGAAATAGAATCCAAGCCATTGTGAAAGTGTTTCTAAAGGTTGACCCATATCGATGGAAGAAAAATTACACATTTTGATTCTTAATGTTATGGCCAATTATATAAAGAAACTAAGCTACTTTGTTCTTCTATTGTTGACCAAATTGCATCCTTAACTAACCCAGTTGTTCTTAGTCTTTGACAAAGATTAATAAATGCCTCTGGACCCATCCGAATAATGTCGTGACACTGATTAGTATGCACAAAATAGGACCTTAGTTGCTCCCTGCGACGGTCTTTGTCTGGTACCAAATTGCTAATACTACTTGATGCACTCAAATATATTCAATATATTCAAGACATGCCCAACAATGCATAACATTGTTAGTGCGATTGTTATTTGTAATTTTCTATGTAAGTTTGTGACTATACTGAGGTCTATGTCAATCACATAATCAACTATATCTTTCACCATCCAAATAAGAGAAATCTAATTATTCTTCCATCTATATTTACTTAAATATATATAAACATTATTACCAACATCACAATATCATAAATAAGTCCAGTTAATATTTTAACAACTTCATAAATCCAATTAATATAAACATTATAAGTCATGTATAATACATTCAAAATACATTTATTACCAAAATTCATGCATTCATCTATTGATTAAAAAAAATAGTATAGGAGATACCTCTTGAAGACTTATCAAGCTTTCAACCAAGACTCAACCAAATTTTTTCCAATATACAACCACAAAAATTCACACCCACGACAAAACCTCCAATGTAATGCCCTATCAAAAATTGTATAATCCAATTACATGCTAATTTCGCAGCTGCTACAAGTGTTTAACCAAGAGAAGAGCAAGACCCAAATAAATAGCATACACAACAACCATTACTACATCTAATTTCCATATTATGTCATCTTACTATTTCGTACCAATAATTTATTTCCTTCCTTCAACTGTTTGTAGTGGTAACCATTTAATCTGAATATTAAATGGGTTACAATATAATACTTTGGATGAAAAGAGCATATGGAAACAGATGTGTAATAAGATATTATAATGCATGCAAATAAAGGATAAAGGGA
This sequence comes from Vigna reflexopilosa, assembly GCA_027742785.1. NCBI lineage: Eukaryota > Viridiplantae > Streptophyta > Magnoliopsida > Fabales > Fabaceae > Vigna > Vigna reflexopilosa. The sequence goes on along the minus strand of CM050911.1, from coordinate 10,011,077 downwards.
AAAAATCCTAGACAAAAATACACCACTATAACCAGTTTAATAATACTCATTACATATTTAGCGTTAAACATCATCTACCTTGAACCAACTCCAGAGAATGCTTCAACAATGCTTCAATCTAAGAAGAAACTCCATCAGCTTGGCTCCCCTTCACAGATTCACCACAAATGCACCACAAACTACGAAGTGTGCCCACGTAAAGCACTCAAAACCCTGCTTAGCACACTTTCACCTTTAGAAGCCACCCTCATCTTTTCTAACACCTGGAAGACCAAAAACTTTTTAACAAGGGTTCCATTTCAATACCAAACACCACTACACTCCTTCATGGTCACATGATGAAGGTCCATCACCTTCATAGCGTAGTGTTTCCTTTGCAACACCTCCACCAGCTATTGTATTGTTCCCTTCACAACACCTCCACCAGATTCACGTATAACATAAGCCACCTTCTCCTTTCTCCTTCGTAAAATCTGCAACATAATGAAACTGTTAGGGGTGCTGCCATTAGAACGCCATTACAACGAACTCCTTCGACTCCCACTGTTGGATGCACTCTCGAGCTACTGAATGGACTGTCGAATGGACCTCTGAGCTTCGTCACGACTCACAGCGCGCAACAGCAACCTTGGAATCACATTCGCGCATGGCGGAATCGAATACGTGACTTGGTGGAACCGAATGCATAACCACCAAAACCGAATTCAACATGATATGTATTTGTTGATATAAGTGGAACCGAATACTCCACCCAGGGAACCGAATACAGCGCCTCAAGAACTGAATACAACTCTTCTTCAACTCCTTCTTCAAGCTCTCTTCTTCATCTCCATCTCAAATATGACATCATCAACCATCAATCTTGCATCACCATAGACCAACCTCCTTTCCTGGTCTTCATCTTCAATCACCATGCATCCAACCTGCAAAAAACCAAATACCTTCACAAAAACATTCACTCACCTAATGACCCTCGTTTTTACTGCATTAAACACACGAGACAAACTTCTTCAACACAAACACTACCACAACACACATAGAAATGAGATGAGCTATGCATCAAAGTTAATGTTAGGTATCAGACTACTAAAATAAGACTCTCACAACTAAAATAAGATGAGAAAAATTTATAACTAACACAAGACCAAGGGCAAGGTCAAGAAAAATATTTAATAGATGGAAGAAATTACAACACCCTCTCTTTAGAGCAAGGAGGATACAAGTAATATTTGGTGCATTTTACACCTTCCCTTACACCTCTATTTATATACAAATGAGGGAGGGAAGTCTTTGCCCACTTTAGATGTGGGACTTCTAACTTCTAACAATTCTCCCACTTGAAGATTTGATTGAATCAATCATGTCTTCACAATACTTTGTCTTCCTTGTCAGTTCCATGCTACGTTGCTGATAGACCATAGGAGGATCTACTCCATACAAACTTGTCAGTATTGACTGACTTTGTCATAGCATCTGCTAGGTTATCTTTGGTACAGATCTTTTCCAGATCTACATCTCCTTTCTCTACTACTTCTCGGACAAAATGATATTGAACCCCTATATGCTTTGTCCTGGAATGAAAGGCTGGATTTCTTGCAATGTGCAAAGCACTCTGACTGTCACAATATACAGTAATTTTCTTTTGCTTGTGCCCGAGTTCTTCCAATAACCTTTGAATCCAGATTGCTTCCTTGCATGCTTGAGTAGCTGCCATGTATTCAGCTTCAGTGGTGGATAAAGCTACAACTGTTTGTAGTTTAGATAACCAGCTTACCACCCCTCCTGCAAGTTTAAACACATAGCATGTAGTAGATTTTCTTTTATCAAGATCACCTGCATAATCTGAGTCGACATAACCCCTAACAATAAACTCCAATCCTCCAAAACATAACGCAACATCTGAAGTTCCTTTGATGTATCTAAGGATCCTCTTGACAGCATTCCAATGCTCTTCACCAGGATTTGCCATAAATCTACTAACCGCTCCCACTGCATGTGCAATGTCTGGTCTTGTACAAATCATGGCATACATTAGGCTTCCCACTGCTGATGCATACGGAACTCGAGACATTTCCATCCTCTCTGCTTCATTGCTAGGACACATACTTGAGGATAATTTGCAATTAACAGGAAGTGGGGTAGAAGTTGGCTTGCAATCTTGCATGTTGAAGCGCCGCAAGACCTTTCGAAAATAATTCTTTTGTGAAAGCCAAATCTTCTTGTTTTTTCTGTCTCGGTGAATTTGCATCCCTAAAATCTTGTTTGCAGGTCCCAAGTCCTTCATATCAAATTCCCTAGCCAACTATGCCTTCAATTCTTGGACTCGAACTTTGTTGGAACCTACCACCAACATATCATCCACGTACAACAGCAAAATGATGAAATTATTATCCTCAAACCTCTTGTAGTACGTACAATGGTCTGAACTTAATCTGTTGTATCTGAGGCTAATAATGAAAGAATCAAATCTCTTATACCAACACCTTGGCGCCTGCTTTAAACCGTATAGAGATTTGGTCAACCTACAAACCAAGTTTTCTTTTCCTTGTTCTTCAAAACCTTCTGGTTGGAGCATATATATTTCTTCTTCAAGTTCTCCATGAAGAAAAGCAGTCTTTACATCTAATTGTTCTAGATGTAAATTATTTACAGCACACATTTCCAGCACTACTCTAATAGTGGTAAGTCTAACAACTGGTGAGAATATCTCGTTAAAATCAAGACCTTCTTTCTGAGCATATCCTTTGACCACCAGTCTTGCACGATATCGCTCCACTTGTTCATTGCCATCTCGTTTGATTTTGTATACCCATTTGTTTCCAATTGCTTTTCGACCTTTTGGAAGTTCAACAAGTTCCCATGTCTCATTCCTATGTAAGGCTTTTATTTCTTCATGCATTGCTGTCATCCATTTTGAAACATCTGAACTCCTCAACGCTTCTTGAAAGGTTGATGGTTCTCCTTCTTCAGTTAAGAGACAGTACGCATCATGATTTGCCATAACATAGTCTGAGTGCCAAGATGGTTTCTTCATCAGACGTGTTGTTCGTCGAGCATCTTCATCATTGACCTCATTTGGTTCTTGTTCATCGTGCTCTGGTTCTGCTTCAGAGGAATCATTATCTTTTGACTTTTCCTCTATCTGTACTGAAGTAATGTCTATTGGTGTGCTGTCATTTTTCTGCTCACTTTGCATTTTTTCTGCAAAGACTACATCCCTGCTAACAATAATCTTGTGGGCAGTGGGATCCCACAAGCGATACCCCTTAACATTGTCAGCATAACCCAAGAATATACATTTCCTGGATTTTGGGTCTAACTTTGTTCTTTCTTGGGAGTTGTACATCACGTACACAGGACAACCAAATACATGCAGAGAAGAGTAATCAGTTGGTTTTCCTTTCCACATTTCCATTGGTGTCTTTACACCAATTGCTGTTGATGGTGAGCGATTTATCAAATAGCAAGCAGTTTTGACTGCTTCTGCCCAGAAGGACTTGGCTAATCCTGCAGTTTTCAACATGGCCCTTGTCCTTTCTAGAAGAGTTCTATTCATCCGCTCTGCTACACCATTCTGTTGAGGTGTATGAGCAACTGTAAATTGCCTCTTAATACCTTCTTGCTTGCAGAATGCCAAAAAATCACCATCAGTATATTCTCCTCCATTATCTGTCCTCAAGCATTTGATCATTTTTCCAGTTTCAAGTTCCACCTGTGCTTTGAATTCCTTGAATACTGGAAACACATCTGACTTCTTCTTGATTGGGTACACCCATAATCTCCGGGAATAATCATCAATGAATGATACAAAATACTTTGCTCCTCCCATGGATATTTCTGGTGATTCCCAGACATCAGAATGGATTAAGTCTAGTATGTGCTTGCTTCTAGCAGTCACTTTAGAAAACTTCAATCTATGTTGTTTACTAGTCACACAGTGCTCACAAAACGGTAAGTTAACTATTTTGAGCCCAGGCAGGAGATTACGATCAGCAAGAATTTTCAAGCCTCGTTCTGACATGTGACCAAGTCTGTAATGCCACATCATCGTTTCTTCTTCTTCTTTTGTTGTTGCAACTGATGCATCTGCTTCTTGCAACGTATCTCCCAACAGCATGTATAGATTGACTGCGATCTTCTCTGCTTTCATCACAATGAGGCTACCTTTCACCATTTTTAGGATTCCGCCTTCAATGTGAATTTTGCACCCAAGGTCATCCAATTGTCCAACAGACAAAAGGTTTTTCTTCAATCCCTTCACATGTCGAACTCCTTGAAGAGTGCGTACTGTACCATCATACATTTTGATTTTGACGGTACCAATCCCTCCAATTTCTAAGGCATGATCATTTCCCATGAACACAGATCCTCCTGAGACAGGTTCATAGGTGTGAAACCAGTCTCGGTGTGAAGTCATATGCCATGTCGCACCTGAATCTACTATCCAGGCATCAGAAAGTTGTTTTCTGCCTTTAGAACTAACTTCTTCTTCACTATACAGGATTTCTCCATCTTCAGAAGTTTTTGCAACACAGCCTTGTGAGCTTGATGCTTCGAAGTTCTTCCCTCCATTCTTCTTGTGCCAACAATCTTTTTTCAGATGCCCCCTCATGCCACAATTGTAGCATTTAAAATTCTTCCTACCTCGAGACTTTGATCTACCATAATTTTGACTCCCACTGGAGCCACGTTCCGTTGATCTTCCTCTCATCATCGTTAGAGCTTCTGGTTGCTTCAATCTTTCTGTCCTGTCTTCCTTATTCTTTCGCCTGGACTCTTCTTCAAGAATAGCTCCAGCAACATCATCAAAGGATAGACGACCGACAATGTTGTTATTTGTAATGTTGATGATGAGTTGATCATACGAGTCTGGTAAACTCTGAAGTAGTAGCTCTGCACGTTCATTTTCTACTATGTTGAAATCTGACGCGGTGAGCTGAGCAAATAATGTATTCAGATTGTTGATGTGTTCCGTCACTGGCGTGAACTCGCTCATTCGAAGAGTGTAGAGTTTTCTTTTTAAGAAAATTCTGGTGTGAAGTGACTTGACCTCGTATAGTTTAACGAGAGTATCCCAAATCTCCTTTGAAGTCTTCTTCTCTGCTATACTAGACAGAACTGAATCTGCCATTGCTAAGTGCAAATTGGCAACCGCATTGTCATCCATCTCTTTCCATTTTTCATCAGAAATTTCTGCACGTCTGTCTTCAATTGCATCCAGACAATTGTCTTTTCTCAAAATTGCCCTTATCTTCAGTTTCCACAAGGAAAAATTATTTCCATTGAACTTCTCTATCTCAAATTTTGCTGTCATGGTTTCACTCTTGAACCGGCTTATGCACTTCTCACTATGAATAGTATTGTCTACTGGAACAACACAGGTAGACTGTGAAGTAAAGCACCAAGAAGTTCCCAGGAAAGAGAGGTGGGTCACAAATGGACACTCTTAAGTACCAAATCTTTCGTAGCCAGAACTTTCTCAGACCGCACTTTCACACTACCAAACAGTTCCAGTAATAACTCTTTTCTGATGTGAAAGATCGGATTAAACCGCAATCACAGAGCATACTCAGAATTTTACCGACACTATTCTAATGACAATAGCAGCGGAATACGAACCAATGGCTCTGATACCAGTGTTAGGTATCAGACTACTAAAATAAGACTCTCACAACTAAAATAAGATGAGAAAAATTTATAACTAACACAAGACCAAGGGCAAGGTCAAGAAAAATATTTACTAGATGGAAGAAATTACAACACCCTCTCTTTAGAGCAAGGAGGATACAAGTAATGTTTGGTGCATTTTACACCTTCCCTTACACCTCTATTTATATACAAATGAGGGAGGGAAGTCTTTGCCCACTTTAGATGTGGGACTTCTAACTTCTAACAGTTAATACATGAGTTAAGACACAAACCAACCAAATACCAACCAAAGGGTATTATTAATGGTCTTTGTTGGTCAACAATTTTCAAATTCAAAGCATAGCACTGTATTGCCAGTAATCTTTCCTGTGTGTGGTTGTGTCAAGCAGAGAATCGAATATCTGCATAAGCCAGCTCGGGCACTCGAACTTTGTTACTCGTGACAATGTACAAAAGATAAAGCAATGCAGCCTCATATGCATGAAACTGAAATTGTGCTTTATTTATTATTAATCATGCGTTGGAATTGATTATCCAACCTTTGGAATCAAATAACTTGTATTTGTACGTGGTATTTTATAAAGTATTAAGGGCAAAGATGGCATTTCAAACCAAATCGCTCTAAATCTGAGTATATTAGCGGGTGATAAAAAAAGTAGATATCTTGGAAATCCACTTAAATTCTTCTTTAAGAATCTGCTTAAACGAACACAATGCATCTCCAAAATTTGTGGTCTCCTTTCTTCTTGAACAGTACAATCTATTGATGTGAACCTTAAATATAGTTTGTCTTGCCTTCGATTCTCTCTCATTTTATATTCTCTAATCTTATGCAAAGCATTAAAAGTTACCTTTAAACTTTGTTGCACAATAATATTTATGTGCATTACTCCTCAAAGTAATTACCATTACATATTAAACCATTTTGCAATTTTAAGTGCTCACTCAAAATTTTTTACAACACCTCACTGACACTAACATTGCGTAATATCACTATTATCAAGCTTTAGAAGTAGTTACCAAGCTCTCTTACTTTTTCTATCAACATCATTAACCTCATTTTCAGTCACTTATATTCTTGGTGGTAAAGAATCATTATAATTATCATTAACAATTTATACATCTAAAGTTTTAAAATTCATATTGTTCTATCACGATTGACAACACAACAAAATATAGTAAAATTGACAACACAACGAAATATAGTAAAAGTAAAAGGGCTTATTAGAGTGATCAAAGAATCTTCTGATAAATTTATTACCAATAGGTGATGGCTTTTAAACTAACCAAAGGGTCTTATAATAAATTAAATATTCACATGGAAAATAAGAATTATTATATTCCTCATATACATAACAATTTAATAATTTATATTTTGTTTTGCATACTTATAAAAGTTATTAGAACTGTCAACTTGACCCAAGGTTCATGGGTTAACTCTAGCCTACCCTTTAAAAAAAACTCTTTTTAGGGAGGGGAGTGGGGGCTCCAATTGATGGAGCTAAAAGAAAACCCTATACTCCAAAGTCCCTCTAAAGTGGGTTAGGATCAGGGCTAAGTGGGTTTGCCTCCACTATAATACTTTAATTAACTCTTAAAAATAATACTTTAAACCTAGGTCATGTATCGATTTAGACCGTTAGACTAAAGGCCAAGACTGGACAAAAATTTGAGAAGGATTCTCTCAGACCGAAGGTCGGGAAGGGTCAAATCGAATTGAAGGTCAAGACAGGCTAGCCAAAGTCGAAATTCAAGATTGATCGACCCAAGCCGAAGGACAAGACGATCCAACCCAAATCGAAGATCGAGATTGATTGACCCAAAATGAATGTCAAGACGCACCAACACGGGTCGAAGGTTGAGATGGGTCGACTCATGTTTTAGGTCAAGACAGGCTAGTCCAAACTAATGGTCGAGACGAGTTGGCCCAAAACAAAGGTCGAGACAACCTCAACAAAATTACGAAATTCGATTGAGTTAGCCCCGACGAAATTCTGTTGAATTCAATCGCATCGACATTAACCATGAGTTGGCCACTTAATGAGCCAATCCAACCTGGTTCACTTATTAGCAAGCTAAAAAATTTGAATCTGGCCCAACTCACCACGGGTTGGTGGGTTAAATGAGTTGACTCACTAGCTCACTTAATAACAAGGTTTTTTTTTCAATACAAAAAAAAATAATATTTTTTTTCTAATTCAAATCTAAATAAATTTCAACCCAAAATGATCTTGAATTCCAAAGAAAATTCAAAATAAAAAATAATAGAATCCAAATAAAATCTAAAATCATCTTAAACTCCAAATATAATCCAAAACCAAGCACAAAAACCAAATTTTGGTGGGTTGGCGAGCCAATCTGGCTTACCACGGGTTCAGCCCGGGTGAACCAGGTTCTTAGTGGGTTGGACTCAAAATTGATCCTATCAAAATTTTAATTTTTTTCAACTCAACCCAGCCCGAACCCGTGGTGGCCCGAGTTGGCTCACGGGTTCCAACCCAATTTGACAGGACTACTTGAAAGACAATCAAACAACTTGATAGACCTAAGAATACCTTCAAACAAATATGAAAATCTATATGCTCTTATAAACAACATAAACACGATCAAGGTAAACCATTAGAACCACTAATCAGTAAATACTCATATAGATGACAAAAAAGACACATACAAGTGAAAAAAGACTCATATGCAACCGATAATAAAAAGAAACAAAACAAAGGATTGAAGTTCAACTTACTCAAACAGATAAACTAATCGGTCAAATTGAAAAGCTGATCACAAAAAACAATCTTACCGTCTCAGTTCTTTAATTAAACGAGTAAAGAGAAAGAACTCTTAGAAAAAAGTAAAAAAACTCTAAAAAAACTAGTTTTCTAAAGAAATGTATATTTTAAAATAATAAAATTCGTTCACAACAAAATTATTTATATTAAAATATTTTTATATTAAAATAATCAATTCTCATTTCTAATTTAATTGTAAAAATATAATTATTTATAAAAAAATTTAATCACATAATGTGAAAACTTTAATCATACACAAATTTAATACAAAAGTTTAATAATATAATTTTTTTTTTCAATATTACCAGAAATCTTGGCAATGTCCAGAGTTCTCGAGTAGAGTTTTTCGTTGGATAAAGTATGTGTGAGAGTGAAGAATTATATGTAGAGAGTTCAATAGAGTGTTCACCATCGCTGAGTGCAAAGTAACCACTGAAGAAAACTTGGATTCGCTGTACAAAGGGTTGTTCTTGAATGCAAAGTAACTTCAAGAGCTCCTTAGTGTAAAATCGTTGTACATTTCCTTTTCCGATCTACAATACAAATCTTCATTTTCTTTTTTCATTTCATGCTTCAATTTTGAAATTTTTACTGTTTTTACAAATTGATTCTTACTTTCTGCATTTCTTTAAGTTTCTTGCACTTTAATTTTCTGATCTTGAATTTTATTATACCCTTTTTATTTCTTGTATTGCTTTTAACGTTCTTGTATAAATATCATTGCTTGTTAATTTCTTGCACTTTCTTTAATTTTTCAAAGCAAGTTTATTTCTTTTTAGAGTTTGATTTTTAATTCTGCTTCTTCAATTTCACCTAATCTTTAATGGTTAATTTAGAATTGACTTCTTGAATGTGATGATGGAATGAAAATTATAAACTGAACAGATTTGTGTTTCTGTTTTGGAAGCCAAGGATGGGCCTTAATTGTCAAGATGTCTTCCCTGCACCCCATCAATTTCTACCTGCACTCTATCATTTATTGGAATTCCATTTTAATCCTTGCTTGTTTTATTTGAAGTTGCTTCTTCTTGAAGACACTATCACACTGATATTTGTTGTCTTGTGGTTTGAGTTCTCCCGAAGCTGTGACAGGTACATTGAGGCATGAAAAACTCAAACTCCAGTTAGGGTAAAAAAGTTAGGATTATATTACATAATCCATAAGGTTATATTTGACATTTCACGTATTTGTTGGAGGGTAGGAACAAATTTGAGGGGTGTAGGAAGCAATTTTCATGGATCAATTTAGAATTGGAGTTTGATTTAGAATTTACTTTTTCCAGTTATAATTAACATTTTGTCATTCATTTTTTAAATATTTTTCATTAATCACTTATAGTCATTAAATCATAGTTGAAATGTCTTCTTAATTTATGTGTAAGTTAATATATAGAATATCTACTCAACAAACCTTTACTCTTATTAATGATGAGAAATAAGAAGAAAATGTAGGCAAATCATATGATAATAGTCAAAATGAATTCAACTCTAATGGTCAATTCAAAATCATTTATTTTAGATGTTTGAAATCACTTTAAAAGATAACAAATAAATGAAAAATGAGATGTTATTTATAGTTATTGTGACAAAAATCTTTTGAAAAGGAAAAAAAATATAGGTAAAATATTTTTTTTTTAAATATTTGTAGATATATATGGATATCATAAATTTAAAAATACTCGAATACTTTTTAAATATGTATTCGGTAACAAACTTAATAACAAAACAAGTAGATAATATTCTTACCTAACGTAACCTGTTACCATCCTTACATATTTCAAATAAATATATTTGCTATACATAATTTAATGTTGTTATTAAAGTGTAGGAGTTGAGGTTTAATCTTCAAATCTCTTACATTTTATTAATTTTACCCCATTATTTCACATCATTGTAGATTTAGCAAACTTTTGACATATCAATATTTATGTTAGACTTCATCTTAATTAGTTAATAAAACCTTTCAAATTTTTAATAAAATACTTAAAGCAACCATCCATTATGAATGGAATCAAAGTTTGATAAATTGTCACATTTCCTGTCAAAATCATTCATTCAATCAAAATTGGCTGAAACCTAGTTGTTTGCTCATCAATATATCGCAATTTATTCATGTAAAATATTAATAATAATGTTTAACATTTACCATTGTAAATAAATACGTTATCATTTTTATTAGTAATTAAATAATAAATTAAGAGAAATAAAAATTATTTAATTTTCAAAGGTTAAATGGAAAAATATATTATTAATTTTTAAAAAGACTAAAAGTATAACATCGCGAAAATAAAAGGAATTTAAACTTAAAATTTAATATCAATTAATGTAAACCTTAATATCATTATTTGTTTTTATTCATAATATTTATGAATTTGTATATTAATATTTAATTAGCATTAGTATAACCACTCTATTTATTTATATATTAGTACGAATACTAATTATTATCATTATCATTATTAATCATTCATATTAATGTTATACCATTGTTTATATCAATTACTAATTATATTATTCATAATATAATGTTATTTAGCAAATGAACGTAATAAGTTCTGAAGTAATTAATGATTCAGAAATATATATTTTTATATTATTTATAGTACTATACTGTTTAATTAACATAATAAATATTACATTAAATGCATGTTTAAGATATCTTAATTACAACATCATACATATTACAAGTTATAACACCCTATAAGAATAAAAAATGTATAAAACAGGGTCAAAATAAGAAGAAACATTATTTTATTTTGAAACTTCTTTTTCAACAATTAAATTAAACATTAATTAGAAGTTATATTTCAGGAGACTTTTATATAGGAATAAAAATGGTACAAAAATATTTAAAATAATATTATACAGCATAACTTACAAAGAAATAAATTAAACATATAATAAATGTCTTTAACAACATATTTATCTAAAATACGAAACTCTCCGACATCTTACCTGGCATGTTATTGTTGGTTATACAAGTCATTCTCTCTACAAATTTTTACAAACATTTTAAATTTATTATTTTTTTATACAAATAAAAATTAACTTGTTTAATCACTAAAATATTTTAAACAATAAATTTTTACAAACATTTTATATTTATTGTTTTTTTATAATATAAAAATTAACTTGTTTAATAACTAAAATGTTTTTAAAGGTAGGTTTTCAACTTCTGTAATTTGAAAAAAAAAAAAAAACATTTTCTATCCACAACACTTTGACACTGTTCCTCTATCCGTGAAAGCGTTACTAAACTCTCACTACACCAACTTTGTTTCTCTTCGTCGCACTGCTAGCTGCGAATCCTTTTAAGCTTTCATTTCGTTCGTAGGCTTTTGTTGGAGAGAAAATAATGTCTACAGCTGAGCGTCCTCCGAGAAACGACCACGAGCAACTCGCAGTAGGAGTTGGTATGTGGAATTTTCTTCTGAATCATATATGTTTTGGATTTTCGTAATTGCGTCCTCCATTTTAATCTGAATTTCAATGACTCATTTCTATGCCCTATGTAACATTTCTTTTCCTGCTACCGTGTTTTCTCCAGAATCAGATTCTTCGATGAGAGACGAGGACGAAGACGAAGACGAGGACGAGTACGTTAAACTAATTTATCCGTATGCTTTTCTTACTTTGCGATTTGCTTTTTTGGTTTGCTTATCGATTTTTCTTCTGCTTGAATTCTTATGGTGTTTTTTATTCTGCTTGTGTGATTAATTTCATGTCTATTCGAGAACGTTGATGTAGTTTTTGCTCATTTACAAGTGGCATCCATTCTCATTCTCTTGTGCTTTTTTAAGGATCTTTATTCAATTGGTTACTTCGCAAATAATATGGTTCTTTGGTCGCTCTATCTGCAGCTTGAATTTCCATGGTGATTTTGATTCTGCCTCAGTGTGATTATTTTTTGTCATTGGTTTTTTTTGACTATCAGTGGGGTTTAGTTTGGTCTGGTTTCTCATATATTTAACCGATCCATACGCTGTCTTGTGCTTTTCTAGCTTTGGATGGTTGATTGTGTTTTTGTCGAATCCTTCTACAACAGATGATTATAGCTTTTGTAATTTTAGCACGACTTATTTTTATGCTCAGTGGTGGATCCATAAACATAACATACCTTCAATGAAGACCATAAACATGAAGAGACAAATCATCAACTTGAACATTTGAATTTTTATATTACATTCTAGCAAAAAGTAGCTTAGGTATTCCATAAGCAATTACCATGTTAGCCAACTCATGTAACCATTTGCAATCTACCAACAATGCCGCCATGTGAGAATTTGACATTTGACAATGATAATCTAAATAGAAGATTAGATATTAATATTGTTTGCTAATGTTATTGTATGGCTGTTTATTTACAGATATATAAGTATAGATGTGTCAGATTTCAAGGAATTGAAGTGTGCTATCTGCCTGGGTAAGTAATTTAGCTGATCAATATATATATATATATATATATATATATATATATATATATATATTCTTTGTAAAATTCACTGTTGTACTATGGTATACTTACTATAACTATGAATATGACAGTTTTGATGAAAGTTTTGTTTAGCGAAAACCATTCGTTCTAATGTTTAATTAATAGGTAGGATAATTATTAATGTTAGCAATAGAAAGATAATGAACTAAAAAATCTGCATTCGTAATTAAGCTCTCTTTATTATGTCTCGTTAACATTTCATAAGATTTTAGTAAAGATTTTGTGTTATTAGGAATAGTTATTTCCTAATCCGAATGTGCATTGCCTAGGGTTATTATAATGCACTTATTCTCTACCACCTGACTGGGTTGGGGAAATGAAATTCTCATATATATAATTTTAGAAAAAACAAATCAATTCCATTACTAAAATATGGTATAAATAATACACCTATTTAATCGCACTACCTTTATTACATAACAATTCTTATTACATTTTTTGTATTTATTTATAATTATTGTTGTTTTCTTTCTGTTTTGAATAATTGATATATTTTTTCCTTAATTATTATACGTTAATTATTGTACGTTGGTTATGTACATTCTATATATTGTACGGTTATTCTTTTAAGATCAATAAAATACATTTGTTACAATTCTTACATGGTATTAGCCTAATTTCGATCATTCCTTACCCTTTCTTCTTTTCTTCCTTATGGCTAATACTGATGGTGTTTTTTCCTTTAACACCATGATCCACATGTTAAACATACGCCTCACCTCAACCAATTTCAAATTTCATTCTTTGGCGTCGTCACCTCCTTCCTCTTCTCGAAGGACAGGCTCTTTATGGTCATATTGATGGCTCAATCATAACTCCTCCTGCGAAATTGCCTGCTACTGATGGATCTTTGACGGTTCCTAATCCAGCCTTTATCACATGGAAACAACAAGATCAAAGGCTTGTAAGTCTTCTTCAGGCCTCCCTTGCTGAAGACTCTAGTTGAAATACTGCACTGTGACACCGCACAACAGATCTGGACTACTCTTGAATTTCTCTACGGTGGTGACTCCAAGCAAAGAGAAATTGAGATCAGAGATCAACTCTTGCACCTTACAAAAGGCTCATCCACTGTTAGGGAGTTCTTCATAACATTTCGAGGCTTATGTGATCAACTTAGCCTTATGGGTAGACCAGTGGATGATTTAGATAAATTACACTGGTTTTTACGGGGTTTAGGTCCCACTTTCACTAGCTTTGGTGCATCTCAATTAGCCATACGAATTCTTGCACTCTATCAAATTCAAACCAGTCTGATTGATATCTCGATACTAGAGCTTCAGCACACATGATAACAAACTCATCTGATTTAGACTCAATTGAGCCTTATTCTGGTAATCACACTGTTACTGTTGGAAATGGTAACGCTCTCCCCATTTCCCATATTGGATCTCATAGTTTGACAAATGATTTAAACCTTCTTGATATTCTTGTTGTGCCTGACCTCCAAAAGAATCTCATTTCAATTAGCAAACTTACACGTGACTTTCCTGTGGATGTTATATTTACTGACACATCTTTTCTGCTTCAGCAAAGGGGTACAAAGGAAATTCTAGCAAAAGGGAGGCGTGAGCACAACTTATATGTATTGGAGCATGGTCAAAATGCCTTTGTTTCTGTTTTAAATTCCAATAAGCTATGAGGATCATTTGAATTGTGGCATTATCGTTTGGGTCATGTTCACTTTGATATTATTTCCCATTTAAGAAAAATAGGTCTTTTGTCTTTATCTTCTATTTTACCAACTCCTTCCATTTGTGGCTCTTGTGAATTAGTTAAAAGCAAAAGACTACCTTATTCCCTAAATGAGAAACGTGCATCGCATGTGCTGGATTTAATTCATTGTGATTTATGGGGACTTGCTCCCATTTGTTCAAAATTTTGTTTTCAATATTATGTGATTTTCATTGATGACTATTCCAGATTCACTTGGTTATATCCAATGCGTCTGAAATCTGATTTTTATGATGTATTTGTCCAGTTCAAGAAATTTGTTGAAAATCAGTTTCATACAACTATAAAAACTTTCCATAGTGATGGTGGCACCAAATTCAACAATAACAAAGTCAAAACCTTGCTAAATGAAACTGACATTCTTCATCTTATGTCTTGCCCTCATACACCAGCCCAAAATGGTAGAGCTGAACGCAAACATCGTCACATCACCGAAACGGGCCTTGCAATGCTTTTTCATTCACATCTTCCTGCTCATTATTGGCTACATGCTTTTTGTTGTGTTATTTATGTCATAAATCGGTTACCGACCACTCTTCTAAATGGTGTTTCTCCATTTGAGACCTTATATAATACTGCTCCTAATTATGCACACTTTCATCCTTTTGGCTGTCGGGTTTATCCTTGTCTCTGTGACTATGCCACTAACAAATTGTCTCCTCGCAGTGCACCTTGTATTTTTCTTGGATACAGCAGCAACCATAAAGGATTTCAATGTTTGGATCCTTCAACCTCCCGGTTATACGTAACAAGATATGCCAAGTTTGATGAACTTTATTTTCCGTGTTCAAAAACAAGAACTATATCTCCACTTTCCGGATTGGGTTTTTCTTCATTTGCTGAACTAGCCTCAACACCTGAAATTCCTGCTCCAGCTCCTGCACCAACTTCTTCTTTGCCACTATCCAAGGAAACTGTGCACTCACCAACCATACCTTATGCTGTATATCCTGCTGAAGATACTCCTTCAACTGTTGTTTCCATGCCTGATACTCAACCACAAATACACGATAGTGTCCAGTCTACTCATCCTATGGTCACATGCGCCAAATCAAGTATTTTTAGGCCTCGTCATTTTGCTGACATTACCACCTACCAACCATCTTCTCTTCTTTATGCTCTGCTCACCACTTCTACACCCAAAGGGTTCAAATCCGCTGTCAAACATCCTGGTTGGTTGGATGCTATGCATAAAAAGCTCCTGGCCCTACACTCCAACAATACTTGGGATCTTGTCCCACGCCCATCCAACACCAACATTGTAGGATCCAAATGGGTGTTTCGCACCAAATGGGTCAATTGCCAAATTAAAAGCACGGTTGGTTGCACAAGGCTTCACTCAAACACCTGGTCTTGACTATGATAACACCTTTAGTCCTGTTGTTAAAGCTACCATGGTTCGTGTCATTCTCACTCTAGCAGTAATGAATAATTGGCCTCTTCATCAATTGGATGTCAACAATGCATTCTTGAATGGGCACCTGACACATCCTGTCTATATGGAACAACCTCCTGGGTTCGTTGATCCTCGATACCCAAATCATGTTTGTCGACTTCGGAAAGCTCTTTATGGCCTCAAACAGGCCCCTCTTGCATGGTTTCAACGATTCAGCTCGTTTTTGCTCAGTCTTGGGTTCCTCGGAAGCAAGGCAGATCCATCTTTATTTGTCTACCACAACACTACTGCCACTCTATATATACTTGTTTATGTTGATGACATAATTTTGACAGGGAATAATAATTCTTTACTTCAAAAACTTTTGGCAAGGTTCAAAACTGAGTTTGCTATCAAGGATTTAGGTCATCTAAATTACTTTCTTGGTCTCAAGGTCCACTACATTACCAATGGTGTCTTTCTTAGCCAGACCAAATATGCTCAAGACATTTTATCTAGAGCCGAGATGTTGGATGCAAAACCGACAGCCACACCTCTCCAACCTCATATTCAACTGACAACCACAGGAGATCCATTCTCTGATCCCACTCAATATCGCTTTCTCGTTGGTGCACTCCAGTATCTCACTATAACTCGTCCTGACTTGTCCTACGCCGTAAATTTAGTTAGTCAGTTTCTTCAAGCTCCAACAAATGATCACTTTCAAGCAGTTAAACGCATCCTTCGATATGTCAAGGGCACCATGTCCTATGGCCTATCCTTCACCCGTGGAGCTTCCCTTAATGTTCTTGGATACTCGGATGCTGATTGGGCTCGATGTATTGAGACTAGGCGATCTACCTATGGTTATTCCATCTTCTTAGGCGAAAATCTCGTCTCATGGAGTGCTAAGAAACAACCAACTGTAGCTCGATCAAGTTGTGAATCAGAATATAGAGCCATGGCTAATGCAACAGCTGAACTAATATGGATTACTCATCTTCTACATGATCTGCATATTTCCTATCAAGCGCCAACTCTTCTTTGTGACAACAAGAGTGCTATATTCCTCTCCCAAAATTCGGTGGCTCACAAACGCGCTAAACATATTGATATTGATTATCACTTTGTTTGAGAGCTTGTTCTATCTAACAAACTCATCACTTAATTCATTCGTTCTGATCTCTAGCTTGCAGACATATTCACTAAAAGTCTGCCTCGACCATTGTTCCAGTTCTTCAGAGCCAAGCTTCACGTTGGACCAAATCTCACGCTTTGCTTGAGGGGATGATAGGAAATAATATATTTGATTATAGTTTACCTTATTTAGTTTCTACATAATTGATTCTGTCTTGAATGATTGATATATTCTTTCCTTAATTATTGTATGTTAATTATTGTACGTTGGTTATGTACATTCTATATATTGTACGCTGGTTACTCTTTCAAGATCAATAAAACACATTTGTTACAATTCTTACACTTTCTTTTATATATATGATTCTATAAACTCCAAAGGTTAACATTTATAATTCAAAAAAGAAGTAAAATTCAATAATAGATATAACTATTTATCCTAATTTTGAACATGTGAATTGTTAAATGCATTCTCTCCTTTGGCTTCTTTCTGGTGGGACGCTAAACTTATTCAATAAATCTGCCCCTCTAGTTACATATTGAAACAATGTGTTTACATAATTCAAGCTTCTTCTATTAAGTGACTACTTTGCTAAGCATGTTTAAGCATTCTTATTAGTGGATCTTCACCAAACTCAATATCTATTGGTCTATCATGTTGCATATTCAAATGTATTTTGTGTGAAGATGGTATACTGAATTCTTACTAAGTCTTTGAGTACCCATTTCCTTTTATTCCAAAATCTTTGAGAAAGCACATCAATTATAATAAATATTTTTTTGACTTTGGCTACTACTATATATGTAATTTATTTATGTTGTGGATAAAGCAAAACACTATTGCAACCTTGATTAATATTTCATCCATTTCCTCTTTAGAAGAGGACATGACTTCTTGCTAAACTTGAAGTTAACCAACAATTGGTTTGTTAGCTTGACATTCTCTATATTGAACCTATTAATCACTCATTTAACATGCCTCTTTTACGACAACCACAACTTTAATACTCTCCTAACTTTTTAAATATATATTAAGTTAGTCATAACTCTTTCATGTCAAAACACTTGACATTTCTCCTTTTAATGTTTTATCTTTAGAAAAGTGATATTTGACACATATAATTTTTTTTTACATTTTTTTGACATTATTCTTTCTTATTTTTTACTTTTTTTAAAAAAAACTATAAAAATTAACTCTTCTATAATCATTTTATCATTGTTAGGTGTGTCAAATGAATGTAAATGTGTGTCATTCTACCATTAGTTTTATTTTTAATACATCTTTTCCAACTATCAATATGTCATCCACATATATAACAATAGTGTAACAAATTTTCCTTCTAGGATTTTTCTTTGAAATAGTTACATTGGTTTGCAAATGTTCTTTTATATAGCTTTGAGTCATCACGAAAATGTGAAATTTCTTATATCAATATGCCTAGGCATATAAATTTTTCTTCAATTATAATCTTAAAACCTTCATGTTATGTCATTTATATTTGTTCTCATAGGTATAATTACTAACTACCAATGAAACTTATAATGAATGAAAAACAATTAGTTTTATAATCAATAAAAAAAATAAAATAAATATATATATATATATATATATATTCACTCAGCAAATATTATAAGTCAAATGTAATAATGCATATATATAAATATATAGCACATAGTTACACTTATATGGTCCAATGAATGACCAAAACTTTTAACATATATGTACGGAAATGTATAATGGGACATTAGTAGTATTGAATCCAAATACTCTAAAGTCCTATCGTAACTACATGTGTTTCCTCCTCAACTTGGATAATATGGTCCAAAGTTTTAATATGGGATCATCCTCTACTTTTGTCATATTATCATCATCAATAGGATTTCTTAAAACCTACTTATAATGAGGAGCAAAATCCTAAGAAAAGGAAAAATGTTAGTTCACCACCGACACAAATTATAACAATAAAAATTTTAAAAATGTAATACATGTGCCCATGCCGAGACTAGCATGACCAAATGCTTAGGTCAAGCCAAAAATGTGTCTAAACTCTCCCTTTCCAATTGAACATTTATATTGGACGGTGACACTTGAGCAACAACATCTTGTTGACCTTAATCAACCACTACCCACGTCCAATTTGACTATGGAAACATCATGGATGGTTAACCCACCTTCTATTTCTCGTCTAATTGTAATTAAAAGCTAAAGATTATTTTTAACATATACACTAGTGCAACAAAGAGATGTGACAACGATTATTTTGGGTCTGTGATAGCGGTTGTAAAATTGAGATATATTCAAGAGAGGTAAAAAGTAGGAGACTTTTTGTCTCGGCTCAAGAACTGAAACAGAAAGGTTACTATTTTGCGTCAATTCAAAAAACCCGAAGCAATAAACCAAAAAAAAAATTGGATCTATTACCTCAATTCTGGTTGCAACCGAAGTCGTAGACCCTTAAAATTAATTAATTAAAGGGACTATAGCCTCAGTTGGATCCAAAACCGAGACAATAGACTTGTTTTTGTCTCGACTTTTACCAGAACTGTTGTCTAAAATGTATATAAACATTCCATAATATATATACCAAATAACAAAAACCCAGAAACATAGAAAAACAGACATGCACAGAAAACAGACCTCTACACAAGAACAACTATTTAATGTGATTTTTGGTTTTCATAGCTATGGTCATTATCTTTGAACGAAATGTTTTTTAAGCACTCTATTAAACTCATATTTGAGGAGAAAAATCCCAAGAGCCCTTAATTCGGATCAATTTGAAGTTTAAAAAAATATTTTCATTGCAAATCTTAAAATGACCATAACTTTCACTCCGGTTAACCGTTTTCCTATTATTAAATATGCATTTAGGATAAAAAACAATTTATGATACCGTGGTAGCTCGCGTAGCCAACTATTCCTTCCAGATCTCCCAGAAAACGCTGTTTTCTCCCAAAAAAATGTTGTTTTATGTTTTTCGGAAATTTATTTTATTTTTTTGAAAACTTTGCAAAAATATTTAAAATAGTTAAACTTTGAGTTTTGAGGTGAAATTTTTTGTGAGTGGTTTTCATGATTATTTGGACCTTCATACAAAATTTCAAGCCATTTGGAGTTCATTTGAGCATACTCTCAGTTTTACCTATACATATGAATAACTAACAAACACCCAAACGAAAACATCAAAAACCTACAATGAAATTAACTTTGAAGGTGGTTTGGTACTATTGAAACGAAATGAAAAAAATATTCAAAGAGCACTTGTGTGGTCAAAACGAAAGAAAATGGTAAAGAAAGCAACTAATCAACAAAAAATGAAAGAAATGGAAGATGATGGTCTGGAAGACGTGGAAAGAGCAACAACAGTAGATAAGGCTTTGTTTCAAATGTGCAAGAGACTCTTTGTTCGTGAAATTTATCATAGAAACATGTTATTACCTAGGTTACTTTATTAACCGAGACAACAGAGGCTATATGACCCCGGTTCTATTAGGAACCATTGCTTAAAACCCTTAAAAAAATAAAAATAAAAAAATTTTCAGTTATTTTATGTCTCGGTTCGCGGTAGAAGTGAGGCATAAGTACTCTATGACCTCGATTCTCTAAACAACTGAGGTCATAAACCCCTTTATGTTTTGGTTCTTTGTGAACAGAGACATATATCTTTTCGATAATTACAAAAATGTCACCATGCCGATTCATGCTTCGGTTGCAATAAAACTGATGCCAAATGCATGAATTAAAATTCTTATTTTTTACTAGTGATAAATCACATTGGTTTAGTACATCAATGTGAGTGTGACCTGTAAGGGGATCTACAATGGCACATGACCATTTAGTGCTCACTTGAGCAACCTTAAGGATTATATAAATTGTTCCTTGAGTCTAACGATGAGAACAAGCAAGTAACCATAACTTCTCATCAAACTCTTGAATGCAAGAGTCAACATTTCTAAGTAGTGGTAGGTCAGAATAATCTCAGAGTGCCCATGAACCATTAGTACCACACATGCTTTCTAGGTGTTAGGTCATCTTATGATCGTTGTCAAAATATCATTTTGACCATGGGGAACAATTGAGCACTATGTGACCTCCATAACTAAGGAATCCTATAACATATGATCAACAATTAAGCCTAAACTTGACTACCCATGAACTTTAGGGAAATAATAATGGTAGTATGTATGTTTGTACTTATGACTTTTTTTCAACTATGATATGTATAGACTATGAAGTCATTTTGGCCATTTGATTTGGCAAGCAACCTTCCACATCTTAAAGTAGGAAAATGAAGATACAAGGTCAACATACTCTAGCCTAGTTGTCTTTGTTGAAGCCTGAATGAGGTATTACTCAAATAACACATACCCCCTCGTGACAATAGGTGAGATGTATCATTCAGTTTCCGCAGTTCCTGAGTGACTAGTGTATTTTCTTGCAACAAAAATAAGAAAGACAACAAAAAAACTATAAATAGAAATATGTAATTATAATTGTGAAAAACTAACCGGCCAATAATTATCCAACCGAATAACACGAAACTACATCTAATTGATTTGATACTTGAGGCAAATATTGTCATCTTTATGCTTTACAAACACAGTCCCCATGTCAAGAAAGTTTTGAAGTCCCTCCATCTAATGAAAGATATGACCTTTTTCCTAACCATCTCCATGTTGAAAATGTCAAAATTGTGTTGTACAAAGAAACATATAAAACATTAATCAATTTAGTATAAATGTAGGTTAATAATGAAATTAATTGCTTAACATGATGTTCACATACTTGAATATCATGTCACATAATATAATGTTCTTCTTTGTCTCTTCAATCACATTCATGATAGGAATGACAATAAAGACATGTTTTGGAGCTAAGTCCCAAGTAGCTACTATACTTAATATTATTTGAGCCTGATCACTTAATCGAACAAGTATCTATATCAACCTTGTGCACTACACACCAAGCTAGATAAGACTTCCATGTGCTCATCTTACACAACATAATAAGGGCAATAAACTACTCAATATACATCAATAACACCTCATTATCATTAATGAGATCTATAAATTCCTCTTCTGCTTCAAGCTAGGCCAACCAAGCTTGTTCCGATCTTGCTTTTGTTTTCCATAAACACACACGGCCACTTAGCGTGAGAAAATAAAATTTAGCGAACTATATTGAAGAAATCCAAAGTAAATTTGGAAATACAGTTAAGTTTGATGTTTGAGCGAGCTAATGTTAAATAAATAAAGTTGGTAAAATGAATTATAACGATCAAGTTTAGGTAACCATGAAGTTTTAATATTTATAAATTTATTGATATATTTTAAATTTTAATAGTTTTTTTATTAACTTTAATAATAAACTATATAAAATTATAGTTTATTATAAAAATAATTATTAAAGCGCAAATGTATTTTTCTTAATATTTGATATGTTAATTTCACTTATTCAAAATTAAAATAGAATTTTTAAAAATAAATTAACTCAACATAAATTTGTAAACAGAATAATCCGTACAAATTAATCTACAATCCATATTCGACTAATCCAATAAATTAAATAATATAATATAAAAATTAAAATATTAAATTCAAAATATATTGTATTTATGCTAATGTTAGAACATAGTTCAACTCAACTTAACACATCCTTGGATTAAGTGTCACATGCACCCGGGATAACCCTGTATTTTGTCGAAAGCATTCATTAATCTGGATAGTTTTAATTCTCCTAAAGCTAATCTATATGGCAAAAAGAACCAACAAATGATCCATCAGAGCGTCTAGATAGATTTTGTTAGTGTATGCATGGTTGAATTTTTTATGACAAAGACGATTCAAATGTATCATCTTAAGCATTTTTCATTTGCCTTCCTAATTATAAAGTCATATAGTAAAAGATAATTTATTTCATTATATGTGTAGGAATCATCCGAAATACGAGAACGGTGACGGAATGCCTTCATCGATTCTGCAAAGAATGCATCGAAAAATCCATGCGCCTTGGGTTGGTCCCTATACTGCAACCTATTCTATTTATCTCATAGATTTAATTGGGGTGGTAAACATATTGGCACCGTGTTGCAGCTGTTCTAACAAATTCGAACTGGTTTTACTACAGTATCAATGAATGCCCTATTTGTCGTGTGCATGTTCCTAGTCGACGGTCACTGAGAGAAGATCCAAATTTTGATAAACTAATTGCTGCTCTTGTGCCAGATATTGATAAATACGAGGAAGAGGTAAGGTGGAGATGTTGAATCTTGGATTGATAAAACTATTTCTGTACATAACAAACTTTATGAACTTTGTTTTCTCTTCAGGAGGAATTGGCTTTTCTTGAGGGTCGGAGTAGTCATGATAAAGAGGTTCGACTCTTCTCACACATTTTCTAAGTCGAATGTTTATTAAAAATAATTCAATTGATTCTTTGATGCTTTACAGAATGTTATGTCATGGTTGTCGTTGATAATTGTTTAGAGTTAATATTTTTTTTCTGGAAGATTCGCTTTGGGTTGTAATATTAATAATTAAAATGTTTATATTTTGTAAGAAGATGGAAGTTGTGAGTGTCGAGAATGCTCCATGTGAAAGAGAAGCATCGCCTAGAAAAAAGAAGGCAAGGGCAATAGCTGTAGCTTTTGAGCGGATGAGGGATGGCAGAAAGCTGAGAAATGCAGGTGAAGTTCAGGTATCCAATGAAAATGAGGTTTTGAATGATAATAACGCAGGAAAGGAATTGTGTTCTGGTGTGCCAAGAAAAGATGGAGAACGACAAACACAAATTCCACAGAAATCTGCTACAATCCACGTCGATAGAGAAATAAGTTCATCTGCAAATTTTCACCAGAGCAACATCCTACTCAATCACCAGGTACTTTACTTATATGTTACGCTCTTACTAGAGTAGTCGGACATTCATAATATTACACCCAACATAGCTTCATAACTTACAAACTCTTTGTCACTAACTTTATTATGTAATTTTTTATGAACAAATTTCACAATATACGCATGTATCTCATCATTCTTCCCTCCCCCGTTTAATGTCTAGTTTTGTAAGATGACACAAATAGCTATGGAGAGGTATAACTATGCACATTGAGCATTAGAATTAGAACAAGATTAGGTTCGGAATGTCTACACATGATTATGTAAATATTGTAAAAAGATTGGAATAGTCCACTTATTTCATTTTTTTAATATAGTTTTTCTTGGTTATGAAAAAAAAAATGTATATTTATAATGTGTGGGTTCAATCATATATAACCACTATATATGCTATAATATTACAAGCAAAAAATCTTCAGGTCACAATGTTATTGAACAATAAATTAAATGAATGATGTTTATACTATTGTTTCTTTGTATGGTTGGACTTGAAACACATTCATGAAATACTTCTTTTAATTTACAGGAAAAGAAAAAACAAGAAATAAGTCAAAATGCCAGCATTTCAGAAATATTAACCAATGATTGTGTTCATATTGAGGTGGAGAAAGATCATGTTGGAGGTTTGGGATTTGGAAGTGTTCATAATGTTACGTTTCAATCCACTACAAAATTAAGTGACAGTTTCTCAAATTTTGATTCAGCTGCCAACCCTCAACTGAAGGAAGAAGTCATTAGTTTAAAGGAGAAGCTAGCTACAGTTGAAGAAAATTTCAAAACACTAAAACGTGTTATGCTTAGGTACATAGAAATGAAAGAAGGTCATATTCCTTCAGAATTGATTACTATATTTGGTGATACTACTATTGTAGCTGTAAGTATCGTTATCTATTTTAAATTATACTATACTGTTTAATAAAATATATATATTTACCAATGAGGCTGACATGATGTTGTTTTTGTCATAGGATAAAGGAAGTGGATAAGATGTTCCAACAGACAAAGAAGATCTTAGTTGAACCAGTCATTTTCATATATGGAGTATGTCATTTATGTTCTTTGTTGAAGGATATGTCATATTTTATTTTCTAGTTTTGGTTGATTTATGAAACGTTTTTAATGATATAGATTGCCAACTTCTTTAGAATTATACTGACATAATGTGGTTTATTTGATGCAACTCATAGAAGTGGGCAGTGTCCTTTATGTATGAAACGCGATTCATTTACTGCATTTACTTCTCTTGATGGCGTGAGAAGAGGTTTATCTGATTTCACTTTTAGCTACTTTTGTTTTTTGCCCATAAGATTTTTTTTTGAAAAAAAAGTATTGTTTTTACTGAATTTGAGTTTTGTTTAAAAATAAAAAATATAGAATAAATAATCAATTACGTATAGCAAAATATTGATATATTTTATTCTTAGTGCAAAAAAAAAAATTAATTCTTATGCATAGAATTTAATTTTATTAGTTTTGTATGAATTTCTTTAATTGAACACAAATTTGATTTTTAATAATTTTCACATGTTTATATTAAAGAGAAAAAAAAATTAACTTTATTAATTGTATAGTAGAAAACATAAATAGTGTCGCCAACATATAACCTAGCTATGTCGGTAGCAAACCTAGACGATGTTGTTAACATAAAAATTATATAATGTTGTCCATACAAAACCTTGATGATGTTGTCAACATAGACTATCTATATCTTTAACATAGACTAAATGTTGTCTTCAACATAGATCAAATTGGAGCATCTACATAAGCTTGATTAGCACACTAGAATGAGATAATAGTTATTTAATAAATAATTAAGAGATATAAATATTAGAATATCTTAGACACATAGACTAGGTCTAACCTACTTAGCCTTGACCTACTTAAGCAAGGGTCATTAAAATAGTATAAAAAGGACACCATTTATGAGGTATAGGATCTATGACCTTATTGCAAAACCATTGACAAATGAGATTTTTCTTCAATTATTGATACAATTGATGTCATATTTAATTTAAAATAATTATTTAATTTTAAGGGTCTTTGACCTCAGTTGTAATTAGAATCAAGACTATAAATCCTTTTTGTCTTGGTTTTTGTCATAATCAATATTTCAAGTTTATGTTTTTTAAAATACCTTTCTTGTATCGGTTTCATCTTATACATACAACTTGTATATCAAAACCAATAACTACAACACAGAAACACAGACCAAAATATTATTTCCAAACATAAACAAAATTATAAACTAAAATCAATGCAATTGTACAAATTATGAACAGTTCCATACTATTGTACATTTCTATTATATATTATGTGTAGACTTTCCTTATGTAATGAATGAACTTGTCAAGAATTAAAAGAGGAGTCTTGAATTTCTATATAAAACAAAATGATTTCAATTAATATATATGATTTTCACACAATAGAGAAAAAAAATTGATTTTCTAACCACTTGTAATATGAGTACGGATAATGATCCCTATCCGATACATTATATAGTAACCACACTTATATAAGTTGATTTGTCTATTACACTACAAATATATCTAAATAATTATAAATAATTAAGGAACATCGTTAGAATAAAACAATTATAAAAAACTATAAACCAAAATACCAAACTTGAGAGCCAACATAAAATATTTTTAGGCTTAGCAATTGATTTTTCTGACAACATAATGTGTACTACAATTGAACTATATAAAAAAAATGTTTTAAGATATATTTATGTAACAAAGAAAACTCTTATTACATGAAGATTCTTACTAATTTCTTTGGAGATGTTTGAGGGGGGACGTAGGATACTTAAAAACTAGTAATGAATTATTATCAATTTAATTGACACTATATAAAGTGAGTCTTTAAAACTCAATGCTAATAAATTAGTATTCACAGTCTTGAAATCCGTTACTGTATATATGCGGTACAAATCCAACAATACATGTATTCTTATTTTTAGTGTCATATTATATATTATAAAATCAGTTTTTTTGTCACAAAATGTTAGTGAGACTATGTTTTCTGATGACTTCATATTTTATCATAAAATTTTGCGGTGATTTGTTTTAAACGTTATATATGTATTTATTGTCTATGTGAAACGAAGCATATGATACATGCTACACTTACCAATACTTTTTTTATTACAAAATATATTTATAAATATTGATCAAATAGCAAAAAAAATATATGTATAAATAGTGACAATCATTTTTACACACTTATATAAATAAGTTAAAATATATCATAATTCTTAATAAAATATAGATGTACAAAGTAATATTCATCTTCCAAATACTAACAATAACATTTAAGTACCCAAATTAAAAATAACAAAGTCGACGCAACCATAAGAAATATTTACAATATTGTTTTATGTATAATTTATCAATAGAATAAAATAAGGATAATTAAGTTTTAAGACTTTTTTTATTATGTGAGTGGAATTGTTTAAGACGTGTTTTAAAAATATGCATATTTGCTTGACAAAAATCCAATTTAACTCACGGTTTATCGATGTTTTTATGCTTCGAAGTTTCTTCCCATTGATGTTGTTAATCTAAGATCAACAATTACTTGACCTGTTGTCTAGTGAATATAATATAATTTTCATTCTTATACAAGAAAATATAACCGATCAGATGGCTTTATAAAAATTGGGTATTATGAGAGATATAATCAACAAATACGGATATTTAGAAATTATAAATTTATTTAAATAATGCAAATACAATACAAAAAGAATAAAAGAAAGTTGTAAAGTAATGAGTCAAAAACAATATTTTTTTGTTGTAATAAATATTTATTAAATATATATGATAATATTATTGTTGACTTATTACTGTAATAAATTTATACATATATACTACTATTAAAGTAATGCAATTTATTGTGAGATTGAGGTTGTTTTAATAAAAATGTTTAATAGTTTTTAATAATGTGTATAAAGATATCAAACTCTAATTATTTCTGGGTCTGTGTACGTTTCTTTATATATGTATTAAATGTTGCAATAAATTGAATATTTTATATCATAAAAAGGGAAAAAACTTATCAATAATTAATCATAGTCGGCATTACTTAATGATATTTGAATAGAGAAAATAGTGTATCCTCATGTAAAGAATTTTTTCACATCCCACCACTGATAATATATATTTGAAAGTGTGAACATTTTATATCATGAAAAAGGAAAAAACATTTTCAACAATTAATCATAGTCGGCATTAATTAATGATGTTTGAATAATGATATTTCGTATATAAAACTTAATATTAATAAATATGGGTGGAATAATTTAAAAGATAAGATTTATATTTATTTACATACTTTAAATTAATTAATCGATGAGACTTTCAGTAACGTTTTATAATAGGCTTCACGAACATTTCTATCCAACTCATTGTTTATATATTTTCAACCTTCTGTCCATTTATCCGTGAACGCGTTGTTGAACTCTTCACTTTGCCAGCTTCATTACACAGGTTCGTCTACATAGCGCTTCTAGTTTCAAAGAGTTTTAAGCTTTCGTTTTGTTCACATAGGATTTGGTTTCAGTGAAAACAGAATGTCAGCACAGAAACGCCCACAAGAGCAACCCCAAGATGAAGCTGGTACGTCCCCCTTTCCGTCTGAATCTTCTCAAGTTTAATCTTAATTTCATTTATTCATGTGTTTCGTTTGTAATCCTTTTTTTTTTTTCCATTTATTTCTTCTTTGTTTTCTTCAGAATCAGAGCAAAACGGTTCCTTGAGAAACCTGGACAAAGACAAGGAGTAGGCTATGCTGTTTACTTTGTTAATCACTGTTTTTGTTTTATGATCGACCTTTCTGGTGGTTATTTTTATGGAGATTTTGCTGTTCAGTCTATATGCGTGATTCTTTGTGTCTGTGGTGTAATTTTGCGTTGTGTTTCCGAGTGTTATGTATTTTGCATGCATTCCCTTGCGCTTTTCTCTTTATTCAGTTGTTTACTGTGTAATCTTTTGATTTTTCATGATAATCGATCTGGCTGTTTGAATTTCCGTGTCGATTTTGGTTCTGCCTCGGCGTCATTCATATTACATAAACTTTAATATGGATTCTAATTGTTTTTGGTAAATCTATTTTTAAGATCAGTATATCTAGTGATATTT
This sequence comes from Vigna reflexopilosa, assembly GCA_027742785.1. Taxonomy (NCBI): domain Eukaryota; kingdom Viridiplantae; phylum Streptophyta; class Magnoliopsida; order Fabales; family Fabaceae; genus Vigna; species Vigna reflexopilosa. Next base: position 9,981,869 of record CM050911.1, on the reverse strand, counting down.
TTCATTGGGTTGCTGCTTTCTTAAGCTAAGAAATGCACAACTTTATAGTAATATAATGTTCTTTAAAACTCAAATATAGCTGGGTGAAAATTGATCACCTTAATGGAAACTGCTTACAATACTTCTTTTCCCTCACATGATTTGTGTCAAAAGTTAGGTATTTTTCTTTTCAGCAATACTTCCATAGGATATCAATAAAATTAGTGTCGACCATCTGTTCTAGTGGCTGTGAATTTCTTCTCACAATACATTGACCTAGAACAAGGAGTGGAGAATTTTGCAGTTTCGACAATCATCTCACAAAAATATTAAATATTAATGTTTGCTAATGTTTATTTACAGGTACATGGTTATGGATTTGTCAATTTTGCAGTGTGGTATCTGCCGAGGTATGTCATTTATTACTGATGCCTGGTTCCTTAATTATTATCTGCTCAAAACTTGCATAAGCTTGCAAAAACTAACTCTAACTAGCATGAATTTGATAGCTTTGCTAAAAGTTTTGTTTTACGAAGATAAGACAACAAATCGTTTATAATTAATGCCTTTTTGTAATTAAGGTTCTACCAAAGGAAGCAAAATCAATTTAACAATTTCTGCTTTCATTAGGTCCTTTTATTATATCTTGTATCCTCCAGCACCCCGTTATGCTTTGTGATTATAAAGTGTCCTTGTTTTGAACAATAAAACTGACATTATTGTGACATTGTTTTGAGCACTTCTATCATTTGAAAATTTTAGTAACAAAATGCCTTGCATTATGCAAAAAAAGTTTGTGAAAGTATTATTTCTGGTTCCTTTATTGTTCCAAATTCCCGAAATTATCTGCGCTTGCACCCCTTTCATCTTTTTATTTTATTTTCCATCGCACCCTTTCTTTAAAAACTCCCAAATTTTATTGATCAGTGTTTACAGCATCATTATTTTTGTCAGCATAATGGATGACAATGGAAAAAGCAAGGTTGCTCTCTCTCTATATATATATATTTTTTCTGTAGTTCCTTTTGTAAATTTTGATTTGAGTAGCCTCTATATTGTAACCTTTGTACGCATTTTCAACGACATCCTATAGATTGAAGACATTAAGATAAAGTTTCATTCGAATATCCCATAAGTTATAATATTTACTGCTAAACAGTGAAAGTGCAATCGAAATAGATGAACTTTCAGGATTCATTGTAGTGATATTAGATATGTGCTTGTGCTTAAAAATTATATATGAACTCATTCATCACATATCCCATGGAGTGTTCAAAACTATTCTTCAATTCTTTTGAAGAGATAAAAAGGATCTTTGACTCTAAAAATTACTTCTCATAGTCCATACTAGTTACATGCATGCAATTGTCGACCTTCATTATTTCAAATTATTAAATTTTCCTACAGATTCCATTTTGGCAGAAATCTAAGGTAAGATGTAGATTCCAAAGACATACAATTTAATTTATAAAAACTTATATATATATATAAATATATATATATATATATATATATATATATATAATAATTTTTATTTAGCATATGTTAAATTTAGTTTAAAGAAAAATCTATATAATTTTTCTATTATTTTTCTGCCATAACTAAGTCAAAACTCGTTGAAACATGTTCATACATTGAAACTTTCAGAACATTTTTGTGGAAGAGATACATTAATGTTGTAAGTTTTAATTCTCGTACAGACAATCTATGTGGCAATGAATCAACATAAAGATCTCTTACAAATTTACCCGTTTTAAGCGTCTAAATAGATTTTATGTGGCGTCTGCAAGGGTGAACCTTTTATAACAATATACTGATATGTCAAATAATGCAGCATGTAAGCCATATTTGATTTGCTTTCCCAATTTACAAATTATATTGTAAAAGATACTTTATTTCGTTTTGTGTGTAGGATTCATTCAGAACACAATAACGCTGATGGAATGCTTTCATAAGTTTTGCAAAGAATGCATTGAGAAATCCATGCGCCTTGGGTTGGTTCACAAACTGCAATATATGTTATTGTCTTACAGATTTAGTTGGAATATCTTATTTTATTTTTACAAGTGCTAATGGATCCAAATTGGTTTTCTTGTAGAGTCAATAATTGTCCTGTTTGTCATGTTCATGTTGCTAGTCAATTGTCACTGAAAGAAGATCCACAATACGATGCTTTAGTTTCTGCTGTAGTGCCACAGGTTATGAAGTACAAGAAAAAGGTAATAAAATGGAAATGTTGTATAGGATTGAAAAATGTCTTTATGTGAATAAAAAAACTCATGAACATGGTTTTCTGACACAGGAGGAAATGGCTTTGCATCTGCATAGGAGGACTAATGATCAAGAGGTGCAACTTTGCTAAAAAAACCTTTGATATTTAGATGTTTATTAAAAATCGGTTATATTTATTTTTAGTTTTTGAATTTTGATGTAAAATCGAAATTTTTTTAAATAAATTATATTAAACTTTTTACATGTCAAATATTTTTTATGGTAGCATAAATTGTTTAACTCATTTGATACATATTTGGTTCAATATTAGTTAAAAAATACATTTAACAGGTAAAAAAAATTAATATAATTAATTTAAAAAATTATATATATTATTTTTAAAGTTTAAAAATCAAAATATATCAAAGTTAAACAAAACAAATTTTAATTTTAAATTAAAATCTAAAAATTAAAAATATATTTAACTCTTAAAAATAACATTGTTCTTGTTGTTTTATAAGGCCTTGAATATCAAACTATAGTAATGTTCTATTTTTTTTTTTTCACTAACTATCCACTCTTTAGGTTATAATTTGAATGTTTTACGTATGAACAATAACTTTTTAGTGTTATTCTTATTGAACTACAAGGTGATATTTTTTTTTTCTTATTTTACGTTAAGTATATCATTTATTATACCAACAGGCAAGTTTTCAACAGAGTTACACCTGTGTTAGTGGCGAGAAGGCTATGAGTAATCGTCTCTCCAAGCTTATTGATCTTCTACGTAAATCTGATGTGAAGGTTGACGAGGTATTTTTTTTTTTTTTTTCAAATAATAATTGTTTAAACATTACTAGTACTGGACTACAGACTCTACATGAACTTCTAGCTTTCAGGGTCAGTCTGGCTAGAAGTAATGAAGGCATCTTTGCTTTTACATGGAGTTGCTACTTCCATAGTTTCTTAGTTTTTTATTACAGTAAACTTTCTAGAAATTTGTATCACAACTTAACAATATTTTTCAGCAACGTTGTTAAGTTCTCTTTCTTTCTATGTTTATTCTTTGCTTGGGTTGCAATGATACAATAGGGTGACTAGGTCTTATGTTATTTCAGTTGGAGATTCACCTTGTGCTTATTTCTTTGGATGAGCAAAGGATACCGAGTTTGCAGGAACCACATCTTTTATGCAGGCCTAGTTGCTCAGTGAAGACACTGTGCAAGGTTATTATCTCTCCATGTAAGTCATTTTTGTGTGCTATATTTCATATTAATTCTGATTGGATTTCTATGTGCAGTATGTTGAACTCAAAGCTAAGCTGCAGGCAAATCAAGTTGAATTATTCTTGATAGAAGAATCAGAAGCAAACATTGTAATGGGTGACATAACAATTGATCCAGACAAGGACAAATTGCGTGTTCTGCGAGATGAAGAAACTTTGGCTCAACTGTACACTCCGAATGTCACCAACTGTGGTCATCTGGTAAACTCTAAATGTAGCCTACAAAAACCTTTTAATAAATATTATGTAAAGAATGTATGCAAATAAAATATAATAATATCATTTTATAAGTGGAACTGTGTAAGGCATAATTAGATCCTTTTAAAAGAAGGGATTTTGGTGCTTCTGATGTAAAGTATAAGGCATAATTAGATCCTTTATGTTTTCTCTCTTATAGTACTGTTGCTACCTTGTTAGCTTTACTTCTTTTATTATCTCATTTTTACTTCTTGAATTTGTTATTTGCAGCTCCTGGCTTATAAGATGAAGTAGCGGAATTCATATGCTTGGGTTTAGCAGATGATGAACAAACCCCTGAACTATTATGTGTATATGAATAATTAATCAGAACAGTGAAAAATGTCTGGTTGTTTTTTCCCTTTTAATAATTTTCTCTCATGTTGGAGAAAAGGGTCTCAACATTTTTGGTTAGTCAGAACCGTGGATATGTAGAGATCTTATAGTTTACCGACTTCCGGTGTTCTAAACTATTTCATAATTAATTTGGTCAAGAATATATGAATGAAGTTGTATTTGATAATCTTTTAGTGCTATCAACATTAGGTTTTATTTATATTTTCATGGATTTTACAATTTTGAACTGTCTAAAGATAGGGCGTATATTTAACCTTGGTATATTTTAAAACACAAATATCGGAATTTGATTTGTTCAATCTTCATCCCATAGTCACAAATCTCATGATTTTATGTATGCAATCTGGTTCAGTTGACATCCTAAGTTTGATTGACCTTTTGTTGTAAGTTTGATGTAACTTTTGTAGAACAGTCTATCCTCATGTTTTTGGTATGATTATAAGGGACACACACACACACACACACATATATATATATATATATATATATATATATATATATATATATATATATATATATTGTCTTGATAAATCAACCTTAACATTCAAGTTTAAATTTGATATGTTCTGTAGTCACTACTGTGTTGAGTATTTTAATAAATGTAAGATTTATTGCAACCAATCTGATTCCCAGTGATGATGTTGAGTTTCATAAAATTAGTTTCTTATCATGGTTAGTAATAATAAAGGAAAATGTTTCGCGTGCACGTCAATTTGTTGAATACCATTATTACAAAACTTCAGAAGTGTGATGTCTTGGAGTTCCAAACGAGAGTATCAATCATCTCTTGTTAAAACATAAGTTAGATACAAATAAAAAGTCTCATATGAAAACAAGAGAAAAACATAGATTTTTATATATATAAATAAAAGATACTTTGATTGATAAGAAGTTTTTGAGAGTGAGAGTTTGGCCTAGAATAGAAACTTATATGTGTTAACCCTCTCTACAAATGATGGTATCTTTGAACATCTGAACCGCATCTATGAAGCCTTTAATGGAGAGATCGAAGCTCGAAGTGAGGTGAATACTATAAGTTATATGGTCTCAACATATATAAGGATACACTTAACACTTTCAACATTATTGATATCAGGTCGTGTAAAAGTTAGATATTGTAGGACATCAATGATTTGTCTCTAGAGAGTAGGGTTTGGGAAGGCAATGCAGCTATCTCCTATGAGTTTTAAAAAGGAGATATTAGGGTTAATGAAAAACCAAGATGTAGTAAGGTTGAACTTAGTTATGATATTAGGGTTGTCAATTTATTAGATTATTTATTTGTTTAAGAGCTTTGTCAATTTTAGAGTGTAAGGATCAGTAGATTAATGTAGTAGTTATTAGATAATAACAGGAATAAATGGTAGAGTTTATGACTTTGTAGGTGAAAAGCCAATATATAAGTCTATAAATTGTAAGTATATGATTGACATATAGTGTACCAGAAGCATATTCAGAAATTATTATTGAGTGTCATTTTCTTAGCAAATTGGTATCAAGCTCGTGGTGGTTGATGCCATATAACGCCTTGTGAAGACGACAAACATGTGGAGTATTGGTGGAAAAATCTGAAGACTATTCCACATAAACAATCTCACATCTCTATTGAGAAAGACATTATTCATGTCGAGTTGGTGGATTCACTTAGCTGAAATTGTAATGGTTAAAATGATATGAATGGTGATAGGTTTCACCATAGAACTGAAGATGTCAAAGTAGTCAACACCCTCAACTTGGTTGTATCCACGAGCAACAAGTATGGACTTTTATCATTAAAAAGTTCCATCAAAGCTATACTTGTTTTTAAACACTCATCTACAACCAATTATATATTCTTCAGGAACAGGAGAAACAATAGTCCATGTGTGATTTTTACATAAAGCATCATATTCAAGTTGCATAGATTATTTCCATTCAGAAGTTTGAAAGATTTCTTTGACAATTTGAGTCATTCTCACTACTTTTAAAATACCATTTTTTGGGTTTTTACAATAACAATAATAATAATAAAAATTTTATTATTTTTATTATCATAATTAAAAGTGAATAACATATGCATGTAATGTGTTTTCATTAATGAAAATAAAATTAATTAATATTTCTTTATAATTATTAAAAATTTAATTATTAATTTATATAGTTAAACTTTAAAAAATAATTATAAAGTTTAAAAATAAAATAATAAAATAATTTATATTAATAAATAAAAGTTTTAAATAATTATATATATATATATATATATATATATATAACAAAAACAGTTACAAATTAAATAAAATAACGTAGTTTATATAATTAAGTAAAAGATAGTCAACATTTATCATGAAACGTGTTTGTGTTTTTATTTTTTTTATTTTTGTAAAAATATATTTTAATTACCAGATGCAGAAAGTTAAAGATAAATTCATTTAAATAATACTGATAGCATTGAAAGAAGAAAAAATTGTCAAACTAATATGCAGAAACAATACGTTATTGCAATTAAATTAAAATGTTGTAAAATAATTTTGTTTAGTAATCAATTTTATTTAATACTTTTACAATTTTATTAAATCTTGTAATAAATGTTTTTGGTAAATAATTAATTGGTTTATATAATGTATTAAATATTGTAACAAATTTAATATTTTATATGATAGCCAGCAAAGATTAATTAATATATTTGTGTATGTTACATTATTATCTTCAATAAATAATTTTTCATTCTCATCTGATCATATAATAAATTTATTGGTTTTTATAAAGTTATTTTAATACAAATTTCATTACAGAAGCTTACATTTCGTATCAACAGGAAATTGTCCCTGACATTTTACACGTGGCGTGCTGTGATTGTATTAACTTTAGGTAGAAGTCATGGTGTCACTATTTATGCAGCACTTTGGCACCTTGTGTCTCTCTCTATGGTTGAACGCGTTCTTGAATTCTCACTTCGCCAACTTACTCTTGTTTCGCTTCGTAGCACTGCTAGCTACGAAGCGTGTTAAACTTTCATTTCCTTCGTAGAATTTCATCGGAGACAAAACAATGTCAGGACTGAGCCTCCCCGACGAGCCTCCACCACCGGAGCAATCCCCAGAAGAAGTGCAATCTGAAAATGAAGTTGGTATGTGTCATGTTCCTCTGAATTAAGTCTGGATTTGCGTAACTGCTTCTTCCATTTTAATCCCAATTTCACTGTCTCACTGTATCATTTGTGATTTTTGTTTTTCATTTCTTGCTTCCTTGTTTTCTTCAGAATCAGATCGAAGAAATTCATCGAGCGACGAGGACATGTAGGTTAAGCTGATCCATTGTTCTGCATTTTTTCAGTCATTTACTTCACGAAAAGCTGTTTTCATTTTTTGATCGGTTTCGCTGCTTCTTAAATTTAATGTTCATTTCGATTCTGCTTGGGAATGGTTCGTTTTGTGTTTATGGTTTTCTGTGTTGTGTTTTTGTTGTTGTGTTCGCATATAATTATGAGTGATGCACACGTTGTGTCGTGTTTTTTTTTTTTTTTCTGGTAGTGGATGATTGATTCAATCAGGTGTTGAATCCTTCAACAAAGATGGTTACTTTTGTTGACTTGAGCATGAGTAGGATTTGTGCATGCTCCCGGAAAGTTTGTTGGTCATTTTCCTGTGTGTTTATGTGTAGTAGGGTAAGGATTTTTTAAAAAAGATATGAAAGGTTAATTAATGTGAAAAAACACATCAAGAATAATTGGGAATTAGACCAAAAATTATAGACAACAAAGATTAGCATAAAAAATTTAGAAAATTGGAAAATAGGAAAGTCATTTATGTTTTTGAGAGACTTATAATGTTTGATTCAATCCATCAGACAAAAGCTTGTCTGTTAACAATACCGTACGTAGTTCCTTCCATACGTAGCAAACAGCAGTTAGTTCAGGACTCCATTAGCTAGTCTCACATATAGTTTCATTACCTTTACTAGCAAGAGCATGTCCTTCATTTCTATCCCGCACTCATGCTTCAAGAGCTATTAGCTACAAGACAAGGTGTATTTTTCAAGGATGTCCAATAGTTCCTACGAAATCATCTTCGAGATTTCGGCCAGGGTAAGAAGATGCCAAACGTGAATGACTCCAGAAGCAGCAAGCAGAACACCTGGTAGATAAAGAAATGAAACACATCCAAGCCCGATAACACTCCAAATCAATACATGTAGCATTTTCCAAAGCAAAAATAATAGCTAAGATATCTCTGCAACAAAGCATAAAACCCTCCAAAAAAATTGTCTTGACTGTCCCGACCACAACAAGCATCACCAAGGTTGCCGAGAATAGCATATTTTATATGGAGTTCACCTAGGGTTAAAATGAGACCCAAAAAACAATGACAGAAGTTCAATACTAATTTATATAGTATGAGATCCTTACAATTTAGATACGAAAGCACTCAGAACTTTTAACTAGCTGAATCAAATCAATTACCAGATTGATATATAGATCACCACCTAACGTAAGAGTAATATTATACATATGCTAGATCAATGTGAATTATATATGAATAGATATTATCCTAAACCTGCAACAAAAATGTTGAAGAAGCCAATGATAATGAAAAGTAGTGACACTCGGATAAATGCTTCAGTTGTGACAAGATCAAACATTTTACTAAAAATTGTTGATTTGATGGAAAAGGAAAGACGACCATCCTCATAGAAAAAGTTGAAAAAGAAGTGACGTTGTTGGTGGTGATACATAGCTTGGGGGACCATGAACAAGCAATTGAATAACTTGGTAGGACAATCGAGTAGCATGAAGAACTCGACAAGAAAGTTGAGTAGCGTGGATAGGTCACCAAGAAAATCGAATAGGTTGGATAGGTCGACAAAGAATGTGGAAAGCTCAATTGAGGATGTAGATAGCTTGGTGGGAAGTTCGAGTAGCTCAGTGAAGCATGTGAACAACTCCAATAGCTCAATGGAGAGTCCAGTAGCTCGATAGAGAAATCGTATTGTTTGAATAGCTTAATATAACAAGTGGATAACTTAAAGAAAGCTCGGCCTATTGATATGAAGTGGGAGTTGTTCGATCTCTCAAAAGGAGTTTGACATATTAACAAGAACTTGACTAAGAACATGTTGGCTATTAAGATAACAAAGAACCCAAATAAGAACAAGTTGGCCACCTAGAATGTAAAGAACATGTTGGCTGCAATAAAACCAAGGTACAAATGAACAAAAACGAAGTACAAGTTGGGCACGAAGATAGCGAATAACCCAGCTATTTATGAAAGGAAAAAGTATCGTGTGCATTGCACGTGGCGAAATCGGGATGAAGAATAGAAGAATTGAGAGGAAGAAACATTTAAGTTTACAGTCTAGTTTTGTTAGGTAAAATTAAATGGAATAAAATTAAATATATTAGCTGTTGTTGGTAGTTAATGTAGTAATAGTTGTGAATAGTTAATATATTAGTGGTTGTGGTATTTAATTAATTAGTCGCTTTTAGATACTTTTGTGTATTTTTAGTACAACAGTTTGAAATATATAAGTTTATAAATTAGATCATTATTGATGGCCTGAATAAAACAATAACAATAAAATGTTAATCAAGTTATTCATCAAAAACTTATTTTTCTGACTAGTTGGCATGTATGATTAATAATGTGGGTAAAATGTGTATTAATATTATCTGCGTAATGTTATTGAATTTTCCTAACAATTATTGGATATTTTTGTTTTGTTATCTACATTTTGAGTTAGAGTAAGAAATATTGTGGTATCTATATCTGACTTTTATATGAAGAGTTGAAGTATTTCGAGTGCTGTTGTATTTTACTTAACTTTTTATTTCTATCAAAAGACAAAGGCTGCGCTTTGCTTTACCCTATGAAAATGTAATGTAGAATGCGATTACATCATAATGCTGACAGATGTATGGAAATAGACTACTCAGAAATAAATTACACCAACTTGACATTTTGGGTGTTTATTTACAGATGCATGGAAATAGACTACTCAGATATAAGCGAGGATCTTCAGTGTCCTATCTGCCTAGGTATGAAATTGAACGGTTGGTAGATTACCTAATTATTTTGCTATAAATTTGTTTCTCTTAAACATGCTATATGCAAGTATTAATAATAAGCATTTTTAATTTGTATTCCTAATTTTTGAAATCATAGAAAATGGTTGATTTCATTTTATGTGAAGGTGTAATTCGAAAAACCAAAATTGTTATGGAATGCTTGCATCGGTTTTGTGGAGAATGCATTGAGAAATCCATTCGACTTTGGTTAGTCCTCAAGCTTCCAACTAATACGTTATTACCTCTCAGAATTTTTTTGACAGTGTTGTCGTAGGTTTTGAAATAATTGGATTGGTTTGAGTGCAGTAAGAATGAATGCCCAGTTTGTCGTGAACATTATCCTGGCGGATGCACACTAGGGGATGATCGCCACTATGATCATCTCATTTCTATCATCCATCCAGATATTGAACAGTACGAGGAGGAGGTAAGACAACATTTTAAACCTTGGATTAATAAATGCATTGATTTATATGTGAATTAATGATTCATGTTTATGCTCGCATCAACATGTGATGAGCTGCAACTTAGCTCAATCATTTTTCAAATACGGATGTTTAATTAAAGTGTGATTGCTCTTAGAATGTTTAAGCTTTCAAAATACATTCAATTTTGTTATGGTTAGAATAGTACGCACTATTAAATGAGGAAAATTTTAAAAGTTTGGAGTAATTTACATCGTAAATTAAAAATAAGAAAAATAGGATAGTTAACTTGAAATTTAATTTCCAAGATTAAGTCATTATAAGTCTAACGATTTTTTCATAAAATTTAAAAAATGTGAAGTCATCATGAGTTATGATAATTTCTTTCTAAATATATTGAATGAAATTTGTGAAAAATAGTGATGACTTTCAATTTATAATATATTGTTTACAGTGATGACGAATTTCTATTAAACCTAAGTCTTTTTAATTCATGACGACTTTAATTGAAATGAAGTCGTATGTGATAATTTTTTTAAATTTTATGAAGAAGTTATTAGAACTCATGATTTCAATTGAGAAGTCTGGTTGGTTTAGAGAATAAAAACAAATGAATATATTAGTTGGAAGTGATGTTTCTTATCAAATGAAACTTAATTTAAATAATTTCAGAAATAACAAACTAAGATATCACATCTTGTGATTCTAACAACCACTACTTAGCTGAAAAATAGAAAATAACTAATCCACTAACTCCTATTAACTAATTCAAACTAAAACAAATATGAAATCTTCCTAAAAATATGTAATTACTAAGGCAATTCTCAACACTCCTCCTTGTCTTGGAGGCTGCAAACTCTAAACTAAACATGCATTGCCACTTTCTTGAACTTCTCTTTAGTGAAACAACTTCACATTAAATTGTTGGTCTTCTCACAAGATTCTATGAGATTGAAATTGCTGCTTAGTTATCAACAAAAACTTCTGTGCATTTATCTTGCTTCAAACCCAAATCTGATAAGATATTCCTTAACCAAATAACTTTATTCATAGATGTTATAATTGAAATTAACTCAAATTTTGTTGTTGAATTAGCTACAACCTCTTGTTTCTTGTTATTTTGTTGGTAATGCCCAACAATGTGTTTAAGTACTCCTTGATTGTCTATGACTTTTTCATCCTTTGCAACTAAATTCATCCTTAGGTTCAACAGTAACATGCTTCTTATTCTATCATCTCTTCATATTCTTCCTTCAAAAAAATCTCAAATTTCTTTGGATGACTTATGGGTCATAATTTTAGTGAAGATCGATATTGGAAAACCAGAAAACAAGGACGATTTTGCCTTTGCCTTCTATGATTTTCGTTCCTTATAACTTTTGATTTTAGCCTGCAAGAAAGGACAACACATACATAGATTTTCATAATAGTAAAGTCAAACTCTTACAGATTTATTTTTGATATCATTCCAAAAAGTCTCTTACCAAAAAAAGTATCTTAAGTATATAAATTTATGTCCATCTCTAATTTTATCCAATATAAAACTTTTATTTGTATCCTAATAGGACCATGGTAGGATTCTTTGGGAACGGTTGAATAAAGTAATACTCCTCCACAATTTTCCATAAATTCAGTCCTTCTAGATAGAACTACATTTTAACTGTCCACATATAATAGTCTTCTCATTAAAGATGGAAAGTATATTACTCGAAAATGAGTTCTAAATACCAATGGTTGGTTTAAAGAATAAAAATAGATGAATATATTAACTAACTAGAAGTGATGTTTCTTATTAAATACAACTTAATTTAAATATAACTAACTAAAATATAACGTCTTATGATTTTAGCAACTTAGTTAAAAAATTAAAAATAATTAATTCACTAATTTTTATTGACTAATTCAAACCGAAACAAATATAAAATCTTCTTAAAAACATACAACTACCAAGTTCGTTCTCAACAAGTCTTCACAACTCATAACAATTTATTTTTGTAAATTTTAAGTCAACTATCATGTTTTTGTAAAATTGTGATTTACAGGATAAACTACCCATTTTTATTTTTATTTTTAATTTTCCATGAAATGAAAAAGTTGTTTTGTTATCACTGTATGCTGTCATTTTCTTCCAGAAAATTCAGTTTTGCCTGTAATAATAACATTTCCATAACCCAGTCTTTCCGACGTCAAATGAAAGAATTGGAGAGGAAACAGAAGGCCAGGGCAACCGCTGTAGGTTTTGCAAGGAGACGCAGAACAATCAGAAAAGCATGTGAAGATCAGAAATCCAATGAAAATGAGGTTATTAATGATAAGAATGGAGGAAAAGACTGAGAAGACAGAAAGCTGAACCAAACAACGGTGGAGAAACTCAAGTTCCGCAGGAATCTGCCATGTAGCTTTCAACCTTTAATTTTATGTTGCTTTTGACAAGAAAATTTTATGTTTTTCGGTTTCATGACTTTATGCTTGTTTTCATCATCTTTCGACTGTTTATTCAACTTCCTTTTAAATATATTTGTTCTAAATATTGACTATTTTCCTAATATGACTGCTAGATTTTAAAACGACATTTTTTTAACAACTTTTTTTATAATTATTTATGTGATTATTTTTTGATCGATTTATTTTAAATATATGAATTAATAAAATAAAAATAATAATACATAATTTGTTATTAAAAAATTGTTAAAATATAATGATTCTTATAATATTTATATAATTTTTCATCCTGGTAAGACTTCATGAACCAATACATATACGTAAAGTTTTTCTAGTCTTTAAGTCATTTGAGCAACTTTATAGTCTTATATTACTGTTCTTAATGAACTATTATTATATGTTAAAATGAAACATATGGGATCAATACTTTCTATAATGAGTCCTTAAATCAGGTAACTCATTTGATAAATATTTTTTAGAGAATAACTTAAATATTTTTATATTAAAAATATTTCTTACAAATGTGCTACATTATTACAATGTCTTTCAAGCAGCACAGATTCTAGAAATAGATTTTCAGAAAACATACTAACAAAATTTACCTCAGTAGTACGGTTTACTGTTAATTAGAATTTGGATTAATTGAATTATAAAATTGATTTTAGCACATTGTTATAGAAAAAATAGATTAATATTTAATTCCTTGAAAACCAAACTATCTTTTCAATTTTTCAAAATACTGAAATTTTAAAATATTTTAAGACTTATAAAAAATATAGCAAAAAAAATTAATATTTTAGAACATTGGTAATATTTAAAATTTATTTTATAATAATTTAAATAAATTTTTAAATTTAGTTAATATTGAGGTTTTCTTAAAAAATATTAAATTAGTTGACAATAAAATGAAAAAAAAAACATTAATTTAAATGAATAATGTGAGTGTATTTATAAATTTAATTATGAATAATGTATACATATTTGCGAAATTAAATTTATTACAATAACTTATTTATAACAACCAAATGATATAATATATATATATATATATATATATATATTTGCTAAGTATTTTAAAATTAAATAAAAAAATTTCTTTGTTTTAATAACATTTGTAAATTTTATTTTTTTGAAGTCAAATAATCAAAGAAAGTTTAAAATAAAGAAAAATTGTTATATCGATCTTAATAAATTTATGGAGTTAAATGTCTAGCCTATCAAATGATATATTAAATTAAGCTGAAATGTCATTGTTAATAAAATAACATATTACAATTTTTCCTTAAGTAACAGAATTTTTTAGAATATTAATTTTTGTGTAATGAATTTTTGTCATTTAAAATTAAGAACTTTTTACATTTTTTAATAGTAATAAAATTATTTGATAATAAAAATTAAATAAGTTATAATTTAGATTAACTATTAAGTTAATACTGTAAATATTCATTTTATTTAATTAAATGTATTAATAAAATTTGCTTTCGAATAATTGAAATTAAAAGTTAAAATAATATTAAAAGTATTATTTGTTGAAATGATGATAAAATTAATAAATTCAAATTAGAAGAAATCAATCAATATTATCTATAACATACAAAAATAAATTTATAAACATTTTTTAATAATAAAATACATATTAATTATTTAATAGTTTATATGAAATTTATCAAAAATAATAATTTAAGAAATATAATTTTAATTTTCAAAAAAGTTAGTCTATAGTTTTCGAAAAACCAAAATCTGACTTATTCTATTTTGTGATGGTGTATTGAAAAGATCACAATTCAGCTATCAACCAAATTTGATAACAAATTGTTAAGAGTACTATTTGAATAAATATTGTGAATAATATATGAGTTGAAAAAAATTATTAAAAGAATTATATTAGTTTGGGAAAAAAAATTCTGTAAATTTTATTTATGAACAATAAACAGTATTATTTAAGTAAATATTCTCATGTAGAAAAATATTATTGAAAACCGTGTAACCTTACAAAAAAGTATACTTTTCCATTTTAACCTGACGTCATTTTCTTCATAAGTGTGTTTCAAACTATCAAGTATAAATTTATTTATGAAACTCTAATTTATGGTTTATTTATATTAAATTAAATAAATTGATTTTGAATTAATGTAAATGTAATATTTATTTAACATAAATTTGCAATAGAATATGTAGAATGTAGGAAAATACCGACACAATGGTTTTTCTCTCTTTTCCATTTTCCAGGAAGGATATCTTACCCACGTAGACTAGAATAACCACGCAGCTGACGCTAAAAATGTTCACACAATTAAAAAGTTCCGTACCGAATAAATTTAGAAAGCCAAAATATTTATAAAAGTCGTGTAAATGATCTCGATACATAAACTTTTTCTTACCATGAAAAAGAAAATATTAATTTATTTTAAACTTTTTATAATTAACCTATTTTTATTATTATTATTTTGAGAACCATCACAATTTTAAGTACCAAATAAACTATTTTTTTTCAAAATGTCATAATAAGTATAGAAAATTGAACTTTCAATTATCTTAGTTTTTAAATTCTTCAAAAAAAATTACTCAACCAAGAGGTTTAAATTCATTCATATCTAGGAGTTACACTTCTCTCCAATGGAAGATTATGAAACTAATGTAAGATATACAAAAGACAAGTGAACTGAGAGAAGTGTAAGACAAAATTAGAAAGTTAATATCAATTCGTAATGTATCATCTCTATACGAGGAGATTATAAAACCCCCAAAATATGTACACATCATCATTTTAGGAATAATGTTATATACAATACATAGATTTAAACTAGCCACAAGTCGTTGTTGTTGTGCAACATCAGCAAATAATTTTCACTAATATTCTTCTGTTCTATAAAATCGTATGCATCTAGTTGG
The DNA here is from genome assembly GCA_027742785.1 of Vigna reflexopilosa. NCBI lineage: Eukaryota > Viridiplantae > Streptophyta > Magnoliopsida > Fabales > Fabaceae > Vigna > Vigna reflexopilosa. Next base: position 9,966,001 of record CM050911.1, on the reverse strand, counting down.
AATGGTATGCATTGTATAAATAACATGACTCTTATACATGATACTTGATGACAACAGCTCGGGTCGGGTCAGGCAGGATATATAGTGCTTACCTGCAATTTGATCTGATAAAAAAAATCTACCCGCTACTCGATTCACTATCCGCATGAATATTTGCTTAAAAAATACTCACGGGTATTTTAAAACTCGCGGATATTTATGGATACTCATGAATACCCGCAAATATTTAAAAAATATATATATATATTTTTATAAATTATTAAAATAAAATTACAAAAAATATAAAAAAAATTATAAATTAAATTAAATTAAATATAAATTAAAATTTAATTTTAATTAAATTTAACTTTATAAAATATAAATTAATGTTAATTTTAACTAAATTTAACTTAATAAAATAAATTAAATTTTTATTTTTATTTTTGGCGGGTAGCGGATATCTGCGGGTACGGATATTATATTACCCACACCCGACCCGTTTATAAACGAGTATTAAAATACCCACTACCCGCAACCCATCAATAGTAAATATCTGCGGTACTAACTATTCGAGATTATATGACCCTTTTGGCATCGGTTAACAAACAATCAAAACATAAAAGGTGGGTTACATCTGCACAAATTTAAACTTTTCACATCAGTACACACTAGCCAGGATCTATTACTCACAGATTCTTATTTGTTTTGTCCTAAATTTATTTTTTAATATGAGCATTTAATTATATATAATGTTGTAGTAGATTATTCTATTTTTGTATGTTTGATATGTGATTAATTGTATGCAAAAATATATTGTTGTATTGAATTAACCTTAGTTTCCGTTTGAGATTCAATACAAAAGTTATTTACCGTCTCAAAGTTTGTTGAAGAAATGTATGTTTTAAAAATGAATACAAGAGAAGATAGAAATTATAATTTATAGTATTAAATATTGAATTGTCCAGTTGGACAATTTAAGAAGAGTAATCACTTTTTCATAGTTTATTAATGCATAAATTTTTTAATATACATGTATTAAAATTTATGAATATTTTGCATCTATGCTTTTTATTGATCTTTGTGTGCATATTTCATTGTGGTTTTTAATCAGTTTCATTTTGTGTAACTTAAAAACCAATGCGAAATGCTAACAGAATTTCATGAAATTTTATATATGTTTAGAATTTATATATTTAATAAACTAAGAAAGTGAGTCTTCTTGAATGGGATATGGTCAAACCTTGAATACAAAAGTAATCAAAGTGATCATTAAGATTACTAAAATTGTGTAAACAATTTCAGTATATATATGTATGGATCAAGATTGGATTAATGCTCCACACATTAGTGTTGAGTACAAGAGAGTAGAAGAATTTATACAATTTGCGCAATGTAACAAGGGTAGGAGTGATTATGAAGTAAAATTTAGATGTCCTTGTGTCAACTGTTTGAAAAAGAGAAAGTTGAACGCAACCGAAATTAGGGAACATCTTATCTGTGATGGTTTCCTTCAATGTTATACAACATGGACATGGCACAACGAATTAATAGACTTTCCAACGATCTCCCCAACTATTTCCTAACTAAACATGTATTCGATTCCACCATGGAATATTGATCGAAAGAAGAAAAAATAGAATACAACACCTTCGATCTCAGCATAGAAGCTTTTGCCCAAGCGCATGTGTATGAGACAATGTCCACTAATGCAAAAACTCCTTTGTATGTCGATTCAACAAAGTTCACACAATTGTTACTAGTGTTAAGGCTCGTGAATTTGAAGACCACCAATGGATGGACCGAAAAGAGTTTGACAGAATTGTTGTTGTTATTGAATCAAATGTTGTCAAATGGAAATACACTACTCTATCATAATTATGATGTGAAAAAAATTCTTTATCTAATAAGCATGAAGTATAAAAAGATACATAGATCTTAAAAATTAAATAATTATTTAAAATTTGACAAGATCTATGACAACGGTTGCTCTTGAAACTGATGCCATAAAACCAAAATTATTTTATTTTTTTTAATTTTATTTTCTATTTACTACCTCGATTATTTTTTACAGTCGAAGCAAAAGTTTCAACTTTTGCTGTCAGTTGTTAACCGATGTCAAAAGTTTTTTTTTTTTTTACCTCGCCTTAATATGTTTTGATTTTGAAATCGTTGTCATAATCAAAATATAATCATTGTTATATCCTTTCTTGCACTACTATTATTTAATTATGAAGCCATAGCTAATATAGTTCCTCCTTCATTCTTTCAACAATGCGAAAAAGTGTTGAAATGAGAAGATCAATACTTCAAGTGTATACCAGAACTGAAGAAGTGTCATTGGTGACTTTCCTTTGCAGTGTATTTTCTTAAATGAAGATGCTAAAAAAATAAAATGATCATTAGTTAAAAAGAGAAGTAGTGATCAAGAATAAAAATTCAATAATAAAATCTTTCGATCTCTAATATCTTCGGTAAGTTTAGATTTATTAATAATTTTCTCATGTCCAAAAATATTTTCAACAACTTCATCTACATATAAATAATTGAAATACAATCAAATCATATTTTAGAGTTAACTATTTAATATAAAGTAATTTAAAAAAATAATCAATGCTGATTGTTAAAAAAACATTATTACATTAGTATATTTAGATTTGTGAATCATGCATTCATAATACATATCTAATTCAACAAAAGCTTAAAGTGAAAGTTGCATGGCAGAGTCAGCATTAAGTGTAGAATTCAACCTTGTATTTTTATTTACCTTATTACCAATTCTCCAACTTCTTTCTTATTCTGGGGGCCTTCTATTTTCAACCCGATGTCGCCTCATTAGAGAATAAGACCTTCTATTTCCAATCCAATGTCGCCTAAAAGAAGAAGATCTGGATATAATGTCACAATAATCACTAATAAAAAATTTTTTATATATGTTATTTTAGGTTTTTTTAAGTGTGTTGTAAGTCAAACCTAACAGTGCGAGACATAATTTATATTTGTTGATTTAATAAAAAAACAAATTTATGTTTGTTGCATTTATAATTGAGATAAATTTACATGATTTTTTTTTACATTTGCACTAAATTTCTTTTTCTTCTTCTCCTTTTTATTTTTTCTTCTTCTTCTCCTTCTTTTTCATCTAATAAATCTAAAATTAATCAAACATTTAATATAAACAAAAAAAAATCATAAAACTCATTCAAGATAAACAAAGAGGACATGATTAAGTTTTACAAAAAAAAAATCACGTGTACCAACACTGTATCAAGAAGGATGAGAAACTAATTTTAATGCAAAAGAAATATTCAAAGGGAAAGATGTTTCCAGCGAATCACACATGAGAATGATTATAAATGCAATTTTTGGCCACCAATGGAAGTCCTAGCTAACACAAAATGGTCGCTAAGAGAGAGCTTCGCACAAGTGAGAAAGTGAGAAGAAATAGACGTTGTAGGTTATTTTTAAATGCATTTAAGTATGACCTATAAGTGTTAGAGGTACGTCTATTGTATACATATTAGATTAAAATTTAAGTCTAACCTATACTAGTCATTTAATTACAAAAATGTTACCATATGTATTTTATGTTTTGTTGCCAACATGTCCGACATAGATTTAGTGACATAGTAAGTTGTTTTTGTGTTAGTGTCTATTGCAAAAGGATGAAGACAAGGTAAGCCCTTTGTTGGGGAAAACACATCATCAATAAAAAATTTATCGCCTTTATCTCCAAGAATCATCTTGTTAACAGAAAAATAAAATTAAAATAAGGATACATAAGAATATACATGGAAACTCCAAATCCAGAATAAAACCACAGTTGTTGTCTAAAGACAGAAAATACCATAATGTAAAAATTTGTATAAGACATAGATCACTCTCTCATGTCCTCTGATCCCAAGTAAATCTATCTCCAAAGTAAGAACTTAACCTAAACTTCAACATCTACTATAAAAGTATAAGAAAAGTCAAATACAAGTTTAAAATATTTTTGACACACCAAAAACACCTACTTAGAGTCCATCGTATAATCACCAATACCCACTCCCTAGCTTAACATCCATATTCAAATTTAACTTCATTAAAAGCAAATTAGGTGTGATTAGTTTGATGAAAAGGTAAAAACTAATAATACTATGCGGGTAGAATGAGCCTTATAAATTCAAAATCAATTTAAAAATTAATGATAGATTAATATCGACTAAGTGAATTATTTTTACGGAACCAAAGATATACCCCGCAAATAGTTCAACTTCACAAACTTCTTCAATCTTCGTTCTCTAAGGTGTTTTGATCCTCCTTTTCCTCAGTACTCGTCTTCCATAAGATGAATGGGGATTGTGTGTAAAAGACACTCCGACACTTAAGTTAACCTCAAACGTCAACAGAGTATTAAATGTATAATTAATGAAAACGTAAATAGAATACTTTGATGATTATGCTATTTATAATAACATTTATTACGTTCGTGGCCTTTAACTAGATGGATATGGGCTCAGTGGTTTATTTATTTTGTCTGAATCAGTGTTTGATCATATTTTGTTAAGTTACCGAATAGTCGGTACACCATTAGTTTTGATAGACCAAGTTACCGAATAGTCGGTATACCATTAGTTTTGATAGACCGACAGGTAATCATCTAGGTTGCTTAGAGTCCCATATCAAATGGGGTGAATATGTTTAACATATTCGGTTGTGTTCTACATTATATCGAGACCAATATTAATGCGACTGAAGAATACTCAGTTATATTCGGTGCATGAATGGTATATAAAATTAGTCTTCAAAGCCCATGTTAATGAATTAGCTCTAAGATTTTAGAATCACATTCATTCACGACACAAATCTAACATTATTGATTACTTAGTATTGACCTTTTACCGGCTAACATCAGCCGATACTAAATGTCTATTTTCTTATAATGAAAGTATTGCTAGCTAAAACTAAGTTTGGTAATATATAATATATTGTTTTAGTTCTATGTTTTGTACACGAGTTGCATTGATATTGCCGAATGTATCTTTAATCTTTTAGGGAGGCCTGATGGTTATTTTCTTATTTTATCATTATGTATCTATGAAACAGGGACACAGATTAGGCTGTTTTAGGATCAATATTCGTAATCAATTGAAAGAAGAAGGGAACAATTTGTGAGTTAATAACAAGTATTAGAGAAAAAGAAATCAAGTTATTATAACTTCCAGAACACAATGTCCCTTTGTAAATCCTAAACTTCAGATGATCAACAGTAACTCACCTACTAACTGAGATAGAAAGAAAGAAGACAAAAACATGGACAAATGAGGCAGAGAAGAGACCTCAGAAAAGATTGCACAAAAGATTCTTTTTCTGCCTTTTGTCAGTGCTGCACGTTACAATCTAATTTTCAGATAATCGTCTTTGTTTACAGTCTTAGTGTGTGCATAGATTGGCCTAAGTTGATGTTATTTTTTTCTTCCGATAAGAGAACAAAAAAACTTACTGTGTTAGTAACCATATGGAAGTGAGAAATAAATGTTCATCTTGACACTATAATCCGAGCGAAGCATTCGACATGTTCCAATATTTTCTTTGCATTGTTAATGACTAACTTAAAAAGAAATTAGCTGAGATAACTTTTATTTCAGATTCTCCTTTCAACCTCGTTTTTATGCATATATAAGACTGAATAGTTTTCTTGTGTTTGATCTTGAGGCACGTTAAAGATAAATAAGATGGTAAGCCAAATCCAGTTCTAATTGAACTTGTATCTCTCTCACACACACAAATGTTGGTTGTGATTCAACAACAAAACACAACACAAACAGTCAGCAATTGTGTCTCGATGTAAAAGTACTTCACATTCAAGTACTTAAAAATTGAATTCATATATAAAAACCGAGAAAACATTAGCATCCCTAGAACAACAGCAATGTCTGGATCTTCACTATTTTGAAATACAGAACTCCCCACGACATTAATTTTCTGCTTTTGCAGGGAAGAATTAAACAGAGATAATAACCTTCATGTGAGTATCTCTTGATGAGCTTTTCTCATGGAACACTTTGTCCTTTAATGGCACCTGGCTGACTGGCTTGGCATTTCCTGCATGGAGATAGAAAAGACCTAAACACTTTGTGGCCAAACCACGTTCTTGTCACACTCCTTTCTTTGCTTTTATGGTTTCTTGCTTTCACACGCTGGTCACCATATTTCCTTGTTTGCCCACTTGACATCTTAGCATTGGCATGATCAATGGCTAGTAATGATCTTAAGGAAATGGGGGGATCCAAGATGGCAGGTCGATTTGGTTTAAATGGTTGAATTTTTCCATCAGAAATCAGCACATCAGCAGGTGTGATTTTGAACGGATTGGCGCTAGAATTTAAGTCTTTTATGGTGGAAAATTCAAAATCTAAGTCTTGTTTGCTTACCTGCTGGTAGTAGTGAGTATTGTGGTTATGAGTAGGAGCCTTTGGTTGCTGGTCTTGAACAGAAACGAGGCCAGCAAAAGAAAGTGAGTCAGTAGAAATGCTATCATCTCCACCATGAGATTGAGATTTGCTTCCTTGACGCGTGCCCATTGATTTACGTTGTCACCATATTCATTATCCGCATATATAGGTGGGAGAATGTTTTTATAAGATATTATATAATTGTGGATGAATTGTTTAGATTACACTTAAATGGAGGATTATTAGTGGTACAAAAGGTATATATACAAATTTCAATGAATTCACGTGGTAGAATTTTATTGGAAAGTTGTGTGTTTATCATATGCAATAGTGATGAACTGTATCTTATAGTTCTGTGTTTGCTGTGACCATATGTCCCTTAAATGGTTGCATGATGCATCCCAAACTATGATTCCTCGAGAATGGTGTGTTGGTGATAATTTGCTGTTCAAGTTTTACTAAAACTCTTTCCTTTTCATCAAAGGTGGCCAACATGTGCTTGTTGGTTTCAGGGCCTGCATTTTGAAGTGACCAGTGAAAGGTGTTTGAACAATTTTCTTGCTGCAAGCTTTGATTTCCATGAAGAGCTACGTGATGTCAAACTATACGTGATCTTTCGAAAGGTTTGAAAAATATTCCATTTCAATTTCGTTGATGCTTATTACTTTCAATGCATCAAAGTAATGTGCAAATTTTCACAAAGGTTGAAAATAGAGTAAGTGGTCCAATGACAACCAAGACACGTCTGAGTTATTAAATACAGTATATATATATATATATATATATATATATATATATATATATATATATATATATATATATATATATATATATGGGTTGGTGTTAAGAAAAAGACCATCAAACTGAAAGTTATTATATTATGAAAATCATCATTGATCATGATAAATATACGAAATCACTTAAGTCAGGTACTTTAGAAACTGCAAGAGGCTATTCAAGTCATTGTGTACTTTTGGTTCTTACGGGTTTGTTAATTACGTTTTAAAAAAACAAAAACAACTCCACGTTTATTTTTCAAATAAATGTTTGTATGAATACTTTTTAAACTTTTTATTTTTTTTTAAATTTAATTAAGGTGAAAGTATTTTTTTAAAAAAATTTATTTATATAAAATAGTTTCAAAAATATACCCACAAGCTTACTTTATACATGATAAAGGGTGTAAATAGTATCAAAAAATTAGTTATCAAAATGAATTTTCTGTATCTAACCTTTAAAAATTATTCAAAAATACGTGATATTTTTAGTTTTTAAAATTGTTCATTCCAAACTATCAACCGAAAACTAATTAAGGTTATCAAATCTTTGGGCCGAGAAGGCAAATAAGACAACATTTTTCATCACATGTTAAAGAAAATTGTATGTGCAATATTGACCAAAAAATAACACAATATAACTATGCAGCACTATAACTATCTTAGCAAATTGATTGAGAGCCATAATGAACACAAAATCAGAATTTTCCATCAAGTAAAATATATTTATAATATATTACATATTACTTAATATGAATATACTAAGTTTAAACTTTATATATATATATATATATATATATATATATATATATATATATAATGTCTTGCCAAATTTAAATTAAATTGATAGATAAATTTAAAAGAATAAATAGTCGGTTCATATATATTTCTTTTTAGTATAACAAGAATAAAAATTAAAGTCTTATTATAAAATTTTTAATTCTATAAATTTTGTTTGAATTAAGTTAACTTTTATATGTAATTATCATTAAAGAAATTACTAAGTATTTTAAATTTACAAAACAAAAAGTATGTATAAAAGAATCCTTTCAAAGATAATTATATTATTAATGTTAATTTTTCTTTTAATAAACATACATAATCATTACTAACACTAGTGTAATAAAAGAATATGGTTACGGTTACATTCGATATTAAATTACAGTTAATGTATATCGATATATAGATAACGTTAGGGATACGGTTCAAAAACTGTAATCTATAGGATTTAATAGGTTATGGTTCTATGAAAAAATTGTAGCATATAGACTTAAAAATATTTAAAAAAAAAATACATAATAGATTATGATTGGATGAAAAAATCATAATTTATAATTATGATTAGACTAGTTCTTTTCTTAAAATTCTTAAAATTCCTTCATTTACTATCTATTTTCTAGTTTTTTTAAGTTTTTTTTTCTGATTTTTCTATATTTCAGAGACTTATTTCGTTAATCTATATTATTCAGAAATCTTTTTTCTTTTGGTGTTTTCATACATTAAATAAAGATTTTCATGCTTTTACATTTGTCATATTTTCATGTAGGGTTCACCATCCTCTAAAATTATCATAATAATTATTAATGAAGACAATAAAGAAAGAACTTTTTAAACAAATCTGAAAAAAAAACAAGAAAAATCTTTAAACATTATAGCGAAAATGCGAACAAGAATATAGATAACAAAAGAGAACAAAAGAGAACTAGAGATAATAATTTCTATTTTTAAAAATAAAGAACTATATGTCTATATATAAATATGGTCAATTATGCTCTGAAATCCACTATAATTATTAAATAGAAAAATATGTGTTGAGAAGAGTCTCTAATTATTAAAAATTGGACAAATTTGGCACGGAATAACACCTCCCTACCAAAAAGGAATAAAGAGATCTTCTTTCAAAGTAAGGAATATCACAAAACTTGTAAAATAAGTGTTTGATTTAGATATCATTAAATTTAATTTTGACAGCAGTTATTTTATTTTTTTATATATTGTTTTAAATTTTTAAATTTTATTTGACTTTATATTAAAATAAATTTAAATTAAATTGTGTCTCAGCATTAAAAATTGGTTTTGGCTCTAACTCTAAACCAAACAAAGCAAGCACGTAATAGTTTGGTCAACTTTTTATCAGCTTGATGATAATGATTAAGGAATCAAACATGATTATGTTTCTTTTGAAGCTTTTTTTGGTGAGGCCTTATTGACCTTCTAATAGAGCATTTATGATCTCTTCAATAATATTATTATATCAAATCAGAAATGGTCCATATCATTCTAACATTGATGTGGTCCCAATAATTTAACGACCAAGTAGATTTTGTCTAACTCATCGTTTTCTAGTTAATCCAACCAAATTAATCAGGTTAACAGCAGTTAATCTCCTAAAGTTGAGAAGGAAAAGACGATTCTTCCTAAGATATCATATAGTATGTTGAATCTTAACAAATTTCACAAATGAAACTTTGTACTGCTGTTCTAATCTGTCATTAATTGTCTAATGCGCATGCTTCTAGACATCTGCACTAAGTTCCTTAGTTCAATACGATTCCATTTGAGTTAACAACGTTAAATACCAATGTCACTCAACTAAATTTTATATTTTACAGTCCAAATAGAGTCAGAAAGCTTGCATATATGCAGGGGAGGACAGCAATAACAAAGAAAAAAGGTATTATCATCAAAAGAAAAGATTGAACTTTGAAGGGGCAAATCAATAAAAACTCAAAACAAACTTGTGTCATTATTAGCCTTACGAGGCTTTACTTGCATTTGCATGAGATGAACAAATAGAATAAGTAAAAAGCTTATAGTAGATTACAAAAGTTTGTTTTAGAGTAAGCTATTGTATAATTCTGGCCTAAACATATCTCAGTGGCTGCCAATTTCCAGGACTCCCAGCCAGAGCCTCCAGAGCAACCGGTTTCATAATACAATATCCATTTTTAGAGCAGCAACCATTTTTGGAGTTGTTGTGTCTTTTGATGTTATGATATCCCTGCTGTTGCATCTCCATTGCTAGCAGTTTTCTCTCCAAGTCACGCCTCTCAAATTTCCTCCTTAGATTATGTCTCTTAATAACTTCATTTAACTTGTCTTTGTTGTCATAAATTTTGCTGCTTACTGGCACTGGCATGGCTTCCAAACCCATGAGTTTTGCCACAACCCCTGGTTTACGCCACACCACACTTTCCCCAGCCAGTGTTGGGGGTAAACAGCACATACCCTTATGATCTAAATCATTCTCTCCTCCAAAACTTGTCTCACTACAAACCGATCTTCTTCCCTCCATGTTTCCAAAAGAAGAGCGGTACATGGCATCCCTTCCATCAAGTGAAAACCGCGGATACTGATTCAAGGCATTCCTTGCAGATCTCAATATGTCAGAGTTGTTCACACATGACATCCTACCCCTCATTCCACTATACTCACTAAGCTTAGCTTTTCTAGACATTTCTTCCTCCAACTCTAGTTGTAGTATTAGATCCTCTAGGGTTGGTGAGTTTTGCTTTGTGAAGGGGGAGCTTGAGCTTACCTTGCTTGTGAAGTCACCTTGGCTGCTTTGCTGGTTGAGAGTGGAGGTTGAGCCATTGTTGTTACAGAAGGTTTTGATGCCTTTCTTCATCTTGGCTCCCAAGGAATTCTTGAGGAGAAAGAAGGGCATGTCCTTCATGAATGTGTGGCTGGTGCCGGTGAGAAGAAAATGGGAAGAGGTGCTTGTGCTTGTGCATGTGCATGTGCATGTGCATGAATCTGAGAATGGGGATTCGAGTTTTCTTTAGTATAGAAGACAAACGCATGGAAACGTGAATGGAGTGAATGGGAGCGGTGTGGTATGGCAGTGAATGAAGCATTTTAGTCAAGTGAAATTAGATGAGACTTAATAGCTGTCACGTGATGGGTGAGGAAGGGTTTCACAAGGATTTCATTTCCTTCTGCAAAGTTGTTTGAATGTTTATGGAAGAGTCAGTAAAAGCACACCTAATGACCTTCAACTCAGCATTTTTCACTTTAAATTAGTTGAGAGAAATCAAGATCATTTATTGAACTCGCGGTGGAAGTGGTGGAATGCATCAAAATGTTTTAGCATCTTTAAGTCTTTGGTATGCTAAAGTTGGTATATTAGGTATACTACGTAGGAATATTTACTACTTTCCAAATTCTTGTAAACCACAAAATCATAATTCTGTCAAACATGTTTTCTGGAGGGGTGTGTATATGTGATTCACTAAATATAGTATTATAATTTGATAATATTAAAATTTATAACATATTGCAAGGACTTGTTTATATACTTTAATATAACCGAGAAAAAGATATTACTTGTTTTGGATATAGTAGGGTCGAGAGTTATTCTTTCACATTTTATGTTCTTCTTTTCGATTTTATATTTTGTTTCTTACTTCTTCAAAGTCTGAATCGAGAGGGTGGATATCTCTCAAAGGTATTCCGACACTCAAGTTCATTAATTATACCGATCAGTTATCACAGTTAAGTCTTAAATGTCTAATAAACATCATCACCTATTTTTTTACCTTACCAATGTATTTATAGGTTTTGTGGTTAGGACTGACCCAATTGTGGCTCAATAGTTCATAAGTATGCTTTATTTTGTTAATCATATTGAGTTTATCTTGATGACTTTAATATGTGTATTATTGAACAGTCATCTATAGAGATGGCGGCCAATCGGTGAACGTGGTCTCCAAGGTCACTAGGAAATATTCATTCTTATGAGAGTTGGCCAACCGGTCATGCAAGGGATGCGTTGACCGGGCGGTCTATACGATACATAGGTCCCCCAAGCTCGAGCCGAGAGTATCAGGTGAAGGGGCTTTAGAAGTTCTAGCCAGCCCAATCGCCCGGTCTCTATTTGGAAAGTATAGTCGTTACTAGGGTAGCACGAGGTTCCTCGTTTCCCGTGCTGGGAGGAAGTTTAAGGGTTGTTCAAACAAGACCATTGGATTGTGTTTGATCTGACGATGTGTGTTACGCAGGGTCCACGATCTTTTGCCTATAAATATGGTGGGCCTCTCACATTATTTTCACCTTTTCCAACTTGTCTTCTCTTCTACCGTTCGACTTATATTTGCTTAAGTAATAATGTCTATCGTGAACTTGCCTTCGTTTGAGGAGTCTTCATGGAGGGGTGGACAGGGTTATGACGATAGTGCTTCGTCTCGACGCCATCGGAATCTTCCACTTCCTCATTTGCTAAGTCAACCGACCGAGATGAGGGTTCAATTGACAACACGACCAGTGTAGATGATAATAAGGTCGTGTAGAGTGATCATTTAAACTTTGTTTATGACGGGGTGATAGTTGAGGGCGTCGAAGAGGGTGAAGGGCAAGAAGAGGAGCTTCTAGTTAAAACGAGCTATGACTGAGTGTCGCACGACATGGGGAGTATGCCACGTGCTTCCGAAAAAAGGCCCAGCTAGAAGATTGGGTCGAGCGAAGCTGCGTTTTGAAGTCAATAGAGTTTGGTCCTCTGTTCGAGCTGGTTGCATGTAAAGGGAACGAGCAGGTTTTCCACGGGAAGGAAGATAGTCAAAATGATTTCTTCTTCTCCTACGCGTTCCCTTTTAACTAAATGTTCACGCACCTTTCGTTCGACGAATTTCAAATGGGGATGCTGAAAGAACTAAATGTTGCCCCTTCTAAATTGTATCCGAACGCTTGGGCCTATATGCAAGTGTTCTTAGTCCTTTGTCAGACTTTAGACCTTGTGCCTACCCTAGCGACCTTCCTACATTACTTTCGTACTTGGACTGTCGCCAAACAAGGCTGGGTATCTTTGATATTAGAGCACGGGAAAATTTTCTTCGAGATCTATGCCCTTTCCTTTTAGGGCTTTAAGAATATGTTTTTTAAGGTGGAGATAGTAGAGTTCGGTCGTTCGTGTCTCTTTGACGAGGACGGTCAGTCAAAATTCCCTCTTTAGTAGACCCAAAGTCTTGCTCCATTGACTTATTGGCTGAGGGCACAAATGACCCAGTCCGAGCTAGAATTACAAATGTGAAGCATTCCAAGTGTTTGGAATTGCTTTCCCGCTTGGGTACTCAATGTGGTACGCTTCATTCTTCAAATCTTCAGTGACTCGAAAAGGTGCCTCCATGTTAGCCGCCAATTACCATGTGCTACATTTATTCTGGCTTCACATGTTTTTCTCCACACCAAATCCTCTTCCACGAAGCACATGGTTTGACTTTCATGTTGTACCTCTGGGCGACGATTCTTTTCTAAGCCTTTGACCGTACGACAACTATCTCTCGCCTTTCTGGCAAGGTATTTAGTTCTGTTCAGAGATGTTCGTTATTGAGCTTTAGGTCTGCTAACTGTGTCCGAAAGGAGAGCTCGTCCATTTCTACCAGGAGCATAGCGTCCATTCCATATGTGAGATTAAACGGGGTTTCTCCTGCATTTGCGCATGCATATGCACCTGCATCTCTCTGATCAACTCCATTGGGTCCTGTTTTTCGCCCATATTCCTCGTGGTCACCATTGAGTTTTCTCGCTCGTTCTCGAGTCCCATGTTGGGCGCCAAATGTTTCGGATGGTGTGGTCGATAGTTATTCCTTCACACTTTATGTTGTTCTTCTCTGTTCTATCTGTCATTCCTCTTGCAATGTCTTTCTGTTTCTCACTTCTTCAAAGTCTGAACCGAGTGGGTGGGTACCTGATAAAGGCACTCTAAAGCTTAAGTTAGTTAATTATTCCGATCGGTTATCATAGTTAAGTCTTAAATGTCCAATAAATGTCATCACCTACCTTCTTACCTTACCTCTGTATGCATAGATTTTAGAGTGGCTTTATTTTGTTAATCATATTGAGTTTATGCTGATGACTTTAATATATACATTACTGAACGGTCATCTATAGAGATGACGGTCGACCGGTGAACATGGTCTCTAAGGTCACTAGGAAATATTCATTTTTGTGAGAGTTGATCGACCATCATGCAAGGGACGCGTTGACTGGGCTGTTTATACCATACATCACTATTATAAAAATTTGACACCGATTATTTTAGGTATTGTATTTTAATTAAATATTTTAAATATATCTAGGTGAGATAAAAAAAAAAGTGGTTTTTTGGTTCCGGTTATAAATCAAAGATATTAGACTTTGGTTGTGGAGAAAACCAAAATATGAAACCATAATTAAATAATGAAAAATTTGAAAAAAAAAATGTGTTAAGCTCTAATTCTTTTAATAATTGAAGCCTTATACAAATCTGATTTTAAAAATTTATTTAATTTTAAGGAAATATTAGGTTCTGATTCTCTTAATAATCAAAGTCTAATATCTTTAAAATTAAATAATTTTTAAAAGCAGAACGAGATTAAGCTTCGTTTATTACTTGAAGCCTAATACCACATTTATACTTCAATTTTGATAATAATCAAAGTCTAATGTAAGTGTTTCTTTTTAAATAATTATTTTTGTTTTTGCTACTGCCTATATATCAAACTTGGACATAAAAGATATATAATCAAAAGTAACACATTATATAAATTACAATCAAAATAAGCCCAAATTTATAGATAAAACTATATGACAATTTTATATAATTTCACTTTAAATAATTTAAAAGTAAATGTGCTACATACTATTGTACATTTATATTATATATTTTGCAAGAGCTATCCTTACATACTATATACTCTTGTTAGGAATTAGTGTAGTAACTTTGAATCTCTGCACAAAAGACAATAATTCTCATTGGTATATAAAAGGACAAAACTGTAAAGTATTTGATTCAATATAATTATTACTGTTTTTTAACTGTTGTAATATGAGCACGAATAATAATTGTCATCCATTGCATTACATAGTAACTACAGTTATATGAGTTGGTTTATTTATTATACTACAAGAAAAATTGATGTTACTGACGACCAAAATCTACTAAGAATGCTTAAAATTCGTTGATAAATCAAAATTACATACGATTTACCGACAATAAAAAATTTATCGGTAAATTTTTAATCGATAAATTTTTTCGATGGAAATCCTATGTCGTAGCATTATCGACAAAACATCCGTCGGTAATGTTTGTCTATAATTATCGGCAAAAAATCCTTTAAAAAATTCCGTTGATAAACACTACGATCTAGTTCATCTTCTTCGTCCTCCCTCCTTCCTCTTATTCCTTTATTTTTGTATTTTCATGAATTTTGCCACCAATAGCACTGTCAACCCTCATACAACCACCACTCTAACCAGTTTATTTCAAAAAAATGAAAACCAAGCGAAGGATGAAAAAAATTGTATGGATTCGCTCTTTTGTTCTCGTTAAGGTAATGTTTTCTAGTGATTCTAAGATCTGGGAGATAAAGAGTGACAGAAGAAAGGGATTGTCGATGATAATTCATATTTTATCTACCAATGGATTATTTCGTCGGTAATTCATATTTTATTTACCAATGGATTTTATCATTAAAAATATTCGTCGATAAATAGAATATGTATTATCGATGAATTTATCGACAAATTTTTCCGTCGACAAATGAAATATGTATTATTAATGGATTTACTAACTTATATTTGTCGGTAAATGAAATGTATTATTGATAGACTTATCAACGAATTTTTTCGAAGGTAAATTAAATATGTATTATCGATGAATTTTTTTTTATCGATATTAAATACAAAGATAAAATTTTTTGGTAATTCAAATTTTAAAATACATCCGTAATTCAAATTTACCAACAAATTTATTTAAGTAAAATTTCGTCGATAATTTCACTAATTTTTGTATTGTACGTTATATCAAAACAATTATAAATAATTCAAGAAGAAAAAAAAATCAAACAAATGTTGCAAGTTGTTGTCAATGACGTCTAAATTTAAAATACCTTCATTGTTATACCTTATAATGATGGATTATAATTATAAGTCAACAAACTACATTTACGAAGAAATATAAGAGACTAAATATATTTGCTTCACTCGTTCAAAGCATTTGGTAACATATGTTTGGATGTCATCAAACTTATTACTTTCATGAGTGAGTATGGGGTCTATGAAATCATATACATCACTCAACCGTGTATTCTTAATGACACTATATGTATATCTAAACACAAAACATTTATTTAATATAAATAGCTAGATAAATCAATTAAATATAAAATATGCACCTAAGTCTTACATTATCCATAAAACAATAATGGTAATATTCAAATTTTTTTCTCCAATGTAAGCTCTAAGACATCTTCCTTATACAAGTACATTGGGATGTTACTATCTCTCCTAGATACATTAAGATCCCATGAAACCGACATTAGCTCATCGTTTATGGTGTCAATAAATTGGTGTAATACACCAAGAGGATTGTCCATAGATAGAGAAATCTTCTTGGATTTTGAACTCTCCTCTTAATGTGATTGCTTTTACATGGAAACCAATTTAAGTCTGAACATAAATAACATGTAAAGTTAAAAATAGAGTATTGTAAGGTTGGTTTAAGAGTCCATATTAGGGGGTCACATATAGAACCAACCAAATCTTTAGGCCAGGTGAGGAAAGATAAAATGTCTATGTCACAGTATATACCTCACCTGTTGGCACAAGAACTTCCTCTATCGTGACCTTAACCTCATTGTCTGATAGCTCTATAAGGTGAAGAATTGTTGCTTTCTCAAAGTATTGTTCCCCAAGCCACTAGTGTCCTCCCTATACCATCCATAACATAGGCATGGATGAGTGTCATCCATGTCATCCTCTGATGAGGGGTGGAGCTTAACAACTCATTTTCTTTGCTTCAATGTGTCAGAACCAATGTTAATGTAAGAACCTGATGATTGTATACGAACTAACTTCCATTTCTCATGATGAGGTAGTGGTGAAGAAATTTTTACACAATCATCCTCTAAATATGGGGGCTTAGATTTTTCATTTTCCTTTATCATCTTTAGTTCAAGTTTTCTATACCCACCACAAGACAATATATGTGGGTTTTTATTTTGACTGCTTATCCCTTGGACCTTTACCTTGACACCCTATAACATAAAATCCATTTTATGAATTAGTTTAACATGTACATAATCATCAATGGAGAAATAGATGAATCTCAATAAATTAACCTTCTATCCCTTAGATGTACGAATCTCAACAAACAAACACCAAGTTTCTTCATCAATTGTCTTGTATCTGACACATGAATTTTCATTCTTTTTAGCTCCAAATATATATCTAGATCTCAATTTTGTCTTAAAACCATGAAATTTCTCAACAACCAAAGATAGAGATTTATTTTTAAGCGTCTCCACATTTGGAATATATATCAAATGTCATATGCAATAGTATTTAAGAAATTATCAATATAATTAAACTATAAATTTGTTAAGACAAAACCATCTAAGAATGCTTTATTTGAAATTAAATAATATTGTCTATCAAAATAGTGTTAATTACAAAGACGATTTAGGATAATTCGTCAACGTTATCTTACTAAACATTATCCTATCACCTTTCATGCGCTTAATACTTTCCAAAATCTCCATATCAATGGATTGAAACAAAAAAAAAAGTTTTACCTTTAAATCTTTAAGTTTGACCTCTTCATCAACTCTCTTTTTTGAGTTTGAAATCAAGAACAACAAGTCAGTATACCTAGTGTTGTCAAAATGGGTTAGAACCCATGAACCAACCTGACCCACTGTAGGTTCGGGTCAGATTCGGTTGAAAAAGAAATGAACTTTCAATTCGAACCAATTTTGAGCTTAGTACACTAAGAACCCGGCTTACCTAGATTGAACTCGTGGTGAATCGGGTTAACTCACCTAGGTTGAACCCTTAGTGAGTTGGGTTGACTCACAAACCTACTTAATTTTACTTTTTGTGCTTGCTTTTGGATTATATTTGGAGTTTAAAATGATTTTCCCAAGCCTACATCCAGTCCTCCTTCAACAAGCTAAGTTGAAGGGATTCCACTATATATGATTGAGTTTACAGAAATACAGAGATATCCCTCTCAATGCACTTCTCGCCACACTCAAAATCAATATAGCTACCCAAGAGATGAACAATCTGCAATCTCTTAATACAAGAGCACTCATAGCCCTTAACCCCTAGCACACCCACACAAGAACACAATATGAAGATTGTCAACGAAGAACCTGATCTCTAAGATACACTCCTATAGTGTAGATCAAATCAGAACAATTTTAGCCCAGTTTTCTTAAAAGAATTTTGATGTATAAGCAACCAATGTAGCCTTGATTCTCCAAGATACTTCTTGAATGCTCCTATAATCAAAACTCAGTGTAAACGTTAGTATTTGAAAATGATAGCAATTGAATATTTTGAAACAAAGCTCAAGATGCATATATTTATAGGATTTTCTGAATCATGGCACAATATAATCGATTAAGGTTTTTATGTAATCTGTTAAGCTTTTACTTCTGTTTTAACAGATTATCCTGAGCATGTAATCAACTATATAAGCACATAAGCCAGTAATTGATTTAATTGACAGTTATAACAGATTAGACTATTAAATGCAAAGGATTAGACAAAGCAAATTGATTTAACCGATTAAACAACTTATGTAATTGATTAATCCTATACTCAAGCAAATTGTCTATCCAATTTCTATTTTAAACAAATTACACCAATTATGAAACATATTATGACATTATTTTTTGTTTTAATCGATTAGACAACTTATGTAATTGATTACTACAGTGCAGTTAGTCCTTCTTAAGCATACAAGGTGATATGGTGAAATCTAACAAATTATATACAATGTTTAATCGATTATTTCAACCAGAAATTATATATTCAGTCTGTTTAAAGCATGATTCATTTACCAATAATGAATTCATATATCAAGTACAAATATGATAAAGATAAAATAATTGTTATCATTTGTTGTGCAAGAAACCATAAAACCATTATTTTGTTCATCGTTAAAAACTAAGATATATAAGACAAGTTTAACTCTCCCTATCAACAAACACAATATAAATAATTTATCACTAGTGGAAAAACGCTGTTTAACGTCGGTTATTTTGGGCTTTTAACGTCAACAACAGAACTGACATCTATACGGGTGACGTTAATGTGACGTCGGATTTTTGCAGGTGCGACGTCGATATAGACGTCGGTTCAGTTAAAAGAACGACATTTATAAAGACATCAGACATTGTACTAACCGACGTCTAAGATCACCTTAGACATCAATCTGTAACACATTGGACGTCTATAAAGCCGTCAAACATTGCATTAACCGACGTCTTTCCGCCATATAGACGTTGGTTTGTACATTAACCGACGTCTATGAAGTGATCGTTGTGTTTTGGTGCGGTTTTTGTCGTGTCTTAGGGTAGCGTAGTAGCACCTCCTTCCTTTGCTAGTTTCTTCGTAAGAAAAAGTTACGTCTTTTGGACTTCTCATGGCATTTCAACCCAAAGACGAACTTGGGTCGTTGCCTAGGTCCATTCCGACCGCCACTGAAAAAGAATACGGTAAAAATACGGTGTATCCTCACCGTATATTTTTTTTTCGACCGCGAATGAAAAATAATACAGTGAGAATACACAGTATTCTCACCATATACTTTTTCATTGGCGGTCGGAATGGACATAGGCAACCACCCAAGTTCGTTCTTGGATTGAAATGCCGTGAGAAATCCAAAAAAACGCAAGTTTTCCTTACGAGGAAACTAGCAAAGGGAGAAGGTGCACTACGCTACACAAAGACACAACAAAAAAACTGCACCAAAACACAACAAAAATGCAGAGGAGAGGAAACTTACCTGGAAAATGCAGAGCAGCGAGAGAGAAAAAGGCAAAGACGATGTGTTGGTTCGCTAAAAATGAGAAACATCTATCATGCAAATGCATATAAGTGTATGAATTTAATGTCTTATATATAGACATAAATATTTAGGTCATCTATGAAATGTTAAAAAAAAATCTAAAAATCTTAGGTTCAAAAATAATTTGAAAATTTAAAAGATTCTCATACCTCCAAGTTAACATTTTTACCCTTTTGAAATATATATATATATATATATATATATATATATATATATATATATATAAGAAATTATATTTATTGTCATGTATCTCCAAGTCTTCACTCTTCATATCTTTCTTCTTCCTCTCTTGCTGTTTCTAGTGATGTTTGGTGAGATTCATCACTTAAGCAATACTTCTCACTTTGCTCCATTCATCTTCATCTTTTTCTTGATTTAATCTCATCTTTTAGGTATAAGCATTTTTGTTTTTTAATATTTTAAATTTTATATTTCTTTTATTTGATATTTTTATTTTTATTATTTTAAATTTATCAAATTTTGAAATACAATTTAAAAAACTCACCAAATTTTAAAATCAGATTTAAAAATTTAAATAAGAAAAATAATTGAATTTTGAAACTCATTGAATTTCCAAATCTAAATAAATAAATCTTAGTTAATATAGTTATCGAATTTTGGTATGTGAACCAATTTTAAACTCCAATATTTTGAAATCCAACCCATACATCTCCAAAATTTCGAAATCCAATATTCACTTATTTAGGATTTCAAAGTCGAAAATTCATTTTTTTTTAATTTCGAAATTCGTTTACCACTTCTTCCGAATTTTAAAATACGATACTCATTTTATTATTTGTTTTTTTTTTAATTTTTTAAATCTGTTTTATTAGTTTTTGTTTAATAAATTATATTTTAAAATATAAAAATATTAACATTATATTAAATTATATAAAAAATATTAGATTAAACTAATTCAAAGTATTTAAAGTTTTATTAAGTTAAAATTGATTCAAATAAAATAATTTTATTTTTATGTTAATTAAAAATTATACAAAAGAAAATTTAACTAATCGAAATATTTATTAAATTTTAATTAAAACGAATTTAAATGTGTTAAACATAATTTGGTATAAGTTAATATTTTAATATAGTTTATTATATTGTTAACTGAATTTCAAAATCCCATTAACATATTTTTTAATTTTTCTTTTTAACCAAAAATAAAGAATGATTGGCAAACATTAAAAAGAAGAACATTATATATATATATATATATATAAACTATAATATCACATGAACGTATTTTTCCTCACTTGAAACTATAATATAACAATTAATTTGTAGACAAATGAGAATTAATCAAATATGTACTCCTGCAATTAGAAAATGTCATTACTGACTTGTTAAGCTTTCATGAAAATATATTTTTTTTAATAGGAAGTAAATCCGTTTCAAGTAAAAAAATCAAATTAATCTTCAAAATAGTCAAAATTAAAATAGTAAATGGTACTTTCTTATGTTAATCGAATTTTAAAATTAATATAGTCAAAATTAATATATATTTTAATATCAAAATCCGGTTAACATATTTTTTAAATTTTATTTTTTAAGTTAAAATTTAATAAATGTTTTAATGTTAATATAGTTACATATATATATATATATATATATATATATATTAATATTTTAAGGTTTTAAAATATAACTTATTAAACTAAAATAAATAAAACACATTAAAAAAAGTAAAAACAAAATAAATTGAAAAAAATAAATAATAAAAGAATAATAGAATGAGTATTGAATTTTGAATTTCGAGAGAACTACTCATCCGATTTTAAAATTCGAAAGAAATAAGTATCATATTTCAAAATCTGGAAGATGTATTCGTTGAATTTTGAAAATTGATAAGTTATTTAATTGATTTTGAAATTTAATAAGTTTATTATTTGAATTTTGAAATACCATAAGTTCATTAAAAGATTTTTAAAATCAATTTAATTCCTAATTGAATTTAAAAATTAAGTTTCTAAATCTAATGTATCCATAAATTATAATTTGAAATCGAGTGAATTCTGAAAGTTTAATTTAAAATTGGATTTTGAAATCTGTTTAAAGAAAGGGAGATGTAGCTAAAGAATTAGGTTAAGAAAAAGTAGGTTGTCAAATGGATGAAGCAATCACAGGAGAGGTGAAAAAATTACTTAAAAGGTAATTTAGACATTAAAATTTTTGTTGGAAGTGCAAAAAGAAATCTCGCAGGTGCATATAGAGGAGCCCACAGTTTAACCTAAAGAGTCGATTGTGCGGCTTGTGGTACTTAACCTAAAAACGCTTGATTGTGCGGCGAAGAGGGCCAGATCTTAGGATTTCAAAATGGATGAAGTCATGAGAGAACTGAGAGACAGTGGTCCGTCTAGCTCTGGGGGATCAGGGCAACAGGAAACCACCCAAGCTCCGATTTACTCTGCGATCGTGCATCCAACAACCACCGCCACCCAAACATCTGCACCAAATCGTTTGGACAACGTAATAGGTCATTTACGAGAGAGGTTTGCAAGTCTTAAGCCGCTGTCCTTCGAGGGATTGCCTGGAACCGATGACTTTCCGGATGACAAACTCCGAGGACGAAAAGCCATTCGACTGATTCCGTTAGAAGACAACGAAGTGTGCCGACTTGGTAAGGAGCTTTTTCAGCGTATTATTAATTACTCTATCTCACAATATCATATAGGTGTTATTTTTATTTTGGCATTTCAACTGAAAAACCCTGGATATGGAAGAACGGAGAGAATGTTCCCAGCCTTCGATGAATTAGGGATTCCTGAAGATATCGATTTCTTGTTACTAGATCGATCTGGACGGTCTAATGGTGGTTATGTAACAACTATCCATGAATCTGGAGAAATATATGAAAATGCTACGGCATATTCATTCTTGGCCTGTTCTATCCTGAAATATTTTGTCCGATCGGTTGATAACTTTTCCAATTCTCTCCAACACATTCAAAGCGGTTTTCGTAAGTTTTATGCTAGAGATTTCCCTCTTGGAGCTATCAACATACAACCGGATACCATTTCTATGATTCATAATCATTTCTCAAACTCTGAGCTTATGAAAAACACTCTTTATAGGTTTTTGTACAATGCAAATCATAGAGGAATGGTCTGTGGTTTACAGAGTTCTATATATGATGCGCATTTAACCTACACCGGTATGCATGTGGTTTCCATTGCCTTCAAACTCTGTGAAGCTTTGCAATGTTCAGCAGATGAACTCCTAGCAGCAATATCCGACAAAAGGTTTGAGCCTCAGATACGGGCCCTTGAAACTGCCTTCTCGCTTCTTGGTAGTAAAGAGGAAAGGTATCGCAGACAACTGTGGAAATATGGAAGGATATTTGATCATACCTTTCTCTTACCATTACAAACCAAGAGATGGCCAAAATTCGCATTCATTCTTGCATGTATCTTGAAGAATGAGAGCCCAGCTGCCAACGCTCGAATCTTGGAAATAAAGCAATTTCAGGAAGTCAGTCAAAGGGACAGGGAGAGGTTGGAAAATGGAACAAGATTGCACATGACTGCATTTAAGAATTCTTTAGCATCTAAAGAAAATTACAAATTAATGACTAAACTATTGGATTATTTGTATAATCCAAGTCATAATTTTCACTAGAATACCCCTAGGTAGGGTAAGTAGGGAAGGTAGGGCTAAGTTGGGGGGAGGTAGGGTTAAGTAGGGAAATGAAAACTATCATCCTTTCAAGGTTTTGTGAATAAGTAATTGTCCATCAATGTACGTTTTTCTACTAAACAGGTCTATTGAATAGAATTTGATCAATCTTTGTTGTTGTTAAAGCATGAATCAAATTAGTGCTCGAGAATCAAGATTTCATTTGAGCATTAATTCAATCACTTTTTTTATTTTTCTTACTTGTGGATTTGGACCATCACATCAGAGCATCTTGCTATCAAAAACAAAAACTTTATTTCTTTTAGAGAATCTTCTAATTAGAGCAACTAGAAAGAGATTCTTAACAAGAAAGAATTTAGTTCAAATGTAGGATACTTATTCATAAGTTTTTGTAACTTAATCATGTATGATGGAATCATAAAAAATTTTACCTTTTTGAACTCTGTGGATAACTTATTATAGACTCGAGAAACAAAGAGAAAATGTGTATGAACGAGATATCTAACAACAAGAAGAAGGAAAATGATTAAATAGAATAACTCTTTTAACATTTAGCAATATGGATAGTAACTCATTATTTCAAATGAGTCATTCCTTTAGACAAAAGACTATAGAAACAATTACTTGGAATTATTACTTAGAATTTCACCTATAAGATTCAATTATGGAAAATATAATGGGATCTGACGAATTTGTCATAGTATATCTGAAAATATGAAATTTAGATGTTTTTCTAGGTGTTTGTTTATTGATCTTGTAGGTCTTTTAAATTGCAACGACTCTTCCTTATTTCAACCTTTGAATTGCAACCACTCTTTCTTATTTGAAATCACACTATTGATAGATGTAATATATTGCTATGTTTTTATTTGTCTCTAATAATTTATTAATTTTTATTTTTTTTTTTGTCAAAAATGGAAATTTAGAGAATGTGTATAAAAAAACAAACTTATTTCATGTAGTCTATATGTCTATTATCATTAGTTAAGTTTTTTATTTTCAGTTTTAATAATAATCTTCTCTCTATTTCTATTTATTGATCTTTATTTTATTTGTAATTTTGAGAAGAATAGTAAACTTTAGTATAAAACATTCTATAATTTTTTACTATATTAATTATAATTGTCGATCCTTGACATTCATTGTCAATATAGACTTATACTTAAGGTAACATATTACCTTTCGTTTTACTTCGTGAACAAATAAAAATTATTGATGTTTTTCTATTTGAAATTGCGTTAGGTTTAATTCCAACTATTTTGTTTGGATTATTTGTAGCTACAAATTTATAATACGAATGAGATGATCAGTTGAATATTTGATTAATTATAATCTTTTTCTTTTTAATTCTCTATTTATTTAATTTCATCTTAATAAAAAAGAATAAAATGATCAAAATAATAAAATAAAAGAATAATAATAAAAGTACTAAAAATAAGAAAATGGTACATTATGATATATATATATATATATATATATATATATATATATATATATACTTAGCTATAATTACTAGAAAATAAAAATATAAGAATTCTAGTTATTATAGACAGTCCTTTTTAATAAAAATAAGAATAAAAATTGACGAAAATATAAACAGATATGGTACAAATAGTAAACGGAAGCAGGATGAAGGGATACATCAAGTTGTACAGGAAAAGACATACTTTTTGTGCATAGTATTTATTTGTGGGGTACATCACTTTTTAGATAGCTTAGCAATGAAGGTTATCAACCAGTATTGCATAGCCACACAATATGCTCTGATAAGCCTTGGTTTTCATGGGTAACTTTTTCTTTATTTCCTACCAGTGACTCTGTAACAACTAGTGCAGAGTTTTCTTTACTTGTTTTCATGTTCACACTCTCTGCTTTACACTATCAGAATTGTTCAGTTTACCGTTTGAATTATGACCCTATTCCATTTTACCAATCCCCCAACATTAAGTGTCTACATCCCAAATTGCTTTTCAATCTTAA
This sequence comes from Vigna reflexopilosa, assembly GCA_027742785.1. Taxonomy (NCBI): domain Eukaryota; kingdom Viridiplantae; phylum Streptophyta; class Magnoliopsida; order Fabales; family Fabaceae; genus Vigna; species Vigna reflexopilosa. The sequence continues at coordinate 9,940,364 of CM050911.1, read as the reverse complement.
ATGCTTTTTCTTTCGTAATTGTCTACTTTCTTTTGAACTGTACTAAGATTCCACGACGTTTCTTTTGTCTTCAATTATTTTTCCTTTTTCTTGACCATTAAGCCTTCCAACTCTCACTCACTAGCCCCTTTTTAACAAGATAATCTCAACACTCTCAATAGCTTCTTGAATTTCAAACTTGGTCGACCAACATCCACCATGGTGAGAACACCCTCCAAGAAGATCCCACTTGTGATACTAAGCAATGATGAAAACTTTTACACTGAAGCTTATAGTCCCTCAAAACACACACCTCCTTCAACCTCTAAGTTGCACAGAAATGGCAAGTCAATTGACTCAGTTTCAGGTAAAGCCAAGAGAAGTCTGTGCATGTGTTCAGAACCTGATATTGAGGACTATGGCGATTTTCTGAGGAAGAAGAAGAAGAACACCAAAGCAGATAACAACACTTTACTCCACCGGTTTAGGAGCAAGAAAGGGTTGTTTGTCACCGATGTCACCAAAACTGAATGGTGTGAAAGGCAAATGGAGTTTTCTCTTTTCTCTGAAGAATGGAAGAACAACGAAGGCAAGCCAATGGATTTTGGAGGAGAAAAGAGGATCAATGAAGCTATGGAAGTTGGTAGAAATCGACATGTTCAACTTCAACTAGAGGTTCAGACTTTGGTGGAACTGGAGGCGAAGTCAGCTGAGGATGACATGGCAATGAAACTTGTTAACTTCATAAATGGGGTGAACCAGTTGCTGTTTGATGGGTTAACACGCGAGCTTCCAATACTGAGTTTTGCTTTTGCAGAAGGCATATGGATGGTGGGGAAGATTGATGAAGTTCAAATGCCTAAAGCAAGGAAAGATCATAATCCGATACTAATTGAGTTAAAGACTCGTTCCCAAGACACGGTTCCTTCAGAAGCACAGAAAAGAAACGGAAGGATTCAACTAATGTGTTACAAGTATTTGTGGGACAATTTACTTGCACATGCTCATCATGATTTCCCACGAAAACAGTTGTATGATTATTTTGAATTGAATCCACGTCGTGCTTTGAGTAAAGATCTACAAGCAGCGTGCAAAGAGTCTGGATTCACAGCACTGAATCTTGGTGATGTGGTGAGGTGTTACCAAAATACGTGCAAGATGCTGCAACCTTGTAATAAAATGTTAGTGTTGAGATATGAGTCTCAGAGGGACCATTCAGTGCTGGTTGAAGAAAAGATTGCATATGATGAGGATTGGGTGAAGAGTGAAATAGGGAGTTGTCTTGAGTTGTGGCTTGGACAGAGAGAAGCCAGTTATGTGGCTGAGGATGAGCAATGGAAGTGTGGTTACTGTGATTTTGTTTCTGAGTGTCAAGGATACACTGATACCGACAGTGAAAGCACACAATTTGAAAGTGATTACTAAGTGAGTAGAAAGAAATGTAGAAGTTAATAAAAAATTCTGCAGTCATTTTATATACTCTTTTTCAATCTTATCTTTTGTTTGTATCAGTAAACTCAGCAATAAGATTTTAATGTATTGTTTCGATTTCAATGATTTGTGAACTTCTTTTAATTCATCTTTCAAACAACCCCATAAAAGGATTTTTCATGAAAATCCCCCCCTTTCACCTGAATAAAAAAACTTTACTTTTACACCCTAAAATTTGTTAGAATCCTATGTCAAAGCTCAACCTTGTCCAATTAACCTACCTTCATTCTCCTAACCACCTCCCTCCAAAACGCCAGCAACTACTTATTCTTCACCGTCAAGCCAAGTTCCCCTGCCACAATAACAGTGGTAGCCATATCCAGAAACATGCCATGCTCCACCACACCAGCAAGCTGCAGAATTGCGACACTCGCAGCCTTCAAATCCCCGATACTCCTCTCGAAATACAAATCCACGATGAAGTTCCCATTGTCCGTGACAAAGGGCTCCTCCTTCTCCCCGAAAGTTCTAAGCTTTGCAACACACCCAGCCTCCTCAAACAGCCTGCGTAACCTCTCAGCAGTGAACTTCCAACAAAATTGAATAACCTCAACGGGCATGGCCAATCCACTCCCCCCTATATAGTTCACGAGCTTGGACTCGTCAACAACAACAATAAACTTCTTGCATGCGCTCTCCACCATCTTCTCCCTAAGGAGGTAGCCACCGCGACCCTTTACGAGGTTGAGGAAAGGGTCAACCTCGTCGGCACCGTCAATGGCCAGATCGACGACGGGGTGGGAGTCGAGATCGGACAGGGGAATCCCAAGGGAGAGTACCTGATCGTGGGTTTTCTTGGAGGTGGGGATTCCGACAATGTCTTTGAGTTTGCCCTGTCGGAGAAGTTCTCCGATGCGGTCCACGGCGAGCTTGGCGGTGGAGCCTGTGCCGAGGCCGATAACCATGCCGGATTCGACGTACTCGACGGCCCTGTAGGCGGCGATCTTCTTGAGGTCGTCTTGGGTGAAGACGACGGAGGGAGAGGAAGGGAGGAGGATGCCGGCGTCCATGGCGGCGTTCTCGGTGGCGATGAAATGCGGGTAGGGAATGGCCATCTTAATGGGTGAAAAGACCTAAACTTGCCACCCCCAGAGGTTTAAACGAGTGGTGCAAGCAGAAAGAAGAGAGATAAGGTTGAAGGGTTAGAGAGGATTGAGATTGATTGGGTTTATATCGAGAAAAAGCAATTTGATTTAAAGACTGCGTTTTTGTAGTTTCTGGAGAAATTGACATGCCCAGAAAGACGTTTTTGTAGTTTCTGGAGAAATCGACATGCCCAGAAAGACGTTTTTGTAACGTTTATACGTAAATCAGCGAAGAAGCACATAAAATATTTTAAAATTATTTTAATAAGCAAGTAATGCAGTTTCAAGTCCTTTAGGAAAGATATAATTAATTAAAACATAAAAAATTATTAAAATATCAAAAATAATTAATTATATATTAATTATACTCAATTGTAATTAAAACAGAAAAAATTATCAATTATATTTTAATTGTAACTAAAATTTAAATCATAATTTTTTATTATCTTTTATTGATAATCAATTATAACACTGCAATAAATCTATAATAAAAGTTAAGATTTATTTTAGGAGTTAACATGAATAATAACAAAGAACAGTGAGAATAATAAGCATTTTGGTAGATAGGAAATATGAAATATCATATAGAATTGAAAGTGTTCAGCAAACAAGAGTTTGGTACAATTTACAAGCTAAGACCGAATGGTAATACAGGTAATGAAAACTATATATATAAACCTATTGATCGGACGGTCCTACACTATCTTCGGGCTGCACGACCTACAAGGCTTCTTCCACTGAATCTTCGAAATCGCCATCTGCTCACATCCAACGGATGATCATTGTAGTGAAGAGAATAACCAAACGGATAAGACCGAACGATAAACATAGACAAGACAGGAAAAGAAGGGTAAGCTTGTACGGACGGTATGAACCATGTAGCATTGCCGCTCTTTACACCCGGGTGGACCTGACTGGGATACACTCAACAGACCGCCAGTCAAGGTTAGTCCAGTGGAACCACCTCGGTATAGAAATACCCTGAGGCTAAAGGACCTTCTGTCATTCCCACGCATGAGTTACCCTCCTCTACATGAGAAGGCGTAATCACGGAATATTAGGATAGAGCAGAACCTGAGCCTGACCACGGTCATACTTTACCAATCAATTCCAATCATGAGTTATTCCTCCATGGAATACTCTTAAATCATCATAATAATTTATTCATAACTACTCGTTTCATACCATCCAAATCTCATAATCTTTTTCAAAAAATAGTTCTTTCATATATAGAAAATACTGGAAAGAAATGAATTGACCGAACGGTCGGAATACTAATAGAAGACCGAATATATAAAAGAAACTCTACCAGGTGGCCGAACGGTCAAGCAAAGAAGGAATTTGTCATAGAAGGTGCTGTAGGCAGAGACCGAACGGTCTAAAACTAGGTAACTCGAACATATTTTAAGACTGAGCAAAATCTCAAATAAATGATGTGTGAAAATGGCTGAACGTTCAATAATAGCTTATCTTTAATAAAATCGAACACTTAACAATTTGGCCGAAGGCCTTAACATATAGAAACCAGAGTTCTCTTCAATAAAGCCGAGCGTCAGTACAAGACCGAACACTCTCTGGGATCAAGTGTCAGTATAAGACCGAGCACTTTTCCAAATACATAAATTTTATAAACAGAGTACTTTAAAGATCAGGTGCTGGTATAAGACCGAGCACTAAAATAACCTAAGGCTAGTTTATGACCGAGCACTTGGTGCATGACCGAGTACTTCACATGATCGAACGTTTACTAGATGAATAAATAATAGTAATGTGAAACCGAATGTTTCTTAACTTGAGTGTCAGTCTAATACCACACACTTGTATGACCGAACGCTTGGTTTATGACCGAACGTTCTTAAATATATATACTAAAACCGAGAGGGAAATGACTCCCTTGACTCAGTAAGAAACCAGATTAGTCAAAGTAGATAGCCAACGATGTAAGTCTCACAAGACCGACCGGTCATCAACTGACCGAACAATTTAAAGGGGAGGATCGAACAGTCCTAATGACCTTGGATCACAAATTTCAGATCTCTAAGTTTAATACATTTCACTAAGTACATAACTAATATCAAACGATTCATGCAGCAACATACAATATTCCAACATACCAATTAAATCAACCAACATACATTAAATCATGCATCCAACCATACAAAGAAATCATAATTAAATTTTTATAAGCTTCCCTTACCTCTAACTCTAGCTAGCTTCCAAGCAACTACTTCTATGACTTCCCAAAAATCCAAAGTGCTCCAAATGAAAATCTGATCGGTGCAAGTGAAAGAGCTTGGCACCGGGAAGAATTATTTTCAAAGGTGTAAGGTGATCGGAGGAGAGGAGGTGGTCGAAATTTTAGAGAGAAGGTTGAGGTTTCTAGAGAGAAGGAGGAGAAAATGGTGGTTTCTGGAAACTGAGTTGAGGAAGAAGAAGGGTTGCATGCAAAATGACGTCAATCTTCAGAAATCCAGCTTTAACTATTACCTCCACTAAAACCACTCCGTCCACTCTCTGCCTGCCACCTGTCCTTCATTTTCTGAGCTCTGTACTCCATGAGCTGCCATTTGGACTCCATTTTCTGTGAATTCCATCTTTATATTAAATGCAACAGACAACTTTGTCTCTCACTACCATGGGGAAGCTGGAAAGGTTCGACACGTGTCTTCCATTACAAAGAGAAATTTGTGGGATGTGACAACTGATCTGTATATTATTTTAATGATTTCAACATTAAGTAATTAATTATAGTTTTTTGTACTTAATTACAAATACAAAAAAGTGTAGAACAAATTTCAATTTTTTAAATTGTTCAAAATTTAAATGGTGTACCTGTTTCGAGTTTTTTGTATAATTGTGAAAACCATACAACTTACCTATAAATATAATTTTAAATTTTTTTATCTACTTTAATAATAAGACATTTAAATTTACTTATAAGCATGAAAGAAAACGCCAGAAAGATAAAAGAGACGGAGAGAAAATATTCCAACCAAGAACGCAGGCATGCAGCTTCCCTTTTCTGGATGGATAAACCTTAAACCGTTTGTAATTTAATTAAGTACATATCATTCTTAAAATGAAAAAGACTAATATAATTTAACAACTTTAATTCAACCATAATAAATTCAAAGGAGAAAAAGTGTAATATATTTACATTTTTCAAATAAAAATAAGAAAAACATATAAATTTTTATCTTTATAAATTGAAATTAACTTGAGAGGATATATATTATAAATCCATTTTTTAATTTATTCATAATTAATTTTAACTTGCTAATAAAATTATTTTTTTATTTGTTTCACTTCATACGAATCTTCACCTCTGCATGTTTTTACTCAAAACTTAATTCTATGTGATAAAGTATTTTTATTTAGTACAACTGTGTAGTGGAAGAATACACATAATATTATTGCAATACTAATTTAATATTTTATTTAATTTTCTTGTACAGTAAATTTTTTTATCAATTATTAGTTTCTTTATAATAATAGTACTAATTCTGTAGAAGAAGAATACACATAAGATTATCTGTATTTATATAGTATGATCACTGTTCTAATGATCATAACATATTTAACACATGTTAGTCTATTTATGCAAATAAAACTCATAACATATTTTAACAATCCTAATCAATTAGATATTCATCTTGATTCCTTCTATGACACATGCAACAACTCTATAATCATCATGTGAACATATCTAAAAAAGCTTTAAAAAACAATAAAGAATAAGCTTACTTTATGACTAAATAAGATTGTAATACTCTCTTTCAGGATTCCTATAATACATTTTAATCTTCAAACAAATGATATATTTGTTAAAATATTTTTTAAAAAAAGTGTAAAACAAATTATTGTAAACGAGTGTTTTTAGTACTTTTTATTGAAGGATATTTTAAGAAGTATTGTGTAATTTTTATTTTAATTGTATGAGTTATTATAACTGAATTATTCAAGAATTTAGTAGAACAATCTATATATCTGCACCATCAATGGAAAAATTTCATTATATATATTTTGGTACAGTTTGTGTAAATAAGTATTTTTATTTTATATGATTTTATTTATTATATAAAAGTAAAATAATTATTATCAATTTAGTAAATAATAATTTATTTATATGAAATTAAACAATCTAAATACTTTGCTTCTTTCTTTAATCTATATGAACAATTCTTCTTCTTTTTTCTTTCTACTATATTTTTATATTTTGTTTTAATTTGGTACCTTTATTATAAATTTTATACTATAATTTAAAAATATTATAATCATCTTGTAGTTACGTGTTTGAAATTTTATAAGGAAAATATATCTTTAACAATTTTTTTTGACAATTTTTTTACAATCGCTTATGAGACAGTTTGTGATTGGTTCGTTTCAAATATACGAACCAATAAAATAGTGACACATAATCTGTTGTCAAAAAGTTGTTAAAAAAGTTGTTAAAATATCATGGTCCATTTTATAATTCAACTCCATGTCATCAAATACTATGGAATAAATAAACAAGTGTTTTCTTGTTGATGAAAACAAATGGGTAAGAAATGAGAGGCTATCATTCATTAAAAATACACAATAGCACCAATCCTAAGAATGAAGAAAATATGGGGTGAAGAAAGAAAGAAAAGCCCGTTATCTCTAATTCAAGCCTAACTTCACTTTGGCAGTTGCTTCCTACACTACCACACCTTTCTCCCTACACCATCTCAATTCTTTTTAATTCCAAAAGTAACCTTAGGTAAATATTTACTTTTTACCTTACTTTTTAACTTCACTTTCTAAAACACGGGCTTTAATTGAGAAGACAACCAATCTGAAATTAGCTCAACCCAAAGTAATTGAAACATAAAATAGGATTGGTTACAAAATTGTCACTAAATCTAGTGTGCTTCATTAGATTTGGAATCCACTGTCTTTTTTTTTTCTTTTTCTTATTCATATATTTATGATCAATATATCTAATAAGACCTGATAAAATATAGGTTTAATACCTATTTTGATCGCTTTTTTCGGGGATTTGTTCAGAGTGGTTCTCATTTTTTTTAAAAAGTTCACTAAAGTCTTATTTTTTGTAAAAATTGTGCAAGTTAGTCCTTTTTGCTAAAGGCGTTAATTCTCCTAACGGCAGAACTGCCCAGCTGGCAAATATTTGATGAGGTGTAACGTTTTGATTGTGTTGGCACTGTTATGTGTTAAAAAAAATTATTAATTGTGACGTGGAATTTAATAAAATTAGAGTTAAAATAAAAATTGAAATTGGGATAATTAGGTAAACTGATTTTGGTCAGATGCAAATTTTACCCAAATTTACGATTACGATTGGGATTTTCTGAGCGATTGCGATTAGGATTCATCAAACACCTTCAATCCAGTAATCTTCATCAGCGCTAGGGATTTGGTTTCAGCATGCCGTCGTCTGAATGTAATGAGTGATGATTTGCAATTGCATGGAATAGTTGTCAAGAAAGGCTTTTAGTGTTACAATTTTATACAGACAACCATCATCCATTTTTATGCAGCTTGTGGGATGATGGAGAGAGAATTATTTTTGAGTCACAAATTTTATGTATAACAATAAAATTTGAATTAAAATTACAGAAAAAAGTTATACAAATTAATAAAGTGAAAATATTAATGCTGAGAAATTTTTGATTCCAATATCACACTTGCGCAAAATATCCCGGTAAAGAGTAAAATGCAAAAAGTTGAACTAAATTCATAGTTTCAAAATTTATGAATTCTTTTATTAGTTAAACTATATACATAAGCAAACACCAAAAATATTCCATTTAATACTATAAAACTTTTTTACTACTATTTGTTGATAACTTTGAAAAATGTTGTCAACAATTTTTTCGGATTGAATTTAAAATAAAATTCAGATAAAATATATTCATTAGTTATCATAAACACAAACGTAATATAGAAAAAAAAACATTGCATTATATCAATATCAACCCATAAGAATCAAAATTAAAACAATAGAAGTAATACAAAATTTGGATTCCTTAGAAGAAATTATAACAATAAAATTTGAATTAAAATTACAAAAAAAGTTATACAAATTTAAAAAGTGAAATTATTAATGAGAATTTTTTTTTTTAACTATTACACATGTATAGGCAGAGATAAAAATTTTTATTCCAGTATCACACGTGCACAAGGTATCCCTCTAAAGAGTGAAACACATAAAATTTATGAATTCTTTTATCAGTCATATACATAAATCTTGTTCTGCTTAGCAAACACCAATGGTACTCCATTTAATATTATAAAACTTTTTACTACTATTTGTTGACAACTTTGAAAAATGTTGTCAACAATTTTTTAGGGATTAAATTTAAAATAAAATTCAGATAAAATATATTCAAGTTATTATAAACACAAACGTAACATGGAAAAAAAAATTGGATTATATCAATATGAACTCATAAGAATCAAAATTAAAACAATAGAAGTTATACAAAATTAAACTCCTCAGAAGAAATTATAACAATAAAATTTAGATTAAATTTTAAAAAAAAAGTTATATAAATTAACAACGTGAAATTATTAATGACAAAAAAAAACTATTACACGTGTATAAGTAGAGATAAATTTTTGGTTCCAATATCACACGTGCACAAGGTATCCCTTTAAAGAGTGAAGTGCAAAAGGTTGAAGTCAGATATTTCTTTCTCAATCTCATCAAACAAATAAATTGATACGAGTAAGTCACTTTTTCCCATTTGCACCATCGAATGGCATCAATGGGTATTTCTAGCTGAATGGGTATTCTTAATCTTTTAACTATAATCTATTTAAATTTAAATATTCACTTACATAAATTTCTAATGTCTCCATATTTTATTTGAAATCTTAATATATTTTCTCCGTATTTGTATATAAAACAATAAATAAATAAAAATGATGTTATAAACACATCACTAATAAAATAGAATAATAAATAAGCATGAGGTTATCAACACCTTACTAATAAATAATAATAAAAATATATTATTAATAATAAGAGTTAAAAAATTGTAAAATATTACTTGAAATAAATTTAATTAAATAATAAGATTTAACCTTCAAAGATTTTCCTATTAATAATAATAATTCTCATTTATAATTAATGTTCAATCTCCATTAAAATAAAATGTATTTGTCAATTTTTCCTCACATAGTTTAACATTGCATGATAATCAAATATTTTGTTCTTGTTACAATACTTTTTAAAAAAATCAAATAGTTTAACACTATTAAAAAATTTAATTGAATTGAAATATTTCAGAAGCTTAAAAGATAAAAAAAAATAAAAATATTCAATATAGCAATTTTAAAATAAATTTAAAATCATGTTAATTTGATATCAATAGTGTTACCTATTTAATGGACATAATATTAAATGATATTTTTATCATATTTGTAATTATTTTCATGACAAAAAAAAAACTTAATCAACCCACTTTTGAGCTGTAAAATAAATGTGAAAAATAAATTAAAAAAAAATAAAGGAAGAATTCATATTTTTTAAATAAATCGTTAACACTTTTTATAATAACTTTTGTTAAGATAAATATATATTCACAGTGATTTTGTTTATTATAATCATTGTTAATATTTATCAAGAAACCTTTCAAAATAAAATATAATTATATATATATATATTCAAACAATGTTATTAATTATATTATAAACATATTATTTATATTGTTGATAGCATATAATATAATCTATAGTATAAAGTATTTGAAGACTATTAAGATCCATTTTTAGAATTGTATTGATGGAGCACAATGCAACTAAAGCTATGAAATCTCAAACGCAAAACAATATATATATATATATATATATATATATATATATATATATTCGAAACAAAAGATAATATTTTATTTAAAGAAGATTTTTAACTTTGAAAATTTTTGTCAATAATATTTACGAATTGAATTTGAAATAAAATTAAGATAAAACATACTCATAAATTATCATAAACAGAAATGTAACCTTGAAAAAAAAAACCGTTGCATCATATTAATTTGAACCAATAAAAATCAAAATTAAAAAAAATTATAACAATATAATTTAAATTAAAATTAAAAAAATGTTATACAAATTTACAAAGTGAAATTGTTAATGAGAAAAAAAATCTAAAACTATTATACATGCATAAGTGAAGATAAATTTTTAGTTTCAATATCACATTTTCCCAAAGTATTTAGTAAAACATAAAAAAAAAGGAGAGAACAAAAAAAAAATGCAAATATCCCTCTTAAAATTTTTAATTATTTAACAATATTTTTAATATTATTTTTATTTGTAATATCTTTAATCTTTATCTCCATTATATTTAAATTTGAATATATACTATATATATATATATGAATTTATAATATCTTTAATCTTTTTAAATTTTAATATTCACTTTATATAAATTTGTAATATTTCTAATAATATTTTATGTCAAGTATACACTTTCTCTTTGTTATGCATTTGTATGAAAGAAAATTGTGTATATTTTGCATTAAATATATTGTGTAAGAAGATTTGTATAAATATATTAATAGTAATAACGATTGTGTAAATATTATTTTTCTTGTAACAGTAAAATTATTTGTTGTGTAAGAAGATTTGTCCTAAGATCGTTGTTGTGACGATTGCGTGCACATGTTGGTAGTTATTGACGCAACTTATTAAAGTTAAATCAGAAAATATTTAGTGTATTTTTTTCCGTAAAAGAAAAATAAGAAGTCGTAGCCTTTTCAAAAATAAACGAAATGTTTTAGCCTCTCCCTTATATTACTGTATATGATTTGGTTTTATCTATTATTTATTATAATAAAAATATATATTACCCTATTATTTACAATCTATTATAATAATTATTAAATGTTATCCATTATATTTATTATAATATAAAAAAGAAAATATTTTTATTATTTATTATTAATTATTCATTATAATATAAAAAAATTATGAAATTTATTTTATTACTCATCCTTTTTTTTACAAGTTACCTAAAAGTTGAGCTTTTTTAATATAATGCTGATTTATTTTATTACTCATTTTACCTTTTTTATCCATTTTTTATGTATTTAAACAATTTGTCTAGAAATATATTTCTATACTATTTTTTTTATTTTATCTTTTTAGATTTTTTTTACAATATTAAATAATAACTTATGTTTAAAGTATAGTTTCTTTTGCTATACTATTTATTTCACTTATAATTTTATTATTGTGACATTCCAATTTTAGCAATTACAGCTCATAAAATAAAATATTATAAAATTGATAAAATAAAATAGATTATTTAAAAATATAGATATTATACTAATATAATTATCTAAAAGAAATAATCATAATAATAAATATATTACAGTTAGACGATTAACAAGAAGACATTGTTACATCACCTTCTTTTGTCAAAGATGTATCTACACCTACCTCTCATATGCTTATACTAATAAAGTGACCATTAAAAAAAAACAAACGGACACACATGAAACACTAAAAGAAAACAAAAGGGTAAGTTAATTTGCAAAAGAATTTTCATGAAACAAACACTTATATGTTATCATACGCATTTATTCATAAAAATAATCATATCGCATTCAAAGACTTATACTAGACTCAATTATATGAATACATGCTCTTAAGTCAGACTAGTAGAGTCATGCACTTTGTGGTGATAAAAATACTACTCTACCGAGCTGACACAAACCAGGTTAGTCTTTGTCACGGTCATAAGTGATGTAGTGGACCATTATCAGGTACTTAAGTAATTTTTCGTATACTTTACCTATAAATGAGAGAAGCATAACTAAGTATTTTCTTGTTTACCAATTTTAAACATTTTAAAATTGTGGGGATGTAGGTAATTTTATTTAATTACTCGAAGAAATAAGTTTGACTTTTCACTTAATGATATTACTCTAAATTTAAAAGTAAAGTATATGTCGTTAGATATTTATATGTGAACGACATTCTAATGATTGACACATGCAATAAGATAGTCTCTAAAAATTAAGGTTTCTAGAATCTCATTTTGAAATATAAGTTGTTTCTAGATGAAGACAATATGATTTTAGGTGTTAGAATCATAAGGAAGGGAGATAACACATTAAGAAACTTCTTAAGAAGTTTAGTTATTATAACTTCAAACCTATGAGTACTTCTTATGATGCTAACTCTAAATTAATGAAAAATATAGTAGAATCTATATCTGAGCCTTAGTATGCCAAGATAATCAGGAGCTTAGTGCACTTGATGAGCTTTTCTAGACCTGATATTACTTATGCAGTAAGTAGACTTAGAAGATACACTTAATATTCTAATTAGAAATATTGATATATAAGTGGAATAGATACTTAAGAGGCTCAATGTATTATGTCGTTGAATATAATATATGTCTCGTTGTACAAGAAGGGTAAAGTGATGCTAACTGGATCTCTGATTTAGATGAGACAAAATCCACTAGTAGTTATGTATTCACACTTGGGGGTGGTGCGATTACATGAACATCAGCCAGACAAACAATTATTACAAAATCAACAATGAAATCTGAATTTGTTGCTCTTGAGATGACTAATAATGAAGCCGAGTGGTTGAAAAACTTCTTAGCAAACATTCAATTAGGAATGAAACCAACCCAATCGGTTTCAATACACTATGATTGTCAATCGGCAATAGCTACAGCTAAAAACAAGAATTACAATGGAAAGAACAGACATATATAATTAAGACACAATTTGATGAAACAATTGCTAAAAAGTGAAACTATTTCTATTGATTATATGAAGTCATAACGGAATCTAGCAGATCCTTTAACAAAACTCATAAGAAGACAAATGATATTAGAAATATCGAGGAAAATGAGACTTAAGCCACTTGCAAATAAACAACTGATGGTAACCCAACCTTTGTGATTGAAGATCCCATGAATAAGGTTCGTATGGGTAAAAACAAGTCACTCGTTAGTTTTGATAGCACTAAATTGATTTTAATCAATTATCTCCATTCCTATGGTGTGTGTGAAAGTGCTACAGACTGCATTATGAGAGGTTAAACTTTGTCATTAAAATTCTATGTGGTGAAAATCTTTTTGCTTAAACAAAGTTTTAATGATTTTCATATCCCTTATGTGTGGTGTATGATTTGCATCATACACTTGATGAAATCACCTATATGAGTGTCGAGTGGGGCTGCTTGCATGTGATCTTGACATGATCTCTAGAACACTCATGAATATCGGGCACATGCATGGTCTAATAAGCGCAACACAATGATAACATCTAGGATTGTGGGGGTGTATTGTGATTGATAAACCTCTAATACACCTCAAGTGTTTTTGGTTCATATAGCTTGTAATACCAACTACACTATGTTAAGCTTCTTGATCTAAAACTGGTTCATATAACTTGCTATACCAACTCTGATGCGTTACAACCTATCAAACTCAAGATAGAAGTTTTTTATCTTTCTTTTTCAACATGTGGAGCGAAAGAAAAATTAGTTTTAAACGTCAACCACTAGATTTTCTCGTTAATATTCATAAGCGCACAATTTTTTATTCTCATTAAAGTTTATAAATGCTAATGGTCAGTTTTTATAATTTATTATTGTGGCAACGATTTTTGACCAGGTTTCTGCTCTATAAATAGTGTCGTCCTTATGGCAAGACATCTTATCACTCTCACCCCCTGATCATCCTCTCTTCTAGATGAGATGCATTGGATATGAAAACTTATCTCTTGGTACGAAAAGAAAAGCCCCGTTAAATTTAAAGTTGAGATGCATTGGATATGAAAACTAACTATTACAAGATAATGGTTAAAATCTATCTTCCACGATCTATGTGTTAAATGTAGTAAGATTTTATTCCAGTGAAACTTCTATATATAAGGGCTGGTTGATGAATCAGAAAAAGAAGAAGAGAGGGAGAAGATGAGATAAAAAAAGAGACAAAGTCTCAAAGAATAATTGGATAAAAAAATTTACAATTTCTATTATTTTATATATTCTTTTTAGGTATAATACATCATTTGGTCCCTTCTTTTAGGGGTTTGGTTCAAAATGATCCTACATTTGAAAAAAGTTCACTAAGGTCCCATATTTCGTTAAAAAATGTTCAATAAGGTCCTTTTCGCTAACACCGTTAAAATCATAACAGTGCAGATGCCACCGTGGCCAAACCTCAGTGAGCTGTTTAGTTGAATGATTATGTGGCATTGTGAAGTGAAGTGAGTTGGTGGAAATGTTTAAAGTTGAGGTTATTATGTCTAATAAAATGGGTGGTTAGAGTTCGTTCAAGTTGTTCACTTTTTTTAGCACATGGATAGATAAAAATAACTTCTTCCCAAGGTTGTTCCAAAACAGGGTGGGAAAGAAATTCGCAATCTGCAAATGGTGGTGGTTGGAGGGGAGGTGGGATAATCCCTCGTTGCAAGTGTGGTGATTATGATGTGAACAAAGTGGCGAGAACTCCACAGAATGCTGGTAGACAATTTTGGGGATGTCATATTACAAGTTTTTTTGAATTTCCTTGTCACTTTATTTGGAATATATTTGTTCATAGATTGATGAGTTAGAATCAATTTTGGTGGCTTATTTGGTGCATAACAGGGTGGATCTTCAAGAGGCATGTACTGTAACTTTTTCAAATGGTGTACTGAAGAAAATAATGAGGAAAGAGATGATGAAATTGTCAGACAAAGGAGGAGGATTTGTGATCTGAAAATTTTAGTCCAAAAGTTGCAGAAAAGGATAAACAACAAAATCAAATTAAATCTTATCCCCCAAATTCAACAGAAAATATTTAAACAACAAATTTATACCCCCAAAATCATCGTCAATCAAACAAAATACATATATTTAACACAAAATCAAATTAAACCCTAATCTCCAAATTTATACCCCCAAATTTAACAGAAAATATTTAAACAATAAATTTATACCCCAAAATTATTGTCAATCGAACAAAATACGCATATTTAACACAAAATCAAATTAAACCCTAACCCCCAAATAAAACAACAAGAACATCAACTAAGTAGGCTTAGATTAGGACCACTTACCTCACGTACATACAATGTTCCACTTACACCTTCAAGGAATCAACAGCCATCATCAGTTTCACAACAACGTTGAACCCAAAGATGGCGAAATCACTCTTAGATAAGGGTTTTTTACTTTAACCCAGACTTAACCTATTTTACGTCATTTTAGTTTTTTCTTAAATATTTACCCATTAAAATGACTTCACAGGGTCATGTAAGCATCGAAGTAAACACCTCATTGAGATTTCGTCACGCTAGCATCTACACCGTTATGATTTTAACGGCGTCTACGAAAAGGATCATATTGAACATTTTTTAATGAAATATGAGACCTTAGTGAACTTTTTCCAATGGGATCCTTTTGAACCAAACCCCCAAAATGGACCAAATGATGTATTAAATCTTGTTTTTATTTATTTTGTTATTTTACAATGGAATGTCTTTAACTCCATCTTATTTATTTTTCTTACTTATTTCATACTATTTTATTGTATGATTGTCCCTAATCCTATCATTTAAAATTATCATACATTATCTCTAATTTATAACATGAAAAAACCTTGGAAACTCAACTATTTGACAACACAAATGAATCACAAACGACAAAAATGTTCACTTTTGGAAAATTGGAAATATATGAGAAAATTAGGAGGTCTCCTCACTCCCAAACACATTCAAAATTTAGATTTAAATAACAGCACACGAGCAACACGGAGAGTATTTATTTATTTATTTACCAAAATTTTATTGTTCTCGCAATAAGATTTAAACCCCTCCCACTATATTTATAATTACGTTATCGTTAAAGAATTTTATAGTTCATATCTTTTGGCATTTTACCAGTTAAAACTTTTAATTTTGACACATTTTACATTAATTTTTTAACAAAATAATGATATTTTAAAGAAAGTTAAAAAACCAAAATAGGGTAATTTGTCACTCTATTTTTTTTTTTCAAAATGATATCATTTCAATTTTTTTCATAATCACTTTGTTAAAATTTTAATAGACTGGTTAAGGATTTCAATTTTTTATGATAAGAGGAGTGAAAAAAAAATCGAAAGAAAAACTTAAAATGATGATAGTTAAATATTAAAATATGCTGTTTAATAAAACTAAAGTTACACTCTCAAACTTAAAAGATGCGGAGGGTCTCTGCTGCTGCTACGTACGCCCATGCGTCCCACGAGTTTGGATATTATAAGATATTGTGTTAAAAACAGAGGGTTATTCCCTACCATATTCCTTCCTACACCACTGCATTTAAAAAAAAAAAAATTCTTTAACAGATTTTAAATGTTAAAATTTTTGAAAATTTTTTAAATAGACTTTGAAATTTTGTTTTCGAAATTTTTTTTAACGGATTTTGATCTGAGAAAAAAATTTTAACAAATTTCAAAATTTATTAAATAATTTTAAAAAATTTTACAAATTTTAAAATTTGTTTTTAAAGTTTGAAAAATTATTCAACGAATGTCAAAAAATTTCAACCAATTTTGAAATCTGTTAAAGAAAAAGAGTGAGTGTAGGATTTTTTAAAATAATTTTAAAATTTTAAAAAAAATATGATGGTGCAGATAACAATGTGAGATGGTAAAAAAAAACAATATAAAGTGATGTAGGAAGTAATTCTCTTTAAAATATTATTATATATTTAATTAATAGGATTTATTAGACCAGAAAAACCCAACGACACAGTCATATATTTACATTTCTATACATCGTTATTAAGTTATTGCACGGTGATTTCTTTAGAACGAGTAACTTTTAATTCGATCACACATGGCAGATATTTCTTAATAATAAACTACTAAACATATCGTATGCTGTTATGAAGTAATTGTCTAGAATAATATCTTTCTCAAAATATCGAAACCTAGATGACAATTAAACCTACACTAATAGTAGGGCTCGCTATTTTATTTAGAAACGAGCGAAATTAACCCTGATTTATTTTTTTATTTAGATTTATTTTATATATTTATTATAGTATTAAAAAATGGTTTTTTTTTTTCATAATGATGACATTTCTTCATAATTTGATTTTAATTTTTTTATTTGTTTTTTTATCCTTTTTCTAATTTTATCACTAAATCACTTTATATTTTTTGTCAATGATACGTGGTAGTAATATTATATATTAATGTTAGATTCACATCACATTATCTTGAATTTAATGACATATAAAGAATTTAATACATGACAAAAAAAAAAGTAAAATTAAAATTAAAAAATTGGAAAATATCATGAACTTACAGGTGAAATGTAAAAAAAAACAAAATTAACATTAATCTAATAAAAATGTCAAATTAAATTGTTTTGAAAAATAAATTAAATATTTAAACTATTTAAAGTTATTAAAAAATTTAAATTTTTAATAATATAAGTACAAATGATAAATAAATATAATATAAAATATAAAAATATTAAATAAATAATATTTTTTTATTATGGATCAATCCATTTTCAACATATTTAATTTGAAGATTAAGTGTTCAAAGTTCAGTTTTATTCACATCTAAAAAAATGATTTTTTTTTTCTAATTCAACCTAATTTAATCGGGTAATAAGTCGAGTTATCTCACATATTTGAATCTATTTTGCATATGTAACTAATTTTATTATCTTTTAATTTAAAAAGTTTATTTTATTTTAAAAATATTGAATTAAATGGACGTAGTCTAAAATGCTAGAGCAAAGTAAGGTTCGGACCAAAATGAGGTGATTCTTTAATTATTTAGTTTTTTTTTAATCTCTTGTTTGAAATAGATTTTTAGGAATGTATTTTTAATATTTATTGAAATTACTTTTAGAGTCAATAAAATATAAAGTCAAGTAATTTTATTTAATTTTTTTTTAAAATATTCAAAATTTTATGCTTCGGTTAAATTTCTATTATTTGGATGAAGTAATATTAGATTTTGCAGTCTTAACAAGAATATTAAGAATTTTTAGATAATAATTATGAAACCTTATCTTTAATATAAAAACCAATTCATTTTACCAATTAAATATTAAAATAAAATAAAAATTAAATTAACCATTTTAAAATAAGAAAACATTGTTATGTTGGATAAATGTGATGTATTTTGCAATCCCATAACATTTCAGAACAGCCATTCCAAAATGTAACTAACAGAACAACCAAAGGATTTTTTATTTTTTTTAAACAAATATTATTCAGTGCAGTGTAATGAGTGATGAAGACAATTTCTGGCACCAACAACGGTAGTGTCGACAATAGATCTACAAAAGAAGGAACAACAACTACAGACAGTGAAGGAATGAGAAAGAGAAAAATTAGGTTAAAAGTATACATTATACCTTAAGGGTATTTGCTTCATTTAACCACCTCCATGGGTGTACATGCAAATTATGAGGGTGCAGAAATAAAATAAATGTCCAAAAATAGTTAATAGTTTGAAAATAAAGCTTGAAATGAATACAAGAAAATTCAACGACAACAAAATTTCCTCTCACGCTACCAGGACACGTGCCATGGTCTTTACGCGATAAATAGTCATATTGTTATTGCAACATTCAGTATTAAAACCTGCAAATTTTTTAATATTAAGACTTGCAATAGAAAGAATATAATCACTTTCACAAGCTTAAATTCCAAACTTAGGTTTAATTTCTTTTAATCCAAACATTGAAACACAAAATCTGCAATGTAATTAAAAAATAACAACTTTAAATTAATATTGCATTATTTAAATACGGTGGTTGGTTATTTAAACAATTTCGTTCAATCATTAAAATATTTCACATTAAAAATGGTGTAGTTTATAGTTATAAGGATTAGTTATTTTATTAATATATTTTGATAAAAACAATAGTTGGAAAATATAGACAGGGGTTGTGGTCTTTAAAGTTGAAATAGAGTCTCTTCCTGAAAGGAGACAAAATAGAGAGCTACAGAGAATAACACCGCCGGTCGCTGCAATCTCTCTCTCTCTCTCTCTAGAAATTGCCGGTATGGCAAAACGGTCATCCCACGCGCTCGTCATGGCTGTGATCGCTTTGTTCTTGGCGCGTGCATGCACGGCGGAGGAGAGCGTGTACGACGTGCTCCCCAAGTTCGGGCTCCCCAGTGGTCTGTTACCGAACACCGTCACCGACTACACGCTCGACGAGGACGGTCAATTCGTCGTCGTTTTGGCGAAGCCCTGCTACATACAGTTCGAGTACCTTGTTTACTACGACAAAAAAATCACCGGCAAACTCAGCTACGGCTCCATCACGAATCTGAAGGGCATCGAGGTGCAGCGCCTTCTCCTCTGGTTCAACGTAGACGAGATCAGGGTCGATTTGCCCCCTTCCAACAGCATCTACTTCCAGGTCGGCATCATCAACAAGAAACTCAACGTTGACCAGTTCAAGACCGTTCATTCCTGCCGCAATTCACTCTCCTCCTCTTCCCCTTGCGCTCAGGGCCGAATTAAGGTTCTTTTTTCTTCTTTCAACCCTTTTTTTTTTTCAGAATTAGCTGCAATTGATGCTGTTTTCTCCAAACAGCCCCCTCTGATGGGCTCTTATTGGTTTCATGAGATGTGTGTGTGATTTATTTGATCCAATTCAGCGTTTATACTTGGGTGTGTGTTTTAATAGATGTGTATCCACATGGTTAGACTTTTCATCTCAGGTCCATGGAAAGATTAGGAGTTATCAATTAAGGTTGTGTTTGGCATAAACATAAGTTAGCTGAAACCTCTCCGACCGTGAGTTCTTAACATAAAATGAAGTTTTTGCACAATATTACCATTGGAGTACTCTAGACTGTATTCCACGTGTAAAATATGACCATTGTGGAAGAACTCAAAGCAAATAAAAATGTGGGGTCCTCTGTGAGATGTTAACAACTCAAAGTGGGTTATGCTGGAAAAATATGCGAGTTCTTAAATGAGATGAAATGTTGATAAAATTGGTTGGTATATATTGAATGACATACAATGATATATTTAGTTATTTTCATAATCTGTTAGCTAGCTTTTCTGTCATAGATACAGATTAAATATTTAATAAAGTAGTTTATGAAAATAAACTGGAAGATTAGAAAATAAGTGTGTGTTTTAAACAAATATATTTTGGTCAATGTGTGTTTTTGTTGTCAAACATGTTTCTCTGTTTTTGGAGTACCTTATAAAACACACTTCAACTCTTTAAATGGGATTCTGTATCTTAACTGCAGAGTTACTCATAAATTAAAACTAAACTGGTATTTTAGAAGTTAGGGGAATTGTCTCAATGAAGTCTATATACGCCCTATGGGCAATACAAGGAACCCTGCAATTGATCTATCTGTTTGTAGTACAACATCGAACAATATTGTTGGTATAAGGGTCCATTTGCCCTTCCATAGTTCCTTGTCTTATAAGCAGTTTCTGCTAACGCGCCTTCAATTCTGAGGCAGCCTCTAATCATGCCTTGTGGACTAGGGAACTAAGGGTACAGATTGTAGAGTTCTGTCTCCTGGGGCAACTTTGAATACGTATTAACTCATGAAATACTAGGACTCCTCAAGCCTATCATCTCTCATTATATGCCCAAAAGGCTCACAGGGGTGCATATTGGGTC
Source organism: Vigna reflexopilosa (assembly GCA_027742785.1). Classification (NCBI taxonomy): domain Eukaryota; kingdom Viridiplantae; phylum Streptophyta; class Magnoliopsida; order Fabales; family Fabaceae; genus Vigna; species Vigna reflexopilosa. The sequence continues at coordinate 9,919,186 of CM050911.1, read as the reverse complement.
TCTAATTTGGGTTCAATCTGGTGGTTCTTGTCCAATAACTTTTACATCAGGAATGGTCTGTGTCTGATGCAGGATGTTATATGTCATGAATTGAACTTCTGCTAACTGCTTAAGCCTTTTCTAACCTCTGTGTCTGAGCGGTAAACACTATTGATCATACCATCTGATATGAGTATTGTTGCTAGCTTTTCCATAATCTGTTAGCCTTGTAAATGAACACAACCAATATCTCATAACTACACTTTTCCCACAAATTGTATTGTTGGTATGGTAGTATAACTTAATTATCTGCATCTTATTTCCCGTGCATGTTTCCTGCTCCATTTTAGTCTTGGTATTTTTTTTTTCTTAAACAGTCAGAGAAAAACTAACTAGTATAAATCTTTTGCAATTTGTACTTGCAGCTTCCTGCCCCGGTAGATGAAATTCCAATGCTTCTCACAGAGTAGATCCCGTTCCAAAAGTATGGCATAATAGAACGACGTTTTAAGATGTTACTGTGCCTCTATTGCTCAGTTTATAAGTGTCAAAACTCAAACTGAGTATGGTTTCTATTATTTCTCATAGGAGACTTTTATGAAAATATATTATGTACATACTTAAGTTGAGACTTAAACTTGAAGTCTGTTGCAGAACTTTCTGTTTCTGATCAGATTTAAACGTGCTTAATAATGTCGGGTCTTTCAAAAGAAACAGCTTTTTAATTATTTTCTACGTGATCTTTTTCTCTGTGGTTGAATGATTACTTTCCCCGACTTGCTAGGGATTGAATATAATCTAAAACACTGTAATGTCGTCATCTATCATCAAGTGTTTCCTTTAAGTTAAGTTATCATTAATATAATTGATTAATTGCGGCATGCTTCTTTTGACTGCATGATGCTCATCACACTTACACAATTTTTGGTTACTATTGTATCTTTCTCTATATTTAAAAGAATGCAAACCCATCTTTCTCATTGTTTTAAATCCATCTTTCTCACCTATGTTCCTTAGGAAACGACTTTGGTTACGTCACGGCCTCTCAAGACCAAGGTAAATCCTCGATTTAGGTTTTCAAGAAAAAAAGTCTCAATTTTTTTAGTACACATTGTTTTAGGTCTCTTAAAAAATTTCAAAAAGTTATTTTTTAGTATTAATTGTTTTAGGCCTTAAAAAAATTCGAAAAATAAATTTTAAATAAAATTATGATAAAACGTATCATTTTTAAATTTGTTTTAGATCTTCTAAACTTTTAAGCCGTACCTGGATTAGGTTGGTACGACAAGCACAACAACAATATGTTCATCACCACATTCATTTCAACCTTAGTTGATTGACTAAGCCTTTAAAATTGTTCATGTCTTTTATCATGTTTTGATTGTCCCTGTATTTCATTTTCACAAATTGTTCGACAAGATGCATTTTATGTTTAGGATTTTCTTTTGAATCATAAATTTAAACTTGAACCAGAACTCATGTGTTTGTGTAGCTCACCACATGCTCATCATCAGTCAACATGAACATATTTTCATTGTGTGAAATGACTCGTTTCATGTAAATGACATAGACATGCTCTCTAACAACAAGAGAGTTTTGATACCACTACTGGGATAGTGGGAAACTGAGTTGTTTATGCGAAAGCGGAAAAATTCCTCACTATTTATATAGCTTAAAACAAACTTATATTATAATAATAATAATAATAATAATAATAATAATAATAATAATAATAACATAATTTTAAGATAATAAATAACATTTTTTTTAATGTGAGAAACTTACTTAATGAGATAAAAATAAATCATGAAACCAATAACTAAATATAAAAGTAGAATCATAAAATGATATCTTTAAATAGTACAAATTTATACAGATTTACCTTTCATTATTAATTTTTTTTACTCACAAAATTATTTATTAATTTATTAATGTCTAATTTCACGTTAAAAATCTATTATTAAGATAAAATATATTTATAGTGTATTGAGTACAAACTGCATCTTACTTCAATTATCCTTAAACTGATTTATTAGAAAAATAGAAATTTATTTCAAGATCTTATTGTTATTTAATTGGAAGTTGAGAGAATTTGGTTTTGGTGATATAAGGAATGGATGGGCTATGTTGACGGCTAAATATTATGTGAGCAGTTTGGGATAACAACAAAATGAATGATAGGAATTGATAGAGTAAGTAAGACTCTACAATCAGTTGTAGGAAAGAAAACAAAAACTCTTAAAACATTATAAAGATGAAAAAGAAAATTATAAAAAAAATTAAATCAGAATTATTATCATTTAGTCCATCATTTCCTACCATAACGAAATTATTCTATTTTAGCTTGTTTCACATTTGATAAGCTTAAATAGGTTAATGTGGACTAAATCGTATAAAAGTTGCGGGCTAATAAATCTGATTTCTTCCATATCATTTGAAACCTGAATTTGAGCATTTGATATAAACAACGATTTAGTATAACTTAACAATTATAAGAAAAAATTAAATATTAATGATTCAGTACATATAAAATAATAATATATTAAAAATGAACTACGAAATAAAATTTGGATTTGTATTTTTCTATCACATAAATAATGAATAAAAAATAATATTCAACATATAGATAATAAAAATTAAATAATAATGTAAGGTAGGTCTGTATGGACTCACGGACTTAAATGTCCAGCTCTTTTCCATTTTTTCACGGCGATTTTCAAGTCGATCCACATGAGGTGTCTTGTATTATAAATTGTATTCATTCATAGATTTATAAATTAGTCTATTTTATAAAATAACATTTATATTTTAAAAATATTATAACAAAATATTAAAAAATATGTATACTTAAAAGCATGTCAAAATGATTCGACCCATATTTCCTACATAAAACCGATTTAAAAGTTACTATCCAAGAAATATAAACTATTAACACCTCTAAACATGATTAATACATCAATTTATGCATATTGTTTAGAGTTTAGACATCATAAAGTTTAGTATCGGAAAAATCAACTAAAGCCTTCTGTATATTTATATTTTTGTTAAATTTTAGTATAAGAAAATATAAATCATAAAAACTAAAAGATTATTGGTCGATTTATATTTAAAATAAATAATTTAAACTCTCAAAATACACCTAAAATGTCTAAATCCAATTTAAACACGGAACACAACAGGATAATTGCCGCACCATGTCGGAAGTAGGTAAAGCTCACTTTTAAGCTTTAGAAATTACGAAGCCTAAAATTTTCAACACTTATCCTCATTTTCTTTGAAGAAACACACACACACACACACATATATATATATATATATATATATATATATATATATATATATATATATATATATATATATATATATCATTTAAATTTTAAATCAGAAAAGCAAAATAATAAATTAGAAAAAAAAATAAAAAAATATAATTATATTATGCTTTAAGTTTGTTATTTAATTATTATCACCACTATTTAAAGCATTTGACTAGTAAAATGATTAAACGTCTTTTGTAGCATTAAGGGGGTAATAACAAAAGTGTCAACATTGATGTTGATGAGAGAGTAAAAGTAGAGTGCTAACAAAAGATGTGAAGATTGATTAGTGGATGGTTGCAAATGACATGAATAGAAGGTGGTAGCAGAAAAAGATATTTAAAAATACATGTTATGGAGGTTAAATAAGGGGTCCCTCTGAATGCTTCCATTAGTTGGAAAATTAATCACTGAAACAAAAGAGGATGGGCACACCGAAGATAATAATTAGAGGAAAAAGACAACACACGACCTAGCTAGCTAGGTACTAGAACCAACAAATTACATATTGCATCCTCAATATATCTATGCACAACACATGAAACCACAACATTAAAAGACACAACCACCAACCTTCCATCTTCAACTTTCAGACTATCAACAACACCAAATGGGATACAAACACTATGGGTAAAATTCCACATACCACTTCTGTCACCACCCACTTCTTTCCCCACCCTCCATATTTCTTGCTCGCACCACTTGATGGTTGTCCGGTTGCAGAACCTGCAGAGAATTTTCAATCCCCCCACATCGTTAAAATCAATTAAAATTATATTTTTTCAATGCTTCAAGCATGTATGACGATTCCATGATTTTGATCCCCGTTTTATGTAATTCGATTCCAAAACTCCACACCCCAATTAATGCAATCAGTTTACTGTAAGGGTATCTCTAGTCTACATTGATCACTCACTAACACAGCAACAGCAAAAGCTAAGTTTTTTTATGAGTATTTTCTATTGTAATTGTGGTTGTGTTGATTGATTTTGTCTGTATATAAAGAATGCAGAAAACTGTATTCACAACAGCAACTACAGAAGAATGGGATCAAAACTGGATTATGCCTGAATGAAATAGTATATATTTACCAGAAGGGCCTGAAGAGGGGCTAGTTTTGTTGGTCAGGGCTTTTTCAAGGCCTTCAAACACCTTAGCATCGGGGGAGTTAGGTTGCAGATGCAAAAGATCTGAAACAGGAAATAAAGTTTCAAAATTGGGCAGGGGCACGTAAGAAATGAAGGGTGATACATAGATTACAATACGTATGCACAGAAAAAAAGCGTAAAAACTGACCGACACACTGAGTTATGTTAGTGGGTGTTTTGCAAACATCTGGGAGTTTAAGAGCGAGGGTAACGTTGATCGTGAGGCCAAGACTGGGGTCATCACGATCCTTGATGAGAACGCAGAGGCACCTCTTGTTCTTGTCGATAACTTGTTTGAGACCAGAGCAACAATCCATTGTAGGGGCTGAGGCACCGCCACCGACGTAGGGGAGACAACCAACGAGACCAACGAGTTTGTCCGTACAATCTGCTTTGTCTTGGTTAATATCGGAGGTTGCAAAACCGACCAAAAGGAGCAACAGGGTTGAGGAGAGTCCTAGATTGGTTGAACCCATGATTTTTTTCTTGGAGATGCAAAAAGAAACCAAAAAAGAGACAGAAAAATAGGTTTGTGCTTCTCCCGTTCTTTCTAATGCCGATGAGCTTGCTCACTGCTCTGCTCTGCTCTGCTCTGCTTGCTTCACTGTCGCAACTTTATCACAGCTTCATATTACATAGCTTTGCACCCATTTACTAAAATTGAATAGCTATGGCATGTTTAATTCAGGTAATAAATGCCAACAGATACTTCTTGCGTTTTAAAATAACTCAGTACTTTTTTTAGGTTAATTAGGGTACATCAATGGTTGAAGAAAATAGATTTTTTTTCCTCTTTAATACATATTTATTTTAAAATTATCTATATTATTATTACACAAATAACACACTTTTAATTTTATTCAAAATTCGATTTTCGTCGAATTCTAACTTTCAGTTTTTCCATTTTCCTCTTTCATTTTTCTTTTAATAATAACCAAAATACCAGTTAGAATTTAGTTTTCTAAAAATCAAATACTGAACTAGTTTTTTAATTTTCTCTTTATTTTGAATTATATTAAAATAAAAAAGAAATAAATAAATAAATTATAAGTTTTTTAATTAAAAGATATGTAATTATATGTTCAAAATTTGTTAAATTTTATTTTTGAAATAACTTTTTTATTATAATTTATTAAAAAATATAAGAGACGCAAATAGATATACATTTTCAATAGTTTAAAATAAAAAAAGTTATAAAAAAATGAACGAAACTAAACAACTTCTATATGTAGAGAGAGAATATGTATAGATATATAATTTTAATAGTGATTTTTTTAAGTCTTGAGTATTTAAAATAATTTCTATTTTTATATAAATAATTACCAATTATTTTTGTTGTTAATAAAATCATCTAACTTTTGTTTTTGCCTTTTATTTTTAACTTAAGGATTCTTTTTTATTTTATAATATTTTTAACTTGATTATTTTTCAACTAGTTAATTAATGAATTTGGAGATATTAGAATAAAAATACATGCAAAAACATCTTAGAGAGTGGTTTAAAAATAGTAAGATTTGATTATTTTAATATTAAAAGGTTTTAATATAAATAATTTTATTATTAACGAGTTTTATTATTTTAAAATACATAATCTCTTTATAAATATTTTTTTTTTTAAGTTTTCTGACTTTTCTTTTAGAGTTTTTTCTCTTTTTTCGTCTGATTGAAGAACTGATATCATATCATTAATTCTTGCGACGAATTCTTCAATTTGAATCATAAGTTTCTTCGCTTGTGGAAGTTGAGTTTCAATACTTTTTCTTGGTATGTTTTTGTTATATGTTGCATATGAGTCTTCTTCCACTTGCATGCATTTTTTAAGTCTTTTATACGAGTCTCTATTGATCAGTGGTTCTAATGGTATGTCCTAATTGTATTTGTGTAGTTCATAAGGGATTTGGGATTCCTTAGAGTATTTTCATCGGTCTTTAAAGTAAGGAAAGTTTTAAGTTATAAATACCTTGAAATGTCTAATTTTATGATTGTATGGTGAATTGACTGAATGATTGATTTGTGTGATGAGTGTGATATGTTGAATTATGGTTAAGTTCTTAAATTGCATTAATTAATTGTAGGATGAAATTTATGAATGTTGTTAGATTGTATGACAAATGAGATGATTTAAGTTAATTATGATTGTGTAATTCAAATTTAGTGTGTTTTGACATCTGTTTTTGTTGTTGGATTGAATTTGTAGGGTTGAAATGACATAAATCTATACAATTATGTTTTACAAAATTATGCAAACTCGTTGGGCAAAGCCAAAGTCAAAGGGTTATTGACTTGGTGGTTGTTGGATGCGAATATACTTGTTGGACGAAGTTAAAGTCAGAGAATTACTGATTTAGTGGTCGTTGGGTAAGAATATACTTGTTGGGTGTTAACCGAGTCTAATAATATTTTATATGTACTTTTCTAGTATGTTTAGTATAGGATTATGTGATGTTAAAATGATAGTTGCTTTATCTGAGAACGGTTGATAATTTATGGAAAAATATGTTTGTCAATAATTATGTATGAAATTGTGATGATGATGAGTTTATTAATGGACATGAGCATTATATGTGTTTGACATAATTCTAGTTATCATGGGGGAGATGCTATGGTGGCATTTCTTTAGCATATGCATTGATGCGGGAGTCCAAATGTTAGAGGTTATCTTGTCGCTCTATTAACCACTCAAGCTCAGGTATGGTAGAATATGGTATGTGGTGAGACGTGTAAGAGGTCCTAGTTTAGGGGTTTTACCTTAGCCAAAAATGATAATGGACTAGCCTTGTGTGTGGTAAGATGAAACCCATTAACTCTAGAGCAGTAGAGACCACCATAAGTGCAAGACACCCCGAAATTTCACATCAATGTTTTTGTTCAAATAATTCAGTCTAGTACGAGTCTTTATATGTGATATGATTCTTTGTATGAATGAGTGATGTATGATAATATCTCTATGTTTGTTTTATGAAAACTTTTTTGCACGTTAACTTATATTGTTGTTTCTTTTTGTTTTTCTTGTGTTTTTATTTGTTTCTTTTGTAATAGTTACCTTATTGGTATGAGCAGGTGATGAGTAGGTGTTGAAACATCTATGGTGAAAGATGATGATATGCAAAGTATTTTTTTTTGTTATCTAGTAATTTTTTTAATTGTTTTATATATATTTCGAAATAATTTGTTTTTTTATTAATCTTATAATATCTTATTTAATCAATTATGAACCCGAGATGTTATCATAAGAAAATACAACCAACAACCAACTTTGATATTGATAGAGAAATCAAACCCTATAGTACTTGGACAAAATTAATAAATATTTCAACTAATCTTTACAAATTTTTTTTAATAAAAACTCAATTAAAAGAATCTAAATTTATAAAATATTAAAAGATTAGTTAAACTTATTAAAATTATTATAAAAGTTAAATATAAATTTAAATTTCATATTTATTGAATAAAAATAGAAAGTTAAATATAAGCAAGAAACAAAATCCAAAAATTAATTGATTTAAAATTTTGAATTAGAGTGAAGTAAATTTATTATATATATCGTATTATTATTAACTCTATCTAATAAATCCATCTTTGGAAAAATTAAACCAATCGATGTTTGTGTTTTCTTATGATTAGAAGTATAATTTGGGTACAACTTATTAGCTATTTAAACTGAAAATCTGTAATTAAATCTAAAGTAGTTTATTAATAAATTGAGAGATGGTGAAAATACTTTAACACTTGATGAATTCTACACAAAAGCTAATCAATTCTGTCAAAATCAATAAATAATAAGAAAGGTTATTATACCTTAAAAATCTAGACATTAAAAGGGTTGGTAATTAATATTAGATAATGAAACAGTATTTCAGCATTAAAGACGAACAATAATAAAGAAACAATAAATAAATTTAAACTCAAATATGGTGCAATGAACGTCTAGAGAACTCTCCATCTTCTTTCCTTGTTCGTCACAATCATCACTGAAAGATGTTCTTTACAAAAGGATATTAATTATGATTATAATATCAGATTAATACTTATAATTTTATTAATTTTCTTTTCTACCTATAACTTTTAAACTCTGTGTAGAATAAAAATTTATCCGAATTTAAAATACAGAATGTTTAATTTGAGTGGGTATATTTCCAAAATGAAGTTCGTATTAATTAAAGTATGCTATAGTACAGCTACTGCATACAGATTCACTGCTGTACTACATGTTATAATAAATGGTTGTCAACTGTAAATTACTTTACTCACCAATATCCAGCGTGTGCAGCTTTAATTGTAATTTTATAATATATATTAGGGTTAAATACGTTTTTAGTCTCTATATTTTGAGCCGATTTTGGGTTTAGTCTCTTTTTTATTTTCAAATTAAGGTACAATTTAGTCCTTCAGTTTTATAAAACTCTGATTTTAGTCATTTTTACCAATTTTTTTTAACTTTATTTGCTGTTTCAAACGCGTTTTTCAGTTAACATTGAAGCAAAAATATGTCAAACAGTGTAAACAATCCAAATGCTATAATGAAACGTGCTTGAAACAGTAAATAAAGTTAAAAAAATTTGGTAAAAAAAATTAAAACCAAAGTTTTCTAAAGTTGAAGGACTAAATTATACCTTAGTTTGAAAGAGGGACTAAACCCAAAATCGCCCCAAATATAGGGACTAAAAACATATTTAATCCTATATATTACTTAATTTTTAATCATGTCTAATTGTATTCAATTTTTATTTAATTATTTATAATTAGGGATAATTAAAAGTTAAAAATCAAAATTACATAAAAATAAATTAGGGGACAAAAATTATGAAAAATGAAATTAAAGAGACTGAAATTACGGAAAAAATTGTAGAAACCAAATTTCTGTTGAGGCATTTTAAAAAGAAAAAAAAAAAACTCAATTGCTTAAACTTTCGTTTCTGTTATCATCATATATAGTAACAATGAGACCATTACCATAAGACTGCTGTTGTAAAACCGTTATCATCAAATTTGTTGTTGTGTTTACCACTAAACTGCTAGTCACTGTTATAATATATTTTATTTTTGAAATATGTATAAAGATAAGTGAAAAATGACAATATTTTTTTAATAAAATTGGAAGATTTTGTGTCCATTACCTTAGTTATAAGAGATATAAAGTTCAATTTTTTTTCTTCAATCTGGTTCGTTTAATAGGTTTGAAAAGCCCTTTAACATGGAATTTACATTAATCATAAGATTGGCGGTGACATTAAAGTATGAGTACTATTGAATAAATATATGATCCATTCAGTTGCAGTTGGGTGTTAAATTGACAGGTGGATTAGCAAATGACTCAGAGAGATATGTGTCATTCATTTATAATAAAAATGGTACCCTATGCCACCACTGGACCTATAAAAAATTAACATTAACCTGTCATGTCAACGTGATTATAATGCCATTAGTCCAATTTAACAGTATAGAATTGGAACAATTTTTATAAAATAAGGACAAAATAAAAAAAAAAAAACCAATTTAAGATTCTAACCCCAGATAAGAACCTTGTGAATTATTAAATCAGAATTAAATTAATAATAATTGAAATTTAACATAAATTTTTTATCTTTTAAACTTAGATATATGTTAGATGGTGAAAAACAAGATTTACGACAAGGTAATTATATTATAGTAGATAAAATATTTACGTCATCATAAAAAATCATCATAGAAATATTCTAGATAATAAAAATAAACATCAAATAAAAATATTAAAAAGAGTAAAAATGATTAAATATGTATTTTAAAAACAAATTAATATACCATTTAATAAAATTACACAAGAAAAGAAATGTATATAATTAAAGACGTGATTATATAAAAAGTACCATAAAAATTTAAGAAAAACTTTTAAAATATTAAAGTAATCAAAATGATAAACATAACTATATAACTATTGGGAGGGATATGAGAATAGAATAGCACAAGTAAATACATATTTATCAATATCTTCATACTCAATTAAAATTCATACACATTCTCATACTTAATCAATACGTGGATTTCCTATTAAAACTGAAAGAAGATAAGATAATATATAAAAAGAAAAACATATTTATTTTTTATCTTTAATTTGACGTGCTTAGAAATGTTCTAATAGAATATTCTTTTAAAAAAATTTAAGAATATATTTTTTTCTAAAATTTCTATGTTTTTCAAATGTTGTAAAATTAGAAAGAGTTTTATACCGTTCTACAAAAATAATTTATTCTTTTCTAATTTGGCGTAGGCTTTTATCAAGTTCCTCTTCTATCTCATTAGCTTTAGACTTTACCTCCTATACGTCTTTTCTTTAAAAGTTTTCATTATAGAGGTGACTCACAACAAATAACAGTTTTATAATATGAGTAGACATTTTGTTGATTTTTCGTGTCCAGATGAAGCTTCCTACTAGTATGAAAATAAAATTTAAAATTTAATATTTTGAAAAAAATATTTTATATGTTTCAATAAAAAATATAAATATATAGAATTATATTTTAAATAATTTTTCAACAATTAATATTTTTTCTAATAGTTTAATTTCAATTACTTAATTTTTTAATATTTAAATCACTAATAATAAAATACAGTAGAAACAGGACTGCAGGGGTTTTGGCAGTTGTATAAAAAATTGCAGTAGAGTACACATGGGTGAAGTAATGAAGCTGAAACTAAAAGGCGTTTTAATAGTAAGTTTTATTATAGACTATATTTAAGTCTTTCGTTAGTTTTGATATTTATATTTATTTTTTATTTAATCGAGTTTTATTTTTTTATATTTACATTATGGTGAAGAGTTTTTCATGGATATTCTAGGTCTTGTTGAAGGATCCAAAGCTTCTAAATGCAGAAAACTTGCCATAAAAATCCATCACCATGGCCTCATCAGAACCTCATAATGCGACTGTAAAAGTTTTATTTTGCAATCTGAGTGTATGTAAAAGTTTTAATCCTACTGCTTAGTATGTCATTACCTCCCATTGTATACAAGATGTACTGTATAAAACCTTGGGCACTCTTAAATGATACGCTTATATATATTGTTTTGTACTGATTAAAAGTATATAATCAATTTTGAAGTTACCAATGTATTTTATTCTTCTACATAGCATAAAAATATGAAAGAATATGAGATATTCGTTATACTAATTTCGAATCAAATAATATATTTTAGTTAGGTGTGAAATAATGTTAAGATTTTTTTAAGGGGATAATAATGTATTTAAACTTCAATTATAATTCACAATGAATTGAAATTTGTTAATAGAATAAAAAAACTAAAATTAACTTCTTTTATCTGAAAATTAATTTACACATAATTAATTTATAAAAAAATCATTTTTAATTAAGATATAAGTTAATTTTAACATTTTTGAAAAAAAAATCTATTTTTCTCTCTACATCCTATTCTTGTAAACAAAAAAGTCAACAACTTTCAATACGGAACTCCAATCTCCTCCCAATCCGAACATGTTTCCGAAATAAAAATCAAAATTCCAAAATGATTTTTCGAAAAAATGTTCAGTCATTTCTAACATATGAACCAAAGAAGAATAACTTTCAAGGGACTCAATGGAACTTTTAAAACAAGAACCAAAATAAAACTATAAGATGGAGCGAGAAAGTGATGACAAGAAAAAATTTAAGATACTTCGTAAAATCTTAAAATAGCTCATGATATAACATAATTCAAATGCTTAATATCATATAGATTTAAAAAGGGAAATATAAAACGGAAATCAGAGGATTCTTCTAGTTAACACTCAAGAAAGCAAAATAAATTTAAAATACGATCTGAACAAGAAAAACAAAGGAGTATCAAAACAGGAAATTCAAAACTGATCACAAACAAACTAGAAATAAACTATAAATCATCAAATTGTACATCTAAAAAATGTAAGGTTCTTCATTAATAACAATTATCAAGCTATAACAAAATAATCGTTTAAGTTTTGCATACTCCTCTAATGCATAAAACACTTGACACTAAAATTTCATGGAGTCTCGGGTCTCAACAGCATTCGTATTATCTATCAAACTAAAGGGTCATTTGAATTATGCAGAACACTACCAGACTGCAATGGCATGATAACCTTCCACCTGGAGGGTGGTGGGTATGATTACATAACAAATCCTCTGCAACATAACTCAAGCATTACCCGATGCTTCCAGTCCATCATATCTTTGGACAACTTGAGAATGAGAAATGATAGGGATTTTGTATAACTCCAAAAATTAGACTGTATCAAAGTATAAATACACATACAGAAATCAGATCACTATATTATTACACACCTAAAAGCAATATAATATGTTTCAAAATCAACAGAGAAGAATTTTAATTAATACAAAGTCTTGTAGCCAGACTTTCATATAATTGGTGGTAGAATTTTCCACAAAACACGTATTAGTCATATCTCAGACAATAGCTTCTTCGAACAACCCCTTGACTATATCAAATAACAATTTAGTTCAGTAAAACAATAAAAGAAAGATGGAAATGGTAATACTTATCCTTAACACTCTGCCAGTGTTGTTTGAAAGTAAGCTTGGAGCATAAGAAACTAAAATTTATTATAAATTAGTTTACTAACCATAACTTCTTAGTATCTCAGCAAATTACATTTACAATCAATCACGTTGAATAAATGACAGATATAGATGTGGAATGTTTTTTCTTACTACTCCGCACGCACCACTACCATACAGTTACTATGACAAATAAGTTTGCACGCAACTGGTTTAGCTACAAATTACAACGTCCAAGCAATTTTGACTAAAGAAACAGGTTACAATAAATTCTCGTGTGAGCAACGAAAACAGTTCAGGATACAAATCAAACACGCCATAGAAAAAGGCTTATGATAGGATAGGAAAGGAACAGGGACATCAAAAGTATCATAATAAGCAGTTTAAAAGCTTTTAGTTGGCCCTGAATAACACAAGGTAATATTTAAAGATTAAAACAAATATATGCAATAAAGCAAACCTACCATTATTGAAATGTTGGAATTTATATATAAAACCCAAATTCAAGTATTTTAGATCAGCATACACTACTTTTTCACCGAATAAAAAATGTACAACTAAACATACATGTTTAGTCTGCTGCAGATATAGGATTTCATTTCACTGTACCAAACATTTTGCAACTCATCAAATGTATAGGAAAAGCAATATATGAAGTTGTAGGTGTCAATCAACAGATCAAGACATTGAAACTAGAGCACAGGGACAAAATTCACTCAACTGTCTAGATAAATATAAATATAGTAGGCAGTTCAGCAAGTTTATTTGATTTGTTGAGAACACAGTTGCAATTTGATATTTATAATAACATAGTATACAACACTGATACAAATTAATATAGGGATCTCACTCTTCCCAAGAAATAGCCTTTCTACCTGGTTCATGAAAAGCTGCTCTCTAACTAAAACCCTACACAAGATCCTCAGCCAGTGCAGATCATGCAATAGCAGTCCTCAAACCATATCTAAGAATAGAAACAAAATTCCATTAAGCAGCTTGAAATGTAATAGATGTGTCTCTGTGACACAAAAACCGCCAATGCAATAGGAACTAAACTTATGAAGACCATGCCCTATGTAAGCATACTTACAAATAAAACAAGTTAAATAAACTAGTAAAGTCGACAAGGAAACTAACATTTTGGCCTATCTCTCAAGTGACATTTTATCCTTGCCTCTCTGCGATGTACTCGAGGAGTCTCTCAGCTGTTTGAGTCATCGAATCAAACATCTTTTCTGTTTCATCTATTATCTGTTTGGGGAAGTGAACTTCCAAGAAGTCAAGCCACTCACCAAGTGTCATCTTATTCAAATCAGGCCAATTCCTATCATCTTCATTCGAATTCCCCTTTTCCTTCCAATCACAAGCCTCTTTCCCACCATTCCCATCTTCACCATCTTCATCCAATTCCCTCTCTCCAGCAACAACCATCTTTGTCTTCTTCTCAACATTCCCAGTTTTCGCAGTCACTCCACATGTGTTCTTCGAATTCCGTGTCCCGCGCGCTTTTTTCGGTTCCTCCCCCACCGGATTATCCAAATTATCATCACCGGAAACAGAAACCACAGCCAAACTCGAATTCCGCGTATTCTTCTGCTCCTCCACCTTCTCCGCAAGAATCAAAATATCAACACTCGATTCCTTATCCAATTCCCTCTTTCCAGCAACACCCATCTTCGTCTTCTTCTCAACATTCTCAATTTTCGCAGTCACTCCACGCGTTTTCTTCGAATTCCGTGTCCGACGCGCTTTCTTCGGTTCCTCCACCACTGGATTATCCAAACCATCATCACTGGAAACAGAAACCACAACCAAACTCGGATTCCGCGTATCCTTATGTTCCTCCACCTTGTCCGCAAGAATCAAATTATCAATACTCGATTCTTTAACCACACTCCGTCCTCTGTTCGACTTCCGCGTAACCCTCGCGGGAGGATCCACCCATTCAGATTCCACGTCCACTACACTCGTCTCGTTTTCATCAACGCTCTGAACTTGACTCTTCTCCCCATCCTTCACCCCCCTACCATTTTGTCGGCCGCGTCGCTTAACCGGCTGAGAAGGAGCCGGAACCGGAGCTGGAGCCGGATCCGGTCGACCGCGGCGCGTGGGGTTCCGTCTGGGGGGTAGAGCGTGTTGTTGTTGTTGGAAAGGGAGAAAGATGACGTGGATGGAGGTGAATTCTCCGATCTTGATGGTGGAGTCGTGGTGGAGAGCGATGGGAGTGTTCGGGGGAATATGTGAAGTGTCCAAAACGGTGCCGTTTGAGGAGTCTAGGTCGCGGAGCATCCATTTGCCGGATTCGTTGAGAATGGAGAGGTGTTTGGAGGAGATACCGGGGTCCTTAATGGGGAGGTTGTTGCCCTTCACGACCCGCCCAATTTGGACAGCGGATCCGGGTTTGAAGTCTAGGGTTTGGCCTTGGCGAGGGCCTTGCAGAATTTCCAGTCGCAGAATCGAGGCTTCTTCCTCCATTTCAAAGTCACTAAGCGATTGAGTGAATCTGTACAAACAAAACACTCACCACACTCTTCTCCCGCCCAAGCAAACTTCAAAATTATTCAAACCATTATTTTAAACATTCTATTTTTACATGGATATAATTAATATTAAGATTAAAAAATAACATGTAAATATCAAAATGCTTGTAGTACTAAAATATAAAATTAATATAATAATTAGTTAGTGTACGTAAATCAGATTAAAAATTAAAATTAAACTTTTAACTTATATATTATACTAAAAGTATGTGCATATTTTTTTATGATAATAAAATTATTATTATTATTATTAATGTAAACAAAATCGTTTTCGGTATGTATATTTGTACTTTTCAAATATTTATAAATTAATTAAGTTAATATATAAGATAAAAATAATGAAAATAATAAAAAATAATTAAATGTTACTATTAGAAACAAACTATAAATATAATAAAAAAGGAAAAACGAAAAAATAAAGAGAAACTGTAACCGTATATAAAATATATATCTTTTTCAAAAAGTTACAATATTAAAAAACGAGTCAAGGTAATCCTTTATGTTAATGACATAAAAAATTTAAAAGTGCAGTTGTCTGTTGGCCAAAACTTAATGAGTTGTCCACTTTTTCTAATACGTGACATGTAACATCCCAAAAATATAAATTTAAAACTATATATCAAGGAGTTAACATGTAACAATATGATAGAACAGTTAAAGAGTAATATTATGAATTTAGGATATATAAAATACCCATATAATTAAAATTGTACACATACTAGGAGTCTTATACAAATTCACAGCTTAGACCGAACGATTTTAGGTTCTAGCTTAGACCGGACGGTATTACAAAATAAAGTTCGTACCGAACGGTTATACAAAAGACTATACAAGCCGAACGGTTTTCTAAACAAAATAAATAAAAAGAAAATATTGTTCAGTCAGTCTTACACTATCTTTAGGGTGTTCACTCTGCAGTGCTTCCTCCAATGAGCCTTCATCACCTTCTACTCACATTCATAGAATGATCATCACAATGAAGAGAACAACCGAACGGGTAGACAAGACAGGACAAACATAGTAGGGTAAGCTTATGTAATTTAATTATTCTAGTCAAACATATCACTTAAATATAGGTGAGAATAAATAAAACAAATATATCCAGTTATACAATTATCATCAAAATAATTCAGGCAATGACCGAACGTACAACCATATAATAATCATCCACTTTACATTGACTGTCCGGACTGTATGAATCATGTAGTTCGACGTTTTAGCACCCGGGTGGTGTGGTAGCTGAGATGCACTCAATAGCTGCACTCGAGGTTAGTCCTTATATAGTCCATCTCAACCTTATTTGTGGACAAGGACCTCCTGCCATTTCCACGCATGAATTACTCTTCTCTACATGAGTAGTAGTAATAATGGAATATCAGAATGAACGACAACAGAGACTGACCATATTCATACTTTACAAACCACCACCATTTTATGAGACATTCCTCCTTGAAATTCTCTTTCACAACCATGTTGTTCATTTCATATAAATAATTAAATGCCATCATACTTGTCCACCAATATAATCAAACAGAACATTATAGTAAACATTACGATCATAAATAAGAATTAAAGGAAGTAATATTATAGCCTATGAACATGACCAAACGGTAAGAACAACCTCAACTCAAGAATTTTGACCGAACGGTCAAGTAACAAAATGGCTCCAGTTTGAGCCGAATACCGTCTAAGACCGAACACACATAAGCTTGAGTCAAATACTAAACACTTAAACATAATACTTATACCTTAGGCCGAGTATTTTGAGCTTAGGCCGAATACTTGGATCTTATGCCGAGCACCAAGACTATTAAACTGAGTTATCTTCAAGAAATCAAGTGTTAGTACGAGACCGAACACTCTTTCAGAAGGCGAGTGCCCGTACAAGACCGAACACTCTTTAAGGACCGAATATCAGTACAAGATCGAACACTCTTTGAGAGACCGAGTGTCAGTACAAGACCGAACACTCTTTGCTAATGATTTATATACTTAAAATTTGACAATGAGAAATAACCTCACATTTCTTCACATACTTAAGACAAGTAAATTCTTGAATACTTAGTTTAATTGAGTACATTGACTAGACTAACTATTAAGTAGAAAAAGAAAACCTTAACTACCGAATGCTTGCTTTCATAATACTAATAGGAGACCGATCGGTCATCAACTGGAACCCTCTGCAGAAAGAGAATCCATTCAAGACCGAACGTACTAGGAAAAAACCGAACAGTCATAAATGACCCTCGGCCACAGTTACAGAATTCTACAGAATTTAGCAGAGTTAAGACTAACCCTATTACTACCCATTTCTTGTCAATTTATCACACATGAACTCATTCAAACAAACATGCAATATCACAATATCAACCAATTTATCAACATACCATCATTCAAGCATACAACCATCCAAAACAAAAAATCATAATTAAATTACAAGCTTCCCTTACCTCTAAATCCAGTAACTTCTATGTTCTCACAATAGTACCGAGACGGTAACCAAATTCTAAGACGTCCTACAAGCTTAGATTGGTGAAGTAAAACCAACTATATCGTCAGGAACCAAAAGCAGAACCAAGAAAATACTTAGGTAAACACATGCAAGCCAAAATAGTGTTTGCATGTATCAAAACTTCATGGACGAAGATGATTTTAACTTACCAGATTCAGAACAACAACTTGTTTGGTGCAAACGAAAACTTTTGACGCCAGAAATGCCTAATCAGTGACTGATTGGTGATCGGAGGAAGGAAAATGTGAGAATTCTTAGAGAGAAGGAAGGAAATTCTAGAGAGAAGGAGGAGAAAAATGAAGTTCTGAAAGTTGGAGAAGAAGTTTGCATGCAGAGAAGTGGCACCAGATTTTGAAATCCCACTTTAAATACTACCTCCAAAAACCGATCGGTCCACTCTGCTGCTGCCACCTGTCCTCCATTTTCTGAATTTCACACTCCATGCACTGCCACTTGGATCCCACTCGGTTGGGGTTTTAATGGCCCTGACATGGCACACTACATGTCAATATTGAATTTTAAAAAAAAAGGTGCTTGCCACATCAGTTTCATCTTCTACTAGTGAGTCTACCTTACATTTCATGGTTCCTCCGAAGGTAAAATAAGATGACCTTTAAGCATTAAAAAAATAGAACAAAAGAGCTTGAGAGGTATACTCTGCAAATCACACCCAAACATTCAAGTGTTTAGAGAAAACGTGTAGTCATAACATGTATTGGAGATGTATTGTAGAGTGTAAAATAAAAATAGCTACATTCCATTGTAATTTAACAGAATGAGTAAAATAATAGAATCACATCTTAAACATATAAATGCACATATATTATCATACAAGGAATTCTTATTAATTGAATTTTACATCATTTGCGAAAAAAATAAAATAAAACATCTTATCGTATTTATTTTCGGTCTTATATTCTCTCCAACCACACAAATTTGCGTCCTAAAATATTATGGTTATTAGGAGAATAGATAAGGGTAGGTCTTCCTCATATCCTCTTCTAATTCCCAAGTCATTTGTCGTGTACTTTCATTCCACAACACTTTCATTGTGCGAACGCTCTTTCTTTTGAGTTGTTTAGTCTGATGATCCAAAATTCACACAGGTTTGACATCTGAAGATAAATCTTTTTTGACTTGAACGTCATCCACTTCCAGGGTCTGGACTCGACACATACTTCCTTAACTGCGACACGTGAAACACATTGTGCAAATTCGCTAGTTGAGGTGGTAGCACCATCTCATACGCTACGAGTTCAGTTCTTTTAATTATCGCAAATGGCCCAAGAAAATTTGGAGACAACTTCTTGGATCTGATAACTCTTCCCACATCTGTTGTTTGTGAAACACTAAGGAACACATGATTTCCTACCTCGAATTCCATACGTCTACTCCTCTTGGCTACATAAGATTTTTATCTACTCTGAGTTGCTCACATCATTTCTTGTATCAGCTTAACCTTCTCCGTTGTTTGTTGTAATAATTCAGGGCCTAACGTGACTGCTCCTCCATCTTGTTACCAACATAAAGGTGTCCTACACTTTCTCCCATATAAAGCATCGTATGATGTCATTCCTATGCTGACATGGAAGCTGTTATTATTTGTGAACTCCACCAAAGGTAGGATTTCATCCCATCCTCCCAGATGGTCCAACACACAAGCCCTTAATAGCTCCTCCAAAGTGAATGCATACAATGATAAAAAAAAGATGCTAAAATGGGAGTTTATGCCAAATTAACTTGTCCCACTATATAATTTTAGATTAAGATTGTTTCCAGGTAAATTGAAGTCTAAATGGTCTGGGCCATTTATAAATGTGAGGCCATATGAGGCAATTGAAATTGAAGATTTAAAGACAAAGAGAAGTTGGGTAATGAATGAGCAAAGGTTAAATGAGTATCAAGGTGGAAATCTTGGCAAATTCACCACCAAAACCCCATTGGATGAACCATGATTAATAAGGCATCTAGTTAAAGACGTTAAAAAAAGCACTATCGGGATGCATCCTAGCTATGACATTGTTTTATTGATTTAAAATTAGTTGTTAACTATTTGCATTAGTTGCTTAATTGTTTGCATTGTTTGCTTTCTTGTCTACGTGAGTAGATTCATATCCTATCATCATGTGATCATGTTTGCATCATTAGAGAACATATAAGATCATACAAAACTAGAGCATTCTGAAGGAAATCACAAAAATTTGATAGTGAATGAGTTTTCAAAATTGAGAAAATTCTTCACAGCCTATAACTGAAGAGATAGAATTAACGCTCAAGGCGGCCATCGTGGGTGAGAAATAGAGGGTTTAAAAATTTGAACTTTAAAAGTTTAATCCTTATATAAAAATTTTCATTTAAAACACACTACTCACTTTACCAGCCCACTCACTCTCAAACCCTCTAAAAACCTCTAGAACCCCTCAAATCTTCATTGTACCACATTCTTGAATTCTCTCACTCTCATCATTCCAACTTTCTTCTCCACATATACCCTATAAGTACAACATGAATGTTTCATTTTTTTTCTAACTCTTTGTTCATACATTAGGGTTTGCTCAAGCCTGAGTCTATGGCTTGAACACCCTTCTTTGTGAATTTGCATTTGAATGTGAATCTGTATTGAATGAGTTATTCTAAAGTGTTTTACCTCTCATTTTTGAACTAAAGAAATATCAAATGTCGAGTTTTTCTCTAAAGTCTTAAACTTTGTGCTTACATGTCAAATTTGAGAAAAAATTAAGTGTTTAAGGAATACGTTGTTTTTTATCATTCCTGATGAAATGCATGTTGTCAATGTTGATGAAAATTTTGGTTTTAACATGATGAATCATGCATCATAAAGTTCTTTTAGTGTTGAATTTTTTTATTGAATGATGTTTTATGTTAAATGTCTGAGGTTGTAAAACCAATTAATTGGTTATGAGAAAGAACTTAAATTGTGGTTGTTGAATTTTATGGAGAATGACACCAAAACGTAGAGTTATGCACGACATCCCTACATCTAAAAAAAAGGAAAGTAGTAGCCATGTCTACAAAAAGGAAAGAGCCTAGCCCAATACTTGAGCTGTTTGAGAGCTCATCATCTACCACCTTGTTCCTTCACCATCTATAACTCACTTAAGAACAAGGGTTAAACACATTGCACTTGCTAGAGTAGGAAAATTCACTAAGTCTAGTCATGCAACTACTTCAATAGGCAGGACCAACACAACCCAAACCACTACACCACTTTCACCTTTGTTGATAGCAGGAGCTATGTTAAAGCTAAACCCATATATCCCATGTGTTTTTGATGATGAAAACAACAAAAATGTTTTAATAGTTTCTTGCACATATATAGAAAAACTGATGTTTATTTTTGTTTGTGCCTGAACTATATATGTTATGCATATTCATTATGTTTTTATCTATGATATGTGATTATATATCTGATATGCATATTCATTGGTTAAGGATGATAAAACTCTTTGCACCATGTATATTTGGATGAATAAATGGTTTACACAGTTTATATAATCCCGTTTCATTTCATCTGATATTAGTACAAGACTAATTGTGACAAACTGCTAGTTTTAACCGATTACATTATATATATATATATATAATCGATTAAAACTCGTATCTTTGCTTATACTTGTTTGTTGTGTGCATTGATGAGTTTTGGATTGAATTTATAAGCACATCATTATTGAATTTATTTTTGCACCAAAGCCTTTTCAAAACACACACCCTTAGCATAAAAACATATTTCAACCACCTTTTCACTAGAAAAACATGAGGAATTAAGTGTTATGCGATCCTTGGACAAAGAAGTTTAAATAAGCATCAATTGAAACACAGAAAAAGATCATGACCAAAAACAACATGTGCATGAAAAAAGAAATGTAAAACACTAGGCTTGAGAAATGGAAAGAACTAATATGTCAAGGCTTCAAGAAAAGCTGAAAGAGAGTAAAATAAACTCATTAAACATTATTACTTGCTCATCTTTTACTAGCGAGTTTTGTTGTCATTCAAAAACCATGAAATCCTTTGCAGCCAAACCTCGTTACAATTTTGTAAAAGTGCTTAGTGATCATTGAAGTTTGGTGTAGGAAGTAATCATAAGATGGGATACAAGGTCTAGAAAAAGGCAAATATCATTATGATGAGTGAAACACTATACATGAGAGGTTCTCTCTTGCATAAACACATATCATGTCCATAAAACCCGACATTGACTTAACTCTATTAAAACATGTACTATGATTTATGAAAATGGATGAAACAATTGTGTTTTTCTATCTTACGTTGTTTAGAAAGGAAACAACCAATGAATTCAAATCATGAATCAACCTTTGTTTGTATATATGCTTGTTAGTTTAGATTTTGAGACTTGTTTGAGGACAAACAAGGTCTAAAGTTAGGGGTGTTGATAAATGCCCTATATTAGTTGATTTTAATGTTGAATTGATACTTACCTTGTTATAATTCTATGTAAAATTCATGTTAATTACCCCAATTTTACTTGTTTTGTAGGAACAGAAGAAATTAAAGAGTCAAAGTTGAAATTTGAAGAAAAATAGAGAAATTCAAGAACTTTTTAAGAAACTCGATACAACACGACAACGTTAATTAAGGCTTGAGCCATAAAGAGAAAACCTAACATGGAAGGTTTCCTCAAACCTTAACTTGAGGCTGAAGCCATGGAAAGTTCTTCATCATGAAGTAATCTCACGAAGGCTCCAACCCAGGAACACTTAACTTATTTAAGGAGGAAATCTCACGGCTAGAGCCATAAACCACCGCTTGAGCCATGTTGTCAGAGTTTACAAATACTAGAATTTCATATATATGTATTAAAGACTTCAAAGAGAGCATTTAGAGCCTTTTTCTAGAGCTTTTAAATAGAGACTCTAGAGAGTCTTCTCACTCACTTCCTTTGTATTTATTAGAATATCTTTAAGGGATTAGGAGATGAAGTTTCTTCCCTTGAATTACTTCCTTCTATCATTCATGAAGAGCTAAATCTGCCATGTGTTGGAGTGATATTTAACAGATTTGAACTCTTTTGTATTCGATACTATCTTTCATTTATTAATGTTTGCTTTTGATATAAAGTTTATGAATTGATTTATACTTAACGTTGGATGAATCGATCACTCGTCTTATTTCAATGTCTTAAGATTTAGTGAGAATTAGTTTTAAGTTGTGGTCCAAACAATTATCTTACGGGCTTCTAGATGCTAGGAATAGATCTAGGGTTGCAGCTAAAAATAAAGTGTTATTGTTAATGTAGGTGATCTGTTTAAGCAGTCATTGAGGAATCATGCTAAAGGGCGATGATCATAGGCTCTAGGTGCCATGAATGGACCTAAAGTTACACTTAAAGCGAATTTCCATGACTTGATCATTTGCAGCTTCGGTTATGTTAATAAATTTGATGCAAGAGAAAGAAAAGTTGTGAAGTCGAACTCCAACACAGTTCAATAATCTAAAAGTCACTCATATAGTAATCTAAACTATTTATCAAGATATTTTACAATGTTTTCATACAAACAAATATGATTTCAACACACTATAAATATTGTTTCTGTTCTATAAAGATCAAGATTGTTAAAACATTGTACTTTCTGTCAAATCCATATAGATATGACACTTGTTGTGCTACAACAACCTAGTATACTTGCTGGTATATTTCGGGTTGCATACCACGAGACGAACAACATTTGAGTCATAAGGATTTGTGGGAGTGAGCCTGTTATGTTTATTCTGTGCATCGTTAGTTTATTTTTTAAAAAATTTGTTGTCTAGTTTATTTCAAATGATAATTAGATATTTTTTTATGTATTTTAGTGAATGCTTCATAGAACCGCACCTCCAATGCAAGATGAATGAAATTGCACGGGGCCATAAATATGATGGCTATTGTAGTCCAACACTAGAGTGTTACGATGGCTGGGAGCCATTGAGTTTCATTGCAACAATGGGAAGCTACTAGAGCAATTGTTGGAAATAACGACCGACCTCATGAATAACCCAACTAGGGTGAGTTTATGAGACATAACCCATCGAAAATTACTGGGAACTCTACACCCGATCAAGCGAACACATGGATTAAAGAGATTGAGAAGATCTTCAGGGCAATCACGTGTCCTGAAGAAAGGAAAATGATGTTTTCTTCTCATATGTTATTTGGGGAAACAAAATTTTGGTGGAATTGAATGCTACAAATTATAGAAGCAATAAAAGAAGTAGTAGTTTTAGAGAACTTCAAATGAAGATTTTTAGAAAAGTTTTTTCTAGATAGTGCTAAATTTGCTAAGCTGAGAGACATGTTTCTGCATGCATATTCGGCCAAATTCGAGTACTAAGATAAATATTTTAATAATCTATTCATAAACAAGTAGAAAAAAAATAGAAATTGTAGTTATATAGTTTAGAAACATCACTTCACAAGTCAATTTTGTAGATTTCATAAATCAATTATAAAGTGAGTTCATGTAACCTCTATTTTGGTTACTAGAGTAGTAATTGTAGTTCGACATTAATTCTTTGATAACAATTTCATTATATTCTATTTTCCTTCATCATAAGCCTTTATAATGTCACTTGCTATAGCGTTTTAAGAAATCTCCATGAATAATGATTGTAAAGTAAGACAAAATTCATTAAATCTCTTGTGATCAACCATTGACATTGGATACTCATGTAGAATTATCATCTTAGCAAGTGCACATCATGATGTCTTGAGTTGTTCGAAGTTTGCAATATGCGGTTGCTAACAATTATTGTTTCATTCCTTACTTTTTCTATTTTGAGATATGCTTGCTTGATGTCTTGAGTTGTTCGAAGTTTACAAGACCTTTGAGCTACAATAATAACAAATGAATTTCCACTTTCCATTTATTTTTTATCTTTTAAAGTGATTCCATATAACTAAAGTGCATCTTTTTCCAATAATGTTATCCTCTATTTGAATGAACTTGCAGTTTCTACTTGAGTTGAATTGTCACTTACACTTATAAGAACATTATTTGATTCCTATACATTTAATTCACCAACGTTAGAGGCATTTTTCATTTGTTCTTCACCTTCCTTGGAAATAGAAATTTGTTCCTTATAAACATCCTAAAACAACAAAATAGTACATATTTAGTTACTAAATTAACTAATTATATCAAATCTTAAGAAATAATAATTAATCATGTAAACAATTTGTAAGGATCGACCTAAAATTGTAACATGGCCACCCTTTTATTTTAGTGCTTAAGTGATGTAACACTGCTATTGATATAACTACAGCACCAAAACTAGTTTTGTAAGGAAGATTAAGTGCATTTGCCAGCAAAACTTCATGCCCTTTATCCGAGCATATTTTAATCAAGGAAGGACTTATATCACATCCTATGAAAAACCAATCCTGATTCAAACCCCTGATTCCAACTTGGTATTTTCCATTTCCACACCCTACATCAAGAATGTGAGATCCCAAAGGCAAAGATGACAACATGAATATACTTTAAGGATGACAATTGGTCGGGTACGGATAGTGTCGACCCACAACTCGACCTGATGGATAAAATCCTACCTGTTACGCGACTCGTTACTCGTTGGGTACCCGTTTAAAAAATACCCGCGGGTATTTTAAAACTTGCGGATACTCGCAAAAAATATAAAAAATATTTTATACATTTTAAAATAAAATTTAATTAAAATTACAAAAAAATATATATAATATAATATAAATTAAATTAAATATAAATTAAAATTTAATTTTAATTAAATTTAACCTAATAAAATATAATTTAATTTAATTTTTAATTAAATTTAATTAAAAATATATATAAATTAATTTTTTTTTTACGATAACGGATACCCATATGTTACTCGTACTCGACCCGTTTAGAAACGAGTATTAAAATACCCGCTACCCATTATCCGTGGATAGTAAATATCCGCGTATAATAACTATCCGCCGCGAATTTTACTTGCAAATACCTGTGCCGCGTATTTTTTTTACCATCCCGTACTTCAACTAAAAGTATTGGACAACATTAGCAATTTTTTAATAATTCTAATTAGTGAGTACGATGATTAATCTCATTTATTATAAAGGTACATAATTGTTTAATAGTTTTAGCTGCAGAAAATCCTTATCATAAGGGTTACATGACTAAAACTATGCCTTTCTCATGAGTCCTCTCATATCATAAGGTGGTAAATTTTTACTATCTCCATATGTTTAAAAGAGTTTTATGTGACTTAGGCTGAGATTTTTAGGTTTTGATGATTGAGTAAGAATATAAGGTTAACTATGTTTATAAATTTAGAAGAAAGATGATTTTAAGTGAATGTGTGTTTTATATTGTATTTCAACTTGTTTTTAAAAATTAGTGATTATTAAATGAAAGTTTTGTATCTATTACATGAGTCAACTCGGCTTAATCGATTTTTAAGAAACTAATGACAAGCCGTTTTGTCATCTAATTTTACCATAGCATTCCTTTATTTATCAATAACAAATGTGAAACAATAACTACGTGTTTGATTTAAATTAAAAAACTATTTATACGAATTTCAATACAAATTAGCTAAAAAACAAAAATTATTTATCGAATAAAAGGACATTTTTAAACATCTCTCAGTTGAATCAATCACAGAATGTAAATTGTTGAAATATTTTACCATTTCCCTACCCGCCTCAACCAACGCGGGGTTCCAGCACCAATGACATGTCACTCCTACCATGAAAACCCAAAAAAACCCTACGAAAAAGAAAAAAAAAATATAAAAGAAAAAAAAGTAGCGTATTCCATTCTATTCTATTGTATTCGAAACTCGCACTGGCTTCGCTCCCCCTCTTTTCTCTCCCTGCTACCTTCCTCTGCCCACAACGATATCAAACGAGAAAATCTATAATACCATATTCGATTTGTGTTTTGATGTGAGTGAAATCAAACTAAGATATTAATGTTGCAACTGCCAAGATAACTCTCCAGCAATGTTTGAAGGATTGGTTCATCAGTTGCTTCTGGGTTACCTGGGACGATATTTCAAAGATATCCAGAAAGAGCAACTGAAGATTAGGCTCGGTACGTGATTTGCTCGTTGTGCTTCTTCAGTAATTATATTTCCTATTGTTTTGATACTAACCTTTTAGGAGTATGTTAGTGCGTATTAGAATTACCCTAGTGTTTACGTTGACGCCATTGCTACTGCTCCTCATTCGTGTGAAGTTGATTTCAGTGGAAACTCAGTTTGGACTTCCAATAATATTTATTTGGTCCTCTAACAATATTTTCAACAAAATATTGCCTCAGTGTATAACTTTGACGCCAAATTGCCCTTTTGAAAAGCTGAATTTCTGTTTTTAAGGTTGTTGAAGGACCTCTTTGATTTCAAAAATTGGTACTGATGAGTCTTTATGATGCGCTGAGCTGTTCAAACTGATAGCACTTGTATCTTTGAAAGGCCAATATGGAGGTTTAGTTGTTGATTCTGTCAGTCTGTGAATCAAAGTTAGCGCTATTGCATACTGCCATCTCTCAGTGGCGAAAGGATGTAAACTTTCCTATATGTAAATGCTTTTCTGTGAGATTTTTCAACTTCACAGGCATTTTGAATTTCAGTAGTTATGCATGTTTGATTAAGGAGAAAGGTCAGCGTACTTATGGTGCATGAATATTTGCATCCTTGCTATGAATCAACAATTCATCAGCTTTTATTTTTTACTTTTCGTTCAGCTATTCTCATGAAAGAAATTGAATAGTCATGTAAACTTAAATTGTTATATGAAAAGGAATTGAAGGAGCACAATTAAATTTTAATTAGTCCACTTTCCACTACTTCATTTGTCACTCATTCATTCATTCAATTGGTGCACTTTATTTGGCTGTTAATTGCTTCGTTTCCATTCTTTCAGAATAGAGGATATAACAACTCAGATATAGCTAATAATTTTGTTTTATGAGACTTAAGTTTAAGTATTTTCCATCTATTTATAGTCTAAAATTATTACATCGAACACTGTATCATCTAAATAATATACTCGAAGTTGGTTTTCGTTGTCATTCGTCTTATGATTTAATACAAATTATGATACATAATTTAAAAAATTAGCATGGGGATTCACAGTTTGATAACTAAGTTTGACTAAATGCATGATGTGATTCCATTTGGCTATACTATTGCGTTTTACTAATCTTTTTAATCATAAATGCTTGCACTTTAAATTAAGAATTTTGGAGAACTGATTTGAGCTGACATTTATTCTTGCTCAGAGGAAGTACTACTGGAGAATGTGGAGCTGATACTTGATGCATTTGATTATCTCCAGCTTCCCTTTGCACTAAAACAAGGTACAGAAAACTCATCCTTCTAGAAACATATAATAAACAAATACAGCTCATTTCCATAAAAAATCTGGACCTGTTTTACTATTCCATTCTCTTTGTCTTCTATTTGTAATTATGCTGTTCTGTTTTTTATTTTTTCTGATAAAGTGGTTGATTGAAATAAGTGGGTAGGAAAATCCTTGTCGGAACTATTTTTTCTTTCCTAACATAGCTTGAAAATTTGGCTAGGTCGAGTTGGAAAGTTAAGCATAAAAATTCCATGGAAAAAGCCTTGGGACCCCATTATAATAATTTTAGAGGATGTCTTTATTTCTGCATCACAGCGAGGTGATCAAGAGGTACGTCTTAATTCCAGCATTCTGTGTTCAAGCTTCTTTTTTCAAAAGCAACCTATAACCAATGACTTGTAACCATTAAAGAAAAAAACATGGTAAAAGAGTTTTTGATTATTAGTTGTGTCATTTGTAGCCAAACATCTTGTTATATACTTTATTTATTGTAGTCTTTATTAGCTATTCTATGCTGTTGTAATAGTGGAGTGCTGATGCTGTTGAAAAAAGAGAATTTGCTGGAAAAAAGGCGAAGCTAGCAGCAGCAGAGTTGGGAAAATTGTCCAGACGCGTGTGCGGTAAGCCATTTTACTTCGATTTGAAGCATTTATGTTCAAATATATTTTATTTATTTTCTATTTAAGAAGGCAAATTATTTGTTAGGCTCCAATTAGGATTTGGATTGTATGAAACCTTGATTTGAGAGATAGGGAATTTATTTATAAGTTGAATGGAAGGCCTCAAGAAGTGTTTGCGGCTTTTTCCAAAGAAGTAAAAACTGAAATTTTCTTAAGGTCTAACTTCTTGATAAGCTCTTTCTCCCTCTGCATGTGGCTACACTGCCTTTACATATTGAAGCCTAATTTTTTATCTGTTGGGATTTTTTTTTTCATATTCATTACATAACATAAGTTCGGTGGAGTCTGAGACCTGACTCATGGGTTCATATCCTGTAAACAACCTTTCTGCTTCTTGGGCTAAGGTTACGTATATCTACCATTGGGCTCGTTTTTATTGTTTACTTAATAAATGATAATTGACATTGACATCCTTTTCCATTTTTCCGTGGTAAGTTTCCTTCTCAATTCCAACATATCTTAGCACTGAATATTTTTAAGGACTTTTATTAAGCTTAGTGTTAGGATGTGGAGGGTGTATGAGAGGCGTAAGGTAAGAAAAGACACTTAACTGCTGAACAATTAAGTGAGGGGGCGGGAAGAGGGTCTTTATAAAGACCTCTTTTATTGTTTAGTTAGTTAGAAACTTGACTTGTGCGGACCGGTTTGAGTTCCTGGTGAAGGAGGTTAAGCTCCTCTAAATTCTCTGTATTCTTGATTCTTGATGTGAATACCATACTATTCGTTGATTCAATTGCTTGTGCTATTCTTACGACTTGAGAGAGAGAGGCAGAGTTAGGATTCATACCTTGTTTCCTAGCAAAGTGGTCCGACCTGCCGGATCTGATCGGAGGAAAACCGAGAGCGATGGAGGGAAGAGTGAACGTGGTTGAGGGGAAGATGGAACATCTTGAGTTGGCGGTAGATGGGTTGAAGGCGGAAACTGCAGCAAACCGCCAAGAATCGATCGCGATGCGCAAAGACATCCAAGAATTGATACGGCTGATGGGTATGCGCAACAAACAAGTGGAGGAAAGCTCCGATGGGAGTCATGGGTCGGTCAATAATCATGGAGGTAACCAGCGCGATGATGTTGGAGGAGAAGGCGGTGGGGAGCGATCAGAAAATCTGCTCAATTGGAAACGGAGGGTGGAATTACCCATCTTTGAAGGACCCGACCCTTTGAATTGGATTAGCAGGGCAGAGAAATTCTTCGAGATCCAGAAGGTGGCGGAAGCGGAGAAGGTAGAGTTGGCCCATATCAGCATGGAGGGAAGTGCCAGATATTGGTTCAAGTTCTGGAAGGACAAGGCGAGTAATCGTACATGGGAGGGGCTCAAGGAGGCATCGTTGATACGTTTCGAGAGCCGTCATCGAGGCGGAATTTTCGAAAGGATGGCGGCGATCAGGCAAACTACTACTGTGGAGGAGTATGTGAGGGAGTTTGAAGCGTTAGCCCGACAGACAAAGGAATTTTTCGATAACCAGCTATTGGGTTATTTTCTAGCGGGCCTATGTGAAGAACTGCGTTGCCAAATTAGGCCCCATGACCCACGCAATTTGATGTCGGCTATGAAGATTGCTCGAGATGTGGAAGAAGCTCTTCATGGTCTGGGACTGATGGGGTGGACGGCGGCCAAACCTCTTCAATCCTGGGGAAGAACGATAGGCGGAGGTGGTGGCTAGAACCGAACCACCGAGAGGCGTTCAGGGGAGAGCAAACCCAACCAAGAGCGTCGGGTCGGTGAGACGGGACAATGCAATGGGAAACGTTCCAGCGAGAGGAGGAAATCACGAGGGAGTGAGAACCGGGGACAAAATTCGAGAAATTTACCCTACCCAGAGTTCTTGAAACGCAGAGAAGAGGGAAGATGTTTTAGGTTGGGGGCCCTTTCAACCTAGGGCACCAGTGTCCTGAGAGGAGTCTACGTGTGGTCCTCTTGGGGGAAGACGAAGAAGAGGAAGTAGGGGGGGCAGAAGACGAGACGGAGCCACCATGCATGGAGCTTTTGGCGTTCTCAGTCAGAGGGTTAACTCAACAGAAAACGCTGAAGTTACAGTGGAGAGTGGGAGAGAAAGTTGTGTTGATATTGGTGGATAGTGGTGCGAGCCACAACTTCATTAGTAGGAAGCTGGTGGAGGATAAACTCGAACAAGAAGATACCCTTCCTTACCTAGTAAGTTTGGGGGACGGCCAAAAGAAGCGAACCAGGGGATGTTGCCCGCAAGTGATAGTCGGCATAGGGGGAGTCGAGATAGAAGAAAGGTTCTACTTGTTCGAGTTGGGTGGCGTCGACATGATCCTCGGGGTCGAGTGGCTGGCTAAGTTGGGTGAGATAACGCTCGACTGGGGAAAATCTACCGTGTCATTTAAGCATGCAGGAAAAGAAGTGGTCGTCAGAGGAGATCCGACATTGGAAAGGAGGATAGTCAAGCCAGAGAGTTTGATGAAAGTAAGTGGGATAGACGCGGGAGCTCTAGTTTGGAGCTTGGAGAGCAGGGGATCGGACGGGGAGACTGAGAGAGAAGAAGAGCTAACGAAGGACCAAAAGGAGGAAATGGGAAGAGTATTAGAACAATATGTAGGGGTATTTAAGGAACCCCAAGGGCTGCCACCTAATAGAAGAGAGAAGCACCAGATAACGTTAAAAGAAGGAGCAAACCCCATAAATGTCCGTCCATACCGCTATCCACATGTCATGAAGGAGGAAATTGAGAGACAAGTGGCGGAGATGCTGAATGCAGGGATCATCTAAGTCCTTACTCCAGTCCCGTGATCCTCGTCAAGAAGAAGGACGGTAGTTGGAGTTCTGTATAGACTACCACGCTCTCAACAGAGCCACCATCCCAACAAGTTCCCCATACCGGTGATCGAGGAGCTCTTGGACGAACTTAGGGGAGCGAGATATTTTTCGAAGGTTGACCTGAAGGCCGGTTACCACCAGATTCGGATGGGTGAAGAAGACATACCAAAGACAGCGTTCCGGACACACTTGGGGCACTACGAGTTTCTGGTGATGCCATTCGGCCTCACCGACACCCTCGCCACCTTTCAACAGGCCATGAACGAACTGTTTCGGCCATACTCGAGGAAGTTCGTACACGTCTTTTTCGATGACATCCTCATTTATAGTGCCACATGGAAGGAGCATTTGCAGCAGGTTGATCAGGTGTTAAGTCGATTACAGCAGCAACGATGGGTGGCCAACAAGAAGAGTTAGTTCGGGAAGACATCCTTCAGGTATCTAGGGCACGTTATTGCGAAGGAGGGGGTCAACATGGACAGCGAGAAAGTGGACGTGGTCAATGCATGGGATGAACCCAAGACGTTGAAGGCTTTGAGGGGATTCTTGGGGTTGACGGGGTACTATCGGAGGTTTGTGTGAGACTATGGGAAAATCGCGAGTCCTCTTACCGAACTGTTTAAGAAGGGGAATTTTGTGTGGACCGAAGCTGCACGAGAAGCGATGCAAAAATTGAAGGAAGCGGTGACTACTGTACCGGTGTTGGCGTTACCAGATTTCATTTAGACTTTCCATGTATAGTGCGACGCATCAGGAGTGGGGATCAGAGCAGTACTTACGCAAAATCGAAGACCCATTGCTTACTTCAGTAAAGCACTATCCAACATCACTTTGGGCAAATCCATCTACGAGAAAGAGCTCATGGAAGTAGTGAAGGCGATACAACACTGACGACCATACTTACTAGGGCAGAAATTCGTCGTGCACATGGACCAAAAAAGCTTACGATTTTTGTTGGAGCAGCGAATAACTACTCAGGCCCAGCAACACTAGATAGCCAAGCTTCTTGGCTACGATTTCGAAATAGCGTATGAAACAGGGGCCACTAACAGAGCAGTTAACGCCCTGTCACGAAGAGAAACACGGGGTTTGGAGGACAAGGGGGAGTCGATAGAAGTGGGGCTAGAGGCAGAGTTGGGAGCGATGGCGAGACCATACTGGAGAGACTTCCACGAAGTGATAAAAGAGGTGGAGGAAGATGGCGATCTACGAAGAATCATAGACGAGATCACCAAGGACCCGAATAAACACCCTTCGTATACCATGGAGAATGGGCGGTTACATTATAAGGGTAGGTTGGTCATCTCAGTGAAGTCCGAGTGGGTACCAAAGTTGCTGGCGGAGTTTCATACGACCCCAACAGGAAGGCATTCAGGGGTTTATCGTACTTATAGGAGGATAGCACAGTCGCTGCATTGGGTTGGAATGATGAAGTCGGTGACAAATTACGTAGCTCGGTGCTTAGTGTGTCAGCAACACAAATACCTAGCCGCTTCTCCACAGGGTCTGTTGCAGCCATTGCCGATTCCCCAGGCCATTTGGGAAGACATTAGCATGGATTTCATTGTAAGGCTTCCAAAATCCAGGGGGTATGATGCCATACTAGTAGTGGTGGATCGTTTGAGCAAGTATGGGCACTTCATTCCCCTTAAACATCCGTACACAGCTAGAATTGTGGCTGAGGCGTTCGTGAGGGAGATAGTGAAGTTGCACGAGGTGCCCAAAACCATAGTGAGTGATTGTGATCCTTTGTTCCTCAACCCGTTTTGGAGGGAGCTGTTCAAGATGCAGGAAACTCATCTCCAGATGAGCACGACATACCATCCAGAAACTGATGGTCAAACCGAGGTCCTGAATCGCGTGTTAGAAGGTTACTTGCGATGCTTCTGTTCTGAACTGCCCAGAAGTTGGAACATGATTCTTCCTTGGGCAGAATACTGGTATAATACCAGTTATTAAGGGGCTACCAAATGCACGCCGTTTGAGGTTGTTTATGGGAGAGCACCGTCGACCTTGTCCAGATTCATCCCAGGAGAAATGCTGGTGGAAGCGGTGGCTCAGGAGCTGCAGACGCGGGATGAAGCGTTGCAACAACTACAATTTCACTTGTTGAGGGCACAAGAAATGATGGTAAAACAGGCAAACCGTAAAAGGATTTTGGTGACGATAAAAGAGAATGATTGGGTGTTTTTGAAGATTCGGCCACACCGACTGGGAAGTTACACCCAAAGTTGTCAGCTAGATACTATGGATCGTTCAAGGTGATCCAGAAAATAGGAGAAGTGGCGTTCAAACTGCAGCTACTGGAGAATGCGAGGATTCACCCCGTTTTCCACGTATCCCAGTTGAAACCGGCCATTGGAAGGAAGCAAGTGGAAAAGGAGCTGCCCAACTATTTGCAAATGAGCGGACCAACGTGTTGGCCAACCCGAGTGATTGATAGAAGGGTCCAGCAGCAAGGAGGAGACCATCGTGAGCAGGTTCTGGTCGAATGGCAAGATGGAGGAGTGGATAGTGCAACATGGGAAGATCAAATAGTGATGCAAGAGTAGTTTCCCGACTTCAACCTTGGGGACAAGGTTGATCTTAAGGGGGGGGGGGGTGATGTTAGGATGTGGAGGGTGTATGAGAGGCGTAAGGTAAGAAAAGACACTTAACTGCTGAACAGTTAAGTGAGGGGGCGGGAAGAGGGTCTTTATAAAGACCTCTTTTATTGTTTAGTTAGTTAGAAACTTGACTTGTGCAAGAGTTCCTGGTGAAGGAGGTTAAGCTCTTGTCAATTCTCTGTATGCTTGATTCTTGATGTGAATACCATACTATTCGTTGATTCAATTGCTTGTGCTATTCTTACGACTTGAGAGAGAGAGAGAGAGAGGTAGAGAGTTAGGATTCATACCTTGTTTCCTAACACTTAGGTTCTCATGTTAGTGAATGAATTTCAATTTCTTCATTTATACAAAAATCATCTTGGGCTTTCAAAAATTTGAGCTGAACTAAATGAATTCTGAATTGACTTGTATTAAAAAACTGAATTGTTTAAAATAACTAAACGGAATTGTTATACTAGTTTGATTTTTAACGATTAAATTGTTCCTAAATAGAACTGTTTGAACTAAACTGGACTGTGTAACTTATGAGATTGGAAAATCTATTCTAAATTAAGATGTGCATTGGTAATAATTCAAACAATTCAGATAGTTCAAGCAATTCTAAAACAATTTAGAATAATTTAATTTGATTCAATTCACCCAAACCATGATGTTATTACCATTATACTATTTAGTTCAGTTCTGTTGATTCTTCTTTAAAATTCAATTTCAGAATAATTCAATTCATGCATTTGCTTAGCCCTAAACTTAGCAGGCCCTCCTTCTCTACTTAATGGCAGGGAGGGATGCGTAGTGATCAATTGATAGAATGGAGAATAAAGAGAGGGAGTGGAGAGTGTACTGTCGAAGAAAAGTAGAAATTAATGTAGTTTTGAGTTGTTTGGTAGCTGTAGGGCAGCTGTTTCAGTTGGGAACAGAGGTTTCAGTTAGGGGAACACCTGTTGTGGTTAGTGGGACAGTCCTGGTGGAAAACCTTTATATTCAGTTGTTTGAAGGGGAGAGAAATTGTAGGTTTTTTAGAACATGGTAAGCCCTGTGAGAAAGGAAGTAATTTTCTTTGTTTTTCTTGTATGTTTGGAAGATTACGGAGAAATAATATTTCTTACAAAAAATTGTTTTGTTTTGTTTTTTTTTTTCTCATTTCTTTCGTGTTTCACACCTTCAATTGAAGGTTTCCTATCACCAATACATATGTTATATGGACAAGGTTGAGACCATGAATCTTTATTATTTATTGGTTAATCTGTTTGTGTGGTTTTCAATCCCGATAAAACAATGAATTGGGAGCAAATGTTTTTTTGTTGTTGCATATTTTGCTACAGAGGATAGTAGGATACAGTATCCTCCAATGGTTTTTTACTTTCCTCTCTTCTTTCTATCAAACCTTTGAGAATTTAATAATCTTCCACACAATTAAATTTCAACTTTTGACCTGTTTTCTTGTGCTAATCCATGTCCTAGTCAACCTAATATTTGGGTGAAGTATTTTTATATTTGGATTTTATTAATGGTTTTTTTCTGCAGGTAGTCAAGCTGGACAATCGTTCATTTCTCATGTCACAACAAAGGTACCGTATTTCTTTTTCTCTAGATATTTGGATCTAGTGCCTTTACCAGTTAAATTTCTGGTTTATTTTTCAAAATATTGGAATAGAGAATATGTATATATATGTAGAATCATATCTATTTTTAAACTTGATTTTTTAAGAATAATGTAGGTAGCAAGAACCAAAATACTTGGTCACATGATGTACCATGTCAATGACTACTTCTATTTGAAGCACTCTTGTTGCTACAAAAGGGCATAGGAATGGTTTCTAAGTTTATCTTCTAGTATTAATAAACTTCTTATGGCTGTATTGGATAAGACTGCTGTTTTGCTTTTTTTTTTGTTGTATGCATGGTTGATTCAATTTTTTAAGTTTCTTTTTCTGGAACTTGGTACCGAATAATTTTAAAAAAACAAAGGAAGAAGAAAGAGTACAATTCAAATTTATATGAAGATTTGTGCCATTGTGTCATGATAATTTGTTAGGGGTTGGAAGGTATATGAGAGAAGAAGAAAGTATACGAGAGAGGAAGAAGGACACCGAACGGTTGAAGGCGGGGAGAGGTCGAGCTGAATGGTGGAAGGCGATGAGGCATCTAACCAAAAGACTGAAGGCGGTGAGGGTTCGAGCCGAATGGGGAAAGCGGTGAAGAACTTGAGCCGATCGGTTGAAGAGTTACTATTCTAACTGTTATAGCAGTTAGGATGGGCGGGAAATATTTAGTATAAATAGAACTATATTCTAGGAAAATATTCGGTATAAGATGGTGGGAAATATTTAATATAAATAGAGCTAGATTTTATTATTAGGGTTATGTTTTTGATCATTGAGTTGTTGATAGGCGGCTACAGTCCTGTGAGGAGGATTATGCTCCCATACTTTTGCTGATTCAGAGAATTCTATTACCATTAATAAGAGAAATTCATTCTTTCATTATCTTTTCTACCAACTGTGATTGTGAATAAATAGGTTTCTTACTCAAAAACCTAACATAGTTGCTATTGAGTTCTGTTTTTGTGGTTTTCTCTTTTAGTAGTCTACTTGTGGAAGATATTTTATTCTCCTATTCTTGTAATATTTTATATCTCTTTGTTAGAATATTTATCCTATTTATCATCATTATATTGTGTCTAGGGTTACTCTATTTATCATGATTATATTGTGTCTAGAGTTACCTTATTTATCATGATTATATTGTGTCTAAAGTTACTCTATTTATCATAATTATATTGTGTTTAGGATTACTTTATTTATCATGTATTTTGTATTACAATTTTCTTATATATAGAATGAGAGTGAGAGGGATCTTTCAAGCCCTCTAGAATCATTTTACAGTTTAATTCTGAAGACTCTTCTTATCATGTGTCTTTTTCTATCTAATAGGACACTCATACTTGGTGCGATTATTGCTTTTCTTTCAGATCCTTGACAGCATTCAAGTAGACATAAGGAATTTTCACGTATTATACAGTGATATGCAGAATGATATGGTATGTTTATGTTGCAAATATTCCCTTTCAGACCCAGGTCTTGCATGTTGCTTTCAAATCTACATATTTTAAGGATTTGCTTATTAACAACTAACTTTGACTGACAGTTGTTTATTTTAATGTTTTTCAGGGGCATGTAATGTTTGGTTTAAAGTTTACTAGCTTGACCATGAAGCAAAATCTTATTGGGTAACACTCTTTTATTTTCGTCTTACTTTTATAATTAGACCTTTTCTTTTTTTTGTTGAAGATTTGTAGACAGGTTTTTTCTGGATCTATTTCGGGGTTGTGAAATATTTGGTCTGAATGTTTTCATGATTGTATTCTCGAGTTTGTCATGATATCCCTGGAATATTTGGTTTGAAAGTTGGCTTCATTTATGGTGCCGTACAAAATATACAAGAGAAATTGACACGGGATATAAATAATTCTGTTTTTTGTACATGTGAGTATTGTTATTTATAATGGAAAAGATATACAATAAGAAACAAAATTAATATCTAATAATAGGAAAATATTTAGTAAGTT
The DNA here is from genome assembly GCA_027742785.1 of Vigna reflexopilosa. NCBI lineage: Eukaryota > Viridiplantae > Streptophyta > Magnoliopsida > Fabales > Fabaceae > Vigna > Vigna reflexopilosa. Next base: position 9,881,179 of record CM050911.1, on the reverse strand, counting down.
ATTTCCCTATCAAATCATACCATATCTTCCTAGTTAATATAACCAAATCATATCTCTACTACTTCCTTTCACGCTAGAGCATATGTATCATATAATAAAAACTTGTTACAAATGTCATTACCGTGTAATGACACCCAACGAGGTAAATAATATCTTTGACACCCAACTCAAGTTGGAGCATATGTATCATGAGTCAAACTTGTAACAAATGATGGAGGGCATGACATTTGCATTTGAGCAAAACTTGCTTCATATCTTCAAATCATACCATATCTTTCTATTTAATGTAGTCAAATCATAGCTAATGACATAGTGGGAGAAGCTATGCAAGAATCGTGACGAGTGAGTGAATCTTCTTTTTGTTGCAATACCTCAAACTTTTGGTATCCTTGAGGAGCCGAGTTGTATCACTAGATGAGACTTTCGAAAACCTCAGTAATTTGTATTGGACAAATGGTATGGGCAGCACAACAAGGATGAGAATGCCAGGCATCTCACATGGATCAAGAATTGGAGGGAATGAAACCACTGCATTGAAAAATAAAGGAATGAGAAACTTGCCATATTTGGAATATGTGAGGTGAAGAGAAGAAAGAAGGTGTTTTCATTATGGAGGGGTGTACTGCCCAGGGCACTGTTTCCCAGAAAAAAATTGAGTTATCATCTTGACTTAAGATGAGGAATTGGGGGACATGACGGATGAAAAATCAAATAAGGTTAAGGAGTATTTGGAGAAAAATCAGGAGAACTTTGGTCATGAATTTCAACAGTTGGACTTTTTTTGTGTAGGAGGTATGACCCTATCCCACACTATGAAGCTATAGGGAAGAGTGATGGAAGACTCGTGTTGGTCCTAATTGATTGTGGGGCTAGTCACAACTTTATTTTGGTAGGTTAGTGAAGTCACTCAGCATGCAAGTGGAAACCATGCCACCCTACATCATAAGATTGGGAGATGGAGACAGAAAGCAAATGCAAGGATGTTTCAGGGATGTGAAAGTGCAGCTGGAAGAATACAAGGTGAGAGAGGTGTTCTTTTTGTTTGAATTAGGAGGGGTGGATCTGATCCTAGGTGTAACACGGCTAGCAAGGTTAGGTGAAGTAGGTAAGTTGAAAAACTCTTACAACTAATTTCTGCAAACAAGGTTGACCAATTAAGATTAAGGGTGACCCGACTTTGGCTAAATCTCTTGTGACTCCACAATCTTTGAAGAAAGAAACATAAATTGAGGTTGTTTCAATCATATGGAGAATGAAGAATGTCGAGTTGCAGTCTAGGGATGAAGGGACAAACCACTTGATTGAGAAACAACAGAGTGAGTTGGGAAAGATTCTAAAAGACTATAAGGGAGTTTTTTTTGAACCAAAAGGGTTGCCTCACATGGAAGTTGGTCATAAGATTCCGATCAAAGTTGGTGTGGATCCTATTAATGTGAGACCTTATCTATGACTATAAATGCTAAAAATGAAAATAGAAAAGCTAGGTGGGGAGATGTTGCAATCAAGAACGACCCAACAACAATGCTTATCCCAGTCTTGTCATCTTAATCAAGAACACAAATGGAAGCTGGAGATTTTTTGTGGACTATTGTGCCTTGAATAAAACAAATGTTCTAGACAAGTTTCCAATTCCGATCATAGAAGAGTTATAAGATGAGTTACACAAGACACAATTTGTCTCAAAGGTAGATTTGAAGGTTGGATATCATCAAGTCTGCATGTATGAATCTGATATCCAGAAAACTACCTTTCAAACCGATCAGGGGCATTATGAATCTTTAATCATACCGTTTGGTTTTACAAATGCTCCATCCACATTTCAATGAGCCATGAACAGCATAATGCAACCATATCTTCAGAGGTTTATCTTAGTTTTTTATGACATCTTGATTTACAGTAAAATGTAGGAGGATCATTTGGCATAGCTTAGACAGGTTTTCATGACACTACAACAACATCGGTTTTATGTTAATTGGAAAAATGTGAATTTGGAAAGCTACAAATCCAATATTTGGAGCATGTCATCTCTCACAAGGGAGTGGAAACGGATTCCCAAAAGACATTCGCCATCCTTCAATGGCCTATTTTGAACACCATAATGGCTTTGAGTGGGTTTTCAGGTCTTACAGGCTGCTATAGAAGGTCTATATTCAATTATGGGTTGATAGCAAGACCTTTGACACAATTGCTTAAAAAGGGGAATTTTTTATTGTCTGAAGAAAGTAATTTGGTTCTGCAGCAACTTAAAGGGGTGATCACCACAACTCTTATGTTGTCACTGCCAGATTTCAGCCAACCTATCTGTATTGAATGTGATGCTTTCGGAAAAGGCGTGGGAGCAGTGTTGTCAGTAAACAAGAAATCAATATCTTTTTTCAGCAAAGCCTTGGGTGAAGCTTCTTTGCCGAAGTCAATTTATGAATGAGAGTTGATGGCTATGGTGATTGTCAATAGCGTGATGGTCGCCTTACCCGGACGATCTGATTGGGGTGGTTGCTGACCTGAACAGTGGCTCCGACAGTGGAAATGGTGGTGCTGACAACGGAAATGATGACGGAGACATCGGAAACAGCGATGAAGACGGTGCAAACGACGACAACGAAAAGAAATGTATAAAGGGTTATCAAGGTACCCTGGCTTTAGTTACCATATTTAATATAATGAAAACTACGTTTAGGGTTAATCTCCCTTGTGTAGAAAATACACATAGAGTAATATATTTATAATATTGAGAACGTGGACTAAAGCCCAAATACAAATGAATATGTAAAAATAACAAAATTAACATAAGGACTATGTTTCTCTAATTAACATAAAATGGAATATGCATAACAACGATAAATAATGGAATCAATATCTAATAATGAGAAATTTTTGGTAAGATATTTCCCTATCAAATCTTATCATACCTTCCTATTTAATGAAACCAAACCATAATTCTGACAATCAAATCATATCTCTAACCTCCTCCTTTAAAGTTCATATTAAATTGTAACATTCTGTGGGTATGGTTAATGTTATTGTTTGAAATGTTGTCCTGTTGCAATTTTTATCTCTACCCTGCAGGAGATGGCAAGCATGCAAATGATTTGACTTAGAGGTGACTTGTATTTTTTTCCTATATTTCAGGTCTGTAAATGGAAGGATGAGAGTGGGCCAAGAACATAAGATTGTAGAAGTCAAGGGGCTGGAGTTTTATTCCAGATTGTTTCATGGCTCCTTGGACTTGGTAACTATGAACAGTATGGGTGACTCCTTCTCAGCAAGCAATATTAGGTTGGAAGGAAAACATTACTATTCTATATTGGCACCATGTGATGCAACCTTAATTCTTTCGGTATGGACATCTTTAGTAGAACCCTCATTCTCTATAATTCCATGTTAACTTTGTATCTTACTAATTGTTGTTTTATTTATGATTTTAACTCACTATCAGAAAATGAACTGTACTTTATATATCTATATCTATTACAGCGAAAGAGAGACAATGTGTATGATGTCCTGCTTATGGTCTCTTTAATTGTTTTTCTTAGGTAGCAATGCAAAGTAGTTGGCATGCCCTGTTACATGATTCAATATCTTAAGTTCTAGCCGATTTCTTTTGTAATTTACTTGTCCGGATGTTTTATCCCCATGTACTTTTCGGTCAGTAAAATTTCCTATTCTATAGTAATTGAAATCAATGTTGTTTATATTGAGATCCTACCAAGGACTGAGATGGGTTGAAATATTGTAAATCTCAGAATCCTAACACATGGATTGTAGGATCCTATTCAAAATGCAAAATCATATGCATGAAAAACGATGGAGTTAACAAAAATACATCTAAATCGCAACATTTAACTAAAATTTAAAACTCATTATAAAAGGATCTCATGCATAGCACAACGAATTGTTATGATAACACAATTATCAATACTAAAACACAATAAAATGGTTCCAATGTAACCCAATCAACAAAACTTGAGGACATTTTTTGGCATGACAAGTTAACTCAGAATATAGATTGAGCTGAGATATAGAAACCAGATCAACATAAGTCAGAACAGCAGGTGGGAGATCAGAATGCTGATGGCCAAAATTTTAATGCAACAGCAGAAGACAGACCTGGAGAGATCAACAAGGGAGGGAGTGAGATAGATTTGATGTGTGAAGAAACAGATAGTAGGGAACTTTATCTGTAACGGAACTAGAAGTATAATTTATTTTGCAACCTGAATTGTCGAAACCAAACACAAAACCAATTTATTCAAATTGGTATTGGAAAGCAAAACTTGCTGATTCTATGTTCCAACAAGCAAGATCAGTGATTTCACTCTGATCCAGCATGGACAGCCCTCCAAAATACGTAAGATTGTGCGATTTTATGATCTTAGCCACAATTTTGACAACCACTAACTTCATTTCTTGCAATTTTTTGCAAACACTCCAACCTTCTTTTGTATTTACTGTATATTTCCATTAATTGTGCAGTGGAGGTGTTTGCATTCCCCCCCTTATTATTTTTATGCATAACCTTCTGGTCAGTATTCGTTTAATTTATATGAAGACCATGAGAAGCTTTTCTTCCTACTTACGCTTTATTTTCTTTTCCAGGACAACAGATTGCAAAAGCTTGATGGCAATACTCCTCGGTATTCTGTCACTGCCGAATTGAGTGGCTTGGTTGGTACCCATTTTGTGGACTTTGTCAATTTAACTAAGATGTTGGTATTTATCTTTTTCTGTTCTGCCTGCATTGCTTATATGTACTTCTAATATTGTCCCCATTTATCAGGTTATATCCTTAGACGAGGTTCAGTTACAGCACATGTGTCTTGTGTGGGATTATATTTGCACTTGTAGATTAAGAGAAAAGTAAGTTCCTTGCCAGAAGCTTGACTTGAAAATATGAGGATAAACAATTACATACACTTTATATTTTCGAAGAGTCCAACAATTTATACAGCCTTGGTTATAAAAGCTTATGCTAGAACTATGGATGTCATAATTGAGTCCAATTACAACAAATAAGAAAATCTCGACTAGTCAATTCTTGTAAGGAATAACTCAATCTTCATAAAGGAAAAAGGAAACAGACACATTAAGCTCATGCTGCACATGTTACAACAGCATGCAATAGTTGTTTTTGTACTTACACATGATGCATAAATCGTTATTTTTTATAGAAATAAAATAACATTTGTTGAATATAATGAAAAACTATGTATGGTTTAATCTTCTTTGTGTTGAATATACACATAGGGTACTCTATTTATAATAGAAAAAATATTGGCTAAGTCCAAAATAAAAATAAGGAATAATAACAAACTAGCTAAAGATAAAATATAAAGATAAGATAAAGATAATATATCTAACACTCCCTTTGAAGCTTGTGCATACAAATCGTATGTACCAAGCTTGTTACTAATATAATCAATAAAGACTTATTGGAAATATCTGCTTTTGAACTCAAGTGACATCAAATTTGTAAGGATTTGGAAAGACGACATAGAAGACGAAATACCAACTCAGAAGACTCTCCTGAGAAACAAATTTGGGAGGTTGCTCCATGTAAATCTCTTTTTGGAAATCGTTATTGAGGAATGCATTGTTGACATCCAGTAGATAAAGAGGTCATTGTTGAAGAGTCACCATGATTATAAATAAACTAACAAAAGCCATCTTTGCCACGGGAGAAAAAACATATATGGATGGGTCAAATGCAATGGTGACAGAAGAAAGGTCAAAAGAGACCGCAACGGAAGAAGTCAGTGATGAATAAGAGAGAGAAACCTTAAAAATCCTACATTCTCCAATCAAGGCACCTAAAAAAGGAAAAATAGCAGCTTCAATGCTTTGAATAACTACCTAAGAGGAGACGGAACGTGTGACTACGCATGATCAACCTGAAAGAGGAAAAAGAGCGACCTCGACACTCTATATCGTTGCTTGAAAGGAGACGATACTTGCCACCACGCATGATGGAAAAAGGAGTAGATCCACAACTTCAAAAGACATCGAGAGTGCGTAGGAGCTCCGATGAAGGCATTGTTGACAACACGATGGTCGCCTGGCCAAGACGATCAAAACTGTGTGGTTGTTGGTCGAAACTAAAACTTCGGTAGTGACAGTGGTAGACGATAGCGGTAGACGATGGCTCCACTGACAGTGGTAGATGGCACCGCTGCCGACAACGAGTGTAATGGTAGAGGCAACAAAAACACTGACAATTATTTACTGTTCACTTAATTTTTCTAAAACAATTTTAATTTTGGAAAAAGATTGTAGAAACACTTCAGCTGATCGGAAAGGTTTGTGAATCTAATATTAAAGTAAAAAAATTGTCAGTCTGTCAATTTTGCCTATTGCAGTAGTTGGAATCAGATCAGTGGATGTCAAAATATTTGCAGTTATTGACTGCTCACTTATTCTAGTATTATATCAACAGTACAATACTCTTTTATGAATTCCGAGTATATTCATTGATTTATTCTTTTCATCTATTGTTAATTGCGTAAAGGTTTATCTTGGAAGACACGTGGTTCCACCAATTGTATAATTTTCGTGTTCTGCATAAAAGCTAGATCTAATCTAACTTCAGCACTAACCATGCACTATTCATTATATACATTGGTTATCCGAGTTAAAGCTAAAACTGGTTTCAGACTTCCAGTTCTTATGCAGAATAGTGTATCACAAGGATAAAAAATGAAGACTTGTTTAGTAACTCAGGATTTGTAATTTCTTGACAGGCTAAACTGGTTTCAGACTTTCAGTTGTTACTGGTTTCAGACTTTCAGTTGTTACATTTGATAACAAAAGTATTGTGTAAATACTTGGTACTTGCAGCAATTACTCTATGGCTCCTTCAAATCTTTGATTATCCAAATGTAATTAATTTGTTGTTTTCCCTTCCGTGAGTATTAAGTAGGGAAAATCACCTTTCTGGGATCAGCTTAATAGCATTATTCTAATTTTTTGTTTCCTTTTTGTTCAGTTCTTACTTTTCCAATGATGTTGTTTCTTATGTAAAAAGTACAGCTTTATGTTTTTTAAATTTTTAATCTTTATATTATATAGGTATGGACGCTTTCGCCCTTGGCATTGTCTTTTACCAAGAAAATGTGCAGGCTGGCAAATATTTTGGTGGCACTATGCGCAGCAATCAGTTCTTTATGATGTTCGAAGGAAATTGAAGAAAACATCATGGAGATACTTTGGTGATCGATTGTAAGTTCATGTAATATAGTTTTGTTCTGAATAAAGGTTGTGTTTGATTTCGTTGTGATTGGAGACTGTTAGATATTGTGTGTTTATGTTAATTAGGGAAATATAATCCCTATGCTTATTATTTTATTTTTACATATTCATTTGTATTTGGGCTTAGCCCACATTCTTATTATTATAAATACATTACCCTATGTGTATGTAAAGACACAAAAGGGAGATTTCTCCTAATCCTTTTTTCACTGTTTTACATGGTATTTAGAGCTTAGGTTCGGTTCTAGCCTGTTCTACAGTCTCCGGTACGCATCACCGCCGCAATCGCCGCAGCTGCCTCCGTCGCCGTCGCCGCTGTCGTCGCCGCCGTCACCGCCGCCGTCGGAGTTCCAGAATCGACCGGCGACCACTCCATCTGAAGTGTCTCGGCCGGGCGACCACCGCGGTCCAAAGATCACGGCGATCGGAGCACCCACGCGCCGCCAAAGTAGTTCGCAAATCCGCCGCTTCCCGCCGCGCGTGCCGGCGCGTCGCCGGAGCCCACCGCCGCCGACCAGCATCGCCGTGATCGCCTCCTCGCCCTCTTTTTGGATCTGTGGTCGTTGCGTCGATCGGAGCACGTTGGATTTTTAGGGTTTCTCCTTCTCCATGGCATCTTTCGCGTCTACAAACACCTCTGCTAGTGCCCTATCTTCTTCTGCTGATTCCCCAATCTACACCAATTTTGTGAATGTACACTTGTTCATTGACAAGTTAGATGGCACAAATTATGCAACATGGGCGTCCGACATCAAACTTTGGTTGAAAAGTCAGGTGTATGTAGATCACCTTACTAAAGATGTGACTAGTGCTACCACAAATGACACTTCTCGCTGGATGAAAATTGATGCCCAGTTATGCATCGTCATAAAGTCCACCATTCACTCCTCTCTGAAACAAATTTTTCGTTCCTATGAAACACGTTCAGAAGTATGGGCTCAAGCAAGGCTATTATACACAAATGACACCCAGCGTCTTTATGGTGTTTGTCAGGACCTATTCACTGTCATTGGTCCGCGCAGTCCTGGTCCCATGGCAGAATATTTGGGTAAAGTTCATGCCCTCCTTCATGATTTTAATGAGCTATTACCTCCTGCTTCCACTCCTGCTGAAGAACTGGAACAACGATCAAAGTTCTTCATGTTGTTGGCATTATACGGACTCTCTGATGATTCCTCCCATGTCCGTGATCAGATTTTGGGTTCTCCTGTCATACCCAACTTTACTTCTACTTGTTTTGCTCTTTTGCGTATTCCGAGCAAACCAGTCGTTGAGACATCTCCTCATACTGATGATTCCCCAGTTATGGCTGCCCAACGTGATGATCGAAGTCGGTTTCGCAAGCCAGGTAAAGGTCGGCATAAATGTGACCACTGTGGCAAGCTAGGCCACAAAATTGATAGGTGTTATTCGCTTCATGGACGTCCTCCTCGATCTGTAGCAATGGCTAATTCTGATCCACCTCCTCGACCTCCCCCATCACCGTCTGCAGACCATCCTACTTCATCAAATACTGTAGACAACCCTGCAGTCTTCAACGAATTTCTCCGATGGTATGAGGATCGTCAACACTCTAGGTCCACTACATCTGCATCTGTTGCCCGCACAGGTACACCTTTTGTTGGTCTGACTCACTCCCTCGGATCTTGGGTCCTTGACTCAGGCGCCACCGATCATATAACTGGTAACAAGTCCTTGTTTTCTTCCTTGTCATGTCCGGATAATTTACCCTCGGTAACAATGGCTGATGGGTCTAGAGTCTCATCTCATGGTATTGGTACTGTTCATATTTTTCCTTCCATATCCATTGATAATGTACTCTATGTCCCTGGGTCTCCTTTCAACTTATTGTCCATAAGTCGTCTAACTCATTCCCTTAATTATATTATTTCATTTACTAAAGATTCTGTTTGTTTGCAGGACCGGAGTTCGAAACACATGATTGGCACAGGATGTGAGTCTCATGGCCTATATCTTCTCCGCCCTTCTCCACATGCTGGCGTAATCATGGAGTCACCATCCCTTCTTCATGCTCAGTTAGGTCATCCCAGTCTTGCCAAATTGCAGCAACTTGTTGCGAGTTTGTCGAAGTTATCAAGTTTGTCATGTGAGTCTTGTCAGTTAGGAAAGCATACTCGTAGTTCCTTTCCTCGTAGTGTTTCACAAAGAGCGTCATCCTCTTTTTCATTAGTTCATTCTGATATTTGGGGACCTAGTCGTGTTAAGTCCACTTTAGGATTTCAATATTTTGTTACTTTTATTGATGACTATTCCAGATGTAATTGGTTGTTTTTAATGAAGAATCGTTCTGAGTTGTTTTCTATTTTCCAATCTTTTTTCAATGAAATAAAAACACAGTTTGGGGTTTCTATTCTAATTTTACGCAGTGATAATGGCCGTGAATACCTTTCTCAACAGTTTAAACATTTTATGGCTTCTCATGGCATTCTTCACCATACCTCATTTGCTTATACTCCTCAACAAAATAGGGTGGCTGAGCGCAAGAATAGACACCTTATTGAAACAACTCATAGTCTTCTCATCCATGGCCAAGTACCCTCGCGTTTTTGGGGTGATGCAGTTCTCACTGCATGTTATCTCATAAACTGCATGCCATCTTCTGTCCTAGATAACAAAATCCCTCATTCTGTCTTATTTCCTCAAGACCCTTTACATCCATTACCTCTTAGAGTTTTTGGGTCTACATGTTTTGTTCATGATTTTAGTCCTGGTCTTGATAAGTTATCTCCTAGATCTCACAAATGTGTCTTCTTAGGATTTCCACGGTCACAAAAGGGCTATAAGTGTTTTTCCCCTTCCCTCAATCGCCATTTTATCTCTGTTGACGTCACTTTTGATGAATTTTCGTTTTATTTTTCACCTCTATCTTCTAGTTCTGTACCTCCAACTATTACTGTTGATATTCCTATTGTCTGTGATCCTTCTCCTCCTTTAGCCTCTCAGCATCGTCCTTCAACTCCACCCCTTCAGGTTTATAGTCGCCGCCCTCATCTCCCTCATGACTCACCTCCTTTGCTGCCTCCTGTATCTCCTCCGGCTCCAGCGAATGAGCCTGACCTGCCTATTGCCCTTCGTAAAGGTATACGCTCTACTCGTAACCCTTCCCCCATTATACTGTTCTTAGTTACCACAAGTTATCTCCATCTTTTTACACATGTTTCTCATCCATTTCTTCTATGTCCATTCCCAAGTCTGTGGGTGATGCCTTAACTCATCCTGGTTGGCGTCAAGCCATGTTGGATGAATTAAGTGCTTTACAAAAAAGTGGAACTTGAGAGCTTGTCCAATTACCATCTGGAAAGTCTCTTGTTGGTTGCAGGTGGGTTTATGGTATCAAAGTTGGCCCTGATGGTACAATTGATCGTTTGAAGGCTCGACTGGTTGCCAAAGGATACACACAGATTTTTTGTTTGGATTATGGTGATACTTTTTCTCCAGTGGCGAAAATGACCTCTGTTCGCCTATTCATTGCCATGGCCGCTCTTCGACAATGGCCTCTTTACCAACTTGATGTCAAAAACGCTTTCCTTAATGGTGATTTGCATGAAGAAATTTATATGGAGCAACCGCCCAGCTTTGTTGCTCAGGGGGAGTCATCTGGATTGGTATGTTGTCTTCGCAAATCCTTATATGGCCTAAAACAGTCTCCTCGGGCCTGGTTTGGTAAGTTCAGCTGTGTTGTTCAACAATTTGGTATGTCTCGCAGTGAAGCGGATCATTCAGTGTTCTATCGCCACTCAAGTGCTGGATGTATCTACTTAATAGTGTATGTCGATGACATTGTTCTCACAGGAAGTGACTATCTTGGCATCTCTCAGATGAAACAACACCTTTGTCACCATTTTCAAACCAAAGATCTTGGCAAACTCCGATACTTTTTGGGTATTGAAGTAGCACAATCCAATGATGGTATTGTCATATCTCAGAGGAAGTATGCGTTAGACATCATGGAGGAAACAGGGTTAATGAACTGTAAGTCTGTTGAGACACTTATGGATCCTAACATCAAGCTTCTACCAAATCAGGGGGAGCCTTTCTTAGATCTGAACGTTACAGAAGATTAGTTGGTAAATTAAACTATCTTACTGTTACGCGTCCTGACATTTCCTTCGCAGTTAGCGTGGTAAGTCAATTCCTTAACTCCCCATGTGAAGATCATTGGGATGCAGTTGTTCGCATACTGAAGTATATTAAAGGATCACCTGGAAAAGGTTTGCTATATATCCTAACAACGATACAAAAATCGTTTGCTATTCAGATGCTGATTGGGCTGGTTCCCCTTCTGATAGGAGGTCTACTTCTGGATATTGTGTCTCTATTGGTGGCAACCTGATATCTCGGAAAAGTAAGAAGCAAAGTGTTGTGGCTAGGTCCAGCGCAGAAGCAGAAATAGAGCTATGGCATCAGCTACTTGTGAGCTTGTGTGGCTTAAACAATTACTTAGTGAATTGAAATTTGGAGATGTCACTCACATGACACTTATATGTGATAATCAAGCTACTCTTCATATTAGCTCTAACCCTGTCTTCCATGAGAGAACCAAGCACATTGAAGTTGATTGCCATTTTATTAGAGAAAAAATCATATCCGGAGATATCAAGACTGAGTTCGTTAACTCAAGCAACCAGTTGGCAGACATATTCACTAAGTCCTTGCGAGGACCTAGAATTGACTATCTTTGTAACAAGCTTGGAACATATGATTTGTATGCTCCAGCTTGAGGAGGAGTGTTAGATATTGTGTGTTTATGTTAATTAGGGAAACATAGTACCTATATGTTTATTGGGGAAATATAGTCCCTATGCTTATTATTTTATTTTTACATATTTATTTGTATTTGGGCTTAGCCCACATTCTTATTATTATAAATACATTATCCTATGTGTATGCAAAGACACACAAGGAAGGTTTCTTCTAATCCTTTTTTCACTGTTTCACAGAGAGCATTTTATGTCTCTCCTCCCTTTTGTGGACTCTCTCTCTCTCCCGTTCTAGTTTTCTCTCACCTCCACGTGAATATGGTAACTTTAGGAATTGCTTCTTGATCTGAATTTGCTATCTTTACTTTGACGATGTCATACTCTGTATTAGCAAGTTAGATGGCAATAATTATGATACCTTGGCCTCTAATATCAAGCTATGGCATCAGGGACAAGATTATGGTAATCCTCATTTCCAGAAAAGATGTTTATGATATTATTCATAGAGGAGCAATTGTTCTTAAATACAATACATAGACATAATAACTTAAAATCCTAATTTATAATGGATATAATCAAAGATCATGTACAATAAATATATAATATGCTGTCAGCCTATTAATTTTCCTAATTATGTAATGTAATTAAATTTCTTAGTTATGCAATTAAAACTGTACACCGAAATATTAAATGCAGCATAAATCAAGGGATTTTGGCATTGCCCTCAAGTTGGTGAGTGGATGTCATCCATTCCCAACTTGCCAACAATAGATTGAAATGTAGCACTGGTTTTCCCTTTTGTCAATACATATGCAAGTTGATTTCCTGGGGAGTGGTTTTTATATTGACTCATTATCCAATTCTCCTTTATGAAGTGTTTGTCTACTTCAACATGTTTAGTTCTATCATATTGTACATGATTATGTACAATATTTATCGTTTACTTGTTATCACAATACAGTCTCATAGGCTTCTTCCAATAATTCTTAAGTCTTTAAAATTATCTTTAACCTTAGTATTTCACAAATCAATAATGCCATAGCTCTAAGCTATGCTTATGCTCTTGATCTCGTCACAACATTTTGTTTTTTGCTCTTCCATGCGACTAAATTTTCTCCAAGAAAAGTGTAATATCTAGAGGTAGATCTTCTATCGTCTATAGAGCTTGCATAGTCAGCGTTTGTGTAGGCTTCAAAGATCATCTCATTGCCCTTTGTAAATAGAAGGAGTTCCTTTCAAGTATTGTGGAATGCGATAAACATATGTGAGTTGAGTCTCCTTTGGATTATGCATGAACTGACTTACAACCCCTACAACATAGGTAATGTCTGCCCTAGTGTAAGGGAAGTAGATCAATTTCTCAACCAAAACTTTGATACGATTGTCTATCCACAACTATATCATCAATTGATTCACCAGGTTTGTGATTATATTGAATAGGTGTCTCTATTGGTTTGCATCCTAATATACCTGTTTTAGCCAATGAATTAACACATTTTTATCGGGAGATGAAAATTAACACACACAAATATATATATATATATATATATATATATATATATATATATATATTTGTGTTTGTATGTATGGGATTAGTAGAGAACTTCCAAGTGAAAATAGTGAAAACTTGGTACAGAGTTAACTCTCCTTGTGTAGAAAATACACATAGTGGAATATTTTTATAATGAAGAATAAGAAAAATATGGGCTAAGCCCAAATACACATTATTGTAACTAAAATAAGATATTGTAACCAACAATATCTAACAAATAGAAAGAGAGAAGATTACACTAAGATGGAAAGTAAGGAATCATTAGACCAGTAAAAAGAAAGCAGAGAGTTTGTAAAAGCAAAGCTTTAAAACATATCAGTAAAAGGGCTGGTCACTTTACATAACTGAAATACTGATACCCTGAAATAGACCAACATTGTATCATTTGCAAATTATAAGTGTGAAAAGTAATTTCCTAAGTTCTAATATTTAGAACCTTGATTAAACCCCTTTGTATAGCTCTGGACAACATTGTCTGTCAAACTTGTTTGTTGTTCTTATTATGCAGAGTACTTGTATCTTTAAATTTATGTCTTCCTTTTCCTACTTAGAGGGCACAAATAGAAGGAGAAATGTAGTGTACCTGATTTCCTTATGATTTGTGTTGTTATGCAGTCTCTCCTTCACATTCATCTACCTCGTCTTAGTAATTCTTTAAGTTTCCTGGATGCAGAAGTTTTCGACGGAAATATATGAACTTGTACAAGATTAAGTTGGATTTTCTCCAACAAGAACAGGTGGTTTCTTTTCCTTCTTCTTTCTTTGAAAACATATTGATGGGAACCAAATATATGTTTATAATATAACCAAACTATATTTTTTGGTATTTGGAAATGTAATTTATTTTGGTTTTATTTGGTATATATATTTTTCAATCTATTGTCCATAACAATTATGAAAAGCACGTTTTTAGTCCCTAGTGAAGAATTAAAATCATGAGTTTATTAGATGGACTAAAATGGAATGAATTTTCAGAGTTACTGACAAAGAATTGTCATATTTTCATTTACAAGTAAATGATCTTTTTAATCTCTGAAACTGTCACCCACTGTCACTTTAGCTGTTAGATTGTGAAGAAAGTCTCTGGAATTAATTCATTTAATCTAAGTCCCAAAGTTTAATCACTTATTGTCATTTAGGTTCCAAAAATATGGTAATATTGTTACTGAAGTCACGTGTTAGACTGCTGTGATTTACATGAGAATTTTCTTTGGGTGAGGGACTACTGTGATATCACCCACCAACTTCAGAGACAAAATTGTAGAGATGCATTTAATTGCATGAAATACATTTAGGATGATGATGGTTTGACACCTCCATTTTTCTTTACACTCATGTTACAACTTCATAAATTATTATTTTATTTAGGTTTATATTATTATTTTACTATAATATTTTATTATAAAAGTTAGTTGTCAAATGAATGTAGATAAAAAAGATTGGTGTCCAAAAATATTTTTCCATACATTTAATTTGCATGCAATACATTTAGTGTTTGAGTGTGGTTTGAGAGTATCTAAGTAGTGTCTTAATTCACAATGTAGGATAAATCATGATTCATGGAAACACACTTTTTTCCTTATCTGAATAATTCAGCATCATGACACATGGGTTTCACCCTAAGTCTTGTGTTAACATTTTCTTTTTAGATGGTATTAGTGCTTGATGCAGACTAACTTATTTAGTGGTAGGTCCTTTATTTTTAAACCATGCTCCAACTTTGGTCTCTTGTTCATGATGCTATGCAGTCATTGCAGCAGCTTCAGACACTTTTTGATCTTCATCTTTGGTTGTTTTTGGCCACAATGAACTGTCATTTGTCAAAATTTCTGGCTCACAACACCTCTGACTAATGAACCTTGTCTAGACCAGCTTGCATTTCAAATCTTTAGAGACAGGCAGAAAAGAGCGTAAATATGGAAAGAAACCCTCCCCTTACGAGTACAAAACCCATCATAGATCCATTAAAAGGGCCACCTACCAATTACCCTGGCAAAAGCCAAATAGGTTTGGACATTGGGGGTGTATTGGGAAAAAAACCATGTCATTGACTAGAGATAGAATCTGAAAAGATTATATATGTGAGGGACAACTTTTTCCAAACAAGCCATTTTTGTTGAGCTGAGTTAGTCCCAAATCCTAATTCTAACATACTTTTGGTTACAAGTTCTACTCGCTTATCCCCATGGTCTGTAAGAACTCCATTTATCCTGGCACGTGCAACCAATTCATAACCTGTATCAAAGACTTCGTATTTGTTATCACTTGCATTGATGGGCTTCTTTGCTCTCTATCTCAGCAGGTTGGATATTTTATTTAGCTGTCCATCTTTATAGCAACCAATATCTATGTTTTACAAGTAACTGAAAAAGCTGTAGTCAGCTGTCACCTGGCAGCTAGCAAGTCTAAACCTAATAATAAGTAGCCAAATACATTTTTCACATTCCTATACTAAAACGGAAAAAAAATTGTTCGTGTTGGGACTACAGCTGATTGTTTAGGTATAGTTTCTAAACTGAAAAATTGGCACAGCTATAAAGACTGAATGACTGATTTATTTAAATTATTTGTTGGATGTGTTTTAATGAAATCTTTTGAATTGGGTGGTCCTTTAATAAATTACAGATAAACAACCTTGGTAAAAATGACTTGTATTAATTGCAAATTCTAATGGAATGATGTAATTTTGATAATTAGGATGAGTTTGATATTTGCCTTGTAGTTTTTTCTCTATTACTTCAGCTCTGCTGTGTAGTTTAACCACATATGGTTCTCATTTTCTCTTTTGAACTCATGTTTTAGATTATTAGCTTTGTAGTGTTTCCTGTTAATGATGATTAGATTTGTGTTTATTAGCTAGTTGATGATGACGTTCTTCAAGATTTGGAGCAAATGGAAAAGGAATCAGATTTAGATGACATATTGAATTATCGATCTGCTGCAGAATCTGAGATGCAGGTGAGTGTGCTCCAAGTTATTTAATGAAAACTCAGCGTTCATTTGGTGGTGTTATTTTCCTTATTTGACTTGCATATTTATTCAACTTTGAAATCTGAGGAATGTTTGTTCTTGGGATGTTCTCTATTTCACAAGGGTTAAGTGTCTATCACCAAGTGGCAGAGTAGATGGTCTGTTTAAAGAACATGGTTTTCCTTGTGTAGTGAATTTCAAAATGCTTCCAATTCTGTTAAAGATCTTAATTTGTATTTCAGCATAGGTCTCACTCTTACCCCACCTCAAAATTCTCCAGCTCCTTCACTAACAACTTCTGTTGCGCTTGAGTCTTTTAATATGCTATCTATCACCTCTAACTCATCATCTTCTGAGTCTGTTTCTGTTCCTAATACAACTACAATAGTTAACACTCATCTTATGCAGACTACACCTATATCTGGTATTCTACAATCTAGAATTCATCCCTCATTGCTTTTCTGTCATTCTGTACCTAAAAATTTTAAGCAAGCACTTGAGGATGCTAATTGGTTGGCTTGATGCAGCAGGAATACAGTGCAGTTATGCAGCAAAATACATAGGACTTAGTATCTCTACCTCGTCGTAGACAAGTTGTTTGGCTTTAAGTGGGTTTTGGAGTAAGGGAAAATGAAGATGACTCTAAATAAATATAAATTAAGATTGGTGGTAGGGTATTACTTGAAAAGGAGAATGATTTTTATTCTTATCATTCATGTCTATTACATTTTCCTTACACTTATTTGTAACAATCTAATCTTCCAAAAGAGAAAATAAGGAAAAAATATGCTGAAAAATAAACTAGAAGATTCTACAGATATTTTCTTTAACTAGGAAGGTTTTCCTCTAATTACAACACTCTCTCTCAAGTTGATAAATGAATATCAATCATTCTCAACTTACCTACAAGATCTTGAAATCTACTTTGAGGGAGCTCTTTTGTAAAAATATCTGTTATTTGAAGTTTTGTAAGAACATGAGTTGTAATTACAAATCCTCGGTCTAGATTATCTTTGATGAAATGTCTATCAATCTTAGTGGGTTTGGTCCTGTCATGTTGTACTGGATTATTGGCAATGCTCATGACAAACTTATCGTCACAGTATAGTTGCACAGGGTTGTCCACCTTGACTTTAAGGTCATCTAAAATGATTTTGTCCAGAGTCCTTCACACATTCCTTGAGCAAGAGCTCGAAACTTAGCTTCTGCACTAGAACAAAATACTCTATCTTGCTTTTTGCTCCTCTACGTTACCAGACTATCTCCAAAAAACACACAATTCCTAGGAATAGATTTTCTGTCACCTGAATAGTCAGAATCAATAGTATATATTTTCATAGTCAATGTGTCTTCCCTTTTGAATAATAACCCCTTTCTTGGACTTGACTTCAAGTACTGGAGAGTTTTGTCAACTGCTTGCATGTGTCTCTTTCTTGGATCATGCATAAATTGGCTAACTACGCTAACTACATAAGCAATGTGATTGGGTTTTAAAAGTATATGAAAGGAGGAAAAGAAATTAATTAGGAGGTTGTAGGCTGTTAGGCGGTTAGGAGGCTTAGAAGGTTTGTTGGGTAGTTAGAGGTTGGTTAGCAGGATGGGGTGGCTTTATAAGAGGGCAAGGGTGTCTGGTGACAGGCATGTTTTTGTTGCTTGATTGTATAGACAGGACCATTGTATCCCGTGTGAAGGGAGAGTGTACCTTTGGTAGTATTTGACATTGTACTCTGTATTCTTTGGTCTCAAGGTTAATAAACATAATCTTTTCCAGCATTTTGGTTGCCTGTTAGCGTGTTTTATGAGTGTGGTTGATTTCTTGCTTAAAGAAATCTATCACAATGTTTGGTTTTGCTTGTGATAGATAAATCAATTTTCCTACCAATCTGAGATATTAGGCCTTTTCTACAAGAACACTTTCTTCATTTAGGCCTTTTCTACAAGAACACTTTCTTCATTTCCAATTTTGTGATTTTGTTCTATAGGAACTGTTGAGGTTCTACATCCCAACTTTTCTATTTCTTTGAGAAAATCAAGTACATCTTTCCTTTGGGAGATGAAAATTCCATTCTTGGTATAAGCAAACTCCATTCCAAGAAAATATGAGTTTTCTTATGTCTTTCATTTCAAATTGGGCTGCCAATTTTTCTTTTATTGCCAATATTTCTGTTTCATCATCTCCTGCAATAATCATATCATCCACATAGACAAGCAATAGAAAGAGTTTACTGGTAAAAGAATGCTTTATGAATAGAGTATGATCTCCTCTGACTCAACAAAGCGCAACAAAACTTTATGCAACTTTTTCTCTTAAATAACTTGGTCATCTAGATTATTTACTAATCCTTAAAATTAAGATTTGCTTGATAAGTGTATTCTTAGGACTCAGCAAATATATTTGAGACTGGCTTCACAAAACACGTATGGCTAAAGCTCATTCCATTCTTCCCCTATGGTTTCCAATTGTAAGTTATCAAAGTTTGGGGTGATCTATTTTCAGACCCTGTTTGATATCGTTCAGTGGCCAGGTTTTGGCAATATGCCATTATTACTAGATTGGAAATCAGCTTTGCTGTGATTAAAGTTTGTCAATTTACGGCCAAGCCACTGGATTCTCACTGGGTTGTGGTTAAACACATTCTACAGTATCTTAAAGGTACTTTGTTCTGTGGACTACATTTTCAGCATGCATCTCTTGCCAAACTGATTGGGCATGTAATATTGATAATAGACATCCTACTTCAAGAGCAACCAACTTTCTTGGTCCCAATTTAATATCTTGGTGGTCTCGCAAGCAACGAGTCACTTCTCATTGTAGCACAAAGGCTGGGTACAGAAGTTTGGCTCAAAATTCTACTTAATTAAGGTGGCTTTCTATTTGGTTCACTGAATTGCAAGTTTCAATTACTAATCTTATTCTTTGTGATAATCAAAGTGCTGTGTGTATTGCTCAGCATCTGGTGCTTCATAGTCGCACTAAACACACGCAGATTGGTGTTTTCTTTGTGATGGAAAAGATTATGGCCAAACAGCTCTTCATCTATCATATTCTTGTTCTTGATCAATGGGGAGATGTGCTGACCAGGCCTTAGGGGGAGAGGGAGGGAGGGAGGTTGTGTTAGAGTAAATACTGTGTGGTTGAATAATTAGTAATTGTTATATCTGTTAGCTATTATACATGTCAGCTATTACTAAAAATAGCTTTTATTGTAAGCAGTTGCCTATATTAATCTTCTAAGCTTCTGATTTTGTTAGAGTGAAAATCACAAATAGTGCAGTTTGTTAACTAAGTTTTCTATCATTCACTTTCTTTAAGACATTTTGTGATGTGTGATTTGTTTTCAAATGTTCTCCTTTTTATGTTTACAGGAATTTCTCTCAAGGTGTTCAACTCCTAACAATGGCAAGATTAGCACTGATATTCCCACAGAGAAGTCTTGCAATGATGAACACACTGTTAAGTCTCAGGGATGGTTAAACTGGCTTTCTCGTGGTATGCTTGGGGCCGGAGGAACTGATGATTCAAGTCAATTTTCTGGAGTTGTGTCATTTGATGTTAAGGTACATGCATCCTTCAATGTGCTTGCTGTTGTTTGGCCGAAAACTTGTAGAAATAAATACTACAAAAATATGATAGGGACTTGAGTACTATTGGGTAACTAATTTTACTTCTTGTATAAGATGCTTGGTAGAATATTGAAGTGTTTGGTCATCCCCCTTATGCTATTAATATTGGTTGACAACTAACTGATTAAAATAAATATCTCAAATAATCAATCATAATTTTTAACAATGAGAAGCTGGGTGTATTTGTTGGCGAGAGAATTGTTTTTCTTTGGTATTCTGTTAGATCAGGGCATTTCTATATCCAAATGAATTGTAAACATCAGAATCACATACTGCATTGTGTAATTTTCTGTTTTCTGTATTTTTGCAGGATTTGTCTGAAGCAACTGAATTTCATCCTCTTGTATCATCCAGTTTTGATTCTGCCGCAAAGCATGAATTATGCATTTTTTCAATGATGTTTGAGATTGATCAGATTTCTGCTACGTTTTGTAGCAAGTATGGCACTTTATCCTTTGTTCAAAAGCATTTTAAGATACTTTTTTCATCTAAATCCTAGGGGAATGATTTCTATTTTTCACATGATTCATGTTAGAGTAATGCTTTGTTCAGTTCTGTAGCCAGTCATACCGTGTATGCTGTTTAATGTAATGTTTCTTTCCCAGCTGCTAGGCCTTTAGTTGAAACACAGTCCGGAGTATGAGTTAGATCATTTACTATATTTAAAGTAACCTATTAAGAGTTCATTCTATTTAAATTTTTAAACAGTGAAATCCGTGTTTTATTTGTCTTTAACCCTACTGTTGAAATAAAAAAAAGAGAAACCCATTTTCCCTCACTTTCTCCTTGATTTTTATCAATTCAGGTCTTTGTGATTTTTATATTTATGAAATTATAACATAGTCTCAATTTTAAAATGCTACTCATTTTTTCATTTACTAAACTTTGTCTCTGAGATGATTTTTATGTGTGATATGAAATAGAACATGTAGCCATGTCCTCGGACTCTTAAGTAGTCAACTAATTATGTTTATTTTCCCATCTTTTTTTCATTTTCTAAGGCGGCATGGTAAAGGAATTGCAGAAATAATTGTTGAAGGTGGAACTGTCAAGTCTAAGATCTACAAAGATCGTGGAATTGTTATATCCAAATTAAAATCTGTGAAAATGGTTGATCTAAGCAACAAGAAAGTCGTTGTACATATTGGAGGGGTATCATTCCAACTTCCTTCTGGATACATGGTTCTTTATATTTCTCATTTTTTCTATAGCCACCCAACCTGTAAGCTTTCTATTTGTTTAACAGATATTTTTGGCTGTTGGCTCTTTTACTGCTCAACAGTCATTGCCAGAGAGTAGTGTTACTTTTATGAGCATTGGATAGATTTTTCACCATTTTGATATAAACCTTGCCGTGACAATTTTCCTTTTGATGTTTTATTCCAAATTTTACTGCACTGGATTCCGAACATTATTTCTTTTCATCCATCACAATGTAAATAAGATAGAACAGAATGCTAGGAACTTTAACCTGATAGTTATTCGACTTATACTATTTCAATTTCTATTACCGACGATGGTTATATACTTTGATTTGCAGCCTGTTGCTGAAAACCATTTACTGGACAATTTGGATGATTGCTGCAGCTTTCGAGTAAAATTTTCATCCCATACAGATGTGGACATGTCAGTGAAGGTATCCAACATTGTTGTAAGTGGCGAGCATTGGTATGCTCGTGTAGGTATGCATATTCAAAGCTGAAATGTCCTGCTATATTATATTTTCTTTTCCATTTTTGTGTTAACAGGGAATACTCGAACAACTGGAAGTTACAGTTGATGCAAACATTTTATCAAACTTGTTGGAGTTTTATGACGTCTTTACGTCCATCAAATTTCATAATGAAAGGGTATTAAATATTTTTACCGGTGTCCTGCTTTTATTATTATTGTCCTCATTATTAATTTTGTATACAACATGCTTTTAAACCCTACTCCCATTACGTGTCTTTTTAAAAGTGGGCTCATTCTTTGCGAATGTCCATTGTGTACTAGTCCTTGCTGAATATTTTCCTGAATTAAGTGAATGAGAAAGGTTTTGAGAATTTTAGAGTTGAAACTGTCTGATTTTCTTGAACAAACAACACTAAGCAGTCTGGATATTTCCGTACGCTAAAAGTCCTTACAACTTGCTAACATGACAATTAATGATGATGCTAATTCCTAAGTGCTTGAATAAGACTATTTGGGTCGATCAACTAGAAAATTAATTATGGGACTGCTTCCTAAGGGTTTGGATAAGAGTTTTTATTAGCACTTTTAAAAAAGAAAAATAAGAATGAACTTCTCCATTAGCTAAAATTAGCTTATGTATAAGCTACATTGTAGAAACTCTCATATAATTTTCAAAGTATTATTTCAACTTGTGTATAAGCTAAATTTAGTTTATGGAGAAATTATTTTATTTTCACTCCTAGAAGTATTTATTGATAAACTTATCCAACCATGTTTTATATCCAATACTATTTTGGAGCATACATGAAAAATGTACTGGGCTTTGAATAAGTATACTGAATTGAGGGTCCTCGAGGTTGAGAGGACATTTGCTAGTTTATCATTTAAACTAAAAGAGTTGGTGACGACTCTCTTAGAAAGGACTTTCTCTAGACGTAATGATGATTGATAGGCACCCAAGCACATCGGAACCCACTCAAAAGCTAGCTACTAAGGAGGGAAAACCAAACACTTAAATACTCTATCAAACATCCTATAGTACTTGATGTGGGACTTAGCTACCCCATAATACCCAAGTTCCTAAGTTAGCAATGCTCCTTAGAGCCAACCTCTTCGTGGATTTCATTGAACAAGACTTCACATGGTGACGCATCTTTCAACCTTTCTCTTGTCAGAATCTTCCAAGTCAGAACCCTCTGTAGGTAGTCCTCTCCAAGGTACTCACAACTAGTTCCAATATGAATTGATAAGCACCCAAGCATTTGGGGAACCCAGCCTCAAACTCACAAGGCTGGATATTGCTTTCATTGTAAGTTTGGTTGGCCAATTTATAATGTACTGTCCAAGAGAAGTTCATTTAGAAGGCACTTGTATAATTTTGCAATACCTTGACTGGGTACCAAGAAGAGCAATTTTATATAAAAGAAATGAGAATACTTTATATAAAAGAAATGTGAATACAACTCATGAAGCTTATTTATGGTGACTATGTGGTGTTAGTAAAATTGTTTAGCAAAATTAATGAAACTTTTATTGCAAGCTGTTCAATATAGTAAAAACAGATTTAATCTCCCTTGTGTTGAATATATACATAGGATACTCTATTTATAATAAAAGAAATACGGACTAAGTTCAATTTACAAATAAGAAATAATAACAAATAAATTAAAGATAAAAAATAAAGATAAGATATGTGTAAAAAAATCTAATAATCTAATATATCTAACACAAACAACCGGTGTTAAAACCCTGAACTTTTCTTGTTAGCCATAGACACTTGTATCAATTTGAGCCCTTTAGATATTTACTTTTCAAACTTCCGTTTGATTTTTGTTTATAGGTCGTTTAAACTCAAGCAAGCTTTCCTTAAGTTCTTTATCTCATTCATTCTTGGCCATGTTAGATACCAAATACCATAGATTCAGTCACAAGATGTTGAATTAGCCGAAGGCATGTGAAATAATTTAGTGAGGTTTTAGAATTTGGTTTAAGAACTATCTCAGCTTGACAAACCTTCTAGGCTGTCAACCCTTTAAAGTTGGTGTCTTACAACTGCACGGTGTGATGCTTCTCTCAACCTTAGCTTGTTCATGCTTATGGCTCAGGCATTATAAGCTGTACTTATTCTTTCTCTCGAATCAATGCAGGCTCTCAACCTTTGAGACTTGTGGTCTCAGCAACTGCACAATATGATGCCACACTGAACATTTCTGGTAGCCCCCTTCCTAGATAGCCCTTTTTGAGACATTGTTTACCAACATTTATAGGCTTTGAGTATGGCAGTGCAGGTGGCCCAACAATATATAAAGGACACATTTTAATATCATACAACTTTAAGTTTGACTGTGTCTAATTCAATCTCACAAAATTAGTTTGTAAGATGATGATTGCTCTAGTTTTATGAGCACTTCTTAAGCCTTATCTTCAGTTAACATGGGATAAGAACAAACTCTCATACACAGTACAATGAAGGTGCTGCAATTAAGGTTGGCCTGCATTGACCAAAACTAACCAGCTCTCCAGCATGAGACTAGCTTTGAATATGTGATGCAGTACACTACCACTTATATAATAGGTTTTTAATTTTTAATATACATTATAAATAATCTTGCTTTATCCACTAGGTTGGATCAAAGACATTGTCCAAATGACAATATTGGGCTGTATGTGGTAGTCAGAGCAACATGAATGGTTGTAGTTTATGGAATCAGTCTTTATGTTTTCTCTATCTCATTGAGTTGAAAATATGAAAATGTTATTGATGATTAATCTGTGTAGGGTTCGTCCTTTTTGTAGAGGATAATTACATTAGGTGAATGTAGGAAACCAAATTCTAAAGAGGAAAGAAAATATTACAACAATGAATTATCTAAAAATTTGCTAAAGAAAAACGGTAACAGAGTATTCATACAGAAAATTTCATAATTACCAACTATATTGGGAAACAAATCAATTTCACAATCAAACTTATTAACTGAAATATTTCAGAGGATCTAGTTTCTCTTTTGTCACCCAGTCGACAAATTGTAGTTCCAGTTGAGGATGATATAATTCTTTGTTTGTATTTTGGTCATAAATCTGTGTTGTTTCTGTCAAACTGCAGGTGTTATTGTCACTGAATGGGATTGAAAATGACCATACTCGACTCTTGTCCAAAGCAGAGTAAGCTGTGGTGTCATTACTCAAAATCTTTTATGTGAAATCTCTCTCAAACAATGATGGTAACTTCTGGGTTTCTTTCCATCTGCAGATATATTTCTGTAAACAATAAAAAAGTTGTGTGGGATGTTACTATTCTTGATGTTTCTGTTAATTTTCCTTGGAGAAATACAGCATCAGAGTATAGCAACTTGGTAACTTCTCTATATTACCAAACTAAATATATTGTGTCCAATATTGTTTGATGAGATCAGTGGACTAATTAGTTTAACTGTGATATAAAAAGGTATGCAGTCTTTTCTTGCACTGTGAGTAGTAGTGGCAATTGAATCCATTTATTCACTAGCCTTCAAACCAACATAAATCCAACAAATCTGCTCAATCATAATCATATAACTTAATAGATTTGACTTTTTGTGGCTATAGTAAGAAAATGTGTGCTCTTCTACTTTGAGGAACTTTTCTTGGTTTGGTATTACATTTCATCATAACGGAGTGATTCAGTGTATTGCACTGTTGGAATGAAAGGATTTCACTGATATTACTTAAAGATCTGATTCCTTTTTCTATTTATCACATTAGTTTTAGAGGATAAAGGGTAACCTTCATATCCTTAGCAATCTTAGAATTTCAAAAAGTCTGAGTTGATCTGTAGTTCAGTATTAATGCCCTGCTGTTAGCTATTGAAGGGATCATTTATGATAAAGAGCGAATATTCAAACAAAGATTTGTAATGAGTTTTAACAATTTCAACTGTGGGATGTTTGAGCAAAGGCAGTCTGCAGAGAATAGATATTGACTGTCTAATAGACCTTCTTCTTTATTTAATGCCAATTAACAATATTTGTATTCTTTTTCACCATAGTACCTTACAATGTTTTTTCCAGAAAAAACCTATTTTTTTATATTGTTCATAGAGGAGCAATTATTCTTAAACACACAATACACTGACATAAGAACTTAAAATCCTAATTTATGATGGATATAATCTATTCCTACAATTCAGGATCAATGGTCTTGTACAATAAATATAGATAGACCATTCTTCTTTATATAATGCCAATTAACAATATTTGTTTTCTTTTTCACCATAGTACCTTATAATGTTTTCTCCAGAAAAAAACTGTTTTTTGATATTATTCATAGCAGAGCAATTATTCTTAAACACATAATACACAGACATAAGAACTTAAAATCCTAATTTATGATGGATATAATCTATTCCTAGAATTCAGGATCGATGGTCTTGTACAATAAATATAAATATACTGTTGGCCTATTAATTCTCCTAATTATGAAATGTAATTAAATCTCCTAAAAGGATTCTAACACTCCCCCTCAAGTTGGTGAGTGAATCTCATCTATTCCCAATTGGCCAATAATAGACTAAAATGTAGCACTGGTTAGCCCTTTTGTCAATACATCTACAAGTTGATTTCCAGACGATACAAATGGCATACATATTGTTCCATTGTTCAATTTCCCCCTCATGTTGCACAAGATAATACGCAATATTTATTGTTGGCTTGTTATCACAATACAATCTCATAGGCTTCTTCCAATCAATCTTCAGGTCTTTTAAAATTGTCTTTAACTATGGTATTGCACAAATCTCTATGGCTATCGCCCCAAGCTTTGACTCTACACTTGATCTTGCTACAATATTTTGTTTTTTGCTCCTCCAAGTGACTAAATCTCCTCCAAGAAAAGTGCATTATCGAGAGGTAGGTCTTCTATCGTCTATGGAACCTACATACTACATAGTCAACATTTGTGTAGGCTTCTAAGATCATTTCATTCCCCTTTGTGAAAAGAATTTCTTTTCTAGGAGTTCCTTTTAAGTATCGTAGAATGTGATAAACAACTCAGAGTTGATTCTCTTTTGGATTATGCATGAACTAACTTGCATCCCCTAGAACATAGGTAATGTTGGGCCTAGTGCCAGACCACTAGATCAATTTCTCGACCAACCTTGATTAGATTTTCTATCCACAACTATGTCTTCAATTGATTCACTAAGTTTGTGATTGTGTTGAATAGTTGTCTCCACTGGGTTGCATCCTAGTTTACCAGTATCAGCCAATAAATCCAGCACATATTTTTGTTGGAAGTTGAAAATACCATGATGGGAATGAGCCACTTCAAATGCCCAAAGAATATTTTGATCTGGCTAACTTTTTAATTTCAAATTTTGTTGTCAAACATTTTTTTAAGGCTTCCATTCCTTCATGATCATTTCCTGTTACAACTATATCATCTACGTAAACATAATGCTTGAGGTACATGATAATTTGTTGTCCTGAAGTCTGGGAAGATTTAGTGAGTAATTGAATGAGACTGTTATTTACTTGTTATTTGTGGCAATTTTATGAGAAGAGAGGTTTGAATTATATTTACCCAATTTTTTGTTTTGCCACCCCATTTTGTTGTGGGGTGTTCATGCAAGCTGTTCACACAAGAAGGTTAATGAATTGTCTCTTGTTCATTGAATAAGGAGGACAATGTTTGGGTGAAAAAAATCTTTTGGCATTATCTCAATAAACTTTTTTAATGGTTGTCTCAAACCAATTTTTAATCATTTGGATGAAGGTTTTGAAAACCGGGCTCACTTTGGTTTTTTGTTTCAAAGAGAAATACCCATGAAACTCAAATGCAATCAGCAATAACAAACCAACAAGCCCAAAATAGAGTAGGAATATTGGAGGGTCCCATGCATCACTATGTATTAATGCATAAGGAATAGTCATTGTAGTATTATTACTAGGAGGAAAATCAACACGCTTGTGCTCTGCTAATTCAAAAGTATCACAATGAAATAAAATGAGATTCTGGTTTGTGATAATATCTCATTTTCCAACAACTGTAATGAAAGTACTATCTGCAAAAGGAATTTAAGGCATTTGTTGCACAAGAGTAAGGAATATTACCTGCAAATGCTAAGGGGCAATTACCTGAGTCTGCAGGTTTTGTTGATGTGTCCAGCTTTAGAATTTCTTCTGTGCCAATATATGGTGGGTTGAGTTTTCTGAGTATCAGAAATCTGTAATTAAATCTCCTAATTATGCAATTGAAACTGTACAAGGAAATATTAACTACAGCATAAATCAAGGGATTCTGTCAGTTTTAAATTTAGTAATTTTTGAATTACACTTTGTTTTATAATTATTTTTTCTTTTTATGCTTATTGATGATGTTTTAGCACAGGTAATGAAGTCAAAATCTATATGTTTTAAGTCCACAAATGGTCTTGTGTCTTTTTCTTCAAAAGTTGAGGAGCAACCCTATTCTGTGAAGAACTTTTTAAGTTCATTATCTACATCTGGGATTTGTATGGGCATCCAACTTCAAGATCTATATCAATTTTTTGATGTTACATTCGATGATTTTATGGTAAGCTCTTAGTCCACATGTAGTTCTTGTGCATATTTTTACATTTGTTATCCTTTTTAGTGTGGTAACTATTGACTTGCTTCTAATTACTTCAGATCACCATGGTAAACTCTGATGAGTCAAAAAGAATTCCTATTCTTGAGAAATTTAGTGTTTCGTTCTTCCTGGCATTTTGCATGATCCCAGAAGAGACCATTTTGAAGCAATTAGAGGTGATTACTTTTTCAGATATGAAGTATTGGAATTGTATTTAGTTGTTCAGACTTGTATTTCGTTCTTTTCCTTTCTGTTATGTGATGTTCAGTTTACACTTATTTTCTTTTCCATTTTTTATATAGTTTATAGTTTTCTGTAAGTTGTGGCAGTTCATTTATTTTTTGTAATTGTCCATAACTGCTCTGTTTTACTGTTGATCAGAGTGTATGTAATATAGACTCATGTATTTTTCGTTTTTCTGTAATGATCTTGACTTAATTAATGAAACACTTTCCTTAAGTTCACATTTATGATTTCATCAAATTCTATTATGAAGTAAATTAACTCGAACAGGCACTTAATACAAACTTTTCTCCCATGCAGTAATTTTCTGTTCTTTCTTAGTCTTTTGCTCTCCTAATCTCTTGATTTCTTATACTTCTTAATTTCAGGTTTATGTATCTATTGAATCTGTTAAAGCACACTTCTCTCCTTCAATATATGGTTCTTTCATGGAATTGATGAACCATATGAGCACATTACATTTAATGGATGAATTTGGAGTCTTAAACTCCTCGCATCCTCCCAATACTGTTTTAGTTGAGCCAACAGATTCTACTTTTGGCTTATCTATTGTTTCAAAAGTTGATTTGGTTGATCTGGATGTTGAGCTTGAATGTGATGGAGATAGCCACTCAGTGATCACGGTTTCCTTACAGAAAATGGTCTTACGGTACGTTCAACATATGCATTCGGTTGTATTTCATGGGGACTGTAGCTTTGATTTTTTTTTTTTGTTTCTTTGACTTCAACTTGCAATTTGAAAAATCACTTGTCATTTTCTGCATAATTTTATATTAAATTGTGATTATTGACAGTTTTACTTTGTTATTTAATACATTTTGTATGGTGGGGCTGTTCTTGTATGTCATTATTGTGTTTGTTTTATCTGGAAGGCTGTTAGGAACCCAGAATTGAAAAGAGAAAGAAGAGTAATATTCTTTATTGTATAGACTGAAAAGAACACAAAATAGGAGAACACTCTCTCCTCCAAGGGTTTCTCCTTCACAAAGAGCTAAAACTCAATCTACAAGATTATCCCCAAAAGTCCCCTGCATACTAGGACCCCCCAACTATATAAAGGAAACCTTACTCACCCTAACAACCTAACTAACAACTACTTCTTAATCTGTTTCCTCCTGTCATACACATTATATCCTATCATTACACGCTGTTGCAGAACAACCTTGTTCTCAAGGTTGGAACAATGAAGCCTGATCCCATAGTAGTGTGATATTGTCTTATCATCGGAAGGGAACACATTGGCTATTTTTGCAATTTCAACTCTAGAGGCTTGCTTGGGTGGTGGTCAATATGAGAGTGGTTTTTGTCTACCAGATTTTGAACCCAGTAATTTGGAATCCCAAAATTCCAATGTCATTGATGTTCCAATCATTATCACATCTAAGTTCAATCATGAGTTCTTATTCCTATTACACAAATTTGATTTTGGGAAAAATTGTTGCTTGGCTGCATATCCACCTTCAACTCTCTTTATTGTTGCATCCCCTTCCTCCTCCATCATACTATATTTTTCTATTACAAATCTCTCTTTTGTTTTGGTTTTTTCTTCCCTACAGAGGGTGTGATTCTTCATTGCTGGCCTTTCTCCCACAACTAGAGCAATTTGCATATCTCTAATAAAGTCCTTTAGATCCTGTTGTGGCAACTGATTGTGAATATTAGATTGCAGCCCTACAAAGAAATATCCTTTCAATTGATCTTTTGGTGTTTTATTTGCTTGTGACACCAATATCTTGAATTCTTGGATGCCAAACTCTCAAGTAAAACTCTCCATGCATTTCCACCAGCCGTTGGTGCCAAGAAATCAAACCCATCCTCCTCAAGAATGCCAATATCTTTATGCATATAAAGAATATCCATGTCCCATAAACCATTATGTTGCATTATTACTAGGTGGCACATCAATAGCAGAACAAAATTCACCCCTATTGTTGTTTCCCACTTCAAATTCTTGAATGTAATCTTCTACCCTTTCTTGATGTTTAATTGTTGCCCATTTTCCAACAATGGCGCTCCCTTTTTTACCCCATACTCTCCAAAAATGGTGCTGCATTTTCTACCCTCCAACTTCTATAGTGGGCTTTAGAAAGATCTTCCCAAGAAAGGTTCTTGGATTTTTTTTGCCAGGTCTTGAACCCTTGGACTGCATTTTCTCCCATGTTATTGATTGTTGGGTTGTACCTTTGTTGATCTTTTGATGTTCTGAACTTCAAAAACATTTGCTGCCCTTGTTGTTTGACCTTGGTTGCCATTCCCTTCACATGTGAACAACTCCACTCCTTCAACCCTCAGGAAAAGTGGTTCTTCCTCAACCTTCCTAGTTCCATTATTGTCAATGGTATCCTCTTCTCTTCCCTCCTCCCAATTGATTGAATTTTCTTCTCCATCTAAGGGTTTCTTTGCTTTCTTAATGTCTTGCAGACTATTTTTCTCAGCATTTATACCCATCTTTACCTCTTTCTTTCCTTTCATGATGTCTTGCAAAAATTCCTCACTCCTTCCCTTTCTTGCATGGTAAACATATTTCTCACTTTCTTTTGAGCCCCTTTCGTGATTCTTGGATTTCCGCATCATTTCTTTTATTTCTTGGATATCTTTTCTTGTCTCTTGATTATTTCCTCTCCATTCTGTCATCACCTTATCCTGTTCGCTGGCCCTACACTCCAAAGTATTGACTTTTCCTTCCATGCTTCCACTAGTTCTTAATCCGGGAGGTCGGACCAATTTGTTAGGAACCCAAAATTGAAAAGAGAAAGAAGAGTAGTATTCTTTATTGTATAGACTGAAAAGAACACAAAATAGGAGAGCACTCTCTCCTCCAAGGGTTTCCCCTTCACAAAGAGCTAAAGCTCGATTTACAAGATTATCCCCAAAAGTCCACTGCATACCAGGACCTCCTAACTATATAAAGGAAACCTCAGTCACCCTAGAAACCTAACTAACAACGACCCCAACTGGCGACGGCGACAACAGCGGTTGTCGGACAACGATGGTGGCGCGACTGTGCAGCGGAACAGAGCCCCAAGATCGGAAGCTCTGACACAAGTTGAAAATAGGATTGATTTTATTATTCTCTATCATAGAAAATACATTCTCATATCCTCTATTTCTAATAATCTAATTCTCCTAAAAAGGGAAATAGGGAAATTAGTAAAACAAAATAAAATAGAAGATTATATATCTATTTTCTCTAATTAGGAAGATTCTAAAGATATCTTCTCTAATTACAAGAGAAAAGAACCTTATCAAGGAGTTAGAACTTGATAATGAATGTTTCGATTCGTTTTGAAGCCATTATGAAAGATATAACTTGCTTTAACATAACTTTTGCGTAGAGGAAAATTCTTATTTTTCTAAACACAAATTCAATGTAATTGTGAACTAGATTTTCATCGCACTAAAATCTGGTATAATTTAGAAAGGTATCAGTATTGAAGAGTTCTTATTACATTTCTATACTCCCTCTGTTCCTATATTTAGGGAAAAAATACTTAATTCATCAAAACCAATTAAAATAGTTGAATGAATTGATTTTTTTTTTAATTTAAACTCATGCTAGGCATCACTATGATCCTTGGTTTCTTAGCTAGGATGACACCCTAGAAACATCTATCATTTGCCATCACATGAAAATATCATTATAAACAAAAAGAAAGATACAAAGAACTCATGGGGGACCCAACCAAAACCCATGATCAAAAAATAGGCCAGCTATAAAGCTATACACAGTCTAAGAAGACCTAAACATAGGAAAAAGAAACCTATTATGATAAAAGTCAAGTTATAAAAGCATTTGGCCAGCAGTTTATTTTAATTAGTAATATTATATATATTTTTCAAGCATACTAATAAGATTAAATGATTTAAGATGTTTGTTATATATATATTTCAACCAATAGGTGTGTCTTTTATTAGTAATAGCCTAATGAATGTAATTAGTCATTAACTGTTTCAGATTCTAGGAAATTAGATTAGGATCATTATCCCTGATTATTAGGCAAGAATATAATGATTTGATTATGTAGATTAGTATAATTACATACCTGTGGCCTGCATTAGACACAACATTAAGATAACTCTTTGTTATAGAATGTATCCACTATGGTGGAAAATGTGTGACGCATTAATAGACTAAAATAAATTAATAGTATAAGAGAAAATTAGCAATTAATACATATGATAGTAGGTTGTGTTTCTTATAATTCGGTCCAACGAGTTTCTCTCGTTCATTCTTTTAAATAAAAGACTAGAGGTAGTATCTACATTCTTTCTCAAGTTTGTAATTTCATTTTAACTTTGTTGTACTCTCTGTTTTGAAATTGAAACTGAATCTCTTATTTTGTTTAATTCTAGTTGCTCTCTTCACCTGTGCATGTTTTGCTACCTTAAACTCCCGTGTGATATTATACCTTTTCTGTATAATTTAAGTCTAGTTCCTCCAACATGATCAAATTAAGGAAAACCTTTTTGGTTCTAACTCCTGCCAGATTGTCCAAAATCTCATTTGCAGTGTAATCCTTCAGTTGACTGCATTACTTTTTCAAAGTTAATGCAAATGATCTCTTAATAGTGTTGCTAAATGTAACAGTGCATTGTCTTTTATTGTTTGGGGTCTCCCATTCAGTGAACACTTTACCTTTTTATTGCATTACTTAGCAATGTCGATGAGAATAGGTCAGATTTCTTGTTGGGGGTTTAAGGCCTAACTCATACCTGGCTAGGCCTAGTTACTAATTAAGTTAGGCCAAGGTTATTTTAAATCCCTATTTAGTTAAACATGCTAGGAATTATAGGCTGGTCTTTTTAAATAAATAGATATAATATATTGGTTTGTATTTAAATAATTTATGCTTAATGACATGTGCATAATTTTAGAATCATTCGTCTATTTAGAACTAGGTATGTAGGCTTATTTAAAAGGTTTTCAAATAGACCTGGATATGTTCTTTTAAAAATGGCTGCATCAATAAATTGGTCAGTGTAGTTGAACCTTATTAGTAAGATAGTTTATGTCTAACTCAATCCCACAAAATGGATTTGTAAGATAATGTTTGTCAATACTTATATATTGTAAATAGGCCTTATGTCTAGTCAATGTAGGATTTTTAATGAACTCAATAACAAAAATAACCCAAATGGTTGTTTGTAGGTTTAACAAGGAAAATAGGATTACATTAGCCCCTTTGAGAATTGATTATAATAAATTGAATTGATAAATGTTTTGAAACTTATACTCTGCTTCGCTCACCCTTGATAGATGAAATGTGTTGCACATTAGTTTATTTTAGTGTAAATGTACCGCATAATTGTGTGGATGAGTAATAAAGGGAATTTTCAAGGATTTTTCTTTCTATTCTTCTGCAACTTTTGATGTCAACACCCTATTGGTGACTTTATGGCTTATTTGTAGCCCATGGGCTTGTAACCTGACAAAACAATCCCCTTCTAAAATCCTGTTGTTGATAGTAAAACTTCAAATGGCATGATGCTCTGAGAGTTATAGTGAACAGAAATGATATTGCTTGAAAGTTGTGTTTTGGAGGGAGAACAGTATAATTGTTTAATTAAAGATCACGTGCTAAGAGAACAGCGTAATTTAAGTATCCCTGAAGAGAGGGAATATAATATACTCTTTCATAAAAAATATTGGCTAGTTATGGCTTCAAACAATTTAAATGAACTAGTTATAAGAATGTTCATCAGAATATTTGTGCTTATTGTTTGTGCATCAATTTAAGTTGTTCACCTTCACTGTTTATATCAGGCAGGATATGCATGTTTATTGTTGTGAAACTTTTAATACATTTTTGTGTCAAAATGGAATGAAGAGAGCATGCAAAGGATTCCTAGTGATGGGTTCAATGCTGGGTGGATGAATTTATCCTCTCTGAAAGCAGAGGTGAAGTCCTAATACTTGGATTTGTAATTCCGTTGTAAGAATGTTTGAATCTCACGTAAGAATGTTTGAATCTCACGGCACTGTTCTGTTTTCTGGCTTTAGATTGGTTTGTGTATTTATTTTGAGTGCATATGGAAATTTGTCTTAGCCATTACAGCCCCAGCGAAGCAAATTGTAGATGTTCCCAAAATACCAATCTTCACATTTTACTTTACTGTGTGCAGGTATGTTTCTACAGAATTTGAAGAGTTTTTGGTCAGTACGAAATCTTTAGTTATTTGTGCTAACAAAATGAAAGAAGACAGCCGTGTGCTTTTATCTGGGAATATATCATCTCCTGGTTCTACAATTGGAGAAGACTGTGTTCCTGAACCAAATATTGAATTCAATCAACACTCAGATATGGCTTTGCTTGCTGATTCATGTTTTATTGTGCATTATGAATCTTCCAAAACTGATGTGGTTTGTCATAGGACTTTTATGTACTTAAGTAATACTGATATCCACTGCTATCCTCATATTACTGGACTGCTCGTTGGATTCTTTCATAGGTTGTCTTCCTATGGTAGCAGTTTTGAGAAATCCCTTGCCAGTAATACGGTTGACTTTGCAAAAATTTTCTCAGGTTTTGGCTTACAGAAGTTTGGCTTCTCAAATTATTTTGATTTTGGTTCTACTGATTCTTCTTGCATTCCAATGGATTCCTTTCCTTTTGTAACAATTCACAATTCTGGTTCTCTTGGTAATCTAGAGAGCACACTTATACATCCCATTGGTGACTGGAGAAATTATTTTATCGTGAGGGACAGAAAAATAAAAAATTCCAATATAAACATGGGGATAGGGTCCGAATTTTTCCAAGTCTCTCCCTCAAAATCCAAATCTGATTTTGTATATTCTGATGAATCAGGGATTGTGAACAACTTTGATATTTTCCATACTGAATTACACCTATGTGGAATAAGAGCACATTTTCATGACTCATCATGCATTATTGGGACAATCATGGTGCCTACATCTAAGTCTTCTCTATTATTTTGTGAAGATAGTATGGATATATCCTCTTCTTCTGAAGGATTGATTCTTACATCATCTTGGGGCCCACAAAATTTTCAAGATTATCTTTGGGGTTCCTCTTCACCAAATTTGTCTCCTATTTTAAATATACGGATCAGGAGAGGACAGAATATATCTTCAACTTCTGATTTGGAAATAACCATTGGCATTCAGCATGTCTACTGCATGTTACCTTCCGAATATCTCTCCATTATTATTGGTTACTTCTCATTATCTGATTGGAATGGTCCTTCTTGTAATCAGTGTTCCTCTGGAGCGCACAAGGATATAGATGTTGGAAGTGAAATGAAAATTATGTATAAGCTTGAAATCTTGGACTCTAATATAATTTTTCCAGTGGAAAGTAATGACCATCAGTTTATAAAGATTGAAATGCCACAGATTTATTGTAGTTTCATTGAGAATTCTGGTGTTGATGATGTATTAAGGAACATCCCTCCTGAATGTTCAGTTCTTATTGATAAGCTTGCTAAAAGAAATGATTGTTTAAATGTGTTTGGGCGAGACTTGTTTGTATCATTCCTTCTTTACAAGAATGATTTTCTTGGATTAGCAACAATTGAACAGAATACAGAATTTCTAACTAGTCCTTTAATTGCACCCATAAATGCAGATGTTTGGGTTAGAATTCCATTGGAAAACAAATCTGATTGCAAAAGCACTTCATCAATATGTTTCATGACAAGCATCGGCAGTTGTCATATTGTTGCAGAAGGTATTTTTTTCTACTTATTTTGGTCATCCCTCCAACCGTTCCTTTTTTTATTTATGTGCTTCACTACCATATTTTTAGATCATGAAATTGTAATAAAGAAGTTTTCTTTCCATAACAGATAGCCACTTTTTTGATGGATGTATGGCCATATGTTATGTTGTTGAGGAGTTTTCCTCAATTGATGATCAATCCAAATATTTTAAATCAGATGTTCTGCAATTCCTTCATTCAAAGAGAAGCATGGTGGCCACACAAATTATTTCTCCAATCCCGATGGCCTCGACTATATCAACAGAAGTTAAATGTTGCACACAATCTTTATTTATAAGCTTCTACCACAGAAAAGAAGATTTTGTGGAGTTAATGGCCAAGGGTGATTTGGGGTTCGTTTGTTCTGCGTGCATATTGAATGATTCCTTGGCATGTTTAGATTTGCTTTTCTCCACCTTTGTGTTTTACTCTGCACATGATTCTGTTTTAGGAAAATGCAACCCAACCTCCTTTTCCCTGTCAGTACTTGGTATCTCTTTTTCTCAATCTTTTGATGGGAAAAATGAACTTGGCCTTTGTCTTTCATCTGTTGATATTTGGCTTCATTTGTCTGAGTGGACTGAGGTTGTTAAATTCCTTAATAATTTTCATGCAAATTTGGAAAAAACTCCAGGGCAAGCAATAACAAACAGTTTGCCTATGAATGCTTCTGAAAGCACCTCAGAAGAGATTAAGAATGATGTCCTAATAATTAAGTCAGAAAATGTGTGTATTACATTTCACATCCCTGTTTTGGTTGGCGAAGAAGCTTGTGTGGAATTACAGCATGCTGAAGGTCTCAATGTGAAACCTTTGAGTTTATCTTCTGATATAGTTGAAGCAAAGGATGCGAAACTTGTTAGTGTTTCTTTCAACATGAATGGTTTTGAATTAGTCATAAGAAGCATAGATATCCAACTGAAGTCTAAAATGGATAAAATAAGTAGTGTATTAATTATAGTTGAGGACGGAAAGCATATGTCTTGGCCACTTCTTGATGTAATTCAGGTTGATGTGGTTGGTGTACTCTGTAAGAATCATCCTAATGGCATCAAGCTCAATATGGAGATCA
Source organism: Vigna reflexopilosa (assembly GCA_027742785.1). NCBI lineage: Eukaryota > Viridiplantae > Streptophyta > Magnoliopsida > Fabales > Fabaceae > Vigna > Vigna reflexopilosa. Next base: position 9,843,775 of record CM050911.1, on the reverse strand, counting down.
TATGTGATAATGCCAACATATGGATTTCACATCCTGCAATTTATTCATGGGGTGCTGTAAAATTTGATGTTCTGGAATCTGGATCTTCTCAAAATTCAACTAGCGCCATTACTTTCAAATTCTGCATGAGGAAGGTTTCTATTCTCATAACAGATGGAAGGGTAAGTTGATATCTGCTTATACTACTTTGCATTTCATTTTACTGACATTTGTTTCATCAATTACTAATTGTTTGATTCTCATTTTGGTTTATCAGACTAAATTTTTAGTTTATACAATCAAACTCTTAGTTTTTTAACTTTTGCTGATTGGTACTGATTGAAATTGAACCGTGGATCCAAATACAGTTGATGTTGGGCCCAAAAGTCTCTTATTAAGTGTTTTGTGTTCCTTGTAGTGGAGCCATAATGGGCCTGAGCTTGAAGTTCTTGTCAGAAACATCTCGTTTCATATAGTTGCAAGTGGAAAGCAGATGGAATGTTCTGTCAATGGTGACCTTCAAGTAAACTACAATAACATAGAAAAGGTGTATTTAATAAAAATTCTCTCTCGATACATACCATTGTATTGTTTTAATTATTTTGCATTAACAATTTGCTTGTTGTGCTATGCTAAATTTAAGGTGTCATGGGAGCCTTTTATCGAGCCTTGGCAGTTTCTGTTGACATTAGTTAGGGAACAAGAAATGAGTGTTCTGCCAAACAGGTCTGTTTCGACAAATATTGTTCTCAAATCTACAACTCAGCTGAACATTAATATCACAGAATCCTTAGTTGAGGTATATAATATTTTGTTGTCCGTTTTTATGAGTTTTTCTAGAAACCTGTTATTTTAAGTCTTTCTAGATCATTTCTTTCCAGCCAGTTTATGGGCCACTATGGAGATAACTAGTTCAGGTTCTTTGTTTTTGGTGACTGATCATTTTGATAGGCTTACAATGTAGTTATTTTTTTGTGACTGGAAAATTAATTTGAAGTATCAGTCCATACATTCTCCCAGTAGTTATAATATATAATGCTGTCCTTAAATATTAATATATTTTCTTGGTATATCAAATTTATAGTGAACATTTCAGTTCTGTTTGTTCGTGTTTTCTGTTCTTGTTTACTCCAGCTAATTTGTTTCCTTTGAATGGGTGAACAAATTTGACTTAAAAGGATGGTCCTTACATTCTACTTCTGTAAGTATTGATCATGATATTATATGTTGATTAAGAAAGCAATCTTGGTAATCTTTGATTACTGTTTTGTCTGATTTATTTTAATGTCTATTATTTGTCAATAAAAAATAAACTGAATTTAACCTTTGAGTACTTCTTTTTGCAGTGTTTTTCACGTGCTACAGAGATGTTCTTTGATGCTCCAGGTCTAATGGGATTGGATGATCATAAAGGCAACAAACTTTTGCATTCACCATGTGCAGAATATATGTCTGCTAGAAAATGTGGTGCTCCTTATGTTTTGCAAAACTTGACTTCTGTGCCTCTTTCTTACCATGTATATCGTGGGCTTGTCAATCCTGATGAGCTTTGTGGTTCTAATGAGAGTCATGCAAAATATGTGCAACCAGGTTCTTCAATTCCGATATACATGGATGAAAATACAGAAAAGAAACTTTCTCGTTTCAGGCCTTCTCATTCTTCTGATAGTTTAAGTGAGCAAAGGACAAATGGATTTGCCCATCATTATATTACTGTACAGCTTGAAGGAACTTCAAGATCATCTGATCCAATTTCAATGGATTTAGTGGGACTAACATGCTTTGAGGTTAATTTCTCGAAGTCTTATAATGAAACTTCCGAGGATGGTAGTCTAAATACAGCCCCTACTTTTGTTGTTCCAGTTGTATTTGATGTCTCAGTGGTGCGCCATAGCAAACTAATACGAATATACTCCACTGTATGTACTAATTGGTTAAAAGTTCTCTCTAGTCTATATTTTCTGTTTACAATGACTCGTCCATTTTACCATCTTTATTAATTAGCTTTTTGTTATACAGGTTGTTCTTCTAAATGCAACCTCAACACCTCTTGAACTGCGGTTTGATATTCCCTTTGGTGTATCACCAACGGTACACAATTTTCTCCCACTATTTAACAATTTCCACTGTTAGTGTATTGTTATTTTTATATGATTTTTTTTGTGATGTATTATTTCATTAATTCAGCTATTAGGTCCAATAGAACCTGGGCAACAGTTTCCACTTCCACTTCATTTGGCTGAAGCTGGCTGTGTAAGGTGGCGACCATTGGGCAACTCTTACTTGTGGAGTGAAGCTCATAATCTCTCCAATCTTCTTTCAGTTAATAGCAAAGTTGGAAATTTTAAATCTTTCATGTGCTATCCATCTCATCCAAGTAGTCTACCATTTCGGTGCTGTCTCTCTTTTAAGAATATTAGCTTGACTTCATCTGGATGGCTGAAAAATAAGGTCCCTGCAGATGATGTAAAGAAGCACTATATTCATCACTTGATCTTAAGTGCTCCACTAATAATTAACAATTACCTCCCTAAGGAAATTTTGTTGATCAGTGAGAGTGGTGGTGTAGACTATACTGTGAGAGTTTCAGAGGTTTGTGCTTGTTGTTTTTATTTTATTTGTTCATTTAATTTGTTTTTGTCCGTGTATAGCATCTTCATCACAGTGGTGCAAGTCTAAAGACTTCACATATTTTCTTTTTGTAGGTGGGAACTTTTGTATACCATATTGATCCCTCACATGACCTAGGACTGGAGATCTGCATTGATGGATTTAAATGTTCTAATTTTAAATTTCCTCGTTTAGAAACTTTCTGCACAACGGCAAAGTTCAGTGAAACCAAGTTTTCATTTTCTGAAACCCTTAAATTGGAGCCAAATAATTCTAATGGTAATTGATTTATCTGTAAATTTTTGTCTTGTGTTAGTGTTTTTAGTTCACCCCTAAAAGTATTGTCTTGTTCTTGTAGGTCCAGTATATGTTACTGTAGAGAAAGTGATGGATGCATATTCTGGTAGTAGGGAACTCATCTTTTTCGTTCCCTTTATTTTATATAACTGTATGGGTTTTCCCCTGTATGTGATGGAACACACTGGTGAAATGAATGAAAGGGGATTTGTCATACCTTCTTATTGTGACATGGGTGAAAATGTAATGTTATCTTATAAAAAGGGTGGTCTTTCCTTGCTTTCATCCAACCATGAATTACCTGTGGAACATAATCCAAGGAGTGATATGAAGAATCATATTATTTCTTGTAGAGAGGATGGTAGTACAAATTCTATTGGCAATTACCATAAGAATTTGGGGAGGCATCAGAGGAAAGTTGATTCTATATTTCGAAATCCTTCTTCAGGAAGATTGAAGAGTACCCTGAGCTCAAGTATCCAGTCCACTTGGAAGGATTCAGGTTCTGGTAATCATGAGCATGAAAAGGTTCAGCCCTGCATTTATTCTCCAAGCCCAGATTCATCTGTAAATGATGCTTTTGTTAAAGTCAGTAGATGTTTTCCTGAAGATATTAAGCAACGGATGCCATATTCATTGTGGTCAAATCCATTTTCTCTGCTGCCACCAAGTGGTTCAAGCACTATCCTTGTTCCTCAGTTGACTTCAAATTCTGCATTCATTCTAGCTATGACATCTAACTCGGTTGCTGAACAATATGCTGGGAGGACAAATGCAATCACTTTCCAGCCTAGGTACATATTGGTCTTCATAAATATGATTATTGATGAAATCCGGTAGTTGACCTACCATTGAAGGTGTAAGCTTTTGATGTGGTTGGTTCCTAGACATGCCAGTAAAGCCTCTCTGGTAGTCTGATCTTACCCTTGATCTTTTTGGACCAGTATAGAAAGTTTGTATTGACCAGCATTATTCACCCTTTAATTCAAAAAGGATGTTCAAGCTGGGATGTGTGTTGTAGTTGAAAACCATTCTGTTCCCTTGTTGTGAATACCGTTAGGACAACAGATTTCTGGACAATATACATAATTGTTTATATTAGTGTCTTTTCTTGTAATCGTTGTTATCTAAATGTGCAGATATGTAATCAGCAACGCATGTAGCAAGGAAATATCTTACAAGCAGAAAGGCACTGATGTTATGTTTTATTTAGGGATAGGAAAACATGATCATCTTCACTGGACAGATACAACCAGGTACCTATCTTGGATAGTTTGTATTGTGCCTTTATTTTGGACAAAGTGTAGTTCTTTGTTTCCACTAGCAAAGATGGTTGCTTTCAAGCTGTTATACAAATACCAAGCCAAATAGTGCTGGATCTAAGAGATGGTATTGAGAAAAACCAAAGTCTCATACTGGCTAAAGATAATTTCATAATACAGTATATTAGTGAGGGCAATTGTCACCTTGTAAACTGATTTTGTAGGATTGAGTTATGTCAAAGTATATTTTAGGAAACTTTAAATATTATTTCCATGTATTTAATTTGTTATATTCAGTGTATCTTGCTTTTATTACTAGAACATCAATCCCACAATTTTAGGGATTTGTTCCGTAGAATAGGCTGCTCACTCTTGTATATATATCTAATGCATGTAAGGAGATAAATAATAGAAAATAATATATTCTCTCTCCTGAATTCAAGATGGTATCAGAGCTCCCGATCCTTGGGAACTTCTGACCGTGTGTTTTGATTGCAGCCTTCATTGTTGCCTAATCCTAGAGTTCCATCACAGCCTTCATTGCTGTCCAATCCTAGAGTTCCATCCCAGCATTCATTGCTGCCCAACCCAAGAGTTTCATCGCAGCCTTCATTCCTGTACATCATCAGTCTTCGTTTTTTGTGCCTTAATTGCACATTTTTGTAATGGCTGAAATGGAAAATGTAGACAAGTTCTAGAGTACAGAATTACAGAATGTTCATTCTGCTTATAGATTGAATGGAAAAAATTATCTTAAATGGTCTCAACTCATTAAGACCATTCTAAAAGAAAAAGGAAAGGTCGATTATCTCACTGATGATGCCCCTGCGAATGAAGATGCCAGATTCAATTCATGGGATGAAGAAGACTCCATGATCATGGCATGGCTATGGAACTCAATGGTTCTGGAAATTAGTGATACATGCATGTTCCTCACTTTTGCAAAGGCAATATGGATTGCAATAGAGCAAACCTACTCTAAGGCAAAGGATGCTGCCTAGATTTATGAGGTGAAAGTAAAAACAATGGCAGCCAAACAAGGCACTAAAACTGTCACCGAATATGCTAATCAACTCAAATCTTTATGGATGGAGTTAGATCATTATAGGGTCATAAAGGACAAGTGTTCTGAGGATTCAACAATTCTAAGAGAATACATTGAACAAGATCGGGTGTATGATTTCTTGGTAGGCCTAAACCAAGAATATGATCAAGTCAGAATCCAAATATTAGGCAAGGAGAAGGTTCCTGGACTCAATGAAGTAATGGCAATTATCAGGAGTGAAGAAAGCAGAAGGAGTCTAATGCTAGAGACCCAATTGTGGATAATTCAGCTATGCTTGGAGGAACAATCATGGTTGCAGAACAAAAAAAAGTAGGTCCTCTTCCAAGAATAGAGAAGAAAAATGAAGGAGTTTGGTGCACCTATTGCAACAAGCCACGTCACACAAGGGAGAAATGCTGGAAGTTACATGGAAAACCTCAAAGTAAAGATTAGGGACACAAGCGAGGCCTTCCAAGGAGAAGGGGGCAAGCTTATGTTGCTACTGGTCCTGAAAGTCAAGAAGGATCTATACAACTCAATCATGAGGAGTTAGAAAGAGTAAGGTCCTTTCTTAGTAAATTGGAAAAACCCACAGGTACGTGTTCATTAACATACTCTGGTAAGTTTCCATTTTCTTGTGGATTTAATGTCTCAAATACCCCATTTGCCCATTATTGGATATTAGACTCTGGAGCCACAAACCATATGACACCATTCCCTAAACACTTCTCCACATATTCCCCATGTCCTAGCAGCAAGAAAATTTCTATAGCTGATGGGACTCTCATAACTGCAGCTGGACAAGGAGATGTCCAAATAACCCCAAACATAATACTAAAAAATGTTCTTCATGTCCCTAAGTTATCCACAAGTCTGATATCTATACAAAAACTTACCAAGGACCTCTTATGTAATGTAGTTTTTTATAGTATCTCTTGTATATTGCAGGACAAGAAGTCAGGGAGGACGATTGGACATGCTAGAGAATGGAATGGCCTTTACTACATGGAAGATTTGAGTCTGCCCATTGAGAGTCATTCTCTAATATCTGAATCCTCCATGACCAACAAAGAAAAAATCCAATTGTTTCATTGTCGTTTGGGACATCCTTCATTTCGGGTCATAAAGTTAATATTCCCTTCCTTGTTTAAAAATTTAAATCTAGAAGATCTTCATTTTGAGGTGTGTGAGCTTGCCAAACAGTGTATCTTTTCCTATCAGCAATAAAGTAAGCAATTCTCCATTTTATCTTGTTCATACGGATGTGTGGGGTCCCTCTAATATTCCTAGTACTTCCGGGGCTAAATGGTTTATAACCTTTATAGATGATTGTACAAGGGTAACATGGCTTTTCCTTCTTAAACACAAATCTGAGGTCAACTTTGTTTTTCTCCAGTTTGTTTCAATGATTAAAAATAATTTGGGGTTAATATAAAAATAATCAGGTCTGATAATGCCAAAGATCACTTCAATAATACCCTAAATTCTTTTTGTCAAAAGGAAGGAATAATCCATGAATCCTCATGTGTAAACACACTCCAACAAAATGGGATTGCAGAAAGGAAAAATGGGCACTTATTAGATCAAACAAGAGCACTTCTTTTTCAAAATAATGTTCCAAAAAGATTTTGGGGGGAAGCTATTCTCACTGCAACTTGATTAATAGATTACCTTCTACTGTTTTATCCTCAAAAAGCCCCATGGAAGTCTTAAACTCGTTCTACCCACATATAATCCATACAAATAACCTTCAACCTAGAATTTTTGGGTGTGTCTCCTTTGTACATGTTCATAGTAATGGAAGAGGAAAACTTGACCCAAGGGCAATAAAATGTGTTTTTTTGGGGTACTCTGTCACACAAAAAGTGTATAGGTGTTTCCATCCCCCATCCAAAAAATTATGTGTTAAGAGATCTTACTTTCAATGAACGAGTTAGCTACTTTGACCAATCTCATCTTCAAGGGGAGACTTTAAGAGAGGAAGATGAGCCTTTTACATTACCAAATCTGTCTTTTGGACTAGAAACAAAAATTCAAAAGGATATGACCACTATATGTGAAGCTGAAGTTGAAGAGGAACGAGTAGAGGTGAATCAAATACCTCAATCTGCAGGACCAACAACTAAACCACATGATAATACAAAGTTTGGGAAAAATTTGGTGTACACACGAAGAGGAAAGGCCATTCCAAGATCTAGTCATGTTCAAGAATCCAACCCTACAACATTACGTGAGGTAATTCCTTTTGATCCTATAAATTCTAACTCTATTGCTTGTGATGAATTTCCTTCTGGAAAACCTGTTGAACAGATAGATGATGATTTAGACCTCCCAATTGCTCTTAGAAAAGGAACCAGAACATGCACCAAACAACAACCTTACCCCTTGACAAATTATCTATCCTTTGAAAAATTCTCACCTACCCATAAATCCTTTCTCACAAGCCTGAACACCACAACTACACCTTCTTCTGTATTTGAGGCATTAGTTGACAAAAAATGGAAACAAGCCATGGACATGGAAATGGAGGCGTTGGAGAAAAACAATACTTGGCAGCTAGTCTCCCTACCACCTGGAAAAAAGGTTGTTGGGTGCAAGTGGGTTTATACAGTGAAGTACAAGGCTGATGGGACTATTGAGATGTATAAGGCAAGGTTGGTAGCCAAGGGATTCACCCAAACATATGGAGTGGATTACTTAGAGACTTTTGCACCAGTTGCCAAAATGAACACAGTTAGAGTAATTTTGTCGTTGGCAACAAACTACAATTGGGAACTGCAGCAATTTGATGTAAAAAATGCATTCCTACATGGGGATCTTGAAGAAGAAATATACATGGAAGTACCACTTGGGTATACGGGACAGATTGAGGCCAACACAGTTTGCAAATTAAAAAAGGCGCTATACGGGTTGAAACAGTCACCTAGAGCATGGTATGGGAGATTCACCAAAGTTATGACAAGTCTTAAATACAAACAGAGCCAAGGGGACCACACTTTATTCATCAAAGATTCTGATTCAAGGGGAGTAACAATACTATTGGTCTATGTGGATGATATAATTATTACTAGGAATGATAAAAAGGAACAACAAAGGTTGAGCCAATGCCTTGCCAAGGAATTCGAAATCAAGACTTTAGGGAAGCTAAAATATTTTTTGGTGATTGAAGTAGCCCATTCCAAGAAAGGAATCTTCATATCCCAACAAAAGTATATCATTGATTTGCTACATGAGACAAGTAAAACAGCCTGCAAACCAACAAGTACACCTGTTGATCCAAATATAAAGTTGGGAAGTGCAGAGGAGGATGTTTCTGTGGATAAAGAAATGTACCAAAGACTTGTGGGAAGACTCATTTACCTATCTCACACTAGGTCAGATATTGCCTTTGCTGTGAGCTTAGTTAGCCAATTTATGCACCAACCAAAGGAAGCACATTTACAAGCTGCACTTAGAATTGTCCAGTATTTAAAAGGGACTCCGGGAAGAGGAATTTTGTTCAAAAGAAATAAGAATGCTAGTCTTGAGACATATACAGATGCTGATTATGCAGGTTCAGCTGTGGATAGGAGGTCAACTACTGGATATTGTACCTTTCTTGGTGGAAACCTAGTAACTTGGAAGAGCAAAAAACAAAGTGTGGTAGCTAGATCTAGTGCTGAAGCAGAATTTCGAGCAATGGCCCAAGGAATATGTGAACTTTTATGGCTAAAGATTATATTGGAAGACTTAAGGATAAAGTGGGATGAACCAATGAGGTTATATTGTGATAATAAATCTGCAATAAGTATAGCACACAACCCAGTGCAACATGATAGAACCAAACATATTGAGGTGGACAGACATTTTATCAAAGAAAAGCTTGACAGTGGCTTGATTTGCATCCCATATGTGTCCACTCAAGGTCAACTTGCAGACATACTCACCAAAGGACTAAGCAGCAGTATTTTTGAAAGAATTATATCCAAGCTGGGAATGGAAAATACTTATTCACCAGTTTGAGGGGGAGTGTCAAAGTATATTTTAGGAAACTTTAAATATTATTTCCATGTATTTAATTTGTTATATTCAGTGTATCTTGCTTTTATTACTAGAATAACAATCCCACAATTTTAGGGATTTGTACCGTAGAATAGGCTGCTCACTCTTGTATATATATCTAATGCATGTAAGGAGATAAATAATAGAAAATAATATATTCTCTCTCCTGAATTCAAGAAGTTAAGTTTAAATTACTTCATAGGATGGTATCATAGCCTATCTTAGATTCATTAAAAGGATCATTCATCATGTTATTCGGCCTAATAGTTCGGGAAGTGAGAGAGTGTATTGGGAAAAACTCAAGTCAGGGAGTGCCAAAATACAGTATATAAGTGAGGCAAATTTTATAAGCCAGTTTTGTAGGTTTAGTTAGACCTGAACCATTTTAAAACAGGCACACTGTGTGCACTTTGTATGCTGTCTTTTCTTTATCTCATTCCTCAACCTGTTCAAACTATTTGTATTCTGACATATGACACAGGGAGCTGCTTGTTTCAATTTGTTATAATGAATCTGGATGGCAGTGGTCTGGAAGCTTTTTACCAGATCATCTGGGTGATACACAACTGAAAATGAGGAACTTTGTTTTTGGGACATCAAAGATGATACGGGTTGAAGTGCAGAATGCTGACATATCCATGGGAGATGAAAAAATAGTTGGAAATATCAAGGGAAACTCAGGAACCAACTTGATTCTTTTGTCAGATGATGACACTGGGTATATGCCATACAGAATTGATAATTTCTCAAAAGAGGTCTGTTTCTAGTTTTTAAGTTGCATTACTGCTCTAGTTGGAACTCCAAAATAGCTGAACTATTTGATTTGATTACTAAAGGATTACTGTTTTTATAATAAGATCAGGGTGTTTCCCCTTTTTTATATGCATGTTGATATGTTTGTTGAGTCTTGTCTAGATTTTCATCTGAATGCATCAATTTTAATACAAAGCTAGACTGATATATATATATATATATATATATATATATATATATATATATATATCACACGGGCCATTTGGTTCTATTAACAATCACTGCTTTAGGAATATTCATTTATGTTAGGGTTCTTGGTGACAATAAACCAGATTGTCCTCTGGATTGGACAAAACAGAACGAATACACACACAACTCATAAATGACGAAGTTTCTTTATTGCTGGTAACGCACAAACATGAAAACAACCAAGGAAGCAATCCTTCCTTCACAGGATGTAATGTTCCTGTTCACACTCTCTACAATACAAAACTGTCTCCCACAAACACTTATTTCCCCTTATATACAAGGTACCAAAACTAACTAACAACAAACTGTCTAACAAACATCCCTCACCCCTCCCCACTCTAACCGTTATGCCTTGTTTTTATCCCCTTTTTTTCCTTACATAAACCCTTAGGATCCTATCATTACTCGCCCGCCCTTGAACAACCTTGTGCTCAAGGTAAAAGTTCTGAATTAATCCTTCATGGTTGTCTCGTCCTCCCTGGTAGTCGCCTCTGGTCCTCTTTCCCACCACTCAATAAGCACATGTGGCACTATTTCTCCTTGTAGCTGCACTGTTGTTCTTTCCAGCACCTTAAGGGGACAACAAACTAACCCTTCCCCTTGTAGGTCCTTCGGCAATGCTTTGTCTACAACAAACTTCTAGGAGATGATGGTTCCTCCTTTTTGCGACCCCAATTTGTTTGGGGCGAATTTTCTTAAGACATTTATGCTCTCGGTGTGATGCCCGTGTTGGGCTCACCTCTTTGGCCCAACCCCGACCTATGGTAGCAACAATGATGTGTTCATGTTTTGTTGTTTTGTGTGCACTAAAAACTGAATTCGCAATATTGGAAGCTCTGAAATCAACATGAACTACACAGGGAAACAAAATTTTACCGATAACTATCACAACAATTACAAACTAAGGACTTGGGTCTTCTTAGGTATTTCTTTAATAGTGAAGTTGCTCAATCATTAACTGAAATTGTCATTTCTTAGCGAAAGTATGCCTTAGACATCCTCATTGAATCTGGCATGCTTAATTACCACCCAAGTGTCACTCCCAAGAAACATTATTTTATTGTATTAATGATGCATAAATAAAGAATATTTTGTTCCTTCTAAATTATTATTTCAATAAATATAAAATGTTGTATTGTGATTATTGACTTAAGAATTTTATCATTCTATCAGTTCATTGATGTATGTTTAGTAGAAAAATCTATCCTTTCAATGAAATATACTTCTTGAAAAGTGAAACAAATTATTGAGTTTGGAAATTATTTTTACTCATAAATACAAAGGTCACTATTAGATCATTATTACATATTCATTGTAATTTTTTTTTTATTTACATTCAAATTCAAAACTCATTCCAAATAATTTATAATTATTGTCAATGCCATTTTATATTTCATTAATGGACGAAACAGTATGAATTTACTGGCTGTAATTGTGTACTTACTGAAGATATGCACTGAAAAAAATTCTTAATCTGTTGTCAATTGAAATCTTTTTGTTCTTTTGGTACTTTTTAGAGATTGCGAATATATCAGCAGAGGTGTGAAATGTTTGACACAGTCATTCACTCCTATACTTCTTATCTGTACACCTGGGATGAACCCTGCTATCCTCGTCGACTTATTGTGGAGGTAAACTTTTCTTTTTTTCTTTTTGCACAATGGAAACATCAAATTACTTTACCTTAAAGGGATAACCAAAATTGAAGGTACCTGGAGAGCGAGTTTTGGGATCATATGACCTTGATGAAGTTAAAGAATATATGCCTGTCTGCTTACCTTCAACCTCTGAGGTAAACCATTTAACATTTACTGAGTAAGTAATTTTTTCTTTTGACAATATTTTCTTTTTGTGCATCATTTATTCAGTGCATGTTACAAAACTTAAACGGGCGGTTTGGGGGAGAACCAACTGAGAAGTAAACTACATGTTCTGTAGGCAATTCACAAAGCACTATATGTACACTCTTGCTATCCTAATTAAATAGGGAAATAAATTATTATCTGGAAATGTGGATCTCAGAGGTCATGTTCAACTATTTTGTGGTGTATGTAAAGGATGTGATTGGATAGTAAATAGGGAAGTACGTTCAACTGATAAATTGAGATGGTCTCCAAGATTTCCCTATAATGATTTGAATGATCATAAAATAAAAGGTTTACACGTGTTACTAAACACAATTCACAAAAATAGAGAAACTTTTTATATGAGATATCATTCAAATATTCTAAGATCCTATTTTCTAGTTATGCTATTTGGTACAGCAGTAATTAGGGTATCACCTTCTATTCTCTTTGTGCTTGTCAGCTCTTAATATGTAATGCATTCATTCCTTGTGATTTACATAGTGTAAAGTTCTACATTTAGAATTTTTTATATTGTTAGATATTTTAATTTTGATAATTATGCAATTCTATCATTTACATAATTATGGTAGCTAGGTGATTAGGATACCTGTAATTGTAACACATTTTTTTAATTTCTATTAAATTAGTGCATTACCTATGCTAAAACACCAGTTTTTTAGTCTTTTTCTCCTACATTGCAGCATCTTTTATCAACAAAAAAAAAACAACAAAGTATCGTTCGTAATAAAATCCATTTTCAATAACTATAAGAGGTTTTGGCAGTTGATTTAACAAGCTGATCAGAGCTATTTTGTTGACATGCATGATTTCTTTAGTCGGTATGTAGATTTTACAGATACAAAATTCTTGAACTCAAGTGTAAGTTCTACAATATCGATTTTCTTACCTTAACTTATGCAAGTATTGATTTCAGAAGCCCGAGAGGACTTTCTATTTATCAGTACACGCAGAGGGAGCAACAAAGGTGACTAGAATGTAGTTAGATTTTATCTTATCTGACCTGAAAAAAGTACATTTACTGACCTCATGGTTATATATACATATATTTTCAGGTCCTTAGTGTTCTTGATTCAAATTACCATATCTTTAATGACACGAAGAAGTCAAGTCTTGGGCATGCTACAGGGAAAAGGTTGTATGATCACAATGTAGTAAGGGCTTCAGAATACAAGGAGAAAATATCAATTTTTATTCCATATATTGGGATTTCATTGATTGATTCATACCCACAGGTAACTGAACTGACATTTATTTTCAGGATCTCTTCTATTCCACTATCTCTGTTAATCATACTTTTATTTCTGTAGGAATTGCTTTTTGCCTGTATTAAGGATGTTCAAATGAATCTACTGCAAAGTTTGGATAGGCAATGTCTTTCCTTGCTAATATCATCCTTACAAATTGACAACCAATTGCGCTTTACTCCATATCCAGTATTGTTATCCTTTGATGGTGGATATAGATCTGGCCAAGTTGATAATTTGAAATCTAGGGATGATGGTACAAGGACAAGAATCGAAAATTTAAGTCAAATGAGCAGCTCTTATGTTCCTGTGTTATGCCTAGAAATATCAAAGTGGAGGAAGAAAGACATTTCATTTATTTCATATGAATACGTAAAATTGAGGTTCCTCTTTTCTAACTCTGTTGCATCTTTGCAGTTTACTGTTGCTGCTTTTGATTTTTTCTTGATGTACTTTGAAGTCACTTCTTACGTATTATGCTTAATTCTTGCAGGATTGAAGATTTCCGTCTTGAGATTGAACAAGAAGTCATATTGAGCTTGTTTGAATTTTTCACAAATGTCTGTTCAGTGCTGAAATATGGAATCATGCCATCTTCAGATCACTATGATGGGGCATCTCTAGAGAATTCATCCTCATTTGTTCAAACTAGTGAGAAATTCAGATTAAGTGCAGATCAATGTATTCCAACAATTGCTGCGATGTTCAGTGGAAAACATAAAAGGATTGCATCTTTGCCTTCCATTGTTCCAATTGGAGCCCCATGGCAGGAAATCTATCTGTTGGCCAGAACCCAGAAGAAAATTTATATTGAAATGCTTGAAGTAGCACCAATCAAGTTGACTTTAAGGTCACTAGCTCATTTTAGGTTTTCTTTCAACTGCAGTATTCAGTTTCTACGTGTACTATTTCTGAAACAATGACACAAATTATACAAATGCAGTTTTTCTAGTGCCCCATGGATGCTTCGAAATAGGATCCTGTCACCCAAGGAATTTCTCATCCATGTAAGTAGAAATCCATTTTTCTTTTGGAAGTAATATTGCACTGGTAGAGTACGATGAAAGTCGAGGTCTTTGGGCAAAGTCTAGGAATATATGACTAAAGTAATTCTTATTAATTTTGAGCAATGCTTTCCCCTGGCCACTAAGAAATGTCTAGTTCTGCAAACTTGTACCAAATATTTAGTCCTGGGCATGGGGGAGGATGTTGGACATATAAAGTGGTTTATTTTTTAACAGCTTATTTTTAATAATTACAGAGAGGTCTTATGGCTCTCGCTGATGTCGAGGGAGCACATATTTATTTGAAGAATTTGATCATTTCACATCATATGGCTAGTTTGGAATCCATTCAGGAGATTCTGATTAGGCATTACAACCGCCAACTACTTCATGAGACTTACAAGGTATAAAAATGATTTATATTTCAAAATCATGTATCTATATTATTCAGGTTAGAAATGCTAATTATGCATGAATTCCCGAAATCATTAAAATCTTGTCAATTATCTGTTGAGTTTTGTAGCTTGTTCTTTCTTTCTACTAATTTATATCGTGTATTGATAAATTTGAATTGGGATTGAAACTTTTTTGTTGAAAATATTTTAGTCTGCTTCGATGGGAATGATTAATATCCTTATAATTGAATTGTAAGATTACAAGGAAACATACTGAGCTAATCTTTGTTAAATTATTACTTACTACTATGGCTTAATGTATTGCATTAAACAATCCAGTTTCATATCTGTATAACACGATGTTCCACTGTTTGGTAAATTTGAAGTTGTTTGGTTCGGCTGGTGTCATTGGTAATCCCCTGGGCTTTGCACGGAGCATGGGCCTTGGCATTAGAGATTTCTTGTCTGTGCCTGCAAAGAGCATTGTGAGGGTAAATGTCTTATATGCTGCCCCTTTTTATTTACTTATGATATTATTGCATAACAAACTATTTTAGCACTATTGGATCAATTTACAGAGCCCCACTGGACTTATCATGGGCATGGCTCAAGGCACCACTAGTCTTTTAAGCAACACAGTGTATGCTATTAGTGACGCAGCTTCTCAATTCAGTAAAGCTGCACGCAAGGTGTTTCTTGGTTTGAATTAATCAATGTTTGACTTGTAAGATTTAGTGATTTACTTTCTTGTAATCACTGCTAACCTATTTTGTCTAGGGTATTGTTGCAATTACGTACGATGACCAAGCAGTTTCAAGGATGGAAAAACACCAGACAACTGTAGCTTCTGACAGTAAAGGTGTAATTAATGAAGTTTTAGAGGTATGTCAATAATCATGTTTAATCCTTCGCAAAAATGTGTTGTCCATTATCTTATCTCTCCACCTAACCTCTCATACTTGTACTGAAGTTCTTCAAGATATACTCCACTACCTCCTGGAATTAACCTATTAAAGTTCCACTCGCGTGAATTAATATTTGGAATTTAGGATTGATTTTCCCAACTACAAGAACATAACTAAGTCCAATTGTTGGTTACGTTTTCTCTTGCTATTCATAATTATTGTAATTGAGCAATTAGGATATCTGTAGTTATTACCCATAGTGTATATATATATATATATATATATATATATATATATAAGTATGATCTTTCGTGAAGGTAAATTTTTGTTTTGTCCATTGCTGAGTAAGGAAGATTTTCATTTTCATACCACTCAAAATAGTTATTAAATACCTATTACGAAGAGGAAAGAGAGAGAATTTTGCAGAAGAGATATATTAAGGATTTCCTATGAAAGAATGAACTGCAGCTATTATCTAACTAATCTAAAGAGTCCATTTAAAATACAATGAAAGGCTAATATCAAGCAAGACTAAGTGGATTCCTATTCTCTATCCATATATAGTATGAGCAAAATGTAAAAGCATTCTTGGATTTGGTGGGATTATGTTTCTGGATTTCTTAATAGAGGATTTTCAGAGATTGATTTGCTCTACATTGTTATAGGTTTGTTTCATAATGAATTTTTGCTTTGGTCCCCTTCCTTCTTTTTTTTCTGTATTTTTTTTCTTCTATAATATTTTGCTGTGCTTCAAATGATTTATGGTGTTTGTGGTGTCAACATAGTTGATATGACAAACAACAGTGATCAATATCACTACCATCTTTAGTATAAAAAGTGGGAAGAAACCAATATGCAATTTCTCTAATATCGAACTTGAATAAAATTTGAAGAAAAAACTCAAATACACCTATTTCCCTTTAGAAAAGTCCAAAATTATAAACAAAAAATATGAGCTTGATATCACTTTGCCAAAATTGAATTTGAAATGTTCATATTATAATTGAAATGGAGAAACAATAAAACTAAAGCCTTTTATCAGCTACTAGCAAGAGCCATTTTATTTTTAGTGTGGTGCTTATCCTAACCACCATCTCTTGTGAATTACATACTCTTTGTAATTCAGTTTAGACTTAACTTAATCTTACAAAGCCGGTCTTATCTACTTATATTTTGTAATTTGGTTATATTTCTAGTTTAACTTTTGTAATTTAGCTATATTCTTGTTGACATGAAATTTTTGATACATTTTTTTTATGTTGAGAACTGGATATTTCTAACATGAAACTAGATATGATCGTAGATAATTTGGTTACTGTTTGATGACTCGATAAATGTAACAAACTTCTTTAGTGTAACTTATTATACCATCTAAAACTCTGGGTTTGGAGGGTTGAGTAACCGTACAATACAAATTATATGTATTAACAATTTAACTTAATGTAAGAAAGTGTGACACTTGTTATACGTATCATCTTCTGCCGGTGCAATTTTGATATTCTGCATTTCCACTACTATACCTATTCCTGTTTTCCATGTACTCTTCTTGTTGTTATTGTTCTTAATGTTATTTATCTGAAATATTTTTTATAAGATTTTATTATTGATGTTGTTTCTGCTCACCTATGTTGTTGATAGGGACTCACTGGTCTTCTCCAGTTTCCTGTAACAGGAGCTGAGAGGCATGGTCTTCCTGGTGTCCTCTCTGGTGAATCAATTTGAATGAGTTGTTTACATGTTCCTTAAACATTTCAAGTAACATTAAGAATTGCCGGTAGCAATTGTTGCTTGAGATGGAATATTCTCCGTGCTTGGCTACTGACCGTGTTTTCTTTTTCTTCTTTTTCTATTGAAGGAGTTGCATTAGGGATTACAGGACTTGTGGCTAAACCTGCAGCTAGTATACTTGAAGTAACGGGAAAAACTGCTCTCAGTATTAGAAACCGTAGTAAACCCAGTCAATTAAGACCTCAACACTACAGGGTTCGGCTTCGAAGGCCACTGTGCCATGAATATCCACTAAAACCTTATTCGTGGGAAGAAGCAGTTGGAACATCCGTCCTTGTGGAAGCTGATGATGGTTTGAAGTTTAAAGATGAGAAGTTAGTGCATTGCAAAGGCCTTAAAGAAGCTGGTAAATTTGTTGTCTTAACAGAAAGATTTGTACTGATTGTTTTCAGTGCAAGTTTGGTAAACTTAGGCAAGCCTGAATTTTGTGGCGTCCCTGTTGATTTGGAGTGGATAATTGAATGGGAGATTGGATTGGAGAATATAATACATGTGGACAGTAGTGAAGAGGTTGTACACATAGTTGGTAGCAGACCAGAGTCCTTATTGAGGCAAAATCAGCATTCTCCCAAGGGAGGTAGTGGTGGCAGAACAAGATCCGTACGTTGGAACCAATATGCCACTCATCTTCCATTTCCTCAGACAAACTTGGAACTGGCAACTAAGGAAGATGCAGCCAATTTGTTACAGATTTTATTGTCTGCTATCGAAAAAGAGAAAGGTAAAGCATGGGACTGTGGGCGTATTCTGCATCGTGCTAGAATGAAATAGGTTTAAGTTTAGTTATGTTTGTATTATGGAAATATAGTTTCTACCACTACAATGCAAATCTAGATTGGCATGTCTCTATAAATTGGAATCACCAAGCTTTCTGGCTTTGGGGAGGAAATAAGATAGGCACTTACATATCGCATTTCAAAGATGTATACATTTCTTTGCGGCTCTTTACGGTTTTAGGTTCAGAGTACCTTACCTACCTACATGGATGTGAAGAGAGAGGTAAATTTTAATGTAGAAAATCAAAGCTCTGAACAGACAACTTAGTATGTTTTGTCTGAGTTATGCATTTGTATAGAAAATAATTGTGTATATTTTGTCGTTGCCATTTTGTTCGGCGATGTTAATATTACCAACAATTGCGTAAATATTATTGTTTTGATTTTTCTTGTGTAAGAAGATTTGTGCTAAGCTACTATTGACCGTTGTTGTGACGATTGTGATCACATGTTGGTAGTTATTGACGCAATTTTTAAAGTTAAGATAAATATATATTCATAGTAATTGTGTTTGTTATATTACTAATATTTATCCAGTAAACCTTACAAAATAAACAATAATTATATATATAAACAATGTTATTAATAATATTATAAATATATTACTTTTATTGTTTATACCATATAACATAATATATATTACATAGTATTTTCAGAATAATTTGTATATGAACATCCATTTTTAGAACTTGATTGATGGAGAATGATGCAATGC
This sequence comes from Vigna reflexopilosa, assembly GCA_027742785.1. Classification (NCBI taxonomy): domain Eukaryota; kingdom Viridiplantae; phylum Streptophyta; class Magnoliopsida; order Fabales; family Fabaceae; genus Vigna; species Vigna reflexopilosa. Next base: position 9,824,844 of record CM050911.1, on the reverse strand, counting down.
AATAAAATTGAAATTATAATTAAAAAAAATACATTCAAAATAAAATATAATACTTTATTTAAAGAAGAATGTGAACTTTGAATATTTTTGTCAACAATTTAAACGTTGAAATAAAATTCACATAAAATATATTCATAAATTATCCTAAACATAAACATAACATTGAAAAAAAAAACGTTACATCATATCAATATGAATCAATAAGAATAGAAATTAAAACAATAGAAGTTATACAAAATTGTAGTATTGTTAAAATGGGTTAAAATCTGTGAGTCAATTTGGTCTATCACGGGTTCAAGCCGAGGATTGAAATAAATGTGAAATTTTGATGCAAACCAATTTTGACCCAACTTACTAAGAACTTGGTTCACTCGGGTTGAAATCATGATGAACCGGATTAGCTCACTAACCTACCTATTTTTATTTTTATTTTTTTCAATAAAATGAAATTAATTAATTATTCAATGAAACAAAAATCATTGCAACTCAAACCTTTATTCGGTCTATGTGAAACCTTTTTATATATCAATTGGTGTAATTATTATTGTTTCAATTTGATCAATCAAAGTAACATATTATAAGAATCCTGAAAAAAGAGGATGAAAAAAAGTTAAGTGAGCTAGTGGGTCAACTCGTTTAACCCACCAATCTGTGGTGAGTCTAGTCAGGTTCGAATTTTTTCGGCTCGCTAATAAATGAGCTGAGTTGGCTTGACCCACTAAGTGACCAACTCGTAGTGGGTCGATCCAGATGGTCCGTTTTGACAGCACTACAAAATTGAACTCCTTAGCACAAATTATAACAATATAATTTGAAATAAAATTACAAATTAGCAAAGTGAAATTATTAATGGAAAACAAAATTAAAACTGTTACACATGTATAGGTAGAGATAAATTTTTGTTTCCAATATCACGCATGCATAAGGTATTCACTCAAGGAGTAAAGTGCAAAAAATTGAAGTTAGACTCCTAATTACAAAATTTATGAATCGTGTTATCACTCAAACCATATATGTAAGCTTTGTTCTCCGTAGCAAACACCAAAAGTTCTCCATTTAATACTATAAAACTTTTTACAATTATTTGAGAAGGATTATTTTCCAACATTCTTATACCACCACTGAAAAATCTTTCTTTTACTTTCCACACTCCTTCCCATAAACTAGACCACTCAACTAAATTATCAATAAAGCGATGTATCATAAAATTATCATCATAGTCACACACAAAACCTATTTTATGATCATGAAAACTGCTATTTTGAAGGTGCACAAGAGTTAGAATAGGTAAGCAAGATTGTGTTGTCGGATTGATGATAAAAAAGTTTACTTCATTCTCACTAGCCACAAAACAAATAACAAAGCCATTGCTTGAACATAAAATCTTGATGCTCTTAGAGAAGGGCAATGATATGATAACACAAATGTTATTTTATCATTGAGTTTATAATATGTCAACACAATAACAAATAAATAATAAAACAGTAAAAAAATAACATGTGTGCTGTATATTGTCAAAAATTCTATATCAAAATATCCTTTTTTTTCTTGAAAATATATGTAAAACATTTTTAGACACCCGTAATAATGATTCTTCTATAGACAAACAGTGAAATTCAATTGTACCATTGAGTTGCATTAATGAGCATTTACGGCTGAATGGAAAAGGCAAATGTCATCCTTAAGAATGCATACTGAACTTGTTTGACTGCAAAATAAGTTTTTTTTTTTGAAAATTTTAAAAATAACATACATGTAAACGAGAATCACTATATGGCTTTTGTAGGTCATATAGAGAATATCTCAGAAATTTTCGCAATATAAACTTATTAGGAAGAGAATTATCTCATCAAAAAGGAAAAATAAGTCATAAATATATTAAAGAAGAATGGAGAGAGAAAAAAAATACAATGTCTCTTGAAAATTTTATTTTACAACATTTTTTTTCAATGTTTTTTTATTTATTTATAACATCTAATATTTTATTTCGGATATATCTAAAATTTGAGGACATTTTCTTTATTTTATTTTTTTATAATTTTTAATTGATTTATTGTAAAACTAAAAATATATTTCAAATATATAATTTAATATCTAATAAATTATAATTTTACTTGTTAAATAACTGTATTAGTTTCTCAAATTTAAAATATTTATATCAATCTACAAAAGTTATGTTATATATATATATATATATATATATATATATATATATATATATATATATATATATAGAGGATGAAATTCTTGTGTTAATCATCCTTAAAAATTATGTAAAAAATTAGTTAGTTTTTAAAGTAGATATTAATTTTTTTATATTATTTTTTTTTCATTCTATTAATTTTATCTTTTTATAATTTCTAATTACTTAATTATTGAATAAATTATTAAATAATAAATTATATTTAAAGTATCAATTACTTTTATAATATGTTTTTATTTTTTTAATTTTAGCGCTTTATGATTTGTGATTACTACGCTTTATGTGCTTCCAATCACTTTTATAAAAAGTTATATTTATCATTTTTATATTAAATGATTATATAAATATTTTAATTATTGAATATTTTTTATATTATGTAAAAATTTAACTGATTTTAATAATAAAAAATTTGCATGGACCATATATACGTAAATAATCATATAAGGTTTTAAATAATTATATTGATAATAAAATTGTTAAATATACACATAGAATTTTTTATTTATAAAAAAAAATTATGAGTTAAGTCCAAAATATAAATAAAAAATAATAATAAACTAACTAAAGATAAAAGATAAATATAAAATAAGAATAATATATTTAATACTCTCACTCAAGTTGGTGAGTATGTACGAAACTTATTACTGAATCAATAATGACTTAGTAAAAATATCTACTTCTGTACTCGAGTGACATCAAATATTTAATGATTTACGAAGATGACATAGAAAACGGAATACTAATCCAGAAAAAAACTTCTCCTGAGCAATAAACAGGGAAGGTCATTCTTTTTTTTTCAGGTGCCTTGATTTGACATTTTTGGATTTTTAAGGTTTCTCTTTCCTGTTCATCAATGTTTGACCCGTTCATATATATACTTTTTCTCCCTTGACAAAGATAGTTTTTGTTAATTTATTTATAGTCATGGTGACTTTTCAACAATGACCTACTGGATGTCAAGAATGCATCCTAAAGTTAATATTTCGTCTTTTATGTCATCTTCGCAAATCATTAACAATTTGGTGTCACTCTAGTAGTAAGAAGTTTAGTATTATTTTTATCTTATTTTATGTTTTATCTTTAATTAATTTGTTACCATTTCTTATTTGTATTTGGACTTAACTTATATTTCTTCTATTATAAATAGAGAGGACACTGTGTGTATATTCAACCTAAGGGAGATTAATATAGAGAAAGCTTAAAAATCCAAGATTCTTCAATCAAGGCTAAAAAAGGAAAACAAATCAACATTAATCCTCTGAATAAATGCCTGAGAGGAGACAGAACATGCAATCATGTACGAAAAATATGAAAAAGGAAGGTGTTTACACTGCGTAGGAACTTCGACGAAGGTGTTGTTGATAACATGGTGGTCGCCTAACCAAGACGATCAAATTATTGTGATCGTTTGTAGAAACTGTAACTCTGATAGTAACAACGGTAGATGATGGCACCGTCGACAACGATAGATGACGATGTTGCCGATAGCGGTAGATGACACCACCATCAGGCAAGTGTAGTGGCAACACAATCTTTTTTTTCCTCAAAAGAACCTTAAGCTCTAGATACTAAGTTAAATATAGTAAAAACTATATATGAGATTAATCTTTATTATGTTGAATATACACATAGATGGACTAAGCTCAAAATATAAATAAAAACTAATAACTAAATATAAAATACAGATAATATATCTAACAAAAATAAATTAAAATATTATACTTAATAACTTATTCCAAAGGTTATATATATATATATATATATATATTTATTTATAATATTATAAATATTTTTTTAATAAAATAAAATATTACTTTCCATTCAAAGTTCGTGACTTTAATAAAATAAAAACAAAAAAGTAAAAAATAACAAACTAATTGTCTTCATATATTATTAATATATTTATATTGTTATTAAATGTCTATAAAAATATATAACATGTATATATTGATTGGATGAGTATAAATAAAAATATTATATAAAAATAATTTATATTTATTGTTTATTTTTTTTATATTATTTTTTCATTGTCAATTTTACCTTTTGTGATTTCTAATTATTTTGTCATTTAATAAAAAATATGAAAAATATATTGAACCCATATTTCTTAAAATAATATTATTTAAAAAATAATATATATTTATTGATAATATAAATATTTGCATTGTCATATAAAAAAATTGTCCCGTGTAAATATTTTGTCTTACAAAAATTTGATAAAAAAAAGTTACATTTATCTTTTTTATATTAAATTATAATATAAATATTTTTATTGTTGAATATTTTTGATATTTTTAGTATGTAAAAATTAAACTGATATTATTTAATGAAAAAACTAGCATTAATCATTTGTACATATAAACTGATATAAGAAAAAATGGCTTTTATAGTGTATATGAAGAATTATTGTTTTACAATTATGCGTTTTAGACTGAAAAATGTGAGGACTACATACGAACTAGAACTATATCTTACAAGTGATGTTAGGAAGGAATTTGAAGACGTATGTAAATGATATGGTCGTAAAGTCGTAAATGGTAATCTATCATGTTAAAGACTTGGAAGAATTCTTCACACTTTGACATTTGATGTGTAAGATATAGATTTTTATGTATAAAAATTCTTAAAAAAAGTAAACTTTAAGTTAATTTAATATTACAAAATCAATTTATAATATAAAATTTATATTTATTTATATATTATAAATTAACATTATCGTTAATTAAAATTAACTTTATTTTTAATTGATAAGTAGGATTTTCAACAAAATCACTTCTTAATCAGGATTTTCTTTATTATCATTGAAAAAGAATGACAAATTGGCATGGAAGGAGGAATGTGAGTTCATAACCACAAGAGGTATTGGCTCAACCCAATCTTGTGTAAACCAGTAAAAAACCGTTCTATTATAGTATATACCTACCTGTGACTCATTAATACATTTGCTTCTTTTTCACGAAGAAAGTGAATTATTTAATGCTATACAATACTATCTGACTCTCATGGAGAACAAATTAATATCTTTATCAAGTATATTAAACTTGGAGTAAGTCATCTGACAGTTCTTATTCCAAAATTAAGAGTCCTTAGTGGATGCATAGAGGTTGGTAGCCTACATCCAGAAGCTCATTTTCCCACATGGAGGTCTTTGAGTGTGCCTTAGTATGTTCTGTCTGGCTAATGGTGACACATTTTCACAGAGCATTAGAGTTGAACAATTGCATTGCTAGGTTATTAGTTTTGTTTTTCAACTTCTCTTCATATTGTGCATTTTTCTTCTCCAATTGTTCCTGCTAACAAATACAGTAAAAATCAAATTAAATTGTCTTAAAAATTTGCAATCAAAATTTGGTTCATACTCATTTCAACAAAACTGTCTCTACAATTAAAATTACAGATTGATTATTGGGCCTAAAGACCCGATTAACAGTCATCTTCTCACTGTTCAATTCTCTTATTCCTTACTTTCATCATACTAATAATAACGATTAATTGGAGAGACAACAATTTAATAATGTGGATTTTTAATAAATCAATTTTCATTTTCATTAATCTATTTTTAATTAATGAATAACTATAAATAAATAAAAATAATGTTATAAACACATCATTAATAAAATAAAAACAATAATAATAATAAATTAATACGTGGTTATCAACCCCTTACAAATAAAATAATAATAATAAATTATAAAATATATAAATAATAAAAGTTAAAAAATTGTACAATTATAATTGAAATAAATTTAATTAAATCGTAAGATTTAATCTTCAAATATTTATTTATAATTAAAGTTCAATCTCCAATAAAATGTATTTGTCAGTTTTTCCTCGAATACACATTTTGCATACTAATCAAATATTTTGTTCTTGTTACAATACGTTTTAAATATATGAAATCACTCTTAGAAAATTTAATTGAATTGAAATATTAAAAGATAAAAAAAATAAATTTCAATATATTAATTATAAAATAAAATTAAAATCACGTTAATTTGAATCTAGAGTAGTGTTTCCTATTTTAATGGACATAATATTAAGTAATATTTTTTTCATATTTGTAATTATTTTCATGACAAAAAGAAAACTTAATAATCAACCCAGATGTAAACTTTTGAGCTGTAAAATAAATTAAAATAAAATTAACCGAAGAATCCATATTTTTTAAATAAATCGTGAACACTTTTTATAATAACTTATGTTAAGATAGATATATATTCACAATAATTTTGTTTATTATTATCATTACTAATGTTTATCAAGGAAAGCTTACAAAATAAAAAATAAATATATACAATTATATATATATATATATATATATATATAATTGTATATATATTTAAACAATCTCATTAATAATGTTACAAATATATTATTTATACTGTTGTGAGCATGTAACATAATCTATATTATACAGTATTTTCAGACTATTAAGATCCATTTTTAGAATTTGATTGATGTAGCGCAATGCAATTAATGCAATAAAATTGAAATTTCAAACGAAAAAATTGTAAAAAATATTAATTGAAATAAAATTAATTAAATCATAAGATTTAATCTTCAAATATTTTCCTATTAATAATAATAATAAGTATTATTTATAATTAAAGTTCAACTCCACTAAATAAAATGTATTTGTCAATTTTTCCTCAAATAGTTTCACATTTTGCATACAAATCAAATAAATTTTTTTGTTACAATATGTTTTAAATTTTAAATATGAAATCACTTTTAGAAAATTTATTTGAATTGAAATATTTCATGTTAAAAGATAATAAATTCAAGATATTCATTATATTAATTTAAAGTAAATTTCATCTTAATTTGATTTTATAGTAGTGTTCCTATTTTAATGGACATAATATCAAATAATATTTTTATTATATTTATAATTATTTTCATGACAAAAATAAAACATCTGCTTACCAAAATATTGTATTAACACTAATATGAAAACATTATACATCCAATAAGAGGAGAACAATTAACTTAAAAGAGAGCATATAAAATATTGTTACAGTATTTTCAGACTTATTTAGATCCATTTTTAGAATTTGATCGATGTAGCGCAATGCAATTAATGCAATAAAATTGAAATTTGAAACGAAAAAAAAAAGATGTATGCAAAACAAAAGATAATAACATTTTATGGAAAGAACAATGTAAACTTTTAAAATTTTGGTCAACAATTTTTACGGATTGAATTTGAAATAAAATTATGATAAAATATATTCATAAGTTATCATAAACAAAAACTAACAAAGAAAAAAAACATTACATCACATCGATATGAACCAATAAGAATTAAAATTAAAACAATAGAAGTTATATAAAATTGAACTCCTTAAAAAATATTATAACAATACAATTTGAATTAATATTACAAAAAAATATTATACAAATTAACAAAGTGAAATTATTGAGGAGAAAAAAAATTAAAAATATTACACATGTACAGGTAGAGATAAAATTTTGGTTCCAATGTCACAGTTGCACAGAGTATCCTTGTAAGGAATGAAACGCAAAATGTTGAACTCAGAATCATGATTCCAAAATTTGCGAATTCTTTTATCACTCAAACTATATACGTAAACCTTGTTCTGCGTAGCAAACACCAAAAGTTCTCCATTTAATACTATAAAACTTTTTACTGCTACTTGAGAAAGATCATTCTTTGAAAGTCCCATTGCCCTCACTCTTATCTTCAAAATCTTTCTCCACAAACTTGTTTCATTCTTTGTCAAAACCCATACAGTAAATACTCCCTTTCTCAATCTCACCAAGCAAAGAGATTGATCTGAATCAGTCACTTTTCCCCATTTGAAAATTCTCATTTCACAGCTTTTGTCATGAGAACCCTTTCTTGCTTCTTTGGGCACCCTCAACAATCTTGATTTACCATCCTCAAAATTGTATGACACGATGTAGGGTCTGAAATATGGGTTGTTTCTTGTTAAGTAAGGAGAACAATCTGATATCACATGAATAACTCCTTTGTGATGCACAGGCATATCAAATCTTAAATTTCTACCACCAGTGAAAAATCTTTCTCTTTCTTTCCACACTCCCTCCTTATACACTTTGCAGTCAAAATCTGAACACCAGTCATCTAAATTATCAATAAAGTGATATATCATAATATTACCATCAGATTCACATACAAAACCAATCTTATGATCATAACAACTGTTATTTTGAAGGTGCTCATGAGTTGGAATAGGTGAGCAAGATTGTGTTGTTGGGTTGATGATAAAAAAGTTTATTCCATTCTCACTTGCAACAGAACAAAGAACCAAGCCATTGCTTGAATATAAAATCTTGATGCTCTTGGAAAAATATGCTACAACATTTTTAGACACCCCTGATGATGATTCTTCTCCAGGCAATGGGTGAAATTCAACTGGAAGATTGCACCATTTAGTTGCATCAATTGGCATTTCTGGCTGAATGAAAAAACAAGTTTCATCCCTTAAGAATGCATGTTGAAATTGCTTGAATGCAAAATAAGTTTCTTTTGGAAACTTTGAAAGTAACGTGCATGTAGGCATGAATTTGTATATGGCTTTTGCAGGTAATCTAGAAAATATCTCGAAGAAGTTGTCATAAGACAAACTCATTGTCAAGAGAATTATCTTATCACACAAAAGAAGAATGGAGAGAGCAAAAGAAAAATACAAATTTCCCACTTGAAAATTTTATTTATATAACAATTTTGTTTATTTTTAATATCTTTAATCTTTTATCTCTAACCCATTTAAATTTTAATTTTATATATATATAATATCTCTAATCTTTTATCTTCAATCTATTTAAATTTAAATATTCACTTAATGTGTACGTAAATTTTTTATATCTCCAATAATATTTTATGTGAAATCTTGGTATATTTTCTCTTAGTTAAGCATTTGTATATAAAAGAATTGTTTATATTTTTCTGTTTTCATTTTGTTATTCACTAGATAAATAATAACTATAAATAAATAAAAATAATGTTATAAACACATCATTAATAAAATAAAAACAATAATAATAATAAATAAATACGTGGTTATCAACCCCTTACAAATAAAATAATAATAGTAAATAATAAAATATATAAGTAATAAAAGTTAAAAAATTGTACAATTATAATTGAAATTAATTTAATTAAATAATAAGATTTAATCTTCAAATATTTATTTATTATTAAAGTTCAATCTCCATTAAAATAAAATGTATTTATCAGTTTTTCCTCAAATAGTTTTACACATTTTGCATACTAATCAAATATTTTGTTCTTGTTACAATACGTTTTAAATATATGAAATCACTATTAGAAAATTTAATTGAATTGAAATATTTCAGAAGGTTAAAAGATAAAAAAAAATCAATATATTAATTTTAAAATAAAATTAGAATCAGCTTAATTTGAATTTAGTAGTGTTTCCTATTTTAACGGACATAATATTAAGTAATATTTTTATCACATTTATAAATATTTTCATGACAATAATAAAACTTAATAATGAACCCAGATATGTAAACTTTTGAGCGGTAAAATAAATGTCGAATATAAATTAAAAAAGAAAACGTTAATTGAAGAATCTACATTTTTTAAATAAATCACGAACACTTTTTTATAATAACTTTTGTTTAGATAAATATATATTTACAGTAATTTTGTTTATTATAATCATTAGTAATATTTATCAAGTAAACCTTTCAAATTAAAAGATATATTTATATATTTGATAGCATATAATATAATGTATAGTATAAAGCACCATTTTTAGAATTTGATTGATGGAGCATGATTCAATTAATGCAATAAAATTGAAATCTCAAACGCAAAAATAATTATTCAAAACAAAAGATAATACTTTATTTAAAGAAGAATTTGAACTTTGAAAATTTTTGTCAACAATTTTTACGAATTGAATTTGAAATAAAATTCAGATAAAATAAACTCATCGTAAACACAAACGTAACCTTGAAAAAAACCGTTGCGTCATATTAATATCAACCATTAAGAATCATAATTAAAACAATAGAAAAAGAAAAAAAAAAGAGAGAAGAGAATACAAAAAGAGAAAAAAAAATCCTCTTAAACTTCATTTTTGGATTGCTTACTATTGGAAGAGAAAAAAGATAATACCTACAAGTGTTTAGATTGTTTTGTATTGTAATCACATCCTTTCTGAGAGAGATATAGTCTGACCTACTTGTAAGTAATCTTTGATTGTAGTTCTGAAGAGAATTAAAATACTTATAATTGTACTCAGTTTAAGGTGAGTAATCTTAAAATGGTTCCTAAGTACCATAGTGGTTGAAATACTCAAGGAAATCTCAACTAGGGTTGCTGAGTACTAAGAATGGTGTTAATACTCAAAGAAAATTTCGACTAGGGTTGTTGAGTACCAAAAGTGGTGAGAATACTCAAAGGAAATCTCGGCTAGGGTTGTTGAGTACCAAGAGTGGTGCTAATACTCAGAGACCAGGAGTGGTGCTAATACTCATTTGTAATTGTGTGAAGATTATAGTGGAACCCTATGCAGACGAGACTAGACGTAAGCGAACTAGTATAAAATCAATTGTGTAGTTATCTCTTTTCTGGTTTAAACGATCCTCTTACAAAGACCTGCAATTGCAATTTATTTCGTAACACAAGAATCTTCCAACCCAAACGATCATTTTTCACAAAGGAAACACTTACAAAATGTTGCAGTATATATTTTGAATAGCATGTCAAAAATTACCATCGTTCATACATATTTATCAAGTCAAGCGTCTAAGCATTTAAAGGAAAATTTCAAGAGCTCGACAACGTCCTATATCTGAAGGGTTAAAAAGTTTTCCATTAACACTATTCAACCCCCCTTCTAGAAAACAACTTAAGGTGAAAACACAAGACTCAGAACTTGAATCCCTAAACATAGAAAACCTACACAAAAACTTAGAACTAGAATCAACAACATAGAAAAGCTTAGGAAAACACTTAAGATCTTAGATAATAGAAAAACATTTAGGTTAAAACACCTAGACGCATGACTAAACGCTATTATGCCTAAAGAGTCTAAGAGAGTAAATGTTAAACGCTTGATATTTATCATACCTGAAAGAGGTATTTAGCATAACTCTCGAAAACAAAACAGTCAAGATGATGTCTCTGATAAAAACAAATTAAAAGACATTAAATATTAAAATATAAAAAGAAAGCTTAAACAAGTTAAACACTATTTGTCTAAGAAGAGACAAAACCAAAAGAAGCGTTTACTTGACTAAACGATACCATGAGCTTAAACAATACTTCATCCAACGATCAAGTTTCTATACAACACTTGGTATCTTTAGAAAAGAGCTTAATTGGAAAATGCTACCTAACGATAGAAAATCAAAAAACACTTTTTTGTTCTGAGAAAGTATGAAATGAAATTAAATGCTCAACGTTCAAAAACAACAAAAGTGATAGGAATAAACATATATGCTACATACATAACTTACTCTACTTTTTGCAGATAAGTTATTTTACATGCATCCACAAAGTTATGGATCAAATATCAAAAGTGGACGCTAGAGACAAAGGACATATTCATAGAATGTTCTTCACTTGAAGTTATACCTAAAAATAACGTACAACCTACTTTAAGCAAAGTTGACTTACCCAACGGTTGTTGTACAAAGAAGAAAGAGAAAGCACGAGTATCAAGACCAAAAGCTTAATCTAATGGACAAATATTCATGAAGCCTTCAAATAGAAGAACTTCCAAAAGAAAAATCAACAGGATAACTTAACAGGATAGTTAAGTGAGAAGCTTACAACAAAACATCCATCCTATAAGCATTCAAGAGAGAAGAAAGCAAAGACCTCAAGAAAAAGAATACAATTGAGTTGAAGAAGAGAAAAGAGAAAAGAAGAAAATAGAAACAAAGAAAAGATATAATCTCAAGCTTCATTGTTGTATTGCTTACTGTTGTAAGAGAAAAGAGAGAAACACCTGCAAGTGTATAGACAATTTTGTATTATAATTACATCCTCTCTGCGAGAGATATAGTTTGAACAACTTGTAAGCAATCGTTGATTGCAATTATGAAGAGAATTAAAATACTTACAACTGAACTCATTTTGAGTTGAGGAATCTTAGCCAGGTTGCTAAGTTCCAAGAGTGGTTCGAACACTCAAAAGAAATCTCGATTGCTGAGTACCAAGAGTGGTGCGAATACTCAAAGGAAATCTTGGCTAGGGTTTTTGAGTTCTAAAAGTGGTGCGAATACTCAAAGGAAATCCAGGTAGGGTTGTTTATTATCAGGAGTGATGCTAATACTCAAAGACCATGAGTGGTGCGAATACTCATTTGTAATCGTGTAAAGATTATAATGGAACCATCTAGGGAGGAGACTAGACGTAGCTCAGTTGGAGTGAACTAGTATAAAAACACTTGTGCAATTATCTCTTCTCTTATCTAGACGATCCTCTTACAAAAACCTACAGTTGCGCATTACTTCCAAACACAAGAATCTTCCAAGCTAAATGACCATTTTTCATAAAAGAAGTTCTTACAAAAACTATAGAATATAGTTTGAATAGCACGTCAAAACTACTATCGTTTATTCATATTTATCAAGTCGAACGTCTAAGCTTTTAAAACAAATTTCAGATCTCGATAACATGTTATATCGGAAGGGTTGCAAAAAATTTTCCCTTAATACTATTCAACCCTTCGTTCTAGTGTTTTTAAGGTAATTTAATGGAAACTCTTCGTCAATTGGTCCACTATGACCTAGATAGCATCGTGACCTCTAAGTGATCATGATTGCTCGTGATTGTTTTGATTGTAGTAAAATGTGTATGACTCTAAACTAAACGATGGGAAGAGAATCCATAGGTTAACTTAGTTGTAGAAGATAGTTGATACTAAAACACTATTTTTTTACTTCCTCTTAACACATTGTCAAAAAGCAAGTAGTCTTGGATTCTATCCATTGGCCTTTTATCAATTAATTCTTTTCTGAAGTTTAATGTGTATAAGTTAAGTCGGTAGCTAACACAGTGTCCTAAAATGATTGCTATGATAATATTATGGACCAAACCAACCTATGATGTTAAGATTAGGGATTAAATTAATTGGAGTTATTAAGATCAAACAAAAGGATTAGGAATCAAACTAACTAAAAGGTTAAAATGATGTTATGGTCTACAAACAACCTTAGCCCGAGTTTAGGGAAAATAAAAACAATTGAGAAGCATTTCAATTTAAAAGGGAAAAATGAGTTTTGTTTAGCTATAAGGAACTTGCAATACATATCTGAATCCAAATTTTTCATATAAAGATGCATAGGTTGCAAGATCTTACTTAGAGAACCAGGGAGGTAGGGGAGTAGATGGGTCAAACAAGTCCATGATTTCTTGATCATGAGCAGCAATTAGAATTTGAGTTCTGGAGAAGAGAATGTAGATGTTTGTTATCACAAATTTCAAAGGAAAGGTGCCAAATTACCATTAAACCTTCCAATGAATATAAAATCTCATTTCTTATACCTTCACAATCTCTCCATATATGGAAAGATTAAGATGAGCAGATTCCATATATAGAGACAAAAAAAGTAATTAAGCTATACAAGATTTGTGATGCAAGATGGAAATTGTACCCGCCAAATACTAATATAAAACCCTTTGGGAAGCAGAAGGTGACCTTCCATTGCATAGGGACCTTGAAGCATGAAAGTAATATAAAACCTCGGGCCTAGGCCTACTTCCTTCCTCCTCTATTACTCTATAATGAATAAAGATTTTATTAGGTGTATCATCCATTAGATGAGGAGAGAGATAAGAAGAGATGGAAGATAAAATAAGAAATTTGATGAGATGAAAACTGTATGGAAGTACTCATTGAAACTATAAAATAACTATCTAGAGAAGTTTTAAAAGATAAAAGAAAGATAAAAATCAAGTCACAATTCCAAAATAACAACCAAAGAAAAATTTGAGTATTGAACACCTAAAAATACACTACAATAGGCTAATAGTGCTAAGAATGAAAATGTCCATTCTATAAAAGATACCTAAAACTATGTACACAAGTTGTAATGGACTAGAAATGACAAAATTGAGTGAAGAAGTGATTCCTAAGACAAGTTTTAAAAATCACTACTCAAACCTCAAAAACTCTACTAGAATTGTGACTAGTAGGGTAAAATTTTTTAAAGTGGACAAAGTAGCCTAAGAAACTACAAACAAACTGTTCTAACAAGTTTAGAACGGTAAAACATAGCTAATAAAAGAATCACACTACAAAAAGTACCTAAAACTCAAAATATAACAACCTAGAACCTAAAACTGAAAACTAAAATAAGCTAAAAGTGGTAAGAATGAAAATTGTATTGAAGTACCCTAACAATAAGTAATGTTGCTATCCTAACAAGTTTAAAGTAGTGAAATGACAGTAAGAAACAACTCAAATTGGAACAAACTCAAAATTGGACTACTTAAAAGCTTAAAAAGTGTAATAAAAAGGTCATAAATTGAGAATTCACCTAAAGTATCCTAACAATAAGTAATGTTCTTATCCTAACAAGTTTAAAGTAATTAAATGAAGATAAGAAAGATGTCAAATTGGATCAAGTAGTTAAGTCTCAAAATTTGTCTACTTAAAACCTAAAAAGTGTACTAAATAGGTGAGAAAATGAGAATTCACCTAAAGCAGCCTAACAATGTGTAATGTTCTTATCCTAACAAGTTTAAAGTACTTAAATGAAGCTAAGAAAGATGTCTTATTGGAACAAGTAGCTAAATCTAAAATTTTGGCTACTTAAAACCTAAAAAGTGTACTAAGTAGGTGAGAAAATGGGAAATCACCTAAAGTAACCTAACAATGTCTAATCTTCATATCTTAACAAGTTTAAAGTACTTAAATAAAGCCAAGAAACATCTCAAATTGGAACAAGTAGCTAAATCTCAAAATTGAAGTACTTAAAACCTAAAAAGTGTTCTAAATAGGTGACAATTTCGAAATTAACCTAAAATAACCTAAGAAAGTATAATGTTCTTATCCTAACAAGTTTAAAGTACTTAAATGAAGCTAAGAGAGATGTCAAAATTGGATCAAGTAGCTAAATCTCAAAATTTGGCTACTTAAAACTTAAAAGGTGTACTAAATAAGTGAGAAAATGGGAATTAACCTAAAGTAACCTAACAATGTGTAATCTTCATATCCTAACAAGTTTAAAGTACTTAAAGAAACATGTTAATTTGGAACAAATAGCTAAATCTCAAAATTGAAGTTCTTAAAACCTAAAAAGTGTTCTAAATAGGTGACAATTTCGAAATTCACCTAAAATAACCTAAGAAACTATATTGTTCTTATCCTAATAAGTTTAAAGTACTTAAATGAAGCTAAGAGAGATGTGAAATTGGATGAAGTAGCTAAATCTCAAAATTTGGCTACTTAAAACCTAAAAAGTGTACTAAATAGGTGAGAAAATGGGAATTCACCTAAAGTAACCTAACAATGTGTAATGTTTCTTATCCTGACAAGTTTAAAGTACTTAAATAAAGCTAAAAAACATGTCAAATTAGATCAAATAGGTAAATCCCAAAATTTGGCTTCTTGAAACCTAAAAAAGTGTACTAAATAGGTTAGAAATTGGGAATTCACTAAAGTTAACCTAAGAATGTTTAATCTTCATATCCTAAAACTATGTACACGAGTTGTAATGGACTAGAGTATGTTGAAAATGTTTTAATAATGTTTGTTATCATGTGTTGAATTCCAGATTGTTGTTCATATTATTTCAAGAACTTCATTTTGTCGCCCAATAATGTCAAAAATGAAATGCAATGGCAAGCTGAATCATATGAAGGTGCATTATCAGTTTTTCAACAAGTTGGTCGTCATGCAGGGAAAGAGTTCAACCATTAGTTAACTGATGCTGAATTCAACTCTGCTCATGTTCATGTCTTAATCAATTGCAGTGAAGTTATGTTGTACCTTGAGTATGTCATCATCTAATTCTTAACTTTACAATGGTTAAATTATTATACACTAATTCATTTCATTTGTAACGTTTAAATGGAATAAAAAAGTGACTTTTTTATATTTCTGGACTGAGTATTTAGATGTCGCGTCCTAATAGCCGACGTCTAAATAGAATAAAAAATTAATTTTTTTTACTTTTTCGTTTAGTTTTGGCGTCCATTTGGGGAGCCGACGTATATGAGTATTTAGATGTCGAGCCCCCCAATACTCGATGTCTAAATAGTATTTTTTTTTTTACAGAAATGTCACTGTTCATTTTTTACATTAGATATTCAAGGATCAGACATCTAAAAAATGACGTTAAAGGCCTTTTTTTCACTAATGTACCAGAAAAGCATATGTGCACTAGTGTACCAAAAAAGCATATTTCAATATTTGGAAATCCAAAAGTGAAAATTTGAATTTTACATACGAAATTTCACTTCTTAGTTGTTTAATCCGAAAAAAAAATCCGAATACATAGTCGACAAAAAAAACTTTGAAATTATAATTATCAAATAATAATAGTGGTTATTTGAGATAAGAGACTTCAGTTTATAAAAGGGTTTATATAAGGACACAAGATCTAAGCTCAATTTAATATCAATTACATAATATATTGGTCCATTCTTTATAAAAACTTTGAGACAAGTGATTAATAAGTTTTCATCAACCTAAGTAGTTATTATAAAAACTTTGAGACAATTTAATACTCACACTTAAACTTAAATTATTATGAAAAATGAACTTAGATTATATTAAATGATGATATCCATCAACCTAAGTAGTTATTGGGAATAGAGGAGGAGAAAAAGGTTTAAAAGCATTATATAAAGCAGAAAAAGGTTTAAAAGCATTATAAAACAGTAATAGTTTGACATTGAAAAATACAATTGAACGATTTACAAGTTTAATTACCTGTACATTAAACTTATAGTAAAACAAGAGTCAAACCAGGGTCAAATGGTTTATCCTTCTCCAAATATGTATAGAATAAATACATTATATATAATAAAAAAGCATCAACATATCAATTATATTATCTAGCAAGAAAGTTTCTGAGAAAGCTATTTTGTGTTCAGCCTGGCTTTGGTGGCATCCATTGCTAAGCGAATGAAAGAAGAGCTATCACCTTGCATAACCAAATTTGGAATAAGTTGAGGTGAAGTTTCCCTATTATTGCGACCACCCACATGCTCATAATTTATGAAAGAAGGGTTGTTGTAGTAGTCCATTAGAGTTGCACTTCTAGCTACTATATTATCATCATCGACAACACTCTGGTTAGTCAATCTTTCTTCATCGTACAGATCCTGCTTTATGATCGAAGTACCACATTGTCGAGGCTGTGTTTGGTAGAACACCTTTGAAACCACTAATTCTCCATCTTTCTCTTCTTCATTGCTGCCAAGATGGTACTGATGCATCACCCAGTTCGTCTTCTCCGGCTTCTTTTGCCTCCCGTAGTTGGTGTACAGGACCAGTATTTTCTTGAAACCCTTCACAGCACCTCCAACAAAAACTGGTCTGGTTTTTCCTGTTTTGTGCCACCTTGTCTCGCTTCCCTCTTCATCAGTGTGAACCTTTCTTCTCTTCCTTGTTCCGGTTGTGTATGCTTTCGACGGCCTATGAAAGAAATGCCGGATCTGTCCATCTTTGCTTACACCTGCAACTCTTCATGGAATGTATATGTTTCATTTATCTTGTATTTGCACGTATGAGATTTATGCGTAACCACAAACATAAACAGATTCAAACCAGGAATGCAAAACAACCTTACAATTTAATTTGAGGATATATCAATAGGGAAAGATAAGGTAATTAAGGACAACATAATGGAGAGAGTACGTAATAGACTCGTTGTGAGTGTAAGAAAAGGTGGTGTTACCAATCCCAAAATCGTTCTTCCACGTGCATGAGCATATATATAATGCATGGGGATTGCAATCTTTGGATTGAGGACATATAATATGGCTTTTTGGTGAATATATGAAAAGCTAAATTTCTTCTCCCAACTTAGTTTTGTTCTTTTTTCTTTTACTTCTTGTCTTTATTAACATCATCAAGTTATTAATCAAAATAAGTTGTTTCCCTTTCTTGTCCCTTTTATCCCCAAATTAAAAAAGTACACTATAGCATTAAAAATTAACAATAAGAGATTAAGGGTGTTAGTTACATTTAATCAGTTCCAAATAGGTCTTATTATCTATTTATTTATCTGGTAAGCCTAATGGAAACTCACCCAATAAATAAAGAATACGTTGGAAAGAAACATCAATGAGCTTATCAATTGCTAGCATTTTTTTTTCTAGAAGTATTGAATTTAAGAGAAGAATATATACATTCACTTATGCCACTTGGGTAATGTAAGATGAGATGCCACCATTGAGTTTGGTAGTCATTGACAACACAAATAAATTATTTTTCCTTGTGACATACTTGAAGAAGTTGGTTTATAGATTTGGTTTACTCCTCCCATTTGTTCTCGATTTCTTCGAAGAAAAAAGACTGACACATATACTCCTAAAGAGTGAAATTTTGTATTGCTACGTTATAAATTCAAGAAAAGCAAAGCCAGAAATAGTTTGAGTCGACTGGTAAAGTATCTTATTCAAGGGTATCTGTTCATTTTCGCCCCTAATTTTCACGAAAATAGCCTCCTATATATATTACTTTTAGAATATCTTCCATGACAAGCATAGAATTTCAAAAATAATAAGCAGATTTCTGCCTAATTAGTAGAGTATAAACGAATTGGCGTGCTTTGTCCACTAACCTAAGCTTCTTTTTTTTCTAGCAAACTTATATTTTCATCACTAGAACCTTGTTTCATGAATGATAAACAACACTAAATATGCATCAAACCTCTACACCGTGGTTTGAAACGGTAGGCAACCGCGTATATCAAGGCTTTTGGAGTTACTTTAACCGTATTTATTGGTTACGAGGAATCACAAATGAATTCGATCGTAACCGTAACCACAACTTTTATTACAAACTATACGAAAAATTGTAAACATTTATGGTAGATTAGGGTGAAGAGAAGATAGAGATGATGAGACGAGAAAAATTAGGGAAATTACTATAGATATGATAGAGGAAAAATTGTATAACACACGGCAAAATTAACAAAAAAAGTTAAAAATATCAAACACCTGGAAGCTTTTCTGGGTGTGTATAACAGATCCCGTTCTCCCCTTCAAGCGTTGGTATGAACTCATCAATGAGGGGATGGAGCTTGGGAACATCAGAAAGTACCTTTGCTTCCAAATGCTCTAATATCTCTTGGTCATTCGGATCAAATTTCACACCAGATGGTAACCCCGGCAAGTCATTGATTCCTGTCTATTGATTCATATGCAGCCCAAAGACATTAAAAATAACAATAAATTAAAGTTTGTAGCATAAACAAAGGCAAGTTTTCTTCACCAAAAACAAAACAGGCAAGGTTTTATAAAATCAAAACATCTCTTCAGTACCTGATCTTGGAATTCAATGTTATGGCCACATGAGGGGCAAGTTATGGTGCGATTTTCGGTTTGTTTTGTGTCAGTAACAAGAGTGTTGTTAGTTGCAGGAGTAATAGTGGGCGCAACCAGTTCAATTCCCCTCTCCTCATCTGAGTCATTGCACCATGTCATCTCTTTCTCCTATATGCCCATATATCCAAAAACAGATCCTTGATTTCCTTCACACCTCCTTACAAATCAGCTCCCTAATAATATAACCAAGAAAGAAAAAGTAAACACAAAAAGAATAGCAGAGAATGAGCAACACAAAAAGGAAAAGATAAAGCTCATATACCCTTGTCTCTTTCCAGACAAGTTTTTCCCGATTCACCTCTTGTTTTTGGTAGGGAGAAAATCAATTCTATTGCTATCCCACTTTTGCTTCTCCTACATATATTCTCTATGTATAATTGAGCTAGGTTTGGTTTTCCAAACTGTTTGCACTGTACCAACTTCTTCAGAGAGAGAGAGAGAGAGAGAGGGGGCAAAGGGTATAACCGATAAAAGAAAGGTGGGACTCAAAAGTGGGTTCTACATATAGAAAAGGATGCTTGGACGCCAAGTTTGCTTGTGCCCGTATATACGTTTGGATCAGGGACTAAATTATGAGCTTAGTGAGTTAAAAAGTTATTATTGTTATACATGAAAGATTAATTACATTGGTTAAGGAAAGAAAATTAACTATAATTGTGTGAACAATGAGAAAACTAAATAGGAGAAAGAAAATCAAAAAGGTAGAAAACGGTGGTGGGTAAGAGTGGAGATGGGGCAACCTGATTCTTCTTAGGACGTTTCACCTTTTTAGCAAGAGCATGTGTGCGTGTTAGGAGTTCAGCTGCAGTGTCAAATTAGAGTGTCCTTAAAGCTTTATAAAATTCACAGACATATCAGACATCTACATACGAACCGACAAAGAATGTAACATGAACAATACGTTTATGATTAATGTATACATCTTTGCACCAACCAACAAAAATGCTGTATATATAGTGTATATACCATTTTATCCCCTTTCTCCACGTAGACTTTCTCAAGTATAACGAACTTTCTCTTTCTCTGTTTTCTCATTCACATTCGAGCACATAGAGTATTATAATTAGTATTATTCAAACTTCTCACTTAGTATGAAACTTCATGTTTTTTTCTACGTGATTGATCTGATATGGGTGAATGAATATCAGAATCAGCTAAGCATATTATTATTTGTAAAAATTAATTCAATTGATGCTAATGCGGTGTGTGACGCTTGGTGCTTAAGTTGTTGAAGATTTTCATGATGCCACACCTTGTTGCGGCGTTTTTGTCAATTAACTATGAAATTTATGTGACGTGGAATGATGAAACCCAATGGTTTTGAGTATCGAAGAACCAAGACGTATTGGCATAACATATATAACTATTCATTGAGAATTGTAAGTTGATATTTTTATATATAACCCGACACGTCTTTTTCAGCTTCTCAAAGAAGCTACGTAACACGAAACTTGGGCATTAAGCTTCAGCTCTGCTCGTATTTGTTTTTTTATGAAAACCTCAACGTTTGGATTTAGGGTTTTATGGCTTTTTGATAATGTTGTTTTTTCCAGACATGAGGGCATGGTGACTTTGAGGTGTGAAAAATGTTCAGTTGCCTTTCAGTTACTGTAGATAAGGGTTGTTTGTTTGGAGAAAGAGGCAGTGAGAAAAAGAAGAAGAAAAACAACATAACGAAACGTGATATGTGCCATGGCATTGATACGAACGTAGAAGCACCACGTTGACACGCGATTTGCCCTAAGCTACACGTTTCCATTTTCTTTATATATATATATATATAATATATATGAATGAACTCTCTCAATAAATTATATAAATACATTAACGTTATATTTTAAAGTATTATGTACTGTTTTCGTGTTGAAATTGGATTTACAAGATGAAATTTACTCGTACAGTTCCATGTAGCCATTCATCAAAGACTCTGATTTGTATATGCTTCACGTTACCTTTTCATTATCTATGTTACTTTAGATAAATACGCTTTTATGAAAGTTTAAGGAGTTAATTATCTCAATGCATGAAAGATTAAAGAGTAAAGCATGAATTGTATGGTTAAACAAAAGGTTATGTTTAAAGTTCATGCATTAGCAAGAGAATGATCACAAAAAAAAGGGGTTTTCTTTAATTATATCAATCTTTTTTAAGCGAACCTTCTAGTTAAAATTACAAAAAGGATAACTAATGAAGCTAAAATAAAAAACATTTATCCTAGAACGTGCTTTAAAGGGAGGAAGATGTATCCAAGAGAACCAAGCTTTCGTCATCTTAAAATCTTGTGATATGATTTATTGACCTACATATATGACACTATCCTCCTCACAGAAAAAAAAAACATTTTATACCTAGTATAAAAAGTACTAGTTTTTATACCGATTAAATAAACATCGATGAAAAAGTATTTCAAACAATGAATCCATCATCTAACCAACTCACACTAATGTTCAATGCGCTACCACTGCCCAAACATCACGCCACCACAGTTACCTAGACAAATCGAAACAGAACCAGAATGCACCACCTCTTTTATAAGTATGCACATCATGAGTTTCTCCCAGCAAAAATCTTGTCATTACCATCAGAAACATCACCATAGAACCTTGCACCACAAAGACGACCACCTCCACGCGAGCCACGAGCAACTAGAGAATGCAACCAAGCACCAACAACCTCACAAACTCAATCTCAAAAAATACAATCCATCATCATGAACCAAATCCAAGTCATGAATAATGCAAAACTCATTGTACAATCATGTAACCACCGTAGATTTGCCTCTACGACCTATAAGAATAACAACCACAATTAATACAAGTTGAATGTGTTAGATGATCTACACCATAACGTAATTCTTAATAATTTAATATATTTTGTAAAAAAAATAGTGTATACAATGTATTTTAAATATTGTCACGACGACCCTTTTAAAGTACCTAGTAATGAGAAAATAATGCCGACGGCAGTTTTAGCCTTTAAGATCTAAATTAATTGTTTTCTAAGTTTTTAATGAAATATTAATTTATTATTTTAAGTTTTCTCTAAATAAATATATTAAAGTTTATATATGTAACAATAAAAGTAAAACATATATTAATAAAATTGTTTTAATAAATATATATATTTCTGTAGTAAAAGATCTTAAATTACCATCATTTTAAAACTTGCCTGACAAAAAAAAAATCATCATTTTGAGTCAAATGTAGAATCTTTTGTTAACAAAAGTTTATATATATTAAGTAATTCATATGATTGCTACAGCCATTATCAATTATCATAAGTTTTTATATATGTCTTTTAATTAGCAAATAACAAGTATTATTTATCATATGATGTTCAACAAATATGATGATTATATTGATGATTTAAAAGTGACAATATTTTTCAACATGTTCAAACCATTTTGCAAACTACAACATTGTGGTTTGTCTTTATTCCAATAATATTTCCTTTCATAATTGTTCTTCTAACAAATTACACATAAAATTTGTCACTCCTAGAAGAAGACTCAACAATATTTTTTTATTCATCCTTTTGGAATGATACTATGACTTTATATTGAGATTTATATTTTTCAACAATATTTGTTCGTAGGATATAAGTTACCCCATCAATCCTTGAAAAGCTATGGTTCACAAAACTTAGTTTCTTCTATATCAATCACCATAGGATCAAATTATATATATATATATATATATATATATATATATATATATATATATATTCAGTCAAACTAATAAAAAATTTGTCAACAACTTTATGATCATTGTATTTTCATGGAATTTCATTTAATTCACCAATTTAGACAATGAATTTAAGTATTCATTCAAACTTTGATTTTTATTCATTCTTCCATTCTCAAAATCTCTTTTAAGAGACTGAAGTTTCATCGTTCTCAACTTTGAATCTTCTTTTAACTCTTGTTAGAGATTATCCCTCATGTTTTCTTGCTCTCATAGTACTTGAAAATATAAGTGTTCTGTTCGTGACCATCCTCTTATACTTTCATTTACTTTTGACTGTAAAAAAAACACAAACTTAAAAGATAATTTGTAAGCTCAAATTCGTCCATTCATGCATGCTCAAAAGCTATCAATAATCCAAAAAGAAGAGATGTTGACCATATGTACGGTTTTATATGTGGTGTAAGAAAGGGTTTCCAAAAAGGACAAACATAGTATTCTTTTTTCTTTTTTTATGTTACATATTTATCTTATCATCATGAAATTTCCAATGTTTTTTCTTTTATAAATAATAATAAAATAACACATATTTATATTTATTTAATACATATCATAAAAATAAAATAATCATGTAATTTTTTACATTTTTTAAAAATATAAAATAAAAAAGATAATATTAAATAAATATAAAATATTTGTATATGTGAATTTTATTTCTCTTATTAGTACCCTTACTAATCAAGGGAATGTTGATTTTACAGTAGGAAATTCGCTTTCATTGAGTGTCATTTTCCGAGAGAAAATTTCAATTGGACCACGTTCGTATAATGACAACAAAGACGCAATTATTCAGTGTGAATGCAAGACTTTTAGGACTTTTGCTTCAAAAATACTATTAACTACGGTTCCATCATTTATCCAATCTAAAAATATTTACTTTCAGATATTTTATAC
Source organism: Vigna reflexopilosa (assembly GCA_027742785.1). Taxonomy (NCBI): domain Eukaryota; kingdom Viridiplantae; phylum Streptophyta; class Magnoliopsida; order Fabales; family Fabaceae; genus Vigna; species Vigna reflexopilosa. The sequence goes on along the minus strand of CM050911.1, from coordinate 9,800,471 downwards.
TTTTAAATAAGTTTCTTTTAGTTATTTTCAATTAAAACGTTAAATAGATCAATCAACACGTCAGTCACTTTTTTAATTAAAAAGTAGTAAAATAAACCACTCTAAAATATAAAATATTTGTACCTCCTCCAAATCATTTATCAGGTTGATCAATTAGGTCGATCACATGATTAGATTATAAACGATAATAACTCATTAAAACTCCTAATGAAGGTTAAAGTGAGATTGGACCGTCATTAGGTCGACGAAAGGTAAAAGTTCATTACAACTAGTATAAATAAAGATCTCAGACATAATTTCTAGACACAATGTACATGTACAATACATGCATTATACTTGTTATGCTAACCGTTCGGTTACGTTACTAACTTGAACGTCGAAGTGCCTTTAATAGGTGTCCGCCCCTACAGCTTGGAGAATGAGGAGGGAGAGTGAACAATACAACTTGGAGCACAAAGACGACTAAGGAGCATGTCCGGCCTTCCACGAACCCGCTCAGTCTTAGAGACAACGAGTAAGGTCTGCCCGGTGCCCGGTCTTCAAGACAACCTAGAGTACTCAAGTCTGTCCGGTCTTCATGGTCCGTCCGATCTTCAAGGTCCTTGCAGTCTTTAAGGTCCATCTAGTCTTCAAAATGTTTGTCCGCTCTTAGAGATAACATGGAGTGTTGAGCAAGGAACCTCCGAATCCTACCGAAACATTTTGGCGTTCACCGTGGGACCGAGCGACATCCCCTCTGATCCACGAGGAACTAGACAAAGACATAGTCTCAACATCATTATGTCGACCTGGCTCTATATATTGATCCAGATTATAGAAACTCTCACCATCGGGTACATAACCAAATTTGGCATCAATGATAGGTCATTCGACCCCTCAACTGTTTGGCCTCAATCGCTCGGCCTTCCATGACCTCACAGGTACATAACCAAATTTGACATCAATGATTCGATCATCCAACCCCTCAATCGTTCGGTCATACTTAATGATACTTAAAATATAAAAATTTAATAATACTTAATGAATATAAAATTTAATAAAAACTCATTCAAATACTTAATGAATATAAATTTTTTATTTCATCTTCTTTCCTACCATGTAAGATTTAGTTAGATAGGTATTCGTATGTGTGTTTTTTTTAATGTTTCAATATCAATTAATTAATTAATTTTATAAAAAATCATATTAAAGAAATTATTATATTATTTAAAATGAATATTTTTATTAATAATTGTTGATATAATTTGAAATATATTTGTAAATTTAAAAATGTATTCTAAATTGTGAATAATTTCATAATATATTTTTAGATAAAAAAAATAGATTTTTATATCACTCGATTTAAAGTATACTTTTGAATTGGACAATTTAAACTACGCTTTTTAATTACAGATTGCATAATCTAAATAGATTTTCAAATTACATAATTTAAAATATTTTTAACAATTTAGACATTTTCCAGGAGTGCAGGAATAAACTATGGAGGTGCCGAAAGAACTGCCCTAGTTGAGTTTGAACAGGGTTGTAAATATTTGATAATTTTACTAAATGTTTATACAAATTGGGCCTAATTTTGAGGCAAATTATTTTAGCACTTAGATTGTTTCTTCCTCTACCTACATGCGTGCGAGAAAAATCTGAGTTATTAATGGATTACAAACATATTACATTACATACATATTTTAGAAATTTATTTGGATTGTGTCATCTAGAATTTAAAAACATATTTAAAATTGCATAAACAAAAACTTTATTTCAGATTATACAATTTACAATACATTCTCAAATCTAAAAATATATTTTAAATTATATAACTTAAAAATTCGAAATATATTTTTGAATCTAAAATGTATTTTAAATTATGCACTCCAATATGTATTTTCAAATGCACTTAAAAATACATTATTTATTTATATAAGTAATGCGGAATGAATTTCAATGCTAGAACAAAAGAATCCCCACACCAAAGGTGGGACCATAAATTGCCATAAACCACGAAGCCATCGTCCAATCTTTCTATTTCAGTTGAGGTTAGATTTTGAAATTTGTGAAACTTTCTATTTAACTCACTTATAGGCAAAACACGAGCGTCTCAAGTAGTAAAACTTGTAAAGCTTCTAAACACGTATTTTACAAGAAACTTTTTACATTTTATATTAATTTTTCTTTTACTGTTTTTTTTACGATGAACTCATTTATATAAATTAATCAATTCTTCTATTTGAATAAGTTGAGTTTTCAATTTCTTATTTTATCAATAATAAACTGTTAAAATTGGAATGTTAGAATAGTATATTGATACAACTACGTTAATTTGATTTGATATTTATATGATTTTTATAACAGGAGGAGAATGAGAAATAATGTAGAAAATTAATATAGAATAGTCTTAAAGTATATTTTCTCATAGTCTTTACAAATAAGAAATGTATACCGATTTTATTTCCCATTTTGGCATTGTCCAAAATTGAAGGTATCAATTTCAGTATTAGACTTCATAGTGAAGAATTTTAAAGATCAGAAATGCACAGTTCCATCTCTAAATTGTTCAAAATAGTAGCCACTTGTGCTATGGAAGGTCTACACTTTCTGGAATTACCAACACAAGCCGAAGCAACTTTGGCTAATCTAACTACATTCTTCATGTCAGAAGGAATTACCAACCTAGGATCCAAAATTTCACCAAAACCCAATGCCTTTATCAAAGGCAAACCCCACTCTACTATCACTCCTTCATTGCATCCTCTACCACTCAATAGCTCAAGCAATACAACTCCCAAACCATAAACATCACTTTCCTTGCTTCCACCACCCCCTCTTTCATTCCAATACTCATCATCCACATAACCTACTAGCTCTCTCGTTTCTCGTGCTGCCAAAAAGTTGAGACCATAATCACAAATCCTAGGACAAAAGTTGACATCAATTAAAACATTTGAGGACTTCACTCGCCCATGTACGATGTTTGGTGTTGCCACTTCATGCAAATACTGAAGCCCTCTAGCTGCTCCTGCTGCAATTCTGATCCTCTTGTTCCAATCCAAAAGTGATGCCCCATTAACGTTTTGATGCAAACAGAACTCCAAGCTCATCATGCGCCCAAACTCCATCACTATAACTCTTTCACCTGGTGCTTCTGAGAATCCAATTATAGGAACTACGTTGGGATGTTGAACTGAAGAGAGCCATTTCAACACTGATGAGAATCCTAGCCCTGCGTTGCTCAGCACAAGCACGGGATGGATCCTTTTCACAGCCACAAGCTCTCCATTCTCTTGCACCCCAACATACACGGTTCCCAGAGGACCCTTTCCCACTACTCTCCTGTGGTTGAAGCTATCAGTGACAGCATCAATGTCCATCAATGAGTACACTCGAGCACAGTGCTTCACAGCAACACTTTCTTCACACTCAACTGGTTTCTTCTTGCATGCAACAAAGAGGACAGCACCGAGAATTATGAGGGACAAGGATAGAGTGACCATAACCAAATCATAAACAATGTACCCATAGTTCATGTTTGAGATATTTTTTTAACTTGGGGTGATGCAATATGTTGCAGAAAAGATTAGTTTCTTTTGCTTGTGATGTTGGGCTTATTGAGTAGCCAAGAAGGGTAGAGAGGTGAAGGAAGAAGGTGGGATAAAGGGAGAGATTGGATGGCATGTCAAAGAGAAGTGTGGAAAATAGGTATTAATATATATGATTAGAAGTTGGTGAGAGATGAAAGCGTTGAATAGAAGGTGTCAAAGCGAAAATAGTGGATTTGTTTGAAAAAAGGGTTGGATTGGTGAGAAAGTTGAGAAGTTCATCGTTGGCTGCCAAGCCACCCTGCTTTAATTACTGAAAGGATACTTTAAAATGACACGACATAACAAGGGTTTCTGTGTCTACTTCGTTGGGATAAGACTTATATTTCAGATTTCTGTTTCAATTTTATTCTCGTGAAGATTAAGTTAGCGAGTAAGGTCTTTGTAAGTGTTGCTTGAGTCAATTTTAATTAATCTCAAGACACAGTTAACCTATATTTTATGTAGAAAAACTACATGATTTCTACAAGACTTACGAAATTAAATTGTAATTTTACCACCCAATTGACAGTTTTGGGATTTGTATATTATTTTTCAGAAGAGCGAGGTTTTCATGTCCATTTAAGAAAATGAGTTTTGGTGTGATTCAATGTGAATCCAACAAAAATATATAATTTGTAATCATTTTAAATAATATATCACTCATAGTCAAACTACATTTAGGCTTTCTTTGTTTATAGAGACTTGGAGAAGATGATTTGAATAGATTTGAGTGAATTTGAGGATAATTTTTTTTGTTGTTTTTTTGAGTGAATTTGTGGGTAATTGAGAGTGGATTTAGAAGTAAAGTTTGTAAGAATTAACGTGAGATTTGATTGATGTGACAAATTTAAAAAATTTGTTTAATTGATAAATTAAAGATTACCAAAATACTCCTAGTTATTAAAATAATATAAAATAATAATTGTTAATGTTATATTTAATTGTAAAAATATTTATAAAAAATAAAAAATTAAAAAATTATTAAAATTAATTTTTAAAAAGTAAAAAAATTATAATTTAATAAAATAAATTTAATTTTAAATATAGTATTTGTTATATTTATATTTATTTTACACGTATTATAAGAATAAAATAATTATTAAATGAATTTTACTCAACAAAGTGGGATTCCATATTTTCTTAGAGGAAAATAAATCAATATGCTCTCTCTTTTCCAAATTCTTCACTGTTCACATAAGTTTTCCACACCTTCTTCATTTCACATGAAAATTGGTTCCCCTTCCTTCCTTACCCTCGAAGACTATTCTTCCTTCTTCCTTCCTGATACAACCAATATGGACCCTAATTCCACCTTCATTCCCAAACCAAAGAAGCGCTCCCAATGCGACTTAATGTGCACCGCATTCAACGACCTCCTCAATTTCCAAGTTCCCTCCTCTCCCACCAAAAGACCTCGCCGTGCTACCCTAGAAGATGTCGACACTGCTACCTCTTCCACCGCACCACCGCAGCAGCGCCGCCTCTGGGTCAAGGACCGTTCCAAGGACTGGTGGGAATGCTGCAACCGACCGGACTTCCTGGAGAACGAATTTCGCCGCTGCTTCGGAATGAGCAAGGCCACCTTCGACACCATCTGCCAACATCTCGACTCCGCCGTCACCAAAAAAAACACTTGAGAGGGAACTGAGTAATGCTGTGGGGGAACCGAACTTCTCTCCAATGTAACCGAATACATGCACAGGTTTGTTTCTTTTATCAACAGGGGCATATACGACTTTTTCGGTATAAATCATCACAAATCATCGCAATAAACCAGTACAATCTCACAAATCCTTTCATTTCCTCGCTTTTCTTTCTTCGCAAATCAGCGCATGTGAACACATGAAATCAGTGCAAATCTATCTTCGCTAATTCTCTTACACAGTAAATCAGCGCAAGCGAACACATCATTAGTCTTATAAGCAAAGAGTTGTTCTCACTGCACTTTGCTCTTGTGTGTCAGAAGTAAAGAGTTGTTCTCACTGCCTAAGATTCTCTTTTCTCGTTTAAAACATACATTCTTAAATCCTATACCCCATCCTGCCTCTTCTCTCTTTGCCTTTCACTTTTGTTGCGCTTCTTGTTCTCCCTCTCCGCATTTCATTTTGTTCCTCGCTCTTCTCCCTCGCGGCTTCTTCCTTGTGCACCAATGTCATTGTCCCTCGTGCCTCCCTCGCGGTTTTGATCCAGTGGTGTTGAGCCTCTCCAGCCTTCCCTAGTGTGCAGTAGTGCTTCTTCATCTCTCTGTTTCGTCTTCTCATGGTTGGCCGTCCAGGTTAGTTCATTTTTTTCTTCACCTTGATGCATGCTTGATGATTCTGTGATGCATGATTGTATGAAACTGATGGGTAGATCATGTTGATTAAATCAACTAATTGGTAGATATTATACTTTTGTTTCGATTGCGAGGTCGAGTCACTACCAACAGCTTTATAATTTGTCTTTTCGACCGTTCGGTTCTATTTTCATATCTTCCTTAATATCTTTCGATCACCGTCCGGTCACACTCCTAGGTCTCCTTCTTCTTAAAATCGATCAGTCGAGTACATGCCAAAGATTTTCCGACACTCAAGTCAATGGATAGTCCATAGAGTAAATTTGGGACATTAATAAATGTGTAGCAAATGTGAATCAACTACCTCAGACCTTTAACCTGTATTTATAGTTTCTGCAATGGGTCAGGGATTAGCGAAATCTTAACCACGGCCCAATGGCTCTAATCACGTTTTACCTTAATCCTGGCGTAATTCACAGATTATGATTGGTCGTCCGCTTTAAGTCGTTCGGTCACGTCCTATCCAGCTGATTTCTCGACCGTCCGGTCCATAAACTTGAGACAATGAAGACGAGCCAAAGATGACGAGTCTGAATCGTGATGTGTATGAGGCAAAACATCAGCTTCGGTTTGCTGTTGCACAAGAAACACAATGATCCCACCATCTGTCTGTACACAGTTTCGTTTACTGCATCTTCTGCATCATCTACTCTCAGCTTAACGTTTACTTCCAGTGGACTTTTGATAGCATTGCATTGATTCATATTGAATCTTTCATGTAACTCCTTCGTATATTTCCACTGGTGCATTATGAGTCCCGAATTGGTATGAATGAATTCCATACCTAAGAAATAATTGAGCTCTCCCAGATTCATCATTTCAAACTCAGTCTTCATCAATTCTTTGAACTCTTCTATATTTTCCAAACTTGAACCAGTCACCAAGAGATCATCCACATATAGGCAAATGATCATAAGATTTCCATTTGAACCAACTCTCACATAAACTCCGTGTTCAACTACACACCTTTCAAAAACATGATTGAGAATAGAAGAATCAATCTTCTTGTTCCAGGCTCTGAGTGCCTATCTTAAGCCATAGAGGGCTTTCTGCAACTTATATACCTTATACTTCTTCTTCTAATGACCCGTGCAGAAACGCCGAATTAATATCTAGCTGAAACATCGACCATCTCCTAGCACATGCAACTGCAACAACCAGACATATGGTTTCTAATTGTGCCATAGGTGCAAAACCCTCATCAAAATCAATTCCTTTCCTCTGCAGAAAGCCTCTGACCACAAGCCTTGCTTTATACTTTGAAACGGTGCCATCTGGATTTAGTTTCTTCTTGAAAAGTCATTTAACACCAATACACCGTTTTCCAGGTGGAAGATTTACCAACCTCCACGTGTTGTTCCTCTCAATTGATCTGAGTTCCTCCATCATTGCATTTCTCCACACCAATTGCTTCAAGGCTTCATCTACATCAACCGGTTCTGCTCCAACCATCAGAGCTATATGAATTGCATCTCCTTCTTCATTAACCCCTGCATCCGAATATATCTCATAGTCATAGAATCTCGATGGCCTCATCATTTGTCTTCTAGGTCTCTGAGATGTTTCATCTGAATCAGGATTGCTATCAATGATTGCCTCAACTCCTCCGAGTGCAGAATCATCTGTAAGTCCATGCCCAGAGTTTTCTTTAGGCTTGACTGCATGTGATTCCAATCCTAGCGTTCATTCTCTAACACGACCACGTCTCTGTTCAACACCATTTTCTTGTTTACTGGATCATATAATTTACACGCTCCAGTCACATGGTACCCCACAAACATCATTGCCTCTCCCTTATCTTCCAATTTGGTCTGTTTTTTATCTGCTACATGTGTGAATGATAAAGAACCAAGCACCTTAAAGTGCATCACATATGGCTTTTCCCCGGTCCAGATCTCAATTGGAACCTTGCCCTCCACCTTCATCGTAAGACACCTGTTCAATATGTACATAGCTGTCGAAATAGCCTCTACCCAAAAGCTTTGTGGTAATTCCTTCTCATTGATGAGACACCTGGCCATATTCATGATGGTGCGATTTCTTCTTTCCACCAAACCATTATGTTGCGGCGTATATGGTGCAGTGATTTTGTGCGTGATTCCATTGCTTTGACAAAAACTCTCAAAGGCATGTGAGGTGTATTCTCCACCTCCATCAGTTCTGAGAAATTTCAACACCTTTCCACTCTCCTTTTCTACACTAGTTTTATATCTTTTAAATACCTCCAAAGCTTCCCCCTTCGTCTTGATGAAATACACCAACATATTCTGTTGTGCTCATCAACAAACACAATAAAATACCTATTGCCAGCCAAAGAGGACACTTCAATCGGACCACAGATATCATAATGCACTACTTCAAGACACTTTTTCGATCTCATCCTTAACTGAGACTAGAATGGCTTTCTGGTTTGTTTGCCTGTCAAACAAGACTCACATGCATTAACTGGAAAAGAAATGTTTGGCATACCTGATACCATTGCCTTCTCACCAAGCCTCTGCAAATCTCTAAAATTCAAATGACCAAAGAGCAGGTGCCACAACCAACTCTCTTCTTCCTTTATAATAGCCAAACACTACAGATTTTCTATTGCCTCCAGACTGACTTGGAAAGTCTTGTTCTTTAAGATCTTGCTCGTCAAGATCAACTTCTTGTGGCTGTCAAACAGCTCAACTCTGTCATAGTTTCCCATGATTACAGTATATCCTCTTTCTACCAACTGCCCAACGCTGAGAAGATTACACTTCATTGCAGGAGCGAATAGTACGCTGGAAATTGTAGCTTGTGAACCATTCTTCCTATTGATGATCACATCATCGATTCCTTCAACCATCAGTGTACTGTCATCTGCGAACTTGACTTTGCTCTTCTTAGTTTCGTCAAAATTCACTAACCACTTTCTATTATACGTCATATGATTTGAGCATCCAGAGTCTAAGTACCAGATCTTATTCATTGGATTGGAGCATTCGGTGGAGGTCATCACCACAAGTGTTAAAGGTTCAGAGTCAGAATCTTCTTGTGCAAGATGAGCTTCTTTACTTTGATACTTCTTCTTCTCCTCCTGCTTTCCTTTGCCTGAGAAACATTCGTATGAATAGTGTCCCATCTTATGACAATTAAAAATTCAATGTTTTTCTTGTCTTTCTTCTTTTGTTGTTTGTCAAATTTCCCTTTGCCTTCAACATACTCATTCTTTTCATCTTGCTCATCTGTACTATTATCATTCTTCCATTTCCCTTCCACTTCTTGAACTTCTTTTTTCCTTCGCTCATGATATGTTGTGCCTTCAACACCTGCTCATCAAGCTTAATAGGATTTCTTTCTCGCATTCTCATCTCATGCGCCTTCAAGGAACTTTGAAGTCTATCTTTAGTTTTTCAAGATCTCTGGACTCCTCGATGGCTACCACAATATGATCAAATTGTTGAGGCAGTGATCTCATAATCTTCTCAATTACCATGAGATCAGTAATAGATTCACCATAGCCTTTCATTTGGTTAGCAATTGACAAAACTTTGTTGAAATACTCACTTATCTTATCACCGCCACCCATCTGCAAGAGCTCGTATTGTCTCCTCAATTTTTGAAGCTTCACCTTCTTAATTTTTTCTCCTCCAGCATGGCATCTCACCAATATGCCCCAAGCTTCTCTCGCTGTAGCAGCATTCTGTATTTTCTCAAAATGCATATCATACACGCATTGATGGATGATGAACAAAGCTTTATCATCTTTCTTCTTTAACTTCGTCTTCTGCTCCTCTATGTCACCACCAAGATCAGGCTCATATCCCCTTTCTTCCATAATCGCACTGACGCCTTGATAACGAAACAAAACCTTCATTTATGCCACCTGCTCCAATTTTTGTATGTGAGAACAGGAAATCTTGTAGCGAGAATATCAGCCATGACACCTTCTCTTTCTTGCCCAAGAACTGTCTTCTTCCCCCACCTTCTAAACGCTTCAATTGCCTTACAGCCACCGCAATGTCAACGTGAAAAAGGAATTGAAAATGCACACCCTAGGTCTTTGCAACCTACGTTCTGGATACCACTGTTGAAACAAAAACTAAAGAAAGTAGAGTAAGAGCTTGACACACAATGTTTTTGTAATCATAAAAATTTGATTAAAATTGAATTAACTAAATTAAGAGTTTAATTATTCAAATAATCCAATCAATCTTATAATGTATAGTGTTTGTGGGGGAAATGGAGTGGATAAGATAATAATCACCTTTTTTTAAGTTTTGAGTAACAACTACGTGACCGTTTACATTATAAATATTTATTGTATATAATGGTAATTTACAATAGATAAACAAATGTATTTATATGAATTATTTTTTTAATCTACAATAAATAGTTCGTATAAAACTGATTTTAGTTTTTTTATAATTTCTTTTTAAAATACTATTACCAAATTAGTGATAAAAAAGAATAATTTTAAGATGAAGGAGAGGAAAATAACTATAGCTAATTCGAGAGATAAGATAAAGCACTTTTAAAATAAAAGGATAATGATACTTAGACAATATTTTTTTATAATATTTGAACATTATCTATGTGTCATTCTGTGATTGGTCTAAAATTACTCCACAATCAATAATAATAATTATAAACACCATCATGAACCAATCACATATAGAAGATGTTCAAATGTTGTTAAAAAAATGTTGTCTAAGTATCATTATCCAAAATAAAAATCTAAGAAAATAAAATAGCGGCACTCTCTAAATTATATATTCTGATCTGTAATATAAAAACTACTAATATGAAATTAACAATTAACTATTACTTTTTTAAATTTGACTAATTTTAATCTATATAAAATATGTGAATTTTGATTTTAGTTATTGTATTTTTTGTTTAGTTTTTTAAAATTAAAGATGTCACTTTTGATCCCTAGTATTATGTGATACAAATTATTGAGTTATGTGTTGATCCTAAAGTTAAATAAAAATTTCAAGTGACGTAATTAGTGTTGTACTATAATATAAATATAAATATGAATCAGTTTAAGAAAGATTCTCAGGTTTCGTAAACTAAATGTCATCTACCTATTTTAATATGAATAATTTTTATTAAAATAAAAAAAAATCACACATTTTATAAGTATTAAAAGAGATTATTTCTATTTTTATAAAATTAAAAGATATATATATATATATATATATATATATATATATTATAATGACCAAAACCAAACTTCGCTAATTTTAGAATATATTTTAGCCTACTTTCTAGCTATTAAATGCTAACGCTTGGTGAATAGAATAAACACCACTACAAAAAAAATCTGTTTGTATTAAGGTAACGTGAACCGGGTGTGGAGTAAGGAGGGCATGGGTTGTCAGGAAAAATTATGGGAGTGTATAAAGAAAATGCATAAGAAAAACTAAGTTGAGCCCAACATTGCTATAGTTGTTTGTATGCCTTAGCATGCCGACTAGTTAATATTGTATGTGGGCTATTTCTTTATGTACCCTATCAATTGTTTTCCTGCATCACATCAAAGCTTCCAGAAAATTTTATCTTTTGATGGGACCCAGGATGAGACAGCCTTGTATATCGTATGCTGTGATCAAATTTTTACCTTTCAAATATAATTTGATATTCTATAATTTTAAATCATTACATTATTTTAATAAAATTTTAAATTTTCGAAAGAATTGTTTAAAATTTTCTGTTGTAAAGTATTTTAAATTTTGTATAGAAGTAAACTATTCTTTAAAATTATTTAAGAAAAACGAACCCAACTTCAACTGCCTTCTTCCAATTTTGAATGCCAAAAGTTTTAGCTCAATTAAGGTCAGACTATGATTAAGATTAAAATTCCACCAAGTTGTTGGTACATAAATTCTCACTATTTGGTAAACAAAGAGCATTTAGAAAGAGAAAAGAAATAGATCCTCAAATCGTTATCCACGTTAGATTCAAATTCCATGAGAGCAAGCCTTTAAAAGAGAATAAACTGAATTCACATGAATTCGTTCATCCTAAGTTGTTGAAAACTTTCATTTATACATGTTCGGATAGTATTTTCGGAAGAAATTTCGCAAAAGAAAAATTTGGAAAATGATGTTTTTTTTTTCATGAATTAAAGCTAACTTACATTAAGATTTCTTAGAGAAACTATATATCAACATATCACACTAATTCATCTAGGTAACAAGTCAAAATTCACAATCCAATTAAAAAAGATCCACAAAAATGCAATAGAAGTTTCACAATAGATATGGACATCATCCACTCATGAGAATGAGTGAAAGGATAACCATTTGTTATCATTTTATTTCAATAACCAAACTATTGGATAGAAAATTTGAATTCTATGGTATGGATGAGTAAACTTTGGTAAAAGATCGTGAAAAAAAAAATAGCAGAGGTACGTTTGCGAATAATATAGACATATAGTAAACGACTGAACTATCTCATCACAGCATGGTCCTACAGCCTAAACATTATTAATGACCCATGCATTTTCAAAACTACATGCATGATTGGCACGTTTCTGGAGTCATTAAACAAGATCCATGAAAAGCTGGGTGAATTGTAATGCATTTGGCAGGAAGTATGGAGCATTGTAGCAACAAGTCATCAGAGAAATTAAGGACACGTACAACAAAGCAAAACACAGCCAAAGAAACTCAACAATCAGTGATAACAACAGTACACATTGCTTTGTTGAGTGCTTTGCTACTCTGCAGAGAATTTTAAAAAGGTGGAGTGGTTAAAAGATCAATCTTGCAATAATTTAGTTTACCTTGCTTCAGACAGCAAAGTGGCTCTCATAGAAATTACCACTAGATATAATAAGAACTGGCAAGGACTTGTGAAAATCCTGTGCTAGATGCCGAAGCAAAAATATCACTACAACCACGCCTCCAATCGGATATATTTAATAACCCGTCAGCATTAATTATTAACAAATAAAATAGAAGTTAGCCCAAATGGACGAAACCTGCAATTTAAAGAGAGGGACCAGAGACAAGCCTGCCTAACAACCTCATTGACTCAGATCTTATAGCTGTACCCAGCACATTTGTTTGAGCACCGTGAGAAGTAAATTCTCAAGCTGAGAACTGTCAAAACTTTTAATCTGAAACATCTAAAAAATTATAAGCATTTAAGCATGAGCAGGCTATACATTCACCTAACAGGAGGGAACTGAAATAATTATACTGTGTGCTTACAGAATTTCCAAGCTATTAAATGGGGAAGCATTGCTTAACTGCTTTTGTCCTTTACCTTAATTGTGGTTTCTCATTTCCCCATTTCAGATTCTTCGTAGGTTCAAAAGCACCCTCCTAGAACCAAAAGATTAAAAGTTATAGAAAATATAAACAGGATTTGGAAGTCAGTGTCACATTGATATTGCAATTTTTGATATTGCAATTTTAAAACTCCCCTGGCCCATGCCAGTGTCAGCTAAAAGTCTTTCCAATAAATGTACTCAAAAAAGAACTTTTGAAGGATGGAAATATCATTTCTGATTTCTGAATACAAGTTTGTAATGCAAAAACGCCAATTTAATTTTGGTAGGGAAGCTTCTTGATATGGACATACTTTTATAGAAACATCAAATTCCTCAAGCCTCTATTTTCCCCCACAAAAAAGAAAAATCCTATTCTCTAATCCTCTTTTCTTTAGTCAACTTTGTAAAGCGTGCGCTGAAAACACGGAGGGAAGCTGGCTTATAGTAAAAGAGAAGCTTCGAACTCCCCTTCTGGATCATCAAATACTCCAACCTTTGCATGTATACATTAAGCAACACTTCCATGATCCGAGGCATCGTCATAGTAATAAGGGGATAGCTTCCCATCTTTTTTGGCAGGCTTGGTTTGGTTCTCTGTGCCCACCTCTTGCAACATCTTCACTACTCTTCTCATTGAAGGCCGGTTAATAGGAAGAGGACTAGTGCACATGAGTCCAATGTTGAAGACCTTGCAAATTTCTTCTTTGAAACAAGAATCAAGCCTTGAGTCAATTAGATGGTCCACGCCTTTCTGGTCCAAGGTAGTGCACACCCACTTAACTACGTCTTTCTCCCCAAATTCAGGGTCCACCGGGCGTCTTCCAGTAACCAACTCGAGTATGACAACCCCAAAGCTGTATATGTCGCTCTTCTCATTCACTCTAAGCGTGTATGCATATTCTGCAGTAGGAGAAAAGGATCATGTTTGGCTCCAAAGAAATAGTTTCAATGTTTGATTGTACAAGAAATTCGGAAGATGATAGACAACCTGTTTCTAAAGCATGTAATATCCTATACCTATATTATAATCACAATATCAGTACAAAGATCTATAATGCCAACAAAAAAACAAACAACTTGTCACTAAGCAACAAAAACATTAAAAACAATTGCCCATGCAGGAAACTACCGTCGTGATTTGTAGGGTGTGAGGAGGATAAGACGCACACTTCTAGTTCTAGCAGTAATGGACCAACAATCAAACTACTAGTGACCCGCCACGCCATATACTACGAGTTAAGCCCCAAATGCAGAAGTAATCACTACTAAACTAAATGCATCTCAAATTCATCAACAACAAAAAAATAATAATAAATGTATATATTCTGCTAACTAACCTGGTGCAATATAGCCACAAGAACCAGCTATGACGGACATGGATTTAGTCCCTTTTGCTGTGGTTTCAACCGCCTTAGCTACTCCAAAATCAGCCACCCTCGCACCAAAGTCCCCATCCAATAGAATGTTGTTTGATTTCACATCTCTATGAACAATTGGGGGAACACAGTCATGATGCAGATAAGACAGGCCTTCTGCCGCATCCACAGCTATCTTATACCTTGTTGGCCAATCCAACAACCCTCCTTTACTGCTATGCAGTAAATCACCAAGACTTCCATTAGGCATATATTCATAAACCAAGAGCTTGCAATCCCTGGTGGTGCAGCAACACCACAGCTTGACTATATTCTTGTGCCTGATCTTGCCCAAAGTCTCAACCTCCGCGTCAAAAGCATTGTCCTGAACCCTACCCTTTTCAACATCCCCACTCTCTACCTCCTTCCTAACCCCTCCCCATATCTTCTTCACAGCAACAACCTCCCCACTGCTAAGCACAACCTTGTAAACCTTACCCGAGGAACCACTTCCTATCACATTATCCTCATCAAGACAATTCAAAATCTCATCTTCACTAAAACCCAATTTATGAAACGACATCAACGTCCACTTTGACTTATCAATCGCCCTCTTGGCGTCGTGGAAATTCTTATACCTAAAGTAAAACCAAACCACACCTACAAGGAAAACCAAAGTAGCTACAACAAAAATCGCTCGAAGCAGCCAAACATAACCTACATTCTTTGCCTCACCCCTACCATCACACAACCCCTTCAAATCTCCACACAAGCCAGGATTACCAAGGAAACTAGACCTATACATATCCTTAGCCAAGAGAGGAGGAAGTTCACCAGTCAAACGATTATAAGACAAGTTAAGCTGATTCAGCTTGAGATTCTGCAACCCGTGAGGGACTTTCCCGGAAAAGCGGTTGCTAGAAAGATCTAGAAAGTTTAGCACGGACAAACCCCCAATCTCATCAGGAATCGTACCACCAATCTCATTGTTGGCCAAATTCAAATCGTTGAGCTTCTTCCACGAACGAATCCCTTTCGGCAACTCCCCAGAGAGTCTGTTATTATGAAAATCGAGAATCCCAAGCTGCCCAAGATTCACAATGCTATCAGGAAGTGAGCCAGTGAACTTATTATCACTGGCGGAAAACTGTACGAGATTCTCCAACCACCCAACCTCATCGGGAATCGTTCCCGAGAAGTTATTCTTCGACAAAATCAACAGCGACAAGTTCCCGGCACCCGCAATGGTCCTCGCAATGGAACCCGAAAACGAGTTGTCGACAAGCTCGAGAAGATACACGTGCGGAAGCCCCCAGATGCCGGCGGGAACCTCGCCGGACAACCGGTTAAATCCTAGTCTCACACGTGTCAAGCTCTGGCACGTGCCTAAGCTCGCCGGAATCTCCCCAGAGAAAAGATTATAAATCACCAGAAGCTCCTCAAGAACACCATTATCACAGAGCGTCGCCGGAATAGGCCCCCAGAACTGGTTGCTCGAAACGTCCAGCCAGCGGAGCGGCGAATTCTTACCGAGATTCTCCGGTAACCTGCCGGTGAGGCGGTTACCGAAGAGTCGAAGCTCGTAAAGATTCTCGGAATCCGCAATGCTGGCCGGTAACTCTCCCTCGAAACGGTTTTCGTACAAATTAAGACTCTCCAACGGCAAAGAACAAAGCTCGTCGGGAATCTTCCCCGTTAAATGGTTCATGGAGGCGTCGAGGAGCCTCAAGCGGGTGAGATTCCCCATTCCCCGAGGCAACTCCCCGGAGAGCGAGTTGTTGTACAACTCGATCTGCGTGAGGCTGGTTAGCTGAGTGAGCGAACTGGGGATGGAGCCGTAGAGGTCATTGAGCGCGAGGTCGAGGTCCTGGAGCTTGTTGAGGTTCCCGAGGGAGGTTGGAATGACGCCGACAAGGTTGCATTGGGTGAGCCAGAGAACCTCGAGGTTGGTGAGGTTGCCGAGCTCCGGCGGGATGCGACCCGGGAAGAAGGGGTTGTAAGAGAGGTTGAGCATTTTCAAAGAGGAGACGTTGCCCAACGAGGGGGGGATGGTACCTTCTAGAAGATTGGAGACGAGGGAGAGCACCTGGAGGTTCTGGAAGGTTCCGAAAGAGTCAGGGATTGGGCCGGAGAAGTTGTTGCCGGTAAGGTCGAGGTAGCGGAGGTTGGGGAGAAGAGGGAGCGTGGCGGGGAGGGGACCGGTGAGGAGGTTCTGGGAGAGGTCGAGGTGGCGGAGAGAGCGGCAGAGGGAGATGTCGAGAGGGAGGGTTTGGTTGATGGAGTTGTTGAAGAAGTTTATGGAAAGGAGGTTGGGGAGACGACAGAGGATGTTGGTAGGGAATGGGCCTCCGATGTTGGTGTCGGAAAGGTCCAATTGTGTAACAGTGGTGTTGGAGGCATCGCCGGCACAGGTTACACCATACCAGTTGCAAGGGGTGGCGTCCCTGGGGTTCCAGGAGGAGAGAGTGGAATCAGGGTCGTCGAGAGAGAGCTTGAGTTGGTAAAGGTAAAGCCCCTCTTGGTTGAGACACGATACGAAAGCTACTACCGATAACAGAACGTAAACGACGATGGGGAGTGGTTGGGTCATTCTTGGCTTGCCTCTCCGACACAGGGTAGTGTGGTGAGTGTGGGAGTGGAGTGGAGTGAAGTGAGACCTCAATTTATTTGAATGAGAAACGGTGAAAGGGAGAGGTGCTACTTGCTGAGTTGGCACCAAAGATGACACTTGTGAGACCCCGACCAAATCACAATGTCTATACTACTTATTCTATCCTTGTTGCGAGACGACACACACTACTCACTTTCTTTCCGGCGGCTTCTACTATTTTCCACACATAAATTCTTAAGCCAATGTTAACTAACCTAAGTACAAACACATGGTGTGCGTTACTTGATTATTGCTGTGTGTTATCAATTTTTTGAAAGTGCGGTGGTTGTAATTTCAGTGGTGGTAAAAAGTATGTAACTAACAACCATTAGAAGGTAGTTTGGGACAGATAAGAAGAAGATACGCTATTGGTGTTTGTTGTTTGTTTCAACATACATCTTGTGTTGATGATGCTAGAAGCCAAAATTTGCTCCATTCGGAATCATATCATTCTTGTATTGAGCTATTTAGGTATCACCTTTTGGTGTTGAGTTAATGCACATGAGTTGGACGCCAATCTTTTTAGATTCCAAGTTCCCCTATCTATGCATCATCTACATTATTACTGGTGAATATTTTTTGAGTGCCAAAAACTGAAAACTGTGCTTTTATGTCTTTACGTTGAATTAATAGGTTGATTGTTTGTTATTTAGTTTATAGGAAGAGAGCCATACAAAACTTTAAATTCTGGTAAACATCTTGCATATATACTCTCCAACACGATGTTCTTTTCCACCAAAATGAAAACACATTAATGTCATTATCTTGAAGTCGCAACTATATATACTATAAACCTATACGAAAAAGTAGCTAGTATGTGTTGTAATAGTTCGTCAATTTTATACGTGCATGATCAACATTTAATACTCTACAAAAATATACAATCGTTTCATGGGTCCGTAGTCCACACTTTTACTAGCAGTTTTATTAAAAACTCCTAATTTGTTGTCTATTTCAATTATTTTAATAATTTTTTTCTTCGCATTTCTTTATTAATTTTAATTATATGCTATTTAAATTATTCTTTTGCTTTTTGTAAAGTATTTTATCTTCAAAATTACAAGAATTCTAAACTAATTAAAAAAAACTAACTATTTAAAGTATATTTTATCTACAAATTAAACTATCACTTGTGATTTTATGTTTAAAAAAAGATAAATAAATAATTTAATTATATAAATTAACAGCTTTTAACTGCATAGAAAATTTTTTAAAACATATCTTTTAAACATTTCATTAGTTTATCGTTTTCTATTATCTATAAAGTGGAGTAACCTTTAAAATCATAAACTTTTGAAAAGAACAAAATTAACACTATAAAAAAAACTTGAGTCACTAATAAAAATATGTTCGTAAAATAAGATTATTGTCAATTAAAAATTTGTTGGTAAAATATTTATTAATAAATTTTATCAATAAATCAAAAAATTAATTAATAATTATCAACTATCAAAAATTCATTAGTAAGTTTATGTTAGAAATTATAAATAGCCTAAATTTATCAGTATTTATAAGTTAATAAATATTGATAATTTTTTTTTGTCGATAAATATTACAATTTGGTACTTTTTTTCTTCCTTTTCATCTTTTTCTTTCTTTTTCTTCTTTTTCCCTTATTTCTATTCTTCTTCATCTTCCTCTTACACCATCACCTTTCATCGTCCTTTTCCATCATTATCGCAATCGTCATCATCACTACGTCCACCACCTTTCGTGTAACACCTTGGAAAATTATAATAATTAAGAAATATATCTCCAAAAGTGTTTTATTATTTAATTTAAAAATATTTTATTTAAAAGATTCTGAGAAGAGATAAAATAATTTATTATTTAATTTAATAGATTTATTTTTGTCAAAATATTTACTAAGAGATGAGATTTAGTGAATTTCAATTAAGAAGATATTAAACAATTTTTCTAAAAAATGGAGTGATTATAAGGGATTAAGACTCAGAAACATATAACAATTATTAGGAAAAGTAAGCAAAGGAGGTTGTAACTCTATCTTAAGTTTGACTTTTAGTAAGAGCAAAAATCATTTTATTTTTGCTTATCAAAGATAATTCTCCTTAAGCGAGCTTGTTGTATACTAGTTAGACGAGTGAAACTCTTGTTGAGTGAAAAGGATTTCTAGAAAATACAAAAATCATATGGTACAACTTTGGACGAAAAAAGTTGTTGAGTGAGCCTGGAGTCTTGTTGGGCGAGATCAAAGACTTTTTAAATTAAAAAACGTGATATTTATATTTTTTTATCAAGATTTAAGATTTAGTGAATATTTAATTATTTAAGAAGATTAAAAATTTCCTTTGAGATTTAGTGGATAAAAATGATGAGGTTAGTATAATTTCTTGCTTAGTATTCAAGTGGGGCTTTGTGTGTTACTATTGTCATAATTGCCAATGTGTATGGACTTTGGTGAAGAGTTATGAGTATGATACTTTTTTACACCTTATAAGTGTTGTTTCAACTTTATTAAAAGCAACCATTTGCGTGATTAGCCCTGACTGGATTCTTGTTGGCAAGTAACTCGTGGAGGGTTCTTAAAGTGTTGAAGCTAAAGGATGGCTAAATCCCTCTTAGCAGAGAACTCTTTGAACTATATTTGGGTGTGCTTGAATATGAATAATAGGTTCTTAGAGTTGTTAGTTTGGAGGATGGTTGAATCCCTATAGACATGAAGCTTTTGGACCTGGTGTTGATGTTTAGAAGTTTAGACTCTAGAATGATTAGTTTAGAGGAAGGTTGAATCCCTCTAGGAATATAGCTCTACAAACCAAGGCATTAGTGTGGTGTGCTTTTGTGGTTTGAAAAACTATATTTTCTTTGAATGCAATGGATTTTAAACACAGTATGAGTTATTTTCAAAATTAAGATTTTGTTTGTTTTATGTTAGCCCAATTTTTTATTATGTGATTGTGATTTTCACCTATGATGATCATGATTTATTATAAGAGAAGATGATAGTATAAGTGTTGAGAAAGATACACAACACTAAAGAAAGTAGTCAAGATCACAAGATATTTGGGCAACCTTATAGTATTATATATTTTACACTTTCTTTTATTTTTAATAAAGGTGTTGGTTGTAAAATAATAAGTTTTATTAAGATTTAAAGAAGGAATAAAGTTATATGTTAATTATGTAATTCTTGTTAATTATAAATCTTGAGAAGACGAAAATCAGGATGTTACATTTGGCTCCTCCTCCTCTTCCTTTTTCTCTTTCATTGATGTTGTCATAGTTATTTATGCCATCGTCATCATTGGTGTCATCAGTGCTACCTTCTCTCATCCTCCTTTTCCTCTTCTTCCTATTTCTACTTCTTTCTCTTCTCAAACTTCTCCATTTAATATACAACACATTTCGTCAAATTTAACAGAAAAAATTACTATTTGTTTTATCAATAGATTTATTGACAAAATTATCGATGAATTTTAGAAAACATAACTAACAGATCTACTTACAAATTTTGAAAAATTCTATTACTCTCAAGTTTTCAAAAAGTTTAATTGCACACAGATTTACTAATAAATTTTAAAAATATTTATTACCAACAAATTTATCGAAGAATTATACACTAGTGGAAAAACACTGTTTAACGTCGGTTATTTTGGGCTTTTAACGTCACTTATGGAATCGACGTCTATTCGGATGACGTTAACTATACATCGGTCAGGTTATCACAGACGTCTATATAGACGTCGGCTGTGTACATAGCCGACGTGTAAATAGACGTCGTTCATAGATACAATAGACGTTAATATAGACGTTTGGCGTCAACATACGAGACGTCTATACGCTCTGGAACGTTTTGTCCACTATAACTTATTGGACGTCGATTTGTGCACTGACAGACTTTTGTAGACGTCGGTTTTGCATTAACCGACGTCTACTGGGCATTTTTTTTTAAAAATGTTTTATTTTTCGAATAAAACCACACCTGAAAATAAGAAAATTTTCCCAGAACAATTATTTATAATAAATATTTGAGTTTGAGCTATAAATAGATATAATTCAATCAAAGATCAAAAATATAAAATTATAAACTTAAACTAAACCTAAGTAATGTTCAACAACAAAAATAAATCTTGCTAGTTCCACTTTTACAGAAGATAAGTTGTTCACTCCTGCCTTAGCTGCTTTATGGTGTCTTCGGGTAAAGGAGATAAATTGTTGAAGCGCTGCACAATTAAGAAATATTGATTATGGTTTGATATATGTTCAAAAGTATTAATTGATTTTTGATGTTTCCAAAGTAAGCATGATTATTACCTCATTCCAGTTATTTGTAATGTCAGCTCGAATGATGGTCTTAATCCAAGACATCACATAGTACCCACATTCTCATGAATCTAGCTGTCTGTTACACTAAAATGACAAACTAAATATAGTCAAGAATTAAGATCATTGAATAACATAGTAAATGAATTAAAACTATAAATGCACCAAACCTTTGGATACAGGACTTGATTTAGCTGATCTCGAGATTTATCCATTACTTTATTTACTTTAAAACACAAAGTAATATTAATAGAAGTATCAAATCATAAAAAATTAAGGTTGACATGAATTTAAAAGTCATTTTTGGCGAAACACTTACCCTTGAAGCATGGTTTTCAAGTCATTTTTCATCTTCCTTTGCAGCAAACAGAAGAATACAACTGTACTTTTTTTGGGAATGAGGACAACCAACTGCCAGTGAGCCCTGTTTGGAACATCATAAATAGTTAGTAAACTAATTAAGTAAACTTTAATTACCTTTTACATAAAACAACACATACCCATCAATGTATGGCACAAGGTATATGTCATTGTTTGACTCAGTCATCCATGTTTGCAAATAATTTTGTTTGGTTTCAACTGTGTTACCATAACGTTGAATGGTTTGAGGTTCAACAAATCCATAAACGGAAGACCGACCTTGGTCTACAATGACTGTGTCCATGTAACTATAATAACAAAGTTAACTTGTTAAAAGTAGGCATCTAAATTAAAATATTATGGTAGAAAAAATTAACTATCTTACATGCATCAGAGTTGAATAATGGAAATATTCAACATCTTGTCTCCCGCAATGATTTCTGATACATCATTGAATGTGATATATATTGGCATATGGGGGGGAGACCAAATACTCTTAAATCCCAATATATTTTTATTAAACCTTTTTTGAACTTGGGAATGTTTGACAATAGTTTTGCTATGGGATCATCCTCTGCTTCAGCCATGTCATCACCATCATCACCATCATCATATTCAGGTATTGGTGCCTCATGCATCGGCTGCTTTTAAGGACGTGTGAACTGAAGATAACATTTTCAAAGTTATGAACAAATATTTTTAAATGATAATATAAAATTACTAATGATAAAAATATTATACCTGTTGTGTAGCAATGTGTGTGATAACCAATGCTCTAGGCCAAGCTAAAAAACTTCCTATGGCCTCCCCCACAAATTGAACTTCTGGAGTGGGTACAGGCACCTGAGCCTGGGGATCCCGAACCTTGTCAATCATGACACGCACGTGCTGGGGTGATATGGGAACACCATGAATAGTCTGGCCTCCCTCAACTACTCGTCCGACAACCACAATGCATGCGGGATGCCCATCAACCAACAAGTCATACTAACCAATGTAGTTAGTAGGTTCAACAGTAGAGCAGGATCCTTTGGTGCTGGCAGGAGGTGGTGTGGGAGTTTTAGTGGGCACACCCAGGGTGCCCTGCATCATGGATTGTAGCTTCTCTTCAAGCGCTCTTTGTATTTGTTTTTGTTCTTCTAGCTGCTCATTGAATCGTTGCTCCATTTGACGAATTATTTGTTCCCACTGAAGATTCATCTGCCTTAGTGCCTCCTGATTCGTTGATTGAGTTGTTTTTAGCTGTTTTGTTCCCTCCATCTCTTACATATCTGCGATAAGACTTTCTTCCTCATGTCAAGTGTGTTTGGAACATCAAATTTTAGCTGTTTAAAACAAGGAACGTGTGAATGACATAATAAGATCAAAGGAATAAGTATATAAGGAATTTTTTTTTAAGTAACCATATCTGAACATCTTGCCATAAGAGGTTTTTCTCGACCTTTGGGACGTCATCCCAAGTTGGATAAAGGATAAAAACATGGGCTTTGGCTATCTTACCTAGATGATTACTAAATATATCAGCATTTGGCCCTGATGTCACACCGGTTCTAGGGTCAATCTCAAGATGTCTCCTCTGCCCAGGAACCTGTACGGATGTCGCTTCTGGCAAATGTTTCACTCCTTGTGTACATCTAGTCTGTCCTGATGCTGAGTCTGAGGTCGACATACCTGAAAATTATATACAAGGTTAGTATGAATTGAAATTGAAATATTCATCTGAATAAAACTACATATAAAGTCTAAACAAAAAACAAGACGTTACTTATTAAGATATTGTTTTCTCCCAGATCCCTTCATCGTGATCACTACGAATTGCATGTATGTCATCGGCAACGTCATCAAATGAGTCTTCAATGGGTCTTGATGTGCCACATGTTGTCTCAAGTATATCAAGAGATTCTTCATCATCAAACCCGTGCATGTATTTTCCTTCCAAAACCACTGACCATTTTTCATTTGCTGGATCACTGACGTAGAATATTTGCCTTGCTTGACTTGCCATAATAAAAGGTTCATCAGTGAAACTCATCTTTTTAAGATCTACCAACGTGAAACCAGAGCCATCTGTAATGATTCCAGAATTTATATCACCCCATTTACACTTGAAAACGGGGACTCTAAACCTCACATAATCCACCTCCCATATTTCTTGTATTACTCCAAAATAACTAATTGATGCAGTGATTGGATTTTTGTCTTTAGAACTAGAGAAGTGCACTGACTCAGCTTTTAGTGTAACCCACTATTTTGAACTCTACTTTTGTCATCTTCTTCCTTTGTCTGAAAAGAGATATTGTTAATATAGTACCCACCATATGTAATGACATCTGTGTTCGGCCCCCGAGATAACCTCAATAGAGTTTCAGAAACATGTGGAGTCGCATAAATCTTTTTCTTAAACCATTGTAAGAAGGTTTTGACATGTTCATTAAGATGCCATTTTTCACTCATTCTTGGGTGTGATGCCTTTATTTCATTAACGTGTTCAGAAATGTAAGGAATAACATCATCAATGTTGTTTAAGATGTACAAATGAGCTTGATCAACTTCTTTTCTACTCACACTTTGAATCCTCACACCACGACCCTTACCTTCACATTTTCCTTCATGTATGCTCTTGGGTAGACCCAGTGGTTCACAACTTGGCATGTAAGCTGAACAAAATTCAATGGCTTCTTCTGTAATGTATCCCTCTATGATTGAAGTTTCTGGTCTATACTGATTCTTGACATATCCCTTTAAGATTTTCATGTATCTTTCAACAGGGTACATCCACCTTAAATATACCGGCCCACATATTTGAATTTCTCGGACTAGATGAACTATCAAATGAACCATGATATCAAAAAAAGAAGGTGGAAAATACACCTCCAATTCACATAGTAGTCTTATTCCTTCATTTTCTAATTGATCTAAACATTGAGGGTCAACAACTTTCTTGCAAATGGCATTAAAGAACAAACACAGACGTGTCAGAATACCCCTAACAGAAGGAGGTAATATGTCTCGAATAACAATTGGTAACAATTGTTGCATCAATATATGACAATCATGAGATTTTAAACCAACTAACTTTAGCTCTTTCATAGAAACAAGGTTACTAATATTTGAAGAATAACCTTGTGGAACCTTCACACTTCTTAAAGAGTTACAAAAACTTTGTTTTTCTTTTTAGAAAGAGTGTGACAGGCTGGGGGAAGATAGGTGCATCTTCCTATTGTTTGTGGATATAACTCGGTTCGGATTCCCATTTCAGCTAAATCGTGTCTTGCTTTTATTCTATCTTTGGTCTTCCCTTTCACGTTTAATAAAGTTCTGATGACACTATCACAAACATTTTTTTCTACGTGCATCACATCAATAAATGTCTAACATCAAGTTTAGACCAATAAGGAAGATTAAAAAATATTGATCGTTTCTTCCAAACATTTTTTGTAGATGTACTTTTACGATATTTCTGAACACAATGTCAATGTTTTTGACTTTGTTGTACACCTCTTCACCATTCCGGGGTCTGCACACAACCTCATCCTCGGCACTTCCATTGAATGTTTTTTTCAATCTACGATAAGGGTGATTGCGAGGAAAGAATTTCCGATGTCTTGTATAAATCGTCTTCTGACCATGCTTCAATTGAAGGTAACTAGTTTTTTCTTCCCAAATCGGACATGCAAATTGTCATTTAACACTATAATCGCTCAAGTTTCCATAGACTGGGAAATCATTTATAGTGCAAAACAACATTGTACACAAACGGAAATTCTCTTCAACATCTGAATCAAACACTTCGACACATTCTTCCCACAACAATTTCAAATCATTAATTAAAGGTTTCAAGTAAACATCAATGTCATTGTCAGGTTGTTTAAGACAAGATATCATCATTGACAACATGACATATTTTCTCTTCATGCACAACAAAGGAGAAAGATTGTATATCATGAACATAAATGGCCATGAACTGTGTTTGCTACTTAAGTTCCCGTACGGATTCATACCATCAGTTGCAAGTGCAAGTCTTAAGTTTCTTGGATCTGCACCAAATTCTGGAAATGTTTCATCGATCTTCTTCCACTGTGGTGAATTTGTTGGGTGTCGAAGAAGATTATCGCACTTTCTTCCTAAAACGTGTCATTTAAGGTTCTTTGCATCCTCCTTAATAGAGAACATACGTTTGAACCTAGGTATTATAGGAAAATACCACATCACCTTACCAGGTGCACCATCATTACCTTCTTCACCAGTGTTTTTGTCAGATTTCTTTTTAAAACATCTTAAACCACATGTTGGACAATACTTTAGCGAAGCAAACTCCTTGATGTACAAAACACAATCATTAGGGCAATCATGTATCTTCTGATATTCAAGACCCATTAGACATAAAAAAATTTTGGCCTCATAATTACGAATAGGAAGAGTATTATTTTATGGAAGCATCTCCTTCAGCAACTCCAACAACTCTGTGAAACTTTTATCGGTCCATCTGTTATTTGCTTTTAAACTAAACAACTTCAAAGTTGCAGACAAACGTGTAAAGTTCGTGCAGCCTGGGTACAACGGTTGCTCTGAATCATTGATAAGAGAATCGTACAAATTAGCTCTTCTAAAGTAATCTTCACCAACATCACGTATCATGTCCTCTAAATGATCACTCATCCATTCTTCCACATAATTTGTTCCTCATAACGTCATAGGCTGTTCCAGTACTTCTCCATGCCAAGTCCAAACAGTATAGGTTCTCGTTATGCCGAACATGAATAGATGATCATGCAAATTGCCTAAGTCTTGTCGTATTTGATTAAGACAACGAACACAAGGACAAAAATATGTCCCGTTCATAGACTTTGCATTTTCTTTAACATATTGCAAGAACACTGAAACACCCTTCTCATATTCTTCAGAGATGCGACGTGCATTCATCCAGCTTCGATCCATACTATGTTCGTAACATAGTTCATCAGTATAAATTTCTTAACTCTCACAAGGTTAGGCCCTACCCATTCAGAAAAATATTTTTCATAAATTGCTAAGACATGTGCAAAGAATTCTACATCATAAATTTGATAAAATTTCGGCAGCATTTTGCATTGGTCTCCGAAATACACGAAATGAGAGTAGTCACAAGAATAACCACAATCAAATATGCATCCGGAGAACAACATAAATAATGAACCGAAATTTCATCAATCTTATGCATAAACTCCAACGTACATGATATAGCAAATTTATGAAAAATAATTTTCCCAAACTGTCCAATCGGACAATTCAAAATTTAATACAAACGATTAAAAAATTTATCGTTTGTATTAAATTTCAAATGGAAACTAAGTTTCACTCAATGATTTGATACTTATAATCTAACATGCCAATTATAATAACACAGCTAAACTTTATCACATGCATATTCAAAAGTCGATAACACATGCATACCTAAAAGCCAAAAACATGAAAATGCAAAAGCCAATAACATGCATACACAAATGACAATAACACACATACAATAAAAGTTTTCAACAAAGAAGCTAACCTTTTTAGCAGATTAAAACAGCAATGGAGGGAAATGGAGGACTGCACGTCCAAAAATGTAGGCCAAAAAGGGTCAAAAACGTCGCCCAAGAACACGCCACAAACTGTACCAAAACGCAACGAAAACGAATTTTAATCGATTCAAATGGAAGATATTTCATCAAAGAGTAACTTAATCGGAGTAAAAGTGAATTTAAACAGTCCAAAAGAGAGAAAATGCACTTGGAAAGCAATGCCGCAAGAGAAAAGCGCGAGGAAGAAGACGATGAATAATGGTAACTGTTCGCGGGTTCGCGTTCTGCAGTATAAAGTACTGTAGACGTCGGTTACGTTTGTCCACCGACGTCTATAATGTTATAGACGTCGGTGCTCTCATTAATTTGACGTCTTTATGATTTAAATATTAATAATGGCGCAGATTTTAGGTGTCCGTTGCATGGCGGCCCGACGTCTATAATGTTATAGACGTCACCAACTTTCTGGCCGACGTCTATATGGCGGAAAAATTATTACAATTCACCTAACTGTCAGGCTATGGACGTCAGTTCTCAAGGGGCACCGACGTCTATGGGCAGAACATTAATTACATGCACCAACTTGTCAGGACAGAGACGTCGCCTCTCAGCTACCCGACGTCTACATGGCGACTATTGACCATCCTGGAAGAACTACAGATGTCTCTTGTTCCCTGACGACGTCTAAAAACGAGTGTAGACGTCGGTGTGATCGTATTCGACGTCCATATGGCAATTATTCACCTTCTTGCAGACCTTTTAGACGTCCATGTGCAGTGTGCCCGACGTCTGTAGTGTTTGAGACATCGATTAACCATGTAACCGACGTCTCCTCATCTGAGTTATTTACGAATTTGCCACCAGTCATCATATTATGTCAGTGCACCTCTAACTGACGTCTATGAGGTGACGTTAAATGGCGTTTTTCCACTAGTGATACCAGTACATTTTCAAAGTTAAAACGAGAACTTTAGTGTTTATTTTACTGTCTATTTATAATAACATAAATTTTAACCTTTTCTTTCACTCATCAAAATTGTATTATCCTTTCAAATTGAGATAAAAACAAGTAAAATCAAATTAAAGTTACATTATGTTCAAATTTAACTTTGACGTAAAACAAATCTTAAACCTAGCTAAACTATTGATGAGTGCATATTTATGCCCACATTTATGTTTTAGAATTCAAATTTTTAATGAGATTTTTATGCTTAAATGATTGATTTAAAGTGAATTTGTGACAATTGGATTTATTGGGTTTGGGAATTAAAGATGCTTAAAATGTGATTCTTAGTTGAATAAATTATTTTGGAGGTTCTAATGTTTATTTGTGCAGCTGAAGTTAAAATTTTATTCATTTAAAGCATGAAATTGAATGGTCAAAGATGGTCCAATCTGGTCAACTCAGGACTCTTATGCAATTTTGAAAAGAAAGAGATGGCTAAAGTGAAATTAGAGGAAAGTTTTGGACTTATGTGTAAATAAAATAAAAAGGGTTGAAATGTAATTTTGGACAAGTTTAAATCTGTTAGATATTTTAAAAGATATTTTGGAGAAAATATATCTTAAGATATTTTACTTGATATTGTTAAATAATTATCTTATTTAACTATATCAATAAATATCAAAAGATAATATTTGCCAAATCTTTTTGATCTAGGAAAGATATTATCAAATATTCTCAAAAACTGATTAAATCTGTTGAATATTTGAAAGATATTAGATATAAGATAAAAGATTTTATCAACAGAAGATTCAAAGTCCAAGCCCAATCAAGCCCTATATAAAGAGACCCAAAGGATCTTCATTCATTCATTCACCACTCCTCTCTCTCTTATTTCATCATGTATTCAACTCCATTCATGGAGAGCTAAGCATTTAGGGCTATTCTGCTGTAATTTCATTATGGATTCTGAGGTTAAGTGAATTAATGCAATTGTTTATTTTGATTATTGATTTAAGTTGTTCTCTCTCTATGTCTTTCATCTCTCTACCATATTAAAAGCAAAGATTTTTGCATCATAATGTGTTTGAATCTACATGCATATTAATTATATGAGTTTTAGGGTTTCTAGGTTTAATTGAGAATCTACTTTGATTGAATTTAGGAACTTTCATATCGATTAAATGGTTTTTACTATCAATTGAGAATGTACTTTGGTTGGTAGTAATAATTTCAACTATAATCAATTGAGAATTTACATTGATTGATTAGCTTTTAATTTGGTTAAGAGATTTAAGAATAGACATGATTAAACACAATAAAATTGATTGAGAATGTACTTTGGTTGAATTTATTGTGAATAATCTAGAAAGGTCTTGCATTTGATTGAGAATGTACTTTGATTAACTGCATAACTGCCCTCAAATTAATTAAGAATGTACTTTAATTAATTTGAAACTTAAACAATAATCAATTGAACAATGATCTGTGAATAACCGATGATGAATCTATTTTGGAAAAGTAGTGGAAATAGCCTGTTTCTTCATAATTGTTTTTAAGTTTCTTCTTTGTTCTACAACATTCTTTAAACATTCTCACTTTTATTCATAAGCATTGCATAGCATTCATAAGAGTCAGATATTCGAAAGCAATTCCGTGTTCGTTGGGAGACGACTCAGGGTTACTTTAGCCCTATCTATTTTCTTGAATACTACTTGGCAATACTGAAGTTGCCTTGAAAAGTAGTATTAATTTGATAGCTCCAACGACAGCTTATCAAATTTGGCGCCGTTGCCGGGGAACTACGGTAAGTATTTTGAATATTTTGATTCTCATTTTTATTTTTTTTTAATTTTCATTTTTTTTTTATTTTTTTTTCTAATGCATATGCATTTAATTTAGTTTTAGTTATTTTGTAGCTTTTAGTTATTCTTTTTGTTAGCAAAATCTTTGTTCTTGCTTAAATTAAGAATTTCTCTTGAGAAATACTTGAGGCTAGTTTGAATATACTCTGGCTAGGAAAGACTTGGTACTTAAGTTGTCCATTGTGACGCACCTCTCTTTCCTGGGAGTGGACCCAAACAAAACCTCTCTTATCTTTTTTTTTTTGAAATCTTTCTCTAAAGCAAGAACAAAAGAATAAAAAAGAATAAAAGAAATCAAAAACAGAGAAATAGTTTCAAGCAGACTCTTAGTGCATGACCAGAGCTAACCCGGGAGAATTCTATCAAATTAACCCGGAAGTTGAAAGGAGTTTGCGTAAGGTGCAAAGAAGTTTGAAATTTGTGTGTTCTACTGAGGGAACACTTCCTACATTTGAAGTCATACCACTTTCATCATCTCCAGTCTCAAACATACCATCCAATCCCTTACCTGATTCTAACCCAAACAGAATGGCACAGAGAACCATTAGACAGTTAGCCACCTCCCACAATACAGTTACCCAAAGTAACATTCAATACCCTGATGAGGAGTGGGAGTTGAGACCTGACCTGCTAAATGCCTTACCAAAGTTCAATGGGTTATCAAAGGAGAATCCACACAAGCACTTGAGACAATTCCACATGTTGTGCGAAAATTTCAGATCTCCCAGGATCACAATAGAAAGCCTAAAGATGAGAGCTTTTCCTTTTACTCTTCAAGGAGCAGCTCAAGATTGGTGGTATTATCTCTCTGCACGGATTACAAATTGGGAAACCATTGAAAGACTCTTTCTTGAAAAGTATTTTCCTGCCTCCAGATTATCTGCCGTCCGTAGAGAAATTCAAGATATAAGACAGAGAGATAGAGAGAATCTTAGTGAATATTGGGAAAGATTCAAGAAACTATGTGCTTCATGCCCTCAACTTCAAATGGTAGATTTCATTCTAAGCTTTTATGAAGGCTTAAGTCCAACTGATAGGTCATGGGCAGATGCTGCAAGTGGAGGATCTTTCTTAGACAAGTCACCAGAAGATGGTATTGATCTAATAGAACGGAAGGCAGTAGACAATCAACAGTATGGAACAAGAGAAAATTCAGTGACTTTGTTGAAAGGAGTACATGGAATTGAAAACGGTGTAGTTGATGGAAGGAGGATAGATGAAAGATTGAATAAACTTGAAAGCAAACTAGACGAGATTGCAAGTTTGTTTAAAACCTCAACTCCACAAATTGCTAAGAAATGTGGAATTTGCATTTCAACTGATCACTACACTGATGAATGTCCTAGCTTGATGGAAACTACTATGGAAACCTCATCCCAAGCTTTTGCTGCGAACACGTTTGGAGGAAATAGACTATACCAGAACTATCATGATTCATCCTCCAATAGGTATCAACAGAACATGCAACCTTATGTTCCACCTCAACAAAGGCAGCAATCTCAACCTGAAATGTCATTGCAAGATTTCATGAAGACGATGCTTGAGCAAAATTTAGAAATCAAGAAATCAATTGTAGATTTGACTCAGAGGGTGGAAAAGTTAGAGGCTAAGGAGTCAAATAAGCTGCCTGCACAAACAGTGATCAACCCGCAAAATGTAAGTGCTATTACTTTAAGAACGGGTAAGCAAGTACAAGGCCCTGAAGGAGCCCAAGAGGATGAAGACAAGGAGAAAGAAGAAGCACAAATTGATGAAAATGGAGGACCAAATGAACCATCACCTGAGACTATCACTGAAAAATCCAGGTTAGTATCCTCTAATTCTTCTTCTAAAAATTCTTCTTCATCTTATTCTCCACCTCCTCCATATCCCAATCGGTTGAAACCGAGAAACAAAAAACTGGAGGAGTTAGACCAAGAGATCTTTAATATTTTCAAAAAGGTGGAGATCAACATTCCCTTGCTGGATGCTGTTAAGCAAATCCCTAAATACGCCAAGTTTTTGAAAGAAATTTGCACAAATAGAAGGCGTTTTAGGGATAATGAGGTTGTGAATTTGGGAAGAAATGTGTCAAGCTTGATTAAGAAACATATTGAAATACCGCGAAAATGCAAGGATCCAGGTATGTTTTCTATTCCTTGTGTTATTGGAAATTCAAAGTTTGAAAATGCCATGCTAGATTTAGGGGCTTCCATTAATGTAATGC
The DNA here is from genome assembly GCA_027742785.1 of Vigna reflexopilosa. Classification (NCBI taxonomy): domain Eukaryota; kingdom Viridiplantae; phylum Streptophyta; class Magnoliopsida; order Fabales; family Fabaceae; genus Vigna; species Vigna reflexopilosa. The sequence goes on along the minus strand of CM050911.1, from coordinate 9,768,103 downwards.
CTTTATCAGTGTTTACTTCTCTATCTCTGGGACCTCTTAAGACTACTGGTGTGGTCATTCAACTGGCCAACCGTAGCACAGTTAACCCTGCAGGTGTGCTTGAGGACGTGCTTGTCCAAGTAGACAAGTTAATTTTTCCTGCAGATTTCTATATCTTGGACATGAAGGATGAAGAAGGAATCAGTCCAACAACTATTATCTTGGGAAGACCCTTCATGATGACAGCACGAACCAAGATAGATGTGCATGCAGGATCATTGACAATGGAGATAGGAGACGAGAAAGTGTGCTTCAACGTGTTGGAATCTAGGAAACATCCGATTAAAGATCATTCTTTGTTCTGTATTGACTTATCAAGTGATGCTAAACCAGAGAGACAACCTCAAGGAAGACTGAATTCTCAACTGTTGGGGGTTGTAAAGAAAAAGGACACCAAGCTGCTACAAACAGGTATTATATACCACAATTCTGATAGCATTTGGGTGGGCCCTATACATGTGGTTCCCAAGGAAGGAGGAATCACAATGGTCAAGGACGAGAAGGACAAGTTGTCTCCTATTCAAGACAGAAGTGGGGCACGTAATTTTGTAGTTGACCATCTTAGTAGGATTGAAAAGGGAAAAGTTAACATTCCGATCCAGGATGACTTTTCTGATGAAGTCCTGCTAGCATTCCTTCCACCATGAAGGAGGTAAGTTCCCTCATACTTTTTCTGTGCATTCTATATTTAAGGCATACATTGAGCAATATGCATAGCTTAAGTGTGGGGGTGTGGGGAAACAATTTGATTTGTTCCCTGTTTCATTTTTTTCTTTCTTTCTTCTTCTTTTCTTTCTTTAATAAATATTTGCAATGGATTTGAGAGTCTGAATTAGTAATTGGGATAATCATATATAAAAAAAAGTCATGTTGATATGAATGGATTGCTTTTATGATTTGCTGATTGAGTTGACTTGAGAATTTCCTAATTAAATCTTTTGTGAAAGAAATTTGAACCATGTGTGTTTTGAGCCTAATGATAAGGATGGACCATCATGTGCCATACCTATTTTTCTTGAGTGATTTGTCCATGTTTTGATGATACCCTTGATTCTGTGGAGTGCAACTGAGGTGAATATGCATGATTTGATATGATTGAGGCATTTCTTGTTTTAAGCTACTTGGCCAAATAAACTTACCTTAACATTAATCCATTGGAAACCTCTTTGAGCCTTAAGACTATTTTTCTTGTTTCTAGTAATTGTCAAATGAAAAAGAAGAAGGAAAATCATATGAAAGAAGGAGTAATGGATTGTGTTATAAGTAAGTGATGAATAAGTGTGTGGGTGAATGTCTCACCACAACATAAAAAAAGAGAAGGCAAAAAGGAAGATGAAAGTTCAGAGTTTTGAAAAAAAATAATAAAGAGAGAAAAAGAAAAAGAAAATCTTCCTAAAAAAGAGCAAGAAATAAGGTTGTTTTTGAAATAAAGTGTCATTACTCTTTCTATATCAATTTCAAAAACCTAGAAATTCCAAAGAAAATTTCCTACCTCTGCCTTGGCCCCAATATAACCTTTAAAAAGCCCTCATGATCAATAATTGCATGTTTTCTGAAGTGTGTGAATGTCAGAGTCTTGCTAAATACCAAGGATGTCTACTTACATGAGTATTTTGAGTATAAACACAAGCCAAAAACACTTGAGAAATTTGGAGAGAAATAGGTACATTTTGACTTGAGTGTTATCTTTCATATTTGATTTTCTTGGAAATTCAAAAAGTTTAACTCATGTGTGAAGAATAAAGTGATTTCATTTGCATGTCCATGACAAAGTGATGTTTAGATGTTTGATCTATGTCCGGTGATGTTCATTCTCTTGATCCAAATGCAAATATGGAATAAAATTACTCAGAACAAAGTTTTGAAATTAATCAATTTTGCCCAGGAGTGCAAAAGGATAAGTGTGGGGGTGTGATGAGTGCATATTTATGCCCACATTTATGTTTTAGAATTCAAATTTTTAATGAGATTTTTGTGCTTAAATGATTGATTTAAAGTGAATTTGTGACAATTGGATTTATTGGGTTTGGGAATTAAAGATGCTTAAAATGTGATTCTTAGTTGAATAAATTATTTTGGATGTTCTAATGTTTATTTGTGCAGCTGAAGTTAAAATTTTATTCATTTAAAGCATGAAATTGAATGGTCAAAGATGGTCCAATCTGGTCAACTCAGGACTCTTATGCAATTTTGAAAAGAAAGAGATGGCTAAAGTGCAATTAGAGGAAAATTTTGGACTTATGTGTAAATAAAATAAAAAGGGTTGAAATGTAATTTTGGACAAGTTTAAATCTGTTAGATATTTTAAAAGATATTTTGGAGAAAATATATCTTAAGATATTTTACTTGATATTGTTAAATAATTATCTTATTTAACTATATCAATAAATATCAAAAGATAATATTTGCCAAATCTTTTTGATCTAGGAAAGATATTATCAAATATTCTCAAAAACTGATTAAATCTGTTGAATATTTGAAAGATATTAGATATAAGATAAAAGATTTTATCAACAGAAGATTCAAAGTCCAAGCCCAATCAAGCCCTATATAAAGAGACCCAAAGGATCTTCATTCATTCATTCACCACTCCTCTCTCTTATTTCATCATGTATTCAACTCCATTCATGGAGAGCTAAGCATTTAGGGCTATTCTGCTGTAATTTCATTATGGATTCTGAGGTTAAGTGAATTAATGCAATTGTTTATTTTGATTATTGATTTAAGTTGTTCTCTCTCTATGTCTTTCATCTCTCTACCATATTAAAAGCAAAGATTTTTGCATCATAATGTGTTTGAATCTACATGCATATTAATTATATGAGTTTTAGGGTTTCTAGGTTTAATTGAGAATCTACTTTGATTGAATTTAGGAACTTTCATACGATTAAATGGTTTTTACTATCAATTGAGAATGTACTTTGGTTGGTAGTAATAATTTCAACTATAATCAATTGAGAATTTACATTGATTGATTAGCTTTTAATTTGGTTAAGAGATTTAAGAATAGACATGATTAAACACAATAAAATTGATTGAGAATGTACTTTGGTTGAATTTATTGTGAATAATCTAGAAAGGTCTTGCATTTGATTGAGAATGTACTTTGATTAACTGCATAACTGCCCTTAAATTAATTAAGAATGTACTTTAATTAATTTGAAACTTAAACAATAATCAATTGAACAATGACCTGTGAATAACCGATGATGAATCTATTTTGGAAAAGTAGTGGAAATAGTCTGTTTCTTCATAATTGTTTTTAAGTTTCTTCTTTGTTCTACAACATTCTTTAAACATTTTCACTTTTATTCATAAGCATTACATAGCATTCATAAGAGTCAGATATTCGAAAGCAATTCCATATTCGTTGGGAGACGACTCAGGGTTACTTTAGCCCTATCTATTTTCTTGAATACTATTTGGCAATACTGCAGTTGCCTTGAAAAGTAATATTAATTTGATAGTTCCAACGACAGCTTATCAACTATCCAACATAACTAAACCTTCAAGCTCAATGTGTAGCATTCTCTTGCATCATTCATTAATGACAAAGGAATGGTCAAGAAAGAGGAACTTCATACCTCTTTCTTGGACTAGGTAAAATATATACAATTTAGAAAATCATATATTATATAAATATATATATAAGTTATTAATATTAACGGAAAATAATTTGTACAAGTATGGTTATATTTATATGTAAGTACATTAATATATAATATATATTAATTTTGATTTATATAAGAAAAAGAGTTGTGAAAGTATAAAGAGATGGATGGGGCCATGTGTTGATGATCGATGGAAGTAAAATGAATGGAAAATTGGAAGGAGTTGTTTGCGTCCTACCAAACATCCAAAATCCACATTATATGTGTTGCGTGCAATGTGTATGAAAAACTTGGTGGAAATGCCACACTGAGGAAGCAATGTGCATCAGATTGCAGACTGTGATACAGTAATGCTCCTGCCATGGTTGCCAATGTTTTGAATGTAAATTAATCAAGTTGGTAGACTTGCAAATGGTTTCCACCAAATGGTTAAAATTTATATGCAGAGTTTGCAGTGGTAGGTGAATCCAATATAAATATTTTTCAGAAATCAATTCCCTCGTGACTTCCATTTAATTTCTTCTGTGAGAGAACCCCTCTCTATCACTCATGCACAACCATATCCCCAACATACATTTAAAAACATGGACCAACTTCTTTCTTTCAAATAAATAATCACCAAATTCATAACATATTATCATCAATATCAAAACAAAATTATTTTTATTTTCTTTAATATTTCATTCAGAAGACTATATCTAGAGTTTACTATTTAGAATGTAATATTTAAATTAGATATAATATATCATTTCATTTTATATATAATCACAAAACTTAAAATTTTTTAAACATGTGAAAACAATTAAGATATTAATAAAAGATAATGTTGAGATCAAGTTAACAAACAAATTAGACAGAATTCAATTAAAAGATATAAAACTTTTAAATACTTAAAAAATAAATGGAAAAACTTAATTAAAAAAGAAGAAGACAGTTTAATTGTTATCAAACCTGAAATATTTATTGTTATCTTTAAAAGGTGTGAAAGGTAATGATGAATGAAATATTGTCATTTTTAAATATATGTAAACGAAAAACCTACACACGATATTGTTTTATAAGAGAAGAGATTATTGCATACCAAGAACATTTACCGTATAAGAATATGTAAAGAAACTCATTTAGGATTTATTTTCATTTAAATTGTTTTACCATCACATATCACTTTTAAGTAAATTATGGTATTGTTACTATGAGTTTGCACGTAAGAAAAGACCGAGTAATTAATGTCAAAGAAAACATTAGTATAAAAAATCGTTAAATAGAATTAAAACATAATTAATATCATAACAATTATAATTAAATAATTAATGTTTATATTAAAAAATAAATTAATCATCAGATTGTTATAAATTCTATAAATAGAAGTTTAATTTTAAATTCAACTCATTTTTTATTCTTTCTATTGAATTACTAAAAATCTATAAAAAAAAATTCTAACTTAAACAGTTATCTCCATTCCATTTTTACATGAACATGTATAGTTTTATAAGTTTTACCTTAATAGTGAAATTTGACAAAAATTATATATTTTGTTTCGTATCTTTATTTTGAAATAGGAATTTTATACAGAACATCATACTTAAATTTAAGAAGTTTTAAACCCATTTACATTGAAAAAGACATTGATTATAATGGGATAAAACGACAGCAATTTAGTCATGCTTCTTGTTATTGCTCGTCGGTGGTTTGGTTTTTGTTAATGCACCACCGAACACAATAAGTAAAACTCACCTACCTTCAAATATACTTCTTACAAGAATTTATGCAATTAAACAACATTAAATTATAATATGGTAGATTCAAAATTATTCTTATATTTAAGGTGCACCATAATTCCTAAGTGGGTTGTTGCTTCATAACTAGAATAATACAGTACCCATTCTTAAGGGGTCCCACTGTAGTACTGTCATCTTGCACATAACGTTACATATTGAAGTATAAGGCTGCAATTGAAGATCTTACTTTGATTAAATAAATAAACATATTTTAAGGTACACTTGAAGTATAGTCTACATTGTACATTAGATAATATATTGTCCCTCGTAAAAAACAATTATGTATTGTATATATTAGATTAAAGAGATTTATATGATGTATTCTTTAATTAAAGATAATTATTTTTTGACTGGTTTTATCTAATCTAATCAATAATATAACAGTCTAAATTTATTTTTATTTGGATTATAAAATATATGTTTATAGAATAAGCTGATCTTATAAATATAACTAATATTATTTAATAAATATATTTTGTAATTATTTATATTTATTATATTTATAAAATTTATAAATTCTTTTATTGAATTGAATGTTAAAAAGTTTTTTATAAGTATATCTTTTTCATATAATAAAGAATCTTATTTTAATTATAAGATCATTCAAACCATTATTAAAATTTTGTTGTGTCTTTACAAATTGGTGCTGAATATCTTGATAAAATCAATGAATATAAATGCTATTTGTTATTCTTCAAAGTATATTATGATGTCCCTTTAACATTTATAAAGTTCTAAAAATTAAAGATGCCATAACAAATCATAAAAAAGAAAGAAAAAAAGAAACAACTATGAACATAAAGCTTGGATAAAAGCTTAATATCAAAATACGTTACTTAAATGATACAATAACTAACATGTTAATGTTAATGTTGATGTGGTCCTTCCTTTAAAAGAAAATATGAGAGAACAAATTTGTTCCATTTTTTATAAGAAGTACTCTTATTGTCACTGTGTATGCATTAACTGAAACTTCTATGATCTGATTCTAATTCGTTTTTCATAATAATGTAATTTACTTAAAAATTTATTTATTTTTAGTGGTTAATTGAGTGTGCCCTATGTGATAAATGCATAGAGGAGATTACATTTTTTTTTTTGAATGTGTTGCTTGAGTGCTTTATTCTTCAAGTCAAATTACTTGAAATCATAGTAAACTTTAATTATCTTAAATAATAGCATATTTATAATGGTTTCCATAGTTGTCATTTTTAAAAAAAGTATATACTACAAAGAAAAGAGATTATTATTCAATAAAAATCTCAGCTTAACATTTAATTAAATTTATATTCCATCAAGTGATTACTTATAAATAATATTTAAACATTAAGTTAAGGTACTTTACTAGTTTCCACTAAAAACATGTTTGGTCCAAATAAGGCTGCTGCAGAGGACACCAGAGTATTTCTTTTTGACCTATGACACTTTTGGTTTGGTGAAAGATAACTCTTGCACATATATTTGTACTACTTTGTTCATTTGTATCTAACTATGTATACATTTTAATGAAGTTGTTCAAATAATTTGGATTGAAAAATAATTTATATAATAAACTTATGTGCCTTATTTGAAAAGTTCTTCAATTAACTTACTTCACAATTTTATTATAGTTGGTAACTTCATTTACAAATACGAAACCAACCCAATTTATTAGGCATTTATTTAGTCAACACCATCTCCCAAATCTAGGTATTGTACCATATAACTATAGATTGTAAAACGCATATAGACACTGAGTAAAGTTATCCTATCGAGTACACCAAAACATAAGGGTATTATCATCTCAAGAGATTCAACACAAGCTATTATAGATAGAGGCAAACACAATTAATGCCATAATATTAAATAAACATGAAATATGATTGTGATTAAGGTGAAAGTTATATTAATTAAACATGTTTATTCATTGCTTCTCCATTTCATTAAAGTAAAACCTTATTATTTATACACTTTACACGTCATCCAACAAAGAACACACTCAAATCGAAACAATTATAGAGTTTGGATAAAATCAATTTCATAAGTAACTCCAACCCTATTTTTTAATCAAAATTAAAGTCTATCACTATTAATTACTTCTTTTATTTCATCTTATAAAAAAAAGTGTTTTTACAGAATAAAAGATAAGGTAATGCATTCAAATAATAGAGATGGCTAAGGTTTACCAAATTACAAAAGTAAAAGATGCACAAAAGTAACTAAAATGAACTTTCTTTTCATGCACAGCTCTTACTTTCATGAACATGAATGGTTAGGTAAAACACTGTTTTGCAGATGAATCATGGCATGTCACTAGCCAGAAAACATCAAAGAAACTTCAAGTCACCACCTTGTGACTCTTGGCTTTGGCCCACCAGCGTGCATTTGACCTCGAGCTAGTAGCTAGCTACATATATGCCCCAAAATAGGTTTGAAAGAAATTAATACATAATAATGGAGTTTATATGTGTATTTTAAATTATTATTTTTTATAAAATATTTAAATTAAAATTTATGAACTTTTTTTTTGGAACAGATTCTCTTCCTGATTGGACGGATCTTTTTAGATTAATTATGATCATTTGATGATACCAATTTTAGATTTCATATATTTTTACGATAACTGAAGCATTTGGAGAAGTGATGTCTGGTTCTGAAAACATGTTTATTTGTGAGGAGCTTTAGTGTATGTAACATGCACAGCAAAGGTTGTCTGCTTCGGTCACTGTATTATACTTGATGCTACTTGTCTTCCTCAGTGTGAAAACTTGAGCCTCTTTTGTTTGGTCCAAAGACAAGATATGATTTTGTGTACCAAGGTATGAAGAAGAATAATAAACAATTATGACTCAAGTAAACGCCTTCTTACACTTTATACATCATGCTTCTCTTCAAGAAACACAAAAGGTGTTTGTTTACTTTCCACACTGACACGTTCTTCTATGGAACTCAATACAATTTTCAACTTCAAGTTTCTCTCCTATGATTTTTTAATACTAGTTTTAATATCACATATTCAAATGTGCTTCTATATATACATTGTTTTTTATGTGTAAAGAAAAGAATTTGTGATGCGTTTGTTTTCATTGATTTGTGATAATTTAAAAATATGGATTTGTAAGAGAGATTATAAATTTATCTATGCATATTAGAACATATTTAGGGCATTATCTATTCAAATACTAAAATATTTTTATTTTTTATTTGAAATTATACTATTGTCACGTACGTGAAAGATGTCAAAACTTTGCATGAACAACGAAAATTCTTGATGCAACACAGTGGAGATTCTCATAATCGATGACAGTCTTTGACTGAGAGGGGTTATGTTTATTTTAAAACACTATCAATCATTGGAAGGTAGAGGTGCAACATTCAATTGAATATAAGCTTCAAACCTGCACTTGTGTGAGATTTGTACTTGTGTTGCCTTTGAGACTATGTTTGTTTCTGCATATTTAAGAAGAAATTTTTTTTGTCCTCTTTAAGGTGAACCTGAGTTATGATAGTCTCATTGGATTGGGATGGAATTACTATTTTGATACAAAAATATTGTCCAAATTGGACATTGTTAATGACGAGAAAATTTGACAACATGGAAGGATAAAGTATCCTGACTATGATGATGATAATGAAGATGTTCGAAATGTTATAGAAGATGTTGCTGGCATTGGACCATAACCCTAAATGCAACAATATGTTCTACAACCAGATATAGAGTCTTGACTTAAGATGACAGGTTTACAAAAATAATGCACATAATTAATAACATTCAAGATAATCTTTTCAATTTGACAAATTTGACATTGATTGTGAGACAATGATTTGAAAACACCTACATAATATTGCAAAGGTTTAGAAGATCAAATTGATGTGCTATATTAAATTTAAGTTTAATTTATTGGATTTGTATTAACGAATAGTAGTTTGTGTTTAAAACTTATATCCATTTACTATGAATGTTAACAATTTTTATTTACTATGTTAAATTTAATATATTTTTGTTAACAATAATTTAAATAATAATATACAAATTATTATTTAAGATGATATATTTGAAATTTATTTCTACAAATCTCTTTTATAAAATTTCCTTTTATTTTTACAATTTATTTTATCATTAACAATTTTACATTCATTTTAATATAATTTTCACTACTTAAATTTAAATTTATATCAAATTTCTACACAGGGACAAATGGGTAATAATCTATTTTAATTAATTAAAACATTTTTAATTTATCACACTCATAACATCATTCAGAAACTTTTCATTCAAATCCGTTTCTCCATCCCTTCAAATCTCTTCGTTCAAACAACACCACAGTTCCATTTCTATGTCCTTAAATTCATCTATTTACTCTTCCTCACATCCACTTCTTAATCCAAACATTACCCAACTCTTTATATTAAGGAGATCATATTCCTTAAGAAGTTTTAAGTAATAATGTCTATGTTTCGAGTAAATAAACAAATTAATACTACAATTTTATTTATCTAAACTTTTATATAAACACTTAAAACATAAAAAAAATAAAATTAACGTATATAATTTTAAGCTTTTCTATAACATTTTCTCACGAAAAAGATTTTATCATGTCAAAATAAATTAATTTTAGTTTATTATACCTTATTTTTATTCTTGTTTTTATTTTTCTTCACAGATAAAATAAAAATAAAGTGTACAATACCTCTTTGTCCCCCTATTTATAATACTTAAATGTGAGTGTGTTAAATGTTATAAATACGATAAAACCCACTTAGTCGTTGAATTTTGTATCACAAAGCATAACATCCTAGTCATTTAACTTTCCATAAAAAATGTTCAAGTATGTTTGGATTAAAATTAAGTGAAACTAAAATATGAATTAATAACTTTTAGGTTTAATGTCTTCGAAGGTTTCTATTTTTGCGGATTCGTATAAATTGGATCCTTATATTTTGAAAGTACTCAATTGGATCCTTGTTTTGGTAAAATTGACTCAATAATACCCTTACCATTAAATTCTGTAGACGGTGTTAACTTTCTTGCGAGTTGGCATGCTGAGGTGTCCTTTAATTAGCAAGTGGCACATTCGTTGTGTGGAAACCTTCTCCTCTTCCCCTTCCCCTTCCTCTTCCTCACCAACTTTAACCTCACCTCCTCCCCTCTTTGGGAAACTTTCTTCTCACCTTCCCACACCCACCTCTTCAACATCCTCATCAACGCCCATCCCTCAATCCAACTGTCTGGTGCACCTTTCGTGCCTCCCTATCTCTCATCGTCGCCGCTCGTCGTCTCATTGTTGCCGCACTCCTCCATAACCCCCTCAACCTCTACTTCGCCTTCCTCTCCCAACACTGCATCCCCTCGATAAAGTATAATTCTTGCTGGAACTGACTGACGTTTCTGATTTCTCTCTGTGCTCCAAGATTGTTAAAATCGGGTTTGATTTTGGTTTCAATTTTGATTGCTGATTAAAATCGTGTTCTCTCGTGCAGTGAAGCTTATGTGCATTTGTCTTTATTTTTTAGATTTGATTAATTGGCTTGTTAATGATTGATCTGATTAAAATCGTGTTCCCCCATATCCTCGATGTTGTCAAAAGTGAAACTCATGGTGGATTGTTAATCTATTTGTAATTTGTTGGTGGTAGAATTAATTGGAATTAAATTAACTAGAATTAACCTGCAGAAAATCAAACCACAGAACCCAGAAATCTAAAAACTAAATTCGACTAATTACGATGTTGCCACTGCAATTACAGCTTAGGCATGGAGGCTTCTTCAAAATTGGAGGGTCGTGGAGTGAGTCCAAGGGAAGAGAAAAAATCATTGGCGGTGAAATTGGAGTGGCGTGGTTGGTACCCCATCATGGAGAAGAAATCCGCGTGGTTGAAGTTGGAGCCACTTGGCGTGGGTTATGCGAGGAGCTGAGGTTGTAAGTCTCGGCGCCGGTGAGGTTGGAGGGTCGCGGCGTCATCATGAAGGATCGTCTCGAAGCGTTGGATTTCCTCACATTGATGTGGAGCTTGCCGTCGCCGCCGACCTCCGCGTCTGTTTCGAGAAAGTCTCGTCCGCCGAGCGAGACGACGACTGAGTCGACCTTGAAGGAGACGATGGAGGCGACAGTTTCAGGGAATTGTTCCATGATGAAGATTTTGGCAGCGCGGTATTCAAAGAGGAAGAGGAGGAGGGTGTACCAAATGATGCACTGGAGCACGACGACCTGAACCGTGAGGGAGCCGAAGTAGTCACCGTACATGGTGATGAGGAGGGGGATGCCCGTGACGAGCGTGTTGGGAAGCGTAGAGAGGGAGAAAATGGTGATCATCCACTCCAACGATCCGGTTTTGGTGAGGTTGGTCCAGAGCGTCAAGGCAAAGAGCATCATTATTTTCTGGAGAGTGTCGACGGTGATGAAGCGGAAGTTCATTGCGTTCGTGGAGATGAAGTGAAAGGAGAGGAGGGGCACGACAAAGATAGCGACAAAGCGGTTTATGCCCGAGCACTGGTTCGGCGAGAATATCTTCCACCACTGCACGAAACTGTATGCCAGGATCATGGCCACATCAGAGGCACCACTGCCGTCAGCACCATGTACAGGTCTTTCTATGTTATCATCTTCTTTTCCTAATAATGAAGACTCGATTTTGCATTTGAAGTTTGAGAATTTTCTAAAAAATGAAAGTTGTTGATGATGACTTCAGTCTAAAGGTTTTAAGGTGCCACGTCGTAATTATTGCTTGGTCAGCATGTCACGATTCACTAAATTTAACGCCGTTTACTAAAATTAACGGCAATGACTCAATTGACTCAATTTTACAAAAATAGGAACTTAATTGAATTCTTTGAAAATACAAAAACTTTGATTGACACGAATCTACACAAATAAAGACTTCCCAAAACATTAAACCTAACTTTTTTTTATATGTGTGTTAAGAAGTATATTTTAACATAATTTAATCTTACAATTCAATTCTACAATACATGCAACATGATATTTATATTCATCTATATATTAAATTTGTTTTATCATCTTCGATATATCTTTTCGTGCCAAATTATATATATTTCAAGCATCATCTTATTATCTCCAATACGTCTCCTTTTATGATAAATTGATTTTATTATTATTATTATTTAGCTTATGTAAACAAATTATAATTAAATTGTTGTTTGTATTATTTTATGACAGAATAAAGTGTAATTTTATGGTAAAAATTTTGTGCATTTTTCTCAATACAATTTTTTTAAAGTTGTAATAGATTATTCTTAAATGGATTTATATGGTTTACATTATTAAACAATTTAAAAAATGAGAATCAATTCAAATTTATTGTGCTTGGAAATCTCAAATTAGTTAGAGACAATATATATTTATAGTATATAATTGAATATAAATTTTTTATTATTGAGTTAGATTTAAAATTCTTTAATATAATATTAGAATCATTTCAAAACTATAATTTAGTGAAACTTATTATTCGTTAAATTTGTCATATTATTGTCAGATTATTATGAATATGTAGTATCACACACGATATATATACATACATAATTGAGTTGAATTTCATTATTTTAGTTTGAATTTGATTAAGGTAAATTCAAAATTTAAATTAATTTAATTGATTTGATCTTTATCGGATGATTGAAATTTAATATCTATCTTATAATTTTTATTATTTAAAATCTTTTTTTATACTAAATTTTAATAAAACTACATATTATATGTAAGATTTAATTATTTTTTATATTAAAAAGTAAATTTTAAATCTAATTTAATTTTATAAAATTTATTTATAAAATGATTATATATATATATATATATATATATATATATATATATATATATATAAATTGATTTTATGTTTAGTTAAGATGAGATTTTAAGTTTATAAATGTTTCAATTATTTTAATTATTTGTTTTAGTTTTCATTTTTATAAATTTTGACATTATAACATTCAGTTTATAAAAATTTTAATTATATATTTTAATTATTTTAGTTATTTGTTAGTGTATATTGTCTTTATAAATTTTGGCGTTATAACATTTATTTATGTGACACATGATCCTAATTATTTGGCAGTTTTGACGGAATTAGACAACATATATTAGACTATTTGAAACTTGTAAATTATGACTCTAAATTGTCTACCAAAGAAAAGTTAAAAAATATTAAATTACATAAGACAAACTTAATTAAAGCTTATACAAAATTAAGAAAGATCGCAAAAGTAAAAAAGAGATGAGCTCATGCTGCAAAATGTTCATCTTCCTTAAAGAAAAAAGAACAAAAAAAAAATAAATAACACAGCATAAGAAAAAGAAAAAATAATATATATACATATATTACATCCGTTGGTCCGACTTTCCGAAATCACAAAATTCACACTTTATGTAAACTTTCATCAGGCTTTTGTACGGCACTATTCTCCACTGACTTCTAGTTTTCCTCAATCTAGTTGTAACTTGTGGTCCACACTAAATAATAAACTACATAAAAAATATCTCTTTAATGATAACTTAAAATCTGCTTTTCATACAATTATAATACAAAAAAATAAAAAGCTTTCATTTTTGATTTTCTCTATCTGATGAAAAATATTTGAGTGGTCCAACCAGCAGAAATCAACCAAACACTTGACTGATTCCAAGACGAACCTTCCTTACAATTTGATATCAGAAAAACAAAGTTATACGAAAATTTAGTGTAAGGCCCTTCTGAAGGGCACACAGCAAGCAGCTTCACTAAAAGAATCAGCAGCTAGATGGTGCAGACTATATAGATTATATGGTATAGACCCCAGGAAAAAGATCTGTGGGACCAATAACAAAGGTTTTAGAAATTCTGGGAAGTGTGTGACTGATAAAACTATATATTAAGATAGAGAAGATAGAGAAAAGGTAATGGTGGATCCAACCCATTTGAGTTTGTTCCAAACCACATACATTATTGTCGTCTTACACTTCAACTCTACCTAGCTTTTCCTCATGACACCACCTCCTACTTTTCTTACTGTCACAATACTTTCTCTTTCTAAACTGTGTGAAAAGGAGTACTTTGCAGCCACTTTGGGGAAAAATATTTTCCCACTGTGGATGTGGCTTTCTTCTCAACTTTTGGTGCAAAACCTCTTCTTCCTACTGTTGTGAATCATTAATGAAAGGAGATTTGGGGAAGATCCCACTGCATGTTTATTAGCTGTATAATAATAATGTACATATCCCAAGCATGACCTTTAACAAATGTTTTTAAACATAAATCATGATTAGTTGGAAAGCATGCATATTCCAAGTACCACCACCCTCTTCTTCTGGGGCCTGTGCCAAAATAATAAACTAAACACCAACTCTTAGTTACCTTGATTTCTTTTTCAGTTCATGATTCTTTCACATACCAAGCACCAACCAATTAGGATTGTTTTGACAAGTGTGGAACAGGCAAGAAGTTTCAATTGCTCACAGGATTAATTAGCCAGCTAACATCTGTCATTTTTGTTTCTGATTCATGAAAAACCAAAGACTGTGTCATTTTTGACAATCATTGTGAAATCAAGAGAGTTATGATCTTGATGCTATTTTGATGTATGAACGTCAAGATCGAGAAAGATGGGCCAAGACCATGAATTATTTCATCATTGAATGGCCTACCTGTGTAAAAATTATATGGTCAACAGAATGTTAAATTGGATTGTATTATTGTGTAAATAGTTGAGCATCATCACAAATCGGCAAAGGAAATAAAGCCTATTTGAATGGCTCAAGTGGTACGTACGTAGCACAGGCACATGACATGAATAATTTTACTTTGTGACTCAGAATGGTTAGAGAGTTAGTGTGGCATAACTCAACGTTGCTTCAGCCACTTGGCATTTGTAAAGTAGGAGTCTATGCTAGTTGGTTGATCACAGTGGCAGACTACAAAATCAACTTTTCGTAAAAAATAAAAAAATATGAAAGACATTGGCCTAAACACATAGGTACAAATCAGAAAACGATGAATAAGATGATAAATTTTGATCCATGAAAAGAGCCAATGGACATTAGGGAGAGAGAGAGATGATTAATTTATAATAAGATGGTTTGAACAAGATGGACAAGTGATTGATAGATGGATACCCTACGCATGTGTTCTTTGTTACTTGCGTTTTGCAACCATCTATCTTTCTATTTATCTATCATGTCCATCATCCAGTCACATGAGCTGGGCAGAATAAGAGAAAGTGGAATTGGGTGGTAGGGGCATGAAGCCCAAGGTTAAATAAAAAACACTTATCCTTGTTCTTAAAAGAAACACGAGGCCAAATCAACAAGTGTTGGAATTTGGAAATACACAGAAATACAAGTGTTAAATGGTATTGATTCTCTTTAAGTAATTTCTATTTGACAATTCCCCAAAAATTGTAGCAGGGTCTTCTTCACCTTTTGACATGTATATGTACTAGGATTTTAGGACATAACAATAGGGCCTTCTACACCATTCATACACAAACCTGGGTGGCGCATATTGCCATTAGTGTTTAGGACATTTTCCATGTGAACTAGTTCTTTTGTCACTGTATTTGCTTCGTTAAAGTTTATCCCTTTCAATCAAAAGAAAAAAATATATATATTTTCTAAGAAAATATCAGTATGAAACTGTGTAAAAATAGAACAGGTGATATGATTTTAAGCATGGAAGCTCTGTTCATGTTATGTGGTACAGATACTGCATACCATATATCGGCGTGCATATGCAATCAAATAGGGTTTTTACTTTTTTTTTTTTTTTTTTGCTTCCAACCCTGAAATTGAGGGAAAAGGCGAGAAACAAACTAGGTGGTAGAAGAAACAGAAAGAGAAACCTATTGAACAAAAAGTTCAGGGTGGCAATAATTAGGGTGGTGAAAAGCCTTATCCTTCATGATTTTGAAGGACTGTTGCTCTATCAACATGCTTGTTTGTGCTCCCTAACGTAAAATACTGGCTAAGTTCTTCACAGTTCATGCAACCCATCATCACTTCACCTACACTAAGGTGAATAGTAAAAGGCTTTTGGTTTATGTGGAATGGTGCATAAATTTAGTCAAAGGGTTCACCGTAAGGGTCATTGACATAATTCTTGAGTATTAATTAAGGATATATAGTAATAATTATAAAATCGCTCAACTTTGTTTTTGACGCAGTTATTTTCCGTCAACTTACATCATAAATATCAGAGTTCATTATTAAATGTCATTACCTTACATGTTATGTTTGTGTTTTTCTTAAGAATTGTGCATTTGGCAAAAGCAAATATAAAAGCTATGATTTTACGTTGGCAAACATTCTTACCTTACCTCGGAAGCAAAGTCTGAAGTTGCTAACCGTTACAGGGGAGCATCCTAATTATATATGATGTTGCTATGTGGAGAGAGAAGAAACACGTATCATAAGTATATTATGTGTTTTCCAAAAAAAATTAAAGAAAAAAAGTTTTTTTAATTTACAACTTTTTTACAACTATTTATGTGATAGTTTGTGATTGCCCGTTTTAAATATATGAACCAATAAAATAGTGACACATAATTTATTGTCAAAAAGTTGTTAAAAAAAGTTAACATATCATGATAAAAACAATAACAAAAAGTTTTTAGATGAATATAAAGTCATAGCTTTGCGACCAACTTTTTGGTGGACTATGATATGTTAACAACTTTTTTTAATAATTTTTTGACAATAAATTATGTGTCACTATTTTATTGGTCTATATATTTGAAACAGATACCACATAAGAGGTTATAAAATAATTGTAAAAAAAATGTTAAAAGGACATTTCCCCCCCTTTTTTTTTTGATTGATTTTAAATATTTTACATATCTAATAAGACAATGTTTTTTGCAAAATAAAACTATAATGGTAAGAAATTATATTTATTTAATACACAGTAGAAGAATAAAGTAATTATAAAAAATAATTTTTTATACTTTTTTTTAAAAGAAAGGAAAGCAAAAAAAAATGTGAGTGTAAAAGATTTGTGTCATTTTTGAAACCCTAACATTGATTCTCCTTACACACCTAATCCCAGTGACCACATTCTGCACTATGGACTTCATGTTATTCGCCAGAGATTCTTCGGCAGAAAAATTTGACAAAATATATAAATGGGATACATAACAATTTTTATATATGATATAACTTTTTGTAGGGAGAGATAATAAAAAAAACATTATTTGATAAACTACCTTAGGAATTGTTATGCGTGTAACATTTCTCATGAAATTTATCGTATTTAAATTAAACAAGATTATTTACTTTATAGAGATTCTGATTCTAGCATAGTAACATCATAGTTTAGGAGAGACTATATATATGCAAATGAAAAAGTGGTGTTTGTTGTCACTTAGTCTAAAACAATCAAATTATTTTCGAAATTAGTCACACTAATCAAATTAGATCTATCAAATGTTGGACATTTATAAAATAATATATATTATTTGAGAATGTGTACCTTATTAAGAAAGTGAGACAAAGATATATCGATGAAAAAAAAAGAATATTTCATTCTTTAAGAAAAAAGTAAAATATGATTGAAAATATAAATAGTCAACTACTGTAAATATGTTTTTCAAGTTATACAGTAAAAAGTAAATAAAATGTACTTGATTTTGTCATGTGAATGTAGATTTGTTGAATCTTTGTATCACTATTCTTTTAGGGATATATTGATTGAAAAAGAATTTTGATGAAATATATTTTATTTTACCACCTTTAATGTATTTCTTTTCTTGATCGATAAATGTATTGTTTTCATATATAAGATATGTTTTTTTATTAAAATAAAACACAATTAAATTTATTCTTGATTTGATTTTTATAACTTTAAAATTTTCACATCCCCACGTGATTAAAGTGGTGCGATTGTTGTGATTTTTTTTTACAAATACTATATCTATTTATTGGATGGGTTTCATTGAACATATAATCCAATTCAATTCACAAATATATGAGTTAGATTTATAATTTTAAATTTAAATTATTTTACTAAATTTTGTAAAGTAATGTGATACGGTGAAAATATATATCTTAGTACTAAATTTGCAATTTGCGACAAATGTGATATGCTTGGTTATATATATGACAAGACACACCGGTCTTCGTATTTTCCGTTATTCCATTTGGATATGATACTTTAATGAAGTAATTCTTTATGTTTTCTAAAGTTGAAATATCTTCCTTCATAAACCCATTTACTATTTATAAAAAAAATTGAAAAGGATGGATTATAATTAATTCTGTCTAAAATTGAATTAGCATGATTTATTTATTTTAAAAATAATGAAGAGAAGGGTCCCTATATACTAGTGTCGTTTTGATGTTACTGGTGTCGTACTGAAAGAAGCATGGACCTCTTGTATATTGTCACGATCATTATTATGATGAAAATGGCAATAACTACATCTACCATTTTAGTCACTATCACTTACCTTACCCACCACTCACGAAACTACTTCCAACACTACCACCTCCGTCACCTCAATTTTAGTTAGTTGACACACTCATGTCATCATTATCATCATAATGCAATCTTCTATCTCAATCACTATAAGGGAAAACAATTTTACTAACTATGAAATATGTTAGTAATTATTAAAATTTGTAGGTCAATGAATTTGTGAGTCACGACAAAAGAACTTCGTTAATAATCATAAAAAATAGTAAGTAAATCAAAATTATTGATAACTAATAAATAGTTAAAAATTTGTTAATAAAATGTTCTATCTATAAATATAATTTTTTTCGATAATTATTAATGCCTAAAATTTGTTAATAATTATTCATTATTAAATATTTGTTGATATTTAGTGTAAGGACCAGTAAATTTAGATTTTTAAAGAAAGATAAAAGGTGTGTATACGAAAGAGTAACAAGTATTTGGGTTAAAAAATTTAAAAACGTAAACACTCTCTCTGCATGCACCCTCTCACTTTACTGAATTTCTTTCTCTTTAGCTCTCCACAATCCTCTCTTCCAGCTGCTTATTTTCATTCCAATCCTCTTCTATTTCTTTCAAATAGATTGTGCTTGAAGGGTGATAATCTTCCATCGATTCAGTCCAATGGTTACTCCTTGTCTGGTAAGTGTTTCTTCTTCCCTTTCCTTCAAATTAGGGTGGGGATCATGCAATGGTTCTGTTGCATGTAACCATTTTTGCCCCTTTTCCTGTACTGACTTCAATCAGACTCTAAAAATTTAATTCTATCACCTAATGATGATTTATAGGGTAGTATAATATTCCTGGAAGCATAAAGGTGTGCTGGAAATTCTCTTGAGTTCAAGTGCTGAAACCTAAAGTAAGGGAAGCTTGGGTGTTCTTCTTTTCGGTTTTAGAATTTGGAGTTGCATGAATTAGGTATTTAGTGGGGATAGTTTTTCAAAATATATGTGAAGTTAATTTAGTGAAATACTGATGTATGAACTGTGAATTGAAAATTTGTATATATTATGTTACCTTTGCCTCGCATGTCTACTGTGAATTGAGTGCCTATGGATTTGGATGGATATATGACTGTAATGATCTTGAATGAATGGATGATATGGAGTAGTTGTAAGATGTGGTTCTCTGATATAATGTTGCTAGATAAGTACATAAGCAAAATATGTGAGTTTAGAGTCGGATTAAAGGAACTAAGGTAGCTAGATTGTGAAATTTGTATTTCAGGTTGTTATGGTCATTCAAGACCATTTAGATAAGTCATTTGTAACCTATTAGAAGTGTCAAAAGTGATAGAAATAGTGTCTAACTTGTAGAATTAGGATTGGGTATATAGGCTGATGGAATTGAGTAAATTGAGTGTAGATTGTTGTTAAATCATTATAAAATGTGTATAGGAAGTGTTAGAAGCAATTAGATAGGTTAGATTCATCATATAGATCATGTTAAAAGTGCTAGAAGTTCATCAAAATGGTTAGAATTGGTATGGGAGGGTAGAGTTGCTTCATTATGTAGGTTTTAGGGTGTTGTAGATTATGTGCGTCAGATTGAGTGATTTTAATTTTGACGTTTTGGGGGTTCTAGATGTCTGTTTTGGACGTTCTTTATGTCGTTCTGGGGTTTTTTTGACCCTTTCGGATCCATTGGTGAGGGTCTCCAAGATTTTTAAATTAAGTAAGTGTTGGTAATAATATGCTATAAAGAAATTTGTATTAATAAAAGATGTTTTTGTGAAAATATGTCATGTTTGATGAATCTTGGGAAGTATGATCATATCAAAGTGATAGCTTAGTATTTAAATAGGGTCTCTAGGTGAGATCCTCATACTGTTTAGAATGAATATATGAGGCTTTCACATGGGGGATTATCCCTAACACTCTAATGGTCATTCAATCTCACTTAGAGAATATTGACGCGTGTGGTGAGAGTAGTGAGAGGTCCTAGTAATAGGTGCTACGTGGAGGCCTATTATTCGGTAAAGGGCTTACACTTGTGTGTGGTAGGGTGGAACCCATTGGCAAGGTCCTTGCAAGGCAGTAGAGGCCACCACAAGTGCACAACTCGTCCCAGATCGATATTCATTCTAGTCCGGACGAGTCTAGATTGCATTTTAACATGATAGGACATTCTGTATGAACTGTTATGTGATTATATTGCTTTGTTTGAATTTTGTATAATAACATTGTATGTTTTTCCAACCCAGCTTACCTTGCATTGTTTGGTTTGTGTTATATGTGTATGCTTTTCCTTTTCAATGATCATCAAACTTTGGATGTGAGCAGAGCTAGAGGATGTTCCCCTGGAGCAAGCTTTGGAGACAGAGGATCCAGCCACTACCTCTTAGGACCCTTTCTAATAGACTCCTTTATTATATTTTGAGGAACTTTTTAGTTTAATTGGATTTACTTAGTTTCTGATTACTGCCCTTAGATCTCTATATATTTTGAGAGACTTCCTTTGTATGTAAAGTTTTAAGTTTACAGCTCATTTTGGATGACTGTACTGATTATAATTCTAAGTACATCTTCACACTGCTCTGCCATATTATAATGATAATATCCTGTTATATTATATTGTACCATATAATTTATGGGATGTCATATTTAGTTATAAATTTCATGATTTAATATTTTTTCCTCTCGTCAATTTCTATGCTTTTTCTTTTTCTTTTTCCTTATCCCTCACCATCACTATATCAACTATTGTTGTTGTTGCTTTTGACTCTCCCTTCTTATTTTTCTTCTTTTTCATTGATTCTATTATATTGTCATTGTCAATATTGTTGTCACCTCCTTAACTTATATCTCCACCTTTCTCTTTTTTCTCTTTCTTCTTTTTAATTTATTCTCTAATTAATTTACAACAAATATTTTATCATATTTACTAGAAAAAGTAATACTCATTTTATTGAAAAATTTAAAAGAATATAATTATAAATAAATTAATCAAGAAACTTTAAGAAAATTGAATTATCCAAAAATATATCAATGAATTTTCAAAATTTAATTACAAATATATTTATTAACATATTTTAAAAAATTGAATTATCAATAAATTGATAAAACTAATTATCAAATAAATTTATTGACGAATTTTTAAAAATTAAATTAAAACAAATAAAAAATAAATTAATTATTAACATATTTATTAATATATTTTTTCACAATATTTGATGTCTATTTTACTAATAATTACTAATAGATTTATTATTAATAAATATTTTTATCAATAATAAAAGTTTTAATTTATCAAACAAATATTATCAACAGAACAAATTTTATTAGTAAATTTATTATTAACCAAAGTTTTTGTCATAAATTAAAATTTAAAAATTTGCTAAAGGTTTTATTTTATTAATCAAGTTTTCTGGAAATAATTTAATATGTTTTAATAGTAAATATTAATTCCATTCATATCCCCATCATGTATAATATATTTGTTCCTAATCAGGCAAACATGCAAAATATAAGTGGATATAAACTCGTTAATATATATATATTTGTCACTATTCTAAGATATCGTGCATAGTAAAACTATTTAAATTTAAAGTAGATGCATGCGTGTGTGTGTTTATATATACTTGTATAGAAAGAAGTTAGAGTAAACAGAAGCTATGGAATCAGACAGAAACAAATATATTAACGTATATTTATTAAGAATATTTAATATTAATGATATATGAATTAATCTTTTCAATATCTCTTATTTTTATTGAAAATAAATTTCATTTCACAATTCTATTTCCAGTTTATCGAGGTCTATCTTCTGATACTTGCATACTTGGTGTTGCTAATGACAAAAGTTGAGCTACACTGTTTTCATGATATTAAACACTTCGGAGTTTGTCA
The DNA here is from genome assembly GCA_027742785.1 of Vigna reflexopilosa. NCBI lineage: Eukaryota > Viridiplantae > Streptophyta > Magnoliopsida > Fabales > Fabaceae > Vigna > Vigna reflexopilosa. Next base: position 9,745,412 of record CM050911.1, on the reverse strand, counting down.
TGATCTACAGTGACAATTTTGTCGTATTTTCTAATTTTAGGAACTATCTAGTTTGATCGGAGCGGATACAAAGGAAAAATTTACTACGATTCTCAAATCAGTAAAATTTTTTTAATATAAAATATTAAGTTAGATTAATACTTGTGATAAGAGGTATTTGTAAGTTTTCATCTGTTAATGTCTGAAAGAAATAATAAATAAGATAAGATATAAATATATATATTATATATAATAAGTAATTTTAAAATTGTTTCGGGTGTAGAGTCGAACAACTCCACAACACACTTTCACATTTTCAGTCTTTAGTCGCACAGGTAATTCTATTTGTCTTTAGTCCAAATTCTTTTTCGTCAAAGCTCCAAACCGATCAGGAGTATCTGTCAAAGGTATTTCGATGCTTAGGTCAGTAAATAAGTCGGATGAGATCAGAGCAAAGTCTTAAATTCACAATAAATGCGATTACTTACCTCTTACCTTTAACCTTTATTTATAGTTTTTGACATGAGCTTAAGATTAGTAGAATCCTAATCATGGTCCAATCACAGCCCATTACATTAATTGATATTTATCCTTAATCTTGATTCTTGATGTTTCTTAGGAAGTACTTTGCTATTGAGATCGTTCATTTGGTGTCTGCTCATGTTTGGTCGGGTGGCCTTTATATTTATCTTGTTCGAATTTTGGGGTTTAACATGTTAGGACACAACCCCCTAAGCCCTAGTCAGCTACAGTTGGCATTGAGATTTGTCATAAATAGCTAAGGTTGTCTGTTGTCCCCCGTGAGTTAGTGGAGGGTCTGTATGGCACATTTTGAATGGATGATTTCGGTGGGAAAACACATGTCGCGTTATCGTGTCCCGTGCTTCTCGAGAGTGGTAAGGTCGTGTTATCCAGACCGTTGATCATGGCACAGATCAACGGTGGCGATGTGCTGATTTCCAAGATTTTTCTATAAATAAGAGGGGGGTGCCCTGTCATTTTCACTATTTTCTTACTTCTTACTTTGCCTACTGTCCAATTTTCTTCGTATTCTTTTTAAGGTAACAATAATAAGCACCTTTCAACTTTGTTCGCCGGAGAAGTTGTCGGGTACAGGTGATGGGGAGTTCGCAAGTGGGGGTGGTCGGTCTTCATCTCCAAGCTCCGTGTCCTCCTCTTTCTTTGAGACAACCGAGCGGGAAAGCATCTCAGAAGCTCAATCCTCCACTATTTATAGTGAAAAGGGTATTTCTGGGAACACCATCGATCTCCATGTTGGAGGAGTGGACGTGGATGATTAGGGAGAAGATCCCGCGGACGACCTGCTGGTTATCCGTGGTTATGATTGGGACATATACATCGTGTTTCTATCGGAAGGGAGATTTGGAATGTTGGGCCGACGAATCATGCGTTGTCCGGGACGTAGAGGATGCAACTTTGATTTAGTTGGCCGTTAGTAAAGGGAACGAACGAGTTTATCAGGGGAATGGAGGAAATGTCGAAGACTTCTTCTTCGTGTATACTTACCTTTTTTACCAGATGTTCGTTCGGATTTATTTCCCCATCTTCCAATCAGTTGTCCTTCGAGAGTTGAATATTGTTCCTACCCAGCTTCATCTGAACAGTTGGACGAGCATGCAGGCTTTCGTGGTGGTGTGCTCCGCCTTGAGGATAACCCCCATGACTAGGGATGACAACGGGTCGGGTCGGGCACAGACAATGCCTACCCGCAACCTAACCCGCAAGTACAAAATCATACACGTACCCGCCCCGCTACTTGTCGGATACCCGTGTAAAAAAAAACCGCGAATTTTTTCTAACCCACGTCTACCTGTTGGATACCCGTTTTCCAACTTCCTTTAGTCCAAATTCTGGCCCAATACTCTATTATCCTTTGTTGTTCAGAATCAGAACTCACAAACCCTAGGTCTTCACTTCAAAAAGAGCAGTTGTCACCTCCTTCATTCACAGTAGCTGCCCTTCGTCGTATCCTCCTTCCAGTAAACCCTTCTTCATTCTCATCAAACAAACTTTCATTCATTTCCAGTTGCATTCATCAACATGCCCAGCTCCAAAACGCCAGACCCCAATGTCATTTTGATCCCATCCAATACGGTTTCCGATGGGTCACGTGAACCCCCTTGCCTCAAAACGCATGGGTGGTCGTCGCCAGTACTGGACCTGGATGTCGTCATAGTGGTGTTCTTCGGCCTTGTCTTCCTCTTCTTCATCCTCGTCTTCACTTCCTTAAGGGACTCACTCGTTGCCTCAGGCCGCCAGACACTGAACCTCTCCGCTTCCGATCTGCTTCGACGCCTCCGCGTTTCGGCGACCATTGAGGCCGGGCTACCACACGTGATCGAGCAAGGATTTACTGCCTGTGACGGCGCTGCAGCTAACAAGAAGAAATAGGGGCACCTCTTTTTTCCTTATAATGAGAAGAAAACCCTAAAAAAATTTAGGCTTTGGCCCATATTTACAGTAGATTGAAACCTAATTGAACAGTTAGAATAGTTAAAATTATAATTTTATTTTTTAAACAGAAAACTTAATATTTAAGATTATAATTTTATTTTTTAAACGGGTAAAGGGTACCCGCGGGTATGAATAATGTGATACCCGAACCCGACCCATTAACAAGCGGGTATTAAAATACCTGCTACTCGCGGGTACCTCTTATCCGCTGGTACTAAATACCCGAAGCGGATTTTACCCGCGGACGGGTTTTTTTGCCAAGCCTACCAACGACCCCCATTTTACTTCATTACTTCAACATCCGTCCGATCAGTAAGCGAGGATGGGTGTCCCTTATTTTTGTTGAGAAGAAGTGGTTATTTAAACCCTTTTCGGATTCCTTCAAGGAGTTTAAAACCAAGTATTTTAAAGTCGTAATAAAATAATCTGGTCGGTCAGAGTTTCTTGACGAGGACGACCTCCCTCTTTTCCCTTTTTATTGGACAAGGAATCCCCACAAGATAGCGTCATGGCTGCTCGATTCAATGACTCCAGCTGAAGTTGACAGAGTCAGGGCCATAGGCGGTCTACCCTGCCACCCCTTCATCAATGGCCTCATTGAATGCCTTGGTCACGAGGAATTCAACGAACTGGCGTTCGGTATGGTATTTTCCCTTTATTGTTATGCTTTGTGGTTTGGTCTTAATTTGGCTAAATTTGTGTCTTCCTTTCAAACCTCATGTCTGCTCTTGCTCCCAAGAAGAGTGCCTTCCTTGCGTCCAAAAAGAAGATGGGCAACTTGCCGTCCAAGGTTCGGGACCCCATTCAGCTTCTTCCAATCAATCGGCTCAACCTTTGAAGAGTCGTTTAGTCCTCATTCAGACGACGCCAAGGGCCAAGATCCCTTAGCCCGCCCTTGTGGTGGACCTGGAGTAGCCCTCCTCGGTCCCTACTGTTATTGTCGTCCCGCCTCCAGAAAAAAAGAAGAGGCCTCACAAAGAAGGAGATAGGTCTTCTTCTAAGAGGAGTAGACGCGTGGGTGGTACTCCTCGATTGTTGTCGGGCGGTATATTTGGGACTGAAATCCATAATGGCCACAAGGCCAATTTTCATATGAACTCGGCCGAACGAATGGTCATCAAACAAATGTCTAAAAAAGACATCACGAATGCCACTTTAGAGTTGTTGTCCCGAGGGGCTGTGCTGAATTGGTATTTATGTGAGTTCGCTGACCGAAGGGGTGCCGAGGAGGTACAAGCCAAACTGACGGAGGAAAAGAAGATTTTCACCGGACTTCATGCTTGGTTGGAGGAGCTAACCGCCGCCAATGAGGGGTGTGAGAAACACCAGGCTGACCTCCTGACGAAGTTAGATGAGGCCCACCGAGAAAGGAAGGAGGCGGTCGAGAAGGCCCGAATCACCCCACTGAAGGGTAACTAGATGTTTGAATAATACAAGAAGCTCAAGGACAAGATGAATGAGCTATCCGAGAAGCATCAAGAGTTGCTTACTAACCTATCCAAATTCTCCTTCGTTAAAGCTCCAAACCGATCGGGCGATACCTGCCAAAGGTACTCCGGTGCGTAAGTGAGTAGATAAGTCGGACGAAGTGAGAGCAAAGTCTTATATTCATAATAAATGCGATCACCTACCTCTTACCTTTGACCTCTATTTATGGTTTTTGAGATGGACCTAAGATTAGTATAATCCTAATCACGATCCAATCCCAGCTCGCTACACTAATTGATACTTATCCTTAATCTTGATTTTTGGTATTTCTTAGGAAGTGCTTTACAGTTGAGATCGTCTGTTCGGTCTCTGCTCATGTTTGACCGAGTGACCTTTATATTTATCTTGTTCGAATTTGAAGGGTTTAACACATTAGATCGTCTGTTCCTCTTATATGTTAGAGTCGTCTGATCATACAGTACAAAAATATTAATATTTTATTAAAATTATTAAGTTTGTTAAGTCGTTTTGGTCCTGATGATATATAATGATATATTTATTGTTATAAATTAAATATATAGAAAATAGTTATTGTGATTTTAAATAACATCACAATAGAAATAGAATATTTAAGTAAAAAAATCGTTATCTTCATCATATAATATTTTATAAAATATATTGGGGGTACACAAAGTAATACGGTCACCCAAGTTGACGTTCAAACATGCCTGTATAAAGCCCAAAATATCTTTATCTCCTAGCAGGCCATAGGTTACAAAAGATGTCCTTCAATTACATATTCCCATATTTTTCATATAAAGGAACATTTAACAAAAGAAACAAAATTTTCATTTTAAAAAAAATGTTATAATTAACTAGTGTAAACAAATGGTTGCTTTTTTTTAGAAAAAAATTATTAAATTATAAAATAATTAAAAAAAAAACTAATTATAAAATATATAATTTGTATTTTTCATTATTAAATATTTTTATTCATAAATAATTATTTAAATTCTAAACAATAGTTATTAAAAAGATAAAATAATAAAATAATCATTTTAATTTATAAAATAATTAAATTTTGATAATGGTCATTTAAAAGATAAAAATAAAAATGTAACTATTTTAATTTAAAATAACGGTTACTTAAAATATAAAATTTGAAAATAATATATGTAAGAACCTAGAAAATAGAATATTAGAGTAGATATGTGTATTAAAACAATGAGACCGATTATTTTATTTTAAAATAACCTTATAATATAAATAGAATTTTATAAACGCGTCTCATTATTTTAAGAGCACTCCATCTCTCTAAAACACTATTCCCTACCGTTTCTCTGTCTTCTCTCTAGATCTTCTCTCAGTTGAGTTGTCAGTTTGACGATCAAGAGGTGCCTAGTCGATCCTGACGTCAAGGACAACAATCTAGACCGATCAATTTCTTGATTTGAGTCGATAAGTTGTTTTCTTTTTTATTTCTCCGTACATTTCTAACCGTGATCCTGCAACGATGGCTGTTTGCATGTGTTTGGTTGCTTGCCTCTTCAACTTCTAGCTCAATTTAGGTTTTAAGAGTTGTTTTCTATCACTAATCGGTGATTTGTAGGTGTTTCTAGAGTTTCCTTGCGGTGCAAGCAAGTTGTCGGGGTTTTTGGTAGAGCTGTCCAGATTTATTTAAGGTAAGGGAAGCTAGAGATTTTTTTTTAATTGTTTTCTATAACTGTGAATGACTAGAGTAGGGAATTGCTGAAACTGTTTGAATTATAACTATGTTCTTGAGCTATGTGAAAATGAGGAATTGTGGATTATGAACTATTGATTTGAGAAATTGGACTGGTTGTATGATGGGTTAATCTGTTTTGATGATAGAAAAGAGTTAAAATTTTGTGATGAGATTTGGTGTGTTCATGAAAGTGAGAGTTTTCCTTGTAGTAGGTCATTTTGAGAAAGTGAGGTAGTGAATTTGTGAATTAGGAGTTGGAAGCTGTATTGTTCTGCTGGGATAGCTTAGACAAGTCATTTGGGACTTAGTTGAGTCCTTAAGTGGTTCAGGATAATGCCAAAAATGGTAGAAATGGATTTGGGTCTCTAGGTTGAGAAATTTGCAGTTTTGAAATGGAAATTGGTTCATAAACACTTTAGATTGAAGTTAGTGAAGTGTAGGAATACTTAGTCAAGTCTAATTAGGTTTATAACACAATCTAGGAGTGTTAAAAGTTGGGAAAAATAGTTAGAATTGGTAATTAGTGGTTGAGTTGCATAATTCTGTAGAATTTCGTTCTGCAGATTATGCAGACTCGCTGAGCAAATGGATTCGCACAACGAGTCACCCTGGCGAGATGCTCTCTACCAGGGCATTCGCACAACGAATTGGTGCGCTGTGCGAATGACTGTGGAGAGTTACTCTCTCCCTGGGCATTCGCACAACGAGTTGGTGCTTTTGTGCGAATGATTGGAGATGGTTGCTCTTTGTTTTTGTGATTCGCATAGCGAATCTAGGCGCTATGCGACTGATGATGGCCTGAGATCACTGCCAAATTCATTTGAATAGCGAATGGGTGCACTTTACGAGTGTTTGGGGAGTCTGAGTCACTGCCTGAGGCTCTCGTATAGCGATTTGGGGCGCTATGCGATGAGTGGAGGTCTGGAACCTCTATGAGTTTATTCGCACAACGAGTTTAGTCGTTGTGTGAATGGTTGTGAATGGTAGGTCTTTGTTTGAGGATTTGCAGAGCGAGTTGGGTCGCTATGCGAAAACCCTCTAGTTTCGCTCAGCGAGCTTGTGCGCTGAGCGACTGGTCCATGTTTAATTTACTCTGTCCTTCTTTGTTCTTGTGTGGTTTGAATGATGGTCTAAATCATCGAAGGTTATGTTTGAATGTGTATGAAATTATATGAATATTGTTAAATATAATGAAAATTATATATTGGAATTAATCCCTTGTGTTAAATACACATATAGGATTCTCTATTTATAATAGAAGAAATATGGGCTAAGCCCAGATACAAAGGAATATGTAAGAATAAAATAAAATAAAATAAGAACAATGTTTCCCTAATAAACATATAGGGACTATGTTTCCCTAATTAACATAAACACAATATAAACTAAATATAATATCTCTAACACTCCCCCTCAAGCTGGAGCATACAGATTGTATGGACAAAGCTTGGAATAAATAAACTCAATTTGAAATATATGATCTTTCTTCAAGAGTGTGCGGCAAACAAATGTGCAATCACATGTCGACGAACAACTAACAGCAATTTATGGACAGTAGTAGACAACTGCGAAACTTCAAATAGCACCATGAAACTTCAAGTGGGATGACTTTGACAAAGGAGAACAATGACAAACTCCAGGGACTAGATTGCCATCAAGTAAGGATGAAGCTTGCATCAAAACTACAGGGATTGCCATCACTGACTGATGGGGCCTGTAGTGGCTAAAAGCGACAAAACTACAGGAAATGCCATCACTGACTGATGGGGCCTGTAGTGGCTAAAAGCGACATAACTACAGGGAATGCCATCACTGACTGATGGGGCCTGTAGTGGCTAAAAGCGACAAAACTATAGGGAATGTCATCACTGACTGATGGGGCCTGTAGTGGCTAAAAGCGACAAAACTACAAGGAATGCCATCACTGACTGATGGGGCCTGTAGTGGCTAAAAGCGACAAAACTACAGGGAATGTCATCACTGACTGATGGGGCCTGTAGTGGCTAGAAGCGACAAAACTACAGGGAATGCCATCACTGACTGATGGGGCCTGTAATGGCTAGAAGCGACAAAACTGCAAGGACTGCCATCATTGACTAGTGGAGTCTGAAAGCCTAAAACCTGGCTGGAAACATACTCCCTCTCACAGCGAATGGTGGAAATGACGGCGCGCCGATGACAGACCGTGAAAGTGGAAGATCATAATGAGCTCTTATTCATCAAAGCACCCAAAAACAAATCTGATAGATTTGACAAAGGGTTGGTGAAATTGTTTCAACCCATAATTTTAGTGTTGAAATTTCTTGGTGTTAACCACTAACTGTCCTTGAAGACCTTTCAGAATAGAGAAGATAACGGAAGCAGTAGAGGTAGAACTAGGTGTTGGTGCATCAGTGGCACAAGTGGCGGAGACGACGACCGGAGACGACGGCCGAAGACGGTGGCCAGAGACGGTTGCCGGAGACGGTGGCCGGAGACGACAGTCGGAGACGGTGCCAGCGGCGTTGTCCGGTGACGGCGGACAACCGGTGACGGTGGCCGGCGGCAATGGACAGCCGACAGGTGGCGAGCGGCAACGAGCAGTCGCGAACAGCAACACCGGACAGATGCGAGACAGAAACTAAAGATTGCCCATTGAAGTATAAAAGCACAGGTTGAAAGAGAAACCTTTAGGGGGGGCCACCGGTGGCGGCGACCACCGGCGGCAACAAAGACAAAGTAGAAAAGGATCAAAAAACCTGCTCTGATACCATGTTAAATATAATGAAAATTATATATTGGAATTAATCCCTTGTGTTAAATACACATATAGGATTCTCTATTTATAATAGAAGAAATATGGGCTAAGCCCAGATACAAAGGAATATGTAAGAATAAAATAAAATAAAATAAGAACAATGTTTCCCTAATAAACATATAGGGACTATGTTTCCCTAATTAACATAAACACAATATAAACTAAATATAATATCTCTAACAAATATCAAAGGTATGAATAATGATTTAAAGTGAAGGAAGTATGATTCAATGCGGTGTAAGTGAATATCAAAGCGTAATCTCTCGGTGAGATACTTATGAGTTTAGAATGAATACAGGGAGCTCAGCCTTGGGGGTTATCCTAACACTCTAATGATCTTTCTGACTTAGAGAGGATTGATTCATGTGGTAAGAGTAGTAGGAGGTCCTAGTGTAGGTGCTACTTTGAGGCCTATTGCGCGATAACGGACTAACCTTGTATATGTGGTAGGGTGAAACCCATTGGCAATGGCTTTGCAAAGCAGTAGAGGCCACCACAAGTGCATAACTCGCCATAGCTCGGTATTCATTTTAAGTCCGGACAGGTCAAGTTTAGGTCATAACATGTTAGGATGTTTGAATGAGTTGTTTTATATGAATATTCGCGTAGAACCATATGCCATGTGATAATATGAATGCTTTTATATATCTAGCTTACCTTTTTGCTTGTGTTGTGTTTTGTATGTGCCGTGTTCTTTCTTTTGCAATGACCATCCTATGGATGTGAGCAGAGGGAGATGAGGTTTCCCTGGAACAGGCATTGGACGACGCAGAAGCTGCTGAGTAGTTAGGATTTGTTTAGTATTGTATATAGTTTTGGATTAGTTGCTTGTATATAAAGTTTTAAATTTTATGGTTATTATGAAATAACTGTAAGCTATAATACTTTATGTTCTAGCTGGATGACTGTATAACTTTATCATGCATGTAACTTTATTATATACGTGACAACTCTTTATATAGTTTATTCTATATATTTTGGGATGTTAAATATATAGACAAATTATATATATATATATATATATATATATATATATATATATATATATATATATATTTTGTTACTTTTGAAAGTAATTTCAAATATGTGTACTAAATGCTTTTAAATAAGACTTGAATATAAAATGACATTCGATTTATTACCACAATTTAAAACTTTAGAAACTTGTAAAGAAACTTTATTGATTGTTTATATATGTCAAGAGATAGTTTATTGGTTGAATAGAATATATAAATTATTGTAACTTTTCTAACATGTTCAATTTCCATGAATAAAAACTAGATGTATTTATATTAGTTTTTTTTTTTTATCAAAATGCGTGTAAGTTTACACAAATTTTATTACAATAGACAGATTTTAAAAATCTATTAGTTATGAATAAGTTGTGTTTATGAAAAATGACTTTACTTAAAGAACGTGTTAAGAAATACATTAAAGTTGTGGATACAAAAGAGAACTTTTAATTTAATTTTTATTATCAAAACTTATAGATGGAGAACATGAATTTCCTGCAAAGGTTACACAAGTCATACTTGTTAAGGGCGTCTTCCAATTTTGTTTGCTAAATTAAAAATCATGAATTGAGTGAATGACTTTGATGAAAAATCACACAATTCAAATTGTGTTTGAATATGATAACTTATTTTATTTTTTTTAGAAATTAGAATTTATGTATCATGTGAACTATTTAGGAGTAAAAACATTTGACTTGTCTTTGTTTTATAATTCTTTTTTAAAACAAAAATATGTGTGAAAATTGAATAAAAAGATTTATATATTAGGTTAACAAATTAGGGTTGGGATATAAAGTTACATAATTTATTAATTTGTTGAGATACAAAATAGGATGTCATAACGAAGAAAATTTTCTATCTTATTTTAAGAAATTTTGTAATTGATTGTATAATTTATTTAAAAATTTATGTAACACAATTTTTGATTTTGTTTTAATAAGTGTGTTAGAAGTTGACTTTAAGCCTAACTCAACCCCACCCACTTATATATTATGAATTGATCCCCTGACGTCGATGACTCTGGTACCATGTTAGAAGTGAACTTTAAGCCTAACTCAACCCCACTCGACTTGTAAGATGAGGTTTGCACCCACTTATATACTATGAATTGACTTTATCTCTAGTCGATGTGGGACTTTCCACAGGTTAAGAAAATGTTTTTAACAAAATAAAAATCCAAAAATTGTTTGAAGTAGAAAAAAATCTAATAAATTAATTCATAATTTGTTTGATTTATTTTATAATTTTGTTAATATATTGCATGTATTAAAGAGTAATATTTAGTTATTTATTATGTTATATGAAATTTTTTATTTAAGTATGTGATTTAAATGAGAACTTAGAAAATGGTCTAAGGGTAGTGGTTGTTTTTTAAAATATGCATGATACTAGAGTATTTTCATAATAAAAGGTTGAAATTATAAATAGAGTTTTTATTAATTCATTTTATAAAAAACACTATCTTTCTAAACCTTTTTTAATAGATATTTGACTTCATCTTTTATCTGTTTGAAGATTGGAGTACATCATAGGATTCCTGGCGCTGAGATTTACAATCTTATCCACTTAGAATTTTCAACAGGGTGAATTCATCTTTTGCCCTTCTTTTTTAGTTTTTTAAGAAATTTGTTACATGTGGGATCTTTAGGCTTGCATGTAGCATTTCAGGTTCAAGTCGAATCTTTGTTCCATTAAGATTGTTAGGATGTGATGTAATTATTAATCAAAGTTTTTTATACACAAATAGAATAACCTTTGCGAGGTAGAGTTTGTAGGGAACATCTTTCGAGTCTAAGAGCGTCTATTCAATTAAGGAAATTTTTTTCTACTTAAATTTTGTTTTGTCTTTAGAATTGTTATGTAATTGTTAGAATATTTATCCTATTTATCATCATTATATTATGTCTAGGATTACCCTATCACTAGTGTAGAATTGGCCTTCAACGTCACCCCGTAGACGTCGGACCACAAAATATCCAATGTAAATTATTGACCGGTGGCATTTTCGTAAATAAGTTGGCCATATAGACGTCGGTTAGGAGATCCCCGACGTCTATAATTTAACCGACGTCTATAATTTTATAGATGTCAAGCCCCCCCTAACCGTCATCTACGGGCTTAATAGGTAGGTGAAAAGTCATTTTTTTTCCGCCATATAGACGTCTGTTCCTACCACCCCGACGTCTATATAGGTGAAAAGTTGACTTAGACGTCGATGTCCTTAGTAACCGAATTCTAAAGTCATTTAGACGTCTGTTGTGGGGGAACCGACGTCTATAGACGTCTGTTATGGCGGGAACCGACTTCTAAATACTCAGCCCAGAAATTTAAAAAGTCACTTTTTGACTCCATTTAGACGTCTGATCCCGCCACTCCGACTTCTAAGGCCATTTAGACTTCTGTTGTGGGGGAACCGACGTCTACAAACGTCTGTTATGGCGGGAACATACTTCTAAATACTCAGTCCAGAAATTTAAAAAGTCATTTTTTAACTCCATTTAGACGTCTGATCCCGCCACTTCGACTTCTAAAGCCATTTAGACATTTGTTGTAGGGGAACCGACGTCTATAGACGTCTGTTATGGGGGGAACCGACTTCTAAATGTATGCATTAAAACACTGCGAACGCGAGGCAGCAGTTACGCGCACTCACTGTTCATCATCTTCCTCGCGTTTTCTCTCCATGGGCTACGTTTTTCAGGTTCGTTTTATTTTGCACTATTTAAAATTAATTTTACTTTGATTACATTACTCTTTGATGAATTATCTTTCATTTGAACCGATTAAAATGTGTTTTCATTGGTTTTTGGTGCAGTTTTGCTCGTGTCCTTGGGCGGCGTTCTTGGGCGGCAATTTCTTGCGTTTTGCACTCCTCGAATTCCCTCCACTACATTTTTAAAACCATCCAATACAAAAAAAAAACATACAATCCATTCTTTTCAACTAAAATATAAAGTTGTAAACTCGAATCGCCATGAGTCAGGAGCAGCCCGAGAGGCCTCTAGCAGAGAAAGATCCAATCAAATACGACGACGTTTTAGACGTCTGACCTATAGAGTCCGATGTCCCATTAACGTCACCCATAAAGACGTCAGATCGGGATCTGACGTTAAAAATCCAAAATAACAGACGTCTAAAGCCCTTTCTGCACCAGTGTATTTATCATGATTATATTGTATCTAGGGTTACATATTTATCATGATTATATTGTATCTAGGGTTACTTTATTTATCATGTACTTTGTATCACAATTTTTTTATATATAAAATGAGAGTGAGATGGATCTTTCAAGCCCTCCAAAAATATATTTTTTAGTTTCTAATCTTAACATGGTATCAGAGTAAGTTGTCTGAGTCTCTTCCTACTCCGTCTCTTTTGTCGCTGGTAGCCTTAAAAATTTCATCTTTTCTGAAATATCAACAGTCCCGCTCTCCTGATAATATTAGATATTTCCAGTGCCTTTTTTAGCTATTTCCCACCGTACGTCGTTGTTTGCTGTCGACCGTTGTCCACTGTCGTTTACCGTCATCCGTCGTCACAGTTTAGTCTGACGACCAGTAGATCTGAATCGTTTCCTTGAGCGACGACCAACCCTGATGGTGTCGAAAGTCTTCCTAGATAATGAAGTATGATTGAATGAAGTTAATATTTGTGAGTGATTGCTTGTTTTAATAATTTTGATTTATGTATACATTTTGTCTTTTTAAATACACTAATTTATGTATTTCGTGTTTATTGATTGTCATGATTGTATATCATATGTAAGAAAAGTATAATATATGTAAAATGATTGAAAAGTAATGAGACAATTTAATAGTCGAATAAAGTATAAATAATGTTTAAGTATACAGTTGTTGAGTGATATAAATTCTAGTAGTTGATAAAGATTTATTTATCTTTTTTAAGTTTAAGTTAATTTTTTCTTGTGAAATATTTTATAAATATATTTTTATATACTTACTTAATGTTATCTATGTAATGTTTTAATTAGTAAAGTGAATTCTAATTAATTTGGAATGTTATAGTATAAATTTAGAAAATAACTATATAATTGGTAATATTTGTAATTGTATTATAATATTTTATAAGTTTCTACTTTTTGCATAGAAGTTGTCCTAGTCTTGGCACGATTTTATGGGTTTTAAAGGTAAAGTCAAATTTGGACCTCCGCATCCACGATTTTGGTGGATGGAAAAGGTAATTATTATCCATTCTCCACGACTTCTAGAAATCATATTTTCAAAACTAAAGTTCTTATATTTGCACGACTTCTATGTAAGTTGGAAATTTAATTTGAAGTCATGTGTATAAAATGGTTTTTTTTTTAAAGAAAGTTGTTTCACTACTTATCCAGAATTAGTAAAATTTTCAAAATTATTCATTATAGTAAAATTAGTAAAAAGAATTACACCATTTTAATAAGAAAACCTATATATTATTGTATAAAATATAACATTTATCTGTATAGCTCAGTACAATGAGTAATATCAGTTTCCGGTACACAGAAAACTTCAAAAAAGTTAGTCTTAAGAAAATGCAACATTTATTTATGAATAAGAATCCTTTTAATTTTTTAATATATTTTATTATTATTACTATTATTATTAAATTAAATTAATAAAGTAAAGTAAAATAGTTCTTAATTGATGTTCGATGATTAACTAAACTTTTTAATTGGCGTTTGAACAAAGTAAATTTTTTAATCGGCGGTTGAGTAATAAGTTTTTTAATTAGCGTTCGAATGTTGGTTAAATAAATTTTTTAACTGGGTTTTGAACACTAATGATTATTAATAGAAAGGATATTTTTATAGTATTTTGGAGATCAGGATGAAAATTGGGAAATAGAAAGAGAACTACTCCTCATATTTCATCTACTCTTGGAGTAAGTATATGTATATCCCTATCCTTTATTTATAATATATAACTGAAACGTAAATTACAATGTTTAAGATAAAAAAGAACCTACTTTTGTACAAACAATATTATATTGATTGATTCCTAGTACATGTCTTTGTTGTTTAAATAATGGAAAATGATACTTTCACACATAACAAATTTTTGACATTGAACACTTGTCACATTTTCATTGGTCAACGTTTGGAAAAATAAAAAAAAATAACTACTTAGAAAATTTGTTTTCTCAAACGTCGACCAATAAAAACGTAAGACCTCTTCGATGTAAAAAATTTGTCATCTTAAAGTTGTAAAAGTATATTTTCCTTAAATAATCCCCTTATATCATGTGCTTAAAGCTAACATGCAAACTTCAGTTTCTAGCCCTTACGTCTCAGCAAAACATTTCTTCTGTCACCAAACTTCACTCTTACGAAGTTGGTAATTGAAATCCCACGCATTTTCTCTCTTATATATTCTGGAAACTTGTGCATTCGTAACTATCACGTCTGCTTAAAACAGAAAACACAGGAACCAAATCTTCTACAACCTTTCTTCTAACTAACTTGCTTTTCGTGAAACCAAGTAACACAGATTAAGTTAAAACATGATATATATCAAGTTTTCAGTTACTGTTTCTTGCAAGTCATGGCAACACTGCTTCCTTTCTTTAGCATTTGCCCATTATATCTCAAAGCCTAACTGCATACATGAATGCAACTTTAACAATCACATGCAACACAAAAGAGTTGATCAAAGCACAACACAGAAGGCAGATTAGGAAGCTGAAAATATCTATTGCCAACAATGGATGCTATTATTAAAGCAGACCTGAACATGTCTGGTGAACAAAAGCTACCACTTCTGCACAACATGGGGGTTCCAGATGCAGATAGAAGCCTCATTCAGAGAGCTATAAGTCAAACATTTCAAAGCACAGCCCATTTGGCAAATCTGTTACCAACTGGCACTGTTCTTGCTTTCCAACTTCTGTCTCCAATAGTCACAAATCAAGGCAACTGTGACTCGGTTTCCAAGTTCATGACTGCTACAGTCGTGGCTCTCTGTGGTGCCTCTTGTTTCTTGCAATGTTTTACTGATAGCTTCAGGGATGATAAGGGGAAAGTTTGTTATGGACTTGCCACCTTCAAGGGCTTGTGGGTCATTGATGGATCCACCACTCTTCCACCTGAACTTGGAGCAAAATTTAGATTGAAGTTTATCGATTTCATGCATGCAGTGATGTCAATTTTGGTGTTTGCAGCAGTTGCATTATTTGATCAAAATGTGGTGAATTGCTTCTTTCCATCGCCTTCAACTGAGGCACGGGAAATTCTAACAGTGTTGCCTGTGGCCACAGGGATTTTTTGCAGCATGCTCTTTGTGGCGTTTCCCACACAAAGACATGGAATTGGCTTCCCACTATCACCGAACTAAAAGTTGGATAATCAATTCGACTCTCTTGTCTGCAACACTATAGAGGAATTTACGTGAATTTCATTGTTGTAATGTCATCTAAATAAAGTGGAATGTTTATTTCATTCTATCAAACACTAGTACATATGCAGACCCCTTTGCATGATACGTGATAGATTCAAGATTCATGATAAATTCCTTTAAATACAGCTATGTGCTCTTATGTATATATACACAGTTTCAGCAGAGATAGGATTTGCAGTTTATTTATTCAAGATCATCTGCATATTTCAGTATAGCTTTCAGTGAAGAGCCTGTGTGAAAAGTTTCATAGTCATCCCACACGGAAAGCAAGCAAGCAGAACTCAATATGAATGAACAAACCTGGATGCTATAACTTGTATCAGAGTTTATCCATATACAAGTACTTGTATGTTAGAAAAAATTGCAGTCATGTAAATCTCTTTCTTTGTTTCTTGCATATATCAGTATTAAAATATGGCATCAGAATGAGAACTAAATTTAAATATTTCCAGAAGAATAAATCTCAAGTTATTTTCTTCAAAAGCTTTATAATGAATTGTTTGATTTTATAAATAAAAGTATTTAGAATATAGATTGTTTTTAAGTGTTTTTTAGTCTCTAAAAGTAATTATAAGGATAATGACAAATATTTTAAATTGAGATGTTATATTATTTTTAATTTATTCAATAATATAATATATTTACTATTTTAATGTTAGGATATATATATATATATATATATATATATATATATATATTAAAATTAAACTAAACAAGTTATAACTATTGATATGGGTATGAATGCCAAGTGTACCGTATGGGCAAGACAGCTATAAAGTTACTCCCACAATTGAACATACTGGGTGATCATGAAGATCCAGATACAACTAAACTGATCGAGTATAGTAGAAATTTTGACTCAGACGGGATGTTCGAAGATGAATGTCTGGTCAGAGTTCATAATCAGGTCTTCCAACAAAGATTAAGCTAAGTAGCTAGTGATTAGAGGTATTGGGTTGTGATTGGACCGTGATTAAGATTTTGCGGGTGTTGCTCCCTTCACCACCACACCATGCTTCCTCCACCTCCCCAAATTGTTTTAATTCTAATTCTATCTTTAGTTAAAAAAAAATTTACTTTTACCATTTAGAGTTTTTTTAATTAATATGAAAACTGTTGAGATTGTTGATAAGGGAAGCACTAGTTTAGATAACCTTATTCTCACAGTGCTTTATTCACTCTGGTTTTTTATGATGACAACACATTATTAATAACACATGTCTTGTTATGTGTTACATGTTCTGTTACTTATTGGTTGAATTCTTATTGAACATGTTTTGTGTTGATCTTGATATATGAATGCATATTCACTGTTCTGATATATGTTACATCTGTTGTGATTGCATTGCATATGTTTTGGAAATGAAAAACCACATGCACTTTGATGAACTTATATTGTGTGGCAAATCTGCAAGTCCTAAGTCGACTTCATTATTAATAGAGTCGATTAAGACTAAAGACTTTGCAAAGATTTTCAAATACAATGCTATGTGAGATTTTACATTGAAAAAAATTTCAATTTGTGCAGATGTCTCA
Source organism: Vigna reflexopilosa (assembly GCA_027742785.1). Taxonomy (NCBI): domain Eukaryota; kingdom Viridiplantae; phylum Streptophyta; class Magnoliopsida; order Fabales; family Fabaceae; genus Vigna; species Vigna reflexopilosa. Next base: position 9,728,063 of record CM050911.1, on the reverse strand, counting down.
AAGTCGACTATGTGCGCTATGCATTCGACTTTGTTAGTTGTTTTATTTGAAATTATGTTATGCTTATGAATAGCAACAACTATATTTTCAAATGTTAGTTAAGCATTGAATGAGAGTCAACTGTATTGAATGTGGAATTAATTTCTCATCTTTTTCTATTTTAATTTTTTAGGTTTCGGTAATTGCAAGTTCCCTTCTAGGTAGGTAGTAGAAGCAGTGATCAATTGGGCTCAGTTTTGTCTTTTCTGTTTTCAAAATTTTGGATTCTGAAAGTTTAAGGCTTGTTTTGAATGTGATGCAGTTTGATAGTGAACAACGAAAATGGCAAAAGAAGAGAGAATATGTGAGAGATGTAGTGGTGAGGGGTGCAGGTGTTACGCGAGTGAATAACGAGTGAACAGGTGAGGTAAAATTAGAATTTTAAAATATATTAAAAAAATCCTAAATGGTAAAAAGTAAAAAAGTTTTAATAGAAGGATAGTTTTGGAAATGAAATAAATTGGGGAGGTGGAGGGAGAAGGGGTGGTGGTGGAGGAAACAACATCCAAATTTCGTTAATCTCAAGCCCATGAAAAAAATTATAAATACAGGTCAAAGGTAAGAGGTAGGTGGTTTACATTTACTGTGTCAAAAGTTATTGTACGGACAATCTACTGACTTTAGCATCGAAGAACATCTGGCAAGTACATCTTCGAACAATGGAGTGAAGACGAATGACGTAAGACGGACGACTTTCTAGGAGAAATTGTGTAGGTATTGGAAGTTGCTTCACCTCACCCGCAACACCAAGATGAAAAATTTAAAGAAAATTAAGAGGTTCATATAGGGTAGTCATAAAAACTTCTTATGAAATTTGGCTAAGTTGAAAATATGTTACAGCTAATTTATGCTTGAATAAACTATTTCATTAAACATTTATAGAAAAAGAACATAAAAAAATAAAATGAATTCTTCCACGAGTTATTATCTACTCATACATTTCAACTTCGGAAGAAATTAGCTGAGAAAGAATTGATCGTAAAACAAACTTTTGAAGATATATGACTGCTTTCGATTATTTTTTTTAATTTTAAAAATTAACATTAAATTATATATATATATATATATATCACATTATAATACATTTTTTTAATTTGTTTGGGTTTTTCTTGAAACCAAATCCTTTTTCTTTTAGTGAGTGTCTTATGTTATAAAAATTGTTTTAAATAAATATGTGTATTACAAAAGCAGTATAAATCTCCTAGAAAGATATGTTGAGAATCTAAGTGTGAGTCTAAGTCTCATATTGAATAAAAATGAAAAAGTAGATCGTTATATAAAAGTGAAAGACTTAAAGGTTGGATTTGTTGTAGATTTTTCTCAGCGAGTCGTGATTATTTGACTTATCATAAACTCATCTAGCAATGATCATAAATAGGCGTTTCTATTCTCTTTTGAAAATACACTTTTTATGCCTTTCCCTCCACTTTTCTTTTCTCATTCTCATTTTCTCTTTTCTTTTAAATCCTGGGCCATTTATTCTTTAAGAGTTTATCTGATTAGTTTTTGTTTTTTTTTTTTTTGAAAATAATTGAGAAGTTTGTCTTGTTGTATCACAAGAGACTTGCGCAATATATTACAGATAAGTCTTTAAGGATAGTGAATATACATGCATCAGGAAGTCCACTTTGTTCGTGTTTTTCATCATCTTCTACAACAACCTTAAGACTTATAGTTGACGGTATGGACACTGACAACAACTTTACATTGAAGAAGTAGAACAATATTTTCGAAACTCAATATACTTTTTCGAAATCTTTTTCGAATGTTTCAAAAATCGAAGTCTTTGCGGGACAAAATTTTCTACCCATAAATGTATGTCTATTTTGTTAGACATGTATGGAGTTGCTTCCGCTCTTACAACCATCAAGCTTGATTTCAATAATTCTGTAAAAGAGATTGAAGATTGGATTCATTTGAATAAGGTATGTCGCAACACTTCGCTCAATGCATTATCTAATTATTTGTTCGATATTTAGTACTCTTATAAGGAAGCCAATGATATTTGGGACTCATTGATTCTCAAATACACTGCCAAAGATGTTATGAGCCAAAGGATTGTCAACAAAGATTATTACTGTTGGGAAATGATAGAAAATAAGGACATCAAGATCTAGATCATTGAGTACCATAAGTTGTTTGAAGATATTAAATCAATAGTCTTGTTTGATGAGTTATTTTTAGAACTTCTAATCGAAAAACTTTTGGAATCCTAGAAGAACTGCAAAAAACAACTAAAGCATAAACACAAATAGATGTCACTATCAAACCTTATCACATACATCATCATCGAAGACATTATCAACCAAAACAAATATGGTATAAGACAAACCAACTCCAAAAAAGTATAAGCAAAAGCCTAATCACAAGAAGAAATCTTTTGAAAATTCCCATCCCAATGGATCTAACCTCACTTTTAAGAAAAAAGAAAATTGCTTTATGTATGAAAACCAGGCCATCATGCACTTAAGTACAGACGAAGAGTTGGAAACTGCAATCCTCCTAAGGAAAATATAGCCAAATAAGAAGATACAATTATTGTGGTCATTTCACAAATAAACCTAAGGACTAATGTGAGCAAATAGGTGGTAGACTCTAGTGCTAATAGGCACATTTATGCAAACAAAAGTGTGTTTACCTCCTACACTAGTGTGAATGATAAAAAAGAACATGTTTTTCTCGGTGATTCCAGGACAACCATTGTCCTAGGAAAACAGAAGTTCTTCTAAAGCTAACATTTGGAAAGATTCTGGCTTTGAGTAATGTGTTACACGTTTCATCAATCAAAGTTAATCTAATATTTGTATCATTGTTGGGAAAAGTTAGGGTTAAAATGTCATTTAAATTTGATAAGATTTTTAAGACAAAAAATAATGCAGTCATGAGGGAGGGATATTGTGATCTGGGTCTTTTCATACTTAACATTTCTAAAGTTGTTAATAAATCTAATTGTTTTGCTAATATTGTTGATATGTGTGTGTGTGTGTGACATGCTAGATTAGAACATGTAATTCCTTATATGTTATGAAATTGCAATGACTATGATTAACTGATTTGCAAGATAAACAAAGTAAGAAATGTGAAATATGTGTGGAATCTAAAATAACCAAGAAAACTTGTCATTTTGTAGAACATCAAACTGAACTTTTAGGATTAATTTATATTGATTTACCTTACCTAAAATAAACCTTGTCTAGGGATGGTAAAAATTATTTTGTAACATTTGTGGATGATTATTTTAGATACATCAAAGTGTACTTAATCAAACATAAGGATGAATCCTTTAATGTGTTTTTAACTTACAAAGCAGAAGTGGAAAATCAATTGAATAAGAAAATTAAAAGGATTAAATTAGATAGAGACGATGAATATATATTATTTAATGACTATTGTGTAAAGAAGGTATATTATTCATGAAGTAACCCCACTATATTCACCTAAGCCTAATGGAGTACCTGAGAGAAAGAATATAACTCTTAAAGAAATGATGAATTTCATGCTTGAGTTATAGTGCACCTGATAATCTTTGGGAGAAACTGTTCTTCCAATATGTTTTTTTATAGAATAGGAATCTCATAAGAAATCTGGTAAAACTCTTTTAATTTTGGAGATGTTATCAACCTAAACTTAAATACTCAAGAGTGTGAGGGTGCCTAAGGTAATGTTACATGATCCTAAGAAAAGGAAAATAGGCTTTAAAACTTCTTATTGTATGTTCTTATGCTATGCAAAACATAATGTTGCCTATATATTTTTGTGTTCTTAAAAGTGATGTAATTGAACTTAATACCATAGTAGAGACAAAACATGATGAATTTTTTAACATATTTTTGCTTTAAAGATTAATGAGACATCTGAGCAACCTATAGATATTAATAGTGATGTCATGTACGATTTGAGGAGAAGTAAAAGATAAAGTATGAAAACTTTCTTTGGAAATGATTTTAACACTTATCTAGTTGAAAATGATCCAACAAGTGTTTTGGAAGCTACTAGTGGTCCTAATGCAACACATTAGGATAGGTCATTAGGACTGAACTTGAATCAATCAAGAAAAATAATATTTGGACCTTAGTAGACTTGCCTAAAAAAGAGAAATTCATTGGTTGTAAGTGGATCTTTAAGAAAAAATATCATCTTGATGAATCCATAGATAAGTATAAGACACGATTAATAGTAAAGGGTTTTACTTAAAACCCAACATAAATTACTTTGATATTTTTGTCCCTATGACCAGGATTTCCTTTATTAGAGCATTGTTGGCGAGTCTGAAATCTCAGCTTGCCTTGCATTTTTTTGTGTGGGCTTGCAGGTTGGCTCACGCGGCCCGATCTGCTTTGTCATCCCTAGTCAAGAGAACGAAATGTGCAAAGTTTTAAAATCTTTGTATAGGTTGAAATAAGCAACAACATGATGACATGAAAATCTTGATAATGTGTTACTTTGTGATAACTTTTCACTAAATGATGTTGATAATTTTGTGTACTCTAAATCTGAAAATGGTTAAGGTATCATTATATGATTATATATGGATGACATGTTAATCTTTGGTACATGCATTGATATAGTCTTATAACTAAGTTGTTTCTTGGATCTAAATTTGAAATGAAAGACATGAGTTAAGTCAATGTGATCTTAGGAGTTAAAATCATATGGAATGGAGATGATCATATTTCTATCCCAAGAACAATACATTGAGAAACATCTTAAGAATTTTGGCTATTATTACTTCAAACTAGTGAGTACCTCTTATGATGCTAACTCAAAATTAAAGAAAAATAGAGGAAAATCTATTTTTCAATCTTAATATGCCCAAATAATTAGGAATTTACTACATCTAATGAGCTTTTCTAGACCAGACATTACTTATGTAGTAGGTAGACTGAGTAGGTACACTCAATGTCTTAATCATAAACATTCGGATGCACTTGCAAGACTTATGAGATACTTAAGAGATTCAATGAGATACATTGTGTTAAGTTTCTCAATCTAGGATTGGTTCATATAGTTTATTGTAATAAGTCTCATGCATTAGATCTTATATGAGACTCATGTTTTTCTTATTCTTTTTTTCTATCTTTAGATGATGATTTTGCAATATGTGGGGAATTGTTATAAAAACACTATTCGAAACAAATATGAGTATTGCAAAAACAGTTTAAATATCAGAGAAAGATAAGGGACAAGTGTGATATGTTCTCTTTCATTTTCGACAATGACTCCACTGGCGCATGACTGATTTGCACTTCCTCTGCAAGTCACGAAAGACTTCATCTAGAGCAACTTAGCGGTTGGTTCCTCTTCCTTCAGTGGCTCTTTGCATATCAAGTTGGGCATTTTGGTTGTTGTTGATTTTTCTCAATGAGCCATGATTATCTGACCAATCATAAATTCATCCAACACAATAAATGTTGTTTGTTCTAGTTTTTTTTCTTCATTATTAATGTTGTTTTGTCTTCACAATTGGTCAGCAAACAAGTTATTTGAAGTTCAACATGTGTCACAAAATGAGGAAAAGTTTATGGTCAATATAGATGAATTTTCATGCATATACAAGAAATGTAGTATCACTGGAATTCCATGTTGTGATTCCCTGGCTATAATAAAGTTTCCAAATATAGATGGAGAAAACTCCATACCTTCTTGCTTTTAGAAGTCAACATATGAACAAATTTACTTATCAATTATCTATCCTATCAACGGTAATAAAATATGGGACATTACCTATCCTGATGTGTTGCCTCCAACAAAAAGAATGTTGCCAAGTAGATCTAAGAAGAAAAGAAGGCTATAGTAGTGAGAGATGACAAAGGATGAAACAAGAATGAGAAAAATGGTTTATGGATAAGATGTGGGTTGTGTAGGAAAGTGGGTCACAACAGAACTTGTTGCCCCAAACAAACCCAATAATGTGTTGTGCACTTCGAGGAAGCACACCAACCTACCCCATCATTTGAAGTAGTTATGCCATCAAGACATCAGGGTGAAGGTCAAGCTTAGGAGGGGATGAATTTAAAAAACATGATACTTTTTTATGCTGAACGTTATGTTAGTACTTTTGTAATGGTTATTTGAACTATCGTAATGGTTGTCTGAACAATATTAGCACTTGATAATGTTATTTTGTAATACTTCAGTATTGCATAAAACTTATATGGTGATCAAACCTTTTGTTATCTATGGTATCATTTTATTCGATAATACCATTTTCATTATAGCATTTTGATTATACCATTTTGATTATATAATTCTCATTAAACCATTTTCATTAAATCATTTTCATTAAACTATTTCCATTATACCATTCTTATTAAAGCATTTTTATTAAAGCATTTTCATTAAACCATTTTCATTAAATCATTTTCATTATACCATTTTCATTCACCCATTTTCATTATACCATTTCCAATGTTTTTTTAATAGATAAATAATTATAAACTTCTGCAAATCTTCAATTCATTGAACAACATTACATTCAAGAACACACCAACTATACACAATGTCAATTGTCCATCCTACACAATGTCAAATATACATCCTAACAACAAAGAAATTAACTTAACTAACTAAAATGAACAAGACAACCACAACACATCATGGAATTGTCATTATCATTGTAACTAAAATTATGTTAATGACACATGGAACACAAACCAACCTTATCAACACCTTCATCCACTTTTGAAGAATCAACACAACTTTCTCTAAATTACATATCATTTTCCTATCAGCTTCATTTTCTTCAATGTTCACGAAATTGTCATCCTTTTTGTTGCACTTCACATAGGTGCCCCTTTCGTCAAACCCATCATCAGTGCACCATCTGAAGTAGTTACAACCAACGTCTTCACTCTATTCTGTTAAAAAAAATCTACGACCACAAGGACTAAGTATTTCATTCTATAAAAAAAAGTCAACAATGGTCTCTTTAGAAAAATAATAACATAAATAGCATAGGTTCCATGTATTTTACCTTGTACTTAAGGTAACTCAAAAATTGTTTCCCTTAGTTCTTAGTAATTTTCACAGTTCTCAACATTGATTTCTCTCCATAATGGAAAATGGGTGAAACATCCAAACTCCTTGATCCTCCACCACCACGACAACAAAGACTAAGGTATTGCTTCTGTCACCCATTACATATGGAAGAAGAACATGAATGACTCATAGACATACTTCAATTACTCCAATGACAACGTTGACAAAAAAAGGAACATCAACAACGTCAAATGAAATAAACATCCACTAACAACATCGAAGAAGTTCATGGACAAGGATAAAAAATTTGTAGCACAAGAATAACCACCAACAACATCGTCATAGAGGAAGAAGTTACAACCTGATCAATGTGAAAAGACATTAACAACTGGCAGAAGAACAACGACAAACACCACAAGCAACCTCTAATTAGGGATTCAATGAATTAGGGATTCAACGAAATCCCAAACTTTTTATTTTCAAAATAACAAAATCCACCTAACTAACAACCTCACTTATCATGTTTAAAAAAGCCACGTCTATTTTAATGTCGTTCAATCAATTTAACGTATATATCCAATTGCTTCAATTTTTTACAAGTAGGGACCCAATTAAGAACAAAAATAAGTGAGGAACCCATTTGAGACTTCGAACCAAAAATAGGGATCTCAATAATGATTTAACCTAATATTTATTAATATTATAAATGACTAGAAATAGAGCTTTTAAAATGAGTTAAATTTGTTCACATGGATTGAATTTGTGATCAGTCGAATTGGTTCACTAACTCACCCATAAATTCTAAATATTAAATTATATTAAAAAAATGAAAATCCTAAATACTCTCTTATCTCTAAATGTATTTAGATTGTATTATATTTTGTAATTTTAGATTATATCTAGAATTTAACATAATTTAAAATTTTATTTAGATTGAACATTATTTAAATTTTAATTAAAAAATAATTGTAATTTTTTTAAAATTGAAATGCACCAAATTATAATAAATTAAACCAAATTAAATATTTTAAATTTATTAATAAATAAATCAAATTAAATTAACTCATTAAATCCAGCTAAAAAAATAGATTTTGAGGAGTCTAATGAAACCAAAATCAAGTTCAATCTCATTTGATCTTTAGAAATAGGACACATTGTTATCCACTTGTCTCTACTGACAGATTCACAAGAGTTAACACTAACTTTCATTTCCAAACCGTCAAAATCTAACGCCATATCCATATCTCTCTCACACACAAACATGCACGTTATTTCAATCAAGTCACGCTCATTCAACAATTTCTCACCATTTATATATATAAAAGAGGAAGAAAAGGAAAATCATGAGATTCTGGCCTTTTGTATTTATTTATTTATTTTTGTTTTAAAGTTTTGGTGAGAGAATGAATGATTCCGTGACGTGAATTACAGTACCAACCAATGGCAATTGAATAACCTCCGTCACAACTTTACAAGGCGAAGGAGAAAGAGAATGTGATAAGGCCTGACCTTGATATCACCAAAAACAATCACACACAACCTCCCTCTTTCACCACCAATCATCCCTTACGCCCTATACAAAAATCTCTTCCCAACAGATAAGAGGGTCCCACTTATCCACTTCCCTATCCTTCACCCCACCAAACCACCCTGCTTCCTCACCATCTCTCACCCTCCATTCCATCACTCCACGCACTAACCCTGATCACACAATCAAGCGCATCGCATGCATTGACTCCGCGAAGAACCCGATCGCAGCCCTGCATAAACAAAACCAGACGGTTAACGAGAGCCACAGGTACTCTCACCAGAACAATATCGCATACACACACTCTCTTCTTCTCTCATTCTCGCCATTCCCTCTTCCTCGTTCGGGTTCAGATGGAGTCGCGAGTACTGTCACGCGCCGGAGCCTTCTCCTCCCTCGCTCACCTCCGCAAGCCTCCGCGGGACGTCGCTGGCGGTGCCTCCTTCGTCACGGTGAAGACCGTGGGGTCCCTCGCGGAAGGTGGGAATCTGATTTGGGGGAGGCAGCTGCGTCCGGAGCTCTGCTCGCCGGCGCTGAAGAAGGAGGCCGTCCTCCTCCGGCCTTGCCTGGCAGCCACCTCCTCGCCGGCCGAGGGTGGTGATTCCGCCGGGTGAGGTCCGTTTCATCCGTTCTGACTCGGCCAACTCGGCCACGTCACTCTCCTAACTAATGCCGTTCAATTTTTTTCATTACAGGGAAAAGGTTGCTCCCGCGGGATTCTTCGACAAATACCCCGCTCTTGTCACAGGGTTTTTCTTCTTCACGTGGTACGTCACTTGACTCTGTTCTTGTTACATGCCATCAATCTCTGACTCTGTAGTGGCTTCCGCTTACGTCGCCTTTGTTTTCCTGATGTAGGTACTTCTTGAACGTGATTTTCAACATCCTCAACAAGAAGATCTACAACTATTTCCCCTATCCGTAGTAAGTGTTCAGCGACTCTCTATCTTGCACTTTGTCTGGTGTTGCCTCGTTGATCAGTGAAATAATATGCGTAAACATTGTCTTAGGCTTTGTTAAAGTCGATTAATATTGAGTTAAGGTCAACTTAAGGAATATCGTAATAATTGATTTCGTATTTCTTGATTATTATATTTTGTAATAAAATGACACTCTGTTAGTCTCTATGAAATGAGTTAGAACGGACTGCGCTGAATGATGTATACAGATTCTCTTGATTTTAAATCTATATTAAGAATAGAGCAAACCATTGTCTATGACTAAGAGTTAATATATTTTAATTGAGCAAATAACCAATGTCGAGACCGTATCAATTTTCTTTTTAGATTATGAAAATAAAAATCTAATTTACTTTTTGAATGCCACACACTAAATCAATTTTTTTTTTCATTTTTTAAAGAGTAAATTGACGAGACTCACTCTTATGGACATGGTTTTGCTTTGAATTTCTCCGATTCAATAATGAGATTATATACTCTATTAATCAGATTTGTTTGTATGATTTTAAAATAAATATATATTAATCTCAATAATCTTGTATGTTAAATTTTGACAAGGAAATAAATCTTTAATCTGTCTGTTTAAATTATATCCTTCGTTAATAATTTACTAATTTAAACGTTAGCCACGTTTGAATTTTATGATTAAATTTTTATCCTGCATATATTATGTATTAGTGTATCATGAACAGAAAAAAGTCAGGTTATTATAAATAAAAATTCTTCCAGAATTTCCCTTGTTCCACATCAGTTTTTGATTTCATCTTTTCTTTTGTCCACCATCACCATTTTTATTTTGATTAGCTATGCTTTTATGCAGCTTCGTATCCGTCATCCATTTACTCGTCGGTGTGGTGTACTGTTTGGTGAGCTGGACCGTGGGCCTTCCTAAGCGTGCTGTAAGTCAAGTTCAATATCGCCCAGCCCAGAATACATAAGCCAAAAAAAAATTTAACTCCTAAGTGCTATTCCACGTTATTTTCTGGATTGACCCTGTTAGTCTATTTATCAGCGTATTACAAATGTTCATCGATTCTACTTACCTACATCTTGTAACATTAATTTTAGTTTCATGATGAATATTTTACATAGAATACTAATGCTGTATATAAATAGTACTATACTGATAAGGCTGTTGTTTCTGTAGCCTATGGACTCCAACCTGCTGAAGTTGCTCATTCCGGTGGCCGTGTGCCATGCATTAGGCCATGTGACCAGCAATGTCTCATTTGCTGCAGTTGCTGTTTCTTTCACTCATACCATTAAAGGTGATAAAAGTTTATCTTATACATCAAATAAGAGGTGCTTGAAATTGTTTAGCTGTCTCTACTTTCTAATAACAACATTGACAAACTTTTGTTTCAGCTCTTGAACCATTCTTCAATGCTGCTGCTTCACAGTTCATCCTTGGCCAATCCATTCCCATCACTTTGTGGCTGTCTCTGGCTCCCGTTGTTATTGGTAACACCCCTCTTCTTCCTTAAACTGAGATAAGATTCACTGTTTCCACTAACCAGCTATTTTAGTGGGAAAAATGTTCACAACGAATTTTCTACCCCTCGTCTCTCTAATACACACTCTTTCCAATAGGATATAATCCATACGGTTCCTGTTAAATATGTGGATCTTATCTCATTATTCATTTTAAATATGAGATTATGTTGAAATGAGTAGCACTCTTCTTTCATTAATGCATGGACATTTTCTGAACTGTCAAGGTAAACATTTTGTTCAGTTATTTTAGGGAATGTTTTTCTTTTTTAACTTCTTTAGAGAGCTTTGAAGTTATTCTCTGAAAATTAACCTCAGTCATACATGGACTATTATTTTCTTTGTTAACTCTAAACTTGGATTTTAAACCTAAAAGATTGTGAACAGATGATGCCATAATACAAGTAATATTTGAACATTTGCTGAGAAATATTTAGTGAACGGAGAACTTAACATAATTTGTCATGCCATGTACTGGGCAGGTGTGTCCATGGCATCTTTGACCGAGCTCTCATTCAACTGGGTTGGCTTCATAAGTGCTATGATTTCAAACATTTCCTTCACCTACCGGAGCATCTATTCAAAGAAAGCCATGGTTATCTCCTATGCTACCCATGTTACATGTCCAAATTTTGATATACACCTCTAAATTACTTATATCAGCTTAATGTCCTCCTACTTTACTAACTATTGTTCTTTCATATTATTGTTAAATAACTCTTGTGCAGACTGATATGGATAGTACCAATGTCTATGCCTACATTTCCATCATTGCTCTAATTGTCTGCATACCTCCTGCAGTAATTGTGAGTGAAACCTATTTTAATTCACTTGAGAAATCAATTTTTATTGTAGAATTTATGTAATACGTTTTCTATTTTTGCATCGTATCAGGATTAATCATTATTTGATATCACAGGTGGAAGGCCCTGCTCTGTTGAAGCACGGCTTCAATGATGCTATTGCTAAAGTAGGTTTGGTCAAGTTCGTCTCAGATCTCTTCTGGGTTGGGATGTTTTACCATCTCTACAACCAGGTAAATCCTTCTTTTTCAATGCATTAGTCTAAATTTTGGATGAAACATTACTTTGAAATTGAGAAATTAACGGAAAAAAATTATGAAAAACGTTACATTGATTACTAAAAAAACGATTTTTCATTTAATAAATTTTTATTTTGAACACCTTAGAGCCTTTATGAGCATTTTCTGTACTAAAATGTTGCTTCAATTAATTCATTTTGGTTTATTCTGCTAGTAAATTCCTTTTGGAGAAACACAATATCTTGAATTATTGCATTTCTTGATTTTTGTATAATGATCTTAGAAGAGATATAAAAGGCGATGGAGGAATAATCTGTAGAATAGTTATTTCAATACTCAACTATCTTATCTACATTTTTGGTCATCAGGTGGCTACCAACACTCTTGAGAGAGTGGCTCCTCTCACTCATGCAGTTGGGAACGTACTGAAACGTGTATTTGTGATTGGATTTTCGATTATAGTCTTCGGTAAATATCGTTATCTTCCTTCCTTGTTATTAAAGTTTAACCTTTTGCCATTGAAGAAAAAATCATCTTCCTGGGAGTCTAAACATATTTCTGCATGGCTAATTGCTGTACACAGGTAACAAGATTAGCACCCAAACTGGTATAGGAACAGCCATTGCAATTGCTGGAGTGGCACTCTACTCTCTCATCAAAGCCAGGTTGGAGGAAGAGAAACGAGTGAGTCCCTTTTCAATTCTTTTGTACCTCATTAAATTGGTTGAAACTTGGCAAGTTATTCTTCATATGCAAGGTTAAACCAGTTTCTTCATAGATGCCTTAGTCTTTGAAAGTGTAATCATGGAATGTGTTTGAAAGTGATTTCCTAATAATTTCAACTGATAATATAGAATGTCTTTGCAAGTGTTATAATTTAATTAACACAATTTTGCTCTTGGTTTCTTGTCAGCAAGCGAAAGCAGCATAAGAAGAAAGTGGTCAACCTGGAGGAGGTCTTGCACTGTAAATCACGCCAAATTTCCTTCAAAATAATTGAGTGACTGGTTCAGTATTGTACTATCCTTGTGATAGCGCGCTTTTATTTTTCCTTCTTCCTTTTTGTTAAATATTTTCTTTTTCTTTTTCTCTCTTCAGAAAACAATGTCTTGCTGCTGATTTGCAGTCTTGTCGTCTCGACTGAAAAATGATGTACCCTTGATTCCCATAAAGAGCTATTGAAACTATTTTGAAAGCTGAAAAATAGTAAGCAGTCAAATGCAGTTGGGTCAATGGTCATGTTAAAAAAAAACTCTAGGCTTGAGTGAGAGAGGTCATGTCAAATAATTTGATTTGCAGAATGAATTTGAGGGAATTATCATTCTGATTGCACTGATTGAATAAAATGGTGACCAAGCTTTATATAAACAGATGATACAATAAGTGAAATAACTGACAAAATGAATGGCAATTAGTGTAAGATTATCTTGATTGTGCTTGAAAGAATGCATGAGTAGGTAGATAGTTAAAGACCAACAATTACCAGAGGGGTTGTGTGGAGCTAGCCATTTCAGCTTACTAAAGGAAATCGCGAATATATTTAGACTAAGACAGTAAGAGACCAAAAAGTAATGAAGGGAACCGACATCCTCAACAAATTGACATTTCACTTGAGAGATAAGCTGAATCACTATGTTACCACTGCTTATAAATGTTGGAAAAAGTAGTGAACCTCAAAAAAGAAGTCATTTTTAAGCTACAACAAAATCGTTTTAAGCCAAGAAAGCATTATGTGTGGCTTACACATGGAAAGGAAATAGCTTATACTCCTTGTCAAAGGTCACCACTGAAAAAATGGTTTTTAATCAATTTGTTGTATAGGTCCATATGAGGAAAAAACAAAATTAAGAAGAACTAACTAGTTGCTAGCTTGACCACATTATTGTTTTGAAGGAAAGCCTTGGCCTTTAGTTAGCCTTTATGCTTCCGAAAGGTGTCACTACCATTATGTTTTATTCCAAATAAATACTATCCACTAATATTTGTACTGAGTAGCTTCCACTAAATGCATAATTAAGAATAATTTTGCGTACAAATTAACCAACACAAACAAAATACATATACATACTTAATGTATTTCCTAAGTGTATAACTATATTTTCCTACGTATTAACATACTTTTCTTTTTATATAATTACTTATATGTTCTTAACGTATTCAACAAATAGTGAATATAGTGAACAAATGATTTCAAAAGATTGTATAGGATATCCAAATGAACTAAAATAAGACAATCCATGAGAATTCTTCAAGTATACAATATATGCTCTCTAAGTCTTTGTTAGGTGCACTAACACCTTGCCCTTTTGTTTTAATTTTTTTTGTCTATGTTGAATCAATTTAAACTTCAGGAAAAAAAAAATATTACATTTATTAAAGCGAAATCCTTATGAGTAATAAAAATTTAGATTCACTTTGAGAAATAACCTAAGTCTTTTAAAGGTTCAAACAATTTTTTTTCTCATTTATATCTCAACAACACAAACGTCATAACAAAAAGTCAATCTCATAAATATTATATCAATAATAACAAGTATAAGCAATTTATAGAGATTAATTTTGTATATATTGTTCATCAACAAAATATCGTTAAATGCATTTAATAGTTTCACTTAACTCAAATGAGTCCAAAAACTATTTGTCATAAAATCTTGAGGTTTTATCAAACTTTTTCTAGTAAATATACATGTCATGTTCAAGCAACATCATTAATTGTTGCATTTCATTTCTAGATTTTCTCTTTTCATCTTCAATATGCATACCTTATACTTATACCATGTATACTTGTTAATATAATTATGACATTATCTTTGTTGTTCTCCTTCAAAGTCAATAAAACTCTTATAGACTATAAAATAGTCATTTCAACAAGTATGAATTTGTCATTAGTTTTGACCTTCCAACATGTGGAAAAACCTACTTGTGTATTATTAGTTAGTAATTATGATATAAATATATATATATAAAGTAACTTCATAAATCATCATCTAGTCATGCTCACTAATTTTTCATGGAAATTAAAAGGATACTTACATTTTCTTGTTCCAATTACATTGAATTGGGAACATCCTTACAATGTTTATATCTACCATATCTTTTACAACCTAACAACACATGTCTTCCTTCTTTGTTGATCATTTATTGTATCCGACATTAATATGATAATGGCAAATACAAGTATAGATGGTTTCCCACAAATCTATTCAAACAAGTCTTTTCACAAACCAAACATCTACATAAATACATTACAACATAAATATAAGTCATTTGTTGCATTATATAACAAAATACAATATTTACCTCATATATCATGAAAGCTTTAATGTAAACCTTATTAACTAATTCTTATGTTGTTGAACCAAATTTTATAATATCATCAAGTTTATCCACCCTGGTCAATATGTCAACATTGTCTCATAGTTTATTCCAAAATTGATCCATTACAATTTTGTCACACAAATTCATACATTAAAAATAAATAACAATTGCATTGTGTTTTGTGTATGGGGTTGAGTCTTCACATCTAATTGATCAGTCTTTAACTGGTCGTTCACAACTCCAAGTCCTGTTCATCAAACATCGATCGGTGGGTACCTATCAAAGGCTCTCCGATGTTAAAGTCAGATCAGTTCAAATTGTAAGGACAATAAATGCGTAATTAATGTATAACATACGTCCTTACCTCGAACCACTATTTATAGACTTTGTGATAAGTTTTTGATTAAGGCTGGTCTAATTACGGTCCAAACATGACTAATCGTGATTTAACTTTTAAGTGAAATGATTTTGGAGTTAATCTTCTTTAGCTTGACCAATCGGTCTCCAAAGTGTTTAGATCGTCCGTCTGATAGGGTTAATTATCGTCATTGATGTTGCTCAAAATGCTTCTGACTCTTAGGATTGAATATTTTTGGCCTGGATGGGTCTTTTTTGTAAGAATTCTTCCTTAACCAGGACTATTTGGTAGGGGTTCTTTCCAAAATTCTTCCTTAATTGTTCATAGTTAAATCGTTCACTAGGAGTTCTTGTACATAACTCTTCCTTAGTCAGCTCATCACAAATTGTGCCCCAAACTTAGAGCGGATGGTGGCAAAGCTATCTATGGAGTTTGGTGCCAGCGAGGAGAACCAGGCCAAAGTTTTTCCCTTTAGAGAGATGGAGAAGGGTCTACACCAAACGAGACCACTCGAGGTGTAGAGTGCGATTTGATTCATTAACATTCTAAGATGTTCATCAGGATCAGTATAGCCATCATACTTATTAAAAATAAGCATCGACCACTTGTCCATCAAAGGTGCCTCCATTATTGTTGGTGTGAATGGAAGCATCCTGATCTTATTCTCAGTTGCGACAGACGAGTGATCCTTTCTAACCCCTGAGTTGCCTTCATGGACCATTCAATAAGGCTTTTCACATTGCTTGGTCTGCACGAGTTGAGTTGGGGCAAGGGGCACAAAATTCCTGACACTCTGCTTTTGCTGCATAGTCGTGTTTTCCGTGCAAAGGGTCCTCAACTCTTTTTCATATTTTCTTTGCATCTTCTCCTTTTGTTACTACAGATTTCTCATCATCTTTATCGGATTAGGTTGGTTGTTCGCTTCTTCCATAACTACATTGTTTGTTGTGTTCCTTATAGTCACCATGATATTATCAAGTTGGTCTCTGGTTCAATGGTAGGTGTTAAAATGTTTTGGGTGTGAGTCGAGTCTTCACATCCAATTGGTCGTTCACAACTCCAAATCTTGTTCATCAAACACTAGTTGGTGAGTACTAGTGAAATGTCCTCTGATACCAAAATTAGACTTATTTAGATTGCAAGGACAATAAATGCATAATTATTATGTAACTTATCTCCTTATCTCAAACCACTATTTATAAATTTTGTCCAAAATAAACAAGTATACTATACACATTCCTTATTGATCTACAAGTGTAAAAAAAACTTCCACGTTACATAATTTAAACAATCTACCTGTGTAAAGAAAACTTCTACATTACATAATTTAATACTTGTTCTAGAAATCACAATTCCATTTATGGATCACGTGACTACAAAGTGTTTAACAAATTATCTTATTCGAAATGGTTCAATTGACTTTTCAAATTATGCAAGACAAAAGTTGTGAATCACCTTGAATAAAGACCTTGTGGATGAATTTATTAAAAAACATATACCTTGTAAAATCCAAAATGTTTCGTATGGGATATTCTTCTAGGATTATGCAATCTAAAACTTTTCCTTTCTAGGTATGGATTGTAATTTCAATAGAAGTTTATTTGCCTCCCAAAAAAGTGAAATTCATATAGCATATAATTCAAAACTAATATTTAAAATTATTCAATCCATGATACTTTCAGATATATAAAAAAAATATCATAATGATGAAAAATTCCATTGGTACAAAAAATATTGACACTTATTGTAACACTCCAATAAATATAGATTGAAAGCTATAATTATTTTAAGGAGTTAGCAAGAATAATAATAAAGAACAGTGGTGAATAAGCAACAAAAGAGGAAAGGAATATGAACATCATATAGAACTGGAAACTGTACAGCAAACAAGAGTCTGATACAATTTACAAGCTAAGACCGAATGGTCATACAAAATATACTTATACCTAACGGTTTACAAAAGAACATATGTACCGAACGGTTCTAAAGACAATTAAAGTTATCTACAATCCCTACTAACCAGACGGTTCTATGCTATCTTCAGGCTGAACGGTCTGCAGAGCTTTTTCCACTGAATCTTCAAAGTCACCCTCTGCTCACATCCATTGGACGATCATTGCAGTGAAGAGAACAACCGATCGATTATGACCGAATCGGCACATAGACAAGACAGGAAATAAGGGTAAGCTTATGTAATTTAATTAATCATTTTTAGCATACATTTAAAAACATATAACCGAATCACATAAATCAATATTTCAATCATGCAATCATAATTCAGGTATACCCATTAAAACCGAATGGTAAACATCATCATGACTGACCATTTTAGACACTGTCCGGACTGTATGAACCATGTAGCTTGTCGCTCTTTGCACCCAGGTGGACCTGGCTGGGATACACTCAACAGACCGCCACCCGAGGTTAGTCCAGTGGAGCTACCTCGGTATAGAAATACCCTAAGGCTAAAGGACCTTCTGTCATTCCCACACATAAATTACCCTCTTCTATATGATGAGGAATAATCACGGAATATCAGGATAAAGCGAAGCTTGAGTCTGACCACGGTAATACTACCAATTCAATTTCAATTCATGAGATATTCCTCCTTGGAATACTTTTAAATGATCATAAAACCCTTCATCATTCTCATTTCATACTATCCAAATCCAATAATCTTATTCAGAAAATAATTCTTTCATATATAGAAAATACTGTAAGGAAATGATCGAACGGTCAGATACTAAGAAGAACATTAATTAAAGAAGGTACTGTAAGAAGAGACCGAACGGTCTAACACTGAAGGAACTGAACATCCTTTAAGACCGAGCAAATCTTATATAGATAATTTATGAAAGTGGCCGAACGTTTAACAACAGGTTATCTTTAGGAAACCGAACACTTAAAGGTTTGGGCCAATTGCCTTAAATTAAATAAGAGTTCTCTTCAATAAAACGAGTGTCAGTACAAGACCGAATACTCTTCTGGGAAATCAAGTGTCAATATAAGACCGAACACTTTTCCAAAGAATTAATATTATAAAACCAAGTATTTCAAGGAACAAGCACTAGAATAAGATTGAGCACTTCAATAACCGGAATATTGGTCTATGACCGAGCGTTCTCAAGACCGAGCACTAACAATAAATATTCTCAATGTAAGACCGAACACTATTCAAAAGGAGAGGATTAATCATAAGACCGAGTACGTCAAGACCGAGACTCTTTAAAGAATGTTTGAATACCATTAAGGAGTACCTAATCTATGATTGAGTACTCCCTAAGACCGAGCACTCGATCTATGACCGAGTATTTTAAGTTTGCGGAACGCCCAGTATAAGACCGAACGTCCTTAAATAGGTGATTTGTTTTGAGAGACTAGCTAAATAAGATATTAAGTTTTCAATACAAATACCATAAGACAGATCGGTCCTAATGACCTTCGGCTACAGTTTCAATATTTTACTAAGTTATCAACTTAACTCTATATCTGTTTTTTAGTTACTCATACATTCAAACAAACATGCAGTAACACCAATTCAACCAACTCATACATGTAAAATCAATCAAGCATACCATATTCAAAGTGCAGAAATCATAATTAAATTTATAAGCTTCCCTTACCTTATAATTTTAGCTAGGCTTCTAAGCCTCTAACGTCTACTACTTCTGTGGCTCCCAAATTCAAAGTCGTCCAAATGAGAATCTGATCGGTGCAAATGAAAGAGCTTGCCACCAGGAGTCCTTAATCTGAAAGGAGGTTGATGATCGAAGGAGAAGAAGTGGTCAGAATTCTAGAGAGAAGGTTGAATGTTTTAGAGAGAAGGAGGAGAAAATAGAGTTTCTGGAGGTTGAAGACGAAGTGTGCATGCAGAGAAGTGGCACCAGTTTTCAAAATTTCACATTAAATACTGTCACCAAAATGGACGTTCGGTCAATTCCCTGCCTGCCACCTATCTTCCATTATCTGGAAACTCTTATTCCCCTGCGGCCACACGATTTTCGATGGACGGGGAATTAAATGAAGTTGTCATTCTTGTCTCTCACTCACATGGGGAAGCTAGAAGGATGTGACACTTGTCTTTCACTAAGATAGAAAAATTAATGAGATGTGACACTTATCACATAACTTGTCGAAACATTTTTAACACTTTAACTCTACCAACAATTTTTTCTAATAGTCAAAATCCAAACCCATCACACAACTGTAAGTAACAAGTTTCATTGTTATTTTTAAAGAGAAAACGACAAAGTAATCATTATAAAAATTTGAGGCGGTGCAAATAGAAAACATAGTGAAGAAAGATGACTCGCATTTAATTAATGTTTTTTCTTCCAGCATCCCTACCTTACTAACTACATCCTATAATAATGTAAAAAGACTAAAATACCCTCCCAATTGTACTACACCGTCGATATTGTCATTGCTGTCAATGTTACGCCATCGTTGTTGAAAAGGAAGAAGAGCAAGATGGGAAAAAACTCACTCCAAAACTATGTTTGTTGAAAATCTTATTCTAGAAATTATGTTTTAGAAAATTTGTTACGAAAATTTTGTTCCAAAAGATTTCTACAACAGGTCATTTTAAACTTTTAGGGGTGTATATAGAAAAAACGAAGAGAAAGCCTTTAAAGGAGGCCCAGAAAGAAGCCCAATTAGTACATCGGTGTCCGAGGAAAGAAAGGGTCCCACAAAAGCATAAACGTGAAACATCAAGAGATCCGAAATCACTGAAAATCAAGGAAACCGAGACTGAGCTGAAAACGAAAAAACAAGTTTAAAGAACCAATGAATCCCAAGTTGAGTAACTACCAATTCATTTCTTTTCCTCTCTCTTTTCTTCTTCGAATCCACAATTTACATTTTAGCAACAAAATAATAAAAACAAAACAAAAACAAAATAAAAATAAAAATAAAAATAAAATAGAAAATCCCAGACCAGAACCTCCGAAAAATGTTCATCAAAATTAACACACCGGGGAGACAGGAACAGTACACACATGCAAAACTCAGCAAAACATTTCATGTTTAGATAGTTTTAGTTTTAGCAAAATCAAAACAAAAAGGTACAAATCTTATCTAATCAAACAAAAGAAAAATTCAAAAGATAAGAAATAAGTAATATTGAGAAATCTTAACAAAAAAAGATAAAGAAAAGCATATTTTCTTATCTTTGGCGTGTTATTGTTCGTTAAAGTCCTGTTTGACAGGAACAACAAAACACACACTCACTCTAACACCGTTCGTTCATAAAAAAGATAACAAAAATAAAAATAAAAAAGGATATTGGATTATTATTCGAAGAAGAAAAAAGATTAAAAAGGGAATTATTATGAAAGGTGGAGGTGGTGATGGTGGAATTATAGTAGGAGTAGCAGTCAAGAGCAACTGTTGTTGTTGTTGTTGGTTTATTATTTTTGATTTTCGATTATTAATATTCTTATCTTACTATTGTTTTTTATCTTGTTTCTTTTATTCTTCTTTCTTGTTCTATCTTTTCAATCCTCACATTGTACACAGCTGTTATATTTTCCCCTTTATTTATCCATGTTTTTGTTTTCGACCCTTCTGCTCTTCCATTCATCGTCATTACGAAATTGGGATTTGATCGCAAGAGAGAGAAAGGCATAAAGAATTGGAGGAACAACAGAAGTTCGTTCTCCTGGGGAACCCTAATTTTTGTTCCTGCTTCTTGTACTTTAGGGGTTCTGCAATTTCTGGGGTTTTGTGAAGCGGGGATTGGAAAGTCTTGATCTTTGATCGGTTTTCGTCGATGGAGGGAGAGGCTTGTTCCGAGGGAGAGAATAATCGGAAAAGGGGTGGCACAGACGATGATAGCAATGAGAATAACAACAACAGCAGCAATCACGGAATTAGTAGCAAGATTGTGAATTCTAATGAGGGGCAGAGCAAGCCCAAGCGCCAGATGAAAACCCCTTTTCAACTTGAAACCCTCGAGAAGGCTTATGCTGGTTCGTTCCTTGCCCTCCTCTTGTTTCTTGAATTTTGCAATTTTCAATTTTCTTGTGTTTTTGTTTTGTTCTATTTGTTGCAGTAATTTTTTAATTGGGGAGTTTGGTGTTTTTTTTTTGCTGAGGTCCTGGGAAATAATTTTGTGTTTTTTTTTTGGTTGATTAGTGGATAATTATCCGTCGGAGACGATGAGGGGAGAACTTTCTGAGAAATTGGGTTTGTCGGATCGGCAGCTTCAGATGTGGTTCTGCCATAGGAGGTTGAAGGACAAGAAGGACTTGTCGTCCAAGAAAGTGCCACGGAAGGTGGTGGCAGAGCCTTTGCCGGAATCACCTACAGATGACCCCATGCTGGGCCCCCCGGAGCTTGGTAATGAGTACGGATCCGGGTCCGGTTCAGGGTCCAGCCCTTATGCCCGAGTGGAGCCCCTGAACATTGTTCCCCGGGGTGTGCCTGGTTATTACGAGTCCCCACGGGCATTGATGGAGAGTAGAGCAATTGCTTGTGTTGAGGCGCAGTTAGGGGAGCCGTTGAGGGAAGATGGACCAATTCTAGGAGTAGAGTTTGATCCATTGCCACCAGATGCCTTTGGAGCACCTTTAGGTATACAAAAAATCGTAGAAACTTTTGATTCTATCTTAACTTGCTGAATTAACTGGATGCTGCTATTTGTTTTATATTGTTACATTGTGTTAGTTAGGTCCTATTTTAACTTAGACTGCTTTATCTTCCTTGCATTTCTTCTCTACCTTGGCATCGTGAAAAGTTGTCTTATATTTCGTTTGGATTACTTATCATACACGGCTATGTTCTCCGACTCTACGGCTTCTACTTTTATAATTTAAACAAATAACTAGAAAAATAGCTAAATGTTTGTTAAAGGTGTATGACCTTTGTTTGGCTACTGACATTTCTTGTATATTTCTCTTTTGGAGCAGCAGCTACCGAACAGCAGAAGCTACCCAGTTTCACCTATGACAGTAAAATATATGAAAGACATGATAGTAGAGCCAATAAGGTTGGTTTTCTTTCTTCTACAACAGTGCAATCTTGGTTCATAAAATGAAACTTTTCCTGTACTGCTTGGTCACAAATTGGAAACTGGAAAGACATTGGTGGTGAGGTTGGAGGTTGCCTAAGCTTTTATTGCTTGAGTTGTTAATATCATGTCTAGATTTTATTCTTACTTCTTTTCTATCAGCAGTTTTTAGTGTTTACTTGGTTAAGTACATCTTTATGATGTTTAATTTAGTGCCTTTTGGCTTGCCTTGGCACATAGATTATCATTTTAAATGCCCTTTTTGTGCAAATGATCTGTCTGTTTTTCTTGACTGTTTGAGGAACTGAAGAACATGCTGTTATATTTGTTTAAATTATTTGTCTTCATGTTGATGCTTATTTTTACTTTTAAGTAATTATTTGAGCTTTGATTAAGTTGAGCTCCATTCTAGGCTATGGCAAGGACATTTCGTGACTATCGATCTCTACCAACCCAGCCTGGCACTAGGTCTGATACTTCTGGACCGTTCAGCAAATCTCATTTACATGATGCAATGGAAGGTCCTGCCAGAAATCTTCATTTGGCCCTTGGAAATGAAACTGTACCTAGAATTCGTCCTAGTCAAGGTCAATTTCGTGCTCGTCTTTTGTCTCAACAAGATAAGCAATTGATTCCGTATCAGTCTCCTACGCCGGATGATAATGCCGCCCCAATTAGGGAATTGGACCCAGCCATACTTAATGTTGGAACGAGCTCTCACTTTGCTGATCACCAAGTTGTTGTGCCAGAAAATCTCCATGGTCAAGTTTTGCATAATAACAATGCAATACGGATTGAGAAGAAACGAAAGGTATCTGTGAGCTATTTGTTAATATTGTAATTTTGCTAAGTGATCCCTTTTAATTTTTGGTATATTCTTTGTAAAGTGGGGTTTTATAATTTTAATTCTATTGATGTAGAGTGATGATGTTCGTGATGTAGAAGCGCATGAGATGAAAATCCGAAAAGAGATTGAGAAGCAAGATAACCTTAGACGAAAGGTTTCATTGAAATGAACACACTTCTTCCTGCTATCATAATTGTTATAAGGGTTGAATTGCATTCACGTTCTTTGAAATAATCTCTTTTTCCTGCCCTCATTTTTAGAATGAAGAGAGGATGAGAAAAGAAATAGAGAAACAAGATTGTGAAAGAAAGAAGGAAGAAGAGAGGTTAATGCGTGAGAGACAACGAGAAGAAGAAAAAGCAAGACGTGAGCAAAAACGCGAAATTGAGCGAAGGGAAAAGTTTTTGCTGAAAGAAAATTTAAGAGTGAGTGTCCAAGCCTTGTGATGATATCTTTTATGTTTAGACATCTGAGAATACTTGATTTATTTTCACATATTTTGGCATAAAAGGCAGAAAAAATGAAGATAAGAGAAGAGCTTCGCAAAGAGAAAGAAGCAGAGAGAAGGAAAGCTGCCCTTGAGAAGGCTACTGCTCGTAGAATAGCTAAGGAATCTATGGAACTTATTGAGGATGAACAGCTGGAAATGATGGAGTTGGCTGCCTCAAGCAAGGGGTTTTCCTCTATTATTCATCTTGATTTTGATACTCTGCAACATATTGAGTCATTTAGGGGTGAGAAATTTATTTTTATTTTGCCATCTGTAATTTTATATTATAGACTAAAGAGTCAAAGACTAAAGGGAATGCGTTTCTACGTTTAGTACTGAAAAATCATTCTTATATTATAGATTCATTGTGTGTTTTCCCACCAAAGAGTGTCAAGCTAAGAAAACCATTTGCAATCAAACCCTGGATCAACTCAGAGAAGAATGTTGGCAATCTTCTCATGGTATGTTCTTATAATCTGTTTTGCCTCTTTTTCACACGCATAGTATACAAAATCCTTAATTTACCATTATTCTGCTCTGGTCCTGACTGATCTAGGATTACAGTTCTTTTATTATTTCAAATAATAGATTAATGTTGTTATATCTGCCTGTATAAGATAGTTAAGGACTTCAGGTTTTTTGTGTTAATGTTGCATGTATGTTAGACTAAGATCAGGTAAACCTGTATATTTCCTTTGGTCTTTACCTAGTTTGCTCTATTATCTAGTTTTGACGTTTGCATTAAGAAGTTGTGCTTCAGCAATTTATCTTTCTGCAATCTATAGTTCTGGTAGTTATTCTCTTGTAATCTTTTTAGTGTATGGTGCTGTTTGCTGAGTCAGAGCTATGGGGATGTACCAATTTCCTCTTACTTAATACTTTCTAAATTGAAGGTTTGAAAGCTGTACTGTTCTATTTCAGGTTTGGAGATTTTTGATTACTTTTGCTGATATTCTGGAGTTATGGTCTTTTACTCTAGATGAGTTTGTTCAAGCATTTCATGACTATGTGAGTCAGTCTGGACTTTGCTAGTGATTTCATGCTATTAGTTTAACTAGTTTTGTTCACCCTTTTCTCATTCTGGGTTTTCAAATGATTTTTTCTCAGGATTCAAGATTATTGGGTGAGATACATGTTGCCCTTCTTAAGGTGGTAATAAAAGACATTGAAGATGTTGCAAGGACACCTTCTACAGGATTAGGATCGAATCAAAATGGTGCTGCTAATGCTGGAGGTGGTCATCCAGAGATTGTGGAAGGCGTAAGTTCTAGGATTTATAGAAAATTTTCTCAATTTTGTTATGATAAGTGGTTTTATTTAGCAGACTCCATTCATATAATATTGCCTTTGTCATGTCAGGCATATGCATGGGGCTTTGACATACGGAATTGGCATAAGCACTTGAATCTATTGACATGGCCAGAAATTTTCCGACAGCTAGCTTTATCTGCCGGATATGGACCACATTTAAAGAAAAGAAGTGCTACCTGTTCATATGCAAATAATAAAGAGGAGGTATTTTTATATGCAGCTTTTGAAGATTCTTTCATTATATGAATACCTCCACATTGATTAAAGGCAGTATATACAATTAAGATAAATTTAGTTGGCTGATTTCTTGTTTTGCCATTTTTGTTTATCCTGAACCGCTGGGAAACTTTTGTTATCATTAAATTTTTTGCTGACAATTTTGGTTTGCATGCGTTTTAGTAAGCAATTAAAGGCTTTCCTTTTGGGGATTTAATGTTATTTATCCAATAAAGGATTGAAATCTATATCTAAAATCCAGGGAAAAAGTTGTGAAGATATCATTTCTAAACTTCGAAATGGTTCAGCGGCTGAAAATGCAGTTGCAAAAATGCATGAGAGAGGTCTGTTAGCCCCTCGAAGATCTAGACATCGATTAACTCCTGGTACAGTTAAATTTGCAGCATTTCATGTTCTATCCCTTGAGGGTGACAAGGGATTGACAGTACTAGAGCTTGCAGAAAAAATTCAGGTCTGTGCATACTTGCATATCCATAGTAAGGGATCTTTTGTATTGTCTGGTTTGTTCTTGACTTCTTATGTCACTTTACCTGTCAGAAATCTGGTCTTCGAGATCTGACAACCAGCAAGACACCTGAGGCATCAATTTCTGTTGCTTTAACAAGAGATACCAAGCTTTTTGAAAGAATAGCTCCGTCAACATATTGTGTTCGTGTGGCATTTAGAAAGAATCCTGCCGATGCCGAGTCCATTCTTTCAGAAGCAAGAAAGAAAATTCAGATATTTGAAAATGGGTTTCTAGCTGAGGAGGATACTGATGATGTTGAAAGAGAAGAGTCAGAGAGTGACGAAATTGACGAGGACCCTGAAGTTGATGATTTGGTAAATCCGTCAAGTGCAAACAAAACATCTGAACCGTGCGATGATTTCTCATCAAATGGAAAAGAAAATTTGGGCCATGATGTTGGACTTCAGGGTGAGTTTGATAAGGATCTGCCTCATTTTCCTGAGAGTTCTTCCAAGAAGGTTGATACTCCAATTGCTGTAACCGGGAAACCTGGTGCTTGTGAAGTTTTGAATGTTGGAAATCTTGGTGAAGATAATATGGAAATTGATGAAAGCAAGCCTGGAGAGTCATGGGTTCAAGGGCTTGCAGAAGGAGAATATTCTGACCTCAGTGTAGAGGAGCGTCTAAGTGCCCTTGTTGTGTTGGTTGGTGTGGCAAATGAAGGAAATTCAATCCGTGTTGTTCTTGAGGTAAATTTTATTCCATATAACGTATTTTGTCCGTACCTTTTTTTTTGTGTTTTTATCAAATTGACATGAGTAGTTGTTCAGGATCGTTTGGAAGCAGCAAATGCTCTGAAGAAACAAATGTGGGCAGAAGCACAACTGGATAAATTTCGATTAAAAGATGATATTTTCAGTAAATCTGATTTTCCATCTCTCAATGGGAATAAAGTTGAAATACAATATTCTTGTCCCACCGTGGAGGGAAACCAAAGCCCTTCATTGCTTGGTATTAATATTGGCAACAATAGTAATATTGTGCCCTCTCCCAGCACTGCAGAAAATCAAAAAGCCACTCCAGGTGTCCAGAGCCTGTCTGTCGAAAAACACTCTTCAGTTCAAGATCTTTGCACTGGCCCAGATAACCCTCAGATTCAGACATTTGCACAGTATTCAAAAAGGTCACGGTCTCAGCTGAAATCTTATATTTTCCACATAGCAGAGGAGATGTGTGCCTACAGATCCTTACCCCTTGGGCAAGATCGAAGACGTAACCGTTACTGGCAATTCGTTGCATCTGCTTCTTCCAATGATCCTGGCTCTGGCAGGATCTTTGTCGAATTTCTTGATGGCAATTGGAGGCTTATTGATACTGAAGAGGTAAAATGCGTGTGGTCTAGTTACATTTTCCTTTCTTCTCTTTATATGGCAATCCCTTTTTCTGATCAACTCATTGCTGACTTCAATAGACATCATTACCCATAAAATTGTCTGATCATTGAACCAGTGAAAGCATTGGTTTATGGTTAATGATTAACCCATGGTTGAACTTGTGTCAGTGTCAGTTTGTATACAAACTGAAGGTATATTGTATATATCAACGTAAAGTAAATATTACCAAAAGGTATTCTACTGGATTAGGTGGTAAAAATGGTTTGCTCATAAACCATGGGAAGGAAGTTACATCCAGAAGTTTGAGTCTAGCATGACCGAGCATTTTTCTAACAACAATCAAACAAAGAACCATTTATAAGCAAACCGACCAGTTTGTGTGGGGTCATTGGCTTATTTGTGGAGCTGGCTTTTTATTTGTGGATTTGATGTGGCCTGGCTGAACTACCCAGTGGTCTGGTCTATGATTGAACCAGTCAGACCAGTTGGTCCGTCCAGTTTCTAAAAGACTGCATTAAATTCATTTCCTCATGTTTCAGTTTTGTGTTATCCATCAATGTCTGTCCTTTTGGAAAATGCCATTAAGAAGGATAACCTTAAAATGTGTTGGACTATTTTGAAAGTAATTTATAATATCTTTTATTATTATCACAATATGTTAGAATCTTGAGTATCTTAAATGATCTCTTAGGAGTGGTCTTCAGATTTCATCAATTTTCCCTACTTGTTTCCGTTTTTAAGATCACAAGTCTCTCCCTTCAATTTGGTTACCACCAAACACTTTCCTTTTCCTCGTACACTACTTCCATTAAAAAAGAGCCACCTATTATATTATCCATGCACCGAGCTCAATAGTGCTTGACATGATGGGATGTATTGGAAAAAGACTAAGTCTCACATGGACTAAAAATAGAACTTGAAAAGAGTATATAAGTGAGAGACAGCCCTTACCTCATTGTTATGTTAAATTAGGCTCAAAAACCTTTATCTAAGATCAACCAATCCTTTTCTCAATTCTAATTTCTTGCAGAACTTCATGCTCCAAATTTTTAATCCTAGGTATGAAGGTTGTGTGCATTACATACCCCTTATAAATGACTTGAGCAATCCTCTTGCTAAAATAAATCAACACAGTTCCGGCCTTTTATTCTCAGTATTTATTTGGTTTGCTTCTTTCAAAAGTATCATTCTTTTATGTTTTTATGTTACGACTAGCCAAAGATAGAAATGCTGTCAAGTAATATGTAGCATTCGTTGTTTTAGTGATTTTGAATTTAGATTTATTATTCGTCTTAATTTTTATAATTTATTAAACTAATCCTACAGGCCTTTGATGCGCTTCTGAATTCCCTTGATTCGCGTGGGGTCAGGGAATCTCATTTGCGACTAATGTTGCAAAAGGTTGAGGGTTCCTTTAAGGAAAATGTTCGTAATAATACACAATGTTCTAAAGCTGGAAGCAGAGGCGAAACGTGTGTTAAAAGTGAAGCTGACGAAGCAGATTCCAGTCCTGATCGACATACCGGATCTGACAGTCCCAGTAGTACCCTTTGTGGCCTGAATTCTGACAGTTTGGAAACTTCCTCATCCTTCAAAATTGAGCTTGGGAAAAGTGAGAGCGACAAGAAATCTGCCTTGAGAAGGTATCAAGATTTTCAAAAGTGGACATGGAAAGAATGCTATAATTCATCAATATTATGTGCCATGAAATACGGGAAGAAAAGATGCAAACCTCAGGTTGTCGTCTGTGAGATCTGTCTCAATCCTTATTTCTATGAAGACTCCCATTGCAGTTGTTGCCACCGAACTTTTCCCTCAAATAATGGATTTAATTTTTCTAAACACGCATTTCAATGTGGAGACAAATTATCAAAAGAGATTTGTGTTTTGGATTCGTCTCTTCCCTTACGGACAAGATTGCTTAAGGCCCTGCTAGCTTATATTGAGGTGAGTTGATGGTATTGGTGATTTACATTCTGATATTAGAATGGTACTTTTTGAAGGATATATTATAATTATATTCACATTCTGATTTACAGGTTTCTATTCCACCCGAAGCATTTCAATCAACTTGGATCGAAGATATTAGGAGGCATTGGAGTGTGAAGTTGAGCAAATCATCTTCTGTAGAGGAACTCCTACAGGTTTGACGTTTTGATTAAAATTGTCATCCATATCTTATCAAACATTTAGAATTAAGAACCAATATGTACTTAGTCATTTCTAAATGTAACAATCCATATTTCAGATATTGGCCCTACTCGAGAGAGCATTGAAGCGTGACTTTCTATCATCAACCTTCTCTACAACAGGGGAACAGTTGGGGTTGAACACTATGTCAGAGAGTGCTGCACAAACCTCTGCTGATCCTGAATCAGTTGCTGTCCTTCCATGGGTTCCACTGACCACTTCAGCCGTGTCTCTCAGACTTTTTGAGTTTGATGAATCAATTGTCTACGTACTGCATGAAAAACCTGAACCTCGTGAGGAGAAAGAAGATAGGCAGTACATAGTGAGTATATCTTATTTTCCCTGTTATCTTTGCACTTAAACTTTTAATTTCGTAGGCATTACCATGAAATGTTTGCTATGGGTTATGTTCCCATTTTATTTAATCTGAAAAAAAATGAAGATGAACTATTTTGTCCAGGACATTCACCACACAGATTGGTTGCCATGTTTGCATGTTATACAAGTCCCTTTTGGTTATATTTTGTGGACAAGGTGTGGCTGTTTTGCTGGAATTCTTGTTTTACTCTGATGTTTAACAACCATCTAACTTTTCTCTCTTGCAGAAGCTTCCTTCAAGACACAATGCTTCCAAATCTATTAAAGTGTCTGAAACAGCAGACATGGGACGTAATGAATTCATGAAAGTTAAATCTAATACTGTGAAGATTGTGCAAAGCAACAATAAACGAGGAAGAGGTAGTGCTCTCAAAGGACGGAGTAAAAATATATCTAAAACCAAACAAAATAATGGCCGTCGGCACAGTGCAAAGGTTGCTGGGAATCTAAATCAAAGAGTAAAACAACAGGGAGGGGGATCACAAGGACAAGCTGGTGCACGTGGTCGTCGAACAGTCCGGAAAAGAAGAATGGGCAAAAAGGCTGTTGAAGATCTGTTGCTAGGCCATAGGGGTGCCTCTCGTAGCAACAACATTGCTAGAGAATCATTAAGAAGCTTGGATGAGGATTGGGATGATCAAAAAGGAAGTCCCATGACTCCCATCCATATGGGAACTGCTAACATTAGTAACAGCACAGAAGAGGCTGAATCTGATGACAATGTCCAAGCAATGGAGTCTGATGACAATGTCCAAGCAGTGGAGTCTGATGACAATGGTCAAGCAATGGAATCTGATGACAATGGACAAGCAGTAGAATCTGATGACAATGGCCAAGCTGTGGAATATGATCAAGGAAACTGGGAAATAGGTTTTAATGGTAATCCCAGACGATGGCAGGGGGATGTGGTTGGAACAAGTGATGAAGATATTGAAGCTTCTGAAGATGACAATCACAATGACAATGGCATTGAAGAGAATGAAGAGGAGGTTTCAGAGGGAGATGTTATGAGCGAGGGTTCAGATGGTACTGCAAACAGAATTGTAAATGAAGAAGAAAGCTCAGATTCGGATGTCTCTGAAGATTCTTCTGATTAGAACATTGTTTTCAAAGGCTGCGTTAAATTTTTTTTTTATATTGCAGCTTTACGAGGTAATCGAGTTCCAAGTCTTGGCTTGGCTTCTCGAGAGTTTTATGGTTGAGTAGGCTATAATAGTGTACAATAGATATAAACCCGCCCATTGCGTGGATTCTTAAAAGATTTTTATAGAAAGATTATAATATTATTATACAATCAATAATAGTGCTACAAAAACAAATCAGAACATTGTCTCTTGCTCCCAACCAGTAGTCAACAAAATTTTAATTCTATATTTGGATTTCATGTTGGTGCGAAAATGAACAAAAAAGAGAAAAATTCTTTGCAACATAACGTGTAAGGGCTCAAGCTGAAGATTATGAACACTTATGCTTCAAGTTATCTTTCCTTTAATGATCCAAACTACAAAGTAACAAGTTTCATACAAACGAATTTCTCTTCAGCTCCTCCTGTTTCTTTTTTATTTTGGCAGCATGTTTAGCTTTTAATTCAGTATTTGAAGTTGTTTAGCTTTTAATTTTTTATTTTGGCAGCATGTTTAGTTTTTAATTCAGTATTTGAAGTTGGAAATTTTAAATATATTAGATTATTATATATTTTATATAGATATTTTATCTTTTATCTTTAATTATTATATTATCATTATCTATTTGTATTTTAAGTTATTTTATTATAAATACACTATTTTACGTGTATTTGTTACATAAGGAAAATTAATTTATATAGTATTTATTATATTTAATATGTTATCAAAGTTATAATTTAGACTCAATTTTAGGATATTTTTGTTTTATGAACATATTATTTTATTAGTTTTTTTATCAGACCATCTACTAGTATTTAGTTTTACATACGATATTTATATATTTCATTGTGAGGGATGTATGTTGACAATCTCATATTAACTAGATATAAGATTAATATAGAATATATAAATGGGTGTAAATCTCACTTTACAAACCGGTTTTGTAAATTGAATTAGGGTTAAAGTTCATTTTTTTAACATGGTATCTAAAGCTTGAGATTCTCTTGAAAAAAACATTTGTTGTCTCTACCACTAAAACCATTGTCATTGTTGGAGTTGTGCCTGCTGTTGTCGGAGTTCCAGTTTCGACCAATGTCAATAAGGTTTTGGTTGTCTTAGTCAGGTGACCACCATGTCGTTAACTACGCCTTCATCAAGTTTCCACGCACCTTCTTGCGTCCCTTAAAGTTTCAAATCTACGTCCTTTTTTTTTATCGTACGTTGCGATATGTCTCGACCCCTCTCAGATAGTGATTCAGAGTGTTGAGATCGCCTCTTTTTTCTCTTTCAGATCTATGATTAATGTCTTAATAGGAGAACCTTGGATTTTTAGGGTTTCTCTCTCCATTCATCTATGGTTTCTTCCCCTACCATTTCTTCTTATCTCTCTTCTACCATCAATGTGTCTGACCTGTCCATATATACTAATTATGTCAATCTACACTTATCTATTCATAAGTTAGATGACACTATTTATGCAACTTAGACATCAACTTTTAAACTTTTCCTTAAGAGTTAATGATAAGTTGATTATATTACTCAGAAAGTGTTTGATATTGCTTCCATTGAGGTTTCCCGTTAAAAGGAAATTGATGCTTAGTTATGCATCGTTATCAAGGTAACCTTCACTCTTCTTTAAAACAAACTTTTTTTCATATGACACAAGTTCTAAAGTTTGGGAACAGGTCAAATTATTATACATCAATGATACTCGTCTTGCTATAATCTTTTCAATGTTGTCATTCCTCGGTATCAAGATTCTATGGCTAACTATATGGGTAACATTCATGCTCTTTTTCATGAATTTAATGACTTATTGCCTCCTACGTCTACTCCTACCCAAGAAAGTCAAAGTTCTTTATGATATTGGCATTACACAAATTTACTGTTAAATATTGATCAGATTTTGGGTTCAGTTGTTGTACCCAATTTGGCTTTTACTTGTTACACTCTTTTGCATGTACCAAGTAAACACATCAATGATACACCTATTTTTTATAATGATTCTTAAGCATTAGTCTCTTAATGTAATGATCATAATTGCTCTCGGAATCCTGGAAAAGGATGCAACAAGTGCGACCATTATAATAAGTTGCGCCATAAAATTGATAAGAGTTATACATTACATGGACGTCATCCTCGATCTACTTTTGTTATTTAGATTGATCCTTCCTCACAATCACCTTCTATGGATCCTCTTTCATCTGATATCACTAAAAAAATCTATTATTATCAGCAACCTTCTCAAATGGTATGAGGTTCAACAACCTTTTAATTCCACTACTTCTTTAACGTGCATAGATACATCTTTTATTGGTTTGACTCAATCTTCTTCTCTTGGTCCTTGGGTTTTTGACTCAAAGTCATAGATCACATTATTGGTAATAAATATTTGTTTTCCTCTTTATTCTCTTTGGATAATTTACCTTCTGCTACAATAGCGGATATATCAAGGGTTTTAGCTTATGGTATGAGGACTGTTAACATTTTTCTATTTTTTCCATTGATAATGTTTTTTATGTCCTTAGGTCTCTTTTTAACTTATTATTTATTAGTTGTCTAACTAGTTCTCTTGATTGTATTATTTCTTTTACTAAACATTATGTTTGTTTACAAGACCAGAGTTCAAGATAAGTTATTGACTCTAGATGTAAGTCTCATGGTTTTTATTATCTCCACCCTTCTACACATGTTGGCGTACTTATAGAGTCTCCATCACTTCTTCATGTTTAGTTAGGTCATCCTAGTCTTATCATATTGCAACAATGTATTCTCAACTTATCCAAATTTTCCAGTTTGGTGTGTGAATTATGTCAATTAGGTAAGCATAATAGTAGTTTCTTTACTTGTAGTGTATCCCAACGTACTTTGTGTCCTTTTGTCTTAGTTCACTCTAAAATTTTGGAACCTAGTCGTATTATGTCTAATTTAGTTTTTCAATATTTTTTTACTTTTATTAATGATTATTCCATATATACTTGGTTGCTTTTAATGAAAAATTGTTTTGAATTATTTTATATATTATAATATTTTTTTAATGAAACTAAAACTCAATTTGATGTTTCTATTCAAGCTTTGCAAAATGATAATGGCTGCGAATATATTTCCCATTCTTTTAAACCATTTATTTCTTTTCATGATATTTTATATCAAACTTCATGTATCTATACACCTCAGCAAAGTGGTGGTGGTTAAATGCAAAAATAAACATCTTATTAAAACAACTCGCAATCTTTTAATTCATAATGAAATTCCTCAATATTTTTGGAGTGATGTTATTTGTACTGCATGTTATCTCATTAATCACATGCCCTCTTCAGTTTTAGATCATAAAATTTCTCATTCTATTTTATTTTCTCATGAACCTCTCTTTCCTCAATATTTTTTGGGTAATGTTATTCTTACTGCATGTTTTGTTCATAATTTTGGTCTTGATCTTGATAAGTTATCTCATCGATCTCAAAAATGTTTTTTTAAACATTTACTAGATCTAACAAATGATACAAGTGTTTTTCTTGTTTTCTTAATTGGTATTTTGTTTATACAGATGTCACCTTCAATAAGTCTTCTTTTTACTTTAAAGTTCATTCTTCTTTTCATATGTCTCCATCTAATTAAATCAATATTCCTATTATTTATGGTCATTCTCTATTACCACCACCATCAGATTTCTTCTCCATCACCAATTCAAGTTTATAGTTGTAGACATTGTTCTCAACAACCACTAAATGACTCAATTTATGCCAACTACTTTGTCTCTTTCGGCTCTCACAACTGTATGTTGTTTTCGCAAATCCTTACATGGACTAAAACAATCTCCTAGGACCTGGTTTGGAAAATTTAGCAACGTTATTCAATAATTTAGGATGACTTAATTGTGAGGCAGATAATTCATTCTTTTATCGTCACTCAAGTGATGGATGTGTCTACGTGATAAATATATGTTGATGATATCGTTTTTACACATGACATCTCCTAGATGAAACAACATCTTTGTCACCTTTTTTAGGGAAAAGATCTTGGCAAACTTAGATATTTCCTGGATATTGAGGTAACACAATCCAACAATGATATTGTGAAGTATGCATTAGATATTTTAGAGGAAACTAGGTTGACGAATTCAAAATTTGTTGACACACCCATGAATTCTAATACTAAACTTCTACCAAATCAGGGATCAGGAGTAGTATAGAAGATTAATTAGAAAATTGAGTTATCATACAATTACTCATCTTAACATTTCCTTTGTAGTCAGTGTGGTAAGTCAATTTATTAATTCGTCATCTCATGATCATTGGAATGCAATCATTCCTATATTAAAGTACATTTAAGGGTCTTTTAAAAATGGGTTGTTATATGGTTCCAATAGTCATACAAGAGTTGTATGTTATTCAGATGCTGATTGAATAGAATCTACTTCTGATAAAAGGTCTATATCCAAATATTGTGTCTCCATTGGTGGTAACTTGATCTCTTAGAAAAACAAGAAACAAAGTGTTGTGGCAAGTGCAAAAGTAGAATATAGAGTTATGACCTTAGTCACTTGTGAGCTTGTTTGACTCAAGCAATTGCTTAGAGAGTTACAATTTTGATGTCACTCAAATGACACTTATATGTGACATTCAAAGTGCTTTTCATATTAACTTCAATCTTGTCTTTCATAAGAGGACAAAACACATTAAGATTGATTGTCATTTCATTAAGAGATGATTATATTTGTAGACATAAAGACCAAGTTCATTAACTCAAACGATTAGTTATAACATGTATTTTTACTAAGTCATTACGAAGACCGAAAATTGATTATATTTATAACAAGTTTGATGTATACGATTAATATCCACCAACATGAAGATGAATATTAGATGTATTAGATTATTACATATTTTAGATATATATATTATCTTTATCTTTTATATTTAATTACTTTGTTATAATTATTTTTTGTGTATTTTATACTTAGTTCATATTTTATATATTATAAATAAAATAGATTTTACATACAATAAAAATTAATCTCATATAATTTTTATTATATTAATAAAACTAACATTTTATCATTTTTTTTTCTCACTAGGAAAAATACTATTTCCAATCACATGTTATTCGATTACACATTGGAAAAGAAAATGGGAAGAATGTTTCAAAGCCAGAAGTATAAGAATAAACTTGAATTTTTCGGTATAGATCGTAGATTACAAACAATTTTACTAAATACCCAAAAGGGGTTGGTTTTTCCAACACCCTTTTGATGTCTTTCGACATCTTTTTTTAATTTTTTTAAAAACTAAATTTCACACTTACGCTATGCACACCCTCATTTTAACATATATATTTTTTAATATTTTAACATATATGAATATCTAGAATACAATTTATATACATTTAATTTCAGAATGGCTATTTTAAAATATAAAAATACATTTTGAAATGTTATTTCTAAATATAAAAAATACATTTCAGACTCTTCCTCACAAAATATAAAAACACATTTCAAAACTATTATTTCAAAATAGAAATAATATGCACTAAATTCCGAGATGCTAAAAATATATTACGTAATTATCTTTCTCATATATTAGGAAAAAATACATAGTGAAAATACAGAAAATTACGAAATGAAAAATGAGTAATTGCCTGCATATCATTCATGTTTATTTATTTGATCACTAATATCTGGAAGCATCATGCGCGTAAAATACTTGAGTTGGAGCTCTCAGGAAATGGAAGTTGTTTGCTTTGAATTGGTAGCATCTCAATAAATGTTAAAGGTTAAAAAATGTTAAAAAGTAATTATAATAATTAATAATAAATATTTATATTAATAATAAAATTATAATTTAATAATTAATAATTAATATTTATATTAATAATAATCATTCACATTGATACACTCTTTGCAGAAGCATCTAACTACGAGTAATTAAATAATAACTTTTTGATATCACATGATACACTTGTTTGGAATTTCATTCTTCATCCATATCTTTAAATTTAAAGATAACATAAAAGCTTCATTCAAAATTGGGTGTATGTAAAATATGAAAGAATAAAAAACCATATGTTATACAACATTATTCTATAAACAGCGAACACAAAAAGAGAGCACCTTTTGCTCTTTATATAGTTGCATGGGTTTTTGGATAATTTATTTCCTATAAACTGAGTGAGAAAAAGAAAATAAAAATATGACTTTTCTTGAAATTAGTTTATACACAAATTGAAACTAATTTTAGTTTTCAAAGAAACTAATTTCATTTTATTTTTTTACTTTTTACTCTATAAGTTTTTAAGAAAAAGTTAAAAAAGTTTGTCTAATACCCTCACCTCATTTATGTGACTTAGTTGTAAGTCATAGTCTGCTTTAACTTTGCATGTAATCTTATTTTAGTTTATTCTCATAAGTAATTTTTAAAAAATTAAATTTAGACAAATTACATTTATATTCCCTAGGTCAAACTAAATGAAATTTAGACCCCTGTAGTGTTAAAAACTTAAGATATTTTTGTATAAAGAATACTTGATGTAGTTGCTTGGAGAAGTAAGTTAAAAAATACTTGGACTTTTGGTTAGAATTTGTTTCAAATAATGATTTTTTTTTAAAAAAAATGTTTTCTTTATTGGAAATTAGAAGTTGCCAAGAACTAGACATAATTTCGGTGGCTAAGATAAAATATAAACATTTTGGATCTTACCTTATTGTCTTTTCAATAAAAAAATCTTTCAAATTATCTTTAAAAGAAAAAAAACAAATTTAGTACATAAAGTTTTTTAAAAACATAATTCAACTTTCTTTATTGTGTCTTTTTTCTCTAACAATAGATGATATTATATGACATAAGAAGTTTCTCTTCAATTAATGGAAGGACATGATCAAGGTGTTCGTTAAGTTCACAGACTATAATTCAAACAAAGAATACAATCTTCTTCAATTAAAGACTAAAACAAGGTACGTTATTAACTCTCTTTTGTCAAAATTTGAATGCAAGCATTTTACATACAAAATTATGAAGAAAATATGAGACACCATTTGCATTCTTTATAGAAATATATGGTGAGGAAAAAATTAAAAATTGCAACCGTATTATCTTCAATTAAAACAGAGGATGATGAAACACTAGATGAAATATTGAATGGATTCCAAATTATCTTCAATAAATTTCAAAATAAATTTACTATAACTAAATAATTTTACTTTCAATTTTCATTTAAAAAATTTAATTTTAATTTTCATAGTTTTTTTATTCAATTTTTAGTGAATATGTTTTTTAAATAAAAGAGAGACATAAATGTCGTCTTATGGAAACATAACAAAGGTTAATGTTAATTTCAAATTTACAGAGGATTGTGAGTATCATTTCATTTAAAACAGGGAAGGTGCATGTATACTAGAAGGGTGTGAGTATCATTTAACATGACCCGTGGAAAAGTAAGAAAATTTTTTTCCTTAATTTTATATGGTAAGTTAATTAACATTAACACGATATATATATATATATAATATATATATATAATATATATATATATATATATATATAATATATATATATATATATATATATATATATATATATATAATATATATATATATATATATATATATTTAACGTTGTATATATATAATTCTATTTTAAAGTAAAATATCAAAATATTAGTAAAATAAACGTAATAAAAATATAATTACCACAAATATGTTGTAAACCTAATATTTATGGAGAATCATCATCATCATTATTATCATCATTATTATTATTATTAAAACCCTTGAAAAAATCCTAATAATTGAATTATAAAATGAATATATCTATGGTTAACAATGAACTCGCCATTGTTGGTAGATGGAAATGGTGTTTCTTTTAGGTAATCATTTAAGTTGCGTTTGATTACTTACTTGAGAACGACAAACAATGTGAATTCATTGGAACAAAGTTTTCGGGTGAGTGTTCCAACAAAAGGTTTGACAAAAGAATTTTAATTACAACATCTTTAAATGACAACTTTCGTATGTTAAAAAATGTATAAAATTATACGGAAATATATTTTAATATAGATCGGTTTTAAACTATGACTCTGACAACATGAGAGATGGAAGTTAAATTTAATTTAATTTCACAAAATCGATTTATAAAATGAGATTTATATTTATATACTATAAATTGGTTTTATCTTTAATTAATAGTAAGATTTTAAATAATAGTATTTTATATTTTTTTCACTTATTCATTATTATTTATTGTTATATTATATATCTTAATCTAATAAAAGAGTAGTGTATGTTGTATCAAAATATAATAAAAAAAATTATGTTAAAATATTATAAAAAAAATCTATTTAACAATATAAAAATAAAATATGTTGAAGTGCATGCCCTCTTCCTTTGACTTGACTTTCTTTTCCACCAGATATTTCTTTTACTTTTATATAATTTATTCCTTTGGAAAGATAACAGAAAGTAATGGAAGTTCCGTCAATTACGCATTCAATTTCTCTTCATCCAAGAAGAATAAAGGGTAAAAGGAAAATACAGAATTCTCTCAACAGCTGAATTCCTCCACATCAAACTAATACATTTCCACTACAAAAAACAACAAATTTGTCTTTGTTGCCTCATTTTCTGCTTATTGTGCAATATTGTCATGTTTCATTTCCTATGTTTTTTCAAGAGAAAATCAAGAGGTTGAATCATTCATACAATATCATCCACTTCTTTATCTTCTTCTCTTACATCATATATGTGCAAATTTTATAGGATTTTATAACTATTTGTATATATGTTTAATAAACTCAACTTATTTAATACTTGCAAAATTCAATTCAAGAGAATCTATTCATAATTTACAAATGGATAATTGGTCATAGATTTGTTCCAGTTCCTTCTTTTATTATTTTTTGCCAGCAAATATATAAGTATTTATCATTCATGGAAAATATAAAATATTGTTAAGTAAAAAATATTAACAGGAATTTTAGGCCAATAAAGAAAATTTTAATTAATAGGAACAATTAAATATTAATTAAACGAAAAATGTATACGATAAAACTTTAAGTTTTTATTTTCTTTAACGAATTTAATTTATAGAAATAAAAAATATAGTGATTTAAAAATGTCTTGTTACGCTTAAACTTTATTGAAGAATTTAAAATAAAATTCCTAATTTATTAAATAATTAAAAGAAAAAACATTGATTTGATTTAACAGGTAAAATTGTTTCTATGTAGTGGGTAATTTAGTGAATGTCTCTTCTATTTATACGTTCCTCACCCATAACAAAAAAAAAATAACAAGGGTTTTGCTTTAGAATAAGGAATTGGTTACTCAGAAAGTTGTAACTTTCTTGAGTCCACTTAAATAGTTATATGTTTAAAGTATTCAATTTTCTTAATGAGTACTGTAACATCCTAGAAATTATAGCATAACGTGGAGTTATCATATAATAATATTATAGGACAGTCATTGAAATTAAAATAATATTTACAAAAGTATTAAAATATTTAAAATTTGTAAAGTTTGCAAGAAACATAAGTTTATTAACAAAACATATGAAACATACCGAATGGTTATACCACTAAACTGTATAAACCGAATGATTTACAAAAGGTATACTCATAACTATTATCCGAACGATCTTAAACTAAATCTTCGGGGTTCTCACCGTCCAGCGCTTGTTCCAATGAACACTCTTCAACTTCTGCTCACATCCAAAGGATGATCATTGCAAGAGAAAGGATGACCGAACGACAACAAAAGACAAGACAGAAAAAATGAAGGGTAAGCTTGTGTAATTTAATTAATCATAAAACATCACAGTTGCATAACCATCAATTCAATCAAATCTTTATAGCATACAATCATCAAACATGCATTTCAAGCAGTGACCGAACGTACATACAATGACCGACTACTTGACTCGACTATCCAGATTGTATAAATATGTAGCTTGTGGCCGTTCTTGCACCCGAGTGGTGTAGTAATTGGAAACCCCTCAGCTGCCACCCAAGGTTAGCCCGTTATACCTCACCTAAGGTCCCCCCTTAGACTAGGGTCTCCTGTCATTCTCACCACATGACTTACCCATCTCTACTTG
Organism: Vigna reflexopilosa; assembly: GCA_027742785.1. NCBI lineage: Eukaryota > Viridiplantae > Streptophyta > Magnoliopsida > Fabales > Fabaceae > Vigna > Vigna reflexopilosa. The sequence continues at coordinate 9,686,834 of CM050911.1, read as the reverse complement.
AGAACTGATAATCATTAGAATTTCATGATGAACACCGTGAATTTCACTGTCCATATTCATACTTTACCAATTTAATAACCATTCACCGAAACATTCCTCCTTGAAATTCTCTTCCATACCAAATTGAAATATATGATCAACATACTTCCTCATCCAAAAGACATTTCAGTAAATTAAACCAAACCTTAAAAACAGTCATCATCACCAAAACAACCAAAACAGAAAAGCTTAACATTTACCAAGAATAAGACCGAACGAAAATACTATTCCCTATAGGTAAACACGACTCAACCATCAGATTTTTAAAGCCAACCCGAATACTTTAAATATTATACCGAATACTCATGACCTAGGACGAACACTATTGGTTTGTGCCCAAATCCATTAACTTAGACCAAATACTATTACCTTATTCCTAACATTAATGGTTTAGACATAATACTATGGTCTAAGCCGAACGCACTACTAAACCGAACACTAGTGCAAACCGAGTAATCTAAAGAACCAAGTATTAATACAAGATCGGACACTACCAAGATCGAGTATCAATACAAGACCGAACGCTCTTTGCTAATAACTTAAATATTTAAGGTTGACAACAAGAATTTTCCTAACATCTATTCACCTACTTTAAGACATGTAAATTCTTGAATACATAATCTATTTGAGTACCTTGACTAGATTTACTATTAAGTAGAAAATGAAAACCTTAACTAAACCAATTGTTCACTTTCAACATACTAATAGAAGACTGATCAGTCATTAACTGAAGCTCTTTGCAGAAAGAGAATCCAGTCAAGACCGAACACACCAAGGTAAAACCGAACGATCACAAATGACTCTTGGCGACAAATTACAAAATTCTGCAGAATGCAGCAGAGTTAAGACTCAACCCTATTCACTTACAGTTCTTGACATTTTATCAAACATCAAAGCATACAATCAATCGTATGGCATTCCAATTTCCACCAATTCATTAACATATCATCATTCAAGCATACAACCATTCATAACAAAGAATCATAATTAAATTAAAAGCTTCCCTTACCTTTTTAACTGAACGGTAACTCAATCTACAGCATAATTCGCTCCTTCAAATACCGATCATTTTTATAACACCTATAACCCATTGAATATGAAAGAAAGGCCAAGACATGATCAGGATTTTGTGAAGATGAAGAAGACGAACGCATGCAACCGGAGCTTTGGTTTGCATGTGTCCAAAAATAAGTTTTTTTCGTGAAGAAGAAGAACTTACTGACTCAGAACGAAGATTTAATCGGTGCAAATGTGAACCTTTGGCACCAGGAGAGCTCAGACGTGGTCTGTTTGGTGATTGAAATTAAGAAGGATGAGAATTGGTAGAGAGAAGAAGGAAAGTTTTAGAGAGAAGGAGGGGAATTTAGATTTTTGGGAGGTGGAGAAGAAACGGTGCATGGTGGAGCGTGATTTGAAACTTTTTCTTTAAATACACCGTCAAAACCGAACGATCCACTCTGCTGCTCACACATGTCTTTCACTTTCTGAAATTTTAATTCCTTGTACTAACACCTGACTTCCACCACTATTACTGCTGAATTTAAGGGTTCAAGTAGCTATATGTTAATTTTTTCTAAATCAAATGTTTGCAAACATCTTCAACACATTGTAACTAATTTACCACTTTTTTTCTTCTTCTTTAGACTAGTCAAGTAGTTGAACTTTTATCTCTTTTTCCTTTTTTTTTTCCTTTAAATTTGGATGAATTAAACTTTGCACTTTTACTTTATAAAATGAAGGACAGGCAGGATTATAGGTTCCCTTTCTCCCTATAGGGTCAAAATCAAAATAGATTTCGGTGTTGATAAGGCACAGTTCTACGTACGCACGAATGAGACATGGAAGTTTCTTCACCACCAGTTTCTCCTTTTCTCTTTCTCTTTCTGCATCTCTCTAAGTTACTTATTCCAATTTCCATTATTATCTTTTATCTAAATTGATTATTTATATGATCAGATTTATGTCTTAATAATTTTATATCTTTATAATAAATCCCCCACATCATTGATATTATAACCAATAATGAATTTTAATGATGATTTTCTGTATTAAAAATCTTCTGTAACTGTAACAAAAATCTTGTATACGTAACTATGTTAGAATGTTGAACATAAAGAAAATGTTTCAAGAAAAGAAAATTTCTCATCGAAGCAGAACGTGGAAGATTGTGGAGGCAACCTACTGAGATTTTTGTTTTTCCATTTTTGGGTACTCCAACGAAATCAATTAGAAAGTGATTCCGAACTCAGAAAATTTAGTAGCATGAAATTCAGGCTCCTTAATATTCACATGGCTGACTTAAGGATGGATTTTATACGCAGTTGAGGAAAGTGATAAGATAAAGAGAACATCATGATATTTAACAATTTTTTTTTACAATGTCTTTATTTTTATTTTATTGGTTCATATATTTAAAACGAATATATCATAAATTGTCATATAAATAATTATAAAAAATTATAAAAAAAATGGTTAAAGATACGTTTAGTTAAAAAGAAAAGGTGAAAGAGTAAAAAGGAATATAGACAATGCATAGAGGGCACATGGTGTGTGTACAGAATAACATTCATTATTTTGAGTTTTCACGTCCCACCCACTCCACAAATCACGCACCTCTTCTGCCCTAATCATCTTCCAACTTTCAACTTTTTCATCTGCCCCACCCTTTATTATCCCATTCCAACTATCATTCATAATCTGCATTCCCAGGGTTATATAGGGTCTCATTATCATTACTTTCCTCCCAAAACCCTAAAATATCATACTTTCTTTTCGGACATCTTCCTATCTATATAGGCCATGTTTACTCCATTCAGTGTCACAGTTCTTTTGGATTACTCCATTCACTATTTTTTTCTACATCATACATCCACAAACTTAAGGGGTTATTGAACAAGATTTATCTTCTAAAAAGTATAATTACAAAGGTTTTCTTATGTTTTAAGTCATCATCGATAACAATATTATACATTTAAGAGGCAAGTATTAAAGGAAATTACATTTCATTTAGTTTCTCAAAATGTAAAAAGACTATAATGCTATTATTTTATATTAAGTAGATTCATCCCAAAACAAAATAAAGTTAGAGTCCAATTATCCAAGAATCTACTTTCTTCTACTAATTTCTTCTATTATTTGATAATTTGCTACTAATTTCTCCTATTTGAACCTACAATATTTTCTGATCACAAAAAAGAAAATAAAAAAGACAACACAAATCAAACCAGAACAAAGTAAACTAATATTATTAAGTCCAAATAAATTACAATTTATATTTTTACAATTGATCACTTAACTGAGGATTCTTTGTGTGAGTCAGCGATGATATCCCAAAATTACATAAAAAATTGATGTAGCTCTCAAACTCCACATGTAGTCTCCCAAATTCCTTTATTTGCATTCTCAATGTAAATTTTTTAATCAAATAATTTCAAACCAAAAAATTCATGAAATCCTAATAAATAAGTAGTTTCTCTTACTTTCTTATGCACCCTTCCTCTTTTTCCAAAAGATACCAATTCTAAACCTTTTACAAAAGCTCTAGAATGAAGAAATAAAACCTAAATTTAGTGATCGGAAATTTCTATTGTACCAAAATCAAAAGAGAAACCTTACGAAACTCTAACAAGACATACAAGAGCAAAAAAAAAGTCAATTGCATGTAACTTCAAATTTATCCAAGGTGAAAGAGAGAAACTTTTCTTAACCTTACTATAAATCTTGATGATGTTGGAATGATGGGTTCTCAAAGACATAAAATTTTATAATTTTTAATTTTAAATTATAAAATTATAAAATGATTAAATTATAATATTATAAGATTGTAAAATTTTATGATTATAAGATTGTGATATGGTAAGATTATAAAATTATAAATGTATTAGCCTATAAAACCATAAAATTATAAAATCATAAAATTTTAAAGTTTTAAAACTATAAAATTTTAAAATTCTAAAATCATAAAATATTACAAAATTTTAAAATAATAAGATGTGTTCACAATTTGTAAGGTGACATGACAAGTTAATAACCTCAGGAGTCTCTAAAGAGTCGTTATGATAAAAAAAATGGGTTAAACATGTTTTTAGTATCTTAACTATCATGTGATTTTAGATTTGGTTTCTCTTTCAAATTTTGATACACTTTGATCCTTGTCCTTAAGGAAATTGTAATTTTTTATCCTCCAAAACTATCACTGTTAAATTTACGGTGTGCCACGTTTCATGTCACTGGAAATTGAAAATCTGTGAAAATTGTCTGAGTTGGCTAACAGCCCTCCTCTCTCTCTCTCTCTACCTTGGCCTCCACCCCCGACACCACCACCTCGGCCTTCCACCTCAACCTCGCCGCCTTTCGCCGTCCTCCGCCGCCTCTCATCCTTGTTCTCTCCGTTTACAACAGTCTAGTGGGCCATTCCTGCTGGGTACACGATGCCAAGCTGTTGGGCCTGATTCATCTCACTGTTAGTCTCTCAACTGTCCTCTCTCACTCCAATACCTTCCAACATAGTGCTTACCTTGAATGATTCATTTTAGGAAGATAAAAGAAAGGGTTGAAACCAGCACCTTGAGTGCGTCAAAATACTGAGTGATTGTGGTAGAAGTAAAGGCCAAAATCAACCAGGAAACCAGCTATAGGTTCACCATCAATCAGAATATGTGCTTCGGGTAGGTGCCAACCTCTTGGTCGCACAAAAAGCTTTTGTCTGTTCATTGAGCTTGTAAACCATGTTTCATACTTTGTTATGGAAACTTATAGTCCCATCCAAAACATCCTTCAAGTTCACTTGGCCCTCATGAGATTTTCCCAGCTGGGTGACAGTGCATCCTCAAAATCAGCCTTAGAAATGACAAAAATATTAACAACTTTCAGTGCTATGGTTCCAGTATAAACCAAATTCAATAAACCCTTTAACAATTGAAAAAAAGATAAGACTTTACAGAGCAGATGGATTCTCAAAATTGAAAGCCATTAGTTTAAAAAAAATCACCAGTATAAAGAAATAGAGAGTTCATATGCTATTAGGGTTCGCAAATTGGGGGAAGAGTTCCTGCGAAGACGAAGCTCGCAATGGCGCTGTGATTTGTTGGATGGGTTTCTTCTCTGGAGCGTGATTTAGGATTGTTGCGTTGGGTTCTGTCACGGTTGACAGCAGCTTGCGCGAGAGGTTGGTGCTGGCAACTTGCGTGAGAACAAAGTTGAAAGGGAAGGTGGGGGTGGTGGAGGAGAGAGAGGAGAAGAGGGTGGTGAATGAAGGAAACTTTCAATCTCGGAAAAGTGGCACAAACGTGGCAAAAGGTTACTCTGTCAGAAAAATAAAATGAAAATGACGTGTCACATCACCGTTAGCCATCTTAACCTAATTTTAACGTCGTTAGTTTCAGAGAATGAAAAATTATAGTTTTTCTAAGGTGAAGGATCAAAGTGCACCAAAGTTTGAAAGAGGGACAAAAAATAAAGTTGCTTAATAGTTAAGAGACTAAAAACATATTTAATCAAAAAAAAATTTAATAACGAATACTTAATTGAAAAATATAAATTTATTAAAGAGTGATATAACTATGGTAACAAAAAAAATTAATAACAAATACTTAACTGAAAAATATAAATTTATTGAATACTCAAATGATAAAAATTCACGACTCAGTTGGAAAGTCTTAAATATATCATGAACTTAAAATATAGTTAATTTAAATAAATATAAATCAATTTTATAATTTTGTTATAGATTATTTTTATTTATTTTATAGATAATTTTTTTTTCATTATAAATACTATTTTTGTTTAAAAAGATTATTAAATTAAATGGTTAAGTTTAAAAAAAATATCGCTTAAAAATAAAATTATGAAAATAATTATTTTAATTTAAAAAGGATTACTTATTAAAAAATAAAATACAAAACTATATACAGCAAAAGAATGATAGATCTCGATGAATATGAATATAACCTATCTCTTGAAGTAATTTCTTAATAATCTTTTCATTTATGGGGGAAATAATATATTTGGTTTGGATATTAATATTTTGTTTGGATTGATGGATAGAATATGATAAAGTGAAAAATGAAAAATAATAATAGAGTGAAAATTATTGTTTGAATTAAAAAAGCATTAAAAAAGAAAAAATTGTAAGTAGTTGTGATTTATTTGAAAAAAAAAACAGAAAAGAAATTGCTTTTGATTTTTTAAAATAATGAATAGCATGTCTTTGATGATAAAAATTGTTCTTCCTTCTCTTATGAAGTTGATTTTTGCTTCGAATGAGTGTATAATCCATTATATTTAACTCATTACCCATTATACTCCAATTGAAAAAACGAAGAAGAAAGAATATATGGAAGTGAAAAAGGACAATTTTTAGAATTTGTGTTACCACATTTACTTTTTCACCATTTATTCATCTCTCAAGCAGACAATAGTCTAGACATGTATTCTCCCTTTTTCAACAAATTAACGATAACTAGTGATATTTTTAGTTCTCTTACTCTCTTCCTCTTTTAACAGTTCACACACTCCAACATACAAACCAAACACATCTTAAATCTCTACACCAAGATTAAAGATAAAAAGGAAAGAAAGAAAAGATGAAGTAAATTATGTGAAATGAGAAGAAAGAGAGATAAAGGTAGAAAAATGAAATAAAGTGTTTTGTATTTTTTTAGTACGAAAAAAATGAATAATATTAGGTAATGGGGGAGTGGAAATGTAGATTTCTTTTTCTATCATTTTTCATCATTACCTTTACCATTGAAGCTTACGAAATTTATGTATCGTTTTGATATTGGTAGGATGGTAGGTATGTTTATACTTTTGTATTAAATATTAATTATTTATTTCCAATAAAATAAATATGATATTCGTAAGAATTTAATGAAAAATATTAGATATTTTTTTACTTTGATATCAAATACAAAATTGTGTATAAATCTTAAAATAAAGTATTAAATAATAATTATATAAATATCAAGTAATTATATAACATCCCATTTTAATAGTATCAAACTATTAAAGGAATTATCACATATCCAATATATAGAGAACAATTAAGTTAAAAAGAATATATAAAATGTTATTACAATTATCTAAATATAACTATAACACCAAAATATATATATACAAAGGTCCTATACTACTAAGAGTTATATTACACTAAAACTAAAAGCATAATAGAACTTTCAAAACATACCAAAAACAAGAGAATGAACATCCTACTCTACGCCTCAACACCATCATCATCTTGAACCTGATCCATAGAAATATTCTCATCTGCTTATACCATTAACGTGATCATTGCAAACAAGAAAAGAAACAACACAAACCAACAAAGATAGAAAGGTAAACTAATTTATCAAAAGAGCATTCATACAACAAAAATGTAGATGTTAACTCACAAACAAAGGAATATGAATCAATCATAAGGCATACAATCATTCATTTTAGACTTGACCATCCGGATACATGTACTAATGTCAAACTTTGGCAAGTTATACACTTATGGTGGCATCTACTACTCTGCAGAGCCATTGCTAATGGGTTTTACCCTACTACACACAAGGTTAGTCTGTTAATGCCTTAGGTCATGGTAAAGCCCCTAAATTAGAATATCCTGCTCTTCTCACCATACACCACACCTTTCTCTACTTGAGATTGGATGGTTAATAGAGCGTCAGGATAACCCTCAAAATGAAATCCTTACACCAATGCATACACTACTTGAAACCATTATAAGAACTTCTTTTTGAAATTTCTTTCACAACATACTTTATCCATACTTACAACCATAATATAATCCATGAAGCATCACAATTTCACACTAAGCATACATGGAATCAAGTATAAACTACTTCAAACAAGTAAGGATCAGGAAATCATAGGAAACCACACTATGTGCTCAGACTTACGCTCAATGCAAAAGCTTTCGCACAATAGAGCGCTCAATGCCAAAGCTCTGAAAAATTGTATCGCTCAACGTAACCAACTTGTTGCTCAACAAAAGAGGATTAAATTGGTTTCAGACCTGTAGTGGTAATTAATGTTTAGTGATACCTTGTTATCATTCAACACCTGACCTTTCCTAACAATGGCTTCTCAATGGTGAAGGTTAGCAATCAGTGGTTTGGAGCACAACCGCTTCCAAACTTGCCTAGTCAAGCTACACTCAGCGTCACACCAGCACAACTCAATGTCATATCAGAAACCAACAACTTCAACATTGTGATATGGGGAACCATAAAACTATTCAGATGATCAAATTGGTATTCCTGACTCAGTGCAAAGTTCCAAAACAGGTTTAAGTGTCAGAATGAATACCTATTTTGCTCAAAAAGCCAAATTCTCGATCCCTTATAACTCAACACTAAATCAATCAAATACAATCAACATACAACAAGCAACACGATAGAATTTCTACATGTCAAACTACCAATTTCATACCAAAACAAACATGAAACAGATTGTCAAACATCAACAACATTAAAATGTGGTAGTTAACTTCTCTTACTTGTTAAGGGATCAAACAACTCTAATGAACTTATAATTACTCCAATAGCTCAAGGAACTCTATTTGTCATACAAACCACAAAAACATTATTAGGACATATCATTAAGACCATTGATCAACAAATAGTCTTATAGAGGACTTAGATGGCACATACAAGTTAAGTAGCTCACATGCTTGAAAAAACACACAAACTAAAGAAAAGAACAAAAATTAACTTATTCTTTTGTAAAAACCGATCGACTAATCGGTTAAAGTAGAAAACTTCACTACAAAGATCACTTAAGCAATATCTGATCTTTAAACATATGAATAGGGAATCAAAAGACTAAAATAGATGGTACAAAACTCTTAGAGAGATAATATGTTTTTAGATAATGAAACTCGTTAACTAAAATTTTATTTGTACGTTTAATATTAAAATAACTATTTAGAATAAATTATCACTTTTAATATACGATTTTCTAGACTCTTACAAATTATTGATAGGAGTAAAAATTATACATAATTAAAATTTTATGATAATTTTAAAATTATTTGTCATATTTATATAAAAATTGAGAGGAAATAATTTTTAGTGATTAGAGAAAATTTAGTAAATATTAAGTCACTTAAACTGGTGAGAGAGAATGAATAAATGTATACTAAAAAAAATCTTGAAATGAAATGAAATTGAAAAACAAAGAGAAAAAAAAATTAAATTATTTTATTTAATAAATTATATTTTTTAATAAATTATAGATTTAGGTAAAAGAAATGTTCCAATGAAGTAAAAGTATAGATAGAGAAGAATATTTAAAATAAATTTTGTAAATTGCTTAATAAATAGATAGTGTTTTAATAATTTAGAAGAGTAATGAGTATGGAAGAAAGACGTACATAAATACATATTTTTGTTCAAGTACCTTGTTTAAAATAATTAATATTATTTATACTCATATGTATATTATTATGCCAATATCAATATTTTTTTATTACAGTAAAAAGAAGTTCATATAATACCTAGAAATAGAGTTTAAAAGAAATTTCATACTTACTATCAATATCAATTGAATAGATGTGGCAGATAAAGTTGTTACATTTTCATTTTATGAAATGGTTTATAATAGTTACTTTTTAAATAAAAGCTAACAATCTTACCATATATGTCTGACACTTAGTATTTGCATTTGTGCATTCAATGATGCAATTCTAATCAAGGATGGGTTTGCTTAGAAGTAACGAAATATGATACAAAATGTTGAGCTCAACCCTAACAAGAAAGCCAGAATTTTTGGCTGAAAAGATTAATAATGATGCAACCCCTGTGTCCGGCTGAGATTAATATAATATTGGCCCATTTAAATCAGCTAAAGTTCCCCGATGTGGGACCACAACCATCACAGATTGCACTAGATGAGTGGAAAAATAAAGAGGGTAGAAGGATAGGTTGAAGACCCTCTCTATATAATCAAACTTCCACAACCAAAACTACTCATCATCACTATACACTGTCCACACCATCTTTCTCTCTTTCACACTCACCAATGGCTCCCATCCCAAAACTCATTTCTTTCCTCTTCTTAACAACCCTTTTGTTCTCCCTCCAACTCAATGCCAGAGAAAGCCAGTTCTTCAGCAAAGTCACCCCTCTCAACAACAACCTCAAAGAGACAGAGCTTACCAACAATGAAGGCTCACTTAACAAACCAGAACAACAACAGCCAGTGTTCATTCCACAAACAGAAAACAGCTATGGCCTGTATGGTCATGAGACTGGTCTGCACCCTCCCACCACTACAACAACTAATGCTGCCCCCAACACCACTCCCACCACCTTCAAGCCATACAAAACTACCACAACTGAGGAGGACAACGCCAACAAGTTCCACAGCTTCAAGAAAGATGCCTATAACACCAACCAAAATGAACTGAGTGAAACAAGACTCACCGGCACTTCTTTCAACAACTACTTCTACAGCGGCAAGGATGCTTTTGAAAAGCAGAATGAATTCAGTGACAAAAAGTTTGCAGAAGGAGGATACAGCTCCATGGAAAATCATAACAACAATAACTACTTCTACAACAGCAATGATGCTTTTGGTAAGCAGAGTGAATTGAGTGACTCAAAGTACGCTAGAGCAGGATACAACTCCAAGGAAGATCAGAACAACAACAACAACTACTTCGACAACAGCAAGGATGCCTTTGGTAAGCAAAATGAATTCAGTGACGCAAAGTATGCAGAAGGAGGGTACAAGTCAATGGAAAATCAAAACAGCAACGACAATGCTGCCAACGAGAGATATTACAACAGCAACAACAACAACCACAATGCTGCCAACGAGAGATACTACTACAACAATAACAACAACGATGCTGCCAACAACAGGTACTACAAAACTAAAGCTGTTAACAACAATTACAATGGGGAGAGGCAGGGTTTAAGTGACACGAGGTTCGTGGAGGGAGGAAAATACTTTTATGACCTTAACTCTGAGAAGTACAACAACCCAACACAATATGGCGGTTCATCCAGGGGAGAGAACTCCGAGCAATGGTACAACAACAGGGGTTACTTTGGCAACAACAATGTGAATTCGTACGAGAATAAGAACTCCATGGAAGGTTATCAGAACCAGGAGCAGTTTGAAGATGACCAGGAGGAGTTCGAGCCTTGATCTTCAGTCATCAGTGTCACAGTGAAGAGTTAATTTTGCTTTTGATTTGGAGTATTCACAGTGGGTGTGGATGATCGATGTTTTACTGTGCTTTACATTATAAATTACAAAAAGTGTTAAAGGGTAGTAGAATAATTTATTTAGGGGTTTTACTTGGTGGTAATCTTATTAAATCTTGCTTTTGGAATTGCACAGTCTATGTAATGATTCGGAAATATGGCATGTAGTATCAAAGCATATGTAACTTTTGCTATGAACATGTGGTTTCTCGCTTTTCTCACTAGAAAAGGAACAATCTTCTGTGTTGTTTTTCTCTTTAAACCAGTGCAATGCAACACAAGGATTAACCAGAATGAGAAAGAGAATATAGACCAATAAAAGGAAACATAATTTACTAATTTTAAACCTTCTTTGGTGGTCCAATTGGCCTTACCTACCAACATAGATGATCACAGATACCATTTTCAAACAGTGACAGGGGCACCACACTGTTGAAGTTGAGTGATAAACATCATTTTGTTATACCTTTCCTTTTTCACCACAATGGACAAAACCAAGTCAATGATTAGTAACGAATAACATATTAATTCATACTTCTAAATCACTCTCCTTTAGATGCTGATATGCTAATCTGATAAGACCATGTCTGCTAAATAACATACACTAACTCATCAAAAAAATATTTCGTATATATGACAGTCTTTAGAGTATCAGTCAATCCTTTTATCAAGGTTGTTTTCCATTTAAATTGAAAAAAATTCAGCTTAATTGGAGTAATATCTCTTCGGGTATTTAGCCATAACCTATTCAAGCTGCCTAGAATCAGCACTAGTCGGTTCCATGCCAATGATGCAAAACAAGGTTAGAGCTTCCTCATTGGAAATTATGCAGCAATCACTGTTTCTTGGTGGATTAGTTATGCACTGTAGTTGTAGCCAATGGCATCTCTGTGATTGGTAGAAAACTCCCATTTTGCCACAATTTTTTTAATAGTAGAAAACTCTTCAAACTTACATAAGGTGAACTGCAACCTCTTAATAACTACAGCCAATGATTCACTTCAACGGTGACTTATGAGAGACAGAAAACAGTAGAGAGGAATAGGTTACCCTTTACCACAGTCTTTGGAAATAAATAAACTGAAGTCAATTTGGGGTTTAAGGTGTAGAAAGGTGGAATTGTTGTGAATTTGGGTTTCTGGGTATGCAACTATGAATATTAATTTTTGTTGGTTGGGTATGGAGAGGCATAATAATAATAATAAATGGAGTAATTTTTCAACCCAATCGATTACGCTTTCTTTCCTCCGTGATTGGGGGTATGGGAAAAAATAAAGTGGTTGCTTGTGCTAGTTTGCACTTTATTTACTCCAAAGGTTGTTATGGTTTGAATATTTAAAACTTGGCAAGAGAAAGACCACTTCACTTGCCGCTTGCATTTCCTTAAATAATTGGGGAGGGAAGGAACTTTCCACAAACAGTTAGAGCACACTAGGAAGCAAGTAAATGCAAAGTCTGAGCTATTTTTCCTATACAGTGTAGAACTCTAGAAGAATTTGTCTTTATTTGACAATAATAGTATTCATAAATTGGGTTGTCATAGTTTTGTTTTATTTTTCCTTTTTATTGTGGCACATCTTTTCATTCATATTACCTACTACACTAAAAAAATGAATTTGTATTTGCATAGCATGTACCAATTTTCTTAATTTGGATAGGGCATGTTTTGAGAGAAAGAGGGAAAGAGGGCAGTTGAAAGTGTTAGGTTTAGATTAATTGATGGATAACCTAAAACACCTAACTCGTTTGAGGCACACCAGGGGACACCCAATGCATGGTAATAACCATAGACGGCATCAATTAAATAACCCTCACAAATAGGTGTAAGTTTTTTAAAAACCTTTTACTTGTTGCTTCAAATTTCTCATAAAATATCAAAATATTATGATTAATATTTTCAAGTTCAAAGAAATCTTACATAATTTTTTATGTATTATCAGACTTATATCAGTACTTCTTTATCGAAATTTTATAATAGACATGTCAGTATTTATATATATATATATATATATATATATATATATATATATATATATATATATATATATATATATATATATATTTATATAGAGAATTTGAAATGATTTCCAATAAAGTATGAAAATTGGGTATTGAAATTCTAAAGATTACTTTAAAAATAAAAAATTTGAATTTTTTTTCTTTTTACATATTTTGTTTTCAATTTTACCTTTTAAATATTTTTAAATTAAAAATAATTATTTTGGAAAATTTATCTTTAAGTAACAATTTTTTTTAAACTTAACCTTTTTTATTTAAGTTTTTTTTTATAAAATTTAACTATTCTTTTAAACTAAAATAACTATTCATAATAAAAAAATATTACTTAAAAAAATAAAAATTACCTACAATAAAATTATAAAAATCATTTACATTTATATTCATAATTATTATAATAATAATTTTATGAGAGGGAAAACACGAGAGTCCAAGATATACTTGATAGATTTTTTTTGGTCTAGAGAGGAAATTAGGGACCAGGTTATGGTTTTTCTTAATATGTTTGATTAAGAAATCGTATCTCAAAATCCAGCCCTTCAATATGATTATTTGAGGATTTGGAGGCATTTTGCTTTAGAACTCAAGGATTTCCAAAAATGAAGAGTTGTCCATTTGAACATCAAAGTTATGCCCTCTCAAATGAAAGTCAAACTTTTTTATACCATTTTATACTAAGAATGCTTCTTTGAAGGTGGTGTGATAATGCTATTTTGCTTCTTTGAATTATCTATAAGCATGCCCACAATAGTATTTCTTATTTTCCTCTTCTTTAATAAGTACAACTCTCTAGTAATGGACAACTAGCACATGTTTGAAGAATGATTTTCCCATTTTCAATAATTTTTAAAGTTGATGGAGCTTAGGCAATCTTTTTCAGTTATTAAACAACTTGGGTTTGATTAGGTCCGGATGATCCTTTTTTTAACATTTTGGATAAAAGACTCATGTATCTTGCATCACATGGGATAAAGTCTTTGATATAATTGAGTATGCTTAGAAATTGTTGGATATGTTTAATAGTCAAAATTTTATCAGGAAAACTCAAGAGTTCCTCAACAATATGCGGCTGAGGTAGATAGGTTCCTTGTGAGAAACGTATTCCAAGAAAATCAGTCTCTCTAGGCTAGATAAATCTTCTTTTCTGAGATCATGATGTCATGTTGATCGACTATCACAAAGAACTTTTCTATCATTTTTTTATGGGAACTCATGTCTTGGGAGAACAAGAGAATATCATCTATATAGATGATAGCCTTGTCTAAGATGGGCTCCAAGATCTTTGTGATGACCTTTTGAAACAATGATAGGGCCACTTTTAGCTCAAATGGCATTACCTTCCACTGATACTAGGCATTAGGAATGTAAATAGTTGTTTTTATATTTATCTACTAGATTAATCCCCTATTTCCAAAATCCTGGTTTGAGGTAAAATTTGGAGAAAAGATTGGCTTCCATAAGTAAGGTGGTCAAGGATGATGATTTTGGAATAGGGAACTTATCATCTTTAAGAAAATTATTAAGAGGTTTATAATAAATAACTAACCTCTTTTTTAAAGTCATGGGAAAACAGTGAAAAGGGAGGAAGGTGAATAGTGTTTTCAAACTCTTTTTGCAACATAGCGTCTGATGAATAAATGTGAATGAGAAGTTAAAGAAATTGTTTAGACATTAGATTTCATAGGAGATGTTTAAAAGGATTTCATAAGAAGCATCGTGTATAGCTTTAAACTATAAGGATAGAAGAAAAAAAAAACATTAAGTTCTTCACGTGTGAGTAAAAGTATGTTGACATGAATGTTTTAGTTTACATAATCAACATCTAGTGAATATAGAAACATAGATAGTTTAGACACCTTATTTAGACATTGTCTTTATATAATGAAAGCAAAAAAGGCATTTAATAGAGTAAAGTACTAAACACAAGATTTTTATATTGGTTCGTTCTAACTGAACTATGTCCAGTCTTTCCCAAGAACTCTTGAGAGGTTCCATTAATCTTATCAAAAATTACATGTGAGTTTAATCCATTCTTGGTTGTGTAGTATTATTCTCCACTCTTGGTATCCTATGCTCTTGTCTAGTTGAGTTTAACCCACTTTTATTTGTGTAGTATTATTCATCACTCCTGGTATCCCTAGACTCTTATCTAGTTGAGTTTAACCCACTCTTGGTTATTCATTATTATTCACCACTCATGGTATCCTTAGACTCTTGTCTAGTTGAGTATTCTAAATCACTCTTGGTTTCCAAGTATTCTAGTCACTTCTGACACCTGAGTATTCTAGTCACTTTTGACACCTGAGTATTCTAGCCACTCTTGGTATCTAAGTATTCTAGCTACTCCTGGAAACTGAGTATTCTAGCCACTCCTGGCATCCCTAGACTCATGTCTAGTTGAGTATCACCGACTCCTGGTTGTAAGTGTTTGAGTTCTTTTCAGAACATACAAGGTACAAATGGTTTACTTTCACATGAGAGGATATGTTTATAATTACAATCTGACACTTGTATAGTTACAAACTCAAATTAACTCTCCTAGAGAGGAATTGTAACTTGACGTTTGGTCTTGTAACTTGGACGTTGTTTCCTTTACTGAAGAGCATTAGATGATGAGCAATAATATTGATCTTCAATCTTCATGCTTATGCTTGCACTTTTTCTCTTCTCTTTAGTGAGGTTGTTCCTTTGATTAGAGAAGCATCAGATGATGTGAGCGTGAAGAGCAGTAGAATGAATACTTGCTTTTTTTTTATCTTTACTTGTCTCCTTTAATGAAATTGTTTCCTTTAATTGAAGAACTGCATATGAAGCAAGCTTTGAACAGTAGTATTGTTAATCATTCAGCTGATTTTAATTTGTATGTTATTTCTCTTCTCTATTCCCTCTAGATGGAAGAACTTCAGATGATGTGTATGAGCTTGTGAGCAATAGCATGAATGTTCAATGCATACTCTCTTTCTTATAATACTTTCTCATGTTATTAGAGAGGTGTTGAAGCTTTTCATCAAATCTTGCTAGATGTATGGAGATTTTATCTATCTTTTGATCGATCCTCTAGAGGATAAAATGTTAGGCTTTGGCATTTTCAGTTTGCCAGTTTAATACCTCTTCTGCTTGGCTTAATGGTTTTTCCTTTCTATCATGATCCAATATCCTAGCTGACTATAAGAGGTTTGATAGTAGTCCTGGTGATTAGGTCAGCCTTCCTTTCTATGCAAGAAATTCTTTGTTAGGAGTAAAGGTAAACATCATACAAGGAATTGGTGATGAGGTAGTGATCGGAGATGCAGTAGTGTCAAATTTGCATCCTCTAATAGATCTCAATCTATTTTGTTCAAGGATCTCTTGGCCTCTTTTGTAGTTCCAGAATGGGTCTGGATTTATTTGGTTCTTGATTTTGATCCATGGGCCCCTATCAGTTTTAGGATTCTAGTGAGGACGCGAAAGAGGTCTACATAATTCATTTAAGTCGTCATCTTTTTCATTATCTTCTTCTTCATCACTAGAATCTTGTGAATGTCTCCAACAATCACAGTCAAAGTCACACATATTTGGGTTAACATCCCAGATAAAATTCACATTGAGATTAACAGTATAGATAGGTCTTCCATCTAGATAAATGGCAACAATGAGGATCTTTTTCTCCATAGTGACTATGATCATTAAGGATTGGAAAATTAAGGAACTGGAATCAGGAATATCTTCTAGATTTTTTACTTGAAGTACACAAAAAAAAACTAGGGTGAATAGTGTTTTCAAAATATTTTCACGAAGCAGCGTCTAATGACTTGTAGTGAGTATACATAAGTGTATTATGTTTAGACATTGGGTTTATAAATTAGGAAATAAGAATGACATTTTAAAAGACTTTATAAAAGCTTTAAAGGGAAAATGACAAAGTATAACTTTTATACTAGTTCACTCAATCTGAGCTACGTCATGTTCTTCCTTAAGAACTCTTAAGGCTTTCCATTAATCTTTTCAAAATTATACGAGTTTAACCCACACTTAGTTGCAAGTATTATTACACCACTCCTGGTCCCCTAAACAACACGTCTAGTCTGAGTTTACCCATTCCTGGTTGAGTATTCTTACACCACTCCTAGTCCTTTAGACAACGTGTCTAGTCTGAGTTTAGCCTATCCAAGATTTATCCCTAGACAATTGTCTAGACCGAGTTTACCCACTTTTGGTTGAGTATTATCTGTCACTCCTTGCACCCCTAGACAACATGTCTAGTCCGAGTTTAGCTTCTCCAGGATCTATCCCTAGACAACTGTCTAGACCGAGTTTATCCATTCTTTATTGAGTATTATTTGTCACTCCTGACACTTAAGTATTATCAACTACTTATGGTTCCCTAGTCTAACCTAACTAGTACACAAATTTAGCTAAAGTTTACAAACACACTTGGTGTTTGCTTACAAATATAGATTAAATAAACTCTCATAGAAAGGATTACAACGATACAAATCAATTTGTGACTTCATGAGATTTCTTCTCTTAAGTTGAAGAACATTAGACGATATAAGCTCATAAAATTATTTCTCTCTCTTCTTCTTCTCTTTTCTCTTCTTCTTTCTCTTATTCCTTTCATCTTGAAAGCATAAGGCATTGTAGGCTTGAAGATATGGTGGAAGATTAGATGAGATGATAGTTTGTTCTTCACATTTTATCTTGTTTGAGCTTGTTTTCATCATATTTGTTGGATCGAAGAGTATTAGACGATATAAGATTTGAGATGAGGCAAAGTTGATGAATGATGATCTTTCTTGAGCATACTATTTCTCTCTTTTTCTTCTCTTCTTTTCTTCCTATACTTTTCTCCTATTCTATTTTCTACTTTAACCATCTTTCTACATCTTTTTCAATACCAGTAATTGTCTTCTCTTTAGTTTATCTTCTTTATATATGCTCTCTTGAGAGATGACAGTTGGATGTTGGGTTGATTTTAGGAGAATAGGTAGCCTTTAGGTGAGAGGTCAGACTTTAGTCTTTTCCATAGAAGTACAATGCTTTATCAAAGTTTACATAGAAGAGTAGCTTGTATGGTTCGTCAAAGCAGAAGTATTCAAGAGAGTTATTCCTATAATGTTCTTTACTTCTCTCAATGTCTTTATCCAATGTGTGTAGATGTTTTGATCAATCCTTTGTGTATACCTGTTCTGCACAGATAACAAGGGTAGAGAGTATAAAAGCAAAATAGAACTTTACAGTACATGCATTTATTAACATTAAATGTCTTGAACATTTATAGATGTTAATTTGTATTGTTTTTTCATAATATCTTGTCACATGTCTTATTAGTAATTAATGCATCGTTCCAATATAAAGTTCAAGAATTGTTAGACGGTGTAAAATAGGTTGTCAATAGACAATGTAAAACGTTAGATGCTTATGAATGAAAAGTTGTTTTAGATGTAGATTGTAGTGTGCTTTTCATTAAATGATTCTCATAAGACGCTTTAGCTTATAACACTCTTTTTAGATGTAAGACATTAAGCTTATGTGTTTTTATGATTCTCAAGAGTAAATGTTTTAATTAGAGAGCTTAAGAACATATCTTAATGTTTTACACATATTCCTTAAACGATTCCTTTATAAAATATGTTTCTTTTCATCTCTCCATGAGTAGAAATCTTTAAGCATATTATTACTAAAACTTTCATGTAGGTTGATTGATCAAACACTTCTTGTAAACAACGTGTTAGACGATATAGACTTTAGGGAAACACTGTTTTGTATGTTCTTTATTTTAAAGACTTTGTATTAGCACTTGGATGATCTGTGTAGCTTCTCGTATAAAACCTTAGGTTTTCATTTAATTAAGCAAATGTTTAGACGTTTCAGGTCAAGTAGGTGTTTCTCTTTCTAAAGAGATATTTCATTTAATGCTTATTGTTAAACCTTAAAACTTGTGTTACTAGACGATCTAATCTCTGTAAATGATCTTGTCTTAACATTATGGTCTTTGTAGTACCATCTACAGATCTCCTAAAAGTGGCTTCAGCCAGTTGTATAGGGTTCTGATTTATGTGTAATTTTTTATAATTGGTAACCATTGCATTGGAATGAGTTTTTGCAATTCTTGGTGGGAGATGTTTAGAGGGATTTGGACAATAAAGGGTGTTTCTTACTGATTATTAGCAAGGATGAAAAGGGCACCATCTTTACAGGAAGGGAGGGAGTGTGTGATCTTATATATAGTCTATATATTATTTGGTGATGAAGAGTTGTAGAAAGCGCTTCAGAAACTTGCTCTGCTCCTGTGGTCTATATTTGAACTTTTAATCTAATAGTTCCATAATGGAGTTTGTTGTCCATCATATAAGCTTGCAATTCCTATGTTTTTTTGTCAGTGATCTACAACCAAAATTTATTGAAAGTTTGATATTAATTAGTAATATTATTAGTTTATAATATATAAATAAATATAAATTTTATTTTACAAATCAATTTTATAAAATTAAATTAAATTTAATATTAATTTCTTAACAAAAATTTTCCAACTAATTGTTTTTTAAGCTATTTCCTCCGCAATACAATTTTGCTTCGTTATTTAGTGATGGTTGGTGAAGTTGTTTCTCCCTAAATGTGAGATCAACAAAAATTACCACCTAAATGTATTTTCAAACTTTTAAAAATATGTTTTAAATTTTATATTTTAATACATATTTTTGAGTTTAAAAGTATATTCAGAATTATCTAATTTAGAATGTATTGTTTTTTTAAATGTATTCTGAATTATATCATCTAGAAAAATTAAATTATATAATTCAAATTTCAAAAATAAAATAAATATTTTAGGTTATATAATTCAAAATATATTTCTTAATTTAAAAATAATTTAGATATTATTAATTTTTAATTAAAAATAAAATTATCTTTTCATCTTTCAAGGTAGTACAGGAAAAAAATATATGAAGGTGCGGGAAGCAATGGCCTGCAGTTTTTATCATTATTAATTAAGCCCAAAATAATATTCTAATTTTACACCTACGTGACACCGGATGAATCATAACAAATATTAAAGTCAAAATATTATATATATATATATATATATATATATTTATTATGATAATAAAAATAATAATTTACTATTATAATTATAAAAATGAATATATATAATTTTTATAATTTTATTGCCGATATTTTTATTTATTTATTTTAACTATAAACAGTAATTTTAATTAAAGAAAGGTTAAGTTTGAAAAATAGTCATATTAAAAACTGTTTAATGATTATTTAAACAATAAAATGAGTAAGAATTTATCTACACACAAAGAAAAATTCCTTTATTAATGTTATATATATATATAGGTATTATAAATATGAATATTAATGAGAAAATATAAAATTATATGTATTAAATAACTTTCTAATATAAACTATAAAATATTTAAATGAAGTGTATTGATAAACAATGCATTATCAATCAGAAAATAATATTAGTTACTGTCTTTAATGTCTTTAATGTGACGTCCCAAAATATATAGCAAAGACATATATAATAAAAACATCATTATGCATAATATAATAAAGTAGTTAGAGAAGTAATTAGAGGATTTAAGTTACAGTCATCCTTAAAAGAGTATCAGGATTTTAACTAGAATACTAGAGTTTCTCCCTTCAAAGTACAAAGAATTTAAAACTTTAAGTATAATAAAGTTCTTCGAAATGACATAAGTTCAGTGTAATAAGGCCTAGTGAATCTAAACTGCAGCATCACCGTCTCCTTCCAAGGTTGTCTCCAAAGGAACCTCCCCATCATTTGCTTTCATCCAAGTGGATGATCATCACAAAGAAAACACATACAACATGGCACAAACACAAGCAAGCAAGGGTGAGTTAATTATATAAAACGCATGCAATTCTACCAACATACACATACTGAATTCAACTCAAGTAAAGTATATACAAATAAGGCAATTCATGTCATAGATTCCTAGCATGTTATCTTCTAGACTTGACTCGTCCAGACTTTAGAATGAGAGTCGAGCTATGGCGGGTCATGCACCTGTGGTGGCTTGTGATACTTGGGCTCCCCCACCCTACCACACTCACGAGGTTAGTTTGTTTCGCGCCCTTAAGCATACTAGAAGCCTCCAAGACTAAGACCTTCTGCTACTCCTCACCACATGGTTCAATCCTCTCTACGTGAGAAGAAAGACCATTGGAACGTCAGGAAGAACCCCAAGACTGAGCTTCTACTTTCATTCTAAACACTAAGAATCTCACCGAGAGATTCTACACTTTGAAACTACCACAAACAACCTTGAAATCATGTTTCATTCTCTCCCAAGTCATATACCTTTGAACCATACCATGAACCACCTTGAACTCATATTTCAATCCACATACTTTTGAATCACAACCAACATACATGTTAAAGTTCCAAGATTAGGCTGTATACAATAAAACATGCTCCATCAACAAAGTGACTAACACTTAATCAGAAAGTATAGCAAAGATAAGTAAACAACCTCACTCTAGACATTTCGCAGAGCGCACAAGATTCGCAAAGCGAAACTAGAGAGTTTCGCATAGCGCACATAGTAATTCGCCTTGCGAATTAACTCTGGCAGGGACTCCAGGCCAGCACCAATCACATGACGCACCGTGCTCGCCTTGCGAATTAAGTCTGATTAAGCATCAGACTTTGGGTCTCTCGCATAGCGCACCAGAGCCGCATAGCGAGAGTGTCTGGCAGAGAGCTCCTCCTTGGAGCGACTCGTTATGCGAAACAATCCGCATAGCGAGTCTGCATGATCTGCAGAACGCCAATTCTGTAGAATCATCCAACTCATGCCCCTCCAACCTAACTTCTAACACCCTAAACACGTGATATGGACCTATTTAAAACTTTTCTATATGGATTTTAACAACTACGAATTGATCTTAGAGTGATTTAGACATGAATTTAGTTTTAAAACCTCAAATTCTATAACTTAAGACCCCCAATTCAATTCTACCATTTTTATTAAGTTTTAGACCAATTTTATGATCCTAATAAGTCCCAATTAACTTGTCTAGACTACCTAAACAGACCAAATGCACCTCATACTCCTACTGCCCAAAATCACTCCTTCACTCCTCCTTAACCAACCCAAAACGTTTCCCAATTACTAAACTGTTTATCTAATCATCATCACAGTAGAGATCTTACCTTCCCTCAATCCTCCTTACATCTCAATTGGTCATTGGAGAGGAATCAGATGTCTGAATGCATTAGACTCACTATCGACGCCAACGCATATGACTAGTCACAACTGACTGGATCAGACCAAGGCTGCTCTATGATCAAGGATGTGCCAACTCAGGTTTTTAAGACTCCTCTGTCCTACCAACAAAATGCTCTCAACAGGCCTTAAATGATTTATCTATGTTACCCAAATTGTCCTATTGTGCTCTAGACTTCAAACGCCCTATTTCAATACCTCACTATCTCTTATAGTAACCTGAAACAGTACCTGTGCACCCAATTATTACCCATAGCAATGCTAATTGAAAATCCTCCCCCAAGACCTCTCCCAAACATAATCAATCACAGTCAATAGCTCATTCCAAAATAGATCATAATCATCAAGACAAGCCACAGGAAATCAATCACAGGTTCATTATTTGCACAGTCCAACTCATACCAAAACCAGATACGTACAACAGTGACAACATAGTTCCAACAGTACATCATATTTTGAATTCAACATGCATAAATACATTAAAACATATTCAACCAAAAATACTTAGCTTCCCTAACCTGGGTTTCTCAAAGCACATCTAATTGAAAAATGCCCTAACAGTACCCTTCACAACACGAGAACTCAACCTGACCCTACAGGCCACCAAAGTGGTACAGCAACAGCTCTTAGAGCTTGATTTGGCAGAAGATATGAAGATGAAACTTCACTAGTAACATGCAACCAGTAACGTTGCATGCCCTAGGCTCTAGAAACAGCGAAGGAGAGGGGAAAATTACTTACCAGTCCAAACGAAAATATAATCGGATCAAAGGAAGCCCTTGATGTTGCGGTCGCGGAGGTGCCACCTAAAGGGACATGCACTGAGTCAGTGTGTGTGAGGGTTAGAGAGAAGGCAGAGGATTTTAGGAACTTAGTGTTTTAGAGAAAGAAGGTAAGTGGCTTATGAAATCAGATTTCTGAAACCCCCCTCAAAAGTCAGGATCTTATCCTTTAGGGCTTGGGTATCTCACACAAGGTCCAACCGTCCTTAGTCCAACTTTTTAGACCCTTACATTTAACCTAATATATCTCTCTTTTTAAGAAAAATAAATCATGATTAAAAAGTTCATTTAGTAATAAAAGAAATTAATTTGCTAGTAATTCTTTTTATTCCTTACTTATAAGAAATAAATTAAAATTGTTTTTACAATTCCAAATTTCAACTTATTTTTATTATACATGATAAAAAAATTAATTAAATTTAAGTACGCCTAAAAATCTCGTTAAAAGGCTTGCGTTAAAAGAAATAAACATGTTTTTCCTAAATTTATCAAAGTGATTTTTTAAAATAAAAATCATCAAACTCTAAAATAAATAATATTTTACATATCATTGTTGATTTTAACATATAATCTAAAGAAAGCCTGAAATCACCTATTTATAACACGTAAAAATGGTGTTTTGAATTGAAAGTTAAGTTAGCAATCGATTTGTGATTACTTTTACTCAACCATCTTATTTATGAACAAATTAGTATAAGCATGAGATATTAATTAGAAGCCTGAAAGAGTGTTCATGATCAACATAATTAAGATTTGTGGTATTTTATACCAACTATCCTTAACACAAATGAAATGATGTTGTTTGGATCCATTGGAAATGAGGAAGAGAATCACATGTCCACGTGCTGCAAAAGTGCACTAAAAGAAAGAAATGTAACATAAAGTGTATTTATGACTCTTTTCAACTACTTTATTTTAGGACAATGATAATTAGACAACATTTTTTATAACATTTAAACATCATTTACATCTACGTGTCATTTTGTGATTAGTCCAAAATTATTCCACAATTAATAATAATAATAATCATAAACACTATTATGGACCAATCACAGAATCACACGTAGATGATGTTCAAATATTGTCAAAAAAATGTTGTGTAAGTATCATTATTCTTTATTTTATATCCTTGGGTTACAAAATTATTTTAACTAAAATAGGACTATATTTAGTAAATAAACTTATTTTACTAAATTATATAAGTTTTTTCATATGCTATTAGAAATGAGTTTATAATAACTTGGATTTTGTTTTCAATCTCAATACTTTAAGAAAGCATCCATGCGCTACTCATTGAATACTACATTATTTATTTCGCTTACTATACTACTTTTTGAATAAATTTTTTCTTTAAACAAGCCGTAAAAATAATTCAAAATTAAGTAAAAGGTCAAGATTACTTGTAAATAAATTTATCTACAAATTAAGAAAAATGCATATAAAAATCATGCAAAAATTTTGAACACATGTGTTATAAATGAAGAATTCATCTTATTTTCCTTTATGTATGGAATTTAAAAAAGATGGTTCATTTTTGTCCAAGCCTCAACTCCTTCATTTTCCACCACTATTCAATAGTGAATACACAACCACTTCATTCTCTTCTCTATTTTCTTTCCTCTTTTTCATTCGTTCACCTTCAACAAAATCCCACACCATTTTTCTAGATTATCTTTGTACCGTATGAACCGATCGCTCAGCGCAATCTTAAAGTGAATGGTCGGTCAACCCTCCAAAAGTCCTAAAATAACATAGATCGATCGGTCACAACCAACATCAATAATTGATCTACATCTCGTATATTAAGATAGCATCAAGATAATTAGCAAGATAAAACATGCTTATAAGATATTGGGCCATGGTTCGATCGGAAGAGAAGTCTCTCTGACCTCCATCTAGTTCACAACTTGCTTAAAGTAGTTCTTCTTTGGATTCTGGGAACCCATGATTAATGAAAGAAAACAGAAAATTTAGCTAAGTTAAAATCAAGTCGAACATCTAAGAATAAAAGGAAACACCATATTGAACACCTCAGTACTAAGGTCTTTCCATCCAAGACATTCAATGAGTTTTCGGGAGGGAGTTGACGGGGCAAGTTATCAATGATGTCAAGTGTCTCCTGCTCGACCGGAGCCATCTCGGCTCTAGACCAAGAGGTCAATCGGGCGGGATTTTGCGTCCAATAGAGGGGGAACTTTGGTTGACCATCCTCATTGAAAATACACGAACGACCAACTCTCGTTAACTCTACCTTAAAAAACTTGTCCTTAAAACCTTTGAAAGAAAGCGCAAAGAGCTCGAACAGTGTTTTGTCATGCTCCGAGATGAAAGAAACCCAACCACGTTTAGCGACGGGTTGAGTCTAAAAATAATGCAAGAAAGTTGTGGTCATAGGCACGAGATCTAGCACTTGGCATATAACTAAGAAGGCTTGTATGTAAGCCCAACTGTTTGGGTGCAGTTGGGTGGGAGCAATGTTAAGGATCCTCGACACGTCCATATGAAATTCGTTGCATGATAGGCGCACGAACATTTCGTGGAAAAGGCAAGCGTAAGCAAAGAAAAAATCATTCGGACTACCCTTTTTGCCATGAAACACCCGTTTGTTCCCCCTACATGCCATCAATTTGAATAATGGACCAAACTCTATTGATTTGAGCACACAATTCCGCTCGACTCAATCTTCTAGTTGATCCTTTGTCTAGAAGCACGTAGCAAACTCGCCCACATCGTTCGACACCCAATCATAATCCGTTATGGCTGGGAGCGCCTCACTCTGTCCTTCCTACTCCTCGATGCCCTCAACTATTACATCGCCATAGACATAGTTTAGGTGACCGCTTTGCATGACCTTATTTGTATTTACACTGGTTGCGCTGTCAATTGAACCCTCATCCCGCTCGGTTGACTCAGCAAAGGAGGAAGAAGACTCTGACGTCACTGACGATGAAACACCATCATCGTAACCTTGTTCGCCCCTCCTTGAAGACTCATCAGACGAAGACAAGTTCACGGTAGACATTATTGCCCAAATAAGAATAAGTCGAATAGTAGAAGAAAGAATGAGTTGGAAAATGTGAAAATGACATGAGAAGCCCATCATATTTATAGGCATAAAGCCGTAGGCCTTTACGCGATCCACGTTGTTGGATCAAGTTTGATCCATGCTATTGGATCAAGTCTGATCCAACGGCCCCTTTTGAACAATTCCTAACTTCTCCTAACATGGGAAACGAAAACAGCCACATGTCCAAACAGTAACGGTTATATTTTCAAAAAAACAACAGAAACCACCCTAGGCACCAATCACACATTTCACCAGACAAGGATTTACAATTCTTTCACCGGTTGTTTTCGACTCGAGCTTGGAGGCCTATGTACAGTATGAATCGACATGTTAGCATAATCCGAAAGTGAACAATCATTCAACCCTCCAAAACCCCAAAACTAATGCATCACAACCAACATTAATGACCAATCCACATCTTGTATATTAAGATAGAATCAAAATAATTAATAAAGTAAAACATATTTATAAGATATTGGACCATAGTTAAATGAGTCCTAAACAAAAACTCACTTCAAAACTTATAAATACAAATATATAATAAAAAAGTACATAATTACATTTATTAAACATTTGACTGGTATAATCGATCATCATAATACCTATTATAGATATCTACCCACCCAGATTAAGAGTTTACTAAAAAGAAACTGACAAAAATATTGGAAGAAGAAAGAAAAACTTAAATAAATAAAAAAGTTTAAAGTATGAAAGAATAGTTCTCGAACTATATACCCAAAACCATCTTCATGCTCTCCAACCACCATCACTTTTCATCATTTGCTCCCCATTGTATCATTCATACAAAAATCACTTTCACTTTTCTTAACCCTTCGCCACCTACAGTACCCCTTCTCTACTCTAATTCCTTTGTTCCCAATTTGAAAATAAATTCCTTTGTCCCCAATTTGAAAATAAATTCCCAATTTTTTATGCTGAGAATAAAAAAGCCAAACAGTACCAACCAGAATTTCTTTCAAAGAAAAAAATTAAAGAGATCAACAATGGTGAGTAAATTGAATCAGAGTCTGTGAAATAACGCGTTTGGGATTTAGGTTTTAAGGAATCAGTGGAGAAATCCAGAGGTACTATTCAAAGGGGGTTTGTTTGTGCAAAGATTGGGGTTTAGGATGTAGATCACGAACAAAGGTGGAATGTCACTCCATCTTCATTCATCACGCACAAAGGAAAATTAGCATCACAGAACCCTCTACTCTGTGTATGTTCAACCACCCATCACGCACAAATTCATCGTCACAACACAATATAAATCAGAGACAGAGGAAGGAGAAGAAACGGCAAGACTGGATTTCGAGCGGAGGACGCACAGTGGTAGTGCAACAATATCCACTGGTTGCGATTAAAGAGCGCTCTCACATCCTGCAACGCTGGCGATGATCTTGGGCGGAGGTGAACGTGCGACAACGTTTGGACCAGTGAACGGAGAAGGATTTTATAGTTTCATTCAAAAACCCCATATATACAGTATCCAAAACTTATTCATAAACTACAAAACGATTCAATAATATAATATTAATAACAAAACCTATTTAATCCAAAATTCCCCGTTTCTATGAAATTGTATAATTATTTTCATATACACATTCATTTTGGGTACAAAAGAATTCAAATTACCATAAAAAAATTATCCTAAAATTTAATTTTTCTCCAACTTTAAAAATTTCCATAAAAAATTCTCACTTAAAATTTAAGAGAATAGCTCCCTTACTGAAATTTCCTTTCATCAAAACTAAGAAACTAATGTTGTATTTAGATAAGTTAATTTTAAAAAATAATTCATTTTGAAGAATTTGAAAAATAATAGCAAACACGAAGGTCAGTTATTATCTTTAGAAATACACAAGAACATCTTAATTTTTGCTAATAACAGTCCTATGTCTTGCTAAACCACCACTCTCCTATTCTTTTATTTTCTAATTAAAGCAAAGCAAATCTATCTTCAACCGACTCTAAACACCATTTACTTATTTTGTTTTTTGAACTCCTAAATTATATTTTCACCCTTTGCTAAAAGTGTCACCATAACTTTAAATTAAATAAATTTTAAACACATAAATTTTAATAATCATTTATAACTTATTTCACCATACAAACACAACCCCTTTATATATTTTGAAAGATAAAACTTATTAATTTTTGTCTAAAGGTTTAGGAATTCTATAAAAAAATATTGTAGGAAGAAATCACTCAATTTTTACTCACTTTTTATTAAATTGAGTATTAAAGAGTTTTTTTCAAGCTGTAATTAAATAATTTCTCAGTTATTGCGATATTTGGCAACAAATTAAAGGAATTATCAACTTGACTTGTGAGTGTTTCACCTCTTTTTATCTTGGGAGATTTACCGTATACGTCAAATATTTTTATTAAAAATTATTGTAATTCTCTTATGAAAAAAGAAGGAAACTCTCAAAGATTAAGTTAATAATTTCATTAATTTATTACGTAGTATTACAATAATTAAAGACAAAGTCCATCTATAAAAGACTCTTTTATGTTTAAAATAAAGTTAAAAAGAATGTGAATACTAAAATATAATGATGCAGACATAAGTTAAGAAAATTAAGCGAGTATTCCTTACAATGGTATAATGTATTTATAGATTTTTTGAATCTTGAGATAAAAATTAAAAACATGTTCAATTTCTTAAAATCTCAATAACTTTATCTAATTTACTTTATATAAAGATCAATAATATTATATTCAGTTCCTTAAATAGATTTATCTAAATTATTAGACTAATAAAAATAAAATTACATATTCAACTCTGAGTATCTCAATTCTAAATATCTCATAATTACTCTAAATATTCAGAGTCATGCATATCAAGAGGTTATGTAATTACAATTTTAATGAATATGATGATAAAAGAAGCACCATAAAATAATCACTAAATAATAACTAATTTTAGAAACAAGAGATAATTAATCACTATATTAACTAATTTACATACTAATTTATAAATTAAAAAGTATTGATATTTAAAATAATTTTACTATAAATAAAAAATTATAATTTGTTTGTATATTAAAATCAAAACTGATTTGTAATATTAACTACGAATGTTTTAATTACCAAAAAATTAATGCATAAAATATTTTATAAAAGTTAAAAACTAATTTAAATATTAATTCATCAACTAAAAAATTGATAGTTAAGTTAGAGATGTATTTAAATTTTAATTTATAAATTAATTATAATTTTTTATCCATAATAAAGGCTATTTGTATATCTTATTTTATAAATTATTATTTAAATTAATTATTACAATAATTAATTGCTTTTTTTTAAATTAGTTTTTATTTAATAATTTTTTAGTGAAAGAGAATAAATGATTTTGTCTAAAAATGTTTTAATAATATTATTGGAATAGCTTCTGATATAATAGTAATAAATAGCTTATGGCAGATGAAGGAAAAGGAAGATCTTAATATAAGTCATACACAAACCGACAATGAGCTTGTGTCCATATGTGTCATTCTCTCTCATCACAATATAATCTTAGGTGTCGGTTATAATAATAAATAATAATAATAATTAATTGGGTAAGTCATATTCACATATTTATACGATTCGTCCCACGAATAAGAGACACCGAATGCAGATAAAACTTCTGTAGCCATGTGCATGGATTCCACAATCAACAATCTCTATATAAATGTTAGAACTCATTATCTCTACTCAAAGTTCATTTTATGGGTTTGAATTTTAAAAATATATTTTAGTTATCTTAATATAATAGTATAGTTTTAATTATATACTTTTTTAATTTTACTGTCTGTACACAATTTAATATATTAATTGTGTGGATTCTATAATTCATATGCAATGTTCATAGCTGTTTTTATATAATTCAAGTTTTTAATAAGTAAAATATATTTGAATATGTTAACATGTGAAAGTTTATGATGGTATCTAAGATCACTTTATCTAAGATGACTTTATTTTGAAGTAAAATATTTTGAATACATCAATTGAATTTTAAATTGTGATTTCAGTTTCTTAATGATATCTCTCTCTCTCTCTCTCTTTCTTAATGATCTCTCTCTCTCTGTATATATAAGAGGATCGTTATTTGTTTATATTTGTTTTCCAAATTTACTTTTAAATAACTTTTTAAATTAAATAAATATTTTATCAATTTTATAATTTTCTTTAAATTTAATCATTTTTAATTTGACCTCTTTTTAAACTTAACAATTTTTTAATTATAAAAATACTTATAAAATAAATAAAAGCTATTTACAAAAAATATAAAAATTATATATATTTAATTTCATAATCTATATTATTATATCTATAGTATTATATAAAGATGATTCATCCTTTTTTTTCAATTTTATTTTTTTTCAATTTTAATCTTTTAAGTGATTTTTTTATATTTAATGTAAAAACCTAGAAAATGATATTTTAGAAGTTACAATGGTTTAAAAATAACGAGACTTGATTATTTTAATATTAAATAGTTTTAATATAAATAATTTCGTTATAAACGAGTTTTATTATTTTTAAAACACACTATCTCTCTAGAAACTACTTTTCTAGAGTTCTCTGTTTTCTCTCGAAGAGTTCTTCTCTTGCATTCATCTATTTAAAGATCAAAAACCGCTTGAATGATCATAGAGACGAGATTTTCAAGTCTACCCGATCAATTTCTCCAAAAGAGTAAGTTAGTTTCTACTATTTTTCTTTGGTTAGTTTCTATCTGTTGAGGTAGCTTGATTACATAAAATTGGAGTGAATATATGTATTCTGATATTGAATGAACATTGTAGTGACTACTTGTTGAATATATCTATTATAGGCTGTTAAATTGGTGAAATTTGTTAGAAGTGGGTTTTAGGCATAACTCAACCCCACAAAACCGGCTTGTAAGGTGAGGTCTGCACCCCACTTATATATTATAAATTGGCCTTATCTCTAGTCGATGTGAGACTTCCAACAAAATTGATGTTGTAATGAGTTTGGTATTATTGCTCAATGGGTATGAGGTAGAAGGATAAAGTTATGGTTGGTTTTTGGTTTATTTCAGATTTTGACAGGTCAAATTCTAGAGGTGTAAGCTTGGTATTTGTAGTCTATCCTTAGGTGTTTTAATATCGGTTTATCATCTTAGTGCATCCAAAATATGACTTGTAATTTGTGAATTTGATATCTTTAAGTTTGATTTGATCTAGTGCACCTTTTTTTTAACCAACTGAGGAAAATGGTATTCAATTTTAGTTTTAAACAAGTTCTTAAATCATTTATAGTTTCAAGAATACCATTTTAATCATTTGGATGGGTCTTAGGTACAACTAAATAAAAAAAATCAGGTTTCTGTCAAAAACTGATATAAATAATTGATTATCTTACTTGATAATCGATTATTTCAATTAAAATTTCATATTTTCTTCAAAACTTTCTGGAATAATCAATTATCATGTGAGATGCTCGATTATCCTTAAAAATAAAAAAAACAGAAAAGAAAATTAAATTTAAAATTTAAAAGTTTGGCTTTGTTTTTAAGTTCCTATATGTTTTCTTTGTTTTGGATTCCTTATTTCGGCGAGTTATTTTATGAATATGTTATACTTAATTGATTGGAATAAATGGATATTTATGGTTTGTGAACATGTTTATGTGTATGTTTGTGGTTGATGAATATGATGGTATGATATCGATGATTGGTGTGATTTCATAGATCTCGTAGTGAGACTTCATGTTGGTATTTCAATGGTTAGGTAGCTCCTAGGGTGGAGTTTAGTAGTGTGATGTATTGATGTAGAGACTCAGTCTTGAATAACGCTCTAACAATAATTTCATCTCAAGTAGAAAAGGGGATTGTGTGGTGAGGAGTAGCAGGAGATCCTAGTCTATGGTCTGGTGTTCTTTGGCCATAGGTGGTAGACAGACTAATCATGTGTGGTAGCTTGGGATGGGCTAATTGTTTCACTTTTACAAGTAACTTGCCATAATCTAACATCAATACAGATATCCTGGTGGTCTAATCCGATTATTATAAATTTGTTTGATTTCTTGTTTGAATTGATGATGTAATTATTATGTATGTTTTAAACTAAATTGTATGAGTGATCTTTTGGTACGTTAGCTTACTCTTCTATCTTTGTCTATTTGGGTATGTTTTTTTCACTTTTGCAATTATTACCTTAATGGTGTGAGCTTAGAATACGAAGTTTTACTGCATTTCATCTGTTTTTGGAAGACCTATTACACTTTTGGTTCAATATAATATCTCGTAGTTATTTAGGATCTTATATACCTTTTGTTATTATAAGTTATTTATGGATATATGTAATAACAACTTATAGAATTTTTTTTTAGTTGACTGATTTGTAATATTGAAGGTGTGGCAAATCTCATGATAGCTAAATGCTATAAAAAAATGGGATATTATATTTAACTTTTTTTTATTTAATCATATTTTTAAATTTAATCACCTTTTATAACTAAATAAATAAAAATTATCTATAAAATAAATAAAAATATATATAATTAAATTGTAAAAATAATTTTTATTTATTTTATAATTATAATTCTTTTTTTACTATAAAATAAGCCAAATGACATGTGTGTATTTGTTGTCACTATTTTTTTTTAAATTCAAATAAGAATAAAAGGAGAAATATTGAAAGAGTTATGTAGTTTATAAATCAACAATATAAATTATGAAATAATTTTCTTTAAAATATTGATAATTTCATTTAAAATGATTAGAAATTAATTTAGAAAGGTTATTTGAAAAGGATTGTGAGAGAGAAACATGACTACTTAGGAGAACAACATCTGAAATGTTTTACAAGGTAGAAAGAGAAAATAAAATAAAAATTATTAATATTTAATTAGATATCGAAACCTTCTCTCTTTACATTTTAATTTATAATATTTGAATTATTTTGATTATGATTATTAAATTTAAAAAAAAATATTTAAACAAAAATTACCAAAAACACACAAATTTTAAAAAATATACAACAAACTCTCCTCTACCCAGAATTTTACTAATGATGAAATAATGATGCTATCTAATTTTTCACATAAATAACGAGAATGTGAAAGATCAAAACTTAAAAAAATATTAGTAATTCCAATCATTTTTATAGAACTAATATATTTATTTGCCTAAACTTCAATTGTTGTAGTTAGTAGAGGAAAAACATAGACATTAGTATTCCAATTTATAATTTATCCTAATTTGTGTTTATAATTAGCATTCGAGAAATTCACTTTTAATCATTTTAGTTCATTTATAAAAAAGGAATAATTGATAATTTTAAATTTGGGATGAGTGGACATTTTTTCTTAATCAATATGAAATTTTCTTTATTAGCCTTAAATGATTGATAAATAATTTTATCCTTAGATTTTCATAATCACATAGTTTTAAATTATACAGTTAAACAATTGTAAATATCTAAAAAATGTGTTTTAGAAATGATAGTAGTTTAAAAATAGTGATTTAATTATTTTAATATTAAATAGTTTTATTATAAATAGTTTTGTTATAAATTAGATTTTTATAATGACATGGTTTTAAATTATATAGGTAAACAATAGATTAATTGTAAAAATCTAAAAGAAATGATGTTTTAGATATATATAGTAATTGTTTAAAAATAGTGAGACTTGATTATTTTAATATTAAATGATTTTATTATAAATAGTTTCGTTATAAATGAGTTTCATTATTTTAAAACACACAATCTTCTTATAAATCACTTTTCTAAAGTTCTTTGACTTCTCTTTAGGAGTTCTTTTTCTCTACTCATCTGATTGAAGAACTGAGACAATAAGAGTGATCTTGGCGATGAACTCTTCAATTTAGACCGATCAGTTTCTCCGTCTAATTAAGTAAATTTCGATCTCTTTTCTCTATTCCTTTCTTTCTTTTGTTGCATGTGGGCTTCACTCATTTTGCATGTAATGTCTCAGTCTTCTATAAGATTCTTTATTTATTAGTGGTCCTAATGGTATACCTTGATCGTGTTTCTGTTGTTTGTAGGTATAGATAGAGCTCCTTGAGCTGTGAGAGCGGAATAGGGTTCTCTAGAACGGTGTGGTCTTCAAAAAGGTAAGGGAAGCTAATATTCGCTTTAATTTTTGTATGAGAAACATGAAATATTGTTTGATAAGTAGTGAAATTTATACTTTGTTGAATATGATATTATTAATTGAAATGCTTATTGTGTGATGTTGTATATTTACGAGTGCATAATTTTCTATTTATGAATATTTTGATGTATGCTTGTGATTTGATAATGGTGTGAACTTTAGATGTTATTGTTTTAAAGTTATATAGGTACAAATCTGATGTAGAGTTGAAAGTAGGAAATGGAGAGTGTTGTTGGATTGGTTTTTAGTCTAAACTAAGGTTTTGATAGGTGAATTTCTGAAGGAGCAACTTTAGAGTGATAACTGATGTTTGAGATTTGGTTTAGGGTCATCTAAAAGGTATATAAGTCCTCAGAGAACTAAAAAGATGATGATAAATTGAGAAATTGTGAATTGGTAAGACTTGTTGGATAGTTTAGTGCAAAATGGGAGTTTTAATAAGTTGAATTTTGAGTTAAGGGTGGAATGGAGAATCTTGAGGTTTAAAATTTGTTTATGGACTATTTGTGACTTGTTTAGAGGTTAAGTTTAGCAAATTGCTATTAAGAATGATGAATGAACTTTTAAGCTCTTAGAATGATGTTTAGTTGTTTGAGTTGGAAACTTGTGAGAAAATAAGGCTAATAGCATTTAAGTTGAGTTATAGCAAAGGAGAGTTGTAAGCACATGTGGAGGTGTAGGAGTTAGAACATGTGAGGTTTCGGGTGTAAATCCTGCATAATTTCCTATGTAGTTTTGGTTTGTGTATTTTTTCCTCTTGTGCCTTGCTAGGTTTGAGTTGTATCAATAATTTGATACTTGTTTGGTATTATCTATTGAATTATATGATGTATGATGAGAAAAAGTATATATTGATCATGTGAATGGTAGATGGACGTAATTCCATGATTACAAGTGTACAACCCGCCATGGCTCGACATCAATACTTGTATCCGGATATGTCAAGTCTATTATATATATATATATATATATATATATATATATATATATATATATATATGCTTATGTTCTTGTTTGATTTTAAAGTGAAATGTGTTGTATGCTGAATTATAATTGCATGAAGTGATTCTTTTACAATATTAGCATATCCTTGTTTTTGTGTTTGTCTATTTTGTATGTCATTTTCTTGTTTGCGATGATCACCTTAATGGTGGGAGCAGATGAGAATGTCTTTTCAGTTATTCCAGCAAGGGATGAGGGTGAAGCAGATGTGTAGTTAAGTGGTTCTAGAGGTGTATATTTTTTCATTGTGATAGATTTGTTTTACTTAGTTGTTTTATTATCATCTTTGTAATGTTTTATTTTAATAGTTTTATACTATTAAAATGAGATGTTGCATAAATGGTTGACCTAAATTAATTGGTTTATATTAAATATATAAAAATTAAGAAAAATATATCATATAAACTAAATTTCAGACGTATTATCAACCACATATATTTATTTAGTGGTTAAGTGACATGTTAGTAGTACCTAAATCATCTTTAACGCAAAATATTCACTTAATATTAAATATATTTTTATTGTTAGAAGATTTTTCTATTAAAGCAACATTCAATATGTCTAGCACGAAAATTAAATGCTCATAAAAAATAAAAAAAAAAATCAACAAAATTTATTGAAAGTCCCATAACAATTACAAATAAAGATAATTTAAAGAATGCACAAACCTTTAATTTGTTAAATTTAAGTTAGAATTAAAGTTTAATTCTTAGTATGTATCAAAATTATGGGTGAAAGCATATTTCAGCCAAATTTGTTATTTGTTGATCTATTTTCCATTCACTATAAGACTACCATTAATGTTTAGTATTATGTTAAGAAACAAATATAAATATAAATATAAATATATATATATATATATATATATATATATATATATATTCGAGTAAAGATTAATTGGAAGTCTTAAATAAATAAAAATAAGTTCATTTAACAAAATTAAATTATGAAATCACAAATTTCTCCTTGAAATTCTCTCAACACAATACCACACATATCACAAAATATTCCCATCTCAATAAATCATCATAATACTCATAAGCATACACAAAGTCCATTTTAAATCTATGTTAAACAGTCAAATAAGACAAACAGATCCATACATACACATTCGCACTCAAAGGTGGTGCCCAACGCTAGACTTCTCGCAAAAGGTGATGTTTAGCGCCAGCCATGACACTCAACGTCATTCCTCTCATAAAAAGTTACGCTCAACAACACTTTCTGACGATTAGCACCCTGGAGTTAAACTGCTCCAGACCTGCAATACAAGGATGACGCTCAACAACACCTTGTCACCATTCACAAAAATGGACACTCAACGACACCCTATCTCTGCTCAACATTATACCATTCACAATATATAATGCTTAACGATTCAAAACTGGTGCTCAACAGCCTAAAGTTAAAATTCTCCCAAACATGCCAAATGAACTAACGTTCAACACCAATCTGCCACCACTCAACACTTCACCAAAACACATCAGATGAAAACTCAATGGTTTGGGAAATTGAAACTTGCTCAAATGACCAAATTGGTATTCCTTTCTTAGTACTTGGATCAAAAACAATTTTTAATGTCGAGT
The DNA here is from genome assembly GCA_027742785.1 of Vigna reflexopilosa. Classification (NCBI taxonomy): domain Eukaryota; kingdom Viridiplantae; phylum Streptophyta; class Magnoliopsida; order Fabales; family Fabaceae; genus Vigna; species Vigna reflexopilosa. The sequence goes on along the minus strand of CM050911.1, from coordinate 9,649,751 downwards.
ACGTACCAATAAGCTCAAATGATCAAATTCTAAGTTCCTCAATCAACACTAAATCAATCGAGATAAACAACATAATGAACACCCAACATAAACCAAATTTCAACAAATCAAACCTCATAATATCAATCAATTTTGCAAAACATACATTTCAATACATCTATAACTTAAAAACAAAGCAATTAGCTTCCCTTACCTGAGAGGAGATAAACTTGGTCTAAGGAACCCCAACACCCTTCAAGCTCACATGATGTCCTATCTACACCTAGAAACAACAAAACACGATTAGGACAAACCATTAGAACTCCTAATTAGCAAGGACTTTTATAGATGACTAAAAAGACACATACAAGTGAAAGAAGGCTCACATGTAACTGATATCATAAAAAGACCAAGAAAAATATATGAAACTCAACTTACGCGAATATATAAGCTAATCAGTCCAAATTGAAGAGCTCGATGTAAGGATCAATCCTACAGTTTGGGTTATTCAATCAAACGAATAGAAAGGAGGAATCTTAGAGAGAAGTCTAAGAATTCTAGAAAAGCTGTTTGTAGAAAAATTGTATGTTTTAAAATAATGAAATTCGTTAATAACAAAACTATTTATATTAAAACCTTTTATCATTTAAAATAATCAAGTGTCATTATTTTTAAATCACTATGACTTCTAAAATATATTTTTTTTTAGGCCTTTACAATATAGAAGTACACCTAGTATTATTATTGAAGGAAAAGAAATAATTTATATTGCAAAATACAAAGGCATTAAATTTTGGATAAGTAGCTTTTTTTTTCGAAGCCAACAAAGTTTGATACCAAGCATAATCTTAAAGAAAAAAAATCAATCATTTAAAAATTATAATGAAATAAAATATTATTTATATAAATTTTATAAAAACAAATTATAATTATATCTGTTAATTTTGTTTATTGATGGTCATTATTATACTTTATTCACTAAAATGATGCATTCTCTACACAATTGCACGAAATACTCACCACTTCTACGTATTAAACCAATCAAATACTCTTTTTAAAGTGAAAATATGTATATGGAAAACTATAGTTGTAAATTTAAGATAAGAATTTAATAATTGAATTTTCAATAATTTCATATTTTATTTATAGAATAACTTCAATCAATTTTCTAATTAATTATTTATAATTTCACTTTATTGCTTATTAATGTTTGTTTAAATTTCAACAAGACTGTCACCATAATTTATGATGGGGACAACTGTGACATATATAAGTATCTCAAGAGCAAAGAGATACGTTAATGGGAAAATAAATAAATATTAACCTTGCCTCTATTCTAAAACTTATAAATGAAATCAAATACTCCTTTTAACAACCTTAACTAGATTGAATTTTTATGTAATATTTTAAGAGGCGCAAAATAAAAATAAACCACTTGTTAAGCAATATTGTATTGTAATTTTGGTAAAGGGTTGGATGAAGTACTTAATAAGGTTGATTAATACTAATCACCATTTTTTAAAAATATTTATTATGGAGCGTAAGCTAACCTGCTTATATTTTTTGAAAAAAAAAGTTATATAGGAAAAGACTTATCATATCAACATAAAGAAAGTGGAATAAAAACTAAAAAAGTGATATGAAGGTGAATTATAAGATTCACAAAAATTAGATGAAACACTTACTTTAATCACTTTTTAATGCTGAAGTGAACTTAATTTAAAAAAAAAAATGCTTAAACTTGGGTCATAATATCACTAACAAAATTAAGCTAAAAAAATCCATGTTAGATGTTACTTAACCTATTTAAAAACTAAACTCATTTAGCACGGTCATTTTATAAATATTTATTTTATATAACTAAACAATGGTATTTTAAAATAAAAAATTTCATTTTAAAAACATTAAAAATTTAAATTATAATTAAAAATTGTTGGAAATTCAAATATGAATATAAGTATCACATTTATTAGAGATGAAAATGTTGAATATTATAAAAAAAAACTTATAAACTTATTATTTTAAAGTTTTTGTGGAAGATAACGTGAATATTTTATGTGGATGAACTCATGTTTAATTGGTGTTTGTATTTTCTTGATAAATCCTTTCTTTAAAAGACTCATAAGTAGTATGAGAGTTCAAGGTTCATCTTTGCAATGATATGGATCATGTCACTTTTTAAATCCATATCACACATACAATCAATTATATTCACCATACCTTTTCACATGTGTATATACATATCAACTAACTCCTGATAACATTCAAAACCAAAAACAGTAAAACATTTGATTTCGCCTGATGCCCCAAATTGTTGCCCAACGCCACTAAACTAGAGGTACCTTTGGGAGGTTCTCGCCAAACACCAACCAAATGAAGCCCAATGCCACTTTCTTTGTTGAGCGAGCCGAATGCGTGTCCAACATAAGCACCATTGGAACTCCCAAGATTAATTCTAGAAAGTGGCACCTAATGACACTAAGTGGCGCCCAATGGTAGCCAACACAAAGAGTCATTGTCTGGGTGGCGCCTAATAGTATCAATGTCGCTCAACACTATACCAAAACTCTAATTATTCCTATTTGAGCTTAAATTGCGTAATTTGACACCTCTTAAGTTAATTCCTACTTAATAAACATTCCAATACTGAAAATCTTTAAGGCTCTTAACTCAGTCAATTTCATATTACTAAATTCAAGACTCACATAGAGACATTCCTAAATCAAAACTAGATCATAATTTTTCATGCATTTCACAACTCAATGTAGAATTCACAAACATCCAACATATTCAACAATTCAAACCAATATAAACTAAAACAAGCTATAATTCACATTTCAAAGATCACAACATCCAAATTAGAACCAAGAAAGACAACGAAATAAAAGCTAGAATAAGCTGCTCTCACCTATTTGTTGAATCTAACAACTCCCAAAACACCAACGCACCTTTGGCCTTACATAATGCTCTATCTACATATAGAAACATCTCAAGAATGATCAAGCTAAACCATTATGATCATTGATCAACAAAGACTCTTATTGAAAACTATAAAGACACATGCAAGTAGAGGAAACTCATATACAAGGAGAAAACATATTTTGACCAAGAGAAAAAGAGAAAAAAAATCAACTTATTCAAACTAAGAAATTGATCGACTACCCTTATAGAACTCAACACTCTAATCACAAAGACAGTCTCTAATCATCAAATATATAAGTGAGAAGATAAAAAACTTAGAGAGAAAAAAAAACAAAAAAATGATTTCTAGAAAAATATTAACTTTATATAAAATAAACTCTAATTATTAAGTGTTTTCTCTTATAAAAAAACCATCATTGCTCTTAATTCATTTTATAAGTTCTCACACACTAATAAGTTCTCACACACTTAACAATTAGTGAAAGTTAAAATTTTTTTAGTAAATGAATAGTTTCGACAGTTAAAAATCTCATGTACAAATTCTTTAAAATCACTAAGTACCTATCTTCTTTTGTTACTTTACATTATATATGAGTTTGAGTAAAGTAAATAATTTTTTAATTAAAGAATATAATATTTTACATATTCTAATTATAATTAAATTAAAAGCATATTTAGATGAATTTTTGAAAGATAAATTTGGATATATATATATATATATATATATATATATATAATTATAATTAAAAGAATAGAATAGTTATCTTGTATTGATCATTCAATTTGTTCTGACTTCCAATTTATTCTGAAGCTCAATTTTGTACCATAATATTGGTCTTAAGTATTGTTCATTTTAGTGTTTCGAATTCAACTTTATCTACAGAAAACATCTTAAAATATTAAAAAAAAATAATGTATTTAAATTATTCTTATCTTCCTCTCATAATATAAGACTCCTTAGAAATACAGGATCATTATTAAACAATTTTAAAAACCCTTTACTAATGATATGAATCGTGAAAACTTTAAAACGTGGTGATAAATATAACAATACAACTTATTTTAATTTAATATTTGCAATTGATACCAGAATTTGACATTATAAAAGAAACAAATTAAAGTTCTTGACCGTGACAACTACCAATAGACATGATATAATTCTTGATATTACGGAAAAGAACAATTTGGTTATTGACTTTTTCGACTATCAATTAATTTAGTTCCCTAGATAATCAATTTGGTCTCTATCCAAACATTAGATATAATTCATCACTTTCATGCATAAAATATAATTTTGTCTTTATGAAAATATTAAATTAATATATCAAGGACCAAAGTAGTTACCAGTCCCAACTCCAATGCATGTACTAAATGATTATAATCATCAGATCAGATTGAAGATCAAAATATTTAACTATTTTTTTCAAAAAAATTACTATTTCTTATTTATTTATGGTATTATTTACTCAAAATGGTGAATAAGGTAAAGAAAAAGTACATATGTTTACTCCAGAAGTTTTACTCTAAAACTTGCATACTAAACTACATTAATAGAAAAAGTGTGTTAATTATTAACAATTTGTTTTCATCCATTGACTAAAGTACATAACATTTGTGATTGGTTTCTGAAATATCATGAATTAATCTAAGTAACAAATTTGGTGATCTTTAATTCAAGCAATGTTCCACAGGCGATGTGGGCCCTGGAGTCTTAAATGTCTAACGTTTAAGGAAGGATACTATTACACTGGTTAGGAGACACGTATATTCTCCTTTGGTTTCTCTCCAATACAAAATTTAGTTTTTTCTCCGTGATCATCATTTTGTCATCAATTTCTCGGTAGAGGCAACTGACACAACATGGTTTCAGAGGTAATAATAATTCAGTGCCCTTTTGTTATTCCTCTGCACAACTTGCAACCATGACATCAAAATATGTCTTCTTTCTCCATCTTCTTCTACCATTCACCATTTCTCTTCACACTCCCTTTCTTTTTTCAGTTGATTGTTTTTATACACTCCAAAAGAACAATACTTCTTTCTGGGTGTGTTACTGCTATTGATGAATACATGGTGATGTGTATGAACTTTCCAGTGTTTAAATTGTAATTGATTCTGGATCTCTCTGGGTTTTTTCTTTTTCTGTGTGAGGATGGTTCTGTTCTTAGTATGCAGTCTCTTGATTCGTTGAATTAGAGAGTAATCAGTTTGTAAGGCACATATGTTCTATGTTTTGTTTCTGTTTTCTTATAATAGTTAGTAAGCTTGCAAGTCCATCAATATCTGATGGAACTGGGAACTGGGAACTGAATTTCTGCTGTTATGTGAACTTGGAGTTATATTCTAGAAATTATTGGGTGAAGGAATGTTGAGCATAATGCAGTTATGTGTGTGTGAGTAGAATTTGCCTTAGCCAGATGGAGTGATACAATGAAAAGAAAACAATGTGTATGGACTATGATGAATGTGCGTACTGTAAAATTTGTACTTTCCAGATGGACTGACATGAAGAAATGACCCCATTAGTGTCTCAAGTTAGGACCGTATTGTAAGTAGTAGCTGTGAGAACAGTGAGCATACGAACTAACATTTCATTAAAACCCATCAATGTTTGTTGTCCGAACTTCGTTGTAAGAATGTGAGTTTGATCTGAAAGATAGTCTTGGTGATGCCAACATGTCATTTACTAGAAGCAGAAAATGGGGTAACAAATGTTGATGGTCCTGTCCGGAAGATTACTATTTCATAATTTTGGCAAATTGAAGAGTTAAAGCCAGGGAAAAGGTAGGTCCAATTTTAAATTTTTAGCTTAAAATGATAAACTAGATGGTATAGGAACACAGTTTCTCTTAAATGAATGTCTTTCTCACTGGAACAATTATCAGTAAACATAACCATTCATGTATCATTTTGACCAACTATTCTTTTCATTTCATATAGTATGTAACAAGATAAGGAAATCTAGCAAAGGCACATGATGTGGGCCAAATCCCAAATCGAAAAGGAGCAAAATATTTTTTAAAAAAGGTTCGCTAAGTGTGGCAACTAGATCTGGGAAATTTCTGGAGAAATGAGCCCATTCAATTCACACTGAATCGTGAGCATTGTTTTTAAAGCGCTGGTGAACACCAATTAAGTGCAAATTATTCAGACAGTTTGATTTCTATCAGTTATATTTCCCCTTCATAATTCGGTTTTTATTTTGATTTTTTTTTTCAATTGGCCATGCCTCTGTGGTAGAAGAAGAGTTTGTAATAGCAACTAGAAGATTCATAAATGGTCGGTGACAGAGTTTGCTGTCTGACATGAGACCAAAAGGTTGTCTGAACAAATTGTGTGGGTTTTAGAATCTAATGACACTATGTTTTACCGACCTCATCTATATAGATGATTCTTCTGACAGATTTGTAGGCCTTTTAGTCATTTGAAATTAGATTTTATGATCTTCTTTCCTACCGGATCTGTGGATCAATTTACTTTCTTTCCTTACATCTTTCAAAGGGGAAGAACAGCATTGTCATATAAACAAGATTGAAGGAGAATAGAATTAGTACCACAAGGAGGATAGTATAGAACTGTGATGCAATGTTCAGAATTTCTGAAAGATTTCCATAACGCTTACACTTGCTGAAAATGGTACCTTCAATATTGCTCTATCTTTCTTTTGTTCTAGCATAATATTTGCTATACCTATCTCAACCTCTCCAATTCAGTACCAGTGTTTGGGAACTCTTGTGACTGATCTGCTGATGTTACTTTTGCTATAATTGTACTCAATTTTTCATCAGCTCCTTGTTTTGAACTTGATTTGTATGTATTTCTTATTCTTGGCATTAATTCTCAGAACGATGAAATGCCTATTGGATGGCCATTTGGTCTGGGCTTTCTGAATACAAGACTTAGAGATGTAGAATCACTTCCAGCTGCTCCAGTAGAGCCACACTCAATGCACATTCCGTCCACCAGTTTTTCCTCATTCTCATCATCCAACCTTGATACTGAGGTAATTCGAATTCACTGATACCATTTTTCTTTCTTTCTCAATTCATTAACTGAAAATAACTAAGGAACAACTGAAGTTCATAGTTAAAGTTAAACTATACTTCTTATCAGAGTGTACACAAATGAACACATTAACCACTTATTTCAAAGCAGCAATTAATAGAATCTATGTTGTTATGGAAAAGAACTCTGTGTAAACCATGTGTGGCTGACATTTCTTTCCATGTATACACTTCTAGCATTGAGTCAATGTAGACTTTCAATGTGAGAACTACCAATTTCCCAAAGTAATGTACTTCATATAGATATCCTCAGAGGCATAGGAGGACCTACATACAGTTGAGGGTAGGGTAGGCAAAAATGTACCCTATCATCTGGGGAAAACCATAAGAGAAATCAATTTTTACCTTTTGCAACCTGCTTTTATGATTTTGAACTCCTAAACCCATACTCAATTATGTGTTATTAGTAAGAGAAGATGTAAAATAAAAGGTCCTTTTAACTATGTTGTGTTGGAAAAAGCAGTCGACAGCATCTTTCTTTCAAGACAACAGTGTATCCCTGGGGCATCTGATTGGGCTGAGAGCAGGAGAAAAGGGACGCTTGTACTTTCCAAATTCACTGAGAATAGAAGAAAGGGAGGAGAAAACATTAGCAAAGTGTTCAACTTCTGATGATGATGATGCCTCTAAAGTAAAAGAAGAAGAAATGTCTCGTGGCATTTGTATACCTATACTACTTGAGGCCCTATTCAAGATCAGCAAAAGTAAGAAAAGTTCAAGTAACTAAGCATTGTCTCTACTCAAAATTAACAACAATCATTTTTCTTTCGTTTCAGCCTCAGTTTCTTAAATCATCCATTTAAAATTTCCAAAGTAGAATAGAAAAGGGAGTCTTGTGTATTTTGTTATTCTGTTCTTTAGCAGCATTCTGTCTCTCCTACCACATCTTTGCATACCCAATAAAATGTTTTTCTAGTTCTTGTGATCTTCCAAACTTTAATTTTCAGTTAGTTGTAAAAGTTTGTGCTCCGTGTGCATAATTACATAGATGTTGATTAATCAGCGAGTGAAGCAAGTCATAGAAATATGATTCCATTAGAGATTCTCGTGAAGTCCCAATTTTTTTCACACCCCTCTCACCATCCATCGAGACTATCGTATAGTTGCAATCTTCATCAAGAGGGAAATAATTGAAATGACTATATTTTATCATTATAAATTACTTATATTTCTTATAATTATGATTCCTTATCTCAGATAGAACTGTCAAAATGGTTTAAAACTCGTAGATCAATTTGGTCCATCATAGGTTCGGATTGGATTGGAAAAAAATATATTTTTTTTATGTAGGTCAATTTTCAACCCGACTCATTTAAATCTGGCTCATCCGGGTTGAATCCGTGGTAAGTCGGGTTGACCCACCAATCCACGTAATTTTATTTTTATTAATTTATTATATTATAAAATCTAAAAAATACCATATGGCTTGTATTATATTTTTTTTTATTATTTTGAATTGTTTTAAGTTTAACGTCACTTTTAGAGTGAAATTTATTTAGATTTGAATAAAAAATGTTTATATTTTTTTTATTTTAAAAAAAATATAATTAAGTGAACTAGTGAGCCAACCTGTTTAACCCACTAACCTACCGTGGATCGAGTCGGGTTCAAATTTTTCTGGCTCACTAATAAATGAGTCGGGTTAGGTTGGCTCACTAAGTGACCAACCTGTGATTAGAGCTGTCAAAATGGGTCACAACCCGCGAGCCAACCCGGCTCACCACGGGTTTGGACCGGGTTGGGTTTGAAAAAATTGAATTTTTTTTATGCGGGTCAAGTTTTAATCCGGTTCATTTAAACCTGGCTCATGCGGGTTGAACCCGTGGTGGGCCAGATTGAACTCGTGGTAGGCCGGGTTAGCCCACCAACCCACCTACCTAATTTTATTTTATTAAAATTTAATTTTAATTTTATAAAAAAATATTTATTATTATTTTTTTACTTGAAATAATTATTTAAGTTCCCTATTTTCAAAATTAATTAAACATCTATGTTGGGAGTGAAATTTAGAAGTGAAATTTATTTAGATTTAAATTATAGAAAGTTTATAATTTTTTTTATTTTAAAAAAATTGTATTTAAGTAAGCCAGTGAGTCAACCCGTTTACCTACCAACCCGTGGTGGGTTGGACTGAGTTTAAATTTTTCTAGCTCGCTAATAAATGAGCCGGATTGGATTAGCTGACCAATTCGTGGTGGGCCGGGCCGGGTCTTGCCGAGTTACCCATTTTGACAACTCTACCTGTGATGGACTGGACCGGATCGGATCGGATGACTCGAACACTAATTTTAGATAAATCTGTAATTTTTCTTTTTGTCAAAGTGTGAAATCAGATTCAGCCGGCCCAAATTTATCTACGTCTGATTTGTTCCAATTAAAAATAAATAAGGTAAAATTAGACATTCAATATAAAAATTCTCAGAAATACAGTTAACTTTATAAAATAAAATTAAAAAAATAATCAAGTTATTCTATATAGGTTATGTTTTTTGGATCTCATTTTACTAGTGAAGTCTAGTCCATTGGGCTGGGTTGAATATGCTAAATTTTTCAGACCTAAATTTTAGAAACCCAATAAAACTTTAATTTTACCTTGTTTGGTTCTTCCCATTATAAACATCAATTTGCCATCTCTATAACCCTTGTTGTTTTCTATAGCCACCTCTAACCTTTATTAAACACTCTAAGACTATGTTCTTTGTGTAAAGAGATTATCAAAATGAGTACATTTTTTCTTAATAAAACGTTTTTCACATATGATTAAAATTGAGCGATTTAATTATTATTATTTTTTTAAAATCTAATTATTTTACCAACAATGTCCCATGATTATTATAAAAAGGGGAGACAAATTTAATGGATAAGATACAATTTATTTAATGTTACAGGGAATAGGATAGAAAAATTCATTCATGTACTTTTATTCATTTAAATTTTAGTTAAAATTGAACTATATAAATAGAAGTCCAAAATAATTTATTAATTAATAATATGTTTATACATGAAATTCATCCATAAAAATAATATACTTCAAAAACTAATTATTTTATTTTATAAATATTTTTAAAATAATAAATTACAAATTGGATGAGTAATTCATGTCCACGATTAACACTTATTGAGTTTATGATGTTTAAGGTTTTTTTATAAGCAAAGAATAAAATATATTAATAAAGCATTTGAGATGTTCAAACCTTTTACACATTATGTACAAACATTGTTTATCTTGGTGATTGTAGATAAAACATGTAGAAACTTTCAAAAATGTCTTACACACCAATTGACTATCCAAGCTTACCAATTTACCCATCAACATAATGTTTGTTAATCCAAGTTCAACCACCATTCTTTATTAAAAGATTGGATAATTTACAAATAAAAAAAAAACACAAATACAAATATCTTGACATAAAATTCTTTAGTAAGATGAAGATAATAATAATTTTAAGGTCAAACTAGCTGTGTTTCAACTAAAGATGAGTTAATTATGTTTTGGTTGATATTAATGTAACAATGTTTCCATTATGAGTAAAAGATTCTAATGATGTCTCTATTAAGATTGGGTTGAAGATGCCTTAAAATCAAACTAATGATGTTTTGGCTGAGATTGAGAAAAAAAAAAATCCTAATTAAGGTTGAGTTGATGAACAAATGGTTAAAATCGATAAATTAAGTAAAAAATATCCAACCATAACTAATGATATAATTAACTATTTATTAAGTAGAATAAAACATATCCATTGATTATCATTCGTTTGACTAAAATTAATTTGACAATATTTCAATAGTTTATCTACTAAAACCAATTCAATAATACCATAATTGAGATTGCACAAAAGATTACTTAATTAAAACAAAATTAATGACATTTCAAATATCATTGAGTTGACTATTTTCAAATTTAAAAAATATTAAAAAAAACATAATTGAATTACTTTTGAGTCATTAAATGCATATGATCAATTAAATTTTTAAAAATTCATAAAAGTGAATGGGTGAATTTACTTCAATTATTTTTTATCAATGAATTTACTTTCATGATGTATAAATAGAATGGTTTGACACCATAATTATCTATAACTTTTTGTTAATCAAATTATCTTCCAATTTACACTTTAAGTTCTGGCTACAAATAATAATTCTTAACTTTTAAGTTGTTATTTAGCAAATAACGATAAGTGGTACAAATAAGGAAAAGGAGAGACAAGAAAGGGAAGCTAAAACGTTTTAGATTAGATTAGACGCAAAAAACATAACATTTCTATGTTGTTAAATGGGAATGTGTTTTTCATCATTCATCTTTAATTCATTAGCTACATTTTTTTGTACATCTTAAATGCTTTATTCTTTAAACCCAATGCATTCCTTTGATGGTAAAAGCTCTCATTCTAATTGATGTAAATATTCTTTGTTTGCTTCGAAGAGGACGAAAAGCAATGTTCTTTATGTAAGAAAAAAAAGTGTCTACAAGACTTAACAATAGTTCATAAAAGAAAATAATAGTCCAATCACAAAATAAATAAACAAAAAAACCTTCAATTTCTTCTTAATTTTTAATTGTTATAATATTTTTTCAAAAAATATAATAATTAATGTTTCTATTTTTTTACTGTAGACAAGTCAATTTATATAACCATTAACTGGTGCCTATTGAATCATATTGACTGATTTATAGTTAACACATCTAAACATAGAATTCTAATTTAAGACAATTAGTTAAGTCAAAATACTTTCATGCTAAACTTGATTTACACATTTTGTCATATACGATAAAATTGTTAGATTTTATGATAATTATTTAAAATGATTTTATTCTTTTTTTCGTGTAGAATTAATATCCTTTTTATTATTTGAGAATACAAACTCTTTTTACTAATTTGAATATTACAACCTCGATATTTTATTTTTTATTTTTGAAAATAATTGAGAAAGTCCTTATATTTGGCATGTCACAATTTGCTTACTATATATAAGTAATATATTTGAATTTGACACCATTTAATATATTAAAGATGAAAAACAATGAAATAAAGTAATCTGAAATGTTTTGTAAATAAAGTAAATATAATAAAATCTACCACCAAACTAGGATACCTTTCAATGTAGATATTGATTACGACCAACAAACAAACTGAGGATAATCTTGCAATGTGTTTCATTATATTATTATATATCTGAAATAACATTTCACTCACTTTTTTGTTGTTGGTGTATACTTAATTAAGATTAAATTAAAACATTGATTTTGAATTAGAAAACTAAAATTTGTGTTAGAATTAGATTAACAGTGCACTGAAATTTAATTAAATAATTTGAAATTAAGTGCAGAATTAAATTGAGAAAGACAGAGGGCAAAAATAGGTAGAAAAAAGAAGAGAAAAGAAGGAAAGAAGAAAGGAAAATTGTGATAACCACATGAAAATAAGAAAGGAAATAAATCAAAGGTGTGTATATCTTAAGATAAACTCTGACATCTCTGCTCCTTTGTTTAATCTCAAGTTTGATGCTAACCACAAAACAAAACGCGCCTTACTCCATTACAGTCGGCAATTCTGAAACTCTTAGAAAAAGTCAAATCATTTTCGGAGAACAATATTAAACTCTTATTTTTATTTTTGTTTTTTTTCTCTACACTTAGGACCTGAGATCACGTTGCATCTCAAAATATTTTCATTCATTAGAGAGGGAAAGAAAAGTGTTCGTTGAATCTGTTGAAGGTGGTGATTTGATTTGATTTGATTTGATTTTTTTACATAACCCATTTATCAATTCATCTCTTCGATCTTTCAATGGATTCTGACTTCTGGACCTCGCGTCTTGCCGCCGCTAAACGCCAATACACGCTTCAGCATCACCATCAGAATTCTCATTTAGGTTCGTGTTAATTGTGCTACGTGACAATTCCCTTTTTAGTTTTTCTGGAGAAGGTTTTCTGGGTTCAATCAAAATAAACTTTTTTTTTTTTAATTTTGAATATCTGGTGTGGGTCAGATCGGTTGGGAATCGATGATTTTGATGTGGAAGAAGAGGTGCGACCCGATTTCCCTTGCCCCTATTGCTATGAAGACTTTGACATCGCGTCTCTGTGTTCTCATCTTGAAGACGAACATTCTTGCGAAGCGAGAGTCACGGTACGAGGCTTTTTTTTTTTTTTTCTCTGATGTTCTTTTATGATGTTTGTTTCGTTAGAAAAAAAATGGAAAGCTAGAAAGCTAGATCTTTGTTTTTTTTTTTTGTCTTTGAGAAACTGGTATCCTTGATAGCAAAGTTGTCTAATATTTACTAGGAAGCATGTTAGCATGGTTTGTATAGAGGAAACCTGTAGAGATTTCAATTTCAGGAGAATTCTAAGACCATGTAAGGGCATATTTTGAAGTTATTGAGGTTCAGGATGTTGGAGAGCTAATCTACTGTAGGTCTTGACATGGTCTTACCTTTTGATTGACCTTAACATTAGTCATGGTGACCAAAGTAGTTTGCTGTTATCCTTGTCGCCTTTTGTTCCTTGCCCTTTGTTGGTACATTTTGCAAGAAGGTTTGTGATTTATTTATGACAACATCTGGAAGTAATGAGGGAAATTTGCCCCAGAATGTATATAAATGATTAGTTTAAACGTTGTGGACGAGGAAATTTGTGTGTCAAGATGTGGTTTAGTTGTATGAGTTTGTCATCTATTATAAAGACCAGAAGGAAATTGATATAAAGAATAGGGTTCAAGTATGAAATCAAGAGGGCTTAGCCCCAAGGAGAATTGTCTTTTTAGTTGCACGTGTATTGTATGCCTTAAGTCATAACAATCCATCCAAGATCGTTCAAGAGGTATGTTCTTAGCTACCACTTTTTCAGATAGAAAATAGTTATATATCATATAATAAAAAAGTAACATGTCGATTGATGATCTCCTGAACCCCGAGTTGTGAATTTTACCAGTAATTAACAATCTGTTGATCACTGATATGGATAAGCTGTCTTAGTACGCACTATTAGAATTTAGTTCATTTGTTATGTATGTCTACATCGCACACAAGTGTGTGTGTGCTGAGTCTGAAGAATCGGTTTGAAAGAATTATATAAATGAAAAAAATCATTGAAGTTTCGGCAATACGTACTAATAGCCCATGTACAGGAAAATCCAAAGGCTAAAAACCAATGATTGGAAAGTCCTTTTGTGTGTTTTTGCTTTTTATCCCTGCCTCAATGATTGACTTAACTGTATCGGGTTATGGTAGCTCAGTCTTGGTTTTTCTGGGATGCAGATTTGTCCTGTATGCTCTGTTAAAGTTGCAAGGGACATGTTAAGTCACATAACTCTGCAACACGGGCACTTATTCAAGATATCCTTTGTACCGATGTTTTGTTTGAATACTGTAAACCTGAACAGATAATGGTTGTTTGTTGAGTGAAAATTGAAAAAATTTAGTGGATTCCCTTGACTAAGAATTACGTACAGAGAAGACGCAGGTTAAGAAGAGTTGCTATTCCAAACAGTCAGACACTGTCTCTCTTGGGTCGAGATCTTCGTGAGGCTCATCTACAGGTGCTTCTTGGTGGTGCTGGGGGAGGATACCGGTCAAACAGTGCAGCAGTGTCTAATGTTGCTACTGATCCCTTTCTATCCTCATTTATTTTGAATTTCCCAGCCTGTGAAGCAGAAGAGATCTCAAAATCTGTGGTAACAACTGCTGAGGATTCTTCTGCAAAAAATGTGACACCTGAACATATTTGGAAATCAAGGTGCTTTTTTATGAATTTTGGCTGCCTTGTCAGTATACAATAAAAAGTTATTCTGATGTTTAATCCTTCAAGTCATCACGAAAGTATAATTAACACATAATTATCTAATTCATAAAGAGTCATTGTCCTCTTTATGAACTCATTCCCATGCATTCTTTAATTTAACAAAAACTACAAGAATGTCTCAAATATTGCTCTGCTACTAAATAGTAGTCTCTTTTCTGTATTTTTGTGTATTCATCTAGCTGGATCAATTATTCAGGAATAGTATGCATGCTAAATGATTATTAGAGAATGACTTATGAATCAGAACTTTGATCTGTGTTTTTGTACAGTTTTGATCCCTCCTTGAGCAGCGAAGAGCGGGAGAAAAGGATGAGACAAGCTGCTGGGAGATCTGGTTTTGTGCAGGACTTGTTTCTTTCAACTTTGTTAGGCGACTAATGAAAGGTGTATGATGATTCGAGAAGAATAATGAACATGAGATCCATGGTTAAGGATCTTGAATGAAGGATACCTTTAGTGGGATCAGTGGTTGTTTGACAATCCATGTTAGCCTGATTGGTATATTATCTAAGTGGCACCTTTCACACAGTGCCGAATCTGATCATATTTTCCATTTTATCCCACCCTTGTAAGTTGTAAGCATCTTCACTGGAGATGTATTACTCTAAAAAATGTTTTATAGCTTATGGAAAGACTTATTTTGTTATATTGTTATTTATAATTAATTCACTTGACTCAGAACACAAGTATCCTTATGCTCCCCTTTCATGTGGAATATCTGAAAATTTCTCTTTAAGATAGACTGGAAAAAACAAGTCAAACTAAAGTCTTACAGTAACTATTTTGCTTTGCAACATAAATATTCTGTCTAAAGCCCTACAAAATTGGAAGCACAATGAAAACCATAGTCATATTCTGTCTAGCTCAACTGCAACCTTATCCTGCTTGAACATCTTATGTGAAAAATCTTGACTTGATAAGACCCATTATCCCGATCATGCCAAGAAAAAACAACTTTTCTGATATATCAGTTTTTGAATCATTAGATAAGAAAAGAAAAAAGAAGCTTCAAAAGTTGTTTAGTAGTTATTATTCTAATATCTATTTGTCTTCATTAACTAAACTAAAGAGGTCTTTAAAGGTTGATCAAAAGCCAAAACTGGCATGAGTAAAAAATTGAACGGGTTGTTAAATATTTATTTCGTTGACTTACTATAAATTTATCCTTCACTGGAACACTTTCATGTCGCCGTTAGTTAAAGTTGGAAATTAATGTGATTCGCATTATTTTATTTTGACAAGAACTTCTAGATGATAACGAAGGATAATAGACTATGATTGATCAGATGAATGAATTCTTTGGCATTGTGAAGAACAATATTCCAAGTGGGAATTGACTTCTCGTTGATAAAGGGCATTGTGAATTTGTCTTCTCTCTGAGAATTGTTCTCTTTTCCTCAATTCTCACTCTGAAAACAAGATTTTCTGCAGTCCTTGTATTTTTCAACTACTACGAACAATTTGATATATTTTCAGCAAAGATTTAATAATGTCAACACATATTACACAAGTTGAGATATATCTAGTAACAAATCTCTGATTTCTAGCCACATTTTCAGTATACCTGCAGTGGTCTTCAACAACTTGAAGTTCACACCAATTTTGAGTACATTATGTTTTTCTTAATGGATCTGTATGATTCATTTTCTCTAACATGTGGCCAGATTCTCCGTTTTGACGAGCTTCTGGCAATAGATAATGTTTTCTTCTTATTCTACGAGACTTCATCTTCCTATCCTGCTAATAATCTTGACATCTAATATCAATTGCACTTAATAAATAAAAGAAGACAACAAGTACATTATATATTAGTAACCAAAATAATTTTTTTGTGTAATCGATTGTCAAAGTAATATGTTTATTACACAGTGATAATCAATTATGCTACTCAGATATGCTACACAGATAGGATGGATAACAGTGTATCTATGTGCCTAATTAACTTATCAATCAAACAAAATGTCAAAATCACATATTCTAATTACATAACCCAAACCAAACAATCTCAAAATAAATTCATAAATTTTTAATAACAAATACCTCAATATATACATATTCATTGCTAATCCAATTCCTCATATCTTCATATTAAAATTTTCAAATAATCAAAATTTGTTCAAGACATATCATTCAAAAGAAACCTAGATACTAGCCAAAGTTTTGGATTGGACTTTTCTATATTTTTACTCTTTTTAAGCCTTACTCTTCAGATAATAATAAAGTCATAAATATAATCATCTTATTCCATCACTACTTTCATATCAATTTCATAACATAACAACATCAACCATTAATAACTTTATAGTACAAACTCAAAATTCAAAAATCTCTTCCTCTTACAGATTTTTAAATTTTTCTAGAAAATATCACCACTAGATATTATGCATTCAATTTATACTTATCTTAAGAAATTCTTTTTTTCAGCAACATTCAAACATAACAATCATACATCAACTAATATCTTTCCAAAAATAAAATACTAAATTTTAAAAGTGAAATAACTTCTCTTATCTGATAAAATTTGTCTAACTCTGCTCTCTTAATATGAGTTTGTATGTAAAAGAATGAATAGAATTTTAGAACTCGCCATAAAAGAAATTGACTTGAGACTTTGGTAGAATTCTTAACCTAGATTACGTTAATAGTGTTGAATCTTCTGGAAGAATGAAAGTTGATTTAGAATTTTGGAAAAGAAAGACTGGAAGAAATTCCAAAAGCTATACTTAAAAAAAAAATAAGATTCTCAACAATAGCTATCAATCGTGTATGAAAGCACAAATTACCCACAGATTGATTCACAGAAGGTCCTCAACATAACAAAAAGACACTTGTTTCTACCGGAAAATTCATTTTACACCGGAAAAGACACTTATTATATTTCTCAACAACCATAACCATTGGTTACATTTTACAGTATTTTTATTATATCACTCACTCACAACATCCTCAACAAAACAAAAAGACTTGCATTTTACAGTATTTTTATTGTATCACTCACACACAAGTTCCTCAGCAAGACAAAAAGACGCCATCATCAACAAAGTAACATTGCTTAACCAGAAATTTCAATGGACTTCACCTCAGGTTTCTTAACCTCTTCCTTAGGAACAGTGACAGTAAGAACCCCATCTTCCATTGAAGCCTTCACCTGATCAACTTTTGCATTCTCCGGCAATCTGAACCTCCTCAAGAACTTCCCACTGCTACGCTCCACGCGATGCCACGTGTCGTTCTTATCTTCCTTCTCAACGTTCCTCTCTCCGCTTATCTGAAGAACCCTATCATCTTCTATCTCAACCTTCACTTCCTCCTTCTTCAGTCCCGGAATCTCAGCCTTGAACACGTGTGCCTCTGGCGTCTCCTTCCAATCCACACGGGTGCTCACAAATGCAGAATTTTGGCGAGAAAATTCGGGGAAGGAAGCCGAAAGAGAATTGTTGAAAGGGAAATCCTTGAAGGGATCCCACACGTCCATGGAAAAAGGATCAAAGACGTTGCTCCTTCGGCCAATGATACTTGGAATCAGAGACATCTTGAATTTCTATAACTTGCAGAAATCCGAAAGTTGGAAGATTTAGTGAAATGGGAAACACGTAATTCTTTCCTGGTTCGATGATGTGTAGAGGAACCGATGCAGTATTTATAGAAAGTGAAAGGATTAATTAGGATGTTCCAGAAAATTCTGTATTCCCTTTGGTTTCTTTTCGCAGCTTTCAGTTTCTTCCACAGACTTCTATTTTTACCCAGCATGATTGAGAAAGTTCTAGTCTTTTATTTACATCATTCTGTTTGTTTTTTTAATATTAGTAGTGGGATTAAATTTAATATGTAAAATAATTAAACTTAAATTAATAATAATTTAAAAACAAAACAATAAATAATTATTTAAATTTAACAAATAATTAAATTTAAATTAATTATTATTTAAAATATAAAAATATAAATATAGATATTTCAATTTATTTTAAGATTAAAATTGAAAAACAAATATGTACAAAAATAAGAAGATTCATAATTTTGATCCAAGTAGTACAATACGTGTCACCGATAAAAGCCTAATAGTAGAATTCTACATTACCCAAAAAACACGTATTATCTTCTATTTAAGTTTTAGCATAACTCGATACTGATCATGCCCTAAATTATATTAGTATAGAAAATTGTTACAATCACTTTTGTTTATTAGTTTCATAATTATTATATTTACATATGCTTAATTACATAAATATATCACATTTTACGGTAATTGAATATATATCGCAAGGATTTAAGTTTTTGTTGGTATTATTGTACGTGTAAATTTATTTTTTCATGTTATTTGTTTTGAGTTGAAAGTCTTATGATATGTTTATTTTATTGTATTGTTTATACGATGGAAAAGGATTAAGAGTGGTGGGAATAAAATAATTTTGAAAGGTTTATTTTGACTTTAAATATCTATTTTTGGTGAAATTAAAAAGAAGAAAAAGAAGTTAGCATTAGTTATTATCTCTTTTGTGAAAAACTATCAAATAAAACTTTTAACGTTTTTCTAACCGTTCATAAAGATGTAAAATTTATATTTAGTAGTTATACATTTATAAGAACAGTGAAAAGGTGGAAGCAAAGAGAGAAAGTTAACATTTTTCTCCGTGAGACTATATATTAATTTTGAAATGTTTTAAATGAGAAAGTATATTGAGGCAAAAAGACATGTTTTTGGTTGGCCAAACAAACACAACCAACTAATTGGATGTTGAGTATTATAATGGTATGTTGAGAAGAGTTTAGCTTCAACAACCTACATATATAATATCTAAAATGCTTGAAATATGATTCAAGAAGATGAAGTTGTACATAACCAACGTTAAAAATAGGTTTAATAGATTCGGTGGTTCTTATTTTTACTGTTTTTTTTTCAAGTAGTTTTTTGTATTTTTAAGTTGATCAATTTGGTTTCTATTTTTGTAAAATTAGAGCAACTAAGTCCATTTCGTTAACTTCTCTGAACGATGTTAAAAATCTTGCTTGCTGGTAAGATGAGGTGTCATTTGAAAAGACATGGCACATAAGCATTTCAACAAGTGTAGGGTACATACCAGGAATCATTTGATAATATCCACCCAAATACGGTGAAAGATTCAAAAATGCAGGGGATCTGTGACAACATCCACACAAAACCATTACCAAGATGAAGATAGATGTGTTTAAAATAACATTTCAGGCCATATTTTCTTTCACATGTGTGTTCACACGCCGAGCTAAAAAATGGTACATAATAAACCGCAGATTTTAGCTAAATTAGTTTGTTACGACAAAAGGCCTAATGTAACACCCCTAATCGGATGTCACATGTGAAATAGAATAATACCATCCTTACATAGTTTACTATAAAATCGATGTTTCCAAGTAAAAGAAAAACAAAACTTTATTCCAATAATATTGCAGAAGCTAAAATCACAAATCATAAACGTTGTTCTTACAAACGCAAAATTCAAGAACATAACCTTTACCGAAACATCTAGTCTGAAAAGAAAATTTAAATAACGAAATCAATAAAATCCCATAATAACTAATTTCCCTTCTCTCGTTAACTACTGCACTCCAATA
This sequence comes from Vigna reflexopilosa, assembly GCA_027742785.1. Taxonomy (NCBI): domain Eukaryota; kingdom Viridiplantae; phylum Streptophyta; class Magnoliopsida; order Fabales; family Fabaceae; genus Vigna; species Vigna reflexopilosa. The sequence continues at coordinate 9,629,396 of CM050911.1, read as the reverse complement.
CCATCTGCAACACCATCTACTCTCGTACAAGTACGATCATCGTAGGTGGAAACCACAACCACAACATTGCAAGGGTGAGCAACCAGAAATATCATCATAGTTTATAACACAATAAAACAACGTTAAATATAAATCATAAGGGGTCAAAACAACATATTTTCACTCAAAATATCACAATCAATCCATTTATAAACCAATGTCGTTTCCTTGTACTTTGTCGTTCCAACCTGTTACGCAAAACAGGGCGATTCGAGTTGTCCTCCATCGCAACTTCAGACCTATCTCCCCGACTTATCGAAAAGCCCTTTGGGCGAGACATTCACCTCCTTTCGCAAAAGGAAGTGACACTCGAATCTCTGTCTCTATACGAGACCCAACATCCTTATCGTATCGCAATACGAAAGTCTCACACAACGACTAACATGAAAAAATAACAGTTTCATGTTCATATCACAATTTCACGTATATTCTCATTATCATACATAGTCTGAAAAACATATAGTGCTCATCAATCACAAAATTCATAACACAATTCTCATTACCCTTCATACACAATTTCCACATCATTAAGTCATTAATCATAAAATTCTATTATACCATAATAATAATTTAATTCAAATAAATACAATACTTCCGTCACTCACTTTTAAAACAAACATAGAGACCCTTCACATTACAAAAGGAAGGTTTGTTTCCAATAACAGATAAAGTGGAACCCGTTACGGGTTCTCCCTCATAAAACACAATATAGTAATTTTTCTTTGTCAGGTTCTTCATTTATTTTTTTACTACCCTTTTTATAATTAATGTTTTATTTAGTCACTTGTTTTTTTTTTCTACCTTCATTATCCGCGGGACCTACACCACCTAATAATTTTTCAAATACAATTGTTTAGTTTTCTCTCTCCCGTAAGCATCATGCATCCTTTTAAAATACCCTTTCAACATAAAAAAGTAACTTTCATCCCATATTAAACCCCCTGCATGCCAAAATTCACGTTCTACAAGTATATATTTACAATTAAATAAACCCAAGTTGCCCCTGTATGTTTTCTTCCCTCGTTTCCAAACTTTTCTCACTCTTCATTTAATATAACCATCCTAACAAATAAAACTTTTCATTCTTTCTCCTTTACTTATACATTCCAGTCACTCAAGAACGAAGGAAAATCTCACATTGCCCTTCAAAAATAAATCTCCCCCTAATAAAATAACCATGCATCCCAACATTTACGTGATCATTACACATATTTACTCACACTATTGACGTTTAAACCTTCCATCTATAACAGACAATATACGCCTTAACCTTCGTTAAATACTTAACACTCAAAGCAAATTTAAGATCTTATCCATGACAGCCCCTTGTACCCCTCTGCAACAAAATATTCACCAATCTCTTCTAAAAAAACATATACACCTATATTCATGTGCCTACTTATCTTCCATCTTATTTTATTTCTCTTTTAAAACTACTGTATACTAACTTTTATAAGCATTCAACATTCTCATATTCTTCCTTTATTAAACACTTCTTAGAACACATCCTATCATGAAAATAAATTCTAATAATCTCTTCTTTCCTTTACAATATGAGAATAAGACATATCAGCCGAACCTGATTTACCGTTATCCTCTCCCAATTCCTTCACTCATAAAACAAAATGAAGCTATAATGGATGCTCAATCCTGCAGGGAGATTTAGGTAGTGTAACTTTTAATAGAAATAATCTAGTTTGTAAAACCCGCCCCTCAATATATTTTCAAATAAGGAAACCCCAAGGTAAAGCCTGTCACTCCCTTCCTCTCTCCCTTCATTCAAGATTATCCTCACTTAAAACTTTTCCTATACACCTTTACGTAAAATATTCCCTCTGCATGAAAAACACTCTACCCAAAACCTCTTATGTCACTCATGCTTTGCCCAAGAGAAGATTAAAACCTTCACCCTCAATAGTTTCAGTCTACTTAGAACCGTGTTTCCAGCTCAGAGTTACGATGAACAAGAACTTTCATCCCTAAAAACCTTTCTCAACGTAGTGCAAATTGAGTGAAGTTCAACACCAAAGTAATTCAAAACGGAAAGCAGTTTCATGCTAATGATCAACCAAAACACAACATACAAACCTTATGTATACGAGATAAATAAAGTTACTCCCCTTACCTGGTTTTCCAATGAATTCCTAAAGATCTTTTGCTTCCCAACGAGCTCCAAACACGTTCTTACAAGGTTGGTCTCCAAACTCTCTATTCCCACTTACACCACATTCACGGTCTGACACGGGAAAGATTTGATCTCACTCTCTCTCACAGACTCTCACTCTTGTTGCTACTAAAAGAAAATTTATTAATGTTTTCTCCTTTACTCAGACGGCCTCAATGCATCTCTCCCAGCCTAAGTTTACCCTAAGGAATTTAAAACTCCCTCGTAACACCCTGACCCAAAGATATCTTCGTAAATCTCTCAAAATATCTCAAGTGGACTCACGATTTCCACTCTTAACTTCTTTTTCTAAAAGAAATAATCCCAACTTAACAATTATAACCCAGTCTTCAGATGTATTAATTGTGCCCATATTAATTTAAGAAAAAAAATAGAAACCCCTTGCTGGAAGTTTAAAAGACCAAAATGCCACCAAGCTACACGTTTCTCTCTCATATAAAAGTCATGAAAAACGAATTAATAATTGCACTATCTTTATCCAACAATCAATGACAATTAATGACCATAAGCACACACCATTTTACCATTTCCTTTTTCTGAAATAGTACTGCAAATATTATTATTCAACTATTACCACATGCATTTTCAAAATTTAAATAAAATAATAATATCAATTATTTTTCGTTCATCTTCCTAATACTATCTTCAAATCAATACACATCATCATAAATTATTTCGTACCACAAAATATAATCACAAAATAAAAGATATTTTCATTTTATACGGGTCTTACATCCCCCTAACTCCAAAAATTTTGCTACTACTCGAATAGATGCGGGTATTCATTTCTCATATCTTCCTCTAGCTCCCAAGTCATCTCTTGGGTTTCCTCATTCCATAGAACTTTTACTGTGCGAATCTTTTTTCCTCGAAGCTTCTTTGTTTGAGCATCCAATACTCTTATTGGTCCAACTTCAATAATGAGATCTTCACGAACTTGTATGTTGTCTAACTCCAAGACATGAGTTGGATTAGGAACATATTTCCTCAGTTGTGACACGTGGAACACATTGTGTAGGTTAGCTAGTTGAGGTGGTAGTGCTATCTCGTATGTTACCGGTCCAATCCTCCTAAGAATCTCATAAGGACCTAAAAACTTAGGTGACAACTTCCTTGACTTGATAGCTCTACTCAGTCCCATCATCGGTGTCACACGTAGGAACACATGGTCTCCTTCACTGAACTCTAGCGGCCTTCTTCTGTGATCAGCGTACGACTTCTACCTACTCTGAGTTGCTCTCATCCTTTCTTGAATTAGCTTCACCTTTTCAGTTGTTTGCTGTAACAACTCAGGACCCACCGCTACAACTTCACCATCATGAAACCAACACAAAGGAGTTCGACATCTCTGCCCATACAACGCTTCAAACGGTGTCATCCCGATGCTAGAATGATAACTATTGTTGTATGTGAACTCCACTAATGGTAGAATGTCGCTCCAACCTCCAAGGTGATCCAACACACAGGTTCTCAACAAGTCTTCTAATGACTGAATAGTCCTCTCAGTCTATCCATCTGTTTGAGGATGATATGCTGAACTCATCCTCAATCTCGAACCCAAAGCCTCCTGCAACTTTTGCCAAAACCTTGAGGTAAACCTTAGGTCCCGATCTGAAACAATGCTATTAGGTATGCCATGCAGTCTCACAATTTCTCGAATGTACAACTCTGCCAATTTTTCCATAGGCATCTTTTGGTTGATTGACAAAACGTAAGCGTTCTTCGTCAGTCGATCAACTATCACCCAAATGGAATCGTGATCCTTCGATGATCTCGGTAAATGAGTTACGAAATCCATCGATATGCTATCCCATTTCCACTAAGGAATATCCAACTGTTGTAACAATCCACCCGGCCTTTGATGTTCCACTTTTGCCTTCTGACACACCAAGCAAGAAGCTACAAACTCAGCCACATCCTTCTTCAATCCGTTCCACCAAAAGGATTCTTTCAAGTCCTTATACATCTTAGTCATCCCCGGATGTATACTAAGGCTACTCTTATGACCTTCCTCCAATATCATTCTTCTCAACTCGACTTTATTCGGAACACAAACTCTTCCTCGAAAACGAAGAATGCCATCATTGTCCAAAGCAAAATCCTTGACCTGCTCAGATCCTAATGTAGTAATAACGCCTTGCAGCTCCTGATCTATCCCTTGCTCTGCCTTTACCTGCTCTAAGAAACCACTCATGATCATCAGATGACTACACCAGATATGACCTCGTCCCAACTGCACATCGAGGTTCATGTCTCGCAACTTTTCTATTAGCTCCAACTCTTTGATCATCAAAGCAGACATCTGCACCCGCTTTCTACTCAAAGCATCCGCCACAACATTTGGTTTTCCTGGATGATATTGCAATTCAAAGTCATAGTCCTTCAGATATTCCATCCACCTCCGCTGCCGCATGTTTAATTCCTTTTGATCAAACAGGTATTTTAGACTTTTGTGGACGCTAAAAACTTGAAATCTCGCTCCATAAAGGTAATGTCTCCAAGTCTTCAAAGCAAACACCACCGCCGCTAACTCTATATCATGAGTCGGATAGTTTCTTTCATGCACCTTCAGGTGACGAGATGCATATGCCACCGGTCTCCGATTCTGCATCAACACACAACCCAAACCTTGGTACGATGCATCACAATATACTTCAAAAGCCTTGTCTATGTCTGGAATAATTAACACTGGTGCAGTTGTCAATCTTTTCTTCATCTCTTCGAAGCTAGTCTCACACTGATCTGTCCAAACAAACGGTTGATCCTTTCGCGTCAACTGAGTTAGAGGACCCACTATCTTGGAAAATCCTTCAATAAATCTTCGGTAGTAACCTGCTAGGCCAACAAAACTCCTTACTTCAGTCACCGACGTAGGACACTCCCATTTCAACACCGTTTCCACCTTGGGTGGATCAACTGAAATCCCTTGAGCAAAAATCACATGACCAAGAAATTGAACTTCATCCAACCAAAACTCACACTTCGACAACTTTCCATATAGTTTATGCTCCCTCAGAATCTCCAACGCCGTTCTCAGATGCTCTGCATGCTCCCCTCGATTCTTCGAATAAATAAGGATATTGTTGATGAATACAACGACAAACTTATCTAAGCAAGAACGAAAGATGCGATTCATGTAATCCATGAATATTGTTGGAGCATTCGTCACTCCAAAAGGCATCACAACATATTCATAGTGCCCGTAGCGTGAACGGAATGTTGTCTTTTGCACATCTTCAGGCTTGACAAGAATTTGATGATACCCCGATCTCAAATCTATCTTCGAAAACACTCCAGCCCCCTTCAACTGATCCAGAAGGTCGTCAATCCTCGGCAATGGGTACTTATTCTTGATGGTAACTTTGTTGAGTTGTCGATAATCTATGCACAACCTTGAACTTCCATCTTTCTGTTTCACCAAGAGTACAGGTGCACCCCACGGAGAAACACTTGGCCGAATGAACTTCTTCTCAAGCAGTTCTTCAATATGTTTCTTTAATTCCGCCAATTCTGTTGGAGCCATACGGTACAGAGCTATTGATATTGGCCTTGCTCCTGGTACCAAGTCTATAGCGAAATCTATTTCTCGACTCGGTGGCAACCCCGACACCTCTTGTGGAAACACATCTGCGTATTCCTCTACTATTGGTAAACCAATGATTTGTTCATTAATACTCTGCTTCTGTTCTTTCGCCATCATGACATAACAAATAGCTCCACTCTTGAGGTCTTGCAACACTTCTTTCGATGATGACACCTCTATACTTTCTAGTTTCTGGAACACTACCTTCTGTCGTCCGTAGTCGATCAACACATGGTTATCAGACAACCAATCCATCCCCAAGATCACATCAAGACCCTCAAGCGCAAACACACCAAGTTAACTCTAGACTCATGACCTGTCACCTCAATCGGACACCCAACGTAGACTGAACTGGTTGAAACTTGTCCAGATGTTGGAGTAGAAACAACTAATTCGCACCCCAGATCAACCACAAGAAGACCAAGCTTCTTCACACACAATAAGGACACAAACGAGTGCGTCGCACCCAAATCAAATAATACATGTACACCTTTACCAAACAAGAGACAAGTATCCAGAATCAAATTACCTGATTTCTCTGCCTCTACCCCTGACATGGCAAACACTCTACCTGCTGCTTGCGGTTTTCCTCCATTAGCGGGCCTCTGAGATGCTCCATTGAATGTTCTCCTCTGAGGGAAGTAGGGAGATATGTGTCCTGGCTTGTTGCAAGTGAAGCATATTCTCCCATCCTTCTGAACATTAGGAAACCTTGGGCAATATCTTCAGAGATGGTCTCCTCGCATGCAAAACACTTTAGCATTCCCACTCTATCCCATTGTGGCCTGTCATATGGTTTCTTTTGAGATTTGTCCCTCGAGAAACTGCCCCTCTGATTTCTCATCACACGCACTGACTCGTCCATTCTCTCGGCCACCAAAGCCTGCTCTACTAACTCCGGGAAATCATTAATTTTAAGATGAATAAGTGCTTTTAGTATCTGATGACGAAATCCTTGCTCGAACCTCCTGCACTTCCATTCATCGGTCAGATTCTGTGTATAGAATCGAGCCAGATACTCGAATCTCTCTTTGTATTCTTGTACTGACATACTTCCTTGTCGTAAGGCTAAAAACTGTCTCTCGCGCTCCTGCTTGGCACTGACGGGAAAATATCTCTCCAAGAATCTGTTTCTGAAATCTTCCCAAGTGGCTGCCTCTCCCCGAGCATTCATTCCTCTCCGCATTCCACGCCACCAGTACTCTGCCTCTCCCGCTAACATATAAGTGGAAAATACTAACTTTTGACCATCTGTGCATTCAATTGCTTCGAAAATTTTCTCAAGATTGCAAATCCAGTCATCAGCCTCATCTGGAGTTGCCTTGCCATTGAACTTGACTGGATTGTGGCGTAGGAAGTCATTCATACCCACCCGATGCCTGTTTGTTTGCTCATTATGTTGCCCCTGTTGTGTCAGCTGCGTCAGTTGCGCCTGTTGTCCATGTAAAACATATGATATTTGCTGAAAAGCCCGCGCAAAATCAGCAGTAGCACCGGTAGGGGTAGGTGTTCTTCTTGGGCTTGACATCTTTTCAATTATAAACACACATAATTAAGAAAACTTTTATACCAACATCAAAATCATAAAACAAGGCTAGCCTCTCCCAGTACGGTGTGGTTCGAGGACGAACCAGAGTGGAAGCTAGTGGGCATGTGACGCCCGGGCACTGACGAGGGCGGGGAGTGCGACTCCTGGCAGGCTTCGAGTGGAAGGGGCACATGGACGAATCGAACTTACAGGGACTGTATAGGTATGGGACCGTACAGTTGAATGATAGCTTAAAGGAATTGGTTTGGCTACTCATATCACCAAAATGCATTTGTTTTTCGGTAGCCTAACCCATAACAACTCCATGGTTAAGCGTGCTTAACTTGGAGTAATTCTGGGATGGGTGACCTTTTGTGAAGTTTTCTCGGAAAGTGTGCAAGTGAGGACAAAGCACACTAGATAGACATTATCAAAATAATGAGTTAGGACAATTACTTATACATTGAGAAATACTCACGCACACCACTATTGACTCACTCATATCTAACATGAAGAGGAATGTCTTTTAACACCTTTTCTAAAGAAGATGTATCAACACTACTAGAATTGTCAGACGAAACAACTTAAGGACGCCTTTACAAGACCTAAGCCAGCCTCATCGGCCAATATACTAGAACTAGAGGAAGACAAAGGCAAGGACATACCCAAGACAAACACAAAATCAACTTGGAACTTTGACCTATGATGAAAGGGTGTTTCTCCCTACACCTCATCTATCTCATCCTGCACCTCCCAATTAACAATTTTATCCTTTTTCATTTAATAAAATAATAATTTTTCAACCATCAATAACCTTTAATTCTACATTTTAACCTATGCACCTCATCTTATTAACAAAATTAAATTTAATATACTAAAATAATATTTCATACATATATTTTTTAAACAAATTTAATATTAAAAATAAATATCAACAATACTAAATAATATATAATATCTACAAAAACAAATTCTAAATTTAAAACAATTAAAATAAAAATTTAATTAAGTATAACAAAGTAAAATAAAGAAAAGCAATCAAAAAACCCTAAACCCCAATTTCAACTACCCACCACAGCTCCAAGTGCGGCACTGCGCTCCTAGTGCAGAGAAGACTGACCGCAGCTCCGCGTGCGGCGAAGACGAACTGCAGTTCCGCGTGCGGCGAAGACGAACTGCAGTTCCGCGTGCGGCGAAGACGAATCGCAGTTTCGTGTGCGGCGAAGACGAATCGCAGTTTCGCGTGCGGCGAAGACGAACCGCAGCTCCGCGTGCGGTGTAGACGAACCGCAGCTCCAAGTGGAGCTTCCCATCAACCACAACTCTCTCAACCGCGCCACCCATATGCCCGATCTCTGCCGTCACCCGTTGTTGTAACCTCGCCTCAATATCATGAACGTTGATCCCAAAAACAAACACCCTCATAACCCACAAAATCAGAGGACTCTGCCAACAGTAAACAAGCCCATGCAGCAGAGTCATTGAATCAACTTCGACTCGATCAACACCCTCTGCTCCAACTGCAGCGACAAGGGCTGAATCTGCATCTCCATCAATGCCCTATTCTCCTCCTCTAACCCCACCGCCTCTCTCCGACACCTCACCCTCATAACCTGATCCAGAAAAATCACACCTTTAACAACATTCTAATTGCCTTCAAAATGTCGCAAAGGCGAGAGAGTTGGGGTGATGTGGCAATGTGAATCAACTGAGGCAGTGATGGTGAGCACAGGGGAGTGTGAATTGATGAACTTAAGAAAATGGTAAAAAATGAGAGAGGAGGAGAGGAAGGGGGAGGAGAGGAGGGAGAAGCAACAATAGAGAGAGAAAGAAGGAGGTGTAGCATTTCACACATGAAATGTGACAAAGAGAGTATGGGAAAAAAAAGGAGTGGGGTTTTGTAAATATGAAATGTGTCAAATAATTGATAGAAATACAATTGGAAATATAAAAAAAAAAAGAGGTACATGCTGAAATCGGTGAGATGCTGGAAGAATCATGAGAACAAGCAAATGTGATCCCTTAATTTTCCACAAGTCTATTTATAGAAAAATTACTAGGATAATGAGAATTGCACCCTTCACTTCCCAACACTCAAATTCATTCAAATTATAGTATTTTAACCAAAGATTATCCCCTTCCTAATGAAACATCACATCGTCCTTGAGTAAGAGCCAATCCAACTTTGGGTCTTTTTGTATCCTCTTCATCAAGGCTGAGAAGCTATTATAAGAGCAATCAACACGGAATTTTTCTTTCAGAATTTGATAAGACTCTTGACTAGGATGCTTCGACCTTGGAGGACATCTTGATCTATAATGAAGAGACGAAGACATTTCGACCAATCCAATAGTATAAATCCACGTAAATAGTATAACAAATTACATATAAACACAATCAAATTAAGGATAATTAAGTAAATTAATTCACAACTTTTTTTTTATCTTTCCATGTAATCATTTAACTACTTATAAAAAATATAATAAAAATTAAAAAAAAAGGTTAAAATTGTATTAGTCTTTTCATATCATATCCTTACTCCAACTCGTTCATATAATGATTGCACCATCTCGTTTTAGTTCATATTTACTGCCATCGCCGAAAACTCTAAACCTATTCACTCAAATTGTTCTAAATAATCTTTTTATATCAACATTATCATCAAACATGCATAAACAATGCAAAAATTTTCAAAGAGAAATGTAAATTAGATAGATATGTACCACAATGCATGACTTGTAATTAGGAAAATTTTGATGTAGCCCAACTTAATTATTTCATTTGGTGCATATTTATAATATCAATAATTATAATTTATAAGTGTAATTTTAAAACTTTAAAAACGATGAATGTTATTTATGAAAGTTTTAAAAAGTAAATATATTTAAAAATTATAGAAAGTGTGAATACCATTTTCTTAAAATAATATAAAAGATAAATATTTATCCTAACCCTACACCTTCTTCTTCTTTCTTCTCCTTTGCCTTGCTCCCTTATCTTCGTGCTTGTGGTAGAACTTCTCTCCCTCTTTTTGTCTCTCACCATTTTCACCATTTAATTTGATCTATCCTTGGCTCGTGTTCGGTCTTATTGTCGGTGGTTGTTTCGTATATCTTGTTTATGTTGTGGATGTGTGAATTTTAGTATATTTCTTGCTTGATCTGTGGTCGTATTTTTTCCTTATGAGCTGTGTATGAAAACTGGGTGTATAAACTGTGTATGAAAACTGGACGGATGAAAACTGGGTGTATGAGCTATGTGTATGGAAACTTGGTGGGGAGATGCAGAATTAACCGCAAATGAAAATGCGGTTAACGCCTGCCGCAGGTGGATTTGCGGTTGGTTGGTTTTGGGGGTGCATCTTTATTGTCTGCAGTTCGCACTACAACTAAAGTGAAACGCAATTAGTTCTATAGTTTCTGTCCGTACACATATTTTTTAAATTGTTGTTTTTCTAATTTATAAATTTTAATATATTATTTACCTAAATCAATTCTTCTGTGAATCTTGAGTTTTGCATAATAAATTTATTATTTATTAATATATTTTTGATAAAAATCCAATTAATATTAAAATTGCTTATAATAAAGAGAGATCGCATATTAAAATATTAAAAAATATAAAAAAAATCCATAAAGAGAGATCGCATATTAAAAAATATAGAATTATATACATAATTAATTTATTGAATTAAATAATTTTTATTTTCCGTAAACTAAGTTTATTTGTTTGTTAAATATTTTTTTATATTATTTATTATGTATATAATTTTAGTTATTTTATTTATTTTTGTTTATGAATTTAGAAATTTTATTAAATTATTTACTTAATTAAATAATTATTATTATCCCTATCCGTAAATTACAGGTATGGAATGAGCTAAGTGAATTTGGAACTCATTGATGATTCTTGCTGTTTTAGTTGGTTGATGGGTTAAACATTTACAATATCTTAGAACCATGCTATAACGCCACAGAGGCAGTGAATATTACATAATCCTATATTAGGTTGCCATCTAGTTTCCGAAAGTTTAGTGAAACTGAAAAACCTTTCCCAGTGACAAGTTTGCAACTTTCTCCACCATGCACGGTAGGTTCCATTACTACAATCTAAGTATCTATTTTTACTATTCAACATCTACTTACCAACCAATTGATTGATTTTAATTACTTGATTATTTCATGAAGTTCATGGCTACTTGTATAAACTTCAGAACTATTGATTCCTTACTGCCAAAAGCAAAAGAGAACTTGTATTCCTAAACATAACTAACATTTTATAATATAAATCAGGGGCGACAATGGAGCACTGAGATTAGGGATTCGTAGGACAGTCCAGTTAAAAGGTTCTGGTTCATTTGCAGTTCCTACTGCTCAACAATTGAATCCTAGAACTTTCATGGATGTTGTTAATGCATTATCTATAAGATGTGCTTTTAGTGTTTGCTACAATCCAAGGTATTTTTCTACTTGTACTTTTCCCAAGAGCTACTCAAGGAAATCCATAAATAACTAGAGTAGTGGAACTACTACTGGAAACTATCTACACGGAACTTCGTAAAACATGTATAACAAAATTTAAAAACAAAATCAATGTGCACAGTAGAAACGCACTTGGTAGTGCGACCCCTCAAAACCGCAACACGAAGTGCGGTTGAGGGAAGCCGCAACTCGATGGGCGACTATAAAGAAACGTCATTCATACGACGGCAACATAAACCGCAACACGAAGTGCGGTTAACTGTTTTTATTTCATATCTTTTACTAACCTGAACCGAGCTTTCTCTTCTTCTTCCTCCCACCAACCAGCAAGTATCACCACCACTCTTCTTCTTCCTCCCAGCAACCAACAAGTATCACCACCACGGATCAGCTCAACTCAAAACAATCAAACAGTAAACAGTGAAGTCAAGGAAATGCTACTGTGAGTGATGGAACCACGAAGGGGGTGCATGTTAGGGTTTATACTTCAGACAGGGTTGTTAGTAGTTAAGGAGGGGTGTTGTGGTTAAGAAATCATTAATAGTGTTTTGACTTTTATTAAATGAAGGAGAAAAATGTAATTTTGGAGGTGCAGGGAGAAAAAGGTGAGGTGTAAGGAAAAGCACTCAACTATTTGATGAAGCCTGATAGGCGTAGTAGTGGAAAATAAGTCCAACACTCAGACATGAAGATAGATAATGATTGTTGGAAATAGTAAGATGAAAAACTTATAGGGTGGACATAATATAAAGTAGGCAGAAAGAATACAGAAATGTTAGTCTTTGTAAAAATATATGTGAACCATAGTATTACAACCCTTTTATACGTCACCATGGTAGTAAGTGTCGTAACCGACAGTTACTATTTTGGCTTAAAACTTAAAACATTAATACACCTCTTTAAGCCAAAAATCTTAAATACATGTGTCATGTCGCGCTTGTCAAGATGGACTTGTTGTGTCGAGCTGTCGAGACAATCTTGCTGAACTGAGCTCACCGAGTTTGTTAAAGTTATCGAGTCTGTTGGTAAATATAATAATTATCTATTTTTCACACTTAATAAAATCTCTTATTTAAATTTTTATCATGTATTTTGTGTTAAATTCTGTGAAAAAATGCAAAACTAATATATAGGTGTTTATATATTTAGATATGTTTTTGTGTTATTTTGTGAGAAATTGGAAAATTAGAGCATTTCAAAGTGTTGTTATCAGATGTGACTCATCCAACGAGCCAGTTCCACTCACCTAGCTAGAGCCTGACAATGCTAGCCCAGCTAGAAGGCCTAATAAGTTGAAAAAAAAAGCCATGTACTTGAAAAGCTACCTCTCTCCCAACAAGAGAATTTGGTGGCCCAAGGAGAAATCACTTTTTGTGACCCTTTAAAGTGTCGAGAGTTGAAGAAAAAGGTAGTTTTGAACTTCATCTTCCTTTATCCTTTTCATCATCCAATTCATCCTTGTGTTCTAGAATGTACAGGAGTAGCTAAACTCCATTTTATTGGGGTTAGATGTAATGTACCTAAACTCTTTATATAAAATATCTTTCATATTCATTGTGTTCTATCTATTTTATTCACTTGCATGATAAAATATATATATATATGCTATTTTGTTGGTATCTAATCATTGGAAAATGTTTTAGAACCTAGATATGGATAGAACAAACTACAAAAAAATAGCAAAATATCGACGACCCTTTACCGACGGTTTTTAGGCCGTGGGTAAATTAGTGGTGATTTTAAATATCAAGGGTTGTAAACCGTCGGTAAGTTCAACATAGATTAAAACCACACTTTCTGATTTCCCTCTCTCATTTCGAGCTCGTCGACGAAGCCCCATTTCCCTCTTCCCCGTCAATCGCGCATTGTCTCACTGTCATCGTAGTCGTTCTCAGGTGCATTGTCTCCCCTTTCTTCCTGCATTGTCGTCCTTGATTCAGTCGTGATAGTGAGGCGGGACAACAGTTGTCATTGACGGTGTGAGGATGGTTGGTGACTGAGGCGGTGCATTGGACGATTTTCGGTACACTTGGAGCTTTTCTTGAGTGATTCTCCTGGAAGGGTGTTGGTGGACGGTGATTGGGGCATTTATTGCGGCTGCCGTGGAGTAGGGAGGGTGTTGCCGGTGAGATTGCATTAAGGGTTAGTGTTCTTTTTTATTTCTCGTTGCAATTTTACTTTCATTGCGTTTTTACTCTGATTTCTTACATAACTTTTATTTTCCAGCACTTGTTTTTACATTGAATGAATTGCAATTGTATTTTTCTAGTTTTTGAAATAATATCTTGTTTCCTTTAAGATTCTTTAATTGGTTCTGTTCTATATTTGAGTACTTGCATGAATTTATGATTTTCCAATTTTCATTTTCCAGCTTTGGTTGCATTAGTTTAGGTTTATGATGATTTTGCTTTTACTGTAATTTGTAATGATTAGGTCCTAGTTTTATGAGCTTATGGAATGTTAATTGTACTTAGTTTCTAGTAGTTCTCGTTGAAGTTCTGTTCTTGTTAGTTTCTTCGAATCTCCTTTATGTTCCTAGTTTTATATTGCTTCATTCACTTAGTTTTCTAATCATTGTTTCTTTTGTAATTGAATTTCAATTTCCATAATCATTCACTCAAGCACAAATCAGTTTCATGCATTGCATTGGTTAGATGAATGAGTGTGAATTTCCAAAACTAGTTCTGCAATATGAACCAAAATACTCCACAGTGAGTTTAAAGCTTTATAAGATGTCTTCCTGAAGTGTAATTGTGACTCTTCCATCCAAATCAATTGCATTTTCCTATGAATCTGGTTTCTTCCTATGCCTTTAGATTAATCCTTTGATTTCTGCATTTGTTGAATAATTTGTAGGTTGGTTTTAGTTTAGGTAATGATCTCCTATTGTTTTGAATGTGTTCTTTTAAATAAATCCTTGCTTCTGTTTACATTTTCATTTTACAAGTTCTTTAGCAACTTGATTAATCTGGTTAGCACTTGCGTTTTTAGATTGTATCATGTTTGTTTAGTGTCCCTATTGGCCTGAAAATAGTCCTTTCAGAAACATCACTTGTTTCTTCATAAATAATGCATTTGGGTTCACAGAATGCTGGTTAACAAATAAACCTCTCACTAACTGCTTTCCTCTTCTTCAATATAATATTATATTCATACAATGTACTCACTGCACATTACCCTCCTTTTTCTTACCTTTATACCAGTTAAGCGTGCCCTTCACTATGACCAGAAATAACATTACATTTACCTTTTATTTTCCCTCTCTCATTTACCATTTACACAATTTCATACTGGGCCACTTGGCCTCCACGCTCTCAGTTTCCCAAACATGGATCTTTGAATTAACTAAGAATGCTATATGTGAAGTGCTCTTCAGACAAAATATTAACTAAGAATGTGTGAATTACCATACTAACCCAAATGCTATATGTGAAGCCAGTTCGCAAAAAATCTAGTTGTGCTTGCATGTTTGAACCGTATAAGAATTCATAACATTATGAGGGAAAGAAAATTATCCTTGGCTTTTAGTAAAACAAGATTCTCTACATTGCATTGCTCTTTTATTCTCTACATTGGATGGGAAAATGGCTTTGCAGAAACTTCTGAAAGCTCAGTTTCAATGTTGATCGCATGTGGATACACTGATTAATTCAAATATATACATATATATATATATATATATATATATATATATATTTATTGGTGAATACACCCTGTTAAGTTTGTAGAAGTGTGATGTGTTGTTACTTTAATATATAAAAGTTTAAAAACATATAGAAGAATAGTGTGACTTAAGAATCATTGTGAACAGAAAAGTAAACATGCATAATATCAAAATGTTTTGGAAAACTGAAGAGATGAAGTAATAAACTATTACTTTTGAAGAATTCACATGACAACACTTTGAACTTTCATAAACTAAAACGGCAGTTTCCATTTGTATATATAGTTTCTCATACTAAGTCAAACCAATTATGTTAACATGTGTTTGAATGTAGTATAAGAAAATGCAGAGTATCAGTAAATAGTTTTATAGTAAAAAAGTCAGACTCTTGAAAAGTTTAGAGTGTGCAACTTTATCTTTCCCATTTTCCTTGTTTCGCCTAGCATTATCGAGGGTCTTTGCCCCTTGGTAATGAGGGCTTTTGACCGTCGGTAATTCCGAAGGCTAAAAAGTTGTCGGTAATGTTTCCGACACACATATTACTGACGGTTTTTTGGTCGTCGGAAAGTCGTCGGTAAACACACATTACTGACGGTTTTTTGTCATTATCGAGGGCTATAGGCCGTGGGTAAATCCCTTCTTTTTTGTAATCATGAGGCTTAGACATAGACCAAGGCTCTTGGTCATTGAAGACATATTTTCTTAATCTAAATTTTGTGTTTTCACATAAAGGTTTAGAACTTGTTTCTAAGGAATTATAGCTTGTTTACCTATGATGTGAATGCTTGAATATGTTAGAAATTTATTGCATGGATGAGTGTTTAGAGTTTGGATTATGAAATCCAACCCCGATTTTACTCATATCATTTTATAATCTTTATATTCAGTATCTTTACATGTTTGTAATATATTTGAACCAATCATCGTTTATATTTATTGCTTAAACTAGTAAGTAATTATAATTACCTAAACAAACGCAAATCCCTTGGGAGACGATGTCTAAACTTAAAATCTATATTATTTGAACGATTTTGTTCACTTGCCAAAGTGTTAACACTTATTTCTCAAAGCCATTTAAATTTGTAATACAAATTTATTTTCTTAAACTTCTAAACCGATCATACTTCAAAGCCTTTGTAAGTACATCTGTAAGCTGCACTTTTGAACTACAATGTGTGATCTCCAAACTTCCATTGCTGACTTGTCCACAAATGTAGTGGAACTTTGTTTCAATATCCAACCACTGAATAACCAATGTTAAAAATTACTGATGGCATTTTTGTAAAAATAAATGCAATTATTAGACTCATTTAGGACTATAATTCGATGCCAATTTGTTATAAGACGTCAAATATTGAGAAGTCTGACATCCTATTGGGTAAATTTTGTGAAAAATGTTTGGCGCGAAGGTAAAAATGTACTTACATATGACGTCGAATGCCCTAGAATTAGATGTCAAAAGGTTATAAAACGTTGAATGCCTTAGAGTTAGACGTCAAAAGGTTAGTGAATTCAATAAAAATTTGAGCAGGAGGTTCAAAATTCATTCACTTTATCTTAGCGCACGAGACCCTCTTCTCTGCTCAAACTTTTTTCGAACGAAGTTTGATGATCATCACATGTAATATTTCTTTCATCATGTTGATTAACTACTTTAGGTATGACTTTCGTTTGTTTTGACCGATTGTTTTCGTGTTTTTGTTCTTCATAGGCACATTCTGCTTTCTCTCTCACTGGTAGGGATGGCAACGGGTCGGGTCGGGCACGGATAGTCCCTACCCGCAACCCGACCCGACAAAAAGAAATTCACCCGCTACTCGACCCGCTACTCGCACGGATACCCGCTTAAAAAATATCCGCGGATACCCGCAAATATTTAAAAAAATATATTCTTATAAATTATTAAAATAAAATTACAAAAAAATATATAAAATATAATATAAATTAAATTAAATATAAATTAAAATGATATTTTTGTTTCGGTTGAATTGGTCTGAGGGTCAGTCGTTCTTCTTTACTTTGTTCTCTTTTGATCTTCAATTCTTCCTGAGAATTTCATCCACTCCGATGGGTTGTTGATGTGCAGAAGACACTCTGACGCTCAAGATATAAAAAGGTCTAAATAAATTTTATTAGGATAGAAGAGGAAGATTGTACCTAGACATCAATTGTATATTTATAGAACCTGTGACAAACAAGCCCATTGATTAACCATTAGTGATGCAATATATTTTTAGGCAATCAAATCCAATAATCAATAATTAATACCGTATATTTGTAGAGAGTAAGACAATCTGACCTATTAATTAGTGCAATATAATTTTAGGCAATCTAATCCAAAAATCAATAATCAATACAGTATATTCTGTAAAGAGTAAAGCAATATGACCTATTAATACCTGTTAATTATCCATAAATGACAATTAATTTCGATCTGTATACTTCATATATTATAATTTTAATTAAATTTAACCTTATAAAATATAAATTAATGTTAATTTTAATTAAATTTAACTTAATAAAATAAAAATTAAATTTTTATTTTTATTTTTTGCGGGTAGCGGATATCCGCGGGTACGATAGTATAATACCCACACCCAACCCGTTTATAAACGAGTATTAAAATACCCGCTATCTGCGGGTTTCAGGTAATAAATATCCGCAGATATCAACTATCCGTCGCGGATTTTATCCGCGGATATCCGCGGGCGCGGATTTTTTTACCATCCCTACTCACTGGTGACAATACTTTATTCTGACGAACCCATCTTTAAAGTTAGTTTTCATTTTCGTTTTAAAGAACTTATTTGTTGAACTTATTTGTTATTGTTGTTTTGTTGAACCTGTTTGTTGTTGTTGTTTGTTGTTGTTGATTGTTATTGATACTACACGTTCATAGTTGATGTTGTATAAAATACCAAAAACTGGATTACATTTGTTGTTTTCTGCTTTTTAGGTCTCATAGAGTTATAAAAAATATCACAATTAATTAAAAAAAACAAAAAAAAATTGATTAACGTTGTACATTAACAAAATTCAACGTTAATTTACGTTAATTGACATCGAACATAAAGCAACCGACATCAATTTGCTCTACTAGGATTGTCGGGTTGTTCTATGTCCGACGTCAATTAAAGTAAATTAATGTCAAATTTTTTAAATTCAACGTGAATTTAACGTCTCAAAATATGATGTCGGTCTCGAATTCGACGTAAAAGGCCAAAAAACACTGACGTTATACAGTGTTTTGTACTAGTGTATGTTTATTTCTACCATGAGCGGTTAGGTGCTTGGCAAGATCAATTGCTAACTTATTGTCCATGAGCAATCTTATTTTTCTAGCTAAATCAACCTTCAACCCTTCCAATAATGAACTCAGCCAGGTAATCTAACAGGTTACTTCATAGGCAATTATATACTAGACTTCACAAGAGGATAGAACAACTATTGACTCTTTTGTTGAGATCCATGAAATGGGTGACTCACCAAGGAAGAGAATATACTATGTTGTGCTTTTTCTATCTCATTTATCAGTATACCAATCTATATTAAAGTATGCATTAATTTTCAACTCCTTTTATCGCTTTCTTTTTGGCAAAAAAAAATCCAAAAGTGTATATTCCTTTAACATAACGAAAGATCCGCTTGACAATATTCATATGTGATACTTGGAATTCTGCATCTACTTACTAATCAAGTCCACACTATAAGTCATATGAGGCCTTGTATTACATAAATACCTTAAATTTTCAACTATTTTCCTGTATGTAATGGTATTTATTGCTTCTTCTTCAAGTTCTTTTTCTAACCTCAATCCAACCTCAACCTGATTGCCACTTAAATTTCTCTAGCACTTGAGCATATCATAACTGAAGTATCACAATTCCACAGTCAATTTTGTAAACTCAATTCTAAGGAAGTAACTTAGTTTACCTAAATCACTCATTTCAAATTCATTTGATATTTGAAACTTGAAAGTAAAGATTAGTTCCAAATTTCAATATTCATGTGTGATATCTTGGAATTCTGCATATACTTACTAATAAAGCCTAAACTATAAGTCATATGAGGCCTTGTATTACATAAATACCTAATATTTTCAACTATTTTCCTGTATGTAATGGGATTTATTGCTTCTTCTTCAAGTTCTTTTTCTAACCTCAATCCAACCTCAACTAGGATGCCTCTTAAATTTCTTTAGCATGTCTTGAGCATATCATGACTGATGTATCACAATTCTACACTTTAGTTTTTGTAAACTCAATTCTAAGGAAGTAACTTAGTTTACCTAAGTCACTCATTTCAAATTCACTAGCATTTGAAACTTGAAAGTAAAGATTAGTTCCTTACTGCTTCCCATGATTAGCAAGTCATCTACATATAAGCACACTATTAATGTTTTTTGTATAGACACTCAATTTTGAGAAGCACACTTCTCAAACCCAATACTACTTTTAAAGCCATCAATTTTAGGTTAAATATATTTTTAGTCCTTAAACTATATATCAAGCGAATTTGTTTTTAGTCCCTCTTTCAAACAAAGGTACATTTTGGTCTTTCTCCTTAAAGAAACCTTAATTTTTCATCCTCCAAAATCAACAACATTAAAAAGAATCTGAGGTGACTGAACGGTTTCTGAAGTTTTGAATCGTTTGGCCCCCTCACCCCCTTCCCTTAATCGTTTGGCCTCCTTTATCCCCTTCCCTTAACTGTTCGGCCCCTTCACCCCTAATCCCTTAACCGTTTGGCCCCTAATCAACGTGGCAAAAGTTAGGAAAGAAAGAGGTCATCACACGTGGTCACACGTTAGCCACCTCAGCTTCTTTTTAACGTTGTTGGTTTTAAAAGACGAAAAATTAAAATTTTCTTAAGGAGAAGGACCAAAATGTACCTTAGTTTGAAAGAGAGACTAAAATCAAATTTGTTTGATAGTTTAAGGACTAAAAACATATTTAACCCATTCTTTTGTTAAAGATCTTTTCACAACTTATACACCTTGTATTTATGTTCTCTTACTTCAAAGCCTTGTGGTTGTAACATATATTCCACTTCTTCAAGTTTTTCATTTAAGAAAGCGAATTTAAGATCTAGTTAATGTAATGACCAGTAATGTTGCCAAAGAAACCACTAAGTTGATTGTCTAAATTATTCTCATAGTTGCAAACACTTTTCCATAATCTACTCTAATTTATTGTAAAAGTCCTTTAGCCATTAATTTGTCATTGTATTTCAGTACAATACCCCTTGTGGATTTATCTTTGACATATAAAACTACTTTAATGTTATTAACTTTGTAAAAGTCCTTTAGCCATTAATCTGTCATTGTATTTCACTACAATTAACTTTTTATTAGAAGGTAGTTTTTTCAATTCCATGTCTGATTTTTCATAATAGATTTAATCTCTTCTTACATTGCCTTTTATTAACTTTCATTAATAATTACCTGCTTAAATTAATAGGTTCAGTCTCTATTGTGAGAGTATAATGGACAAAATTTCCACTAGAAGTGATAATAACAATATAGAGTAGTTCATAGTCTCTTAAATAAGATAGAAATTGAGTGGTTCTTGATGACCTTCTTAGATGGGATGGTTGCATTATTGCAGTTTGGCTTAGTACCTCAATTGGTCCTCTGTTTTGTCAATGAATCTCATTTTGGTCCTCAAATTTTTAACAGTCTCAATTTAGTCACAATTTTTGTAAAAATGCACACATTGTACCCCATCCGTTAAGTGCTAGCAGACGCCGTTAATATCAGCTGAGCTGTAATTATTTTTATTATTGTAATTAAATTCAAAGAGTGACGTGTTTCCATCTTAATTCCACCTCAGATGTGTGAGAAACATCTGAAACCAGATCTTCTCCTCCCTCTCCCTCTCTCTGCGTCCTCCTCCCCTGTCGCTGCTTTATCGGTGCCACCACCAACAACCACCATCGTCCAACAAAACACCAAATATTTAAAAAATTTCTCCTCTGGTGATACCTATTGCATATCTCTTCATCCCTTCACCAAGCCAACCAAATCATCTCCTTCAAACCCCAAAACCCTCTACAACAAGCTTTAACTCAAAAGCAAAACCCCACTTCACCTTATTTCTCTTTCTTCTCCGTTCAAATCCACACAAGAGAGACCCTCGTCAATGAGCAACACCCAGACCAAATTACAGGGAGCGGCATAGGGAGGCGTCCTCTGATTCCCTGAAGGTTTGGTGACGGCGTTGATGGAGCGGCACAGGGAGCGGCAGAACGCGTCGTACTTGGTCGTGGCCGGGGAGAGGAACGTGAAGCCGCCGCCGTGGAAGAAGACGACGACAGGAAGGGTTGGCGGCAGAGGCGGAAGTAGTGGGAGAGAAGAGGCGAAACCAAAGGTTGCGTGTGGCATCGACAATGATGTCGGAGGTGGTGACACCATCGATAGGGTTGGGATTAGGAGGGAGCTGGGAGTCAAAGAGGTTGAAGAGACGATGGTTGACAGTGCCGTTAGAGCAGCGAGAGGCTTTGAGAAGGAGAAAAGAAGAGATGTCGTTACACGGAGCTTCCATGGAATGGTTGGTTTGGTGGGTGCATCCATTGCTTGTGGTGGTGAGTTGATTCGGTAGTCACGATGAGTTGATTCGGCGTCCTCACTTCCAGCTACACTGCAAGTTTAACATCCATACTCACTGTGCAACAATTATCTTATCCTATCAGTGGAATAGATAGCTTAAAGGCTGGTGATGAACCTATAGGTTACCAAGTTGGTTCAGAACATTACCTAATTCAAGATGTTACACAAACATTTGCAACACCTTGAACAACCATCGAAGGATGAAGATAAACTGGAAGACGCTCCAGTTAGAAACTCTAACGAAGACAATGAACATTACAAAAAATGTATATTAGCCGAGGATTTTTGTCATTGTTAGTTTATATGGATTCTCCACCCAAATTTTGTGCTGATATTTGCTCGATGTTTATTGTGTACCCCAATCTGCAGATGAATCATTTTCACCCGAACCCATTAAAGTAGAAGAAGATCAACACATATTTGATCTTATCCCGACAGAATTTCAATATCTTTTGTTGTTCTCTCTCAAATTTTCTCTTGCTGCCAATAACAACAACAAACTTTTAATTTTACCATTGAATCACGCTTTTCGTGGATATCTCTGAGTTTTTTGACAAAAACATCATTTGTCTTTGGCTTCCTCTCGCAACCATTTCAAGAAATCCCCAACTTCAATTTCGAATCCCTAAATCCCAATTTTCAGAGGTATGATCTCATTCTTCCCTAAATCCCAATTTCTTAAGCCACATCACCACTCCTTCTTTTATGGAATCAGTTCACGTAAAAAAAAAATAACACATCACCACGTTCTCACTCCAACACGTGGACAACACTTAACGACGTCTGCTAGCACTTAACGGATGGGGTACAATGTGTGTATTTTTACAAAAATTGTGACTAAATTGAGACTGTTGAAAACTTGAAGACCAAAATGAGATTCATTGACAAACAAAGAACCAATTGAGGTATTAAACCTTGCAGTTTCATCATCCAGAACAATTTTTTATTCTTAACAACCTCATCAACCACCACATCTCTACTTATAATAACTTTTCCAGACTTGAGATTAAACAATTTGTATCATTTAATTTTCTTCTAAGCTGATATAGGTCATGTTTATAACACATTGAACTAAATATTTTTAAATGAATGACATTTGGTTTTACTTTAGACTAAACCTCTTCAAATATAACTCCTTTTAACCTCTGTTGATGATCTCTGTGTGACTGTTAGTATAACCTCTCTCCCACAGAAAGTTTGATAAACTCTTGCTCTTTATCTTAGGTGTTACTTTTATCATGTATCTCTAATAAATGTTGTAATTCCTCAATCTTTATAGTCTTTATAGTCTTCTACATAATGAAATCTTGGTGAAAACTTGAAAATTTTATCTATCACATGTTAATGAAATATTGTCCCTATACACCTGTATAGCATTTATATATTTCGGCACTTGGTAAAAATAGTCTACTATAATTTCACTCCAATCCATGGTTAACAACTCAAATTATCAATTTCTTTGGCGATGGCTGCCTTATTTTATTGAAAATATTTGAACTTATACATTGATATATCAATTTTGTGTTGTACATTGAGGTTTCTTTGAACTTATTCATATATACAAACAAATTTGTTAAAAAGAAATTTTATTCCTTAACAACCATTACTTAGTATTTTACATCATCTTCTGTAACATCAATTACATCCAAAATCCATACAAAACATAACACTCATTTTCAAGGAAGTAAGTAATTGAACTTAACCAGAAATTTCAATGGCCTTGACTTCAGACTTCTTAACATCTTCCTTCGGAACAGTAACAGTAAGAACACCATTCTCCATAGAAGCCTTCACTTCATCCATTTTTGCATTCTCAGGCAATCTGAATCTCCTCAAGAACTTCCCACTGCTACGCTCCAAACGATGCCACGTATCGTTCTTATCTTCCTTCTCAACGTTTCTCTCTCCGCTTATCTGAAGAACCTTATCATCTTCGATCTCAACCTTCACTTCCTCCTTCTTCAGTCCTGGAATCTCAGCTTTGAACACGTGTGCCTCTGGGGTCTCCTTCCAGTCCACACGGGTGCTCACAAATGCAGAATTTTCCCGACCAGATTCAGGGAAAGGAAAATCCTTGAAGGGATCCCACACATCTAGAGAGAATGGATCAAAGACGTTGCTCCTTCGTCCACCCAACAAGCTTGGAATTAGCGACATTCTTATGATTATAATTCTAGGCAGATATTTGAATCTTCACACGGGTCGTAGCGCGATCGTACTCAGTTAACTCTCTTATTGTTTGATGATGTCTGAGGAACTGATGCAATAATATTTATAGGAAGTGAAAGGATAATGTAGAATGTTCCAGAATATTCTGTTCTCGTTTCCGTCATTCCTTCCGGCTCGATATCATTCTAAAAACTTCTGGTCCAGAAGGTTCAAGTCTTTTTTTATATTATTATTATATTTATTATAGACATTATTTTTATCCAAGCATTTTAATATATTATAATGGCTTATTATTATGTTTAAGAATTTTTAACTGAGATTTTTGTTAAATTTTTATTTATTAGTAATCAAATGTATAATATATTTAGCTTTATCATTTCTTTTCTTTTGTCAATTGGATTTTGTGACTGTTACTTTGTTTAGTTTTATATGTTTATATGTTAATTAAATGATATGTGGTATTAATGTTGATATATAAGATTATAATATTATTATTATTATTATGTGATATGATCTGATTTAATATTTAAACATTTTTTAAATTTAAATAAAAATTAAAAGAAATTAAAAAGAATCGAAAAGAATTACCAATTCATACACGTCTTGTTTACATGCTATTAATTGTTTAAATTACGTAATTAAACAGGACTAAATTAAAAAATTTAAATTCATTAAAAAAAAGTATTAAAACTATATTTAACAACCTTAAGAGAAAAGTAGATATTAAATTAGTATTTAAATTTAGAATAATTATTTTTTTAAGATAAAATAATAATGTTAGCCCCATCCACTGTTATCACAAGTGAAAATGATAAATAGAAGAATTTGAGAATGCAAAATCACCTGTTATTAATTAATACATTAGTTTTTACATGAAGGAATATGAAGATGCGTGTGGAGCCCTATCAAAGTGATAATTACCTACAGTTACATTAACATATAAAAATATTAATATTTTATTTTGTAAATGTAATAAATTTATAATTTTATTCATCAAATAATTTAATATTTATAATTATTTAAAACTTATATATTTAACTTATAAAATTTATGTGAAAAGACAGCATTTTAATGAAATAATTGGGTGACTTAAGTACTTTCAATGACTTGTGTGATGGAGACTTCATTTTTTTAACCTTAGTTCTTATTTTAAGTTTTTCTTTTACAATAATAATTCCAATAAATATGTTTTTCAGTTCTAAAATATTTGTTCAAGTGTAAACAATAAGGTTTTAGTACGAAATTTGGGTTACTTCAATCCATGGTGATTGTTATTCTATTTTCTTTCTGTTTTATCTAAACTTGCTTGTTACATTTAAAGTCATAAGTCTTTACTTTAATTTTACGTTTTAAAATTTGTTGAAAATCAACTGGAAATTAAAATGCTGAATAGAATTAATTTTCGATTGGGGTGCTGCTGTAACAGACAAACAAGATTGCTTATTTTCTGAACAAATTGTTTACAAGAAATACACATTACAATGTTGTGGTAGTATTTCTGAATTTTAAATTTGAAATTAATGTGTACTATGTGGAACAACCCATTGTTAGCTTAAGGAGACTGTGGATTATGTAGACAAACTTAAGTGGATCAATTAATTAAAATACTCAGTCCGTTTAACATTTTTTTCTTGTGGACCTACAAACATATGTGTATGATCTATCCCAAATTGTCATTCTTAAAAAAAATATGAAAAAGAAAAAAAAAATAAAGAATAATTTTGTAGTCTTAATTAGTTTTCTTTTGTTTTCATTGTTGTTATTTCATTAATTGTAGTAGAGAGAAATAAAAAGTTATTTATTATATTAAACTTAAATTATGTATATTAAACTAAGAAGCAAATAAGATATTTATATTAAACTTAATCTTTTATTATAATAATTGTTATCTATATTAAACTTAATCTTTATTCAGTTATAATATTTATATATTAAAGAATAGAAAAAAAGGAACAAATAAAATAATCTTGTTATTTCATTGTGGCAGAGGCGTTATCTACTGAAGGTATTTTAACAAAAATTTATTAAGATATTACACAATAGTCTCAATAAATTTAAACTATATTTAACCAAGTATAAATTATAATATCTTATCAATCTTACAAAATAAATTTATAAAATAAAATAAAGACTCCATTTATATATTAAGAATTATCTCATTTTATATTAATATTTTTATATTTTAACAAATGTGGTTTTATTAAAAACAAATAAAATAATCTAGAAATTTGGTTCGATCTTCTATTCGGATTAACTTGGGTTAATTAAGATCGACCCTTGGTTCGAATTAAATATATATCATTATGAGTGAAGTGGTAATAAAGTTAAAATAAGTGAAATTTCAAATTTATTATACTTTTGAAAGTATTTAATTTTTTTATTTTCTTTATTTGAAATACTTTCTAGAATTTCTTAAATTAATTTTTTTTCTAATTATTTTATCTAAACAGATCATTTTAATGTAAAGAATTTTAAATTCTTCAAATAAATGAATTATAGTTCTAAGTTATATCATCCAAACACACAACATAAAGCATAATGAATATTAAGATTCTTATTTTTTTTCTCTCCATCACTTCTCATTTTTTTCAAGTTAAGGTGAAAGGTTTTTTTATTTCCATGTTTTTTTCCCCTTCTTTTTATAGCATGAGGTGTGACTTAGGAGGAATATAGGATTATGGATTATGAAATCCTATCCAATGAAATAATTTTCAAAGAGATATGTTGTCTTTTGAACTTTTCTTATGAAATATTTTTTTAATCACCGTTTTTCTTACATATAGTATTACGTAAGATCTTTAAGATAATATCTTATGGAATACTATTGTTAGAATCAAATGTTGCAAAATTTTATCAAATAATGATTTTATTAATTAGGTGATAACAAAATCAATAAAGAAGTAAAAACATAAGTTTGAATGATTTTGGTACCTAAGTCCTATAGATCTGCCAAGTAACAAATAAATAAAAATGTTTATGCAAGGATTAGACGAAAATATCCTTGTATATTTTCTTTTTGTAAATTCATATATAAATTGATATGTTTGCCTTTATTTTAGTTTTATATAATTAATTTGAAAATATTAATAAAACATATATTACGTTATGTAAATATTTCTTCATGTGAATTTTATTATTTACATTTAACATTATTTATGTCATGTTCAAAATTTTCTATTGTATTATATTTGTGGTATCATACCAAGTCCTTCTAATAAATATACTCTTTAATTTTGTGTTTTCAACTTTACATAAAACTATATATTAAGTTTCATAAGCTCAATATGAGAAAATATAGATTGATAATTATGAGTAGATGTGATAGAGGATAGACAGGAAGAACATGAAATGATGCCCTTGCTAAAATGTCATTTATGCGGAGAGAAAAAAGATTACGTATATAAACAAGAATTACGACCAAATATTTAAAATTGAATTGAAAATTTAAAAATTAAAAAATTCTCACATTGATGAACAAGTGATTAATAATATGAAAAACCTTATAAGATTATACTAGTATTTATCATTTGTAAAATGATACTGTTAAATATTATTAGCATAAAATGCTTATAAATTTACTTTCACGAGAAAAAGGTAACTTTTGTTTTAAAAAAAATTATTCATGGATTTAAAATTAATAGAAAAATGGGCAGCAA
This sequence comes from Vigna reflexopilosa, assembly GCA_027742785.1. Taxonomy (NCBI): domain Eukaryota; kingdom Viridiplantae; phylum Streptophyta; class Magnoliopsida; order Fabales; family Fabaceae; genus Vigna; species Vigna reflexopilosa. Next base: position 9,601,484 of record CM050911.1, on the reverse strand, counting down.
AATTTAAATTATAATAAAACAAACTTGTTGGTGTCTAATTGATTTTTGTTTCTTAAGAGAATTTACTATATCATTTTTTTTTCATGATTTTTTTTTTATTAGAGTAAAATTTTCAGAGAATTTTTATATGAAATATTTATTACAGTAAAATTCTCAGAATATTTTTTTGTTATAATATATTGTAATGGGTGAATAAAAATAATATAAATAAAAAATGACACAATAAAATGAAAAAGACAGGAACTTTATAGAAATGCAGAATAAATCCAGAAGTTTTTAGAATGATATGGAGCCGGAAAGAATGAAGGAAACGAGAACGGAATATTCTGGAACATTCTACATTATCCTTTCACTTCCTATAAATATTATTGCATCAGCTCCTCAGACATCATCAAACAATAAGAGAGTTACCTGAGATCGATCACGCTACAGCCTGTGTGAAGATTTAAATCTCTGCCAAGTATTATAATCATAAGAATGTCTCTAATTCCAAGTTTGTTCGGTAGACGAAGGAGCAACGTCTTTGATCCATTCTCTCTGGATGTGTGGGATCCCTTCAAGGATTTTCCTTTCCCTGAAAATTCTGCATTTGTGAGCACACGTGTGGACTGGAAGGAGACCCCAGAGGCACACGTGTTCAAGGCTGAGATTCCAGGACTGAAGAAGGAGGAAGTGAAGGTTGAGATCGAAGATGATAAGGTTCTTCAGATAAGCGGTGAGAGAAACGTTGAGAAGGAAGATAAGAACGACACGTGGCATCGCGTGGAGCGTAGCAGTGGGAAGTTCTTGAGGAGATTCAGATTGCCTGAGAATGCAAAAATGGATGAAGTGAAGGCTTCTATGGAGAATGGTGTTCTTACTGTTACTGTTCCGAAGGAAGATGTTAAGAAGTCTGAAGTCAAGGCCATTGAAATTTCTGGTTAAGTTCAATTACTTACTTCCTTGAAAATGAGTGTTATGTTTTGTATGGATTTTGGGTGTGATTGATCTTACAGAGAGATGGTATAAAATACAAGTAATGGTTGCTGAGGAATAAAATTTCATTTTGATAACTTTGGTTTGTAAGAATATTTTTGAATAACTTTTGAAATTGAAGAAGTATACATTTTCTTCAGATTGCAGAAGAATTCAGCTCCTATTGCATTTTACCCTTTTATTATAATTGAGTTTCTAATCTTACTATTTCCAGCAATCATAATATATGTTCATGTCTGAGTGTTTGACTCATTTTCCACTACTGTGCCCATTAGGATCCATCAAATAGTTTTATAGCTTCTTCCCTAAACTAGACAAAAAAAAAGTTTATTTATTTGATTGAAGAACCTCAATTCAAATAGTTTACTTGGCAAAGTTTGTTTGGTCTTTTACTTAAAAGTCTCCTTAAATTATGAAAAAAAAAACAAAATCTTAGAAGGCAATGACATAGTGATCGGTTTTCAATTTATTCAGTTAAACGTTCAATTAGGATTAATATTTATCTTTTTTTATAATTTTAAGAAAATGGTATTTACACTTTCTATAATTTTTAAATATATTTACTTTTTAAAACTTTCATAAATAACACTCATCTTTCATAAAGTTTTAAGCTTACACTAATGAATTAGAATTGTTGGTATTATAAATCTGCACCTAATGAAATAAGCTATCAAAATTCTTCTAATTACAAGTGGTACAAATCTTTCTAACTTACATTTCTCTATATGTTTAGGTTTCAAATTAACTAAAACAATAAAAAAGTCTATAACCTCAGTTCCAAATCATTGTCATTGGGTGTGTGTATTTGAGTAAACACTTTTCAATTGACCAAAAAATATCTGCAATGTTTTTGGTCTCAGTTGTTTTTGAAACTGAAACCGTAGACCCTTTGTCCTAATTGACATTTCTTTCTATAATCTAATAAATATCTTTATGCAGAGTTTTTGACTTTCGTTGTTTGTAGAAGTGAGGCCATAAACCTTTTGCAGATCCCTATATTCTCTTTTGCACTCTAACGGTTCAGCAAACAACTTTTTTGACAAAGTGTCTATGTTCTTGGTTATTTTATCTTTTGAAAAGTCAAATTTTCAGAGATGTTATATTTGTCCAGAACATTAGGTCTCGGTTCCTAAGAAGATATCAAAGACTCTAATCTATTTTAAATATTTAATTTTTTTTTTTAGTTTTGGCATCGTTTTATTGTAACCGAGGTAATATAGGTCTTATGTCTCAATTTGCCACCCGTTCTATCTCATATGTAATAGTTTCCTGCGATGTTATACAACATAGATATGACACAACAAAAAAATATAATTTCTGATTGTTTTCTAATTTGAAAATGTTATTGATTTCACCATGGAAGATTGATCAAAAGAAGATAAATTAAAGGACATGATCTGTGATGTTGGTATAGAAAATTTTGCCCAAACTCGTGTCTATGAGACGATATCCACTGATGCAGAAACTCCTTTGTATGTCGATTCAACTAAGTTCACACGGTTGTCAGCTGTGTTAAGGCTCGTGAATTTAAAGGTGACCAATGGATGGACTGATAAGAGTTTCACATAATTGTTGACGTTGTTGAATGAAATACTATCAGATGGAAATACACTACCCACTCGTAATTATGATGGGAAGAAACTTCTTTGTCCGTGGGTATGGAGTATAAAAGGATATTGTCCCAATGACTGCATTTTATATAAGAAGGTTTGAATTTTTGAAAAAGTGTCCAAAATATGGGTTATCACAATAGAAGTCAAAAAAAAAGTGAAGATAATTGTCAGATAGAAAAAAATGGTTTTGCATTGAAAGTAGTTTAGTACATTCCAATTGTGGCTAGACTTAAGCAGTTGTTTAAAAATCCAAAAAACGCTAAAAACCTTAGATGACATGCAGATGAGAGAACAATTGACGGGCTACTTCATCATCTAGCTGATTTAAAGGAATGAAAAAATATTGATCAACAATTCTCCCAATTTGGTCAAGAATGTAGAAATCTTAGACTTGGTTTAGCCACTGATGGGAATGAACCTATTTGGTAATTTAAGTATCAATCATAGTTGTTGGCCAGTTATATTAATAATTTATAACTTATCTCCTGCATTGTGCATGAAGAGTGTAACACCCCAAATTTTAAGATGTCACTGTGCAATTTTTTTTTTTCAAAACCTTTCTATAAAACATTCAATTCAAATGTGGAATCAAATCATAACTATAAACATCGTTTGAAAATTTTAGAATATTACTTATACATAAAATACCAAATCGAAAACTTTTAAATAATAGAAAATAAATAATAAATCCCCGCAGATAACAAGGTGAGCAACCAGAATTATCATATCATACAGTATACAATTATATTAACCACAATAATAACCAAATCATAAACATATATCATCACAACATTAACATCACAACATTAACATCACAACATTAACATCACAACATTAACATCACAACAATAACATCACTACTCAATGGTTTATTTCCTCTACACTACCACAACACTTAACCACCATAACCAAATTCACTACGAGTCACACAACATCATCTTCTTGTATCACACAGTCCAAGAGAACCTCTTTTTCGCATCACACGGCCAAAAGAGTTATCACTACCAACCCATCCTCTTCCCCAATCACACGGCCGAAGAGAATCTCTTTCATGCATCACACTTAACTCTTCTTCTCTCTCCCACTTTCACGTCATTCATCATGATCATCACTCCAAATTTACCATGCACACCAACAATCATACATATTGCAACATATAATAAAGAATATCATACAATGCCAAACCCTACACACACAAGGTAATTCTAGTCACTCCCCTTACCTGGTCTCGTACGATTTTTGTTTCCAAGATCACCAAGAAAGTTTCACAACGTCATTGATGGTCCTCCTATTTTTGATGTCCCATTCTCGGCTCTATTTTCTCCTAGAAACATCTTTTCTCTCCCTTATCTTTCTAATTTTCGTTTTTTTCCTTTTAGGGTAACAAACCCATTTTTACTCTTCTCCTTTTTATCCTCTTCTATTCTATCTCTATCTTTTTAGTTTTAATAAAATCTCTCAGTTTATCTCTAAAACCACTAAGATTTCCTCTCTTTTTCTCTCTTAACTACTTTTTAAAATATCATCAACCACCAAATCTTTTTAAAATCTACAATATATAATAATGATTTTCTCTTGTAATAATATTTCTTTTAATCTTTAAACCCACCAAGATTATATCTCTTATTCTCATTTAACTAATTTTTAAAATAACAACAACTAAATTTTCTAAAATATTTACATAATATTATTTTATTAAATATCCAGATTATTTAATTGCGTTTCTACACCCTCTCTTAATTAATTTCTACACCAATTAAATAAAGGTAAAAGAATCTTTTTCCCCTAGGCAAAAATATAAAAATAAAGAAATAACATAACAATTATGTTCTAAAAATATATAAACTCAAGAACATTAATCTCCAAACTAAAATCCAAAGTCTCAAAACTACTTTATTTTTAAAACTCCTATTTTCCCGGATCTTACAAAGAGAAAATACATGATGTTGTCTATGATAATATCTGGCCAAAAGCAGTCTGAAAATGACATAGATGTTTATCTCAACCCGCTAGTTGAAGACTTAAAGTTGTCGTGGGTTGATGGGGTTCAAATATTTGATGCCTACGTTTCTGAAACTTTCGTGATGCAGGTAATGTTATTTTGCACCATTAATGACTTTCCAACTTACGGTAATTTGTCAAGATACCGTGTCAAAGGTTATAAAGCATTTTCTATATGTGAGAAAAACACTACAGTTCATCAATTGAAACACGGAAGGAAGACGGTGTATCTGCATCATCGAAGATTTTTAAAATGTAATCATCCATATTAAAGGTTAAAAAAAGCATTCAATGGGCATTAAGAGAGGGACGATGCACCAAATCCACTTATTGGCTTCAAATTCTTAAAAAAATTAATAAAATACATCATGTATTTGGGAAAACATCCAAGAAGTCATCTATAACGACCCCTTGGAAGAAGAAATCAATATTATTTGATATTTCATATGGTCCAAGTTAGATGTTAGACATTGCATAGATGTGATGCATATAGAAAAGAATGTGTGTGATAGTTTGATTGGTACACTACTCAACATTCATGGAAAGACAAAAGATGAAGAATGCTCGTTATGCTCGTTTGAATTTGGTTGACATGAAGATCCGAGAAGACTTGGCACCAAAGGAGGTTGGTAAACGTACTTATTTGCTCCTCGCATGTCACACAATGTCCAGACAAGAGAATATAAGTTTTTGTTGTTGTTTAAAGAGTGTGAAGGTACCATAACACTAATTAATATCATGTGTCATGTGCAAAGATTCAAGTCTCCTACTCTAATTCTTGAGAAGCCCCATACTTTTCTAAGGAAGACACTTGCAAAACATCCAATCAAATTATACAATAGTGCGTAGTTATTAGGATTTAAAATACATTATCACATATTAGTTGAGTTGATTTATAATTATTAGACTTTTTACATTATGTTTTAAATATTGATTGTTATGTTGAATCTGTATTGTAAATATATTGTTTCATATGCATGTCTGTTTTTGTAATAGTAGATATCACAAAAACAGACATATGCTATTTAAAAAGATCGTAGAGTATAGGCCTCGGTTGTGACAAAATCGAGGTAAAAAGCAGTTTATGACCTTAGTTAAACCACAACGACTGCTGCCTTATAAGGTCAAGCATATTTAGAAAAAGTAATTTAAAGAGTTATGGCCTCGATTCTTGCTTGAATCACTGTTAGAAACTTCACTTATTATCTCGATTATAGCCTTGATTTTTTTCATTGTAGGTTAAGGTGTTTTCCTCCTCGGCTTACATTAATCCTCCATGATTGAAGTATTTTAATCAAGAGTCATAGCAAATTTTACAAGAAAAATTCATTTGTCTTAGTATATTAAGTCTTTTTAAGCTATACTAGTATAATAAACTTCTAGTTTTGAAAACAACAAAAAGGATCAAGAAGTGACATAAAGAATCAAAACTCAATTGAGTTTGGCTAAATAATAATGTGATATTATTAAGACAAGATCGTCTAATAATTTTTATTTTGAAATGTAACAATAGTACTTAACAAAGTAGATCTATTAAAAAGAAATTATCTAAGATAACACACTAAATACTATATATGTGTAAACATCTTAAACGCATAATATTACTCTAAAAGAAACTCTATATAACTTTATAGTATATATATAAAACTAATAATTAATAAATATCTAACATTTAAATACATGTACAAATAATTTTTTTTTATTTGTTGTGTTATTTTCTCTTTATTTATAAAAATCAAAGTTGTATAAAAAAATTCTTCATTAAAAATAAAAAATATTATAAAATTATTTTCTTAATGGTTTTTTTTGACATATTCATACAAGTAATACAATATCTAAGCTAAATTGAACTTTTGACACACTTCATTAATAAATTGACAATTTCACTAAATCGTTATTTAAGAGTACTATTAAAAATGAACAAAATATTCTAAATGCTTTTTGTGTACCTAAAATGTGAAAATAACATTACTATGCATATTCTAACTTATCTCATAATGGATTAATATGTTAAGTTGTGAAAAACTATTACTAGATTATACCACTTATCTTATCCCAAACATGGCTTGTCTTTCAATTTAACAATTTTGTAAAAATTTTCAAAATTCTTGAATATACAGTTCAATTCTCTTTTTAAAGTATTTAACAGGAAATATATATGTTGACTTCTGAGATCACGTGATACATTTTTAAACCTGGTTGGTTTTCTTATTCAAATTTTGTTATTTTTAAACTTAATCATTCATTTAGAAGTTTGATTTTATGACATGATAAAAAAAAATTGTACATATTACAGCTACATTCAAATTGCTCCAACGTGATTGTGACTTTAAACTAGATCATATTCCTTTTAAATCTAATAACATTAATACTATCAATCTAACTAAAAATGTAAATGAATATTCTAAAAAATTTTACAAGTAACTATTTTGAAATTAAATATCATTTTATTAAACTAATTTGCTTATTAGATAAATTTTATTTTAAGAAGAGATCTTGCCATCGTCCATATATCTAATTTTTTTATCGAGTCAATTCATGCAAATTTTGTTGATCCATTGTATTTCATATATCCAAAATTTGTATTAGTTAAAAATTCTCTTAGGTTATCATATTTTAGAAATGTATGTATTTCTGAAAAAAAAAAACTCAGAAAAAGAGAATCCAAATTCAGAACACATAAGGGAAAAATAATGGAGCAGATTCCCTTTACCAAAAGGTCTGATCAAAACGAAATTTTATTTCTGAACAGCCATTAACAGCATCTTTATAGCATCAACAACACAACATTCTCATATTTCCAACAAAGTAACAAAGTAATCTTAACCAGAAATTTCAATGGCTTTGACATCAGCCTTCTTAATCTCTTCCTTCGGAACAGTAACAGTAAGAACTCCATTCTCCATTGAAGCCTTCACTTTATCCACTTTTGCATTCTCAGGCAATCTGAACCTCCTCATAAACTTTCCACTGCTACGCTCCACACGATGCCACGTGTCCTTCTTATCTTCCTTCTCAACGTTTCTCTCTCCGCTTATCTGAAGAACCTTATCATCTTCTATCTCCACCTTCACTTCCTCCTTCTTCAGTCCCGGAATGTCAGCCTTGAACACGTGTGCCTCCGGAGTCTCTTTCCAATCCACACGAGTGCTCACAAATGCAGAATTTTCCCGAGCAGATTCAGGGAAGGAAGAAGAAAGAGAATTGGGGAAAGGAAAATCCTTGAAGGGATCCCATACATCCAGAGAGAATGGATCGAAGACGTTGCTCCTTCGCCCACCGAACAAATTTGGAATCAGTGACATCTTGAGTTGGGAGATTTAGTGAAAGGGTAAGCAGATTATTCTTTTGTGATTTGATGATATGCGGAGGAACTGGTGCAGTATTTATAGGAAGTAAAAAGATAATGTAATATGTTCTAGAAAATTCTGGTTTCACTTTGGTGTGCTTCTACCTCTTTCAGATTATTCCACAAACTTCTATATTTACCCAGCATGATTGAGAAGGTTCTGGTCTTTTTTAAGCATAACTGTTTGTTTCCATGTACTTATGGATATGAACTACTTAAGGCCCACAGTACAGAAAAACCAATAAAAGCCCAAGCCCAATATCAGAGTTATCTAATTCGGAAGATACAGGAAGAAAAAACCCTTCTAAAAAAGTGGGAAAAAAAATATTAGAGGATGAAAATAAACTTGCAGTATTAGTTTGACGAATAAAAACTTAATTAAATTTTTGTTTTATTGAATGAAGAAAAGAATATCAAATAAAATGTATAGATTCTGAATTATTTTTTTTGTAAAAAATATTTGTTTCTTCTCGTTGTTTATTATGTATAAAAAATAAGTTGTTATAAAGAACTATAAGTTATGAAATCAAAAATGAGATATCTTAATTATTACTAGCATAAAATTCTCGTGTATTTATTTGTGCTAGAAATTATTTAATGTTTGAAAAATTGGAAAATGCCTGGGACCTATGAAAACAATAGCCAATGTGTTTAAAATTAAAATAAAGGTTTTTCAGTATAAGAAACTTAAAAAAAATGCAAACCTTTTTATTTTTATTTATTTTTAATATCTCATTGAAAACAAATATGAAGATTTCTTTGTCTCTTTACTGCAACGGATATTACATATGAAGAGAAGAGAGTATATATGATAAGAATTGTTGTTATGTTATCAGTTGGAGATGGCGATGGGAGGGTTGAGCTTGGGCAGAGTGATGGTGAGAACGCCGTTTTCCATGGAGGCCATCATGTGATCGGGTTGGGTGTGGGGAGGGATCGTGAAACACTTTTTGAACTTCGAGATTCCGCGGTGGAGGCGGTGGCAGGCGTCGCTGTCTTCTTCTGTCTCCACCACCCTCTCTCCGCTCACCTGAAGCACTCTTCCGTTTTCTATCTCCACCTTCACTTCCTCCCTCCTCAGCCCCGGCACCTCGCCCTTCAGCACGTGCGCCTCCGCCGTCTCCTCCCACTTGAACGACCCGTGCCCGGAAAGGCCGGAGGTGGAAAGCGCCGTGAAAGGGGAGTCCTCGAAGGGGTTCGCTTTTGGGACCATCGACATATTCTTTATCAGAAAGACACAGAAAAAAAAAAATTATTTGGTTTCAGAGTAGTTTTGCACTGTATTAAACCGTTTCCAAAGGTGAAGAGAATTCTTCGCCAATCTTCTCGGTGGAATTTTGCATGTGGACTTCATCTTTTATAAATAATATAAAAGAGAAGACTTACACTATAAAGGTGACGAGAATTGTCGTGTATTTTATATACACACCGTCATTATTTAATTTCAAAATCCGTATATAAGATGTAAAATCCATATATAACATTTGATTATATATGGATTACATAGACACAAAATTTCATATATAATATTATTGTTGGTAGTGTTATATAAGAATAATTCATATATAATTTATATACAAATTATCCATGAATATGTACATAACAACCATTATATTAAAATCGATATGAATTTTACATAGACAACACGATAATAACTAAAAATGTTACCATATATAGAGATACAACAAAAATTCTAAATCATATAATGAATTCTTTTTTTCTATTGATATAAGGATTCTAAAATTAATGTTGAAAATAATTTTAACCGTTTTTAAGTTAACCATATATTTCAATGCTTCTTAACCTCTTCTATGGGAACATTGCTTATCAGTACTCATTCTCTACACAAGCATCTCATGCCATGTATCGTTCATTTTCTCAATCTTCCTCTCATGTTTTTTTAGTGTAATACACTAGTAAAAAAAAGCTTTTTAACGTGCTGTATACGCCTCGGTTTTATTGAAACCGAAGCGTATAAAAGTGCGGTGGCAATTTTGTAGTTATAGGAAACTTATATGCCTCAGTTCGCTCGGAACCGAAACCTAAAACCTCTACTGCCTCGGTTAAACCAACAACTGATGCATAAAATAGAGCTCGCGCACACTGTAGTCACGTGATAAAACTGACATAAAGTCTGAATAAGGTCTACCGCCTCGGTTACACTCAGAATCGAGGCGTAAAGGCAGACAGCAAGAGAGGATACTACCTCGGGTATCTGTCGAACCGAGGTAGAAAGGAATATTTAGGCATCGGGTTAGGCGCCAACCGATGCATATAAACGAATATGTTGACACTTTAGGCATCGGGTTTGCTTAAAACCGAGGCAGTATAGCTTTTTAAACTTTTCATCGTACAATTCTCACTTTTCCTCTTTTTCTTGCTCGCATAAATCTCTGTTTTTCACTGTTCTTCAACCACCCAGAAATACTACCGTCACTCCGTCGCCACCACTCTGCCGCTCTGTCGCCACCACTCTGCCGCTCTGTCGCCACCACTTTGCCGCTCCGTCGCCACCACTTTGCCGCTGCATAGTCTCAGTGTTCTCGCGCAAGATTCAGCCTCACATTGCCTCGAGCTGCGTCGTCGCCTGTTCTAGCGCAACCGCTTCGCTGCCTCACCGTCACGCTCCCTCCTCATCGTCGTCGGCGTGCTGCCTCGACGCCATTGTCGTCGCGCTCCCTCGCAGCGCCTCCGCCTCTGTCGTCGCGCCTCCTCTCTTCACGTGGTAAGTTCTCTTTGTTGGAACAATCGGTATCATTCAGAGATAGAGTATAACGCAGCAGAATAAAAATTAGGGTAGTAGAAAGCATGTCGGTCACAAAAAAATAGTTCCTTTATCAGGTTTAACTTTCTTGTAAAACTTTTATCGAACAGTTGGAGTGCTAAAAGATTAAAGAGTGTAGGGAAGAGAAAAATCACACAAATGATTTTTATACTGGTTCGAATCAAAAGATTCTACGTCCAGTTGTTAATCACTATAAAAAGTGATTAATAGTTCCACTAAAAATGAGTTTCACAGATTACAAGATAATGAAATGAGTAAGGGATAGAAAACACCTTCCTTCGACAAACGAACTGGAAGAGCTTCCTTCGACACACGAACTGGAAGCAACCACTCTGCCAACTCGAAGAGAACCGCTCCGACTTTCGACACACGAAACGCGAGCTTCTCCTATTCACGAGACCAGGCAGAGCACCTTGCCAACTCGAAGAGAACCGCTCCGACTATCGACACACGAAACGCGAGTTTCTCTTATTCACAAGATCAGACGAAAGACCTGAACTAGCTTTTGAGAACTTCCTCAGACAAATTGTATTCTACAAAAGCTCTATGTTCAAACGTTGCTTCTGAACTTCACAGAAACCCAATATATAGCCAACTGCTCTGAATATCAAAGGTCAGGTCCCAACTGTCAGTAATAATCGATTATTGTAAGTGATAATCGATTATCCAAGTCCGTTATGGATTTTTCAAAAACAAACTTGTGATAATCGATTATTTGAAGTGATAATCGATTATCTCAGTCATACTCATGATAATCGATTATTGCTTCACATAATCGATTATTTCAGAACATTTTATAAAATAATACAAGTTTTATAGAATTTAAAGACATTCCTACTACACTTAAATTCTACAAAGTGCTTTTAAATAATTTTAATATCTTTTTCAAGTAAAACTTCTTCCAGCATCATCAAAACAATTTTCTTCAAGATTTACCAATACTCTTTATTGGTAACACTCTTTGCTACTACATTTTTTTTGTTTTTCATTTTCAGATTACTACATGTTTTGTTAAGATTTGTTCTGTATATGGCATCCTTTTTGGCGATTAGAAGTAAAACATGTGTGTAAGGCACTCTTAAAGTTTTTGTCTATATGTAAAAATAGACAAAAGTGTCAGTATAAAGGGAGAACTTTTGTGTGTAGTTGAATTATTTAAGACTAATCTTGTCATTTCATATGCTTGGTAGAAATTGGAGAATCTTTTGACACATTCTTTGTAGTTTCGTTTATTGGAAATCTCTCCTTATTTGTTACTCACGTGAACCCTTATTCCCTAAAGTTTATGAAGCCAACTGATTGGTACAGTAACAGTCTTTTTAAAATGATAGAAAAGGAATTAGAAAAAGGCTTTGGCTCTTTGCACTTTGAAGGGCTTGTGAGCAGTAACAAGGCTTTGAAATTCGAAAGTTGGACAGTAGTCATATGAATGATGAAAATTTTGAAGGACTGTTTTAATGTTGAAGCTCTAATTGAAATGATGGATTTTGAAAGTGTTTTCAGAAAGCACAAAATGAAAACTCATTATGCCTTAAAAGGAGAGCAAAAGTTGTTTTAATCACCTGCAAAAAACATACATCCATGAAAATTGCTTGTTAGAAAATGGTATAATGACACATTTTTATTAGTGTAATATATAGTATAATGACACATTTTTATAGTGTAATATATAGTATAATGACACATTTTTAGTGTAATATATAGTATAATGATACATTTTTATATTCATTTCACATGTAATACAAAGATAAAATTTTCGTAACATTGTAAATATTTGTATTTTAAAAAAAAATAAAACAAAAAGTAAAAAAATAGAATCAAATAAATATAAAAATTTTAGGTGTGTTAAAAAAATCATTTTTCTTTTCTTTAATAAACCTTGTCATTTTTTAACATATATATTTATACTATTAAATAAATATAAATATATTATTACTTATTCAAATTATCTTACGTTTTCAATAACTACTTTTTAACTCGTTTTATATACAAATATTGATATGTTTTCTTTAAAAATAATTAATTAATATTTTATTAAAAACTGAAATAGTAACTGTTTCGGGTATAATGTTGAGACAAAGACCGGACGGTTGGTGAAGACTAGAAAAATGTTTCGGGTGTAAAGTGATGCCGAGTATTGAGGACTGAATGGACGGAGCCTGGAGAGTTCTAGGTAGTGTGGCAGGTCGGACGGTTCGTGAAGACGACGCTTTTCCCGATGTGCAAGGTCGTTCGACATACCTGAGACCTCTACTTATACTGGTTGTAATGGACTTTTACCTTTCGTGGGCCTGACAACGACCCAATCACGCCTTAACCTCCATTAGGGGCCTTAATCAGTTGTTTATCATTTATAATTTATCCACTTGGTTGGACAGGGTTGTCCTGGTGGTCATCTGACCAGTTCGGTCTCGGGATAACTGATCGGTATGGCAGGTTGTTCAGTCTGGTGTGGCCGTACGGTCTGCCTCAGCGCAGGAGACCGTACAGTCCTTCATAATACCATACGATACAGTAACCAATTTTTTATAAGCTTAATATGCACTTATTTTTGTAAAGAAGCCTATAGAATTCTACAATGCCTAAGTTTAACTTCAGGTTCATGAATTCAACCAATTCGACTACCCCAGTTATTATTATCACTTTTGTTCCCTGTTGATATTCTTTCCCTTGTTCTTATGTTATATATCTACCTTCATTATGTCTTAACCTTATGAAACTAAGTTTAAATCCTAATTTGGCAATCTTACCTTCATTATTCCTTAGCCCCTTCACATCTATTTTCTCTCCTATTTTTTCTTTTGTAAAAAAACAAATAGAATTTCAGCAAAAATTCATTCTCAGCCAAGTGTTTTGACAACAAAGGCCCTAACGATGTGGTGGTGGCAGCAGGGTTTCAAAGACATTATTAGGATTAAAACAGTCCAACATTAGGAAGAACACAACTGAATTAATATAGCGCTTTCAGTACACAAAAAGAGGCCAGAAAAAAGAAAAAAGAAAGGGTCCTTAAATCAGTGAACATTGTGCAACTGAAGCAAATGACAATTTGAAAAATACAAAAATTTATCATCCTTTTGCAACATAAAAGTGTTGCCCTATTCTTTCCTATATAGTTAGGCCCGGGAGAATGTTAATTTTAAAAATTACACTACTAAAGGCCATGGCGGGTATAGGAAACATTATTCCGTATGTTTTCTTCTCTTTGGTTTTCCTTCATGAGAATTGTCTACGGACATAGAGGAAATGCCAGTGCTGTGACCATGTGAGGACTCAGACAAGTTGAATTTAGATTTAGACACGTGTCCTTTTTTCGAAATACTTGATGGCTCAGTAACTCCAGACAAGGAGCTTCTCTGTCTGCTACCTTTTGATGAAGCTGCACGTCCACCACTCTGCATAGGAAAGTACCGAGATGAAGTTGTCCCTGTGATTCCAGAAGAATTTCGATGTGCATGTCTTGCGTTGATTGAATTGAGGTTCTCAAGTTCTTTAGGATCAGGGTAATGGACGGTTGAAACTCGCATTGAAATCTTTGCTGCAGTAAAGCAAAAGAAATAACTTTTCTTAATGCTTGATTTCAAAGGCTACAGATTAGAAACCTATAAAAAATTAAAAGTGCTATTAAAAACTCGCAAGAACCAGATTCTAGCAAGACAAAGTGACAAGAAAAGTAGTCAAATACAGCAAGTGAAAATCCAATCCAATATAAAGAGAGCGGGGGAAAGAGAAATGGGAACAGAATCGGGAGTGAGCTCCACGTGAATTCATAGTTTCTGAAAAACATAGCAAATGAGAAAGCTGCTGGTCAAGTTCAAAATCAAAAGTAAATAATTTGGTACTGTATTTACAATATAACTTCCTGTTACATGAACATTGGACTTATATTCACATGCTTTTCTTTTAAGAAAAACCTCAGATTAGAGGTTTCATGGTTCACCAAATGGATAGAAACCAGACTTGAAACTCATGAAAATTACTAGCAAATGTTGAGATGGAGAAACGGGCTGGCTGGCCAGTTTGGCAAAAGTGATAAGGGTTGAATCTAGAAGTTTTTCAAAAGAAAATTACTCAAAGCAGCTTGTAAAAAATAATGAGAATTTTCATGTTTTATTATTTTAGAAGGTTAAACAAACACATCGAAATTTTTTAGAATTTTAAAAGAAAGAATGTGAAGCAAATGAACTATTACTATCATAACTCATTAGATATACATTGAGGTACTAACTCATGGATGTTGCACCAAGTACATTCAACACCTTTGTAAAAGTTATTTACTCAAACAACACTTGATGCAAAACCAGACACTACTCTTCTTATGGATTGAGATTTTACCTCAAATTATAGTAACTAACAATAAAGCTCTATCGGAAAGCTGGGATAGTTCTCAAATAATTCTTACATTGAAATGACCAAAGAACAGCCAAAGTCCCATCTTACATGTTCTAATAACTTGAGAGTCTACCTCAAATAATAAATAACAAAAAAGCTCTTGCTCTCTGTGAGCTAGAATAATTCTCAAAATTCTTGTTGATATCCTTCATATGACATTAAACAAAAAAACAAAATATATGGATGCTTACCAATTGTTGGTTCTGTAGAGGAAACAAAAACTGTTTCATCTGGCTTCTGAGCAAAATAGTTTACAAAATCATATACCTTACCTGCCAACATAATATGAAAAGTAAGCCCCTTGCAGAAGCAATGATATTCATCCCCCCCTCCCCCCCCCCCCACACACACACACAACACCATTTTAGAGATCCATTATGCAAAAGTTGAAGTTGAGAACACAGATTGATGGTGCCACAGATGATTAATTTTATTTACCTGATGAACCCTCAAAGCTGGCTAGCTTACCACCATTATTAAGTGTGAGAAACAATTTCTGTCCGTTTATATCAGATAAAAAATCCTGGACAAAAGCATCATACACACATCAAGCAAGACAACAATGGCAATAATTAACACAACACCAAGCAGGACTCTTCCATCATCTAACTGCTAGATGGAAGCAAACGCCACCAATATAAAACACCAGTTCATTTGAATAAAATGCAACCTTAAAAAATTTATAAAAATTGACCAGTCTCCTATAATAAAGTAAGGGGTAAATGTTAGCAAATGAATAGAGATAATACAGAGAAATGTATTTTTCCACACTCTTTAATGAGATCTAGCACAACAAAAATTAACATGAAACATGTACTGCAATTTTTAATAGCCAAACAGAATATAACACAATAAAAACTATGCTTAGTAGAGAGGCTTGATAAAAAAAGAAACCTAATTAAACTAAAGCCAATGCACTAATTTTTATTTTTAATTTTACTTGATACTACACTTGATTTTTCACTTTTGTAATAACAATGATATCAATCCTTAGTGATTTTCTTTTTCATTTAGTTGGAATTAACAGTTAAGATTCAGTTAAAAAAAAAGGACAAACTTACATTGGAAGAAGGCAGCTTAAGAAACAAAAGTTCAGTTGAGTCAGTCAAGTCAATGAGAGCTTCGTTACTGTCTTCCACATATTCTGCAGAAGGCCTGTAACCTTCTACGCCCTCCAAATCAGCCATTGACATTAGCAGAGCCTAAAATAAACCCCACCCATATTTAAAGGAAACACAGAAGAAAGGAAGATAGAAAATCAAACACCTAAAGTAGTAAACAATTCTTCAGTTCAAATGCAGATAAAAATACTCTGATGCCAAACAGCATTGGATTATGAACACAAGTTGAGTCCATCAATGGTGAAAATTTAATTCTACTACTTCCCTAACACATCCACTCTAAAATGGTTAGCCCGGTCAATTCAGACCGTCCCGAAAACCATAAAGTTGAATGGCTACTAGTCAGAAAATTTATCTATGGATTAAATATTTTATGCTATACACGCATAAATGCACAAAACTAAATTAATGACATAATAATTAACAAAAGGTGGCCAAAAAAACACTGATCATGACCATAAACAAAAATGCAGTGTGGTATATGAGATGACAGAAGCTAAGATCCCAGTGCCCAGGAAGGTTGCAATGACTGTGAAACTGCCAGAGAAAAGAAGGTATTCAGAGATGGATGGTTGGTGGGCGTACAAGTACAGAGAGGGTGGTTGTGCTTCAAAACAGAGATTGCTCAATGCTGGAAAACTGAATATAGCAGTAGAAGGGTGGCAAAAGAGAGTTTTTCGCCAAACCATTATAATGTTTTATTTGACATTAAAAGAAACACGGTAATCATTACTAGTAACACCTCCACAATCTTATGAAGTTCGTTTCACAAAACTTAACACCATGTTTATCAGTATCGCCTAGCATTCAAATATAGCTGTCAAGAGCAACAACACTTTATCAATTGTCACCAGATCACACAATCGCGAATTCAGTGCTATATACTCACTCTACAATTTAAACTGTTTGATAAATAACTGATTTTGAGAAATAAACGTTTTTATATCTCAAAAACTCTATCAGCAAAACAAGCCATTATATCTCTAAAGTTCACAAGACAAAATAAATAAAACAAGCACTCTGAACCCTAGAGAGACAGCATCACTCAATACAAAAACAATAAAATCCACATAAACACAGTTCAATTTGATTTAATTTGGCGAATCTGATGCAAAATTTTGTAATGAGTAACGTAGTATACGAATACTTGGCGAAGCGGGTAATTCTATTTAGTTGTCAACAACATTGTGTTAACAAATTAAACTCAATACGCAGCGGAAGGCAAAGGGAGAAAAACACGTTGCCTGGACGAAATATGAAGAATACAGAGTAGAGCGAGTTACCGGAACGGCGCAGTTGCAGGATTCGTCGTCAAACAAAGATGGATAAAGCACCAAACAATGAAAGAGGCTGCTTCAACATATATTCACAAATTAAATAATTATTTTTAAGTTAATGAGATATACCTTTATTGTCAGATCAAGATTAAGCATTTAAATATTTTATTATATAATAAAATTATTTTAATTTAATAAAAGATAATTTTATTAAAAAATAATACCAAAAAACTGCATGAAAAAAAATATTTGTTTAATAATGATAAAATAAACTCACTAAAAAAATAAATTAATGCACTTATAACAAATCTTATCTTCTATATTTAAAGTTATCAAATTAACAATTAAAAGTTTTTAAAAAATAAAAGTGATATAATTTAAAAATAATGAAACTTGATTATTATAATATTAAAAAATTTTAATATAATTAATTTTATTTTGAAAAATTATTTTAAACACATTTTTTTAAAAATCATTTTTATAGGATTTATTTTTTTTTAAGAGCTTTTCATCGATGTTCATCTTATTGAAAACTGAGACAGTAGGATTGTTTTTTATGGACGAGTTTTTTAATTTGGACCGATAAGTTTTTTTGTTTATGTAAGTTGAGTTTTAGTCTTTTTTTTATCTTTTTATGTTATTTGATGTATTTGAACTTTTTTCTATTTGTATGCGTTTATAAATCTTTATTGATCATAATCATAACAGTATATCCTAATCATTCTTATGATGTTTTTATATGTAAATAAAGCATATGTAACTTGAGAGGAGTTTTGCGAGTAGTCCCTCTATTTATTATATACTAGTCATTTTATTTTACTCATTTTTAAATGATGTGACTCTTCAAACTCACATTTAATCAAACTAATATCTTCCTAAAATAGGTCTATGAATCTTTTTACTTACACATTAGTATACCCTAACCTTTAACCCCTAACCGTAACCTATAATCTTAACAATAACCTTTATCCCCTAGCCCCTTCCCCTAACCTAAATCCTAACCCCTAACCTCTAACCCTAAACCTCAACCCTAACCCTAAACCTAACACTAACCCTAACCCTAACCCTAACCATAATCTTAACTTAACCCTAAACCCTAGAACTTAAACCTTAAACCCTAAACACTAAACCCCAAACCTTAAACACTAACCCTAACCATAACCATAAACCTTAAATATTAAACCCTAAATAATAAACCCTACCCCTAACCATAAAACCTAAACCCTAAATCTAAATGTAACTCTAACCCTTAAACCATAAACCATAAACCCTAAACTTTAATTCCTAAACCCTAACTCTAACTTTAAACCCTAACCCTAAACCATAACCCTAATCCTAAACCTTAAATCTTAAACCCTAAACCCTAAATGTAATCCTAAACTCTAAACTTTAAATCCTAAACCCTGACCCTAAACTCTAACCTTAAATCTTAACTTTAACCATAAACTTTAAACCTAAACTATAATCCTAAACCTTAACCTTAAACTCTAAATTTTAAACCCTAACTATAAACCATAAATCTTAAACCCTAACCGTAATTCTAAAATTTAAACCCTAAACCCAATCTCAACCTTGCCCTAATTTGAACCCCTGCCTCGAACCATCACCCTTGCCCGATTTCACATCTTTCAATTGTATTATTATATTATTATAATATCATTAAATGCTATTTAAAAAATTAAAAGTGAAATATTTAAAAAAAAAATGAGGTTGCTAGTCTAAAATTTATCGTTAGTAATTATTGATGTAATGCTTTTGTAAATATTTAATTTTTTATTTTTTAAAGTATAGCTGGTCAAACTAGCATTGGGGAAGTAGTTGTAAATTTAAAATTTATATAGAGAAAGCTTTTCACACCTTTTAATTGTAAGGATAAGACTGGTTTCATTTCTTAATTCTCTTGTTCCATAAAATATAATAATTTAAACTGAAATTTTTATTGCATCAAAATATAAAATCAAATAAAATTCAATCTTCTACTAAATTCGTGAACTAATATAAAAAAATGTAGCTACATAATTATTATTTAATCCATGCTATTACTTTATTATATATCTCCAAAATCTAAACAGATTCGAAAAACATTATTAATACTAATAGTAGTAATATAAATATCATTTAATCTAATAATTAAACATTTTAAAATATTAAATTACTCGGTCCTTTAACTGTTTACTTCGAAAAAAAGTTCTTCAATCCAACAAATAAAGAATTAAATTGCGCTAAGTCAATCGGAAAAGTCAAAACCAACCATGATAAACCATAGAAGGATGAATTTATCTAAACATAAATAATAAAGTCATTTTTGTTTAGAAAGAAAATAAAACGTGGATTTTATTAGCAAGGTAATAAAAACGTATGCAGAACTAAAAACACAACCAATTAGAACAAGATACTGAAAATACAAACAGGATAGTAAATTGCACAAGATTCAAAGGCAGATATGACCCGAGTCGGCACAATTTCGGATAGTTCAGAAACATAAAAAACAAAAAGAGAGGAAGAAAAAGGAACAGCTACACTAAACTTGCACATAATTCACCAAATCATCAAGGGACCTTGAGAACATAATCAGACTTAAAACCCACCACGAAGACGCAATACCAGGTGAAGGGTGGACTCTTTCTGAATGTTGTAATCAGCAAGAGTCCTCCCATCCTCCAATTGCTTCCCAGCAAAGATCAACCTCTGCTGATCTGGTGGGATTCCTTCCTTGTCCTGGATTTTTGCCTTGACGTTATCAATTGTGTCTGAGCTTTCAACCTCCAAAGTGATAGTCTTCCCTGTTAAAGTCTTCACAAAGATCTGCATACCTCCCCTCAGACGAAGTACAAGATGAAGAGTGGACTCCTTCTGAATGTTATAATCAGCCAGAGTACGTCCATCCTCAAGCTGCTTTCCAGCAAAAATCAACCTTTGCTGGTCTGGAGGAATGCCCTCCTTGTCCTGTATCTTGGCCTTGACATTGTCAATCGTGTCTGAACTCTCCACCTCCAAAGTAATTGTTTTTCCAGTTAGGGTCTTCACGAAAATCTGCATACCACCACGGAGTCGCAAGACAAGATGGAGAGTTGACTCTTTCTGAATGTTATAATCTGCCAAGGTTCGGCCATCTTCTAGTTGCTTTCCGGCAAATATGAGCCTCTGCTGGTCTGGTGGGATACCCTCCTTGTCTTGAATCTTGGCCTTGACATTGTCTATAGTGTCAGAGCTTTCCACCTCAAGGGTGATGGTCTTTCCGGTAAGGGTCTTGACAAAGATTTGCATACCACCACGAAGACGCAGCACCAAGTGTAGGTTAGACTCCTTTTGGATATTGTAATCAGCCAAGGTTCGGCCGTCTTCAAGTTGCTTTCCAGCAAAGATGAGCCTCTGTTGGTCTGGTGGAATACCCTCTTTGTCTTGAATCTTGGCCTTGACGTTGTCAATGGTGTCGGAGCTTTCTACCTCAAGGGTGATTGTCTTTCCCGTTAACGTCTTCACAAAGATTTGCATTCCACCACGGAGACGGAGCACCAGGTGGAGGGTGGACTCCTTTTGGATGTTGTAATCAGCAAGGGTACGACCATCCTCAAGCTGTTTGCCAGCAAAAATGAGACGTTGCTGGTCCGGTGGGATTCCTTCTTTGTCTTGAATCTTGGCTTTCACATTATCAATGGTATCTGAGCTCTCTACTTCGAGCGTGATGGTCTTACCGGTGAGAGTCTTAACGAAGATTTGCATCTAGACGAGGCAATACGATCGAGATAATAAAATAATCAGCCAGCAATTTCTTAACCACAAGAATTACAATGTGTTAAAACAAAACAATAAAAGGACAGCACAAAGCAAAAGACAGAACGTGAAATTATACACTTTTAACATATAAGAAAACTGAAAAAATAGTTCAAGAAACCCTCTTAAGCAATCAATAAACCCTAGTTACAAAAAACACATGTAGCTGTCTACAACATATACAGAATAAAAGGCAGCACAAAGAAGGTAAAGCAATGAAAACACGAGACCCAGATAACTCTATTTCAATCATAAATTACTGAAACGGGTGAAAAAACACCTCTGAACAAATAAAAATAACAAGAAACTTCTCAGGATTATACGGTACAGAATACTTGTCGCAGATCTGACAAATTAAATATGTAATTTCATGAAATCACCTCCCGATCGCTTCAGCGAACCAATAATTTGAAACAAATCGAAGTAATAATAAAGAAATAATTCAAAGAACAAAAATCAGATCAAAATCAAAGGGGAATCGTTTATAAGAAAGAATAAAAGCCCTACAATCCGAAATTTAATCGAAAAGAGAAGAGGTGGAAAAGGTACCTTGAAACGGTGAGCTAGGGTTTTCTTCTTCTGCTAATTGAGAGTTATGTTGGGATTGAGATAACACAAGCGTGGTGTGGGCTTGGCTTTTATAGCAAAACGACCCGTTGTTTCGTCACCGCAACGGTATCTTGTTCAATCACATTGTGACACGTGGACGAGTTGAGATCGCGAATCGAAGCAAACCATGTTGACACGGCAACGTTTGGCATGGGTCTTCTTCGGCAACTAATGAGATTCCCAACAACTTCCGAAAATCTGTTGGCTATCACCGCTTCCGATTTAAAAAAAGTATATTGAATTTATTCTAAAAATAAAATAAAAACCACATAATATTTTTCATCAAATATCTCACGATTTGTTTTTACATTGATATTTAAATTTTTATTTTATATATATCACATTAGATGTATGTATGAACTTTTTTTTTTTAAAGAATTAGAGGCGATAAATTAAATACCATGAATATTTACTAAATAATTCATTTATTTTCTCCCTTGGTTCACCATTTTGCAAGTGCATGTTTAGAGATGGATCCCTTTCGTGAGCTTAGCTTTGGAAAAATTATATTGCAAGAAAAGAAATTAAAATTTAATTTCTTTTAATTTTTAATGTTAGTTTAAATGTCCAGCAATATAATCCTTTTACATTATTATCAAATAACATGTCACACTTCTTAACACTATCCATATGACCAAATTTAGTAGTCAAATATATATTTTGTTGAAACGTAGATAATTGCTAGGTAAACGCTGAGTTGAATTAGAAAGGAAAGATATTTTCTTTTACTCTTTTTTTTTAATTCATAATAGAGGTAGTTATCAACTTTGAAATTTTAGATAAATTCATAATAGGGCTTGTAACTATTATTATTACAACTAGAGGACTTTGACATCAAGAATAAAATAAAGTAAACTATATCCATTCTAATCAAAAAAACCTTCATACAGAAATTGCTTCTAAAACAATACACTTTCACTTTTTTTTTCCTACTGGAACATCATACTTTGCAAAATAATTATTCAAATAATACAGTTTATTATAGGTATTCAGGATTTAGTTTCTCAATGATTAAATTCTAAACATGATTAATGTAATTTTGAAAAAAAAAACTAGAAAAACCGAATTTTGAATTTGATTTTAATTTTTTATTTAAAAATGAAAGGTAAAGAATTTTAAAATAAAAAATATATATATTATTTGAAAAAATAACATTGTAAGCAAATACATATTTTAAGAAATATAAATTTTAGAAATATAAATGTACTGAGGAATAATATTTTAGAAATATAAATATATGAAAAAATAATGATTGATAAAACTAATTATTTAAGAAATAGTTATCTTAAATATATTATAATTTAAAAAGCAATTATTTAGAGAAGTAATTATTCTAAGAAGTAATTAATTGAAAAATTAGAAATGCGACAATTTAATTTGTTAAAAAATTAAATATTTAAAGAAGTGATTATTTCATTTTATGTTTGAATTAAAAAAATATAATATAAATAGTTATTTATAAATAAATAAAATACAAATTGTAACCTTTTATTTTAGTAGCGTTAAATTAATAAAATAAGATATTTATCAATAATATCTAAAACAGAAAATCTACAATCTGGAAAATTATTATTACAATTATTCCAAGGTACAATTATGCATAAATATAGTTTTAAAGAAACTATAATATAACAAAATAAGAGTCTTTCTTAAAATTCTAGAAAAAAAAAACAACTTAACAATAAAATGACAACAACACATATTCTTCTTTAGATAGATTAACTCTTGTTTTTTATATCCTCACACTAATAAGAGTGATCATTTCTTGTTCCTTCATACCCTCACACTAGTAAGGGTGATTATTGTAAAAGAAATAAAACAATACAAACAGAACAACACAAAAAAAAGTGTAAATTAATGTGCAAAAGAGTTTTTATAAACAAAACTCATTCTAAACTCAATTATCCTAATAAAGCATTGATGTGAAATCTCAGGGTATTGTGCACTTGTGGTGGCCTTTATTGATTTGTAAAATCATTGCCAATGGGTTTCACCATACAACACCCAAGGTTAGTCCGTTAACATCTTAGGCCTCCTAAATTAGGACCTCACGCACCTCTCACCACATATCTCATTCTACTCTGCCTGAACTTGAATGGTTATTAAAGTGACACGATAACCTCCAATGTTTGGACTTCCACATCGATGCATACACTAATGAAATGTCATCATAGAATCAATTCAAGAGATCCATGGAGTTACACCAACACATATACCATACTCATCATCATCATCATAATATCATACATGAATACACAACATAAACTCTTAGACATGCATACAATATATTGCAAAATATATATCAAACAACCATGGAATAAAAAATTTCACACATGCACATTGGTGCTCAGAAGTGTCACCCAATGTTAGGCTCCTCGTAGAAGGTGCCGCTTAGTGTCAAACCTTTTGCAAAATGTGGTGCTCAGTGATAAGTCTATCACTTAATGTCATTCTTCTCACAAAAAGTCGTGTTCAACAACACCCTCTTGTGGCTTAGTGTCCAAGAACAAAAATGTTATAGACTTGTAGTGAAAGATGACGCTCAACGATGCCCTACTATGGCTTAGGGCCAAAAAATTCACATTTTTACGGCGCTCAATGGTACAAGACCTGGCGCTCAGCGCTAACCTACCACTGTTATTGTTGTATCAAAAGTAGTAGATGAAAACTCTGTGATTTGGAAAATTGGAATCTGCTCAAATGATCAAATTAGTATTCCCTTCTTAGTACTTTGGTAAAAAGTAACTTTTAATGTCAAGACACATAACAGTAGCTCAATTAACCAGATCCTAAGTTTCCCAATCAACACAACTCAACCAAGACAATTCAATAATGCAAACATCTAATATACCAAATTCAACAAATCAATTTCATCATACCATTCAATCATGCAATTATAGATTTCAAGATATTTATAACATTAAAAAATGCAATTAGCTCCCCTTACCTAAGAGATAGACAAACTTGCTCAAAAGAAACCCAAACCTTTTCAAGCTCACAAAAGTGTCATATCTACAATTTCATGTGTATGCCCTAAAAGTGTGTGATTCAATATTTAAATACATAATTATGTTGATGATACATTCTACTATGATGAGAAAAACATGAATATTCCTACATCAAATGAATAGTAAACAAATGTACCTAAACAAAGTATAGGACATTTTCAGTCCTGGAAATGGATCCAAGGCTTATTGAGCTTTTAGAAGAAATGATTCTTGCAGCCTTTCTATATTTGTATTTAAGAATCTCTGCCCTTATTGCTTTTTCTTCTGCTTCTAAACATTGAACTTGTTTCCTCTCTCTATATATGTGCTAAGTAAGTCATTTATGCCATTGTACTCAACATTGTCATCTATTTTGTGTCTAGGTAAAATATATAATTTGGGAAGCACCATCCATCACGAGACTATTAAAGATGATATGTTGCGAGTGGTGGTTGTAGATATTAAAGATTCTTCTGCTTGCGTTCCTGTGCCTAACGAGGAGGTTCAAACAGTGGGATAAGCTCCAGGGAATTTTATCATTTGGCCAGCCAGATTGGCAAAGCCAATTTTAGTAAGTATTGTTATTCATACTTGGCTTAATTACTTATGTATTTGTTGTATTTGGATATATTATTAAACTTATTTTGTGGTCAAATGTAGGACGTTTCTAAGAAGACAAACATTGTTACACCTTCACAACCACAATTGTCTCCTCTTCAATAACTTGGTGTTGCGGTAGTGACAATGGGAAATAAAACTATTGAGATAGATATGCCTCCTGGACTCACATGCAACATTGTTACCACCACTTTATTTGTATGTCATAGGGATGTTTGTGAAATTTTCATTGGTAACGATCTCCTCTCTACAACAGTTCTACAAGTTTAGAATTTCTAAGTAAACCTTCACAAACCATGAAAATACTATCATATTGCATTTATGTATTTATTCTAACATTATTTGTTCATATTGAAGGTAATTGCATCACCTCTGCTTCGAGAGAAAGAATGCTACTATTTATGGATTTCTTGACCCTATTATCATTCAAAGTGTAGGAAATAAATCAGAGGAGGTGCAAAAATACTAAACAGAGATGTTTGAAAAAGTTGGTAAAGAGGTCTATTTAGCACCTTACTTGCATAAGTAAGTACACAAATTTTGAATTCCAGGTAAATAATTTAAAAGTTATTTTTAATTAATATTATTGTAACTTGTAGGGGTCATTGAGAATTGCTAGTTATTGTTCATGATTGTTCTCTTGTAGTTCTCTTATGTTCCTTGCATAAGAAAGCTAACACATTGTCCATAAAAAATATATTACAGGTGTAAGTTTTCCTTTCTATTTTGTTTCTTCCTATATGATTATTATGATGTAATGAATGTCTACCTTTTGTAGGTCTTTGGAAGCTCATTCAAGGTTGTGGGGTGTTCCATTTGTATCTAGGAAGAAGATGCAAATAGTGACACCTAATGTAATAGAAGTTGACATTTGTTTTGTGTTTTGTGATTGCTATTTTTTTGAGGAATTGGCTGTTTTGTTGGTTTTGTCGAATTTGGTTTTTTGTTGGTTTAGGAAAATTAATCAAAGCTACATGGTGCAAAGGCTAGCTAGAGTATAATCTGATCTTTTGTGTCCTTGGTTTGAATAAGTCTTGATTTTTTGTATTTAATTTGCAGGGTCGATATCAATTGGGCAGTTATGGGTGTGGGTATTATGTAATGAAACACATACACACCATTATTTGTACAAACATCACTGATTCATGGAATAAGGTATTAAAAAACTAACTAAATACTTATCTAACTGTTCATTACAAAATTGTTTTAACTCCATTATTTTATTTGTAGATCTTTAATGAAAGCTCAAGACATTGAAGACATTAGAACTAAGTGGACTTCTTTTATTTTAAGTGTTAGTAAATTGTAGATACTTGGCTACAACTTAGTAGTGTAGGTAGGTTAATGTAATATTTGGATTTAATATATAGTTTGATGTATAAATTATGTATTAAATGTGATTAGACAATCTAATGTTTGAAATGAATTTCATTTTGTTAGTTCAATTTAATCTGTTCATTTCAGGCTATATTGATTAAAAATTGATGAGATGAGATGATAATATAGGAAATTGATTGTAAATGAATTAGATGTCAAATGTAATAACGAATTTTTTTTTATAAAAAAAAACAAGTTTTTATGACGTACATGACAATGTATGTCAAAATAGTTTAATTTTGAAAAACATATATTATGACTAGTGAACAATTACTTGTCATAATACATTTGAGATACTATGACAAGTAATAATATCTACGTCATAAAACACCACATATTATGAAAGGTAAATCAAACTACGTCATAATAAATTCGTCATATTATGATTGAGAAAATTTGTCATAATACACTTAACGTATTATGACAAGTGACAAATGTATGTCATAATATGCTGAACCTATTATGCTGTACTTTTCTGTTATGTCATAAAAAGCACATGCCTATTATGACTACCAGAACTATGACGCCAGACCACCCGTCATAAAAAGCGATTTCTACATTAGTAATTAAAACCAGAAAATATCATTGACTCATATAAATGACTAAAAAGATGCATGCAAGTGAATAAAGGACAGATAACAGAAAAAGACTAATAAAAGAGATCAAACTCAACTTATGCGAACTAAGGAAATTATGTTCAAGTCCCTAAACTAGTAATACATCTTCGATCTCAACAGCGGGGGAGGTTCTTACCTTGCTAGTTCCCATGATTTTACCTTTGTCGTTGTCACCATATGTGACATGTCCACCTGTTGTGTAAGATACTTGCTGAATTTTCTTGCATCAATAGTCATGTGTCTTGAGGAACCATTGTCTAGATACCACAATTGATTGCTTGGCCTTAAGACTTAATTGCAAAAGCATATTAAAGAGACGAAGTTGATACCAATTAAATTTGGGGCCTTTCATGTTAGAGGATTTTAATGCTCCTTTAGGTACACATTTAAACTTTCCCTTGGAAACCCTACATTTCTTAAAATAGTAGGAATTTAATGCATGAGCAAGTTTACAACAGTAAAAGCAAGTAATAGTTGAAGGTTTGCTTATGTCAAGAAACTTACTAGATTTTAATCGATTAATCCCACTAGTATAGCCTATGTCTTCTCTGTTAAGTACACTTCTTTGGGAGGTAAGAATGACATCGGGATTAGAGCTGCCCAAAGTAAAATTTAAAAGGGGTTTCACCAAATAATTTCTTTCTATCTAGTTTGGGCAATTCTCACAACTAGATGCACTTTTCTTGCAATCACAAATAAGCTTTTTATGAGCATTTCTATAGTTTCTAAGTTAGTTTTCAAATTTTCATTTTCATCCTCTAGTTGTTTTAATATATTTTCCAACCACATGTTTTCCCTTTATACCAATTATTTGAATATTGCAATTTTCTAGCTTCCTCATGTAGTTCATGAAATGCATCAAGCAGTTAATAGTATTTATTTTCATCCTCATTAGAGTCAAAACTACTTACATTGGCTTTGGAGGATCCTGAGCCAACTATCAAGCATAAATTTGTTTCTTCCTCAAAGTTTTCACTATATTCACTAGAGGTATTGGAGGCATTGTCTTCCCATGCGATGTATGGCTTTTTTTTATACTTGTTGCCTTCACTCTTCTCTTCAAGTTTTTGCTTTAGCTTGAATACAGGACAATCAGGGTTGATGTGACCAGTTTTACCACATTCAAAGCATGTTGGAGCAGTGGATTTTTCTTGTTTTTTGAAGGGTCTCTTCTTTCCTGCAGAAGTATTGTTAGATTTATTCTTGTATTTCAGAAATTTTTGAAAACCTTTTTTCCATAAGATTTAATGCTTCACTATATGAATTTCCATTGTCTGGATCATCTATAGATTCAGTCTTTCTGATAGTAGGTTTTACAATAGCTTTGACAACAATTTTCAAGGTTATAGTATGTTTTTTCTTTCCTTCCTCTTCCTCTTTGAGTCTTCCCAATTTTGATTCATGTTCTCTTAATTTCCTAAAGAGGGTGACCATATTCAAAGTTGTAAGTCTATTAATTCAAATATTACTGTAACTTTGGGTTGCCATATTCTGTTTAGACACTTTGAGATCTTGATGTTGAGTTCTTCCTTATAAAAAATTTTGCTAAGTGCCAAGAGGTGATTTACTATGTGAGTAAATATTTTCTAAACATCATAGATGCATTCTTCAGCCTTCGTTCTAAACATTTCATTTTCTTAAATGAGGGTATTCTTTCTTGACCTCTTGAATTCATTTGTACCTTCATGTGTCAACTCCAAGACATCCCACATTTCTTTGACTGATTTACAAACAAAGATCCTATAAAATTCATCCAAAATTAGTGTAGAGGATATGATATTCTTAGCTTTAACATCATAATGCACTCTTTTGTTTTCATCAGATGTTCATTGAGAAAATTCTTAGGTATAGTTTTGCATTTTCAATCTTTATAGGTTGAAAAAGTTTATTTACCACAACATCCTATACACCTTTGTCAACTAATTCTAGGAAGATTTTCATTCTGATTTTCTAAAATGGGTAGTTTTCTCCAGCAAACAGAGATGGTCTATTAATAGATGCCCCTTTAACAAATGTTTGAGAGATATTAGCCATAACATGATCTTTTAATCGATTTTTTTTTATTAACCAACTCTAATACCAATTGTTAAAAACAATTGTAGGTAATATTTCTAAACCAAGAGGGGGGGGGGAGGGGGTGGTGAATTGGTTTCACAAAATTTTGAACCTTTTTAAAACAAGTGTTGAGATGTTGAGTCTTTAACCTTGATCCAAACTATTAAAGAAAAACAAGATTGATGAAAGATAAGAGAAAAAAACACACAAGTTTTATACTGGTTCGATTCAACTTGGATCCATATCCAATTTTCTTCCAAGCAATTTGAGCTTGAAAGATTTTCCATTATAATCACAAGGTTTATAAATTACAAGTACACCTTAATAATCTTAGATTGTAAGATATCTTAGATTGTAAGATATCAAGAATTAATCTTTAGATGTAATGCTTCACATAATTACATCAAGATACCTACTTGCATAGTGACAAGATTATAAAGAATGGAAAAATATAGAAAATAAAAGGAAAGTGTACACCTAGAGTTCAAATATCACTAATTAATCCCATGTCACGCAAGAATCCATAGAATTAAACTCATCTTGATGGCTTCTTTGATGAGTTTCCCAAATGTCCAACTCTTACTCTCTTCAAGAATTCAAAAATGCTTTTTTTTCACAGAATCAACTTTTGAATATTAAATTTCGTGTTTTTGGAATAAGAGGAAGACTTGTATTTAAAGGAAAAATATCTTGCTGATGTTATTAATTGACTATGAGAATATTGTAATCGATTAATATCATTCATATTTGAATTGTGAAAATTTGGCTCTATTTTAATTGATTATGTAAGTATGATAATCGATTAAAACAATTTATATGACTATTAAATTCTTTTCATGTCAACGATATTTTTAATTGATTATACTTTGATTATAAGATTTCAGGCTTGACCTACAATCTTGCCTTACTAATCTAGGTCTTCAAACTAGTAGGTTGAGCTCAACCGATCCACTTTCCATGTTGGTGACCTTTCAGGGTTGCGAAATTGCTGACTTGCATACTTATCAAGTTGCAGACTTGTCAAGTTGTAGACTTGTTAGGTTGTTGACTTGTCAGGTTGTTGATTTTTTAGGTTGTGAACTTGTTGAGTTGCGAACTTATTGAGTTGCTGACTTGTCGAGTTTTTAACCTATCGAGTTTCCAACTAATTGAGTTATTTAATTGAGCTCAAACATCATAAAGAAAACCTTAATTAGTAATGTTAGTTGAACTCAAACATCATCAAAAACTTGATTTGTATGCTCCCATTTCAACAATACACTCAAAACCGATTCCAACATAACTATAATCGATTCCATTGCTTAAAAAATACACCCATAATCAATTCTATCATCTAAAAAATACACCCAAAATCAATTCTATTTTTTTTTATCCCAAATCGATTTCAGTGACAAAAAATCAATTTCAGTCTTTTGAAAATACATCCAAAATCAATTTTAATTATCTAGAATTGATTCTCCTCACTTCCAGAATCGTTCCTTCTCTTCATCTCTTTCCCATTAAAATGAAGGTCATTTTTATTTTTCTCCCTTTTATCAACAATACATCCTATCATAACAGAGTATGCATGCCTTGATGATATTTAGTTTCACCCAACAAATTCATTCACAATCTTAGAAATGGGTTGAAGGGAACAACATGGTCGGTCCTAAAAATATTTCTTTTAAAATTAAATTCTTTTACTATATATATTCAAATTATACCTTTTTATTTTTTATAAACAATTTTTTTATAAATAAACCTAAATATTTTACATATTCATATTCCTAATTTTTAATTTTACAGTAATTTTCTTTTCAAATAATTTCACCTACAATCATATTTATTTAATTTAATTTTTCTAACTCACTATCAGAAATTTTATTACAAATTATTTTAATAAAATAAATATATATCTCTCAAATTTAATTTTACAAAAATAAACAACCATAATTACAATATATTATTATCATAATTTTCCTATTATCATAATTACCACATATATTTAAATTATCTTATTTATTATTTTTATTCTTGAAATTTTTATTCCAAAATTATTTATAAATATTAAAAATTAAATATATATTTTTAATTTATAAGAAATTATTTTTCATCAATCATCATACATTTCAAATAATTTAGTAAAGAAATATTTTTTAAAAATTAAATAATTTCTTTAAACTCAAAAAATATATATAAAAAAAAAGCTGCTTAGAATTGATTTCTCGGGAGCCAAATTCTAGCAGCAATATGTCCATCGATAGTTAAAATCTCTATAAAAATTGGTTTGTCCGAAAACCTGTTCAACAGTGTGGTCTAGTTTGGGAAATAATATCTGAAAATGAATAAACTTAGCAATTGGTCCACAACAGGAAAAAAATCGGCATTTGATTTATTGCTGTTTGCATCTTGAACAACCATCAATAATGTCTCTGCTAGAATTAGTCAACTAAACAAAAAGAATTACATCATTCGGTCGGTGAGAGAAAATTAAGGAGGCTTAATTCTTAGTTTCACAAAAGAAAAAATCAATAATATTTTAAAAAACTTAAAAATAAGAAAACGAAGTGAATGGAGAATATTGTTTATGTACACTTTTAAATACATGTTACGTATTCCTTTGTAATTCATTCTAATAAGTAGAGAAGATGTAGGCAAGAACAAGCTAAGAGAGAGAAAAGTGAATTTGTTTCTAAATTTTTTCTTTGTCAATAATATATTTGCAGTATAATTTCAAAAGTTTAATTTGAGTGTCATTATTATGCGTTCGTATTTTTTTCTCACAAATCTGATTAAGAGAAATTGTGCATAATTTCCTAACAACTGGTATCAGAACTGGTTGCTATTATTATAATCAACGGTTCAAAGAGAGTCAGATTTAAGTAGGAGAAATGGCTGCAGATGAAGGAAAGATAAAAATTGAGAAGTTTGATGGTACGGACTTTGGCTTTTGGAAGATGCAGATTGAAGATTATTTGTATCAGAAAAAGCTATATCAACCTCTCTCGGGGCATCAACCAGAAAACATGAAGAATGAAGATTGGACTCTTCTTGACCGACAAGCTCTCAGAGTTATTCGATTAACATTATCCCGCAATGTTGCATTTAATATTGCAAAAGAAAAGACCACAATGGGTCTTATGACAACTCTTTCAAGTATGTATGAAAAGCCGTCAGCCTCAAACAAAGTTCATTTGATGAGGCGATTATTTAATTTGCGGATGTCAGATGGCACAATGGTAGCGCAACATCTTAATGAACTCAATATAGTCACAACTCAATTGAGTTCAGTTGGAATCGAATTTGATGACGAAGTACGAGCCTTGATACTTTTGTCTTCTCTACCGGAAAGTTGGAATGTTACAGTCACAACTGTGAGTAACTCATCAGGCAGTAATAAATTGAAGTTTGATGATGTTCGTGATCTGATTCTTATTGAAGAGATTCAACGGAAAGAGTTAGGAGAATCTTCAACCTCTTCAGTTTTGCACACAGAGTCAAAAGGAAGAAGTTCGAATAGAGGATATGGACATGGAAGATCCAAGGAAAGAAGGTTCAATTCTAAGAATCACCGTAGTTTTCAAACCTCAAAGACAATTGAGTGTTGGAATTGTGGAAAGGTGGGACACTACAAAAACTAGTGCAAGAGTGCACGGAAGAATCACGAGGATAAAGCATAAGCAAATGTTGCTTCAACCTCAGGAGGAGAAGATGCATTGATATGTTCTTTAGAGAACAAGGAAGAGTCTTGGGTGTTAGACTCTGGAGCATCCTTTCATGCCACCTTACAGAAAGAATTCTTCGAGAATTATGTTCCTGGAAACCTTGGAAAAGTTTACCTTGGTAATGAGAAATCTTGTGAGATTGCTGGTAAAGGTGTGGTGAGAATTAAGTTAAATGGGTCTGTATGGGAATTGAAAATTGTTATACATATTCCCTACCTAACAAAGAACTTAATCTCAGTAGGCCAATTGGCCAATGATGGCTACACAACAGTCTGCCATGGTGATCATTGGAAGATTTCAAAGGGTGCAATGACAATTGCTCGTGGTAGGAAGAATGGTACTCTCTACAAGACAGAAGGATCTTGTCATTTGATTGTAGTTGCAATGAATGAAAAGCCTAACCTATGGCACCAGAGGTTAGGTCATATGAGTGAGAAAGGGATGAGGATCATGCACTCAAAGGGGAAACTACCAAGTCTTCGGTCAATAGAATTTGACATGTGTGAAGACTGTATACTTGGAAAGCAGAAACGACTAAGCTTTCAAAGAAGTGGAAGAATCCCAAAGAAATAGAGACTTGAGCTTGTTCACTCTAATGTTTGGGGTCCAACAACCGTCTCATCCATTGGTGGTAAGCGACACTTTATGACTTTTATTGACGACCACTCTAGGAAGGTATGAACATACTTTCTTAAAAATAAGTCTGAAGTATTTGAAGCTTTCAAAATTTGGAAAGCCATGGTAGAAAATGAGACAGGATTAAAGATAAAAAAGTTTAGATCGGATAATGGTGGTGAATATGAATACACTAGAGTTAAGAAGTTTTGCTATGAGCACGAGATCAGAATGGAGAGGACTGTGCTAGGTACGCCTCATCACAATGGTGTGGCAGAGCGTATGAATAGAACGTTGACAAAGAGAGCTAGAAGCTTGTGTTTGCAGGCTTACCAAAGCAGTTTTGGGCAGAAGCAGTCAACACAAAAACTTACTTAATCAACCGATGTCTGTCGGTTCCATTGGAGCACAAAATACCAGAAAGGTATGGAGTGGTAAAGAGATAAAACTATCACATCTCAAAATTTTCGGTTGTGTAGCATATGTGCACATTAGTGATCAAGGCAGAAATAAGCTTGATCCTAAATCGAAGAAGTGCACTTTCATCGATTATGAAGATGAGTTTGGCTACAGGTTATGGGATAATGAAAATCAAAAGATGATTCGTAGTAGAGATGTGATATTCAATGAAAAGGTGATGTATAAGGACAGGAACAACACATGCAATAACAACTCAGAACATAGTAGACCAGTGTATGTGGAGATGGATGATGTCTTAGAAACTCCTGTAATTGAGACTCCTCAGTCAAAGGAATCATGTGAAAATAATGATAATGAAGAACTTGACACACAAGAACTTTCTATTCCAGCTCTTGTTTTGCGAAGGTCTTCTCGGCCTCATGTACCTGATAAAAAATATCTGAATTATATATTGTTAATTGATGAAGGGGAGCCTGAAAATTATGAGGAAGCATGTCAGATGACAGATGCTAGTAAGTAGGAGCTTGCCATGAAAGATGAGATGATGTCTTTAATGTCCAACCAGACATGGGAATTAGTAGAGTTACCTGTTGGGGAAAAGGCACTTCACAACAAATAGGTGTATCGGGTGAAGGAGGATCATGATGGGTCCAAGAGATACAAAGCTCGACTAGTTGTCAAAGGATTTCAGCAAAAGGAAGGAATTGACTACACTGAAATCTTTGCTCCAGTGGTAAAGCTCAATACCATCAGATCTGTTTTAAGTATTGTTGCCAGTGAAGGATTATACCTTGAGCAACTAGATGTGAAGACTGCATTTCTTCATGGAAACTTAGATGAGGAGATTTACATGCATCAACCTGAAGGCTTCTTAGAAGAAAGATAAAGGAACATGGTGTGTAGATTAAAGAAAAGCTTGTATGGTTTGAAACAAGCTCCAAGACAGTGGTATAAGAAGTTTGAAAGCTTCATGCACAAGGAAGGTTTCTAGAAGTGTAATGTCGACCATTGTTGTTTCTTCAAGAGATATAAGTCTAGTTATATCATTTTGTTATTTTATGATGATATGTTAGTAGCTGGTTTAGATTTGGACGAGATCAGAAGTTTGAAGCAACAATTATCAAAAGAATTTGACATGAAGGATTTGGGTCCAGCAAAAAGGATTCTTGGAATGCAAATCACAAGACATAAGCAAAAGTGTATTTTGCAGCTATCTCAAGCAGAGTACATTAACCATGTTTTGCAGAGATTCAACATGAAAAACACCAAAGTAGTTAGCATACCTTTGGCCAGTCATTTTCGTCTATCCAAAGAACAGTCCCCTCAGACAGAGAAGGAAAAGGAGTCCATGGCTGAAATTTCGTATGCTTCAGCTATTGGAAGTTTAATGTATGCGATGGTTTGTACAAGGTCAGACATTGGTCATGCAGTGGGAGTTGTTAGCAGGTTTATGTCAAATCCAGGTAAAACTCATTGGGAAGCTGTTAAATGGATCTTTGAGATATCTACGAGGGACTATAGAGAAGTGTTTGTACTTTAGCAAAGGAGAGTTAAAAGTACAAGGTTACGTAGATGCAGACTTTGGAGGTGAAGTAGATCACCAAAGAAGTACTACTGGTTACATTTTCACTG
The DNA here is from genome assembly GCA_027742785.1 of Vigna reflexopilosa. NCBI lineage: Eukaryota > Viridiplantae > Streptophyta > Magnoliopsida > Fabales > Fabaceae > Vigna > Vigna reflexopilosa. The sequence goes on along the minus strand of CM050911.1, from coordinate 9,565,563 downwards.
TTGGTACTACAACTGTTAGTTGGATGTCACAGGTGCAAAAAATTGTTGCTTTATCCACTACAGAAGCTGAGTATGTAGCAGTAACAGAAGCGAGTAAAGAATTAATATGGATTTAGGGATTGTTAACAGAGTTGGGATTCATCCAAGAGATGAGTGTTTTGCACAGTGATAGTCAGAGTGCAATACATCTGGCAAAGAATTCAGCATTTCACTTTAGGACAAAACATATTGATGTTCGTTATCACTTCATTAGATCTTTACTTGAAAATGGGGTGCTAACATTGAGAAAGATTCTCGGAAGTAAGAATCCAACAGACATGTTAACAAAAATGGTAACCATTGACAAACTGAAATTGTGCTAAACTTCAGTTGGCTTCCTACAATAATAGACTACAGAAGATTTATGTAATGATCAATGTGTGAAGACAAATTAAAATCAGTCTTCAAGTGGGAGATTGTTAGAAATTGTCAACTAAACAAAAAGAATTGCATCCTTCGTTGAGAGAAAATTAAGGATGCTTAATTCTTGGTTTCACAAAAGAGAAAATCAACAATATTTTAGAAAACTTAAAAATAGGAAAACAAAGTGAATGGAGAATATTGTTTATGTACACTTATAAATATATGTTACGTATTCCTTTGTAATTCATTCCAATAAATAGAGAAGACATAGTGAAAAACAAGCTAAGAGAGAGAAAAGTGAATTTGTTTCTAAATTTTTTTCTTTATCAATAATATATTTGCAGTATAATTTTAAAAGTTTAATTTGAGTGTCATTATTATGTGTTTGTATTTTTCTATGACAAATCTGTAAAGAGAAATTGTACATAATTTCCTAATCCTCTTCCGTAATCTCCATAAGATTTAAACTTTTCCCTTTTCCTTTCTCATGAGTTGATATGGTATAACATTCAGAAGCATAGTGACAAACTGATGATGTTTCAAACATTCTTATTTATCGTGCTCCCTTCCTTTTGCCTTTGCCCTCATCATTGTCTTTGTAATTCCTTTTAGAATCTTTATTTCCTTGACCACCTCTGTGTGGTTTTATACTCTGTCATTTTCTCCAAAGTTGTTGAAATGAGTATTGGTATGGAATCATATCTCGTTCTTGTGGTTGATCTCCTGTGTACTTGCAAAATAAATTAGGGATTGATTCTCCCTTCTTAATGGACAATACCTCAAATATCTTTCTTAAAACATAAAGCTATGTCATAAGGCTTCAAGCTCCAAAAACCTGCTATGACTTTGTATGAGAAAACGAAGTTGAGGTTTCAAAGACGATTCATAGTTTCCTTAGCCCTCAATTAAAGAATGAAAAAGTAGTTCTAAAGACACTCTCCATTCTTAGACTTTGATGGGAGTTTTAGTATGCTCAATAGTTTCACTTTCATCTGAAAAATTGTAAGTGAGAACAAGACCTTAATAACACAATTCAAAGTAACTTTGTAGACTTTGTTATGTTTTCACAGGAACGTTGAAGTAACTCGACAGTGAACAAGTTTCCGTATGGAAATCGTCCAGTAACAGTGCTCCCTTACTCATGTTAACATGCTACCAAAAGCAAGAATTCCCATCATAAAATAAAACGCTTTGATTCCTCATTCCAAATACTAGTATTTATTATTGAAGGCATTTGCACCAAAACAAAGTGAGAAAACCATAATCCACCAACAATCAACTGACACTGCCATACTCAGGCAACTTAGCACGAGATGACACTCCCCCATATCATTTTTTTTCTTCAAATAAATGGTATAAGATATTTACAACAAAACAATAGCTTGTGCTAGAGAAGAGATTCTTCCGACAATATAGTCAACAATGAATACTTTGCCTTGATTGAGATTCTACCACCCTCTACACACAATTTTGCCCCAGTGACCACCCAGTACCCTGGTTGATCCTCAGGACCCCTAACCATTTCCTTTGTGTCTACTAAACTCAGCATTTTTGGAGCTCTTGCTGGCACAGGTGGTCGACCTTGATAAATTGCTGAGTTTACATCAACTTTAGTAGGCTTCTCTGCTGACTGCAATTCTTTGCTAAGCCTAGTACTCATCAATGCGGAGAAGAATCCTGACTTTCTAGACGTTGTTGAAGGTCCATCCCATTCTGATCTGCGAATTGTGGCAGATGCTACTGTGGAGAATCCAAGTCTCAAGAAAAGAACTTTCTTCATTCCCATAAGCTTAACTTCAAACCAGGCTTTTGTCACAATGGCTGTCGACTCGTCCATTCGGGAGCTACTGTACTGCACAGGTGCTGTGTAGACATGGGAAAACATGCTCCATTTCACAGGTTCATAGTAGCCTCGTTCATCTGGTTCATCAACAGGATCATAACCATGATCATCTGAAATTTCAAGGGCTCCAGGAACCTCCGAAAGATGCTGCAGATGGATTGCCAGATGGTCATTTTTCTTGCCTTCCAAGTATAAACGAATACCTGTCACAGGCCGGTTTCCAGAGTCAACCTGCTTAATGAAAATGCATTAGTTAGTTTTTCTTTTTTCGGCCATTTACAAGACACATAGCACAAATCTTTAGATTCATTTATAGAAACAACTAACAACTTATATGAAAATATTTTAATCATGTTTTTCCTTTGATTACAGAAATAACTTTTACATGCTTACTTATATCAGGATAAACACAATGATTGGTTATACAGAAGTACTGTCACTGAGATTTTGCAAGAAAGAAGTTCGTAAATGTAGGTAGCTTATTCTCCTTATGTGCTCTTCCATCCCCATCTAATAAAGTTTCCAATTTTTAAATTGTTGCAAGCAATTAGAGCACAGGTAATGTCTGGGCAGATTTTATGACTTTTAAAGACAGTTGTAAGAACCATTGTAATTACCTTCATGATGTTAACATAAAGCTTTGGTCCCATGAGAGTGAACTGAAGTGATGGAGACGTGCTCTTTTTATATTTATGGCCGAATCCAAGAGGCAGATCACCATACATTGGGGCCCATTGCCGAGGCAACTGAAATTCTAGAAATTGATGAAGCTCTTCTATTTCAGGTTTATCTGTTTGAAACAGGAAACTGTTAAAACACATGTACCAGATGAGGCATGTTATAAACAAGCATAAATAATATATATTGATTTAGAATTAGTTACTTGCGGTTTATGGAACATAGACACAAGCATAGGTTAGTATTTAGTGAAAATGTGAGAAGTGAGAGGAATTGATTTTGAAATGGTCTAGATTAGTTCTTCTCATGAGAGAAAACTTTTCACTTGATACACTCCATGCATACATGTGAGTATATGAATGCATCTCAAAACTAATCCCAGGATAAACATGATACACAGGTAAGCTTGATCTGGTTTTATGTCTATTTATATTATGAATCCTACAGTCATTTAAATAACCCTGAAATCACTGTTTTATGTTTTCTTATTCTCATGCCATAGGCCACATCTTCTTCGGTTTTGAAGGATTTACATGAAAATGATAGAGTTTTGCTTCCATGAGATATCTTGATCAAGAAATTTAGAAATCAAGTGAAATGTTTATTTAAACAAAACTTTCCTCAAAAGTGGCAAGTAGCAACCGAAATTTCTAAAGAAAAAAGTCCAAGACAATAACAGGATGGAAAGAAACCAAAGTTGCAGGTGGCACTCACATCTAAGATACAAATTCACTGCGTGACTTAAAAATCCATTGCCTGGAACAAAATTGAGAAGGGAAGTGATAGGCACGAAAGACAATGATATGACATTAGGAGACTTTGATATGGTTGAAAGCCACTTGTTGTAAGATTGACCATTATCAGTACCCCCTCTTCGAACCGAAATGCTCACAACATCCTGCAAAGCAATTTATATGACAAGTCCAACTGTGTCAGATGCACGATGGCTACAGGGTGCTACAGCTGAAATGGTGAAAATATCAACGTTCTTGTAACACAGAAATATACTAACATCATTCTTGGAGTGACTTCTCACGACTGGCCTGCCAGCAGTAGGGTAAGGTTTGTTCCTGTGCCCTTGATTACCCTGTAGACATGATTACAGATATATTTAGGAAACTTCTAGATTTCCACTTCCATTCACATTTTCCAATGACATGTATATTTTATTGTTGAATTCTAAGCCAGCTGTTTTCTTCAGAATCATCTTTTTCAGATTCATAGTGAGCAGCATTGTGTTTTCACTCTGAAATATAAATCCATTCTTGGCCTCTATATATTGGGAGAGTTAGCATTATGACAGTTCATTATGAAAGGCTTTGTTAAAAGCAAAGAAGCTAAAATTTTAGGAGTTTACTATGAGCAACCTTTTGTTGCATCTGGTTTCAGCAGAATGCTAGCATCCCATCTTAAAGGTTGTTCATTCTTTCTGCAAATTTGTTATGGGTGTGGATTTGTCTTTTTCCCTCTGGTGTTCTTTCTGTGCATGCTTCTATGGGACATGCTAGTTGAGATATGATGAGAAAGTAGGCAGCCTGGTCGCAATCTTCAGTTTATCTATGTATTTAATATTTTTTATGCTGTCATATGGATCTACTTATTACTCAGCTTTGAGAATATAACTTCCTTGTAGTTTCCTACTTCTTTCAAACAAATTAAAAACTCTCTAAAATCATATTCTGCACTTCACTGTGTTTATCATTTTTAAAAGCAAAGTATGGAAGGAAAGCTGTCTTTTATAAGAAAGTACACTGCTGCATTACCTTTGATTTTCTTGATTTGTCAGCAGGATTGACATTAGAACTTTTATTTGAAACCTCAGAAAACCTCTCATAAGCTAATTGCTTTAGCAACTTCTGCACTTCAGTTGACGTTAAATCTGAGTTTTTTGTCTGCTTGATATGTACCACATCCTTGCCTCCCATCTGCACCCCAACTATTACATGGGTACCGTATTTTTCAATGAACCTGAAGAATCACAATTCATTCAGAGAACTATTTAAGAAGGATTTTTTTTTTATCAAAGAAAGAATTAAACGATTGTTGAAGCAGGTAAAAATACAGTAAGAGCTTTAAGAGTATATTAAATTGAACACCATGTCATTATGGTTTTAGTAATCAAGCAGCGTAGGCAATTAAAGTGATATTATTTAGAGTCAAGAAAACAAATTATATGTTCATGCCCATCAAAAAATCAAAGCTCTTTAATATTATAATACTAATAACGAGAACAAAATAAAGGACAACAATAATGACAACACTTACTCGGCAAGTGCTGCGGGGTTCCATGAACAAGGCACTTCTTTTTTCACATTTTCAGAAAGGGTTATGTTGGTTCTATCTAATTCGACATTATATAATGTTATGAACCATCCATCATAGGCAAGGTTTTTAGTAGAAGCTGCGTCTGTAGCCCAGCATTTTTTCATGTTGAACATGGCATTGAATTGGCCACTTGGAATCTTACCGGACAAGGATAACTGTTTGTTGAAATGCTCAGACATCTGCATCGAACCAAATTCATGGAAATTCAGACTTTCTCATTTTACAACATCTAGTCATAGGAATGAACCCACGATTCCACAAACACTAACATATTTGGTTGTGACAAACCAAAGTCAACTTTTCTCTTAGAAGTACAGCTGAATAGAAGTGAAAAAATAGCTTTCCGTTCGGTAAAGAAGTCCATACAAACTTGCTTCTGAGATAATTTGTAAATGTTAAATCAGCTCTCTTGAACTCCGATTTTAACCAAAATCATATTTTTAAATCAAAAGACTGATCAAAATCGTGTTAGTAAATAGTCCAACACGGCACAAACAAATGTTTAGTTCTCAAAAGTCAGAAGAATGTACCGATGACTCAAGTATTAGATTAAAAAACAAATTTCAGTAACCCAATTTCAAAATGCACACATCATGAAGCAAGCATCCCAAACAATTATCAGTAGCAGCTAGTAATGAAAATCAAGATTTCGAGTTATTTCATGGTCATTATGACAGGCAATGTGGAGGATACAATCACAGTGCGATATGGCGATACAGTCAAAGTAGTGGCTGTGGACCGTGTCTTTCAAAACCTTGATCAAAATTCAGTTCTGGCAACAAGCATTCAAAAAATAAAGAAACATAGAAGAGAGCTTCTTCATGAAAAACAAAAACTCAACCAGAGAGAAAGAATAACGACCCAATTGCAACTGGTCAAACATTAAATACAGTATCGTGTTACTCTTGACACTGCAGAATATGTCGATGGATGTTGTCGGTGATGTGATGATGTACATACCTGATTGAAAGGGAGCACATCAGAGTGAAACCTGGTGCGTTCACCCTTGTCACACTTGATGGAGTTGGGAACATCCTCCACGACAACCCCACCGGGAAAAACAAGGTCTCTAGTGTGTGTTGAATCAATCTCGATCAATTTAGACTTACAAAAGGAGAACCTTATATCTCTGCAAAGATCATACCCTTGACCAATCACCTTCACAGCTTTCTCTGCGGCCATCTGGGGATCCAAGCCCGCAATGCTCACGTTGATCATTCCCATCATTCCTCACAAGGTGTAGAGTGATGATCCAACTGTGGTTGTTTGTCTTGTCTCACTCTTTGGTCATGGATCACAATAAGAAGAGTTAAGGAGCAGAAGAACGAGTCTTTTAAGTGATTGTTGACTTGACTACGCTGTTCTTGTTCCTGCAATACGCAACGTTTCAAAGGGTGTTGTTGTTCTACGCGGGGCATTTTTTTTTTTTTTTCTCTTTGGGTGGTTCTGGGAGGGTAAAAGGGACAGGTTGGTTCGTGTTCAAAGATAGGACCATCGAGGAAGGTGACAAGCGAGTGGGAACGAGGAATGAGAGAAAGCATAAAATGGCGGCTCCGTGTCTCTCTTTCCTCCACGTGGCAACCTTTTTTCATGGTAAATAACGATGCAAACCACGTTGGGTTTTGTTAAGTGGAACTGGTCATGGCATATCGGTTTGTTGACTTGACTTGACAACTAAACATGTTTTAACAAATGAAAAGAATTAACTACACTCTTTTGGCAATTCCTAGAAATTCAATCATTTTGTCATAAGTGATACAAAGGGTGTCTTCATTTTTCACTTATTTTAAAAACAGCAGTGGTGTTTATTTTCGGATGTGAATAAAAGCAGTGTTTATACTGTTGAATTTTGTTATTTGATGTTGTCTCGTAATATGAACAATGAGGTCGTGTTTTCCACTTTTGTTTAAATTGACTTGATAGGAATGAAGTGAAAGTGGCCTGCATAAATGGTACAGACGGAGGACAAAGTTTCTGGGAAGCTTAGCCAACAGCAAAATGGTCTTAATGATGACCAAGATGTGTGAAGACTTGGGACTGATCTTTGATATACGCGTCTCAATAATCTTTTCATGCTATCCCTCTCAAATCTCAATTCCTCTCCTTTATGACTATTTACTTCACTCTTTTTTCTTTGTCTTGTGCCTCTCTGCATTTAATGAGGTTCACAAAATTCATTTGCTTTTATACTGAGGTTGACACTATTTTGGAGAGATTTCGGTCATAATCTTATTTTTAACCAAATTTAAATCATTTCTTAAAAGTCTCCAAATTATATGTTTTTATTCATATCACAATATAGACACGTATACCATTAAAAAATAGTGAATCAAAAAGGTAATTTCATATCTATTCATGTATTAATATAACTTATTATTATTATATAGGTTAACATGCATGCAAGTATAGTAGTTTCCAACACAATTTTGACCTAGTCCATATAGGTTCTTAGGTAGAGTTAGTGGGTCCAGTAAACAACCCTTCTTCCATATTAGCTCAGCTCTTCTTTAATCTTGTCCTTAGTACTACCCTACCCTACCCTACCCATTTTTTTTATGACGAACCTACCTTATATTATGTTCTAGCCCTTCATGGTCACTCCAACAATGCCACTTCATCATCTTATCACCACAACCATTCCTTTTGTTGAACTTGAAGAAGGGTTTTAAACACTCATGTGAAGATGAACACGTTTTGATGACGAGGATGTTGATATTGAAGATGTATTTTAGAATTTAATTTTCTTTGATTTTGGTTTGTGTAATTCATAACCACTTTTTAATTGGATAGAAATCTTTACAATTATAAGAAATTGAAATGCATAATATTTGAATGGTTTATAATTGAATTATTTTCTTCTTTTACTTATTTTGTTTGAATAGAGTATTTAAAATATCATATACTTTAGTTTTTTTATAAAGTAATTAAACTTATCTTCTAAGACAAAATTTTATTTTAAAGATATTTAAAAATTTTTAAAATTATAAATTTAAACTTTGCCAAAAAAAATATGGGTGCCTAGAGAAAATTATTAGTGATGAAATTTAAATTTTTTATTTTTTTATGAATTTTCATTTCTTTATATATTTGAAATACCTTCTAAAAATTTCTAAATTTCAACTTACTTTTAAGTTATTCATTCAAACAACTCATTTTATTCTAAGGAATTTTAAATTCATAAAATAATTGAATTACTTTCTTGAATCACTTCATCCAAGCAAAATATAAAATAAATTAAAAGAAAAAATTGGTTTTAAAAAGTTTAAATCAATCATAAAAGTTTTTCAACTTTTTTAATTGATTAGTTCTATCTATAATCAATAAAATTGTTCTTGATAATATTCTGAATATGGTAATCAATTATCTAAATTAATAAGTGATTAAACCAAAGAGCATTTTAAGTGTTTTCAAACTCTTGTAATTATGACTAATCATAATCTTTTATAATTCATTAAACTTGTTTTTGAGTTTTTAATGAGGAGAGTGCTTAATTAGTTAACACATATAATTAATTGTAACATAGAAATGTTCTAACTATTTTTTAAAATAATGTTAGGATAATTTATTAGAGTTTGATTTGATCAATTAAATGCGGTAGAAATGGTTTTAAATAAGTGTTTTACTTTCAATGATCCACTGTGAACATCAAAATTTATTTTAAAAAATATTAGATAATTGATACTTTTTTTTAGCATATTAGCCATTATCGACCCCAAAAAGATATTCACTACCTAATCTTAGTGATGTCTATATGCATATGATAGTTTCAAGTTTGGCTCATTAATATCATAGTATTATTTTGCACTATATAGATATTCACACTTCTTAAATATTTACTTAGATCTCGCCAAAGTCTTTGTGTTTCATTTTAGAGTATACCAAATAGTGACTTCCCAAACACATATATCCTTTCATTGGTTTCATGTCAACTCATTATAATGAACCAAATATTCTTTCACAATTAACATACTATTTTCAAGCATAGCAAAATGATAATTATTGAGATATGACATTTTTTTCTTAACCAATGGTCTATACACAATCCAAATATATACAAAAAGTTTTAAAAAAATGTAACTTTCTTTAATCAAAGTTCATTCAATAAAAACAAATATTTACGTCTAATTTATTTTTATTATTCTATATATTTCTTCAAATTATAAAAAAAATGTTATTTAAAATAATATTGAATAAAATAAAATCAAATCAAATAAAAACAATAACTTCAAATAAATAAATAGATACGAGTTAGAATGTCATAAACAAATATAATAATAAAAATATAGATAAATTAAATTACATGATCAGTGTATATGTAAAGATAAATTAAATAACTTGATCATAAATTTAAGAGTTAAATATATTTTTAGTCTTTATACTATTAAGCGGTTTTAGTTTTAATCTTTCTTTCAAAGTAAGGTACATTTTAGTCATTCTCCTTAAGGAAACTTTGATTTTAGTCCTCTAAAACTAACGACGTTAAAAAAAAGCTGATATGGCTAACGGTGGTATGCTAAGTTTTTTTTTTTCTGACATCTTTCCCAACTTTTCTCCCTCCCTCTCCCTTTGACTCGTTCCTTACATCTTCGTCCATCTACCACCAAACCTCACCTCTCCTTCTCTCACCGGAAAAGATACCGATATGCCGACGACGTTTTATTGCAGCTATTGTCCCAAAAGACTCAAACAAAGCCTTGTACACTAGCCCAAAAGACCCATTCCCAATTACCCTTGAGGCATGAAACCCCTTAGTGGCCAAAACCTTTCTTCTTCCTCAAACCACACCAATTCAGAAAAGAACATACCCCAAAACCACAAGCACCAGGCAAAGAAAAGCAGGACCAACTAGCAACACAAAAACCGAACAAAAATCTCTTTCCACGATTCTTACTACCCTAAATGGAATTAGAAGAAATAGGAGTTGAGGAAGAAGGAGAAAGTGGAGGAGGGGGTGGCGGAGGTGGTGGTGTTGGTGACGAAGAAGGTGAAGTTGGTGGAGAGAGAGAAAGAAGGGGTGGTTAAAGAAGAGGGTGTCGGAGGAAGCGACCACGGAGGGTGTGTTTCATTAGCCCTTGACTTTGACGGTGATGGTGGGCTTCCTAGTAGATTGTTTCACAATTCGAATTCGCGGTTTTGGTTTGCCTATGGGAGCAGATTGACGGTGGCGTGAACTAGTTTCACCTGGTGTCGCGGTCGCTATTCTGGTTTTTAATTCGCAGGGTTTGAGACGCGAGGATGGAGGCGAAGGAGACAAACTCAAGGTGCTCCAGTGACAGCGACACCTAGTGACGCGACGAAGGTTGATGGACAAACCTGATTTAGGGGTTTTCTCTGCTTCGAAGGCGTGCTGGATCTGAACCGCAAGAGACGCAATTTTGCCATGGGGTTCGCTGTTTCCTCATTGTAGGTTGTGCGATGATGATGGAGGACAATCCCGGCGATGATGCGGCGGGGAGCGGTGGCGTTGTGGCGATTTCGGTTGTGAGCAACGACGCTGATGGAAATCCTCGCTAACGATGGCGGTGGTGGAAATCCAGCCGCAAGAATGGTGCGTTGCAGGTGAGAGAGAGGGAGAAAATGTGAGAAACACTAACTCAGCATAAGAAAAAAAAATTGTGTCAGTCTACCGTTAGCCACATCAGCTGGTTTTTAACGGTGTTAGTTTTTGAGGACTAAAATCAAAGTTTTCTTAAGAAGGAGAACTAAAATGTACCTTACTTTTAAAGATGGAGTAAAACCAAAATCGTTTGATAGTATATGGACTAAAAATATATTTAACCTTAAATTTAATAAAGAGGACCACATATAACTAGAATAAATTAAATATATAATTATAAATAAATAAACAACAAGTACATAATTAAAAATAAATTAAATGAAATAAATATACAGGAGTACATAACTAGAGATAAATTAAATAAAACAAGTAAATAACATTAGTGCATAACTGAAAATAATACCTTATTCTCGTGTTAAACAATTTTTATAATAAACAATAATATAAGATAAAATTATAAATGAAAAAATTATAAATGAAAGAAAAGATTAAAAAATAATCTGAGTTGAAACATATAAAGTGTTGTTTTTAGAAAAAAAATAAAAATACTCCAATAGCAATATAGAATAATATTCACTTCTCTCTTAATGTATAACAAATCGTTAAATCAATCTAATAAAATAAATAATCTCTAAATGAAAATCAATATGTTTAAAAGATAATATATAAGATGAGACTGAAAACACTTGAACTATTGAGTTTGTTATGTATTTTCTTCATGTTATATTTATATATCAGTAGAAGAAAGTAAATAGTAGTAAATAATAATAAATAAGATTTAAATAAAGTGATAAATAAGAATAAATTTGATTCAAATAAAATAATAAATTTGATTAAACTAAAATAAATGTAATAAAGTTAAAAAATAATTAACCTATGAACAACATTTTATAAAATTAATAGTGCATAAACTATGAGTAATAATAGGGTAATTTTTTTCTTAACTAAATATTTCCAACACTTAGTAGATAATTTTAAATAATATTTTTTTAATATATATAATAATTAATATATAAATTTTAATTAATTAATATAGTTTTTTATTTGTTTTGTTTTGGTTTTTATTGTAACATCCCAAAATATATAGTATAACTATATAAAAGAGTAGTCACATACATAATCAATACAGTTATCCGACTTTAATATAAAGTATAACAGATTACAGTTATCCAAAATAATTATAAAATTTAAACTTTATATACAAACGGTCTATTTCAAAACTATTTACAATGCTAAACTAAAACTAACTAAACAGCTAGATCCTCTCCATCAAGCGCATGCTCCATGGAGATCTCATTTCCCTCTGCTCACACCCACATGATGATCATTGCAAAGGAAGAATACCACACATACAAGACACAAACACAAGCAGAAGGGTGAGCTAGATATAAAAGAATACATATTATTGCATAACATGTAACATACTCAAGATTGATCAAGCGAGATAAATTAATTCAAACATCCTAACATGTTATGACCTAGACTTGACTGTCCGAACTTAGAATGAATACCGACCTATGGCGGGTTGTGCACTTGTGGTGGCCTTTACTGCTTTGCAAAGCCATTGCCATGGGTTTCACCCTACCACACAAACAAGGTTAGTCCTCTAAGTAGCACCTACACTAGGACCTTCTACTACTCTCACCACATGAATCAATATTCTCTATTTGAGAATGAAAGATCATTAGAGTTTTAGGATAACCCCCAATACTGAGCTCCCTGTATTCATTCTATACATACTTGAATCCCACCGAGAGATTTGCACTTTGAAATCATAGTACTTTATTTCCATTTGATTTCACAACTCCATTATCTGATACTCATATATTCCAACATACTTCAGTACATCATTCGAAATAGTCCACCACATCATTTAAATCAAACAAGAATAATTAAGAAAAGAGGAAACTAAACCAGGACTATTCGCTCAGCGCACCCCCTCGCATAGCGAATCCAGAGGTTCCTCGCACAGCGACACAAGCTCGTTGTATGAATAAACTTCCAGTGGTACTAGACCTCACTCCCTCGCATAGCACCCTAAATCGCTATGTGAAAGTCTAGACAGTTGCCCAGACCCCCCAAACACTCGTTGTGCGCCCCCTCTCGCTATTCAAATAAACTTGGCAATGACCACAGACCACCACTAGGCGCTTAGCGCCCAGATTCGCTATGCGAATCATCAAGCAGAGAGCAACCCTCTCCAACCATTCACACAACACACCAACTCGTTGTGCGAATGCCCAGGCAAAGAGTAAACCTCTCCAACCATTCGCATAGCGCACCAACTCGTTGTGCAAATGCCCAAGCAAAGAGCATCTCGCTATGGAGACTCGCTGTGCGAAACCATTCGCTCAACGAGTCTGCATAATCTGCAACACAAAATTTTGTAGAATTATGCAACTCAGACCCCATTTACCAATTCTAACTATTTTTCCTAATTTCTAGCACTCCTATATTGTATTATGCACCTAATTAGACTTGACTAAGTGATTCTAAACCTTTCTACCCTCAATCTAAAGTGTTTTTCGACAATTCAATACTACAAAACCTCTAAAATTACAACTTATAGACCCAAATCCTAATATACCACTTTTGATGCATTTTTTACCACTTTAAGGACTCATGCAAGTCACATTTGACTTACCTAATCTGCTTCAACAGACCAATTGAGCATCTAACCTCTAATTCTCATTTTCACTACCTCACTTCCTCTAAAATCACTAAAACAAGTAGAATTCACTTAACTTTCTATCTAATTACTCTTATAACATATTACACACATCTAATATGATCAATTATAGCTGTACACATCATCCAATTCAGTTCACAATCATCATTTCACAGTTTCGCAATTTAGCATTCAAAGTACATACAATTTAATCTACCCAAAAACCTAAATTTAATTCAAACAGCACCATAACACAAAATTCATCACACACACATGTCACACTACTAATTAAAGCAATAATCTAGCTCCCCTTACCTCAGTTCAATAGCACAACTCACACAAATTCCGACAGTTTGCTTGCACCGCAAGGAAACTCTAGAAAACCCTACAATTCACTAATCAGTGATATGAAACGACTCTTAGAACCTAAATTGAGCTAGGAATTGAAGAGAAAAACTACTAGACACATGCAACAGAATCAATTTTGCATGCGCAAGACTCAAGAACATACGGAGAAAAGAGGGGAAACAACTTACTGGCTAGAATCAAGAAATTGATTGGTCAGTTGTGTAGTCCTCTACGCCGTGATCGTCTGAGTACCTCCTGATCGTTGAACCGATAGCCCAAATGTGAGAAAATCTAGAGAGATGTGAAAGAAAGGAAAGAAAACAATGTTTTAGAGAGATGAAGTGTATTTAGATAATAAACCGAGTTTTAGAAATTTCTATTTATATTATAAGATTATTTAAAAATAAAAATGTTCGTCTCATTATTTTAATACACCTATTTACTCTAATACACTATTATTTTCTAGTTCCTTACATTTATTATTTAACTTTTTTTATTATTTTCACTTTACGTTCTCATAATATTTTTTTAAAAACTACTTGATTTTATTTCAATGTTCAGACTTTATTTAGAAACATTTTTTCTAATATATGAATTTAATCCTAGGAACTAAAATGTAAGATTTTCTAACTAAAAAAGAAATATAATTAGTTACTTAGAAGTATACATGTTAGATACCCTCCCAACAACCTCATTCGTAGAGGTTGAAGACCAATTTGGTGTTCCCTTAAAAAATCCTCCCTTTATTAATAACGAAGCACACCTAACTCCATTTTAGATTTACTTAAACCTAAACCCTTTCAGACACCTAAATACCCCTTTCAAACTTATATATCCTTTGTACCACTTTCCAACCCTAACTTTCCTACATCCTAATTTATGGGTAATGAATAATAAATAATAAATTTAATTATAAATATTTCTAAGTAAATATAAATAAATTTTAAATTTAATTTAATCCTACAAAATTAATTTTTAAATAAAATAAACACTTATTAATATGTTCTAAATTTATTTTATTTTTATCTGATATCTCAAACATAACTTTATCCAATCAATCTCATTCCTACTTTTCCAACTGTCACATTCCTCATGACATCATGATTAATATAACATAATAAAGAATGAGACACACATATATATATTTTCTTTATTTTTCTTTATATTTTTTTTTCTTTATGATATATTTCCTTTTCAGAGTTTATAATTCTAGAAGCCGCCTATCATACAATGACCAAAAAGAAAAAACCAAGAAATAAACTCGCAGACAAGTGTTTATCGTTTTTTAAGAGAAAAACTAAATATAAGAGTAAACGAAAAACGAAAAACAAATGAACAAGACTTATAACAATACATTAATGGAGGTCATCGTCTTCATCTTATTGTTAAATATTCCTCCGTTATAATGATGGACTGAAAGCAAAAGCAACTAAAGGCCAAACACTTCAAGAGTTTATCATACAACTATGCCTTCATTTTATCTTTCATGTTAATGTTTTTTTATCAATAAAGATCTACCAAATTCATATACATACCAAAAACAAAAAACAAAAATAATTATTCTTTCTAATGCTGTTTTCATGTTAATGCTATTTTATTTTAAGCGTGACGAACTATACCATAATATTATTTATGATTACAGTTATATAACTAATTACATATTTTTTTTTTAAGTACATGTTAACTAATCTCACAAAGATACATATGAACTTTTCCCAAGGTTGAAGACAAAAATCCTAAAAATAAATAGCACACAAGTTATCTACAGTGTATTTTATAGAAAATAGCATTTAAAAAGCAATGATTTTATAAATTTGAGTGAATTTTAAAATGACTGATAATATTTTATTTTAACTAATTAATAAACATGGTAAAAAGAAATTCTTTCAATTATTTAATTTTCATGCTTTTAATATTTTATTTTAAAGAACAACTCCTTGACATCACCTCAGGGCTTTTTTTTTTTTATAAACTTTGCTCCGCTAAGAAAAAAAAGCAGAGAAAAGAGATCCCACAAGCAATAAACATCTTATAAAATTCAAATACTAATCTTAAAAATCAATATACAACCTTAAAAGATATTATGTATATTAAAATAGTTTTTGTAAGTAAACTACAATTACTTATACCTCTTATTCCTCCTAAACAGAAATAAAAATAAAAAAAAAATCTTCTAGCACGCAAATAAATGGAGAATAACAACCAAGCCTTTTTGTTTATAACTATAAAAAAGCGGTAATTTATTATTTCTAAAGAATAGTAAAACAATTTTAATGTGATAAGACATTGATGTACTTTGAGACGTGAATATAATTGAGATGTGAAAATTTATAATAATATTTGGCATGAGTTTATTTAGAAATTAAATAATGATAGAAAACGAAAAACAATACTTTAATTTTTTTTTTCGCATATTGGAAACGATTTGAATGAAACGTTACATAATAGATTATGTACTGCTATATTTACAATTATGTTTTTTTAAATAAATTATTAGAATAATATATATAATAGATTATGTACACATACCAATCAATGATTAGAATGTGTTGCAATTGTGTTCATGTTGGCTGTTTTGAGTGGTTTTATAGTGTGAAATTGATATGTTTGTAAATTATACGAAACATGCAATGATATTTTGGTGTGGTTTTTATTATCAGGATTTTGTTAACTTGTTTTTAACTCAAGATAATTTGGCTATCATAATTTATCACAATTAAGGATCGTAACACGTCGCGTCATATACATATAATATTTATCTATTATTTGATTTATGATAAAAAAAAATTATCTTGTCACTTGTTTACGTAGATATCCGTTTAAAAGATGTATGTGAGCATTTTAAAACATAGGGGTACCTTAGGAATACTTGCAGATATTTAAAAAAAAATATTTTATAAATTTTTAAAATAAAATATAAATAAAATTATAAAAAACATATAAAATATAATATAAATTAAATTAAATATAAATTAAAATTTAAGTTTAATTAAATTAACCTAATAAAATATAGATTAATTTTAATTTTAATTAAATTTAGCTTAATAAAATATAAATTATATTTTAATTTTAATTTTTGCAGGTAACGGATATCCGCGGGTATGGGTAGTACAATACCCGCACTTGACCCGTTTAAAAAAGGGTATTAAAATACTTGTTATTCACTATTCACAGGTAATAAACACCCACGAGTACCAACTATTCATCGTGAATTTTGTCCACGAATATCTGCAGGCATGAATAATTTTTCCATTTCTAATTACAACTTGTTGGTAATTAATTATTTGTTACAGGTTTTTGTTATTTATAGACCAATCTGGCTTTAGTAATTGATTACAGTATGTTGGTAATCGATAATAAGTTGCAGTATGTGTGTGTGTGGTAATTGATTACAGTATGTTGGTAATCGATAATAAATGACAATGTGTGTGTGTAAAAGTATGTAAAAGTACTCTACAAAAGAGGACTTAACTACACTAAATAGAATAATAGATAACTACTAATACTCAGCATCTAAAAAGGAGGTGAAAATACATAGTCTCTTAGGCTTTCCAAGCATTTTAAGACGTTAGTAATAATAACAAGTTATCCCGTCCAAGTTGATGGAGTAGGTAGAAGGTGTATAAGACTTTTCTTTGCTTGACCCTCATTCTATGCCTGTCACAATAATGCTCAAATTGCCTTCAATGTTTGACTTAAGTAGTAATAGGTTTATTACTTATGTCACATAGACTTTTGTTGTTTTGGCTAAGTTTTTCTTCGTTTGGCTTGTCACAGAACACGACCTAAGTTTCCAACCACCGTGGATGGATGTATGACCGTTGTTATAGCGAAAGGAGAGGTTTGAAGGAAACTTTTGTCGAAGGAGTTGAAAAGTTTGTGCAGACGACTCGACGATATCAATATTATGTTCCTGATGGAGGGATTCATGCCCATGCATCAAGTGCGAATGTACAAGGATTTTCAAAGATGAAGTGATCAAAGTTTACCTATACCAAAAATGGCTCATGCCAACTTACACGGTTTGGACATTTCATGGTGAAAAAATTCCTCCCAGTTCCACTGCTCATGAAAAGTGATAGGCTTTATGTTTGAAAACTTTTGTACATACATCTGAGATAAATCAATTTACGTATATGCAAGAGATGGTCGACAACGTTCTTTGTTGACATGTTGAACAAGAAGCAAATGATAGTTTTGATGAAGAGTCTCCAAATGAAACCATTTAGAGGTTTTACAATTTATTGGCAGAGGCAAACCAACCTGTATTTGAAAAGTCATTAGAGTCAAAATTGTTAGTGTGCATTAAACTCATGGCTTGTAAATCTAATTAGAACATTCCCAATCAAGCATTGGACTTCATTTCAAAATTGGTTTTAGATCTGTCATGACCAAACAATTCTTTGCCGAAGAATTATTATGAAGCCAAAAGTTATGTTTCAAAGCTGGGATTGGAAGCCAAAAAGATTGATTGTTGTGTCAATGGATGTACGTTTTTTTATGACAATGACAGTGGCAAGAATGATGCATCCTTGGTCGAATGCAGGTTTTGTGGGCAACCTCGATTTCATACAATGCATCCTTCACAAAGGCCAAAAAAAAAAATAATTTCATTCAAGTCCATGTTCTACTTGTCGATTATTTTAAGATTACATAGAATGTTCGCTTCAATGCAAACAGCTAAACACATGACATGATGGTAACAAAACTGAAGAAGTGTTGTGTCATCCTTCTAACGGTGAAACTTGAAAGCACTTCAATCGTAAACATCCATCCTTTGCTAGTGATGTCCATAACGTGCGACTTGGCTTATGTTCAGATGGGTTTACTTCGTACATTCATGCATCTGCATCACTATATTAATGTTGGGCGGTGATTGTTACCCATACAATCTTTCACCTAAGATGTGTATGACAAAGCCTTACATGTTTGTAATGTGTATAATATGAGGTCCATCTAATCCTAAATCAGTGATTGATGTTTATTTGGAGCCTTTGATTGATCATTTGAATAAGCTATGAAGTAGTATTTGGACGTATGTTTCAAGGAAGCAAAATTTCCTTATGAGGGAATTTTTAGTATAGACTATTAATGACTTTCTAGCGTATGAGTTGTTATCTTGTTGGAGCATCATGGTTGATTAGCTTGTCCGCATTACATAGAGCACACAAAGTCAATCTTATTGACTTATGGTTGGAAACATTGTTGGTTTGGTTGCCATCAAAGGTTCTTGCCCATTGATCATATGTTTAGGAGGAACAAAAAGGCTTTTCGTAAAGGCCAAGTTGAAACAAATATGCCACCTCCTAGGCTTACTCCATCACAAGTGTCGAAAAGAGTGAAACATTTTTCAAAAGTGATTGAAAGTGGTATGAATAGGATAAAAGGGTACAAGAAGTGGAATAACTTAACTAAGAGAAGCATTTTTTGGGATCTTCCGTATTGGAAGGATAACTTGCTAAGACATAACCTGAATGTCATGCATATAGAAAAGAATTTCTTTAACAACATCTTTAACACGGTCATGAATGTCAATGCCAAGACAAAAAATAATGAAAATGCAAGAAAATATTTACCTTTATATTGTGCATGAATATACTTAGACTTGAAGCCTCAAGATAACGAGGGTTGCTGAAGCCAAAGGCAAATTACACTATATCAAAGGACGACGCTAAAATTGTTTGTCGATGGATAAATGAGCTTAGAATGATATATGACTATTCTATAAACTTGGCCAGATGTGCTAATATTGATAAGGCTAGTATTCAAGGTTTGAAGAGTCATGATTGTCATGTATTTATGTAGACTTTAATTGTTGTTGCATTTAGCTGTTTGTCAATGCACATGTTAAGTTAACTCATAGAAATCAGTCACTTCTTCAAGGATTTGTGCTCCACAACTGATGACCTCCACTCTGAGACGCGAACAACTGCATCCATGAATTTTATGGAATGTGAGCAGCGACAGTGGAAGAAGATGAAGTAGAAGTTTGGTTGAGGTGCTGTTTGGAAATGATTCTAGCTCAGATGACCCTCCATCAATGGAAGGAAGCTAGAGGGGATTTGGGAGAAGCATAGGGAGATGACTTTCAGCATGAGAAAGGGCTGGAAATACATCAGCTAATCAATTCTCAATTTCAACAAAAATGTTTCTATAATCTGAGCTAGGAGAATTTATAGTTGATTCTCCAAGCTTTGGACGGTGCAGATTTAAAGTAAACAATACATATCTGTAAACACGTGGTAAAGGTGTGAGGTATGTGAAGCTGGTCTGGAATCAGCACTCATACAGGTGGAGCGGCATGGTATGCGTCAACTAGTATGTGACCTGCATTAGAATTCGCTGAGCGCAAGGGTTGGTGCGCTGAGCGCCAACCTTTTATTCTTCTCTTCTTCAATTTTGTCTATCCTTCCCCTTGGGCTGGCTTGGTCCATGCTGGGTCATGTTGTTGGTCTCCTGGTTTCCACTCAAAACAGTTGAACAAGGCTTGCCCTTCTGGATTTAGCTCTTCAAAGTCTTGTTTGAGCCTCCTAGTCATGCTTCGAGTGATGGGTCCTTGACTGGTCTTGGAACCCAAGTCATCAACAACGCTAAAGAAAAATTTGCTGAGAAAGTTAGAGGAAAATATTCCAATTATTCTTTGCAAATTGGAAAAAATATTCCCTCTTGCATTCTTTGATTTGATGGAACATCTTCGAATTCATCTTGCATATGAAACGTAGCTTGGTGAACTAGTGCAATATAGGTGGATGTATGCGTTTGAAAGGTTTATGGGAGAATCAAAATGTTCAGTGAAAAATAAAGCCAAAGTGGAATGATCAATTTGTATAGTGTACTTGCATCATGAGACAACGTACTTCTGTTCACATTATTTCAAGAACTTCATGTTGTTGCCCAACAATGTTAGGAAGAAAACACAATGGTAAAATGCCACATGTTATTCAACTTTGTCAGTGTTTCAGCAAGTGGGCCATCATGCGGGCAAGGAGTTCGCTCATTGATTAAATGATGCTGAATTCAACTTTGCTCACGTCCATGTGTTAATCAATTGCATTGAATTTAATGTGTACCTTGAGCATGTTCTAATCTCATTCCTAACTTGTGAATCATAAAATTATTGTAGTCACTAATTATGTTCATATTTAATAACTCATTTGTTGTGGTTATACAAGTCTCAAAAGGAAGTACTTTTGGTATAATACACTTGGAGTTCCCTCAAGGGTTCAGATATCGAGTATGTATATGTTTTTGTTAATTTTAAAAACAATTGGCATAACACTTGTAACTAAATCTTTCTTCGCATATTTGTAGGTTCATAACCAGCCATTAAGTCCCATAATTCAAGATCTAAGGGATTTATCAGATTGGCCCATGAGATGTGTCAAAGAATGACAAACGTATTTTGTCAATGGATACAAGTTCCACGTTGATGCATGATCCAAAGGAAAGAAGACAACTAATTGTGGTGTGTTTGTGAAGGGCCTTACAGAGGGTGGTTATGATAATTTTTATGATATTATTCATAAAACTTAGGCTTAAACCCTCCATTGGTCCTCATATTTGTGTGCAAATCTCAGTTTGGTCCTCAAGTTTTGAACTGTCTCAATTGGGTCATAATTTTTGTAAAAATGCACACATTTTACCCTAACCGTTAAGTTCTCTCAAATAACGTTAATTGATGTTGGGATGAATTTTTTATGTTAGGCTTAATCCCTCCCTTGGTCCTTATGTTTGTGTGAAAATCTCAGTTCGGTCCTCAAGTTTTTCCTCAAGTCCTTATGAAATGCAAACATTTTACAACATTTTACCCCAACCGTTAAGTGTATTGAGACAGCGTTAACTTTGAACTGAGCTGTAATTTTTTTTATGTTTTAAAATCATTAAATCCACGTGGCTATGATATTTTTTTTTCCTTCCAATCACTGATCACAGTTCACTCATTTCTCCACCCTCAAACCCCCCGACTCACACCTTTTCTCCCTCTCAAACTAAAAAATGCCACCGTTGTCGACAGTTCAAAAATTATGACCCAATTGAGACAGTTCAAAACTTGAGGACCGAACTGAGATTTTCACACAAACATAAGGACCAAGGGAGGGATTAAGCCTAAAATAAAAAATTCATCTCAGCATCAATTAACGCTGTTTGAGACAACTTAACGCTTAGGGTAAAATGTGTGCATTTTTACAAAAATTATGACCCAATTGAGACATTTCAAAACTTGAGGACTAAACTGAGATTTGCACACAAATATGAGGACCAATGTAGGGTTTAAGCCTAAAACTTATGAGCTGGAGTATAATAGTTCAACTACTCCAAAGAGAGTAGTTCTTTTTTATTCCTTCTAGGAGTGGAACAAGAGTGGATCCTAAATATAATATTGTTGAAATTGAAATGAGTTTAAGATACCGTTTATTTGATCCATTCATTCTAGCTCATAATGTTAGACAAGTTTATTATGTCCCATATCCACCATTTCGCAACATTGACAAACGTGGTTGGTGTATTGCAATACAAACCAAGCCTAGGGGTCACATTAAGTCAAATGATATCGAAGAGGATATCTCTTACTAAGTTGATGAAATGGTACAATTTACTCGCAATATATTAGTTATGATTACATCCATATTATTTTATAACATCAAACAAATGGAGCACTTTACATACAAATATAAAAAAAAAATTATTTTAAATTTAATATTAATTATAAAAAATATAAATATTTGAGAAAGCTACTAACTTGGTCGAGCTACAAATATGTATTGGTGGTGGTTCTTGAAACATCCATGGTAGCAAGTTCCTTGCATCAGGCCTGTAATGGCATAGGGTTTGTACTTCATTACTTCTGACTATGATTGTCGTGAGCTAAGTGGAACAACTAACATAACATTTGCTTGAAGAAAAAAAATGCAAAGAAAATAGAGTTTTGGCGTTTCATGAGTAACACAGACCCACAACGCAAGAGGGGAAAATGAAGATGATGATGAAAAAACTGCAACAACGCTTGAAGTTAGAATATGAAAGAGAAGAGATAAAGATAAAGGTAAAAAAGTGAGAGTTGCGTTTGGAATAAAGTGAAAGTGAGAAAGGAAGGGTTTTCTAACTCAATATTCGATCGATTTATAATAGGAACCGTTGTAATTGGTCATTCTTAATACAATTTTACATTAGTTTAAGTTACAAACGGTGTAACCTAAAATTGGATTTTACATCGGTTTTAGTAAGAACTGATGTAATATATGATCTCATTATAACAAAATTGTCATCACTTTTTATTTTACATCCTTTTTTTTATTAAACTGATATATTATGTAGTTGTAAAGTGGTAATTTTGTACTCAGTGAAGCAAATGCTTAAATTTTGAAATGATTAAAAGTACCATAATACTATTATAAGATGACTTTTTTTGTGTGTTTTCATTGTTGTAATGATTATCTTTTAATTTGTAGCATGATACCTTTCACCTTGGACATTTATGAAAATTTTCAAGCTCTCTTCTATATGATATGAAAATCATTAAGACAAACATATATTTTTTTATAGTCGATACCCATTGAACAATATATTTTTTTTTTTAAAAGTCAACAATAATATGAATGTTTGGAAATGTCAATGATAAAGGGAGGAGAGACCATGTTGAGAGAGGCAAGGCAAGGTCCTTAATTAGTGGCCTTGAAGACAACTCTTTGTCTTCAAGGACATAGGTGGTGGATGGTTAATGAAAGAGAGTGTGAGATAGGTGAGGGAAATAGAAGTGGTATTGATGGAACTATAGGAAAAATGCTAATTATCGAAGGACATTTACCGAAGGTTTTATAGCCTTCGATAATGAATTAGTGAAATAATTTACCGAGGGCTCTTGGCCCTCGGTAATCTCCACGATTCTTTTAACTAAAAATTTTGGGTTTCGTTCCCAAATCACCAAAATCTGAGAATTCCCTCTCTCCCCAAATCGTCAAAGATCAGAAGCTTTGTTCGTTGCACTTGTCCTAAGGCGTTCTCGTCTTGTTGCGCTTGTCCTAAGGCGAAGTTCTATTCGTTGGTGGCTGGTTTTTTGCGGTTTGCGTGAGTACGGTTGGTGGTGTTTCCGGCAAGGTGGTGGGTCGTACTACTTAGCGTTTGCAGTAGTGGTGATGGGTCATTGAGGTTGGCTTGACGACGACATTTGGGTGAAGTGGGGTTGTTGAGTTCGTAGGGGTCGTGGTCTGCAGAGGTTGGCATCATCAACCCTTTTTCTTTCGAGGTAAGTTCGTAGAGGATTTGTCCCCTGGTTTTTCTATTTACTGGTTTAGGAAATGGTACGGTGGTAGCAAAAACCATACAATCATAGTGACTTCAGTTCTTCCCAGTCAATCTTCAAGCTTGGGCACATCCTACTTTAGACTCAGTAATGCGAACATTCTCTGGTTTTTCCTCGTTTATATAACTGCAGATTTTTTATTGTTAAAGGATTAACGTACCAATAACCAATTTATGATGTACACATTTAAGTCCTAGAATTAAGGCTGTTATTATTTTTGGTTTAGTTTCCGTGAAATATACATGACCAACTACTTGTTCATTTGTTGGATTCTTTATATTTATTTAACTTAATATTCAACCTTTAATGCTTCAGAAGATATTTTGCCAACTCATGACATTATGAAACCTCTGAAAATTAAGAAGCTTTTGAACAACCACTGACTTGTTATATTGAAGTTCAAAATGTCCTCTTAGTTTGACTTTTTATCCTTTTAAATTAATGACTGCAAGATGTCTATAATGTTTTGCAGCATATATTTAGCTGCACACGTAAAATTAAGCCACCCATGGTTTCCTATGTTTGTTAGACATAATCATATAATAACGAAAACTTCTTATGTGTTACACAAATTGACTATTGTTTATGTGATTTGTAATTCCTATTATTGGCTTAGATAAATGTTTAATCATTATATAATTCTACTATTTGCAGTGTAAACCCATTTAGACTTATTGGAGTTGGATTATCTGTTTGGACTCTTTCAATTCCCCAGTTTCACAGGTTTGTTTCTGTCCCTGGTAATTATCTTAGAATGTTTCTATTGTCTATTATGCTCTTGTGTAGCCATCTTGTACACTTCAGTTATTGAACTCTAAAGTAATTTTATGGGATCCTGGTTCAATTATTAGCTTCATGTACAAATATGATATGAATATATGTTAATTTTAGTATAAATGCCTTTCAAATCGTGAATCTACTTGCTTTGTGCAATTTCATTTTGGATTCAATTATTAAAATTATACATTAAAGATTTAGAATATTTGTATATACCTATTAAATTGAACAAAGATGTATTGTTATAATAGAATGTATATACCATCGTACATATACAAGTTTTTACCTCTTATGGTCAGGTTTTCTCGATAAAAAATAAATTGTTGTAATGAAGAATTTAATCAAAGACAAGTTAAAAAAGGTTCAGTGGTGATCATATTCAGTAATTACTATTCTTCCTATTTGTTCTTCTTTTTTCAATTTGGTATCTTCTCTTATATGATTTTTATTGTGTAATTAAATTGTATTTTTGCACCTGCAGTGAAAATACAAAAAATCTTGTGGAATGTGCTGCTTCCCATTTGAGACATAATAAAATTTGCTTCAACTTTTGGTACTCGGCTGTCATCTTCAAGTAGGAGAATATTTTGCTTCAATTTTTATTACGTGTTCTATAAATTGCTATGACTGATAGGCCATTTTTGTGTTGTCGGTAATAAGGGAATGTTTTAATGTTTATAGGTGGAACTGCTTATTTACTTTGGTTATCGATGGTACTATATTGTAGGGGGTATGATCATTAAGTGTGCTTTGTTATTAATAGGTGAAATAGAGGTAATGTGATGATTAGCACTGGGCTTATGGCTCTAGATCAGATTTTTTACTCGTCTGTTGTTGGGACTGCTATGCGAACTCATAAGTCATTTAATGCATGATGGTTGAATGAATTAGGGGTTATTGGAGTTGCTGTTTGATTTCTTTTTCTGGTGCAGTGCTGTTTGTGGATTGATTTAGATGAAATAATAAAGCACGTTGTCCTAATAACCAACATATAAGTTCCTTACTATAATGAAAACTCTGAACCAAATTTAAGGTGTTATATATGAGAGTCTTGAATTTGTTCTGTAAGACCCAAAAGTGGGCTTGTTTTGCCCAAGAAGTCTTCTTGAAGTAAATTCATTTTCAATTAACCTAATAAATTGAGCATTCAGTCCTAAGTTTTGATTTTTCTTGTATCTGATGTTGGTTCTCTTTTAAGTTTGAATACATTTCTTTTAATTTTTGCCTTTAACAATTGTCTGTGATTATAAGTAGAATATTTCCTTAGTTTAAAACCAATTCATCTTGCATTTGCACCTTGCCTAAATAATTTTTCTGCATCATGTTCTACTTCTGCATTAAGTTTCCATACTCTGCATTGATCTTACTTCTTGTTCCAGTGTTGTGCATAGTAGTTGACACCCAATTGGCTGTTTTAAGTTATGCATTTGCTTTCTCTACATTACCATTTATAAGCATTATTTCATATTTATATTATTGTCATTTATAAGCATTATCGGGAATATCTGGTAATAAAATATTTCATTGTTTGAGTTTCAGTTATACATGGTAAAGATATACTGAATGTTAAAAACTAAATTGCTCTTGTGTAGTATTTTATGGTTTCTTCTAATTATATTATATTGCCTGCACTCATTTCTTGTTGGATTAAAGAGGGTCTTTGACACCAAGACCTCCAACCCAAGTTCAGTTTCCCTTTCAGTTGGGTGGTACATACATGTTTCTCTTCCCTCTCTCTCTCTCTCGGACTGGATATATGTTTTGCATCTGTTTCTCTTTTTGAGTATGCACAAATGACAAACCTCTTCCAAATAACAAACCTCTTCTAAATAACAAACACTCTAGAAATGCACTAGAATGGTGAAAATTTGCAAAGTATACTAAACTAGCCTAAGAAACAACAAAGAAATTTTCCTAACAAGTTTAGAATGGTAAAACCTATCTAATTAGAACTTACACTACAAAAACAACCTAGAACTCAAAATTTGGCTATAGGAGTGGCCAATTTTCACATTTTTCCTTGCTGGACAGCCCCTTTGAATTGACAAATTATGCTCCTTCTCCACTTCCTAAGATTCCACCTTAGTTGGAAAAGGTTTCTAAAACTGGACTGCACCACAAAGTCTTCAGAAGACCATAATTTCACACATAAATTAGGACCAAAGCATATCAAAATCTGCACCATAAATGGTCACTGCACAACACCAAAAATATGACTTGAATTGGTCAATTCTGACTCTTTAATAATACTTTCAGCAACTTTAATTCATCAATTTAAACTTGTTTGAAATCTAAGTGGGTTCAAAACCAAACTGTATAGAAAATTCACCCTTTTACTTCCCAATTTCACTCAAAAATGAGGTTTGAATATGCTATTTTGCACATAGATGAATCTGGCTTCAATTTGAATCTTTTAACAAGTTTAAAACAACATTTAGGACTTGTTTAAACTATCAAATATAACATAATCACATAAGCACGAAAATTGACACCGAATTACCCATATTAAGCATAATTTGTGCCATTTTTGGAACTTGCACAATGAATCTGAGTTGCATTTTTGTTTTGTGCCTAATCGGAGTTCAAACAAATGTATTTTGATGAATTAAAACTGTTGAATGTTCATGTATATGTTTCATGTTGATTTATATATTGTATGTTCCTGTATAAGTAGTATAAACACTTAGAACCTACAAAATATTTGGAAGTACTCTACAAAAGAGAACTTCAGTAATAATAAGTTGTCTCCCCCAAATTTAATACACAACCCCTTAGGATGTGTAAGGCATTTCAATACTAAGGACTTCTCTTTGCATGTCCTTATTGTATGCCTAGACAGTAGTGTTCAAATTGCCTTCCATGTTGGACTTAAGTAGTAATAGGTTTATTACTTATGTCACATGGAGTGTTGTTGATTTGGCCAAGTTTACCCTTGTTTGGCTTGTCACAGAACATGGCCCATTTTCCCAACCATCGTGCATGGATGTACGACCGTTGTTATAGCGGAAGGAGAGATTTGAAGGAAGCTTTTGTCATAGGAGTTGAAGAGTTTGTCGAGACGGCTCGACGATATAAATATTATGCTCTTGATGGAGGGATTCGATGTCCATGCATCAAGTGCGAATGTACAAGGATTATGAAAGATGAAGACGTCAAAGTTCACCTATACCAAAAAGGGTTCATGCCTAATTACACGGTTTGGACATTTCATGGTGAAGAAATTCCTTTGACCTCCAATGCAACTGAAAATCGGCTTGCATCAGGTTGGAATACTATTATATGATTTTGGTACATTATCTTTGTTAAGAAATGGATGATATTGTTTTATGTTTCATATTGAACTTTACAGATGATGCTATATTGTTTTTTTCATCAATGATATTTGGATGATTTGGAAATGCACAATATGCAGGTCTGTTTGTGGTTTGAAACTGTTATGCAGGTCTGTCTGTGTTGTGAATCTTTTTATGCAGGTATCTGTGGTTGGATAACAAATTCAAATATGACTTTTTTTTTCTCCTGATCTTACCGAAGGCTTTACCGAAGGCTTCTGCCCCTCGGTAATTACCGAAGGCTGTTGTCCATCGGTAATTACCGAAGGCTTTTGTCCCTTGGTAAACGTTAGCGACAACGTAATTACCGACGATTTTTTGACCATCGATAATGACGATTTATCGACGACTTGTGGCTGTTTCCGAGGGATGATGTCAATTTACTATGAAATATAATCATGTCAGTAATAACGATTTACTGTGAAAAAGATAATCAAAGCACAGATTCACATATTATTTTCACAGTAAAATCATTTTACTTAAGTTCCTCTTAATGTACTTTATACATTGACGGTAATTATAATATATATAATTAGTTTTGTTTTGGTGTCAATTTAATTAACTAAAATAAAAGTCAAAAAATATAATAACATCAACATAAAAAGTTAATTGCAATAAAAATTCATCAATATAAAATGTTAATCAAAATAAATATTAAAAATAAATAATTTAACTAACTTTAATAAATACTAAAAATAAATAGTTAGTATTAGTTTAAATATTAAGTAAAATAAATATTGAAAATAAATAGAATTAGTAAGTAGAGATTACAAAGTCTATATTAAGATAAGATTATTAATCTCAAATATAGAGACTAGTATGGTTTTCTTACTGTTTTCTTTCACTTATAAAAATCACAGATAAAATCATTAATTTATAATTAATTATTCATCAAATAAGTATGATCACAATATAAGATAAAAAAATTATATTTTATAACAATATTTATTAAAATAAGACAATTATTCTTAACACAAATTATATTCTATAACAACATTTATTAAAATAAGACAATTATTTTTAACACATGTGTTAATAAAAACATATATTCAACCAAAAAATAATGTTAGTTTGTTTCTCTTTTTGTTTTATCTTTTTATAATAATATCAAATTAATGTTATCATATCTTTTTTTTTGTTTTAACATGTTTATCTTAAAAAATTGAAGAGTAAAAAAAAAATCTAAGTGCTTAATAAGTTTCGAACTCTATTCACAAAAAATTGACTTTTGATAATATATATATATATATATATATATATATATATATATATATATATATATTATCATTGTAAATTAATAAAAAATATTATAATCAGTATTAAATTATATATTATATCTTTTTTGCATTAATATAATTATAAATATGATATAAAAATAATAAAAATTATAATATATTAAACTATCTAATAAAATATATAATTTTATATATTACATAAATAATATTATTTTTAAAATTTAATTAAAATATTGTAATAGGACCAAATCCAACTTAACTTCTCCACCTTGACGT
Organism: Vigna reflexopilosa; assembly: GCA_027742785.1. Taxonomy (NCBI): domain Eukaryota; kingdom Viridiplantae; phylum Streptophyta; class Magnoliopsida; order Fabales; family Fabaceae; genus Vigna; species Vigna reflexopilosa. The sequence continues at coordinate 9,535,822 of CM050911.1, read as the reverse complement.
AACTCATATGAGAGAGACCTTTGAAAGTTTGAATTTTCTTTTAGTCCCCACTTAAAAAGTCTCCTAAAAGATGGATTAGGAACATTGATCCATGAATTATGAATTAATTTTATATCTCTCATTGTCACTCCAACAAATGTAGTATCTCCATACTACGATAAAACTTACTTAGTTTTATGTTTTATTCAGTCATGTTTAAAATAAATAAAATAACTATTATTAAATATTAATTGCTTCTTACCAATTAACTTACAATATAATAATCTAATTTTATCATTCTAAAAATTAATTATTTGTGACATCCTTCAATAAATTTAAATTTAATGTGGTGCCAAACATACTAGTTTATTTGCTCAAAATGCATGGAATGATTCTTACTTCAAAGAAAAATACAATTAATTGAAATAAAAATATATACCACTCGGATAAAAAGATAAGTGTAAAAGGAATATAAGTATTCATTTTACCATACTCGTCATTAAACACTATCAAATAACTATAATCAATACATTTATTAATTCCTTAAAAAAATATTTTTAGTATTTATATGCATTTCGAACCATATGTTAACCAATATTTATCCTTAGTTTATTTTGATGGAATGATTGTAATGAAACACTTATTTTTTTCACTAAGTTAAAAATATAATTAGACAATAATTCTAAATAATTACTTTTTGAATAACTTGAATCCTATTGTTTACACTTTATTTTTTTAATGGTCACATAACCATATTTCACTTATTAACTATCTATACAATCAAAAATATAATTTTTTATTTTTCATAGTAACCAAGAATTTTCACAAAAGTTGACGCATATATAAAGTTGTGCAATAGACACTAAAGTAGGAGATCACATTTAATAGTTTTTTTTTCTTACTTTTATAGTAATTTAATTATCAGTAATATATAAAAGAATTCTAATTAATAATGTAGTGTTTTTTTTTATCTCTATACTAGTGTGTTTCCTTTTTTTCCCTATGGTAATAATGAAACAAAAACTAATTTCTACTATTAATTTTATAAAAAATACATTTCTAAAAATTTGTTATAAAATAAATAATTTTTATAATTTTATCATAGTTAGTAGTTTTACTAAGGGTGATCAATTAAACTAAAACATAAGTAAACTTAAAAGATAAAATAATAAAATAATTATATTAATAAAAATAAAAATATGTATGTATAAAAAACAATTACAATTATAAAAAATAATTTTCTTTATTAATAGTTATATATATATATATATATATATATATATAGACACACACGGATAAAAATATATTTACGGATAAAAATACTCCATCATTATTAATTGTTCAAAACTATTTTAACATTTTTTTAAATTAATTGAGTTATGATACATAGTAAAAAAAATCAGTTATTGATTATACTCAATATAATGTAATTTATAATTATGCTTACATATGTTTAAAAACTGATGAAAAAATATTTCAAATTTTTTATTAATTAAAGATATTGATTTTTTAAGTTCGTAAACTTTGATTTCCATTTAATACCTTTATGTTTTTTATTATTATTTAACAAGGAAGCTATACAAGACTAGTTATTCTGAAATTCTGTATTGTTTGTGATAATGTTCTGAAACAAGACTGAATATATAATTCCAAATTCTCTTAATGCCATTTCTAATTATGTTTATCAATAAATTGTAATCAAATATTTTTATTTAATGTACATTGAATTTATTTTCTCATTTAATACTTTTTATGAAATAGAATATAAAATACATTAGCATTTATTACACAGACCGACTACTTAAAAAATGCAATAAATACTTGAAAGTTTTAAAATTATTATACTATAATATTTATTTACTATATTAAAATCCTTTACGTTATAACTAATTAGGTAATAAAAACAATTTTTTATTATTTCCCTAACGACTCCAAAGTCAAATTTCACAGAGAAAATAAACTCATTTATCATTCTAACTATTCATTAAGATGCATGTTAGTGAATAAAAATATATTAATTACAACATCTTAAATCAATGGTAAACGAGCTACTGTGTTGATTTGTTATAGAACCTTTTTGCATGTATAAATGACACTGATAGGGTGAGGGTTTCTGAGGTTGAAAAGGAGAAAATATACAAATTCTTGATTTCTCAAATTCTTGATTTCTTAATTGCTACATCTTAAATTCTTGATTTCTTTGATGAAAAGAAAGATTGAGGCAATGGAGGCAACAGGTTCACATGGAAGCGATCACGTTGGGAAAGAGAAAGTATACACAAAAACGAAAAAACCTGCAATCAGTAGCACAACTAAGATCGTTCATCAACCTGAACCAGCATGTGCTTTGAAGGAAAAAGGAAAAGCTGCGTATGAGGATGCTGAAATGGACCCAGAAATTCAACATTTGATAAAAACATTGTTCTGGGAAATTGATAATTGTCCTCGAAGCCTAACAGAAGAAATTCCTATCAAGGTAAGCAAAAAGAAAGACCAAGCATGATCAAATCATAGGATACATGTTCTAATAGGGCATTCACAAAACTCACTGGTGTATGCATGTTTTATCTTCTGTTTCTCTGATGTAAATAAAACTTCAATTTCCTTTCTTTGTCTGTAATTGGGATTGAATACCCTTGTTATCCCTTTTTTCAATTAATGTTACATTTTTTGCTTATAAATTTAAACACTGACTTAGTTCACTAATAGTGCATTCTATAGTGATTAATAATTAGTATACAAGAAAATATTGTTTTCTCATATACATGAGAAAAAAGGACATTTCAATTTGAAGGATTCAATACAATATTTTTCTTCTTTTAAGTTGCCCTTAATTGATTTGTAGTTCAGTGGTAGTTTGTTGTTTATCATCTTCCAAGTTTATGGATTATAATGATAAAGACTGTAACTTTTTTTTGGTATGTTAGAGGTTTCTTGTTAGATGATTTTCGGTTATTGTATCATTCTTGTGGAAACATCTATGTTAGTTTATGATAAATAGTGTAATTGAACTTATCATCGATACTTGTTATGTTTAATTTGTAAACTTTTTAAAATGATTTCCTTCTTTCTGTGGAATTTCTATAAGGTGTAATTCAAACTTAGGTTTTATGAAAACCAGAAAGCTTACCCTTCTTAGGTCTCGGAACTTGTAGCTGAATTTCATTATTTTGAAATAAAAAAAAAAGTGAAAAAAATTGACAGAAAAAAAAGAAATGGGCTTTTTCTTAAAACAAAAATTTGTATTCATTCGAGTTCTGAACCCTAGCTAATGAAGTTTCAAAATTAGGTAGTTTAAACTTTTTTATATTGATTCTACTAGATGTCAAATGCGAAATTTATTATATTTGGTCTGCTTGTAATCTTTGTAAAAAAAACGTATTTTGAATATATATATATATATATATATATATATTCAAATATAGAAAACTAATTCTCTTTATTTCTTTTCATCGCATTATAAATTAACTATTAAATATAAATACTCACACAAACATATTTATGTTACACTATGTGTTTTATTTTAAAAGCTAACCTTCAAATTCGAAATAAATAAATATATATATATATATATATATATATATATATATAAAAGTTAATATTTGTTATGATTATATATTATACATGAACGGAGGAGTGGAGGGAAATAGGAAAATTATTTGTGAATTATATAAAGTAATATTATTTTTTATAATCCCCAAGTAGTCTTTTTATTGTTCTTCACTTTTATACACATTATCTTATGTTCACATATAATATATAATTATAATAAATAGAGAAATTGCAAAAACAAACATACAATAAGATAAGCTAATGTAATTATAATAAACCAATGCAAATATATATCATCTCATAGGAGAAACAATCTTTAAAATCATAATAACTCAATCACATTTAATAAAAAAATGTCTACACACATATGTTCTTATTGGAACTAAACCAATATCTCAACCTAACTAGCTTAATCCACAAGGTTATCAAGACTTAGACATTTGATTCTACTTATAAAAGATAAATAAGATTTAGATTGTGTACATGTCATGCGATCTCATCTTGGAGTAATAAATTAGGACCAATGTCCCCCTCGATTATGATATGATAAATTTTTATACCTACATGGTTCATTGATGTTTCATACTGAAACATCATATTGTAAGAACCTTCCTAAACTCTCATAACTAGATATCTTCTCTTTTATGTGAGTTTGGTACTAGCAAAGTCTAGGTGATCTCATCAAATCACACTTCAACACATTATAAATCCAATTTAGTATCACACTTTCTCCCTAGAAATATTTATACCCTCATCATCCAAATAATTCATATATCACACATCTCATCTCCAAAAATCCATTACACACATATATCCAGTTTGAAACATTTTAACTTTACTCATTCCTATATTTCATGCACCTAATATCTCATATTAAACAATTATACAAACATGCAATTAAAAGCATTAAAATTGAAGATTTTAATCTGGTTATTTCTCTTAAACCCCATATCGTTGCTAAATGAGACTCTCTTATAAGGGAAGTGAGCAATATGACTTGCCTAACAAGATCACACCAATGAAGCTCTCTATTTTCAAAACATTTTGCTTAATGATGCAATGGCTTGCTTGGCAAGCGAGTACAAAGAGTAAATTTATGAAAATTTTCCCCAGCAAGTCTCAAGCCCACCTAATGACAATGGTTATTCCAAGCTCACTAGATTTTTAATTAAAACTTCTCATCCAATGATGTCTCACTCACTTCAGTTAATAAGGCCACTATAAGCTTATTTCACAAACTCGCCCAATGAGCCTTAACTCGCCTAACGGGTAAGGCCACCCAACAAGTTTACATAATTTGCATATATGAAATATGATATATCAGACTACTTGGGTGCTATCTAGGCCATTTAAAATACATTTCATATTAAAAGTTTTACTTTTTAGCTAAAAAACAACTCAAATAGTACCACTTGGTCTCTATGATGGTAATATTCATAACTACCATAACTACTAAATTATAAGCAGATCAAGAGACACAAAAGAGTGCTTTGAAACAAATAATTTCTATAAATAGTTGTATACCATCTCAATATACCAATTCAATCATTCAAATCTTCTTTAAATCAAACAATGCTTCACGATTTCATCACATTGATTTAAACACTATTATAATGTACCTCGCTTCACTTTCTTAAAAACATAAGTCACATACCACCACAACTTAACTTTCACATGTAGCTCTAACAACAACAACAAAAAAAAAAAAAAACTCATATCAATTATCTAATCACACTAACATGATCAAAACATATTCATATTGAGCTATCTAAGCTCACACGTGTCTTCTTAAAAACCCGTCATTAGTTCGTATGGACTGTGGATTATATCGAACAAGTCTAAGCAGGTCAACAGATTAAAATACTCAGTTCGTCCCTCCTTTTTTTTTTTTCAGTCCGACCCCACATTAAATGGTTAAATTCTTAACATGTATATAAATTTAAATTTTATTCATCTAAACAATTTAATTACTTATTTATTGTTTTAAGTATCTGTATAAGTTTATAAAATTGAAGAAATACTGTTTAATTGTATATAAACCCCCAACGGTGCTATAGGAGTTGACTAATATGTGAAAGGTCTTAAGTTTAAGTATTTTAAACCTTGTGTTGACACTATTTTATAGAATAAAATAGATGTATAGTATTAATGAATTGATAAAAAGGTAGATATATTAATGAGACAACAAATACTTTAAACTTATACTAACATTTTTTTAAATAAGAGCTTTTAATACAGTTATTTGTCTGTGAATTAAATATCCACAATAAAAATATTAAATGATGAGATAGTAAGCTTGACTATATGACAGTAAAAAAGTGTTTGAATATAATTTAGAACACCATGTTCATAAAATTATTCAAATACCATAATTCTCGTTCCCTACTTTTATATATCTTAATTAATCAAAAATACGTTAGACAGAAAGTCTCTATTTATGATATCGTCTTGTTTGAAAAACATTATCATGTGTATTAAGAAGGTTATTGTGAGTGTTAAAAAAAAGGATATTTCATAATATTCAGAGCCTAGTTAGAGTAATTTAATCCAAATTATAATATTCAATTTTGTTCCCAAATAACTGTTCTGAAGTCAAAGTTTATAAAAAAAACATTTTACTTTTTTCTTAAGATTTTTTTTTATTTAATTCTTAGGATAAATGTTAATAAATGAAAAATATAGTTTGTTAAACGAAACCTATAGTTATAACCTTAAGTATTTTAAATCATGTACTTTTTTTAATGATATATAAAAATAATGTCTTGTTATGAAAAAAAATTAGGGTGCACCTATATTTTTTTCTCTATTATCCATCATATGTGTTTTTTCTTTTTAACTCTATTATTTTCAAAACCTTGTTGACTAAATGAACTAAGGTATTCATTGAAGAATTACAATAAGAATTTTCTATTGAAAACCATATGGGAACACTAAATAAATCATAGAAAAGAGTGATTTGTTTTTCTATACACATACGGGACAATAAGTATTTTTTTTTAATGGTGTGTGTTTCTAGATATAACTATCTACGTCCTTTTCCAAATATTTTAACTCGTGCTATGAATTTTTACATCAAATTATGTAGAATGAGTAATCATTTGTTTCTTTATTAGCTATCGAAAAGGTTAAAATATTTAATTTCAACCATTCAATTAATAAATACAAATTTTTTTCTTAATTAGTTATTTAAATGTATGCGCTAACCACAAAGAAAACTTTTCTGATATGTTATTTTAACTTTTTTATGTTTGTTAAAATTTTCAACATAAATTTTCGTCTGTTGGTTGAATAATAAATGCAAAGGTTAAGTGCAATTGTTGAACCAACCCAGAAATATATATATATATATATTACTAGTAAGCTCAAAACTAATTATTAGACTTTACTCAATTATTTATCAAAATAGGATTTTGAAACACTTAAAAGTGCATGATCTACAAAAGATGAAAAAAAAAATACATTCATCGCATAAGGATAAGAGGTTTCTCATCTTAAATATCTTTTTAATATGATTGTGTTAATGACATCATTAAAACATTAAAAGAGGATATCGTAATTCAAGTACTTTGACTAAAGTAACAAAATTATAATAGGTTAAGTAAAAGGAATTTTACTAACATAGTAAAAGATCTAAGAATAATATACACTTTGCGAGCATTTGAAAAACTAAAAAAAAACAAACTTGGAATTGGTTTTGGAGTACATAATTTCTTCGGCCTTAAGAACAACCGCAAAGAGCTTCTCTTGACGTTTCTTATTCTTCATGGTTGCGAGAGTATGAACTTCAATGATGACCCAAATCAAACACATAACGTGCAAAAGAGTCACGTGAATGCACAATGGCGAGAAAATGAACGAGAAAAAAAAAGGAGAAAAAGGAAAGAAAAAACTAAAACCTAAAAATCTTTTGGTCACTAGTGGAAGTCTTAACTTGCAAAAAAACTTCGTCAACATTGACATAAAGCTTCATGTAGATAGAAAAGTGAGGGAGAAATGGGTGTTACAAGTTTTTCTAAATAAATTTACGTTTGATTTGTAAAGGTTAGGCATAAAAATGTCTCTTTTTACACCTGGTCTTTATAGGTCAAACATAAATATTGACCACTAATTCACAAAAATGTCATTGTACATTTTTTTATGTATGTTGCCTATATGTCATGTGTAAATCTAGTGACATGGATGATAATTTTTGTGTTAGTGATGATAATGTTAAAGTTACACAATTTTATATTTAGATGTTTTTGATCAATATTAAATATGATATTTAATTATTTTTAACATCAACGTTATATACAGTATCTAAATATCTAACATAAAATATGTAGTCAACACTCTAAATTACTAATTAAATAATGATATTTGTTAATTAACATGGATTGAATATAAGATATTATTTCACTTTACAAACATTGCAATCACATTAAGGAGTTTTAAGTCAAGAAAGGAAGGTTGGTTGTTTTTCAAAAATCATGTTCTTTTCAAAGTTTGTAAACACCTTTATACTAAAATCAAATTGATCAGAAGATTTAACAATGTATCATTTCTGGATCATACATTTTAACTAATTAAATACCAAATCAACATGTTAAAATTCGGAGAGTCAATTTACAGTAATATTCACTAAACACTTGGATTTTGGACTTGATTGATTTGATTACCAAGATCAACCACAATAATCATAAATACACTGATTTATCAATTTATTATGCAATCAAGTAGGAATTATTATTAAAGATCAGTTAAATTTGTTTTCTTAATAAAATCTACTTGAAACAATAAAATTCAGAAAACCAAATGAGTGAATATGAATTTTTATTCTAATTCACTCCAATGGAGCTACATCCAGTTGATCAAGACAACCTGTGCTTTACCTTTCACTAACATAAAAAAGTACAATATCTTTACAATTTTATTCTTGTAAACATAAACCAAGTTTCTTAAATCACACATGAAACACCAAACGTACAATAAATCCTCTTGTAGACCTGGACTCACACTAGAAGCAACACACAAATACAAGAAAGATCAAACCACAGGATTGCTCCCCATAGCCAATCAAAAACCTTTCTTCAGCACACCAACAAAGAGTAATCATAACTCCAAACTTCAGAAAATTGATCATGAACAACAACAAAACAATCTTCTTCAAAGAGCACGAGATTTTTTAGATTTCCAAAATGATTTTCATGCAAATACTCAACCTCACATTCTCACAGAGAAAGATAGGCTATTTAGCTTGTAACCTAACATGATTAACTAATTGAAAGTAATTCTCAATTAATTGATGTCACTTACTTAAGTGAAGTCAACTAATTGATTGTTATTTCAGTTAATTAAACATGTTATTCACAAAATTATATGTGCAAGGCATTTAACATGTTAAACAACATTTTAATAGATTACGTAATTGTAAAACACACAAAAGACTTATATCCTAATTCATATTTAAACATTGATTCCAAACATCATTAGTCTTCAAACTTCATGAAATCTTCAAGCATCTCTTTTTGTCAACATTCTGCCCCAGATTTGATGAAGTCAACATCCATTATTATCCATGCTTGTAAGTTTAAAATAGCAATCACAAAACTAACGAATATAAGATAACAAACAATGGTTATACTTTCTGGTTTGATTTGATATACTCCCCTTATCATATAGCACAATTTTAAATCAAACATAACTTCATTTATATATCTCCTCTTTTGGATTCATCAAACTTATACAAGGCACATGAGAAAAATAATCAAAGACTAAAACAAATTAAAAGGTATATTTAATTGACTGAAATAGAGAATCAACTTATTAAAAAAGTGATAGAATCAACAGAAATGCAGAAAGCAACATGAAATGCAATGCATGCTCCTAATATCCAAGCCCATCAGTTAGGACTTAGGATAATCTTTGTAGTAGAAGTCAACCAACAACTCGTGAACATTGTGGATTTGATCATCTAAGTCTTGGAAGTGCGCATTGTAGAAATTGTGATGCTCATTTTGGGTCATATTAAGTTCATGAAGTTGATTCAGAACAATTCTTTCAAAGGGTGAATAAGCAAGGCCTCTATCTTCAGGTGGATTGTAAGGAATCAACTCAATTGGTTCTACACCACTTGGTTCAACATCATCTTGGGCGAGTACCATTTATACCAACCTCACCTTCATGATTCCCAATTGTTGCACCATCTACCTCTACAGTCCAATAATTGTTCACTTTTGTGAAGCCCATCTTGTGAAAATTGAGAAACCCAAATTCTTGGATATTTCACTATGATAGGTGAAATCAAAACAATACTAGAGTTTTCTAAGTTTTGTAATACAAAGCACAACCTAGGTCGATTATCAAAGGATACATACTAAATTGTATTTAATCTTTAGTATTTTTACTTTACAAATTAAAATTTATGGATTAGGGACTAAAACCTATAAATATAAATGAAAATCAAAATTATATATTAAAATTGAAATCAATAGTAATAAAGACAGATCAATCCACGTATTCAAACATCCAAACAATTAGAAAATCATAGGATTTAAAAATTCACTTAATGTTTAAAAATTTAACTAATTCAATCAATCGACTAAACTTATTATACACATTAAATCTTAATATCTTTTAATCCCATTTGTATATAGTTATCAAAACAAGATTCAATGGAAATTGATTTCACAAAGAACAAAACTAAAACTAGAAAAGAGAACAAACTTGAAATGAAGAACGATTTGTACAAAAACTCAATTCGTGTTGTTTAATGTTGAATGTATAAATTGATCCTTTTGAATTTAGTTTCGTATTAGAAAATAGTGAAAATGAAAATAGAGAGGAAAGTTAAAATCCTAAAAATTGTGTAATTGTTTTTTGTCTTCTCTTTTAGGCATAACTCATCCTTTAGAATATGCCAAAAAACCTTAATCCTAATGTTACAAACTATGAAAAATAATGGCTCTAATTAGGTTTATAAATCCAATTAAAAAGATGTCAATCTTTCAAATTTGTTTCAACTACTAAAAATCATAAAAAGAAAATAGTAGAAGAGTCCAAATTTAGAGATCTATGTATTCATTTTGTAGTCCTATAAATGTAAATCCAATACAACTAGAATCATTCAAAAACAATATTTACAAAAAAAAAAAAAAAAAGCTATCACATAAACAATGAACAAAGGTAAGATAAGCTAAAATACAAAATTAAAACAATTACGACTAACAAGCCTAATTTATTATTGATAAAGAAAATAAACTATAAAATTGAAATAAAAAAAAATAGAAAATGCAATCAATGTAAAATAAAGCCATGTATTATTTAAGGCTTTCACACTTAGGCTTTCGTCCGGTTTTAAGGCAACTTTGGATGTTCATTTAATTTAAAATCACGAAATAAAGCCATCGAAAATCTTGAATTGGTAGCAAACAATTCAACAAATATGCATAGTGATTGCCAAAATAGAAAGCTGGAGTGTTGAAGTTTAGTACTTGGATCATATCATAGCTAAAAGCAAGCTTTTGGCCCAAAAAATTACCAATGGATATTGTTTCCTGTACTCCATCATTTTCTTCCTGCACCCTACTATTTAATTTAATTCTACTCCTACCCTTGTCATTTTATTTGAACACTATCAAGCTGGGGTGGTACATAGTGTTTCCGGAATTGTATTTATACTTCAGGAAAACTTAATACGCAAAAGTTGTTTTAAATGTCTTAAATTAAATACGTGGTTATCATTATTTAAATATTTAATTTAGAAAAATAGTTAATATGACAAATTGTCACACCTCATAAGTAAACAAAATCAAATTATATATTGTCGCTTAAATAATTAACTCTATTAATACTGTTAGTTCATAGCCATTTAATATATAAAATTAATTTATTTAACTATATAACTTGTGTTTTACTGTTATTTATAAAAGATAGCATCATACAAACAAATTAGCAGATTTATTTATTTTTATATAGAACTTTATCATTGTTATTAAAGTTTGAAGATATTAGAAATCATATATGCAATTAAATAGAAAAATTAACAAGTAGGAAATATGAAGTTTCATTACAGTTATTTAACATAATTGTAAATCAAACATCATATACAAACTTTTAAAACAAAACTATATATAAAACATTAGGTTTAAAAGAAACTAAACATAATTTGTTTCTCTCTTCAATGCTTGTTCATCATTACCCTTTGTTCACACTCACCAAATGATCATTTCCAAGAAAACAACAAATAAAAACACATAAACAAGATACAAACAAATAAGGTAAACTAGTGATAAAACCAGTCATAGTATATCAAGATTTCATACACATGTCATGTTTCACACAAAATAATTTAAACATCTTAATCATGTCTTTGGCCTAGACTTAAACTATCCAGATTTAGTATGAATGTCAAACTATGGTGGGTCATGCACTTGCGGTGGCCTTTATTGCTCTACAAAACCATTGTCAATGGATTTCACCCTACCATACTCACAAGGTTAGTCTGTACCGCATCTTAGGCCATATTGGAAGCACCTAGACTAAGACCTCCTACTACTCTCACCACATGTATGAGTCCTCTCTAATTGAGAATGAATGATCATTAGAGTGTTAGGATAACTCCCAAGCTTGAGTTTCCTACATTCATACCAACAACACTTTGATACATCTATTAAGAATTCTTCTTAAAACTCTTACACACCTTATTCCATTCAATCATATGTTACAAACCATACCACAGATCATACAATAAACCATTATACCATTTAAAACTATGCACATAGGAGAGAAGAAGTTAAAACACCTAAAATGACTCAGACCCACTCACCCAACGCCAGAAACAGAGTTCCTAACAAACACAAGCTCGCCCAACGAGCAGCCTTTACTCGCCCAGTGAGAAACAAAACAACAAGCCTCACAAGCATAAAGGGCTGGCTTACTTAGCCTCTGAAACTCATTGCCAAAAACCTCAAATATACTCGCCCAACGAGCAGTCTTCACTTACCCAGAGACAAAATAGCAAGCTCCACAAGCCCAACAAATTGGCTCGCCTAACCATTAGAACTCACTGTCAGAACTCCCATAAACTCACCCAGTGAGCTCCTCTTGCTCGCCTAGCCTCTTTGCATAATTTTGCAACACTTAAATTGCAGAATTTGCACCCCTAAACCCCCAAAACCTATCCTAAACACTTTTATCAACTTCTAACACTTTTGAAATGGATTCTAAACTACCATGGACCTAATCAAATGTGTATAACCCAACTTAAACTAGTTTTCAACTCATTTTACAACAAGGCTCCCACTCAATCTAACCAAAACCTCACTTTAGAGACCATAATTGAATTTCATAAGTTCTAGCTCATATTTGAGTAACTTAAAGACTCTAACAAGTAAAAAATCACATCCAAACAGACTCTAAAACTTAATTTCCTCTTTTTAACCCTTAACTCAAAAACTCACATATACCAAAACCCCCTATTTTTTTACCAAAAACACTTACAACTCAACCTAGTTTAATTCTCCTCCACATTTAACCAAATTCAACACCACAAAACATCTCAATAACACCATTCATCATACAATATGAGTTTAATACATAATCATTCAGCATCAACAATCATCAAGTGATCAAATTCACTTACTTAACAACAATTCACATTAACTAACATTTCAAGCATAAACATTCAATATCTACAAACTACATACCCTAAATACTATCAATCATACTTTATAATTTAACATAAAACAATAACTAGCTTCCTTTACCTAAAAATGAACTACCACAACTCTAGATAGTTCACCAACATTGATTCTAGTTTAAGAAATCCTAAGAACGCCTATAGAACACAAAAAAATGATCAGAGAGAGTCCTTAGAACTTTTAATCTGCACAAAACTAGGAAAGAGAGATAGATAACACATGCGAGAAAGGATTCCTAGGCATGATCTCAAACTAGGAGCAAAAAGAAAATGGAATCAAAACTTACTTGTTCTAAATTAGAAATTGATGATAGAGAATACCGATTGCACTGTCATAATCTCCTAGACACTTTCTGATCATAAAACAGATGATCGAGAGTTAGAAATCTTAGAGAGAAAAGAAAAAAGAATTCAAAGAAAGAGTTCTAAAAAGATTACTAATATTTTAGATAATAAGACGAGTTTAAGAAATAATATTTATATTATTAAATTATTTTAACTTTAAAATATTCAATCCTATTATTTTACAACACATATAAATTATAGTACTCCCTTTTTTTAGGTTTTTACATTAGTAATGAAAAGATAAATCTAAACAAGCCAATATCTAGTCCATATGACAGAGAAAACAAAATTTTTTGTATCCCATAGCCCATAATTGCTTCCTTCACCTTCATAACTCTTAAAATGTTCATTCTACTTTTTTTTTCTTTTATTTCAATATCCCCTCCTCCTTCGTTTAGTTTATAATGTTGTTAAATTTAGTTTTTCACATTTTTATAAATACTCACCCAAATATGAATAGTGTCGTCAACATAGATATAATTTGATTAATCACTTCAAAATACCAATAAAATAGAGAAAAAAAATTATAATCTAAATTAATCTGAATTATTGATTTATTTGACTTTGGTTTCCATCTTAAATCGATATTGTAAGAACCAACAATTCTATTTTCTTAACATAAATAAAATTGTAATACAGATCCTGGTTCATTCTCACAAAACACTTTCTCTCTCTAGAAACTAAACTCTTCTAAGCTCTGTCTTCTCTCTAAATCCATCTTTCTCTAAACCGTTCGTTTGTTGATTAGGAAGTTTCTAAACAATCTAGAAGCTAAGAGCAATGTTTTCCACTGATCAATTTTCCTACTCTTCAACTGGTAAGTTGAAACCCCTTTCTCCATTCACTTTAGGGTTGTGATCATGCAACAAATCTGGTTGCATGTAACCCATTTCGTTTTCTTCCATAATCTAGCTTCTATTTGGTTCTAAAATTCATTCTCCATCATCAATTGATGATTTATAGGTGATTCTCACACTTTGGGGTTGCAAGCAAGTGGTCTAGGGTTCTTTCTTGAGTTTGGTCGTCCACACTAGAGGTAAGGGGAGCTAGTTCTACTTTTCATTTTAGTTGTGTGATGTGAATGCATGATAATTTTTGAAGTGGTATGTTGTTGGAGGCATGAAATTGGTTTTAGTGACTTGAGATACATGTATGGAAGTGTTTAAATCTATGAATTTGGAATTTGATGACTATAAAATGTTTTGGAATGATTTAGAATGCTTAAATTGTGTAGGTTGGAACTGTTTTGTATGAAAATTTTGTGGTAATGTTGTTAGAAAGGAAATCAAGTGTCTTTAGGGTCAATTTTAGGCCATTTTAGAGGAAGTGAGGTAGTGATTTTGAGCAAATGAAGTTTGCAGCGTTATTGGATTGTTGGGATAGTTTTATCCACTGTATTGTGACTTGTTTGAGTCACTAAATTGGTCAAAATTGGTGCAAAGAGGTAAGATCGGGTTTTGGGTCTCTAAGTTGGGAAAAATTGGTGTTTTAGAGTTAGAAAGGAAGTGTGGTGGTCAAATTTAGAGTTAGGCATTCTTGGTGATACTAGTCAGTTTAGGTAACTTAGGTAGGTCATATGTGACTTAGTAGACATGTTTAAATGGTTAAAAACCAACTCCAAGTTGTAGAATTGAATTTAGACCTCTAGGTTGATAAAATTGAAGTTGTAGAACCTAAATCAATGCAAACACTTTATAATAATGTTAGAAAGGATTAGAATTGTTTAGGTAAGTTTAATTTAGCATGAAAGTTGATTTATGGGTGGTAGAAGTTCACCAAAAGGATTAGAATTGGTAAAAGGGGGTAGAGTTGCTCAATTATGCAGAAAAATCTGCAGATGCCACTCCTGGGCGCCCCAAAAGGGGGCTGGGCGCCCTTTGATTCGGTTTTTTTTTGGCCAAAATGTGGTGCCTGGCGCCCTTTTCTGTTGTTATGTTTGTTTTTGATAGTTTGTGGGGTTTCGGATGTCCGTTTTGGATGTTCTTTAGGTCGTTTTGGGGGGTTTTTGACCCTTTCGGAGCCATTGGTGAGGGTCTCCAAGCTGTTTGAATTATTTAAGTATTGATAATTAAAAGTCCTAAAGAAATTTATGTTAATAAGTGATGGTTTTGTGAAAGTATGTAATGTATGAGTTGTTTTTATGACATGGTTGATGTTGTATGATGATGTATGGGTTTGGTATGAGACAATATAGTAAGATTGCACTTGAATGACTATGAAATTTTATGTTTGATGAATCAAAGTGGTTTATGAGGTATATTATTGATTCAAGAGGAATATCATGTGATTTAAAATGGTGAATTATAGTTTGAAAGCATGTATGTACAAAGTATGGTTGATGGACGTAATTCCATGATCCTCAAGGGAGGTTACATGGTGGTGTCCTGTAGTTGGTTGTGATTGACCGTATGAATGGCCGGAGTTCCTGATGAGGTTTATCCTGACATTCTAATGATCATCCAAGCTCAAGTAGAGAGTGATGAGTCATGTGGTGAGAATAGCAAGAGGTCCTAGGATAGGCGTTTTCACTGTAGGCCTATGCCTCTGTAAAGGGCTTACGCTTGTGTGTAGTCGGGTGAAACTCCTCGGTAATGGCTTTGCAAAGCAGTAGGGCCACTACAAGTGCACAAACCCCTGGAACTCGACATTTCATACTAGTCTGGATGGTCAAATCACGTGGTCGGTCTTTGGTATCAATAAAATGCATTTGGTTATAGTTGGTATTGTTTATGGTCCTTGTATGCCTGAAATACTTGATTGATAACATGCTTTTATACCTAGCTCACCCTTGCATTGTATGTGTTGCTTGTGTTTGCCTTCCTCCTTGCGATGATCATCCAATCCTTTGGATGTGAGCAGTAGGTGATGACGTACCATTGGAGCAAGCGTTGAAGACTGAGGAAGACCCAAACCCTAGTACTTAGGACTTCTACTAGCTTTTAGTTTAAATAGCTTGTGGTTTTGAAAAACTTCTAACTTTTATCTTACCATGATCGATATTTCGGAAAAACATTCTTTAGGCCCCTTTAAAGTTTAGTTTGCCTTGCATTTTGGAGAACTTTGGAAACTTGTACTAAAGTTTTATTTCGTTTTAATTTTCTCTATATTTTGGATAACTGTATTCATATTTAAATATTGTTATCTCTATCTCTCAACTACTTTCACATATTATAATAGTTGAATCCTATTATATTATAGTATATGATATTTTGGGACGTCACATATATTCGCATAGACATATAGACTTAATAACTTATCCATTTAGTAAACTAATTTTTATATTTAAAAATAATATTGTATTGAAAATATATATATATATATATATATATATATATATATTAAAGTATTATATTTAAAATTAAAATTACTTTTATTAATATATTCTAAATTATAAAAATATATATATTTTTATTCAAAATTGTTTTATTTAAAAACAGGTTGTAATAACTTATTCGTCTGAAATAAGATTAAAAATAACTTATAATTCATATCTTATTTAAAATACGATCTGAGTATAATACAAATTTAATAAACGGTCCTCTCTAACATTCATTTTCACATATAATGAAATTACATATACTTTTTTTCCGAATAATCATGAAAATTATAGACATTATATTTCAATTAAATACACAAATTATAGAAAATTTAACTTTCTAAAATAATTTAAGATGTTCTGGATGTTTTCTACCACTCTTATTTTGACTCTATAATTTAGTCATTTATTTTACTAAATTTGAATAAGCGCTTAACTAAGTAATTTGGTAATTTAGTCATTTATTAAATATGTGCTTCAATGATCGTTATCCTTCTCGAAAAATAAAATACTTGTAATAACTGTTTTTCTACAATACAAAATTAATAACTAAAGAATATGCAGGCTGTATTTATTATTTAATTAATGAACATTACCGAAATTGGTTGTTATTATTACTAATTCAATTACTTATTATAATATCCAATTAGGCAAAAATTAGCCGTGCCAAATATTTAAACAGAAAAAAAAAAAGCTTTTTTATTTTGAAGCCGTGTTGTGATAAGTTCGACGCCTATATTCAAACACGAGATACTACTTTTGGGGATTGGAACAAGCAATCATTTAAGTAACTTCGTAACTGTTAAAAAACTTAATTAAACTTATTAATAACTTAATCTTTTTTCCGTAAATTGTTATTCTAGAAAAACAACTATATAATGCAATAATTTAGTCAAATGTCAAATATTAATTAAATTTAATACATTTTAAAAATATTATTAAATAAAAAAGTAGTTACAATTTATTTAAGAGAAGGAATGACTATTTCAATTCAATAGATTATTTCCCTTATTCTTTTTTAAGTATATGGTTTCTTTAAATATATATATATATATTTGTTTTAACTTAATTATTATTTAAAGTTTATAAGAATATTAATACATCATTTATATTTTTCTTTCTCCATTTAATTTGCATGTATACATATATTGTAAAAGTAATAAGAGAGAAAATTTTATGAATATTCACGTTAAGAAAAGTCGTCCCTTTAAGAATTATTTTAAAAAAAAGAGGACCGAGGAAGGAGAGATTATATGTATAATATATATTAGAGCTAACGACAGTTACAGTGGGATTGCGCGTTTGGGGTGTTCTGCAGAGGCTATTTTGTTGTTGTCGTTGGTGGTTTGTGTTGTGTGGGTTTATGAGAGAGTGGGGTTGACATGGGAAGGGTTTTTCTTGTTGATTTGGATGGCAGATCCTACGGATGCAGATACTGCAATACCCCTCTTGCCCTCGCTCATAACATTCTTTCTCGGGTATGTATTCTCCATCTTCTCTTCAAATTCAATTTCTATTCGATCCTTTTTTTCTTTTTCTTTTTTTATTTCTCAATTTTAATACTTATAAAAGAAACTTGATTTATTTTTTCTTCTTTTGGAGTTTGTTTCGGGCATGAACTTTGTGTGGGTGATATTGGTGAAAGATTGGATTTTGGCCGTTTTTTTTTTTAAAATCAATCGGAATTACGAGGGACCCATTAATTGATCGTGCAGAAAGTCTGTGTTTTTTGGTTGGTTATTGATTGGAAATTATTGGGTTGCAATCGTTTTATGGAAACATGGGATCGATTGTACCGTGTCTGCCGGCAATGCCTTATGGCGCTTTCAGTAATTAGCTTAGTCTTTCGGTTTTCATTAATGAAAAATTATGTGTTCGATTTGGTATTTGGAGTCTGATGGTTTGGTCTGTCAATTGTGGCAAGAGTGTAATGGTGCTGCTGTTTGCTGTTTGGAAATGCTTAATTGAGTTAATGAAGATGGTGTATTTTTTTTTGAAAAAGGGAATTACTTCTGGGAATATTTTAGAAATGGAGGTATATCATGTTTCATTTCGCAGCTACACGGTAAAGTTTTCTACTGAGGTCGAATCCATGTGGAAAATGATTGAATGAAAAAGTGTATCGTGTCACTTTTCCATATGATAAGTCCCTTTGCGTAGAGCCTGTCTGTGCCCTGTTGAAGGATGTATATTGAGACAGAGAGTTTTTTTCCCCAACTATCTCAATGCATGACACCAAAGAAGTGACTTGGAATACAAGTTATTTTCCTTTTTTTCAACACTCAATCCACTATAAAAGTTGCTGATTTGATATGTAAGACTACTTTTGATCACTTGCCTTTCTGTTTTGCTCTCTTTTAATAAGGTGGGCATGGATTGAATTTTTAAAAATCCATTCATATCTGAACAATATCCGATTAAATGGATTAGAGTTGAAATCCATATCTCTTTAATTGGATAAAATTTGTGTGGATTTTTTTAATTTGGTTTAAATTTGGTTTTAGAATCACTTTTTTTTATCAAATCCGCTTTGTCTTTAGATTTGGTTTTATATCGCAAACCAATTTTGAAATTGGTTTGAAACTGAAAGCTGATTTGATAAAATCAAGCTGAAGATGGCTTAGACGAGGTTGAACTGGAGACGGATTGGTCGAGATAAAAGTAAATATGCTCTAGCCGAAGCCAAAGTAGTGAAACTTTAACTGAAGTTAAAGATGTCCTAGCTGAAGTTTACTGAAAGATGATTTCATCGAGATTATCTGAAATCTATCTTTGATTAGTACTACTAACTGAGACATGATTGACGGAAAGATGCTTGGGTTGAAGTCCTCCAAAGATGGGTTGGGACTAAAACTTCTTCAGTTGAGCCAACAATATTGTGATTGAGGTTGTGCAAACATTGCCCTGCCCTTCGGTGTCGAGCCAGCGATGCCCAGGTCGTGATCATGGTCAAGCAGACCATGAGTATACCATACAGCTGAGGTTGAGCCGGAGATGAGCAATTGAAATTAGTTGGTTTGTTCTGGTCGAGGATGAAGCAGTGATATCTCCGGCGAGGCTGAGTTGATGATGAACCAATCAAGGATAAGTTGGTAATGGTTTGAGCAAGACCAACAAAAACATATGCCGATCAAAATCAAGTAAAAAGTTGAGACCAACCAAAGCTTCCCGTACAAAGATCAAGTAAAATTTCCGAGTCGAAACTAACTGAAAGATACCTACACCAAACAACGTGTTAGGATGGTCATTGGTTTTTGGTTTTTCTAAAATCCCAAATGATTATCTAATTAATTGGATTGGATTTGATATTCAAAAGAATGGATTCGGAAATGAAACCAATACAGGAAAATGAACTTAAAGTGATTTGGATATGTGTAAATATGGATAGATTTTAATGTTTGAATTTTTTGGACACCCTTTACTACTCCACTTCCATTGTGGATGAGATAGGGAGCTCTCGTAATATCAGCTTGACGTTTACAAGTGAGATAATATTGGGTAGAATTAGTTTATTTTGCGAAGTTTCTTTTTTTATCTGCGGCTCTAAAGCATGCATGATTAGAATTTTGCTATGGTTTTTCAACTATTGATGCACATCATTGTAAACTTGCCTCTTACCCTTAGCTTATACGTAAAGAGTCGACAATGAGCCAATATCTGTGATTGCTGTTCTTCTTGAAAGGAAATTGAATTATTTCATCTCTAGATACTTTGATACATTTAGTCTTCTTCCACATAGATTCCTGAAGTATAATTTCTCTGCTTAATGAAGATGTCAGCTAACTTTATCTTGGTACATTTTGCTTCATTTTTGTGGTAGTAGTATAGACTGTAATAAATATCCAAAATCATAAGTTCTACTGTCAAATTTAGCCTTGTCCTAGATAACTATCATTATTCTACTGTGCAAATGTACCTATTTCCTTGTACCATCTACCCTAGCAATTTGACTGTAGTTTGTTTCTCTGTGATGATCAGAACTTCAACTGCAGCCAAGGGAGAGCATACCTTTTCAGCAAAGTGTAAGTTGTTTGAAATCATTTGTATCTGTTCCCTGCCCCCTCTTCTGTCCCTTTTCAATCTTCAGTATTTTAGTGGTCCCATACTGCCAGGTGTCCCCATCATCAAGGTCCTTTCCCCACCAAAAAGCATATGATGATTTTATCAATGATATTAAAAGAATTATGATTTTCTTCTGACTCATAATTAGCACTTTTGCTTTTTTTACATATCAACGCCTTATCTCAAACCTTTGTTACTAACTTTTTATAACATCCTTATTTGTTAACTTTTGGCCTCAAATAGGGTGAACATAACTCTTGGGCCTCCGGTGGAGAGAATGATGATATCTGGACTGCACACAGTTGAAGACATATTTTGTTGCAGCTGTGGACAACTTCTTGGATGGAAATATGTAAGTTTTAACTTTGCACCTGGTTTACTTGAGGATTTTACATCATTAATATGTGGTTGGGTGAGTCTTGAAAGTTTAAACTATCAATGAAGTTCATTAGATGTGTGAGCACCATCAGAATTTGGTGTTCCAAAGACTTTTGTATGTCTGAGTATGATGAATATTATCCATAAAACCATTTTAAACTCTTAAATGTACCGTTGTTCAAATTTCCAACAATTTTATTGCTAATAAAAGAACAATCAGATGATAAATTTCTATTTCCCCTATCTAGTGTGCATCTAATCTGTTTATGACCTACCATAAAAAGGGTAAGCTTCATTTAGGGGGCTCATTATCTTTTAACTGGAAATCAACAACATTTGTTTTCTATCCCTCGAGGAGGTGATTGAAATTGATGATTTCCCTTTAAGCCATGTATCTATTTCATATAGTCCTGTTTGGAATCAAATTAAATTAGAAATCATGGAAAGAGAATCCCAAAGTACTTAAACATTAGATTCCATCAATGAAAATATGCGACTTCTGGATTTATTTATTTAGAAGGATTGATTAAGCACCCATGGTATCATCATATGCACATGCTAGTCAAGTCTTTCCATGTGTTTCTGTATCAATCTAATTTGAAGAGGTCATAATGAGTTTTTGAATTGGTTTAGGTTCTGGCATATGAAAAGAATGAAACATACAAAGAAGGGAAGTTTGTGCTTGAGAGGTATGGTGTTAAAATATGGTTTTGAATTTGATCATTTCAAGCTGAACTAAATCTTAATTACGGTCAATGCATCTAATAACAGGTGGACGATTGTTGACAATGTTGAAGAGGAGTTAGAATTAAATTTGGATGCACAAGCTGGTTCACAGGGATCTCAAGCTGGTTCTCAAGCTGGTTCTCAGGCTGATTCTCAAGCTGGCTCAAGTGACACAGAAAACGCCTAGCTAGTTGTTTCTTTTTCATGAATTTGAAGTATTTTAGCTAGCAAAATTATATATACTTTTAGTGTTGTAGGTAGAAAAACATATTATACTTTTAGTTTTCATCAAGATAAAATTTCACATAGAAACTCCTTAGAGAAACTCAACCTTAGGCTTATTTCACCTAGAAATCTTGTAATAGCATACTGAATCTTGCTAAATTTTATGGAGGGCATGTGATGGCAATTATTCAGATATATGTGGAGAGTTAGAATATTGTTGTGGCAGCAAGTTTCGAATTGCAGCTTTACTATAGTCCCAAACAAGTAGTTTCAACTGTTATGTTTTAAGAAATAAGAAAAAGTTGTCAGCTTTTAAATACAATAATAATTATACTTGTTCCTTGTATAGAATTGAATTGTCTTGAAGATCTAGTATATCTTTGCTTCACTGCTTGATATGTCTCCTCGTAATCCTTGGATTAATTGGGCGATAAGTTTTCGCTTGGGCGACAAATGGACAGAGGCCAAAATTAAGTGTAGTTTCATTCTTGCCTGGGCGAGAATATGTCGCTTGGACAAGAATTTGTCACCTAGGTGAGAACTCAACAATGAGCAAAGTGAAAATAGTAGTATTCCACCTTTATTCTCAGCGCACAGAGCTCAATCTTGCACATCACAATAAATCAAAACATTCATGGACAAAGTACATTCATACATCATATAATCATATACCGAATCACAGATTCAACATACAAGCAACACTTTGATGAAAACGGTTTGAAATTTAGCTTCCCTCTCCTTACTGGATTCCATAGATTCTATACCTTTGAAGATGCTTTAAGATTCAAAGACCCTAAGATATCTGTACAAACACGAAGGGAGTTTGGATTAATGACCCAAATGTTGTGTTGATTCATACTTAAGAAAAAAAAAAGCTTTTGGCAATTTCAAAACTCAATTGTAGAGGAACAGTTTGCAAATGTGAGTGGATCGACTCATTGAAGGAAAGATGAGTACTTACCTTGAGCTAGTTCAAGACGGTGAAATGGAAGTGAAGAGAAAGGATGAAAACAAGTGAAGAAAAAGAAATGGTGAAAATGTTTAGAGGCAAGGCAGAACGTGAATGATTTTTATGGTAGTTTTGACTTTGCATATTAAAAGAAAAGGTGGTTTTACATTTTAGATAAACAAAACTTTTGAAATTACTTTAACTTCAGTTAATATTGATTTCAAATAAAAAAATGCACCAAATCAGTAAAGATATTATGTTTTAATTGCAATAATTTATTTTTATAATTTTTATATCAATTTCAAAGTTGTCTCTAATTTATTGTTCAATATAATAAAAATATATTATTCTCCTTTATTTATTTTATTAAATACTAAAATTTCTTAATATTACCAAAAAATGACAAATTGAATTTAATCATAATAGTTCATATATAATTTTTAATAGTCTAGATTTGTTCGTTTGATCTTTATCATATTTAGTAATTTTGATCCTTCCATACTGAAAATTTCAAGAGAAAAATACACAGATATATTGATTGTGTATCTCAGCTACCGGAAATTCCATCCCAGAGGATACAGACTCAACATTTAATTAGTCCCAAAAGGGGCGAAAACTGAAGTAGACACGATAATGAACAAAATTTTCTGATTTACAGCTTTTCGAGTTCTGCTTGTAAGATGTTCATTGTCTCAAGAAACTTCGTATTTGGAGTAATCACAGTATGGAGGACAAGTACCATCGAAAGATCGATCGGATTACACTGCCATTCATCTACATTAGCAGAGCGATTCTGCAATCTAAAATAAACGCTTTCATGGCAGGAAAAAGAGGAATAATACCAATGCAGTGAATAAGAATGATGAGATGCCATCATGAAAGTAAAATAGGTCCATTCTCAGCTGCTGTTGAGGTTTTGCCAAAATTATTATGATGCCTTGTCAGCTGAATATCACGTGAAAAATGGGTCCTTGCTTTTGCATATGGGGCTGCTCTTGCTGCAAGAACAAAGGAGAACAGATTTAAATTCAACACTCTTAAATCTTATAGCTTCTCAAGGTCATCCGTGGAGTTACTAAAGAACAGATTGGTAAAATGGGCCAAGTTAGACTGATTAAATATAGTACTAGGAAGTAAATTTTGAGTAAAAGAACAGAGATACATCCATAGGTAACAACAATGCATAACATCTTAAATTGGTAATTTTGAAGTATTTATTATAGAAGTTAACCAGTTTACCATACATACATGTTATGTGTGATTGAATGACGGTGCAAAATTTTTACATTGTCAATAACCTATTATCTCTTAAACTTTCCAAGATATTTCAAATGATTATTCTACAAAAATTAAATAGACTAAAACATGGTAAATAGAGGTGAAAGTAGAACATAGAATGCTTTGTTAGTGTAACTGTAGTCTACAATTTATGACTATCCCTTACCTGCAATTTTCTGAGCTCGGAGGATATTGTGCCGCCTTTTCAACCAACAAACTAAACAGGTAGTAAGAAGGAAAAATGCAAATGAAGCCCCTAATCCAATGCCAATTTTACCACCGGAAGAAAGATGAGAACCACATGTAGGTAAACCAGGTATACCACACAGACCTGCGTTGTCAGTAAAACTGCAGACATCACCGAGTCAAAAAGTTAGAAATATTTGTTATTTAGCAAAAAACAAAGTGAACAAACATGTACGTGAGGAATATCTTGTCATTTTCAGTAACTGTCTGGAGTTTAATCTCTCATAACATACTTGAAGCTAGCTCTGTACAGTAGTCTTCCTCCTAGAGTTGCCGGGACCCTTTCAGATAGGAGGTTGCTGTTAAGGTTCCTGCATGAAGACATTTTGATACAGATTTGTCGTCCTCGTATGTGTTTTATGGGTTAGTTAAACATTGGAGAATCTTACAGTCTTTGTAATGACGACAACTGTCCAAGGCTTTCTGGAATTGATCCATTGAAAAAGTTGTAGGATAGGTCACTGCATCATTACATGGCATTCAGAAATGACAATAACATGATAGTCAAAGCCAGGACAATTCATGGAACAAGTTTCCACCTTTTGGAAACATATAACAATAAAAACAATATCATAAGAAAAAGAGGAAGAGATTACTTAACAGCACTTGCAGGCTATTTATTGTACCAAGTGAAGATGGAATTGCTCCATGGATGTCGTTCCTACTCAGGTTTCTGCAATTCATAAATGAGTTAAAAATTGAAAGAATTATTTTTATTAGAAAAATTGAAAGAGTAACTCTATACTCACCATTTATTTTAAAGACCTAAAGTCTAAATGTAAGTTACTCACTAAAACTTAGTTTAAAAAAACTGAAGGATAAAATTGGGAACAACTCTTTGAAAGTTACTCTTAGAGTAACTTATCCCCTACATATATAAAATACTGGACCAAGCCTTCAACTTTTGGGTCCGTCCTGGTCCTTGGCATCCAACATGTCCGACAAATTATTGAACTCAAGAAATATAAACAAACTAAATTCTAAACAAAATGTGGAAATAATATGGTTCTTAGGCCAGATTTAGGTAACGCTAGAAATAACAATCTTACGTTAATCTGAAAAGCAACCTATATAACCCCACCATCTCATCATGACATATATAAATCTAACCTGGACTGACATAAAAATAATTGGTCCTTAACTTTCTAATACAGAATTATAACTTCCTAATTCAGAACTTATTCCTAAGCTGGTTTTGTAATGAATACATTATTAACATACATGATTCATGCATGCATCGACATAAATATTTACGCATATATCTTTTTCCAAAACACTTAGAAAACATATCTGGAACTCACAAGATTTGTAGATTAGGTAGTCTGGATATGTCATCTGGTAAGAAACCTTTCAGACCTTGATTGTCAAGACCACTGTTCATCAACAGACAAAGCAATCAATAACTAGATATCAAAAACCAATATATTGAGATAAAATATTCAAAAATGAAAATAAATCAACAGTTCTCAACACAAACCACAACGCCTTTGTAGCATAGTGGAACCAATCTCTTAGCTAGCGGTGGCTGTAGTTCTACACTTTTTTAGGGTTAATACTTAAAACATACTTTTACCCCATAAATGCTATACTCATTTTAAATTTGATAACTGGGAAGTATAGTAACGTACCAAACTAAATAATTCCCATGTACACGATTTAAAATATAGCATTTCTAATTCTTATATGTAACACTTTTTCTAATTCATCCCTACACATGTGTTTTAACTCCAACGATCATACAAAGAGGGATTAATTTGACAACTATTTTCATATAGGGGTCTAACTTTGAGCAATTCATCTTGAACTTTTAACCTTTTTTTTAAGAAAGTGAAATTGACCAAAAGAAATTTAAGAATGGGAAGGTCCAATTCAAGGGTTACTCCCCCAAATGAAAGCATATCCAGAAAACAAAGTAAAACTTAAGTTACACTTTCTGAACAAGTTAAAAAGAATGCCTTTAGCAAGCCATATTAACTAGTTTACATGTAAGCTGTGATCGGGCAAATGTAAATGCATACAGCCAAAACACAAAAATCTTCTCTTTTTCTCCCTCATGGAAGGGCATCCATTTCCTTAATCTAGAGGTTCTGAAGCTGAACAAATAAAATACTTCTGGATTTGGTGCCAACTACAGCGAACAAATTGATTAAGTGAAAGAGATTAAAAGAATTTTTAAGAAGAGAACTGCATTATAGGCTACCGCGGAATCAAATGAACAAAAATACAAAAACGATTTACATAGGGATAACAAGAAATTACAGTCCATCAATGACCCAGTTGCCACGACTTTTGTTTAATTGGCAACCCACTCCACTCCATGGATGTTGTTGAGGAGCACAAGGATCACCATTCCACCCAAACCTGGGTGGAAGCCTCAACGCCTTCTTCAATGCTTGTAAAGCACTAACTAGTAAAGATAACAATAAACTTGCAAAAGTTAATATTCATTCTAATTACAAAAAGCAGCATTTTCTATTAAAGTACTACTAGGAGTTCATGAAATAGAAAATAAGTAAATGGAAGAAGTATTATAAAACATATGATCAATAAATATTGTCTCTGATATGGGTTAGGAGGAAGAATTCCAAAAGCAGTCAGTAAAGGAAAAGTATAATGAGACAAAGAGATCTAACATGTTTGATTAGCATAAATTCCATGGTCTACTTTTGACAAGCTCTCCCAAAAATTGGAGTTTCTTGAGATATATTAGTTGATTCGAAATAAAAAGAAACTGCATAACTCTACATGACCAATACAGCTTCCAAGCACATGCACATAATGCTATCTGTCGCCTTCAATGACCAAACACCAACCTTGATAGTGGATATTTAAAAGTCATTGGAGTTGTCTACCAAATTCAATATGTGTTATCTTTAATAATACAATAAATACCATACAATACTAGTATGAACTGTTGTTGAAAAAACTGTAAAAATAGAAGGGATGAACACAATACCTTCCTCTGATACAGTCTTTGACTCAGCCATTATAACCTCAAATATCTCAATTGCATTGATTATGGCATGATTACCTTCCTTTGGCTTCAATTTTATTGTTAGAGTCCTCCCATTAACAGAAACAGTAGTATTAAGCACAAGGGCGGTATAAATATCCCCACTCAATTCTACAATGTCAACATGTTTGAATGCAAGATCACCATTTATTTCAATATCAAAAATCCTTTGCCCCGCAGTAGTCACTGAATAATCAATCTCTGCAAAATGTAACCAAACAGAATAGTTTCTGTTGGGATCCACCTCTAATGTATATGTTAAATCAGGCTGATTATTAGTACTAACAAGCGCTGACTGGTAAAGAGTTTCGGGATAGAAGTTTGGCGGATGTGAAGCATGTTTGATTCTGGTTTCAACAGATCTAGGTTGACTAGACTCTGAATCCTCACCAAAAGTTTTAATGCGTTGCCAAAACCTGTCCCCTCCCCAGGAATCCCCTGCATAATCTACGTCAAATTTTGACTGCCCAAAACCACAACTCAGTCTTTTAATTGTTCTAAGTATTAACCGTTGACTCCAACGGGGATCAAAATAATAAGCCTTATCATCAATTTGAAGAATCTCGATAGAAAGGATAGTGGGATCCCCATGACCAGTGCTATGGAAACAGATTGAGACAGAGTCCTCTATAAGAAACACTAGCGCCTCAGCAAATACTTGATCAGCCTGATGGATCCAACCAGATTTCAAAGAATATATCTGCGTGCCTTCAATAGAAATGTCAAACAGAGGCTCAATAATGGTACCTCTAGACTGACCAACAAGTCCAAAGAAGATTCTGATTGAGTAGTGTCCCTTTGGCACCTTATCAATGACGTAACAATTTTGTAGACCTTCAGACAAAGGGAAATAGCGTAGAGTGTTGAGTGGTGGGGTGATGTAACTTGGACGAGTTGCATTAGCGACTATGCCACCCGTATAGCCAAAATCTTCACGCCAATGGGTATTAGTTGGTCTTGTTTGAACATTTTGACGAGCCCCACAGCTTATGCGCATAGCAAATGGATCTGCAGTGATTTGAACCAAATCAAAATTGGAAAAATCAAAATATTCATACACAGCTTTTGAAAGCAATAATCCTCTATGGTAAGTGTAAGTTTAACACTCAGATTCACTAAGATAATAGGTACAACCATGTAAAAACTGCTTCTTCAGTGGTAAATGTCAACATAAATTTCGTCCATTACCAAAAGACTGCGAAAAAAAAATTCCATCCCTTGGCTTACATGATGACCAATTAAATGCAATAGTTTCCTTAACATGATTGCTCATTTAAAGCGTAACGACAAAACCAAACCCGACAAATTTCAATATGGTAAAAGTTAGTATTCATCAGAAATTCAGAATAATAATGGTGTTTAACAAACTTTCACTAACCGGAAAATTTTCAGAGTAAATTGTTGAAAATTACTATATCTGTTTCATATCTACTGATGCTTAAGTTAATGCACACAGATATAGAGACACATAATCAATGTGAAATATTAGTATAATTAAATAAGAGCACAAGTAAAAAAAAAAAATAGCGCACAAGTAAAAAAAAAAAATAGCATTTGCATAGCCTAGTTTTGAAACAAAAGGAAAAGGCTAAAACATCAACATAGAAGTGAGGTCATAACCGGTTTAAAGTTTCGGCGGTTGGACAAGCTTACTGCTCTTAATCTCTGAAGATCAAAGCAATGAAAGCATTGAGAAATTTCCACAATCCAAATTTGATCAAGAAAACAGTAAAGCTCCACTTCATGGCGCATAAAGGAGAGAGAAAAGAGAAGAAGGAGAATGCGGAGGTTCAGCTTGCCGTGCAGAACAGGAAACACTAGCTAAGCAGAGCATCATCCATAGCTGAAGAAATTGAAGAAGCATTGCGGTGGATTCGGCTTCCTCGCTTTTTTCCCTATACAACTTCTTCCTCTTCTGTCTTTTTCTCTCTCTCATTCATCTGTGTCCCCATTTTTGTTGAGTGCTTTTTCTAGAGAGAGAAAGATGAGAGAGAGAGTGTGTGTGTGTGTGGGGTGTACGCACTTTTGCACACCACGCTAGGAAAATCTTCTTCGTTCAAGTTTTCTCGCAGGCGCCAAAGAAACGAACACAGTGGTGTCAGTGCTGCTGAGCCTCATCATAATACATGCACTTACAATCGCACGGTGCAGATCTGCTGCAAGTGTCAACTCAACACCGTATCTATATTAATCCTATATATTATTTGAACAAACTTTTCCAATTAAAACTTAAAACTTCCAGACAAAAAAATAAAACTTAATTTTCTTCCCTTAGAAATAACTTTAGCACAAATTACAAAAATAGAAAAAATACATTATAAGTTTACTGTAAATAAATTTACTTACTTTTTTTTTCTTAAAAAATTCGGATAGAAAGTTTGTTCATGATCTTATTTATTTAAAATTAGGTAAATTAGGTGTTAGAGGGGGATTTGACGTTATTTATGGTTGGGATTCAAAGCGTCGATGAAAAATTAAAATGTTTTATGAATGAAGAAAAAACATACGATAATTATTAATGTTGAGAACTGAACAATATGATTGTCGATGGTGATGATGATACTGCTTTTAGATCAGACGGTGTAGAATGGTCATCGATGCTTGATTGAACCTTTTGACTTCTGACCTACATTTGGATAGTAGTGGGAGTGATTAGTGCGCAATCACCGGAATGTGTGTGTGAGATTTTATCTTATATATTTTGGATATTTCAGAAACAGTTATACAGTACAGAACAATTAACTAAGATTATAAAATTTAAAGATATTTAATTTTATAATTTTGTAAATTTTATCATTCAGTTTTCTTTTTACAGATAGTTAAATTACGTATTTTATCATTAAAATTTTATAAATAAATTTTATTATCGAAGTTTTAATTTCACAAATTTGTGATTACACTTTTAATTTTACCAATGAGATTTTAATTTAGTCAAATTTTCAAAATCTAAATTTAAAAATTGTACACTTTTTTCCATCCATCAATTGAATAATTTAATTAAAATAGTAATTTGCAGAGTTTGCAATATTTTCTGTGATAATTTTTAGGCTAGAAAGTTTTAGTATTTTTATTTAACTATTTGCAAGAGTTTCAGATCTACCTATTATGCCACAAAACTTTCTCAATAAATTCTCAATTGAGCTAGTCATTATACACTAGTACAAAAACGTTGTTTAACGTAACATAGTAGACGTCGGTTACGGGCACCCGCGACGTATATTGATGATCGGTGGTATTTTCGTAAATAATTTGGCAATATAGGCGTCAATTAGGTCTATCTCCGATGTTTATAGAATTTTAGATGTCGGCCCTTCAAACCTGACGTCTATATTTCTAACCGTTAGGTGAAAAGTCATTTCCATCAGCCTTATAGACGTCGGTTCGTTTGGGGCCCCGACCTCTAAATGACGGAAATTAATGCTGCTCACCTACCTATCAGACATATAGACGTCGGTCCCCTTCTAACTGACGCCTATAAGTCTGCCAGGCAGGTGAATAGTCACTGTTTTCAGCCTTATAGACGTCGGATCCCGCGACATTGAAGGGGCCCCGACGTCTATATGCTGGAAATTAATGCTCCCCACCAACCTGTCAAACATATAGACGTCGGTCTCGTTGTAACTGACGCCTATATGTCTGCCAGACAGGTGAATAGTCACTTTTTTTCAGCCCTATAGACGTCGGATACCGCCATATTGACGTCTATATACAATTCTAGACGTCAGTTGCATTAGCACCAACGTGTATGTACAACAAAAAAATTAATTTTTAAATCGAATAGACGTCAAATTAGTAAGGCGTTCGACACATTTGATAATGTAGACGTCGGTTCTGTGTACAACAGACGTCCAATTTCTTGTTAAATAACACCAGCGGTTTACTCTGATTTTTGTAAAAATTAACATCATTACAAATATTGACTGGACGTATTAATACGATAGATTTTGACATTTTCATTCTTATTTTATTGTATTTTTTTCTTAACAACATAATGTTCTAATTTAAAAATCTCTTTTATCTTTTTTTTGTCACATTAAAAATAAAACTAAAAAATCTTGAATGTTTGTGTTATGATTTTTGTGATAAGATGTAGATAAAGATTGTAATATTTAAATTTAATGGAACTAATAATTTGGAAGGCTACCAAACCTGAGAAATGAAATTTAACCAAATCTTCTGTTCTTTATAATTATAAAAATGATGAAAAGTAAATATTTACCTAAGGTTACTTTTGTATTACTTCTATTGTTTTAATTTTGATTCTTATGGGTTGATATTGATATAATGCAATGTTTTTTTTTCTATATTACGTTTGTGTTTATGATAACTAATGAATATATTTTATCTGAATTTTATTTTAAATTCAATCCGAAAAAATTGTTGACAACATTTTTCAAAGTTATCAACAAATAGTAGTAAAAAAGTTTTATAGTATTAAATGGAATATTTTTGGTGTTTGCTTATGTATATAGTTTAACTAATAAAAGAATTCATAAATTTTGAAACTATGAATTTAGTTCAACTTTTTGCATTTTACTCTTTACCGGGATATTTTGCGCAAGTGTGATATTGGAATCAAAAATTTCTCAGCATTAATATTTTCAGTTTATTAATTTGTATAACTTTTTTCTGTAATTTTAATTCAAATTTTATTGTTATACATAAAATTTGTGACTCAAAAATAATTCTCTCTCCATCATCCCACAAGCTGCATAAAAATGGATGATGGTTGTCTGTATAAAATTGTAACACTAAAAGCCTTTCTTGACAACTATTCCATGCAATTGCAAATCATCACTCATTACATTCAGACGACGGCATGCTGAAACCAAATCCCTAGCGCTGATGAAGATTACTGGATTGAAGGTGTTTGATGAACCCTAATCGCAATCGCTCAGAAAATCCCAATCGTAATCGTAAATTTGGGTAAAATTTGCATCTGACCAAAATCAGTTTACCTAATTATCCCAATTTCAATTTTTATTTTAACTCTAATTTTATTAAATTCCACGTCACAATTAATAATTTTTTTTAACACATAACAGTGCCAACACAATCAAAACGTTACACCTCATCAAATATTTGCCAGCTGGGCAGTTCTGCCGTTAGGAGAATTAACGCCTTTAGCAAAAAGGACTAACTTGCACAATTTTTACAAAAAATAAGACTTTAGTGAACTTTTTAAAAAAAATGAGAACCACTCTGAACAAATCCCCGAAAAAAGCGATCAAAATAGGTATTAAACCTATATTTTATCAGGTCTTATTAGATATATTGATCATAAATATATGAATAAGAAAAAGAAAAAAAAAAGACAGTGGATTCCAAATCTAATGAAGCACACTAGATTTAGTGACAATTTTGTAACCAATCCTATTTTATGTTTCAATTACTTTGGGTTGAGCTAATTTCAGATTGGTTGTCTTCTCAATTAAAGCCCGTGTTTTAGAAAGTGAAGTTAAAAAGTAAGGTAAAAAGTAAATATTTACCTAAGGTTACTTTTGGAATTAAAAAGAATTGAGATGGTGTAGGGAGAAAGGTGTGGTAGTGTAGGAAGCAACTGCCAAAGTGAAGTTAGGCTTGAATTAGAGATAACGGGCTTTTCTTTCTTTCTTCACCCCATATTTTCTTCATTCTTAGGATTGGTGCTATTGTGTATTTTTAATGAATGATAGCCTCTCATTTCTTACCCATTTGTTTTCATCAACAAGAAAACACTTGTTTATTTATTCCATAGTATTTGATGACATGGAGTTGAATTATAAAATGGACCATGATATTTTAACAACTTTTTTAACAACTTTTTGACAACAGATTATGTGTCACTATTTTATTGGTTCGTATATTTGAAACGAACCAATCACAAACTGTCTCATAAGCGATTGTAAAAAAATTGTCAAAAAAAATTGTTAAAGATATATTTTCCTTATAAAATTTCAAACACGTAACTACAAGATGATTATAATATTTTTAAATTATAGTATAAAATTTATAATAAAGGTACCAAATTAAAACAAAATATAAAAATATAGTAGAAAGAAAAAAGAAGAAGAATTGTTCATATAGATTAAAGAAAGAAGCAAAGTATTTAGATTGTTTAATTTCATATAAATAAATTATTATTTACTAAATTGATAATAATTATTTTACTTTTATATAATAAATAAAATCATATAAAATAAAAATACTTATTTACACAAACTGTACCAAAATATATATAATGAAATTTTTCCATTGATGGTGCAGATATATAGATTGTTCTACTAAATTCTTGAATAATTCAGTTATAATAACTCATACAATTAAAATAAAAATTACACAATACTTCTTAAAATATCCTTCAATAAAAAGTACTAAAAACACTCGTTTACAATAATTTGTTTTACACTTTTTTTAAAAAATATTTTAACAAATATATCATTTGTTTGAAGATTAAAATGTATTATAGGAATCCTGAAAGAGAGTATTACAATCTTATTTAGTCATAAAGTAAGCTTATTCTTTATTGTTTTTTAAAGCTTTTTTAGATATGTTCACATGATGATTATAGAGTTGTTGCATGTGTCATAGAAGGAATCAAGATGAATATCTAATTGATTAGGATTGTTAAAATATGTTATGAGTTTTATTTGCATAAATAGACTAACATGTGTTAAATATGTTATGATCATTAGAACAGTGATCATACTATATAAATACAGATAATCTTATGTGTATTCTTCTTCTACAGAATTAGTACTATTATTATAAAGAAACTAATAATTGATAAAAAAATTTACTGTACAAGAAAATTAAATAAAATATTAAATTAGTATTGCAATAATATTATGTGTATTCTTCCACTACACAGTTGTACTAAATAAAAATACTTTATCACATAGAATTAAGTTTTGAGTAAAAACATGCAGAGGTGAAGATTCGTATGAAGTGAAACAAATAAAAAAATAATTTTATTAGCAAGTTAAAATTAATTATGAATAAATTAAAAAATGGATTTATAATATATATCCTCTCAAGTTAATTTCAATTTATAAAGATAAAAATTTATATGTTTTTCTTATTTTTATTTGAAAAATGTAAATATATTACACTTTTTCTCCTTTGAATTTATTATGGTTGAATTAAAGTTGTTAAATTATATTAGTCTTTTTCATTTTAAGAATGATATGTACTTAATTAAATTACAAACGGTTTAAGGTTTATCCATCCAGAAAAGGGAAGCTGCATGCCTGCGTTCTTGGTTGGAATATTTTCTCTCCGTCTCTTTTATCTTTCTGGCGTTTTCTTTCATGCTTATAAGTAAATTTAAATGTCTTATTATTAAAGTAGATAAAAAAATTTAAAATTATATTTATAGGTAAGTTGTATGGTTTTCACAATTATACAAAAAACTCGAAACAGGTACACCATTTAAATTTTGAACAATTTAAAAAATTGAAATTTGTTCTACACTTTTTTGTATTTGTAATTAAGTACAAAAAACTATAATTAATTACTTAATGTTGAAATCATTAAAATAATATACAGATCAGTTGTCACATCCCACAAATTTCTCTTTGTAATGGAAGACACGTGTCGAACCTTTCCAGCTTCCCCATGGTAGTGAGAGACAAAGTTGTCTGTTGCATTTAATATAAAGATGGAATTCACAGAAAATGGAGTCCAAATGGCAGCTCATGGAGTACAGAGCTCAGAAAATGAAGGACAGGTGGCAGGCAGAGAGTGGACGGAGTGGTTTTAGTGGAGGTAATAGTTAAAGCTGGATTTCTGAAGATTGACGTCATTTTGCATGCAACCCTTCTTCTTCCTCAACTCAGTTTCCAGAAACCACCATTTTCTCCTCCTTCTCTCTAGAAACCTCAACCTTCTCTCTAAAATTTCGACCACCTCCTCTCCTCCGATCACCTTACACCTTTGAAAATAATTCTTCCCGGTGCCAAGCTCTTTCACTTGCACCGATCAGATTTTCATTTGGAGCACTTTGGATTTTTGGGAAGTCATAGAAGTAGTTGCTTGGAAGCTAGCTAGAGTTAGAGGTAAGGGAAGCTTATAAAAATTTAATTATGATTTCTTTGTATGGTTGGATGCATGATTTAATGTATGTTGGTTGATTTAATTGGTATGTTGGAATATTGTATGTTGCTGCATGAATCGTTTGATATTAGTTATGTACTTAGTGAAATGTATTAAACTTAGAGATCTGAAATTTGTGATCCAAGGTCATTAGGACTGTTCGATCCTCCCCTTTAAATTGTTCGGTCAGTTGATGACCGGTCGGTCTTGTGAGACTTACATCGTTGGCTATCTACTTTGACTAATCTGGTTTCTTACTGAGTCAAGGGAGTCATTTCCCTCTCGGTTTTAGTATATATATTTAAGAACGTTCGGTCATAAACCAAGCGTTCGGTCATACAAGTGTGTGGTATTAGACTGACACTCAAGTTAAGAAACATTCGGTTTCACATTACTATTATTTATTCATCTAGTAAACGTTCGATCATGTGAAGTACTCGGTCATGCACCAAGTGCTCGGTCATAAACTAGCCTTAGGTTATTTTAGTGCTCGGTCTTATACCAGCACCTGATCTTTAAAGTACTCTGTTTATAAAATTTATGTATTTGGAAAAGTGCTCGGTCTTATACTGACACTTGATCCCAGAGAGTGTTCGGTCTTGTACTGACGCTCGGCTTTATTGAAGAGAACTCTGGTTTCTATATGTTAAGGCCTTCGGCCAAATTGTTAAGTGTTCGATTTTATTAAAGATAAGCTATTATTGAACGTTCAGCCATTTTCACACATCATTTATTTGAGATTTTGCTCAGTCTTAAAATATGTTCGAGTTACCTAGTTTTAGACCGTTCGGTCTCTGCCTACAGCACCTTCTATGACAAATTCCTTCTTTGCTTGACCGTTCGGCCACCTGGTAGAGTTTCTTTTATATATTCGGTCTTCTATTAGTATTCCGACCGTTCGGTCAATTCATTTCTTTCCAGTATTTTCTATATATGAAAGAACTATTTTTTGAAAAAGATTATGAGATTTGGATGGTATGAAACGAGTAGTTATGAATAAATTATTATGATGATTTAAGAGTATTCCATGGAGGAATAACTCATGATTGGAATTGATTGGTAAAGTATGACCGTGGTCAGGCTCAGGTTCTGCTCTATCCTAATATTCCGTGATTACGCCTTCTCATGTAGAGGAGGGTAACTCATGCGTGGGAATGACAGAAGGTCCTTTAGCCTCAGGGTATTTCTATACCGAGGTGGTTCCACTGGACTAACCTTGACTGGCGGTCTGTTGAGTGTATCCCAGTCAGGTCCACCCGGGTGTAAAGAGCGGCAATGCTACATGGTTCATACCGTCCGTACAAGCTTACCCTTCTTTTCCTGTCTTGTCTATGTTTATCGTTCGGTCTTATCCGTTTGGTTATTCTCTTCACTACAATGATCATCCGTTGGATGTGAGCAGATGGCGATTTCGAAGATTCAGTGGAAGAAGCCTTGTAGGTCGTGCAGCCCGAAGATAGTGTAGGACCGTCCGATCAATAGGTTTATATATATAGTTTTCATTACCTGTATTACCATTCGGTCTTAGCTTGTAAATTGTACCAAACTCTTGTTTGCTGAACACTTTCAATTCTATATGATATTTCATATTTCCTATCTACCAAAATGCTTATTATTCTCACTGTTCTTTGTTATTATTCATGTTAACTCCTAAAATAAATCTTAACTTTTATTATAGATTTATTGCAGTGTTATAATTGATTATCAATAAAAGATAATAAAAAATTATGATTTAAATTTTAGTTACAATTAAAATATAATTGATAATTTTTTCTGTTTTAATTACAATTGAGTATAATTAATATATAATTAATTATTTTTGATATTTTAATAATTTTTTATGTTTTAATTAATTATATCTTTCCTAAAGGACTTGAAACTGCATTACTTGCTTATTAAAATAATTTTAAAATATTTTATGTGCTTCTTCGCTGATTTACGTATAAACGTTACAAAAACGTCTTTCTGGGCATGTCGATTTCTCCAGAAACTACAAAAACGTCTTTCTGGGCATGTCAATTTCTCCAGAAACTACAAAAACGCAGTCTTTAAATCAAATTGCTTTTTCTCGATATAAACCCAATCAATCTCAATCCTCTCTAACCCTTCAACCTTATCTCTCTTCTTTCTGCTTGCACCACTCGTTTAAACCTCTGGGGGTGGCAAGTTTAGGTCTTTTCACCCATTAAGATGGCCATTCCCTACCCGCATTTCATCGCCACCGAGAACGCCGCCATGGACGCCGGCATCCTCCTCCCTTCCTCTCCCTCCGTCGTCTTCACCCAAGACGACCTCAAGAAGATCGCCGCCTACAGGGCCGTCGAGTACGTCGAATCCGGCATGGTTATCGGCCTCGGCACAGGCTCCACCGCCAAGCTCGCCGTGGACCGCATCGGAGAACTTCTCCGACAGGGCAAACTCAAAGACATTGTCGGAATCCCCACCTCCAAGAAAACCCACGATCAGGTACTCTCCCTTGGGATTCCCCTGTCCGATCTCGACTCCCACCCCGTCGTCGATCTGGCCATTGACGGTGCCGACGAGGTTGACCCTTTCCTCAACCTCGTAAAGGGTCGCGGTGGCTACCTCCTTAGGGAGAAGATGGTGGAGAGCGCATGCAAGAAGTTTATTGTTGTTGTTGACGAGTCCAAGCTCGTGAACTATATAGGGGGGAGTGGATTGGCCATGCCCGTTGAGGTTATTCAATTTTGTTGGAAGTTCACTGCTGAGAGGTTACGCAGGCTGTTTGAGGAGGCTGGGTGTGTTGCAAAGCTTAGAACTTTCGGGGAGAAGGAGGAGCCCTTTGTCACGGACAATGGGAACTTCATCGTGGATTTGTATTTCGAGAGGAGTATCGGGGATTTGAAGGCTGCGAGTGTCGCAATTCTGCAGCTTGCTGGTGTGGTGGAGCATGGCATGTTTCTGGATATGGCTACCACTGTTATTGTGGCAGGGGAACTTGGCTTGACGGTGAAGAATAAGTAGTTGCTGGCGTTTTGGAGGGAGGTGGTTAG
Source organism: Vigna reflexopilosa (assembly GCA_027742785.1). NCBI lineage: Eukaryota > Viridiplantae > Streptophyta > Magnoliopsida > Fabales > Fabaceae > Vigna > Vigna reflexopilosa. The sequence goes on along the minus strand of CM050911.1, from coordinate 9,496,987 downwards.
GAGAATGAAGGTAGGTTAATTGGACAAGGTTGAGCTTTGACATAGGATTCTAACAAATTTTAGGGTGTAAAAGTAAAGTTTTTTTATTCAGGTGAAAGGGGGGGATTTTCATGAAAAATCCTTTTATGGGGTTGTTTGAAAGATGAATTAAAAGAAGTTCACAAATCATTGAAATCGAAACAATACATTAAAATCTTATTGCTGAGTTTACTGATACAAACAAAAGATAAGATTGAAAAAGAGTATATAAAATGACTGCAGAATTTTTTATTAACTTCTACATTTCTTTCTACTCACTTAGTAATCACTTTCAAATTGTGTGCTTTCACTGTCGGTATCAGTGTATCCTTGACACTCAGAAACAAAATCACAGTAACCACACTTCCATTGCTCATCCTCAGCCACATAACTGGCTTCTCTCTGTCCAAGCCACAACTCAAGACAACTCCCTATTTCACTCTTCACCCAATCCTCATCATATGCAATCTTTTCTTCAACCAGCACTGAATGGTCCCTCTGAGACTCATATCTCAACACTAACATTTTATTACAAGGTTGCAGCATCTTGCACGTATTTTGGTAACACCTCACCACATCACCAAGATTCAGTGCTGTGAATCCAGACTCTTTGCACGCTGCTTGTAGATCTTTACTCAAAGCACGACGTGGATTCAATTCAAAATAATCATACAACTGTTTTCGTGGGAAATCATGATGAGCATGTGCAAGTAAATTGTCCCACAAATACTTGTAACACATTAGTTGAATCCTTCCGTTTCTTTTCTGTGCTTCTGAAGGAACCGTGTCTTGGGAACGAGTCTTTAACTCAATTAGTATCGGATTATGATCTTTCCTTGCTTTAGGCATTTGAACTTCATCAATCTTCCCCACCATCCATATGCCTTCTGCAAAAGCAAAACTCAGTATTGGAAGCTCGCGTGTTAACCCATCAAACAGCAACTGGTTCACCCCATTTATGAAGTTAACAAGTTTCATTGCCATGTCATCCTCAGCTGACTTCGCCTCCAGTTCCACCAAAGTCTGAACCTCTAGTTGAAGTTGAACATGTCGATTTCTACCAACTTCCATAGCTTCATTGATCCTCTTTTCTCCTCCAAAATCCATTGGCTTGCCTTCGTTGTTCTTCCATTCTTCAGAGAAAAGAGAAAACTCCATTTGCCTTTCACACCATTCAGTTTTGGTGACATCGGTGACAAACAACCCTTTCTTGCTCCTAAACCGGTGGAGTAAAGTGTTGTTATCTGCTTTGGTGTTCTTCTTCTTCTTCCTCAGAAAATCGCCATAGTCCTCAATATCAGGTTCTGAACACATGCACAGACTTCTCTTGGCTTTACCTGAAACTGAGTCAATTGACTTGCCATTTCTGTGCAACTTAGAGGTTGAAGGAGGTGTGTGTTTTGAGGGACTATAAGCTTCAGTGTAAAAGTTTTCATCATTGCTTAGTATCACAAGTGGGATCTTCTTGGAGGGTGTTCTCACCATGGTGGATGTTGGTCGACCAAGTTTGAAATTCAAGAAGCTATTGAGAGTGTTGAGATTATCTTGTTAAAAAGGGGCTAGTGAGTGAGAGTTGGAAGGCTTAATGGTCAAGAAAAAGGAAAAATAATTGAAGACAAAAGAAACGTCGTGGAATCTTAGTACAGTTCAAAAGAAAGTAGACAATTACGAAAGAAAAAGCATTTAAGATTGAAAAGCAATTTGGGATGTAGACACTTAATGTTGGGGGATTGGTAAAATGGAATAGGGTCATAATTCAAACGGTAAACTGAACAATTCTGATAGTGTAAAGCAGAGAGTGTGAACATGAAAACAAGTAAAGAAAACTCTGCACTAGTTGTTACAGAGTCACTGGTAGGAAATAAAGAAAAAGTTACCCATGAAAACCAAGGCTTATCAGAGCATATTGTGTGGCTATGCAATACTGGTTGATAACCTTCATTGCTAAGCTATCTAAAAAGTGATGTACCCCACAAATAAATACTATGCACAAAAAGTATGTCTTTTCCTGTACAACTTGATGTATCCCTTCATCCTGCTTCCGTTTACTATTTGTACCATATCTGTTTATATTTTCGTCAATTTTTATTCTTATTTTTATTAAAAAGGACTGTCTATAATAACTAGAATTCTTATATTTTTATTTTCTAGTAATTATAGCTAAGTATATATATATATATATATATATATATATATATATATATATATATATCATAATGTACCATTTTCTTATTTTTAGTACTTTTATTATTATTCTTTTATTTTATTATTTTGATCATTTTATTCTTTTTTATTAAGATGAAATTAAATAAATAGAGAATTAAAAAGAAAAAGATTATAATTAATCAAATATTCAACTGATCATCTCATTCGTATTATAAATTTGTAGCTACAAATAATCCAAACAAAATAGTTGGAATTAAACCTAACGCAATTTCAAATAGAAAAACATCAATAATTTTTATTTGTTCACGAAGTAAAACGAAAGGTAATATGTTACCTTAAGTATAAGTCTATATTGACAATGAATGTCAAGGATCGACAATTATAATTAATATAGTAAAAAATTATAGAATGTTTTATACTAAAGTTTACTATTCTTCTCAAAATTACAAATAAAATAAAGATCAATAAATAGAAATAGAGAGAAGATTATTATTAAAACTGAAAATAAAAAACTTAACTAATGATAATAGACATATAGACTACATGAAATAAGTTTGTTTTTTTATACACATTCTCTAAATTTCCATTTTTGACAAAAAAAAAAATAAAAATTAATAAATTATTAGAGACAAATAAAAACATAGCAATATATTACATCTATCAATAGTGTGATTTCAAATAAGAAAGAGTGGTTGCAATTCAAAGGTTGAAATAAGGAAGAGTCGTTGCAATTTAAAAGACCTACAAGATCAATAAACAAACACCTAGAAAAACATCTAAATTTCATATTTTCAGATATACTATGACAAATTCGTCAGATCCCATTATATTTTCCATAATTGAATCTTATAGGTGAAATTCTAAGTAATAATTCCAAGTAATTGTTTCTATAGTCTTTTGTCTAAAGGAATGACTCATTTGAAATAATGAGTTACTATCCATATTGCTAAATGTTAAAAGAGTTATTCTATTTAATCATTTTCCTTCTTCTTGTTGTTAGATATCTCGTTCATACACATTTTCTCTTTGTTTCTCGAGTCTATAATAAGTTATCCACAGAGTTCAAAAAGGTAAAATTTTTTATGATTCCATCATACATGATTAAGTTACAAAAACTTATGAATAAGTATCCTACATTTGAACTAAATTCTTTCTTGTTAAGAATCTCTTTCTAGTTGCTCTAATTAGAAGATTCTCTAAAAGAAATAAAGTTTTTGTTTTTGATAGCAAGATGCTCTGATGTGATGGTCCAAATCCACAAGTAAGAAAAATAAAAAAAGTGATTGAATTAATGCTCAAATGAAATCTTGATTCTCGAGCACTAATTTGATTCATGCTTTAACAACAACAAAGATTGATCAAATTCTATTCAATAGACCTGTTTAGTAGAAAAACGTACATTGATGGACAATTACTTATTCACAAAACCTTGAAAGGATGATAGTTTTCATTTCCCTACTTAACCCTACCTCCCCCCAACTTAGCCCTACCTTCCCTACTTACCCTACCTAGGGGTATTCTAGTGAAAATTATGACTTGGATTATACAAATAATCCAATAGTTTAGTCATTAATTTGTAATTTTCTTTAGATGCTAAAGAATTCTTAAATGCAGTCATGTGCAATCTTGTTCCATTTTCCAACCTCTCCCTGTCCCTTTGACTGACTTCCTGAAATTGCTTTATTTCCAAGATTCGAGCGTTGGCAGCTGGGCTCTCATTCTTCAAGATACATGCAAGAATGAATGCGAATTTTGGCCATCTCTTGGTTTGTAATGGTAAGAGAAAGGTATGATCAAATATCCTTCCATATTTCCACAGTTGTCTGCGATACCTTTCCTCTTTACTACCAAGAAGCGAGAAGGCAGTTTCAAGGGCCCGTATCTGAGGCTCAAACCTTTTGTCGGATATTGCTGCTAGGAGTTCATCTGCTGAACATTGCAAAGCTTCACAGAGTTTGAAGGCAATGGAAACCACATGCATACCGGTGTAGGTTAAATGCGCATCATATATAGAACTCTGTAAACCACAGACCATTCCTCTATGATTTGCATTGTACAAAAACCTATAAAGAGTGTTTTTCATAAGCTCAGAGTTTGAGAAATGATTATGAATCATAGAAATGGTATCCGGTTGTATGTTGATAGCTCCAAGAGGGAAATCTCTAGCATAAAACTTACGAAAACCGCTTTGAATGTGTTGGAGAGAATTGGAAAAGTTATCAACCGATCGGACAAAATATTTCAGGATAGAACAGGCCAAGAATGAATATGCCGTAGCATTTTCATATATTTCTCCAGATTCATGGATAGTTGTTACATAACCACCATTAGACCGTCCAGATCGATCTAGTAACAAGAAATCGATATCTTCAGGAATCCCTAATTCATCGAAGGCTGGGAACATTCTCTCCGTTCTTCCATATCCAGGGTTTTTCAGTTGAAATGCCAAAATAAAAATAACACCTATATGATATTGTGAGATAGAGTAATTAATAATACGCTGAAAAAGCTCCTTACCAAGTCGGCACACTTCGTTGTCTTCTAACGGAATCAGTCGAATGGCTTTTCGTCCTCGGAGTTTGTCATCCGGAAAGTCATCGGTTCCAGGCAATCCCTCGAAGGACAGCGGCTTAAGACTTGCAAACCTCTCTCGTAAATGACCTATTACGTTGTCCAAACGATTTGGTGCAGATGTTTGGGTGGCGGTGGTTGTTGGATGCACGATCGCAGAGTAAATCGGAGCTTGGGTGGTTTCCTGTTGCCCTGATCCCCCAGAGCTAGACGGACCACTGTCTCTCAGTTCTCTCATGACTTCATCCATTTTGAAATCCTAAGATCTGGCCCTCTTCGCCGCACAATCAAGCGTTTTTAGGTTAAGTACCACAAGCCGCACAATCGACTCTTTAGGTTAAACTGTGGGCTCCTCTATATGCACCTGCGAGATTTCTTTTTGCACTTCCAACAAAAATTTTAATGTCTAAATTACCTTTTAAGTAATTTTTTCACCTCTCCTGTGATTGCTTCATCCATTTGACAACCTACTTTTTCTTAACCTAATTCTTTAGCTACATCTCCCTTTCTTTAAACAGATTTCAAAATCCAATTTTAAATTAAACTTTCAGAATTCACTCGATTTCAAATTATAATTTATGGATACATTAGATTTAGAAACTTAATTTTTAAATTCAATTAGGAATTAAATTGATTTTAAAAATCTTTTAATGAACTTATGGTATTTCAAAATTCAAATAATAAACTTATTAAATTTCAAAATCAATTAAATAACTTATCAATTTTCAAAATTCAACGAATACATCTTCCAGATTTTGAAATATGATACTTATTTCTTTCGAATTTTAAAATCGGATGAGTAGTTCTCTCGAAATTCAAAATTCAATACTCATTCTATTATTCTTTTATTATTTATTTTTTTCAATTTATTTTGTTTTTACTTTTTTTAATGTGTTTTATTTATTTTAGTTTAATAAGTTATATTTTAAAACCTTAAAATATTAATATATATATATATATATGTAACTATATTAACATTAAAACATTTATTAAATTTTAACTTAAAAAATAAAATTTAAAAAATATGTTAACCGGATTTTGATATTAAAATATATATTAATTTTGACTATATTAATTTTAAAATTCGATTAACATAAGAAAGTACCATTTACTATTTTAATTTTGACTATTTTGAAGATTAATTTGATTTTTTTACTTGAAACGGATTTACTTCCTATTAAAAAAAATATATTTTCATGAAAGCTTAACAAGTCAGTAATGACATTTTCTAATTGCAGGAGTACATATTTGATTAATTCTCATTTGTCTACAAATTAATTGTTATATTATAGTTTCAAGTGAGGAAAAATACGTTCATGTGATATTATAGTTTCTTATATATATATATATATATATATATATATATAATGTTCTTCTTTTTAATGTTTGCCAATCATTCTTTATTTTTGGTTAAAAAGAAAAATTAAAAAATATGTTAATGGGATTTTGAAATTCAGTTAACAATATAATAAACTATATTAAAATATTAACTTATACCAAATTATGTTTAACACATTTAAATTCGTTTTAATTAAAATTTAATAAATATTTCGATTAGTTAAATTTTCTTTTGTATAATTTTTAATTAACATAAAAATAAAATTATTTTATTTGAATCAATTTTAACTTAATAAAACTTTAAATACTTTGAATTAGTTTAATCTAATATTTTTTATATAATTTAATATAATGTTAATATTTTTATATTTTAAAATATAATTTATTAAACAAAAACTAATAAAACAGATTTAAAAAATTAAAAAAAAAACAAATAATAAAATGAGTATCGTATTTTAAAATTCGGAAGAAGTGGTAAACGAATTTCGAAATTAAAAAAAAATGAATTTTCGACTTTGAAATCCTAAATAAGTGAATATTGGATTTCGAAATTTTGGAGATGTATTGGTTGGATTTCAAAATATTGGAGTTTAAAATTGGTTCACATACCAAAATTCGATAACTATATTAACTAAGATTTATTTATTTAGATTTGGAAATTCAATGAGTTTCAAAATTCAATTATTTTTCTTATTTAAATTTTTAAATCTGATTTTAAAATTTGGTGAGTTTTTTAAATTGTATTTCAAAATTTGATAAATTTAAAATAATAAAAATAAAAATATCAAATAAAAGAAATATAAAATTTAAAATATTAAAAAACAAAAATGCTTATACCTAAAAGATGAGATTAAATCAAGAAAAAGATGAAGATGAATGGAGCAAAGTGAGAAGTATTGCTTAAGTGATGAATCTCACCAAACATCACTAGAAACAGCAAGAGAGGAAGAAGAAAGATATGAAGAGTGAAGACTTGGAGATACATGACAATAAATATAATTTCTTATATATATATATATATATATATATATATATATATATTTCAAAAGGGTAAAAATGTTAACTTGGAGGTACGAGAATCTTTTAAATTTTCAAATTATTTTTGAACCTAAGATTTTTAGATTTTTTTTTAACATTTCATAGATGACCTAAATATTTATGTCTATATATAAGACATTAAATTCATACACTTATATGCATTTGCATGATAGATGTTTCTCATTTTTAGATTCAAACTCTGATTTTTGTAAAAATTAACATCATTACAAATATTGACTGGACGTATTAATACGATAGATTTTGACATTTTCATTCTTATTTTATTGTATTTTTTTCTTAACAACATAATGTTCTAATTTAAAAATCTCTTTTATCTTTTTTTTGTCACATTAAAAATAAAACTAAAAAATCTTGAATGTTTGTGTTATGATTTTTGTGATAAGATGTAGATAAAGATTGTAATATTTAAATTTAATGGAACTAATAATTTGGAAGGCTACCAAACCTGAGAAATGAAATTTAACCAAATCTTCTGTTCTTTATAATTATAAAAATGATGAAAAGATTCTTATGACATTGCTGAAGTTTGAAAACAATGCTATAAATTGGTAAAATCAAATTACCGTCGATATAGCTAAAAGTTTTGATACATCTAAAATAATAAAAATAAATATATCACATTACCAAGGGTTTATATGCAATACTGGTTGATAACCTCCATGGCTAAGCTATCACAAGTAAATACTATGAACAAAAAATATATCTTTCCCTGTACAACTTGATGTATCGACCTCTTGTTCCGGCCTCCATTTACTATATGTACTATATTCTTTTATATTTTTACTAAAAACTCTATAATAATTTGAATTCTTGTATCTTAATCATTAGTGTTGACTCTAGTGATTATAACTAAGTAGATATATATATCATGATATATCATTTTCTTATTTTTAGTATTTTTTATTATTCTTTTATTTTATTATTTTAATAATTTTATATTCTTTATTAACATCAAACTAAATAAACATGGAATTAAAAAAATAATTAATTAAATATCTTCTCAACCGTATTGTAAATTTGTAGTTAAAAATAATCCAATCAAAATAATAAAAATTAAACCTAACACAATTACAAATATAGAAAACTTCAATAATTTTTTTTTAATAAGTAAAAACATGTAACTTTAAACATAAATCTATATTGATAATAAATATTTAAAATAGGAAATTATAATTAATATGATAAGAAATTATAAAATGTTTTATACTAAAATTTAGTATTATTCTTAAAACTACAAGTAAAATAAGTCATATTTTTCTAAGATGAATAAATACAGATCAGATTATTATTAAAACCCATAATAACAGACTTGTAGAAACTTTCGTTTCTTTACACACATTTCCTAAATTTCTATTTTTGAGAGAGAAAAGAAAAAAAATCAATAAATTATTAGAGATGAATAAAAAAAATGAACAAAATTTAGAAATAAATTCTTACATCTATTTATCATGTGATTTCATACCAAAGAGAGTGTTACCATTCAAAGGTTGAAAATAAAAGAGTTATTACAATTAAAAAAAAAAGTTAAAAGATTAAAAAACAACCACTTGGAAAAAAAAAATATTTTCGAGATTCATTATGTTCTTAAAAATTGAAATTCAAGAAACATGGCTTGGATATCAATTATACAAATATTCAATAGTTTAGTCATTAATTTGTAATTTTCTATAGAGAATTCTTAAAATATCCAATAGTTTAGTCATTAATTTGTAATTTTATATAAAGAATTCTTAAGAGCAGTCATCCTCTCCCTTGGACTGATTTCCTCAAATTACCTCCATTTACTATTTGTACTATTTTTTGTTTATATTTTTGTCAATTTTTATTCTTATTTTTATTAAATAGATCATTTATAATAACTATAATTCTTATAAGTTTATCATCAGTGTCGGGAATTATAGTGATTATAGACAAGTAGATATATCTAACTGATCATTTTGTAAAAAGTTTGTAGTTAAACATGTAACCTTAAACATAAATATGTATTGATCATGAATCTCACCAAAAATTTTAATGTCTAAATTACCTTTTGAGTATTTTTTTCCTCTCTTCTATAATTACTTCATCCATTTACAATCTACTTTTTCTTAACCTAATTCTTTAGCTACATCTCCCTTTGTTTAACCAGATTTCAAAATCTAATTTTAAATTAAACTTTCAAAATTCACTCGATTTCAAATTATAATTTATGGACACATTAGATTTCGAAACTTAATTTTTAAATTCAATTAGGAATTAAATTGATTTTAAAAATCTTTTAATGAACTTGTGCTATTTCAAAATTCAAATAATAAACTTATTAAATTTCAAAATCAATTAAAAAACTTATCAAATTTCAAAATTATACATCTTCCAAATTTTGAAATATGATACATATTTTTTTCGAATTTTAAAATTGGATGAGTAGTTCTCTCGAAATTCAAAATTCAATACTCATTCTATTATTCTTTTATTATTTTTTATTGTTTTTTCAATTTTTTTTGTTTTTACTTTTTTATGTGTTTTATTTATTTTAGTTTAATAATTTATATTTTAAAGCCTTAAAATATTAATATTAATATATATATATATATATATATATATATATATATGTCTGTGTATGTAATTATATTAACATTAAAATTTTTATTAAATTTTAGCTTAAAAAATAAAATTTTAAAAAATATGTTAACCGGATTTTGATATTAAAATATATATTAATTTTGACTATATTAATTTTAAAATTCGATTAACCTAATAAAGTACCTTTTACTATTTTAATTTTGACTATTTTGAAGATTAATTTGATTTTTTTTACTTGAAACGGATTTACTTTCTATAAATTAAAAAAAAGAAGATATTTTCATGAAAGCTTAACAAATCAGTAAATTTTAATACTCATGACATTTTCTAATTGCAGGAGTACATATTTGATTAATTCTCATTTGTATACAAATTAATTGTTATTTTTGACATTTGTACGCACATTTCCTAAATTTCTATTTTTGAGAGAGAGAAAATAAAAATCAATAAATTATTAGAGATTAATAAAAAAAAATAGAACAACAAAATTTAGAAATAAATTCTTACATCTATTTATCATGTGATTTCATACCAAAGAGAGTGTTACCATTCAAAGGTTGAAATAAGAGTTATTACAAATAAAAAAAAACTTAAAAGATTAAAAAAAAACTTGGAAAAATAAATATTTTCGAGATTCATTATATTCTTAAAAATTAAAATTCAAGAAACATGGCTTGGATATCAATTATACAAATATCCAATAGTTTAGTCATTAATTTGTAATTTTCTATAAAGAATTCTTAAGAGCAGTAATCCTCTCCCTGCTGTCCTTTGGACAAAAATCCTCAAATTGCCTCCATTTACTATTTGTATTATTTTTATTCTTATTTTTATGGACTTTATTCTTATTTTTATTAAAAAGATCGTTTATAATAACTATATTTCTTATTAGTTTATCACATTAGTGTAGGGAATTATAGTGATAATCATAATATATTATTTTCTTTTTTATAATATTTTTTATTTAATTAATTTTATCATTTTATATTTCTTGATTAAGATAAAACTAAATAAATAAATAAATTTAAAAAAGTCATTAATTAATAAAATATCTAACTAATCATTTCGTATAACTTTGTACCACCGAAAGTAATAAGAATTAAACATGTAACCTTAAACATAAATATGTATTGATGATGATTTTGATCGAGAATTAAAATTAACGTAAGAAAAAATTATAGAATGATTTATGCTAAAATTTACTATTCCTTTCAAAATTACAAATAAAATAAGACATTTATTTTTAATATTAATAAATAAATGATGTTATTATTAAAATCAATAATAAAAAATCTAAATAACTATTAATAATAAACACAGAAACTAAACGAAATAAGTTCATTTTTAATACATTTCCTAAATTTTCATTTTTGAGTGAAAAACATAAAAACAACAAATTATTAGTTACTCAATAAAAAGAAATAGAATAACATAATTTAGAAATAAGTTCTTACATATATTCATGATTTGATTTCAAATTAAAAAAGACAATTGCAATTCAAATGTTTAAATAATAAATAGTAATTGTAATTCAAAAGACACAGAAGAAGGATAGAAATCCTATTCTACGAAAGAAAAAATTGACTTATTTTTACGAGTTTAATATAATGACAAATTCACGAAACTAAAAATTCATTTCAAGTCATGGAGTTTTCTCAAATTGTTTCTTCTTAAAAAAGAAAAATATTTATACTAAAATAATAGATGACAGTAAGAACAAGAAACTTTAAACATGATATTGAAATACTATTCCACGCCTACAGACAAAATCCACTAAACACTGACATTGAATTAAATTAGTCGAGTCACTAAATTGAAATACTGTTTTGAAGCTAAAGAATTCTTCAACTCAGTCATGTGCAATCTTGTACCATTTTCCAACCTCACCCTGTCGCTTTCGCTGATTTCCTCAAATTGCTTTATTTCCATGATTCCAGAGTTGGCAGCTGGACTCTCAATTTTCAACATACATGCAAGAATGAATACGAATCTTACACATCTCCTGGTTTGTAATGGTTTGAGAAAGGTAAAATCAAACAACTCTGCATACTTCCACATTTGTCTGCGATAACTTCCCTCTTTTCTACCAAGAAGCAAGAAGGCAGATTTAAGGCCCTCTATCTGAGGTTCAAACATTTCACTGTATATTGCTGAGATGAGTTGTGCAGATGAACATTGAAAAGCTTCACAGAGTTTGAAGGCAATGGGAATCACGTGCATACAGTTGTATTCTAAATACATATCATATAGAAAACTCTGTACTTCATTGACCTTTCCTCTATGATTTGCATTGTACAAAAACCTATAAAGAGTGTTTCTCATAAGAACCTTTGTGAATTGACAATAAATATGAGATATTGTATTCCGTTGCATGTCGATTGCTCCAAGAGGGAAATCTCTAGCATAAAACTTACGAAAACCGCTTTGAATTTTTTCGAGAGAATTGGAAAAGTTATCAGCTGACGGGACAAAATATTTCAGGATAGAACAGGCCAAGAATGAATATGCCATAGCATTTTCATATATTTCACCAGATTCATGGATAGTTGTTGTGTAACCACCATCAAGCATTCCAGATCGATCTAGTGAGAAGTAATCGATATCCTCAGGAATCCCTAGTTCATCGAAGGCTGGGAACATTCTTTCCGTTCTTCCTTCTCCAGGGTTTTTCAGTTGAAATGCCAAAATAAAAATAACACCTATATGATATTGTGAGACGGAGTAATTAATACGCTCAAAAAGCTCCTTACCAAGTCGGCACACTTCATTATCTTCTAACGGAATCAATCGAATGGCTTTTTTTCCTCGGAGTTTGTCATCTGGAAAGTCATTGGTTCCAGTATCACCAAAGAAGACCCGCTTCAAAATATCAGAAAAGTTCTCTGGTAGGTCAGGATTTAGCTGCCTGAATAAGATTTCCCAGTTTGGTGTAGTGGTTTGAGTGGTGGTGGTTGTTGGTGGCCGGATCCGAGAGTAATTCGGAGCTTGGGAGCTTTGCTGTTGCCCTGATCCCCCAGAGCTCGATGGAGCTCCGTTTATCATTTTTCTCTCCATTTTGAAAATACAAGATCTGGGCGAGTCTTTAGGATATGTTCCCACAAGCCGCACAATGGAATATATAGAGGTTAAGGTGTGTTTCTGTTTTTAAATTGTATGCACCTGAAAGGTTTTTTTTGTTGTATTTCCAAAAAAATTGATGTCTAAATTATCTTTTTTACAAGGATATTATTTTTTTTTCTCTCCTATAATTATTTCATTCATATACCATCTACTCTTTCTTAACTAGCCTGTCTTTTCGTCTAACCGGATACTTAGATTTTATCTTGGAACTCACCAAATTTTAAATTTTTTTTTTATAGACTTATCAGATTTCGAGAATAAATTTTTTCAAATTTTGAATTGCAAATTTGAAATTTAATGTTAAATTTAATTTATAGACGTATCAGATTTCGAGAATAATGATGTATAGACTTATCAGATTTCGAGAATAATGTATAGACTTAGGAATTCAAATTTTGAAATTTAATGTTAATTTTTTTTTTCAAATTTTAAAATCTGGTGAACATTTCTTTCGGATTTTTAATTCCGAAACTTAATCTATTAATCTTTTATTAGTTTTTTATTTTATCTTTTAATTTTTTTTAAAAAAAATTTAAATGTGTTTTTACTTATTTTAATTTAATAAAATATATTTTAAAATATTACCATATATTAAATTATATTAACATTAAAGTATTAATTAAATTTTAATTTAAAAAATAAAATTTTAAAAAAGTATATTAACATTAACGTATTTATTAAATTTTAATTTTAAAAAATAAAATTTAAAAATGTTAACCAGATTTTTACATCATATTAATATATGTTAATTTTGACGATTTTAATTTTAAAATCCGATTAACCTAATAAGTACCTTTTACGACTATTTTGATGATTAATTTGATTTGGTTACTTGAAACGGATGTTTACTTTCTACCAAAAAAAATAAAGATATTTTCATGAAAGCTTAATAAGTCAGTAAACTTTAATACACATAACATTTTCAAATGCAAATCATGTTGCATGAGTATATAATCGATTAATTCACATTTGTCTACAAATTACTTCTTGTTTTTGACATTTAAACATGGAATCAAAGAGATGCTAAACTGAGGAAAAATTATGTTTTATATATATATATATATATATATATATATATATATTTATAACATCCAAAAATATAGCATAAATACTATATATAAAAGAGTTATCACATGAAAAATACTAAAGAACAGTTATTACTATAATATAGATTATAAAATAAACTTAAATTTAAACTTTATATACAAACAATATTAAGTCAAGACATCTAGAGACTATAGTATACTAATTAAGTCACTCGATCATTCCCATCAAACGCATGTTTCACAAATATCTCATCTCCCTCTCCTCACACTCCAGAATGATCATTGCAAAGGAAAGAACACCAACACATACAAAACACAACCAACAAGCAACACGGTAAGTTAGATACAAAGAATTCATACATTTATATAACATACCACGTACACATAAGTATTAAAGCAAGACAACTATTTTAGACATACTAACATATTAAGACTAGACTTAACCGTCCAGACTTATAATGAATATACCGAGCTATGGCAAGTTGTGCACTTGAGGTGGCCTCTACTGTTTTGCAAAGTCATTGCCATGGGTTTCACCCTACCACACACACAAGGTTAGTCCATTATCGTACAATAGGTCTCCAAGTAGCGCCTACACTACGACCTCCTACTACTTTCACCACATGAATCAATCCTTTCTATTTGAGAATGAAAGATCATTAGAGTTTTAGGATAATCCCCAATATTGAGCTCCCTGTATTCATTCTAAACATTACTTGAATCTCACCGAGAGATTCCATATTGAAACTTACGACATCACTTTGAAATCATACTTTATTTCCATTTGAATTCACAACTCAATTCCTTTATACTCATATGACTCAATATACATTCACACATAGTTCAGAATAGTCAACCACATCATTCAAATAAAACAAGAATAATTAAGAAAAGAGTAAACTAAACTTGGACCATTCGCTCAAGGCATACTCCCGTAGAGCGAATCCAAAGGTTTCTCGTACAGCGACCCCATCTCGCTGTGTGAATAAACTTCCAGTGGTACCAGACCTCAACCCCTCGCATAGCACCTTAATTCGTTATGCGAAAGCCCATACAGTGGTCCAGACCCCCCAAGAACTCGCAAAGCACACCACCTCGCTATTCGAATAAATCTGGCAGTGACACTAGACCACAACCAGGCGCTTAGTGCACTGATTCGCTGTGCGAATCATCAGGAAGAGAGCCAACCCCCACAACAACTCACACAAACGTTGTGCGAATGCTCAAACAGAGAGCAACTCGTCATAACCACTCGTTGTGCGAATCTATTCGCTCAACGAGTCTGCATAATTTTGCAGCACGAATTCTGTAGAATTATGCAACTCAAACCCCTTTTACCAATTTTAACTATTTTTCCCAACTTCTAACTCTCCTAAATTGTGTTATATACCTAATTAGACTTCACTAAGTGTTTCTAAACCTTCCTACCATCATTCTAAAGTGTTTATAGACCAACGCCTACTTCAAGGCCTCTAAAACACCAACTTATAAAACCAAAACTCAATCTACCATTTTTGGCACAATTTTGACTAACTTAAGAACTCAAACAAGTCATATTTTACTTACCAAAGCTATCCCAACAGACCAATTGAACTTCTAACCACAAAATCTCAATTTCACTACTCTACTTCCTCCAAATTAATATAAAACCAATATATCTCTCTTCAATTAACCAAGATACATCTTTACATCAGATTTATAACAATTCAAACATACAAGTACAAATTTACACCATTCCAAAATGATTCAAAGTCTCAATTCATCATTTCACACTAAAAAATAATCAAAAATACATATTTTTACATACAATAAACATTTTTTCTGCGCAACCAGTTCAAAAACCATACAACCACAAAATGTACAATTAAGTTATCAATTCAAAGCATATCATGCTTCCCTTACCTTAGAGAAATCCGGACAATTCTAAGAAACCCCAATCGCTTGTTTGCACTGCAAGGAATTTCTAGAAATGCATATAAATCACCAATTGATGATAAAAAAGAACGTTTAGAACCTCATTGGAGTTAGAAATTGAATGAAAAAACTCTTGATCCATGCAAACAAAACCAATTTGCATGATCAAGAACCCTAGACGCTCAAGAAAGGGTTAACCACTTACCTGCTCGATTCACCCAATTGATTGGTCATATGTGCAGCCCTTGACGCGGTGATCGTCTGGGCACCTTCTGATCTCAAACAGATAGTCCAAGAGTGAGAATTTGAAGAGAGAAGTCAGATAAACGAAAGATAACAGTGTTTTACAGAAATATAGGTGATTTAGATAATGAACCGAGTTTTAGAAAATTCTATTTATATTACAAGATTATTTTAAAATAAAATATTCGTCTCATTATTTTATTACATCTATCTATTCTAATACTCTATTTTTTAGGTTCTTACAATAATTATCTTAAGATATATTTAATTTTTCTTAATTAAAATGTAATAAATATTTTAATTAGTATAATTTTCTTTTATATGTATTTTTAATTAACACAAAAAACTATTTTATCTGAATCAATTTTAGTTTAGAAAAACTTTAAATGAATTTATTAAAATAGTTTTAATTAATTTAATCTAATATTATAATATAATTTAAAATATGTTATTATTTTATATTTTAAAATATAATTTATTAAACTAAAACAAGTAAAACATATTTAAAAAATTGAAAAAAAAATTCAAAAATAAAAAAAAATAATAAAATGAGTACCGTAGTTTGAAATTAGGAAGAAAGTGCTAATCAGATTTTGAAATTCTAAAAAAATAATATTGGATTTCAAAAATTTGAAGAAATATTAATTGAATTTTGAAATTTGGTGAATTTTAAAATTTATTTATTTTAATTAAATTTTGAAATTCAATAACTAAAATTTTAAAATTCATGACTTTATTAACTGAATTTCAAAATGACTTCCTTATCGAAAAGGTTTCTTTGTACTTTAAAAAAAATTAATGTCTAAATTACTTTTTTACACGGATTTATTTATTTTTCTCCTATAATTATTTCACCAATCCATCATCTATTTTTTTCTTAATCTAAATCTATAGTCTTGTGTCTTTTTAGTTAACTGAATTTCAAAATTCAATTTAAGAATTTTTTTGATTTTGAAATTTGATATATAAATTCGTCAAATTTTGAAACTAATTGAATTTCAAAATTTAGTTAAAAAATTATTAGATTTTGAAACTTAAATAAAAAGTTCATCCGATTTTAAAATCGGTTAAGTAGTTTATGAATTTTGAAATTCGACCAATTAGAATTTTGAAAATTGATATTAATTTAAAAAAAAAATTGAAATCAGGTGAACATTTAGTCAATATTTGAAAATCGAATACTCATTCTATTATTATTTTATTTTATATTTTTGTTTTTAACTTTTTAAAATGTATTTTGCTTATTTTAGTTTAATAAAATATATTTTAAAATCTTAAAATATTAACATACATTAAATTATATTAACATTAAAGTATCTATTAAATTTTAACTTAAAAAACAAAATTTAAAAAGAAATTGGTAACTGGATTTTGACATCCGATTAACATATATTAATTTTGATTATTTTAATTTTAAAATCCGATTAACCTAATAAAGTACCATTTACTATTTTAATTTTGACTATTTTGAGGATTAATTTCATTTTGTTACCTGAAACGGATTTTTACTTTCTATAAAAAAGAAAGATATTTTCATGAAAACTTAATAAGTTAGTAAATTTTAATAAAATGACATTTTCAAATGCAAATCATGTTGCATGAGTACATATTCGATTAATGCTCATTTGTTTACAAATTATTTTTTAATTTTAACATTTAAACATGGAATCAAAGAGATACCAATCTGAAGAAAAATTATATGCATGTGATATTTTAGTTTTGTCTACCTTTTATAGTTTACCAATCATTCTTTATTTATGGTTAAAAAACAAAATTTAAAAAAATATCTCAATGGAATTTTGAAAATCGGTTAACAATATAATAAATTATATTAAAACATTAAATTATATTAAATTTCATTTAATATATATTTAAAAATAAATAAAAGTTAATAAATACTTTAATTAGTATAATTTTATTTTATATAAATTTTTAATTAACATAAAAATAAAGTTTATTTTATTTGAATCAATTTTAAGTTAGTAAAACTTTAAATAAATTTATTAAATAGTTTTAGTTAGTTTGATCTAATATTTTTAATATAATTTAACATAAGTTAATATTTTAATGTTTTAAAATATAATTTATTAAACTAAAACAGAATACACATTTAAAAAATTAAAAAAAAATTAAAAAAGCAAAATAAAATTAGTGTTGTCAAAACGGGTCATTAGTCCCAATCCGTTTCGGCCCATCACAGGTAGCTCACTTAGTGAGTCAACCCAACCCGACTCATTTATTAGCGAGCCGAAAAAAATTTGAACCCGACCTGGCCCGCCACGGATTGGTGGGTTAAAGTGGTTGGCTCACTAGCTCACTTAATTATAAGTTTTCTTTTTAAATCCAAAAAAATTATAACTTTTTTGTAATTCAAATTTAAATAATTTCACCCTAAAATGATGTTAAACTTCAAAGACAATTTGAAATAAAAAAAAATTAACATAGAACTCAAATGTAATCCAAAAAGCGAATAAATAAGTTTTTAATATTGATAATTTTTGTGTCATTTATCCATTTATAAGATTAGAGTCTTAAATGGATAAATTTGTAATATTTTTCTCTTGAAACATATTTTTATGTATTCCTATTTACAATACAATAAAAATGTTAACTAATAATATTGAAATACAAAATAATAAATAATTAATTTAAACTAGGGCGTTGGTGAGTCAGACTCACCTCAGGTTCAATCCGAGTGAATCAGGTTCTAAGTGAGCCGGGTTAAAAATTGACCAATATAGAAAATTTTCATTTTTTTCAAACTCAACCCGGTCCGAACTCGTGGTGGATCAAGTTAACTCACGAATTTTAACCAATTTTGACAACACTAATTTTATTTTGATTTTTTATTTATTTTTTTAATTTTTTAAATGTGTTTTTACGTTTTTTAGTTTAAGAATTTATATTTCAAAACATTTAAATATTAATTTGCAGGTTAGTGGAGATTTAGGGTTGGTTGTCACGATTCGGAATTAGGGTTATGCGGTCTGGCTCTCGTAGTGCTTCAATTCACTTCATTGGCGCTCTGGGGCTTGTAGGTTTCATGGACAGACAAGTGTGCCTTTGCGGTGACTGTGATTTGGTGGTTGGCAGTGATGTGAATCTATATTTCGTGGCATTGTTTCGATGTGGTAGATGTCAGGTGTGGGAGATGGTGCTGTTAGGATTTTAAGATGATGACATGAATTGGTTTTCTTGTAAGTGTAATGATCATGTTACATGTTTGTATCTGATTGGCTTGTTTTATTAGTGATGGATTGTGGACATGTGGTAATATCTGGTTAAATTTAATCTTGTGAGCGATAGGAGTGTGAAAATATACAAATAGGGAGGTGTAGAAATAAAGTTGATTTCGTGGCCCAAAAATGGAGTGTATAAATGAAAACTAAGCATGTACATAGCTTCTTTGTAAATTTCTTTCTAGAATTTATCAATTTTTACCTTATTTTGTATCTCGGACAATTTAATTTTATAATTTGAATGAATCAAAATTTATCAACAAACATTATAATATCCAAAAATATTTTATACAACTAAAATTTACTTTTTAAAACCTTTTAATTCCCAAAAAATGTAATTGTCACAAATAATATTCAAATATATTATTTAAATACAAAAAATTCTATCAAAATTTTTAAATTAAACATAAAACATGAGCATAAATTTGCACTCATTAATCTCCATTTAAGGTAGTTTAGGGTTCTAACCCTTTAACTCTCTTAGATTTATTTTTTTTTATCTAATATTGATTCCTAATGAAGATGGTCTTACTAAAATTACTTTTGTTAGGAAATTGCATAAGAAAGTGAAAGCACAAATTGAAAAACATATGCAAAAACTAACTTCTAAGGCTAACTAATAAAGGAAGAATATGAAGTTTAAGTCAAGAGATTCAGTGTGGTACTCCTAAGGAGGGAGAGGTTTCCTTTCAAAAGAAAATCTAAGCTCCTATTTAGAGGAGATGGTCTTTTGCAAGTTCTTAAAAGAATTAAATATAATGCTTACATTGTTCATCTGCCTAATTATTACAAGTGAGTCATAGTTTTAACATTAATGACTTGTCTTTTTTTGATGTCTGCACTAATTTGAAAACAAAATTCGCTTTAAGAAGGAAAAAAATGATATAAGAATAACTCTAATCTTATAGAATAAGAACTTGAGAAATAAGTTATTCAAAAGACCTATGCCAAGATAAAATAACAAACACTTGAAAAAATAAATATCCTCGAAACTTATGATACTTTATAATTAAAAGTCAATAAACATGAACATCATAACTTAATGAACAAGTATACAATAATTTAGACAATTAAAAATATTTATAATTTTCTTTTAATTATAAATAATTCGTTTCTTTTTTTAAATTTTCAAGTTATTTTTAAATCTCATATCATTAATTAGAATTTCTTATATGACTTAAACATTTAATCTTATAGGCATTTTTTTGTCATATTAGATATATTTTTTTTTTAAAAAAAATAATTATCTTGATTATTAGATTAAAACTTTTATCTTTATAAAAAATGAAAGATTAATATCTTAGTGAAAAAAATTACGTGATATCTTCATTTCTATCTTATTTCATAATTATTTTTATTGTATGTATTAAAATTTTAAATTAAAAAATATAGTAATATTTTTTCTGTAAAATATGTATCACAACTAATTCACATCATTTAAGAAATTAGCAAGTTTCACTGCCATTTCAATTTCAAGTGACATCATCAATGACATAACCTCTAACGTCAACATTAATATAATTCATTCTTTCCATCTTATTCAAATCAACTACAAATAAAATCAAATTATACTTTGTAAATAATTTAAAACTGATATGATAACACTATTAAATTTTTCGAAAGGACTTAGGTCTTGAAAAATAAAAGTCTTTAAATTTTCTTATTTCAACACTTTCCAATATTTAAAAAATAAAAATCTTAATGACTTTCTGAAGATAGTTTTCTTGAAGAATCTTCCTATATAAGTTTCTCGGTGTAATACTATCTAGAGATAATTTTCAATCGATACATATTCGATGGACTCTTTTCAATGACGTATTCTAGTTTACCTCTTCAAGAAATATTGCATACTAATTATTAATCAGGGTAAATAATTGAATAATACCATGGAATAATTCAGATAAATTTATAATAATTAAATGTAAAGTTTTGTTAAATGAAATTTATTTATATACATATATATGGGTTGGATGATTATTGAAGGGCTGAGTAGTGTGAAGCTATGTCCCCACAGAGGATGATGCTGTTGTCAACGTTCCTAATCCTCTTCCATGGATATCTGAAGTCAAGCACAGGATCTCCAGATATCCACGATGTTCTCCCCGAGTACGGTTTTCCAAAGGGTCTTCTTCCGAACAACGTCATCTCCTACACCCTCTCCTCCGACGCCTCCTTCATCCTCCACTTAGATGCTCCCTGCTACGTCTACTGGGAGGACCAGTTGGTCTACTACAGCACCCTAATCAAGGGCACCCTCACCTACGGTTCCGTCTCACACGTTTCAGGGATTCAGGCCCAGAAACTCTTCCTCTGGCTCCCCGTCACCGGAATCAAGCTCCACCAGGATTCCGGCACGCTTCAGTTTTTCGTCGGAGCTTTTTCACAGGAATTCCCCGCCACCGACTTCCAAGATGTACCTGGGTGCGCCCGCACAGGATCGCTGCTCAATCCAAATCTTTTCCTTCCTCTGTAACCCTCTTCTTCCTTTTCCCTTCTCTCCTCCGTTTTCTTCAAATTTAACACTTTATTTTAACCACTGAAATAATATTCATTAAAATCTGTATGCATTTGGAGTGAAATTTCATCTTCATTAAATTAAAATTTGTCTCTTCGTAGCATCTATATAAAGTACAGTCTATGATGTGATTTTGTTGTTTTTGGTGCTGTTTCTTAGTGAGTTTTTAATTATTTTTTATGTTTTAAAATATATTAAAAAAATTATATACAAATATCAGTATATATTAAAAGTTTAGGAGAGATTAGCGCAAAAATTTTAACTGAAAATTCAGATTCTTTTTTACATTTTGACATTGTAAGATTAATTTTTCGATAAATATTTAAAAGAAACTAAAAACAGTACATTTATCAATAAGTCGAAACTAGTTTTTAATAAGTTAAAATAAAAGTTTTAAAATATAATGTATAAATTAATTTAAATATACTTAATTTTAACATGTAGAAAAAAATAATTAATTTTTCTTCTTATTTTTCTCATTTAGAAATGTCTACGATGAAGTTTATGCAATTATAGTAATATCTAATTGCTGCTAAAAGATTATAATCCGACGACTAAGGGTACGATTGGATTAATTTATCCACAAAGATCTATAAACATAAAATAAAATAAAATAACTTTTTCTATAACTACATATTAGTTTTTGTGTAGTTAATTTAAATCATGGAAACAAGTTATAAGTTTTTAGAGGGAAATTTATCCAAATATATTCAAATGAATAAATTATTATTTATTATTATTAAATACGATATTTTGTAAACTTTACATATAAAATAATTATAAAAAACAAGTCGTGAATTTTTAAATTTTTTATAAATGCTTATCTGCAACTTAATATATTAAAACATATTTGCTTAATATAAAACATTAATTTTTTTAAGTTTAAACTTTTTAATTGTTCCTATTTTTGTTTAATTTTTTCATTTTGGTCTTTTTCTTTTAAAAATTTTGTCAATTGAATCTTTGTATCTGTTAATTTAAATTCTCTTAAATTTGGTTAAGAGAGTTAAAATTATACATAAATGGTGAAAGTGGTGCAAGTGGCATGGAGAGAGGTGAAACGTGACATGATGAGAAAAATCCAACAGGAGATGGAAAAAAAATCCAGCAGGGGAGTTGTTTTGCAGATTGAAGCAATTCCTGACACCCATTTTAAATTGAAGAGGATTCTCAGAGACGATGGAGTCACGAGATCAAAAGAGCCACCAAAAGCATTGTCAGAAATACTGGAATAACCATTTAACATTCTGATCAAAGTCCCCAAAACTGGTCTTCTTCAAGACATTCTCAACAAAAACAATTAACTTTTTTCTTCTAATCTGTATTTTAATCCACTCACATTCTCAACAAAAACTGTTAACGTGAATCGATTGAAAAATTGGAACCAAAGGTGAACGAAAAATGATACCTTGGAGTTGAAGTGCATTAAGATAGAAGGTAAAGATGTCACTTTCAGTGTTGCAGTGACTGAGAAATGATAAGAATGAATATTGATTTTGTTGTTGGATTGTTGATGATGACAAGAGAAAGACGTGGCAAGCACGTGCTTCAGCTCCGAAACCTTGTCAGAGGACAAGGCGAGATCACGCTGAAGCTTCTCGTTGCAGAAATCCTTGAGCAATTGATCGGCGCAGTAGCACGTGTCGGTCTTCTCGTCCTTTACCATAAGATCGGTGAACTTCTCCACGTGTCCCGAGGCTTTGAGAACGACTTCGGGAGTGGCGCAGCCAGGAGGACCATAATCGAAGAGGCCGGCAACGCCGCGGTAGATCTTGAACGAGGAGATGTAGAACAAACGCCGCTCCAGGGTGTTCACCACAACCTGCCTGAACGCCTCGCGGGTGTCGGAACCGTCGATGAGGGAGCGCTCGATAGACGTTTTCTCCAGCTTGAGAGCATTTAGGGTTTCGATAGCAGCGTCGATTTCCGTCTTGGGAGCGCCCGCTGCCTTGAGAGCGCGGACGACGTTACCCTGCGCCTCGACGGCGGCGTGCTTGTCGGCAAGGGATTTGCGGAGGGAGTCATCATGGCGGCCATGGTAGAAGATGATAGAGAGAAGGCGAATGGAAAGTGGATGGAATTGGAAGTTGAAGAAGGTTGTGGTGTAGCGAAGGCGCTACTGGCGTTCTTACGGTGGCTTCACGGTTGCGGCGTAGCATGATGATGACGGCGAGATTGAAGGCTTCGCTCACGTCGGTTCAGAAAATTAGGTTTATGCCGTTGGAAAAGATGACTCTGACGAACCAGTAGTAATGTGGCAAAAATTGATCATGTTATCCTTCCACTTATGTATAATTTTAATTCCTTCACTTATTTTAAATTATTAGTAGTTATAAGGATTTAATTGAGGAACTTTGAAGACCAAAATGAAAAAATCGAAAGGATTTAAACATATTTTTACTAATATTAATCAAACTAAGTAATTTAAATGCAAGTCACACTTTAAAAGTATGAGTTTGATATAAAAATATGAGGGCATCTCTTAAGTTTTTAATTAGTGCTATAAAGAACATAAAAGTTGATTTTAATAAGGAGAATACATTTTTAGAGATTAAAAAGAAAAAACATTTTATATTGAAAGGATCTTTAAGAGAGAGTAACTCATAAAAGAGACACATGAAGATGAATGGAAGAAACATTTTGAGACTATAAAAAGTTTAGAAGTTATGAATGGTCATTTTTCTTTATGTTGTGCAAATATGGTATTGAAAAAGCACAATTTATAAAGAATCAAACACTAGTTAAACAAAGGATTTCACCACTGACAGTCGCATCAACAAGAGCAGCAATGCAAGTTCAGATAGGAAGAAGCTATTGATGAGCAGACAAATAGCTTTGGAGAAGGAGAAAGAAGACATCAAAATGGCTGATGCATTCATCAACAACTTCCGCAAACAGTTGAAGATTTAGAGAGAAAATAAACAGAGGCGCATGAATGATTTGAGCATAATGAAATTGCTGTAGTGGCTAAACAATAGTATGTTTGTTACTATAATTGGTATAGCAATCTTAGTATACAATTGATATTACAGAAGTCCCTCATAAGGGAGAATACAATTGCAAAACAAATCATTCTGTATCCAATCAAATTTCATTGCCAACTTCTATACTAATGAATCAACCCTTTATTCTATACCTCTTCAACCAATCTTCTATTCTGACATTATCCCAAGACTTGATGCTGCTGCAAGGGATGGTATACTCTGTTCATATCTGAAAAAATTGCTTGGATCTACCTTTGTCTTTACCTCTACCAATCTATCAAAGTTTCTTTTAAAATACTTCTCACCCCAGACCCTAGCCTCTTCATAAGTAGCATTTCCAGGTCCATTAACCCCTATATCAACATCTCTATAGTTCAGATATGAACTTCTTGGTGACTTTGACACATAAGGCGTCATATAATCATAGAGCCTCCGAATCAGATCCAAATATCTATTATCAACATCTTTACCCTCCTCTTTCCAATTCACAGAATATTGAATTTTGTATAAGTTACCAGCCCTATGTGGAAACGGTACTTCCATCTCAGAAATCTCACCCATTCTCCCACCATAGGGGTTCAGTGTGAGAACAGGTTTTTCTAGCTCCATCATTTTACTCCATATACCTTCAAGCCCAGTTTTGGAAATAGGTTGCTGCACATAATCTGATTTCTTCTTCAAGAATTTCTCAGGTGTATCATGCCTTTGAAGCAGAACATCAACCGAAGTTCCCACTGGAAAGTTGTCCCAAAACAACACCGAATCGATCCAACTCATTTCAATGCAGTCTTCACCAACCAAACCCAATTCAGGGAAGCTATCACTCATCACGCGAACCAAATTTTGTGCATTTCCAAGAAACAAGGCATTGAACTTGGCTCTGATTGTCTTCTGACCCTTCCTTTTGACAGCACTAAGAACCACTCTTATAAACAATCCATCATGTATGTTACCGGCAACATACTGCCATCGATGAACAACATCAGTAGCCCCTTGTTCCAATGTTTTTTGAACTCTAAAAACTGTGACAACCTCAGGGACAGGAACCAGCTTGATTTTCCACGACACAATGACCCCAAAGCTAGCACCCCCACCTCCTCTAATCCCCCAGAAAAGATCCTCCCCCATTTTCTTCCTGTCCAAGACTCTCCCTTCAGCATCCACAATCACAGCATCCAAAACATGATCCACAGAAAGACCAAATTTTCTCATCATGTTCCCATACCCTCCCCCACTGAAGTGTCCTCCAACACCAACACTATGACACACCCCAGCTGGGAAACCATAAACCTTACTCCTCTCAGCAATCGCATGATAAAGTTCACCGATCGTTGACCCGGAGTCAACCCACACAGTCTCATCCTCCAAATTGACCTCCACTGATCTCATCATGAACATGTCCATGATCGCAAACGGGGACCGCGACACGTAGGAAAGACCATCATAGTCATGGCCCCCACTTCTTATCCTGATCTGAAGTTGGAAACTTTTGCAGCAGATGATGGAGGCTTGGATGTGGGAGATGTGAGTTGGGGCAACGATGAACAATGGTTTAGGAGTAGTGGGAGAAGTGAATCTGAGGTTTCTGATGTAGGATTGCAAGATGGGAATGTACGAGGTGGTGTTGGGGAAATAGGTGACAGAGGAGATTGGATAGGAAGGGTCCGAATGAAGAGAGAGACATTGCAGAATGGCGTCTTCAACAGGATCTGAGGCCGCCATTAGAAGAAAGATTGAGAGAAAAGGTAAGATTGCAGAAACAAGCATCTTCTATAATGGAAATGGTTTCTGGTTCAGCTCTCACAGGAAAGAAGAAAATAATCTTTCAAAATCTTCGTATTTTTTATTATGTGAAAAAAATTAAAAATATTTAATCTGAAACATCATGTAATAAAATTGAGGAGTTTCAGTAGAGTTGCTACCTCTTGGGCAAATTGGCATGGTTATTGCTTGCAATTACCAATGCTCATCCCAACATTTTTTATGTTTGGCTCAATTTTATTTAGTTACAACTGTTAATAACTACAAGCAAAGTTGTTAATGAGAGTGCAAACTTGTTATAGCTTTTGCTATGAGGTGAGATAAAATTAGTTACTTTTTATTCAAATGGATAAAAACATACCTATACTATTACAAAAGTATATTAACTGCATGATTTTAAAACTAATTTTACCTATGATAAAATGGGTTAGCCCGCAAGCCTATGGACAAAAGCGAAACGATCAATTTAACTCTTACAAGACAGATCTAAAGGAGTTAGATTGACCTGCATTTCCTTCCCAAGTGATAAAATCTATAAAACTAACTATATATAATTCTAGTTTTAATTATTGAGAAACTTGAATCAGTTATTTTAATATATTTTTAAATTGGGAGGACTTTACTAAAATTTGTATTAATAATTACACTAAATTAAAATAAATAAAAATTAAATATTTTTTAAATTTTTATTTTGATTATGGGATCAAGGTTACCTTTTTGTTAAGTTAAGGGTTTCTACACGGTAAGGATTTAACAATTTTAGTAGTTAATATGTAATAAATAAATCATTTATTTCTTTAACTTCATTTTTTTGTATTTATGAATTTTTGATTACTAATGGCATAATTATAGTCTAATTGGTACTGCTTACTAAATTAATAATTATTAGGTTTAAGTGTTCTTAATTTGGTTTGTAGGTTAGAATCGTTCTATTTGTAAAGTGATCATCATAGTTATTCCTATTTTATAACCATATAGACTATCCAGTCTGGAATTGATGAACAATTATATGATATAGTTCCTAAAATTAGATGCAAAATTGAAATTTGTCTTTATTTCAAATTTTAATAGATTTTTCTATCCAAATTTTTAAAAGTGAACAAATATGATTTTTTATCCAAAAACGTTAATTTTTTTAAAATTAAAATCGTGTGATTAAGATAATTATATCTATTCAATTTTAAAGTTTGAAAATCAAAATGTATAAATATTTGAAATAGAAACAAATTTTAATTTTATATATAATTTTAGAAACTAAAACATATTTAACTTCATAAATAAATAAATAATAGGAAAAAATATAATTAAAACCTTTTCTTTTAAATAATTATCGTTTTTCTTTTTTACCTTTCATTCGTAAACTAAAAACTTCATTTTTGTTTAACTTATATAGTTGCAATGTTTTTTATTTTACAACCCAATTAATTTTCTTTATAATGAATATATAAGAAAAAACAATATAATTGTATAATGTGCTTGTTTTGTTGTTTAAAATTTTTAAATTCTTGGAAATAATATCCGTTTAAAGTTGTGAATTTTTTTAATGAAAGAGACATTTAGGGTTAGGATGCGAGTCTAACCTCTTTAGATTAAATATCCAAAATATTTACGAATTAAGTAAACAATTTCTTCAACCTATATTATAAAATGTTGTTTGGCTTTTACAAGAAAATTATTAGAGAGGGGATATTGTAAGTAAACTCTTATTTCTTTTAAGTGTGACCTTCATTTAGTAAATGATTTAGAAAGATAAGTTCACTTTGAAAATTTTAACCTTAAAAGAAAATCGTTAATTATGGACGAACAAAATTCATTTATAACTTAAGTTTATTCTTCGGTTTGGGTCGGGTCGGGTCGAATTGAGTGGGCTGATCCGAGTTTGTCTTTGCCCTGATTCGCTTCTCCGTCGTCTTCTCCACTCTTCTTCACACAAAGACAAAGACGCGCACGAGCACGAGCGGAGAACTCTTCCTTCCGTCTCTCTCTGAGTCTTCTACTCGAACTCTCTATCTCTGTTGCGACTTGAGTGTTCCGTTTGCTTTGCTGATTATGATTTGTGAGTGTTCGATATCTATGCCGTTGCTTTTATTATAAGGATATGTCACTCACTGTATTTGATGGGTGGGATTTAGGGAATCAGAAGAAAGTGCTATCTAGGAGTTTGTGGGTTCAGAGTAATTTCCCTTTTTTGCAAAGTTACTAGCAACAACCTGCTATTGTGGTGATGTGGGGTTAGAGGATCCTCTAGCCGCCTTAATCGCAATGTCCTGTTGTGTTTTTGCTTCTCACAAATCATGGATGAGGTCATGTCCATTCACAGACAAATTCTCATCTCTAGAAGCCACTATTTGGAACATGATGAAATCCTTGTTTTTTTTTTTTTATATACCTTATTACTGCAACTGATTTTTGGGACTTCTCTTTTTGTGATTTTAAAATTTAAACTTTTTTTTTTCCGAATCAAAGGGATGTTAGGTTTTCAAACATGATCTCTCCACCCACTATAAAAAATGTGCTATATCGTCTTTGTGGTTGGCCACTCCATCCTGGTATTTGTGAAGGATAATTATGGTCCAGACATATGATTTATGGCTAAACCTGTTCCTTTTCTAGCAAACTCAGCCCTTGTTTTCACCTCTTTTGTCTTTGATCTGTTGCCTCTGTATTGTATAACTTATGCTTATATCCAGACTGACTTTTGATGAATATGCTTCTCATCATATTTTCATAAACATGCCTTGAACTTTTGTAATTTTTTATTTTCAATATTGCACTCAAAATCTTCACTATAGAAGTCATCTTCCTTCATACTATTCTGCTACAGTATCATTCTTATCCACTATCTTGCATTTTGTAGATGGCCACTTCACATATCTATACTGCATTAACAACACTTTGTTTTTGGGGAAAGATGTCCTCCAAACTGAACCAATCAATTTTTCCTATTTGGGAACAGATCAATTTGGTTCCAATTGGACAACTAAACATAAACAATCACTCCCAGCCAGTTTTTTTTTTTTTTTTGAAATAACGATCCAACTTTACCTTTTCTAGTCTGTGGCCAAATTAACATCATATTGGCTATAACAAATTTCTGAAAGAAAAGTCACTTAAGTTGTATATCTAGCTTCGCTTCATTGCCTGACTCTCTGACTCCACATATCTATGCATATTTTCATCTCTCAATCTAAAGAATAGAATGGGTTCAATCTTTATTGAATATATGATTTAGGTTGATTTGCTTTCATAAAAGAAAACCAAAAGATGCAGAACATAAATAATATTGTGGTTATTTTATTTTATTTTATTCTATTAATTGTTTGATTTTACTCTACTCTCTGTAAATAATATTGTGTAGGCTTTTATAATCTCCGCTTCTAATCTTTCTAATTTTTTTCTTGGAACAGATGGCAGAGCTGGCAACTGAGAAACATGTTCGCTACATATTATCAGTTGAAAAGGTTTGCTTCCTGTTTATACATTCTTTCTGAAAAGAAGAAGAGATTGTCCTGAGTTGATTATCTCAAAACATGGATGACTTGCAAACTCTTATTTTATCATTAAAAGGTTAGATGTCTTCATTTTTCTTTTTACACATTCTTTATTTTTCCAGAGGAAAGATAATTTTGAATCTGTGGTAATGGAGCATCTAAGAATGAGTGGGGCATACTGGGGATTGACTGCTTTGGATCTTCTGGGAAAGCTTGACAGTGTTGATGTTGATGAGGTTACTTCATGGTTGCTGAGTTGTCAACATGAGTCAGGTTGTTCAATGTTTAATTTGTTTCCTTACTTTGTATTTGGGATTATTTTAGACATCAGCATTAGAGATAATTTCTTATGAGATCGTGTTGCTGTGAAGGGGGATTTGGTGGAAATATTGGTCATGACCCGCACATCCTGTATACACTAAGTGCCGTGCAGGTGTTGGCTCTCTTTGATAAGATGGATGTTATTGATGTAGATAAGGTGACAAATTGTATCCTTACACATATTGACTGGTTTTGAAGGTCCTATAATCTGTATTCACAAATATTCTGTGATACAGAAGAAACTTTGTTTTTTTTGCAGTTTTTTAAATAGTATATTTATGTTTTTTATCAGGAAGCTTTAGCTGGTTATCATGTGCTTTTTAGAAAGATAATTGAAAATATTTTATTGTGATTTTTAGTGGAGTTTGATGGATTAGTTACTACAATTACATCAGTGAAAAAAGTATACTGGATCTTTGTTACTTAATATCTGTCAGATATTGTCAGCCTGCAAAATGAAGATGGATCCTTTTCAGGGGATATGTGGGGTGAAGTTGATACGCGGTATTGTTCTTAAGTTCCATATTCGTTATTGAGCGTGTAAGAGCTTATTGTATTTTTAACTAAAATCCACTGAATTGTTTGTCTTAGGTTCTCATATATTGCTATTTGTTGCTTATCAATATTACATTGCTTGGACAAAATCAATGTGGAGAAAGCTGTGAAGTACATTATAAGTTGCAAAAATATGGATGGTGGTTTTGGTTGCACCCCTGGTGGGGAATCTCATGCTGGTCAAAGTATGTAATATTATCATGATCTTTACTTAAATTATTAATTTCTCTATCACTTACTCAATGAATGTACTAATCCTACTGTTCCCTTCAACAATTACGTTCTTCACTTCTTCCCCACATGAAGGGCATAATTTGAATTGGAATATATTTTCTGCCGTTATGGATAATCTGTTTAATCCTATCCTAGGCAGCATACTAAGAGAGCTCTAAAAATTAATATTTGATTTAGAGTAGTTTTCTTGTAGTTTAAATGTTGTTTAAGTTAAAACTCGTTAGTTCATCCATCATCATCTGGGAATATACTCCTTGTAAAATATTTGCTTTTCATATTGTCAGTTTTCTGTTGTGTGGGAGCCCTTGCCATAACGGGGTCACTAGATCTTGTTGACAAGGACCTACTAGGTTGGTGGTTATGTGAGCGACAGGTTAAATCTGGAGGTCTGAATGGGCGTCCTGAGAAACTTCCTGATGTGAGCAAATATTTTCAGATTTACATCTATTGCTTTATGTGATATGCTCATTTCTCTTACTAGGTTTTAGATCATCTCAGGTCTGCTACTCGTGGTGGGTTCTTTCTAGCCTGATCATGATTGATAGAGTTCATTGGATCAGTAAGGAGAAGCTTATAAGGTTCATCCTAGACTGCCAGGTTAGTTGTTGAATGTCTTTACGGTGTTTATAAATCTGCATATTCTCTGTTTTATTTTTATTTTCGTGCATAAACTACTATCAGGTAAGTATTTCTTAAATAATTTGTATGTTGAAACTGTAAGGACACAGAAAATGGTGGGATTTCAGACAGGCCAGATGATGCCGTGGATATATTTCACACATTCTTCGGGGTGGCAGGTAGAGTACCTCTTTTTTTTTTGCTTGTTTTTTATTCCATTTGTTGTGCTAAATCTTGTCATCTGGGGTTTCCTTGCTTAATATGGGAGCCACCCCACCTCTTCCTTTCTCATGCATTGAGATTATCCAATTTGGGAAAGGTATTGGCCTGTCACTTCATTCACCTTCTCTTTCCAAAGAGTGATGATAAACCATTTTTCCAATCCTTCGTTGTGAATTTCTGTTGCTAGCTTCATGTTTCAGATAAGATTAACCATACTAGTTCAACATGCTTATTATGTTAATGTCACATTAGAAGTGCATATTTAATATGATTCTATTTTTATTTGTAATTGTTTGGAAGGCTTAAGTTAGCACATATGTGTGATTTAATAGATTTTAGTTGTTACATTCTGTCTCACTTTTCCCCCTTCATAGTACTACTGTTCAGATAACCTATATTGTGTTCCAAATTCAGTGTCTAAAAATATGGGATGTAGCTTGTAGCCAGAATCCCTATTTATCCATTCCTGACGACAACGATTTTGCTTTTATTCATGTGTTTCTTATTCCATTCAGACTAAAAACTAGGGACGTTGTTTTTTTTTTTCACAGGACTTTCACTTCTTGAATATTCAGGAGTGAAACCGATAGATCCAGCTTATGCCTTACCTGTTGATGTTGTAAATCGGATTTTCTTTACGAAATAAGAGTGAAGTAGTTCAGTTTGATGATATTATCCAGTAATGACTCACTCTTTGGAGTTGGATGTACCACCCTCGGCGAAAAACAGTTAATTATTTTCTAAACAAAATGTTTACATTTTTAGCTTCTTTAATTAAATTGATGTGATACGAATAGGATTGTTCAGTGTTGTTGTACCAAAGATTTTAAATATATATATTTGGATAGGCTAATGTAAGAGAATTTTATAATTTTTGTTTAGTTTTAAAATATGTAAGAATAGAAGAAGAAAAGAGAAAAAATTACTTTCATGTTTTCATGTTGCATATAGTTTTACTATATTATAATTTGCAATTCTAAAAGTTTAAAGCATGTTATTGTTTTTGTATGCAAAAATAAGATCCTTATTTATGATATATTACCAAAATGTTATTTTTATAACTTAATATGCAGAAAATAAATTATAAGTATTTTAAGTAAATTATTTTCTAATAAAAGATTAACATGTTATAACTAAATTATTGAATGAAAAGGTATAAAGTAACGTGATGATTAACATAAATTGCGTATTTAGAAAAATAGTTATCTTAATTTAAAATTCATTATTGTTTTAAATGTATTAATTACTATTTTGTATATATTCTTTTAAATTAACTATATTCATTATTGTTTAGAAAGTAACCATGTGTTATGATCTTTAACTATTTGTTAATTTTATTGTTGATTACATTAAACCGTTCTTGAATCCACATATCTATGTAGTTGATGGCTTTATCTCTTTCATTTTGGATTACTGGTGCTTTTTCGCCATGGATTATGCTATCACCACCCTTCATGTTTGGAGATTGATCTGTAAAATATGTGTTAACAGGGTGTGTAAAGAAACCTTACATTACAAGGAGAAAATGGGAAAAGGATGGTGGATAAGGAAGATGGAAGAAAAAAAGTGGTGGATGGTGGATATAAAATAAAATAAAATAGCATAAAATGAAAACTAAATTGAAAATAAAAAAATTAGAGACTTAATTATTATTTGTTTGGTTCCCACTTTTGCTATAAGCTATGCTTGGCTTTTTATTTCAATTGCAATTTAATTTTTGAAAAATTAATTCAGTTAGATTTTTTTTTTTAAAATTACAAACGACTTTAAAAACATGCCACATGTCAAATTGTTATTTTTTTAATTATTTTACAAATTTTTTTGTTGTCATGTGTGGTATGATACATTACACAGTCAATTCCATGTGACAGGATAATGTCACTATGATGTTGTCACTATCATTGTGTGGTCTTGAACTCAATTCAGTCCCTGTATACATTTATTTAATTTAATTTAGTCTCAATTTTTTACATTTGAATATTAAATTTATTATTTATAAAAATGTCATATGAGTATTTTTAGTAAAATTTATTATTTTTATAGATATTTTTTATTAGTTTTAATCTTCTAAAAAAATATGGTTTAATAATTTATTAGTTTTAGATACTTAATTTTTTTTTGTAAAACATTTATACTTAATTAGTTTTAATTTTATAAAAAAAATAGATTAATAATATACATTAATGTAATATGTTAAAAAATCATTTTTAATAAAAAATATTAATATAACATTTTTATAAATAATAAATTTAGTCTTAATTTATAAAAGACAATATTGTTCCATTTTAAAAAATTGAACTAAATTAAATAAAAATAATATACAGAAACTAAATTGAATACAAAACAATAATATATTATATAAGAAAAAAGTAATATATTTGATTTAAATAATTTTAAAATTTATCATTATCCATTCGTATACTCAACCACTTATCATTTCTTCAATACCAAATTGAACTACATATATATAAAATACTGTAAAAGAAGAATAAAAAGTGGTTGCATTTTATGTAACATATGGTGTTAAAGTTTTAATACAATATAGTTTCTTTGTCAAATCTTGACCAAGATTCAAACACGTTTACACGTTTAGATCTATGGTAGCTATCGTGATTAACAATGTTCCCATTGAAATATTTTATTTGAAAAAACAAAACTGACTTTAGTTTACAATTATAAAGCATGATGCCTAGGCAAGTTGAGTAATATTAAAATGGTGCTATCTTTTGTATTTACGTAAAGACCAAACACAAAAACACTCACTTCAAGTGTTCCAACTTTCGATGTTTTTTATTAGTTTTCTGGGCATGCTAAACACATGCTGAGATTGTAAGTATAAATGTTACATCGTTGAGGAACCAAGAAGTCATTCCACACTAAAATCACTTTCTCTTTGTGCTTAGAGTTTTGCTCGTTGTCTTGTCTTCTACCATGGATTATGGAAAGAGCTTCACCAACAAGAGTAGCAACAGTGAAAGTTCAGAAAGGAAGAAGCTATTGATTAACAGACAAATAGCGTTGGAGAAGGAGGAAGAAGACATCAACAAAATGGCTGATGCATTCATCAACAATTTCCGCAAACAGTTGAAGATTGAGAGGGAAAATTCCTTCAGACGTTTTCAGGATATGATCAACAGAGGAGCTCAATAATTGCTTCACTGCCTAATAATATTCTCAATTTTAAGTCTCATTATTTTCTAAAACGAGTAAAATATATTTTTAACAACTTTTTTATAATTATTTATAATTCTTTTATAATTATTTATTTATATGATAATAATTGAACCGTTTTAAATATATGAACTAATAAAATAACAATACATTGTTAAAAAGTTTTAAAAAGAAATTGTTAAAATATCATTATAAAATTCAGAGCAATACAAAAATGTTGGATATGCTTTTCGGTGATGAAAAATCATTTCCTAGTTACAAAAATGTGTACTTTGATCAGAAAATTCAAACTTTCATTTTAATTTTTTTTTCTAGATAAAGTAATTTAAATTTCCTGAATTTGAATTTTGTTGTGTGAACATAATATTTGGAAAATAGCCGACTATAAAAATTTATCTTAATATTCAAGAACTTTAGTAATTAAAAAATATTAATGGGTGATGCAATTACGTTAATTTAAGTTAAGGTTATTGTTAGATTAAAGTCTATGATTTTTTTTCGATGTGTTTTTTTTATCTATTTTTCAATCAATGTTTCCTAAAAGATTGTCCAAACAAACATGAATCAAAAGTTTTCTCAATTTGAACAAAAATAAAATTGTAAGACCAAAATAGCGTTGGTGGCATCAATATAAAAATTATATGACGACACTCTAACAAATTTATACAACTATTTGATATTTATTATTTTGCCCTCCTTTCTTTATTTTTCTTTACTATTACAATTGTTTATTTTGCTAAATTACCCATTAAAATAGATTGTCAAATGATTGTTTGAGGTGCTAAAAGATTATTTTTCGTCAAAAAATAATTACTACAAACATTAATAAAACAAACTCTAATTAACATTTAATAAAAAAAATTTGTAAAGATTGTCTAAAAACATCTTTATTAACACTGATTAAGAAAACTCGACTGATCTAAAAACATTGTCGATAACATTATTGAAGGTTTCAACACTAAAAACATGGTTAATGTCGATAATGACAACTCTCACCAACTTTAATTAAAAATAATAATTCTGGCAATGTCTACTAAAAAATAATCATAATGTAGTTTAGTCAAAAAGAAACCTATCAATAGAGAAAATGATATTGAGTCAATCATATTCCAACCTCAATCATATCAAGAATGAATATAATAAAAGGAAGAGTAGCAACAATTTCAAATTCTTACAGTATGGATAACATTTAAAATTCTTTAATTAAGTAATCAAATTACAGGCATTAATTTTAGATATCAAATTCTTTTGAAATTCTCTAAAGTAGACATAAACTACTTTCTAAAGAAAATCTCCATCAAACATACTATATATGTTGTGCTTTTATTCTTCTTTATGGCCACCAAACATTCAAAAGATTAGTTACATCGACATCTTTCAATTCACTTTCACAAATTTGCTCAAAGTTGAGTGAATAAGAATTTGGCAGAATAGAAGCAAGTGATGTTGAAAGCATACACTGAAATAAGTTTTGGCAGAAGATGGAATCTGATATGCTATTCTCCCTGCTTACTAAAATAAATGAACTTGAGCAGAGATTCAAATGGTTTTTTTGATGTTTTGTAATGAATCATATACAGCCCAAAAACATGTCTTACAACCTAATATATATTGTAAAGAAAGGAAATGGGAAATGGGAAATGGGAAATGGGAAATGGCACAGGCTGAGAGTGAAACAACATTTACAATATCTTCTCACTATTGATTCATGATTGTAAAGCAATGACCTCATTCTATAGCCACCAAAATCAACAATTCAACTCAGGCTTGAAGAACCTGACAATGAACAATGTGACTCTTCAAACTACCACGCCCTGCTATAGTAGACCATAAATTTCTAACTAAAGATCTCACATGACCTTTTCCAGCAATGTTTTCCCAAAGCTGAGGATTGTTTTCCACGCCTCCGTTCCGACTTGAAACATCAACAAGACTAATGCTCATGTTGTTTCGTATAATGCAGAGCTTTCCATTCAGAGGAACAAGAGCAGCAGCATCAAGAGCTCGAGAACTACCCAGATGGAGCCTGCTATCCATGAACTTCTTCCATGAATCAGTTGCTCTGTCATACACTTTCAGCTTGCACCCATCCTGGCAATCAAGTGCATACAGTTGTCCATTCAGGGATATGCTAGGATTACGCCAACCGTCCACCATCCCATTACTCACTGGGGTCCAGGTATCAGTTTCCTGTGCATACGATTCGCATACGACGTTGCGGTTTGATCCAAGTCCCTTCAAAAACCATGTGCCGTTATGAACAACGCCGATAAAGGGCACCATTGCTGTGGTCATCTCTGAGATAAAGCTCCACCTGTTCCTGTTGGGGTCGTAAACTTCAGCAGATCGAAGAGTTCTTTGGATTCCTTCACATTCCCCACCGGCAACATAGAGACAGTTGTTTATTACACAAGAACCAAACAAATGGCGTTTTCGCAGCATATCTGGCGCTCTGTGCCATTTATTAGTACGAGCATTGTAGAAAATAACACGTCTCATAGATCCTTTCAGAGGATCTTTTCCACCAAATAAGTACAGGTGACAACCACTGAGGACTGCACAGCCAAATCCCAATGCTTCAGAATATTCCCCAGGAACAGGTGGAAGGGACTGCCACAGCTGGTAGATGGGATCAAATGCATGCAATGAAATTCTTTTATCGCGATCTCTTTTGATGACAT
Organism: Vigna reflexopilosa; assembly: GCA_027742785.1. NCBI lineage: Eukaryota > Viridiplantae > Streptophyta > Magnoliopsida > Fabales > Fabaceae > Vigna > Vigna reflexopilosa. The sequence continues at coordinate 9,459,158 of CM050911.1, read as the reverse complement.
AAACCCATTCTTCTGCCATTCCAAGACTTCTCCTGAGTGAATAAAAGAAATTTCCAGACAGGAGACGATGCCATCTCTTGCAAACTGAACGTAGTTTACCGTGCTCGACCCGAGGTACTCGAATCAAACATGCAATAGCAAGATCATCAGGAAGACCAGGAAGAAGAGGAGGCTGAACTCTTGTCCTCTCTCTGCGTGAGTTTTTGCTCCTATGAGCATTTGGGTTTATGTCAGGTTGGATGCATAATTTCGATCCAGGAACAAATTTTCTTGCCCCAGCAACTGTTTTCAAGCCTGAATCTACTTTACAGTAGCAAGAAACAGAGTCAACCTGTGATATTCTCCATGTTAGTATGTTTAAAATATGAAAAAGATTGCACTAAAAATATGTATATGCCTAATGTCAAAGAGCATATTCGCAAGAACACAGCAAGCTTTACATATTTTCTCCATCCCCTAGTCCAAGGTTCCATAGAACTGAACCGTTCTAGTACACAAGTTCCAGACCACTAACTTAGCAATCTGTTGACTTGCCAAACATTAAATTATTATTTATTTATCAAGGTAGAAATTTTATTTAACAAATATTATTTTTTTTTATTAAGTATTAAAATAATTATATATGAATGCAGCCAAGCAATTTTCGATGCTGTAAGTGGAATGGTGAGACGAAAACCAGTAAGGCATTCCATCACATGCATCATACAACCATAAGACCAAGCATGGTTACAGTAGCTTTTGTTAATGATTGATATAGGATTAGAAAAAAAGGAGCATCTATGTATACATGTACTGGAATTTGACTTCACAAACTCAAATTTGTGAAGAAGTAACAGTTTGAGTTCATAATCATGATTTTACACAAATTTTAATATAAGTTAGAGTACAATAAGTTGTAAGACTACATACAAACAGGTACATCCAATCACCATTTACATGATGACATCTCAGAGTAAAGAACAATACAGATCTCATGAGTGCTGCAATGAATGTGACGAGGGGCAGGCTTGTCCAAGAGTCAAAGGAATATCAGAAAAAGGCAGGCGCAAGGGAGGAAAACTACACACCTTAGTAACATATATTTTGCATCTGTAAGCAAGATCTCCTATTGAGATCATAAAGACAGGAAGGCACTGTAGTAAAAAATGATATTTCTAAAATGGCACCAATATAGTACGTAGTTGCAGATGTATGCATAACCCTTAAATATGGGTTGGAAGATATCACTTTTGCAAAGAGATGGAAAGCTGAGTTCCATTTCATTCTACCAAATCACAACATTATTGAAATAAAAAAGCTCTCTCTATGTTACATTCAGACTAATCCTCTCAACCCACATGCTCTCCTCTGTTCACTGATTCTTTTTGGTTGAATGGTCTGTTCTCTAATTGCAACAACTTACAAGAAACAAAATATCAGATCCTTGTTGGCACATTGACATTCCAGGACACACCATTAGCAATGAAAAATTTAAACAGTTTTTGTCTTTGGACAAATACTGTCATTCCTTAGGCCCAATAAGCAAATGTCATAACACTTCAGCTTCTACTAAACTAAAATGTTTCAGTTCAAACCCTCAGGTCCAACAATCCTAAAATTTAAAAAAAGAAATAATAAAGGATAGATGTGAAATACATTGGAATTGAAATACATGCAATTAATGCTCAATTATCGTGCAAAAAGAAAACAAGATCAAATAAATCACTTGATTTTTGTTCTTGAAGCTTAAATAAAGGTGTTACATGTACCATTATGATCCACATATAGAATACAAATAAGAGAATATGTCAAGAGAAAACAGGGAGCATCAGGATCTGATCAGAGAGATATATAACACGAGTTTGAATATGAAAATAAAGAAATAATCATTCATAAATTAATCCCTGGTTAAAAAAAATGAAATCATTGAACACTTCAAGTAACTGCAACCTGCACTGGTTACATATACATATCAAGTAAGTTATGCTTCCAGAATGAGTGAGGGTACTGACAAGCAGTAATTTTCAAGGATCATAAAAGGATGTGACAAAGTGAAATAATTGATTAAACAGGATTGACGAAGATACTGTCCTCAGCTGAAATTTTTAATTGAAAAACAGAAAAGGGAATATCACGACCAATGCTTTAATTTAGATACAAAGAAAGTACTAATATCAATTAATTTACAGGGAAGAGATGAGAGAAACAAAATAAAAAGGAAATATAAAACAGTTCAGAAAACTAATGAGGAGAGAAAAAGTAGATAAGCAGAACTATATACAAGATTTGTGATAACTGATAATTTTCAAAAGTAGAGAATGACAAGGACCCCCGATTGTGATATTGATCAGAAGAAGAACTTTAAAGAATAGTATGATCAGGAAAAAGGTTGAGTTATAATGGATAATCAAGAGGAACAAAGAAAAAGAGAAAATGAAAAAAATTATTCTACCCCACCTCCCCCCCAATAAAAAAGGGAATGTGTCCTAAATTCTCATGTTGGTTCCTCGGTCCAACAAATGTTTAAGCTTCAAACCAAATACACCTGAGAAGGCATACAAAGAAAATCCTCCTTGTTACTAATTTAGCACAATAAAAAAAATTGTAACAATTTCTGTCAAGGGCGTGGAGAAAGGAAGCTAACATTTCCCATTCGTAAAAGCACTAGCTAAGAACAACTTGCAATTAGAAAGACCGAATAGCATCGACAAAAAGGTTTTGGGTTCATTCCTGCTGATAAACTAGTGATATTAGACCTTGGAATGGAACAACCCCATTTCCCCCCTAAACATTTAGCCTCGTGTACGTGAAAAGAAATGGTAGCATTCTCAGTCAAAGGTGCGGAAAATGGACGATGGAGGTTGGCAACTCTATAAATTTTAAGCTGCGTAGAGCTTCTTGGTCTAGTATATCATGTTAAGGTGGAATTAGAATCTAGGAAGCCAACACACAATGTATGTTGAGGTAGCAAGAGACTTGTAAAATCTAATTTTGACTTGGTCAGACACAAGAGCCCTAGAAATAACAGAGAGCTTTTTGACCAATTGACTGAAGTTACAGCTAACAATCACCTTAGGTCTTTGCCTCTCTTCTAACCACGATCAGAGAATGATAGAAAGTCCGGTTAACCAAAACCTCAAACACAAAGCGGGTAAATTGAACCTTTTTATCAACACAAACACAAAAAAGCTGAAACAAAAGAATGGAGAAAAAGTTATCCGATTCAAAACAACAGAACTAATTCGATAATAAAAAAGATAGCAGTCAATAGGACTCACCAGCGGAGCTTGAACTCTAGAGACCCTTTGAGAATTCGTTGAGCTTTCAACTAACTGGTTCATATCCGAAACCGAGACTAGCGTATGAATGGGTTTTTCAGCGCAAATTAAGCATCTTGGTGCAGATCAACACAGCCCCTTTTGAACCTAACCTTCAATTCCCAGAACCCGATCCAGTGCGCAGAAGAGAGAAGGTCGTGGCTTTTCCTCAGGAACTGCAACAGAATGAAAAACAAAGAAATGGGTCATTTGAGTTTGGAAGGAAGAAGCAAGAGTGACGATGTGACGAGCACCTTCTCTCACTCTCCTCTTTCACCTTTGGTTGAGAATGAAAAACCACAGGCTTTAGCTTCTCAGAAATTGTGTTTTTTTCTTTGTTGGGGATTTGGGAAAAATTAATGTTGTTTTTTTTGTTTATTTTAATGGTAAACTGAGTGAGTTGTGTGAATTTGTGGAATTTAATATAAATTGCATAACTGTCGTAAGAGGACACATCGCTTGTGACGATGGTCCTCTTTAATTAATGTGTTGCAGTTCATGGGTCAAACCAACCCAACTTTGAAGCCAAAGATGAGAGAGAAAGAGAGAGAGATGTTCTTTTTTCCGATTTGTTGATCGCAGAAATATCATCCTTTTATGGGACTCTGAAGATTGGTCATCACATGATTCCTTAGAACACCTTTTTTGTCTTTTTCTTTAACACATTTGGCCTTTTAAGATTTTCTTTTCTTTAACTCTCCCTCTTTCGTCTTTGCATTCTGTGCTATTGCTATTACCGATGGTTGAGTTTTTGGAGGAAAAACATTTGAATTAATTCAAATTCACCACTTTAATTTTCAAAATAAAATTCAAAAAATTGTTTTCATGCCTTATCAATAACATCATTTTGTTCTTCAATTACATCGTTTCAAGATAACTGTAGCCTTTTGTCAGAAGAAATAGACTGAAATTGAATAATGCTTTAATTGAAACATTAATTTTTTTTCCTTCCTGATATATCATATCATTAAATTCATCCTTTTTTTTACTCAAAATACATTTATAACTGTAATAAATATTATTTCAAAAATATATTCTTAAAAGGTTATATATTTATTGGTGTTTTTAGTATGTGTTGAATAACTTTAAATGTAAAAAGGAAGAAGTAGTTTAAGTATGCAATTTAGAATAACTATTATAAAAGTTAATAAAATTATCGCATGTGATCATTTATTATTAGATAATAATGCAAGCCTGTTTTCTGTAATTAATGTAGTGCAATTATACTCTTAGAATTAATTAATTTCATTCAGTATGAATTTAGAAAAAAAAAATCAAACAAATTAACGAGAGAAAAATAGATTTCTCAATTTGGATTATCAAATTATTAACCTATATATTTTTAAAATTAAGACTAAAAATCTAACTAATACTGATTAAGAATATATTGTTTGAGTTTAACTTAATACGAGCCGAAATTTGATTTAAAATTTCTTTTCAAACATTTATTCAAATCATTCTAACTATCTATGCTTAATTTTATAAACTGGTAAAATAATTATAGTACAATTCAATTTGTATATTGAATAATATTACCGTTAAGTTAAGATGAGAAACTAAATTGATTCACAATCAAAAACTGGATGAATGTGTTAATTTTTAAGAAATCAAGAAAAAAAAAGTTTGAATCAACAAATATTTTTACAAAAGAAAAAAAAGAATGATAAATTAACAATTAAAACTTGAAAAGATAAAAGATCAATCTTATTATACACACACACACATATATATATATATATATATATATATATATATATATATATATATATATATATATATAAGTATAGAACTAAAAATAAGTTAATATCAACTAAAATTAAGGAGACAAAATAAATAGCAATTAAAGATTAGCAAATGGATGGTACAATAACAAATGCTAATAAGTTAGAAACTAATTTGACTAATTTGGTGTATTAGAGAATAACAAGAATTTTTATGTTGATTCAACTCTTAAAAAAACTTATATCTAGTTTATCTAGTAACTTTAGCTAGAATCATAATAAACAATTAATATAGTTTACAAGAGTTCTTATGCAAACTACTCAAAAATATAAGATTTTTTTTGAACAAAACACTTCAAGATACAAAAGAAATTTTACAAGATAATAACTACAATCAATTACACGAAACACGTACAAATATAAACTTAAAAAAGATCAAAAGATAACATTTATCACCTAATTGTTGTGACTGATATTACATGATAAAAGATTGGAAGAAAGATTTTGATCTTAGTTTTCTCAAAAATGAACTCCTTCCTTGTTTTTTTATAAAATCTAACATTTAGAAAGTCTTTATGTTCTTTTAAAATTAATAATCAAATGCAACATTTGTTGCAACTACAATGATTAATCGATTATATTAAAAATCTAATAGATTAATTTGTTTAAAATCATTTTCAAAATTCTTATGTTACTAAATTAATTAACCTAATTGATTAAGTGTAAAAGGATGATTTTTACAAAAATATAACCACAATCAATTAGATACTACGCTTAATCGATTAAATGTAAAAGGCTTATTCTACATGGTTTTTCTCTATATTGAAATAATTGATTAGATACATACCTTAATTGATTAAATGCAAAAGTTGTCATATTGTTAAATTTTGATTGATTTTATGAAGATGTGATTATCTAATTAAAAATCGGTTGTCTAAAGGCTTTATGTAGTTTAGTTTGAGTTATGAAAAACATATTTATATTTCGATGTCAATAAGAAAAAGGTCTTATTATAAGGCTTTACAATTATAACTAACAAATACTTAGGATATCATAAAAAAGTAATATATACTCCTTTAAATCTTCTTTTGCCCTTAATTAATCTAACAATTATATAAATAAATATAGGATTAAATATGTTTTTAGTCTCTAAACTATAATACAAAATTAAATTTTATCATTGTCTTAAACTTTAAAAGTGAATGGATATAGTCTTTGTCACTAAACGATGTTAAGGATTTGTTAATGTGGCTAACGATGTTGCCATGTGTATGTCCACGTATTTTTCCACATATTCAAACATCGTTTGCCACATTGGCAAATTCTTAACGTCGTTTTGTGATAAAGACTATGTTCATTTATTTCTAAAGTTTGGGAATCAAAAACTACCCCAAGAGGATTTTTTATATAGAGTCAAACTTAGAGATTCTACCTTATCAACATACTACCAGTAATATTTTGGGCTTATCGAGTCATGCATCAACCTTCCTAATAATAGGGTTAGTTCACCTATACAAAAGGTTTATTCCTTTCCATTTTCTATCATAGGAACCTCAATCGACTCTCACTAACTAGATATCTTACTCTACATGAGTTGGGATATTTAGTAGAGTATGGATAATCTCTTTTTGAACCCCTACTCATTAAGCCTAACACAAGAGTAAAAGGTTTCCTCCCTTGAAAGTCATGCCTCCTTCAACTCATTCCAGTTACATATCATCACATTCAATAGTTAAACATCCTTACCATTCATTTATATATATATATATATATATATATATATATATATATATATATCTAACAACTTATTCAAGACTAAATAATCCATTAAAATTGATAGATTTTCGCCAGTGCCCCAAACCTTCGCTCAGTGCCACATAAATAGGAGAGTCCTTAGAAGAGTTATGCGCAACATAAGTCAAGTGGCACCTAACACTAGCCTTCCACGTCTAGCGAGCCAAGAGAGCACCTAGTGAAAGCACGTGTACAACTCTTAGGATTTTAATCCAATAGTAGCGCTTGGCGGCCCTGAGTGGCATCCAACACCCACAAGTAATTTCGCTCACTGACTTTGTTGCACTCAACGATAAAAAAGTTTTTCCCAATACCAACTAAGTTAGAGGTCATTGTCCAAGTAGTGCCCATGGCACTACAAAGACATTTAACGGTGTATCAGAAGCTAAACTTCCTCCTTAAGTTTTAATTGAGCGAATTTGACTCTTCCTTAGTTATTCCTTACTTAAATGACTTTACAAAATTATAGTACAACAATATCTTAGCTCAAGAAGTACCATATTTAATCAATCAAAAGTCTCATAAAGGGATTCTTGTCAATAGACAAACCAAGGCTCTACAAGGAAAACATATACTTATGATATCAACTAAATCAAATTCAATTATCCTTAAATAATCCTACAACACGAAGTAGATTGCACCTTTACCATTGTAAATTCAATACCAAACTATTTTACCACGAGATTAATTCATAATTCAACTTCAATCAATCAAGTTCACATCAAACACAATTTCATATCCAATCACATTACATTTTTTAAAGAACTAACTTTCTTTACTTGTTTAAAAACACAACAAAGGTTTGTTGACCTTATACACCCAAAATTACAAAAAAAAAAGACTCAAATCAAATATTTAATTATACATTAATAATTCTAATTGAACAAATATTCATCAACAAAGTGATTGAATAGAAAGGTAAATCTCAATGTCAAGAATCCTATAGTACTTTTCTATTTTCAAATAGATGGATAGAAGATTAAAACTCTTATAGAAAAAATTGAGATAATAAAAGTTCCTTCTTTTTAAAATAATTTTTATATAATTGAACTCTATTTAATTATTTTCTATTTATACTAAAACTTTTAAATAATAAAAAATTAAAAATATTCTATAAAAGCTCTATCTTACTTAAAGATTTTTTAAGATTTTACAAGTTACATGTGCTAATCATGCATTAGAATAAGTACTTCACTTATTTGTATGAGTTTCAGAAGTTTAATTGATCAATTATTCAAGAATCTTTCGAAAATACATAAAATTGGTTGAGTGCAAAGTATATTATAAATTTAGTATTTATAGAATGGTATAATTTATTTTCTCATATATCTAAACTTTTTGAAAAGTGATTAATTGAAAATATCGTTGCGAAGAGTTAATGTCATGCACAAGTAATTAATTATCTTAAGATATTAATGGTTTATTTAAGCATATATGGTTTCTAATGTGTAAATAATTTATTATCATAAGTAAATATCATTAATTAATTTTTGGTTGAAACCAAAGTGGATTGAGGAACCATATGAGTGTTTCGAAAGGTTTATATAGCAGTTTTTGAAATTTATCATCACAACATCTTTAACAAACTATAAATTTTATGCTTACAAAATAAAGAGGTCAATATTCTTTTTAGTTCCTAAAATTCTAAAACTTTTTTTTAGTAAGAAAGTGAAACTCAAAGATTGTTTAAAGCATAAGCAGAAGTATTTATTTTGTGCACAAGTTATTCATATATTTCACCGTTCATGTGATATCTTTTCACATTCTTTGTTATGAGATTATTATGAGCATGTAATTGACTTTTGGTTTTTCAAGAAAAGTTTTACATACCCATGTGAGTTGTACTGGTAATATTGTATTTTATATATTAAAATAATCTAATTTGAATTAATTAGATTCAACTTGATATAAAAATCTCTCTCTCTCTCTCTCTCTCTCTCTCTCTCTCTATATATATATATATATATATATATATATATATATATTGTCTATCCCCTGCCTCTTATATTTTGATAATGTTTGATGACATTACAATGAGATTCTTTGTGTTAGAAATTAACTGCACTAAAATTCTCATATCAAAGTTGTTTAAGAACCAATCTTTTTCAAAATTTAAAAATAACTTTTTGTTCTTCTACCAATTCGCCATCCTTTGTGTAATTTTCTAACCATTTCTTTTAACCAAATAACACGTTACCACATTAAATAATTTAATAAGAATCTCGTGGTAATTTCTTTGGTAAACTTAATATTTTCCATATGTATTTTAATTCTTTCTTATCTGTGTGTCCTATGCTAGCCTTTCAATTTATATAATCTAGTAGGTCTTAAAATAACTCACCTTTAATTATAAATTTAAAAAGAAAAAAAATTGTATTTCATTTATGGCTGAATTAAAAGAAAGAAAATTTTATATATATATATATAAGGTAAATCTTTTAAAGTAATGTTTTTAAGTAATTTGATCATTCATTATATGTATATGTTTGACATCTCCTCCTAGGATAGACACTGGCTTTTATCATCCAATTTAACTTATTTTAGATAAATGCTGGGATTTGTCCTTTGTTAAGGAATAAGAAACTTATAAGAGTGTGTATAAAAAGCACTCCTTCATAACTTTTATTTAAAACTACATATATGTTTATAATAAAAATTTCTCTTTAATTTCTTGACCAGTCCGGATAGTGGTCTAACACAAACCCTTCTTTTAACTCCAACTTAAACCTTAGAAAGTAGAAAAGGAGAGTTTCACTCACCAAATTAGGATTCCAAGTTATAATAAAAGTTCAAATACATTATCATAAAATTACTTGCAAGTGATGGATATTGAAAAGAAATAGAATTCTGTGTATACCTTTTTGCTACATGTCTAAGGTTCAAGGAGTTTGAAAAGACCTACATTAGTCGACATAGATTAGAATAGAAGTATATGTTTATGAAGAGTTATTGGCTATTATAGGTCTCCTATACTAATCACACCCACACATCATAAATAAGGGTCCCCATTTATACGTAATTTTTCTCCACTCAAGTATCTTTCTATATTAATCGGAATTATTGACTTTATCATCAACTTGGGATACATGGTCGGTCCACTTCTTTAACCACCACAAGCTATCTTGAATAGACAAGACAAAACGAATGCGACTTCATCATAAATGTTGTCCTTCAAATACAACAAATATGAATATTTTAACAATTGACAATATCAAATTAGAGGACAAAGAATCACTGCTAACTATTTCTTCTATTGCATTTAAAGAGATGAAATACGAACATCACCAAAGACGAACGATCAAACTGGGAGTGGGAATGCATTAGAAACAAACTTTCTTTCATTAGAGACAATAAGAGTAAAAATTGGCCAAGTATATAATCAAACTGCCACCTCTCTTCAAAACAAAATGCCAATGAACCGTGTTACTGCTATTGACTCGTTCTAACATTGCCCTTGGTCTAAGTTAACATCACCCAATATATGTATATGATACGAAGTTAAAGAACAAGTAAATGAACTAGTCACCAGATGCACATTATATGTTCAATCGAAAGCACGGGGTAATTTTCGTTCATTTCAGCCACCACTATAATATTACAAAAACCTTTGCCCATCAAAGTGGGGAAATATGAATTTAAACATAAAATGGGTTGAAACTGGAAAGAGTAAGCTTGAGAGATGAGTCAGATAACCATGATAGCCATAACAAAAGGCTCAAATTTCTCCCCAGGCATAATCTACAACCAGTCTCCCACCAAAATCACCACCCAAAATGAAGGGGTCAAAATGTTGTCGACCAGAAACTCCTAATATGTTAGTAAATCTCCAATTCCTACCAACATTACACAATCTTTATTGATGTGCCAACTCGACCACATACACAAACCCATATCCCTCACAATGATTAGCACTGTAAAATAGTACAAAATGACGGCTTGAAACATAAGTGAATTGAAGACCATTAAAACAAGAGGGGAGAAAAATCATCCTGTAGGTGTGTGTATTCGCACCTATACCTAAGATGGTGTAATGATATGAAAAGAAGAAAGTCAGTCCCAGGCACTAGTGACGCCTGGACCATACCCTCCAGCATATCCACCAGAACCTCCATATCCACCACTGCTGTTTCCTGCACTGTAGTAATCTGAAGAACCCCCCCTTGTAAACGAGCCCTCTCTCCGAAAGTCTCGACTACCAAACCGACCACCTGATCGGCGGTTTCTCCCTCCACCATAAGACCGAGCAGCATACCGAGAGAGCCAAGCAGGTACTTCTTGATTTGCTTCTTGCATCAGATCTGCTAAAGCTCTAGCTAGTGATGAATTGTTATCATTAAAGAATGCAGTTGCAAGGCCTTTCTTTCCAGCTCGCCCCGTTCTTCCAATCCGGTGTACATAATCATCAATATCATTTGGCAGGTCAAAGTTGACTACATGAGCAACATGGGGGATATCAAGACCACGTGCAGCAACATCGGTAGCAACCAATATGGGGGTGTTGCCACTTTTAAAAGACCTCAATGCTAATTCTCTTTCCTGCAGGTATTTCAAAATTGATAAGCACAGTAAGACAAACAAGCATATGTATAAACAATAATTCGATGTACAGTTAATTAGCTAGGGGCGGCAAAGCAATCCATTTGCCCATCATCAATCCGGTTCACCCACCAGTAAATCCATCCAAAAAAATATAAATAAAAATAAAAATAAAAAACTCGATCAAACTCATCCAATTTAATGGATGTTTAATGATCCATCCATTATTTCTCAAAATCCAATGGATTATCCTATCAATTCTCAACAGATAAAAAAATACTCCAATTTTTTCATAACTAAATCTTTCTTAAATTTATTTTTCTAATTTTTTCCAAAAATATAACTTTAAATTTGAGTTTAAAGAAAGTACTTTTGAATTTTTTTTCAAAATATAACTTAAAAATATATATTTAACTTTTACGGATGGATATATCCATCAATGAAAAAACTAATGGATGGGCCAGATTGGATTTCAGTTAAATAGATTGAACTGGATTATATCAAAATTTAAATTAATTTGTTTAAGTAATGGATTTTTTTTATTCAAACTGCTATAATCCAAAATAGTCCATCCAGTTTTCCATCCGTACAAACATATAAATTAGCAAATGCTATAAAGTTAAAGCATTTGATATGAGGGTAACAGTTGAATAGCATTAAAACCGAATCATGACCCTATTCATGAATAAACTGGGACAAATAAGTAAGCATGCAGATACTTGTAAGATCCAAGTCCAAATAAACAAACTAATCATAACATTAGAGAACAAGCGCAAAAGATAATCAAATAAAGGTTGCCCAAGAAAGCATAATAGTTTGATACTTCACAACATTGCCTGTAGAAAAAACAATACAGGAATAACCAATTCATGACTGTTCTTGAAATGTTTGGCCAGTGTGTCTTGCAAGGTTAGAGATTCTGTGTTTTGTATTTTGAGTTGAAAGAAGTTTCATAGGCATGCACTAGACAGAACATTAGAATTCAATAAATTGCAGGAGAACCAATACAAATTAGTTTCTTGTAATTCACATGTTTTATTTTGCACTTAGACTTGAGAAGAAAACTACACCTCTCATCTCTCTTAATGATTTATATGTATGGGTAACTTTGTAATTAACTTTAATCTATCTTCTCATTTTTTAAAATGATAATTTTCTTGTCACTCTCTCTTCAAACGAACAAATACAGTTTTTCACTCTAGTTCATCTCACTTTCTTTCATTTTCCTTCCCTGCAACCAAACATAGGACTGACGAGACGGCCAGGTTGGTAATTCTTCCTAAAGTTTATAGAATTTATAGTTTTTCTTCACTATTTGCTAGGGGTGCCTGTATTGCTGTTGCTTGAAAATTTAAGAACTGGTTGCTAAAATAAATAATTACTATAAAGTTTAAATGCAACAGGTCCCTGAGTAAGAGGCAGGATACAATGGAGAGCACAAGTACAAATGCTCTAAGAAGTCCGACACGTTCATTTTCTGGGCAACAACTGCCCATGAATTACATTTTGAATGTGAATTTTGTTTGTCGGATATAATCTTTTTTCAGTAAGTGATGACAAATCTTAATCTGTGCAGAATATTTTCAACCAGCAGGCATTGGTTTGTGAGAGATAACAGTTGCAAGAATGAAAAATAAATCATTAAAAAAAGAGTGAAAAAAGGAATGTGGAATGTCATTCAGCTTTCCATATAGCAGTGTTTAAACTCATAAATATAGGAGCTTCTGCTATCAACATTCGTGCAATAAACTAACCTGCTGCGACCTGTCACCATGAATAGTAGTTGCTGGAAAACCATTAAGACACAACCAGTGTTCCAGTGAATCAGCTCCCTTCTTTGTCTCCACAAAAACTAAAGTCAAAGCTTGCTGCAAAGTCATGCACGAAATAATCTTATAAATGATAATTAAGAAAGAGTTTACTCTTAAAGAAACAATCTAGGAAACACCGTCTGACATGAACACAGACACCAAAACACAGTTAATGTCCAAAATATATGATTAACATGACAAAAATCTTAACTGATAATAAAAATTAATATAACTCACTGTAGTTAATGTCCATAATATAGGGCACAACGAATTGGCTAATATATATTATTAGCATGACAAAAATATCAACTGACAATTTAAATTTATATAATTCAAACTGTATAAGCAAATTTGAAAAATGCAACTGTTTTTCTATTTTATTTTTTTTAAAAAGTCTTCAGTACTTAATAGCTAAAATAACTAGTTATGTCTTATAAAACAAGCATCACAAAAAAATGTTATGAGCCTCTTAAAGTTTATAATGTAAGTTTTTTCTTTTAATTTCTTCTCACTTTTTATGATATCAGTATTTTAAAAGCATTTAGCCACCAATAGGTGTTAGCTCATTCTCTTTACTCGTGTTCAAGTAGTAACAAAGTGATGTCCACAATCTGCCAAGGAGATGTCTGAACTTAAGAACACATATTTTGACACAGTCCAGGAGAGTTGGACGCAATACAAAAGCACATGAGTGTCAGATATGACAACATTATTCTCCACTGGTGTTGTTGCTTCCTAGAACACAATAAATAACTATACAATGAGAAAACAAAAATAGATTATCCACACTGTCCATACAAACTGAAACATAGATGTAACTTTGCAAAGGCATAACCTCAGTTCAAAAATAACAAAACAACATAATCCACGCAATGACCAGCGTGTTACTTAGAATCAGTAAGGTTGTTCTGCATACGTTTCTCAAAAACATTATTTGTTCCACATTTTTTGAGAGTTAGGTATACCCTAAAGTCCTCCATGCAATTCTATGGTTTGTTGCTTTTGGTAGAAGTTAAGAAGCCAAATTGTGGCAATTAGTCATATGTGTTGTGCTATACTTAAAGGTTGTATAGTTAGAGAGTAGAGTTTCTGTATCTTCATGGAGCATCATATTGACAGTCAAATTCCTTGGAAGAAGATTAGATGTTAGTCTCCTTCTTGGGTATAATGTAAAGCTCATGGTCATTTTAGGAGGGCTCTCCAAATAATATTTAGGAGGACTTTGAATGATTTTCCGTATTCTTACGTTTCCTCAAGGAGCATCTCTAATTTTTTTCATCTGTTTGCATGTCTTATAATGTTCTTAATTCTTCTAAAGAAAATTATATGCAAGAATAAATGAGTATATGCATCTAAGTAAACAGAAGCATCCCAAGTGGGTCAGGATGGGTTCATGAGAAAATAGCCATTGTGAGCCATTGTGAAAAGCTCTGGTGTTTCTTATGGAAAGGTGACACTGGAGTCCATTGTCAGTGACTGGACAACTGAAGCTCCAAATTCACTGGTGGCAAAGGTAAAATTGATCATCTTAGATTTTCTGGGCTACTTCTCCCAACTCAATGGTTTTATGCATTCACACAACTTGGATCAATTATTGATATTCATTCAGTTTATAAAATCACTTGTATTAGTTTTATGTAAGTTAAATACCTTTCCCTGTACACCATTTGCCCTCTGTGCATGAAGAAGGTCCATTAGGTGACTTCTCTTGTCAGACTCTTGAACGTACTCAACTCTTTGGACAATTAAATCAGTACTTGAACCCACTCTTCCAACAGCCAGGAAAATATAATTTGAAAGAAAATCAGAAGCCAGTCTCTGCATTTCAACCACAAATCATTATAATAAAGAGGTCTTGAATTTATAATATACACAATAAATAGGTATTCATGCATTGTTTATAACTCACAAGCCACTTATCATATCAAATCAAATTTAAAACAACCTCAATATATTATTCTAAAGACATTCTTTCTGCAACAAGAGGGAAGATTGACAGCAAGACCTATGGATGCAAGTATGTGATTCACAAATACATAAGGAAAAAGCATATTAGAGTAATGAAAGCCTACACTGAAAGGTGAAACTTGCTGCCCTAACACAGAGGGGTGTATAGCCAGCATTAAAAGGAGCCTGTATGCAGGCCCTAAAGACAAGGGGGAAACAAAGGAAGTGGGGAAGAAATCCTAACAGATCCATGAAGTACGAATGGTACAAAATTAAGAACTTGTTTTTTTAAATCACATGCCAGATAAAAGCATGCTTAACAAAAAAACATATTGACAGATTATATCAGACCTGTATCTCTTTCGGAAATGTTGCACTGAACAACATAGTCTGTCTAACACCTGGTGGAGGCATGTCCATTTGTTCTACAATCTTCCTTATTTGTGGCTCAAAACCCATATCTAGCATCCGATCTGCCTCATCTAAGGCCAGATATCGAATCATCTGCAGTGAAACTCTAGCTCTCTCCAGCAAATCTACCAGTCTTCCAGGAGTTGCAACAAGAATGTCCACCCCTCTCTCAAGATCCCGCAGCTACAGAGAAAATAACATGTTAGGGTACATAACAGCCAAAAAGTCCTTACCATAGTTCAAAGGTAAACTTTTATAGGTCACTAAGGGTTCCATATTGGATCCATCAAGGAGAATTTGAAACAAGACAGAATCTACAAAAAGAACACATCTAGAGGGATCATTTTCAGGCTCCTTATACAAGGTGCTTGACCTCCAGCGAAAATACAACAATATATAACCACAAAGTTCTAAACCAACCAATACATACACATGCAAAAACTTCGGAAGCACAAAACTGCAAAATTATTGGAAGAATGAATTCATGCATATCCAATAAAGCTCTAAAAGGATGTAACAAAATTTCACTGCTTGACCGACCTAAAACGTGTTTCCAACACTAATAAGATTAGAAGATTCACCTTGTACATAACTATTATGAAACGTAATGAGTGTGGATGAGGATACAGTAAGTTAAAATTGACAATTTAATTTTAATACAAAACATATCAAAGTCTATCAATTTTAAAGTTAATCAATAAAAACAAAACTAGAAATACAATTACATAAACAATAGAAGATGTCATACCACCATAATAGGAAAAAAAAATCCGAGACTATCTACATGCAAATGTATACCCCAAAACAGTTCAGTAAAGTATCCAAACACAATTAAATTAGCATGATGAAAATAATAAAACGTAATGTTTATGGGAAGTGAATCACACATCTAAAGGCCCATAGGTAACAACATGATCTGTGGTTCTGACAGAAGAATAAAGCCAACCGCAGTATAGTCATCAAAAACAGTCAACATTAACTTCTTCCAAAAGCAAAGAATATGCAAAAAACTGCAAGCTAATACTCAAACTGTGGATAGGCACATAATTGGCCGTGTATGCCACCGCATACAAGAACAATAAATTTTGAGTATAGTACAATATACACGGATGGACAAGATTAGAAGTAATCAAAGTAAATAAAATCAATCTTCACCATCCATGTATGTTTGTAAGTCAATATTTGTTAATTCCACCATGGTAGTCAAAATCACAGTAGTATGTGAAAGAATTTTCAATTTCAAAACCTTGATTACCATGAGCTATCCCTATCTCGACATAAAACCACAATAGGTGAGATCATTTTATACCGCAGTGCAAGCTTGAAAGATGACTGAGATCATAAAATCCCGCCTAAACTCACTTGAGATATATGACTTGCAACTCATTTTGCAAACCAAACACCCAGGACATTCTACACTGACCTCACTCAAGATTCAGGAGAACTTTTGCACTCCTGAATATATTATAAGCCCTACAGCATCCAGCAAGGACCAACTTAACTAACAGCTGCCAAAGTTGTGTTGTCCCAAGAGCAGCCATGTGGCCTCTAAACACTGCTTTACCGCAATCCAGTAAGGTTAGAGCCCTTTTCGAGGAGAAAATCCCAGTACAAGTTGTAGACAAGTTCTAGGCTTTTGGGTATTTCAATCATTAGATTAGATCACCATTATCCACAACCCCTTTCATAACCAGATCAAAAGGGAAGAGGGCACCGAGCAAGTACTAATTATGGAAAGACAGACTTGAAACCACCTCATAGCAGAGCACGTTGAGGATTGTTATGGACAGAATCACAGCTTATCAACAGAAAAGAATAAACTTTGCTAGTCTTTTGTGCTTTTATGGCAACTAGATCAACACATTATTTTGCAAAGAAATTCCTATCCAAGTTCACTGCAAATACTTATCTCTTATCTTTTAGTGAACTATCTCTCCAAGGATTGTGAAAGACATTCCAATAGAAATACTCTTGTAATTGCCTTGACTCATTCCTCAAAAAGTAGATCAAGCTCTGAGATTACCATACATAGGATTGCACCGAGGATCGTTAGATCCAACCAAAAGTATAATGAGTGATAGTATAAATAATGTATACAATATCACTGAAATTCAGTTAAGAAATTCAATATTTATTTTATACTTATTTTTATAAACTAACTTTTACTACAGTTATGAAAATATACAGAGCAGATACAACTAGAAGAAAAAAGTCAAAGAATATAATAATACACACAGTAGAGAATGTGTCTTGAGTAAAGGCCAAAGCCAAAATAACCCAACTAATGAGCTTTATAAAGTTGTCATTGGAATCCTTACAAGAATTGGGCAACCCTCAACACCTTAATTTTGGGTTTAGGGCTAAACTGAACCTTCTAGACAGGCTTGTAAATTGAGGGCTGTCCACACTATACAAAGACTACGTTAGACATATATGTATTCAAAGTGGGGGATCTCAACACAGACCCTCACATCTAGGAATAGACATTTCAAGCATCGACTAATGCATTGGCCTAAGACAGCCTTGTAAGTTGAGGGCTGCCCAAACTATACAAAGACTGCATTAGACATATATGTATTCAAAGTGGAGGATGTCATAATAGACCCTCACGATAGACATTCAAAGCATCGACTATATGATGAATCTAAGTTATATCTGAAACCATCTTAAATTTGAGCTTAAGACCTAACATAACCACACAAAACTGGCATGAAATGTGAGGATTACCCAAACCTTTAAAGACTAACAACTCTAGCAAACGTGTTAACAAGAAAAAAGGAAAAGAGAGGGAGTGGGCTAGCCAGATGGGTTTGCCAGAGGCTAGGTTGCTGAAAACCAACAAATCATCTCCATGCAATGACACCTACATGAAATACTTCAGAAAAAGAAACATTATTTTCTGTTCACTCTCTCCCTCCCCAAACTACACCTGCTTCATATATATTTTCTGTTCCCCGGTATTTTATTGCTGCTTGCATTCATTATTCAAGGCCGACAGTTCCCAACCTCTTATTCTAGTATTTAATTGTTGCTGTTATCTCTACATTAAGTTATTGTGCCTTACACGTGAGCTCTGGCTGTGCGTGCTGAAAGGGTGAAAAATGACGCTTTAACAAATAAAATGAGGCTACAAATAAAAAGTGGTTGTGTGGCTGTGCCCCCTTACATAATATTGCTTTATTGTGAAGTTTTTTTAACTGTTATATATTAAATTATAGTTTATTCTGAAGTTCATATTCCAATTTATTTGCAATATAGTGAATTATTGAACTAAAAAATGCCAATATATAGATGCTTTCAATGTTTCTTTTTATGTCTAAATACTTTTAGTTCTATGTTTTAAAGTTGCTATGACTTTGTTGGCCGTATAAGAAATTTTTAGTTACTTAGCATGAATCTTCTGATGCATGACTCAAATCTCTATTTGATTGACAACCACACTTGTTTAACTTGGTTCTCAAATGTGAGCTTTGCCAAGGTGTCTACAGAGCTGAGTGAAAAAACTAATATAGATTGAAGTATATACCAAAATATCATGTCCGGGACTCATGACTAGTTCTGAAAAACAAAGAGAAAAATAAAGAGAAACAAAGATAAACCTGCTGATTTATTGGTGCTCCACCATAAGCAACAACCACCTTAACGCCAGTTTGGAATGAAAACTTCCTAGCCTCTTCATGTATCTGAAACCAAATACAACATTTAAAATACATTTTCATAGCAGAACAGTGTTCAACAAAAATCATACCACAAAACCAGGCTAATATAGCTAACTCACTTGCATTGATAGCTCCCTCGTTGGAGAGAGAACAAGCGCAAGTGGATACACAGTACGCACCCCACGAGGTGGCCTCTGGACAGGTTGGCCCCTCATAATTCCACTGATGATCGGGAAACAGAATGCAGCTGTCTTTCCAGAACCAGTCTGTGCACAAGCCATCAAATCCCGTCCACCTAGGGATATTGGTATGGCATGCCGCTGAACAGGTGTTGGCTTCACATATTTGCACCTTCTTATATTCTGATTAAGTGCATCACCCAAGTCAATCTCTGCAAATGTATTCACAGGTGGGGGCACATTTTCACCACTGGTCTCCACCGGAATGTCCTCATATGCATCAAAATTTATTCCTGTATTCTCCTGCTCATTAAATGCCTCTTCAGCATTATCCTCTTCTTCAAAGGGGTTGACTTCCTTGCCACGATCCCACCCACCACTTCTATTTCCCCATCCACCTGGTCGTCCACCACCACCACCACCATACCCAGAACGATGATCGTTTCTGGGTGCAGGCCAACGGGATCCAGAATTACCAACAGCACTAGAGCCAACAGAACCAGAAGAAGGACCACTGTATGCTGGGGCTGGGGCGGAGACTGGGGCTTCCGCTGATGGCTGGCGGTTCCTAAGATGAGGAGGAACATAAACTGGTCGTGAAGGAGCTACAGTACTACCAGTTCCCACATTGTTAGCAGAAAAAGCGGGACCCGAATTTTCAGCTGCAGAATTTGCAGCCAAATCAGCCCATGAAGTTCGCATAGTCAATCACAATTTTTTGTTGTCAACAGCCGCCTTCAAAATTCAAAGGGAAGCCCCCTCTTTTCCAGATTCGTGATAAAACCTTTACAATTAGCCCCGAATAAATAAATAAAAACAGTTGAAACGGATAAATACTCTTCAAAACGAACAAAATTGCTCAAAACCAACCCTGAAACACAGCAGAATCTCAATCAGTAAACCAGCAACATCTTTGCATCAGGATATCATACAAAGAAGGAGCCTACTAGCAGAACAAGTAAAACACAATCAACAAAGGGGCAAACTATGCAAAGTAAAAACTAAACAAAAGATTACAAGGCAATGAATACACGCAAAGAAGTTTACCCCCCTCAAAATCTCAGATATACTATAGCAGAAGCACACTTGGCCTAGAATATCGAACCAATCACAATGTCTTCAAATAACAAGTACGACGGCGACCAAACAAACAAAAAGAGCAGAATACCACCGCAACCGAAGCAACGAAGAACTAATGATATGCAGATTGCATAGAGAGAAGACGTACCTGCGTCTGCGTTAGGAAGGTAAAACCCTGAAATGGTGAGAGGAGTGAGAAATAAAGAAGATCCAGAAACCCTAATTTTGGTTTTGGTTGCAGAAAGAGAAAGAGAAGAGAGGGCGCTTTCGGAGTTAGAAACAACAAAAATATCTTTTCTACCTTTTGTAATGTTTTTCTCTCTCTTCTCAATTTCAAAACAGAAAAAAAAAAAGATAAATGATTAAAATATGTCGTCCGTCTACCAAAATTTAAATTTTATTTTATTATTCTCTTATTGTATTTTTTTTATTTAGAAAACTCTTTCGGAAAAGTGTTTAAGTGTTAATTGTCACTTTAAATAAAACAGATTATAAAAAATCATAAGCATAATCTTGACAAAACTTTAAAATCAAAAAACATATTTTTCTTAAAATAAAATATATTTATTTAAATTAAAAACATGTTTTTAAATAATGACATTAAATTACCTCGTGTTTGTAATCTAAACTCTAAAATAGTTACATTTTCATATTTATCCTTTAAATGATCATTAACTTAAATTTAATTATTTTATATACTAAAAGGATTGTTTTATCATTTTATCTCATATGAAGCATTTTCTCTTTCTTTTAAGTTAGTTTTAGAGATTTTAAAATATGTATTTTATAATTTAAATTTATCACTTAAAATAACATGACTATAGTTGTAGTATCTATTCAATCTAAGGACATAAAAAAATTGTTTAAGAATATTAGTGGCTTTTAAAATATTATATTTTAATAATAAAAAGTTGAAATTATAAAAAAAAATCTATTGATTAAAGTTTATTTTATAAAAATTATCATATTTCTAAATTCTTTTTAAATTTATCTTTTAACTCTTCTCTACATTTTTAATCTTGATTTTTATTTTTTAAGAAAAAATATCATAGGATTGTTTATAGTAAGAAACTTTTCACACTGGTATGATCATAATGAATAATAAAATAAGTTCATTATTTATTCATTTTAAGATTGTTTTGCTTTTTGAGTTTGTATGTGTGTAATAATACAATGCATGTAACTCAATTATGTTCAAAGTGAATATTTATCTATCAATGATCATCATGATGTCTTTTGATTCTAATTTAAGGTTTTAACATTACATTTATATCACATTGTGAGCAAAAGAGATATAAGGAGCAAATGTGTTGTTCTTTATATTTAAGTATATATTTTATGACTATGCTTGGTATGAAAACTTGAGGAATTAAAGTAAAATTATCAGGGGAATGAATTTGTAAACTTTATGATTTAATTGCATTGTGTGTAATTGAATGTTATTTGAATTTGTGAGTGGTTGAGGGTGAACAATTAGTTTATGTGAAGATATTTCTACACTAAATTAAAATTGGTTTAGTTATAAAAGAGATAAAAATTATTATTTGATCTAATTGCACAAGTTGAAAAATCATTCTTCATTCACTTCGGTGTTTGGATTAGTTATGTTGTCGGATGTTACTTTGTTACGTCAAGTCAAGGAGCTTCAATGGTTATAATATTGGGTGTCACTCTTAGACCGTTAAACGTTCACGTGATAATAAGTTCCAGTGGTTGTTCGACACCTCGTTTAGGTCACTTGGAACTCAGTTGACAAAAAGCTTCAAAGATAATTGTTAATACCCAATTTCGTCCGGGTAGTTAAAAAAATATTTAGCGTTAATAAGAAGTAATAAAATAAAAAGAAAGACAAATATAGTTTTGGTATAAATTTTCAAAAAAAAAATGATTTTTGTTTGTTTTCTTTTCTTTTATTTTTATCCTCTGATTTTAGTTCGTTTCGTTTTTATTTATTTTCTCTCGTGTTTATATTTTATTATTTTTTTTAATTTTTTTTTTTAATTTTTTTACTTTATTTGGTTTTATTTTATTTTGTTTTATTTTACTTAACTTTATTTTATTTAATTTTGTTTTATTTTATTTATTTTATTTTATTTTATCTTATCTTATTTTATTTATCTTATTTCTTTTTTGTTTTATCTTATTTCATTTTATTTTAATTTATTTTATTGTATTCTATTTTATTTTATGTTATTTCATTTTTGTCTTATTTTTATTTTTATTTTCTCTCTTTTTTTTGGGTTTACTTTTATGTATTTTACTTTCATATTTTATTGTTTCCTTTTAATTTGTTTTTTATATTTTAAGTTCAAGAAAGGGATACTTTTATATAATTATTTTCACTGCACTGCTAACAAAAAAAAATGAAAAAATGAAAAATGAAAAAAGTGAAAGAAAATGAAAAGGAGAAAGTAAAATTCCAAGGTCAGCTCTATTCCCAACCGTTGGAGTGTTCAGGCAATATAAAAGAAATGCTTAGAATATGCTTATACGGGGCAGCGTGAAAAAGGTCTTTGTGTTTCTTGCTGAAAATTCGTAAGTAGCAGCAGCCATACATCGAAGAAGAAAAGAGTCTTGAACGAGTATCTGCCAACTACAAAGTGGAAACATGAAGAAAGAAAAGAGACAAAGAAAATCCTGTGCCAGAGGATATCCCAGAGTTCCCATGAAGCAGTACAACAGGAAGGAGTGTGCTTTGGTTTTGAGGGCAGGGCTTCATCACAGCAAACAAACAAAAGGAGGGAGAACATTTTTTCAGATACCTCACCATCAGAGAACATTGGAGACTTACCCCCATCGCCTATCACTGTCACTTGGTAATCAAGAGAAGACCTCACGGTCATCTGAAACCCATTTGCCTTCAACCTTCTTACGCTTGTAAGAACGTGAGACAACCAAAAAGGAAGATCACTCGAAGAGGACAGAGGGAGCTAGAACCAAAAGGAAGAGTTTCTTTTGAAGCTACGAAGGTAAGTTTCTTTGTCTAAGCTCTTGGTCTTGTCTTATGTGAATGCATGCCCTCTGTTATGTGTCTAGATATGAATGAATGATGTTGGGTATGAATGAATGATGTTGTCTGGATATGCATGAAGGATGTTTGATCAGTACATAGTCGTTTGCCTCTTTTGTGACTTCACCTGTTAATCAAAATACACCCAATATGTAATTTCAATGCCTGCAACATCAGATATAAATGACAATAGGAGATAGGTATATATTCCCCTAGCATGACTTCAATGTCCATTACCCAGAAAACACATAACAAAAAGCAAAGCAAAAACTGATACATTTCCGTATCAATTCTTATAAAAAACTGAAAGAATAGAAGCGGTTTGGTTCTTCTAGTAGACCATAGGTTCCTCCATAGGTTCCTCTCAATCTGGGTATACCGGTATATGTTATAGCTATCCTTAAGGACATCTTCTACCTACATCAAACAACATCAACAGACCAAATTACAAACCCCTGCCATTTTATTCACAATTTGTCCTCTCGAGCAAACCACCACCATTCAACTTCTTGGGATAACCATCGACCATTTCCCCCAATTCCCAGTTTCGCGGTGCAAGAAATCTTCACACCTTTAATCACAAACCTGAACCTGCAAATCAATGTTTTGCATCGCGACCTAAATCCCAGTAACCCATCCTTTACAGTCCATATTCACCCACCAATCACATACAAATCACAGCATCAGAACAAAAATCCAAAAACCCCAAACATTGTCTCCACAAGCCTTAGTGGTTGTTTTTTCTGATATACAAACCGTGGAACCACACTAGTGGTGGCCTCGGTGGCGGCAGTTTCCACCTCTGTGGTGGCGGCAGTTTCCGCCTATGTGGTGGCGGCGACCATGGTAGGAGAAGAGGGAGAAAAGAGTTGCGTGCGCCGGCAGCGAGTTGCATCACCAACACGACCCTGGTTTGTGATCTGGAGGCGGCGGCGGCCAATTTCGGTAGAGGCGATGTCCGGCGACAACCTTGGCCATGACGTGCGACGCTGGTGGTGTCTTGGTTCGAGACGTCAAGGCTCGCTCAGGCGGTATTCGACAGAGGAGGGAGTGAACTTCCCGCGTGCGAAGAGGAAGAAGGAAAGAGTTGGCGGCGACTCCGGTGGCGCCTAGTCGCCGGTGACACCTTGGAATAAGCAGGGGTCTGTCACGGTGGCCGGCCGTTTTAACGGAGGTTGAGGCAGAGTGAGTGGTGAGTGCCTCTAGGGTTTCTCGTTCATGGGGAGAAACTTGAGTCTCTGGGATGCATCAATGTTTGAAATGAGTTCGGATGTGAGAACCCCTAAGGGTTTTCCAGTTCTGAGAAGCGAAAAGGGCCTTGGGCCTTGTGATCCAGCTTACAAAAAATAAATAAAAGGTTTAATCTGACCAGAAGTCCCTATTTTGGTCTGGAATTTCAAATAGGTCCATTTTCTTTTTGGCGTCTCAATTGAGTCCCTCTTTTTATAAAATTGATCCAATTAAAGATCTGCCGTCAAATTACACTAACGGTCGTTAAGACTTGTTTACGTGGCATTACACAGGAATTTTTTATTAAATATTATGAATGTAATCAAATTTTTGGAAGGGCAAAGTGAGAATAATTAAAAAATGCAGCCCCTTTGTTTGAGAAATGTAACTGAGATTGAAGAAAAAATTGGGGTAGGGTTCGTCTGAGGAATGTAACTGATAGGGGAAAAATTGGGGGTAAGGTTCGTGTGAGGAAATTGGGGAAAATATTGGCGTTGTGCGTAATGGACGTGAGGCGATGGACATGAGGTGCGTGTTCGAGATGTTCGATTGGAACAGCGATCGGAACGCGTGTTGTTGCTGGAAGTTTATCTTCTCATTCTCACACACTTGTGACGGACTTGTAGGAAGAACACCCTCCATGACGAGAGAGGAAGCAACTTCTTGGTAGCGGCCAATAACGTGGGGTGTGATCATAAGTTGTTTCCACTGTCGGGCAATTTTGGTAGCCCATGTGAACTCTGGTTTGGTTCTTAAATCAATGGAAGGCCCCATGCAATACAATAGGAATGTTGCATAAACTGTAAAGAAAAACTGAAGACAGGTGAATGTTGCAACAAACTTTGTGGAGGAAACTTTCTGAGCCTTCACTTTGTTTCTTCCTCCAACATAGTCATTAATCATCCCTTCCAAGTAATCTCCACTTCTCGAGGTCGAAGTTCGACCGAAACCCATTTTAGATGATTCAATATCCTCTAACCTGCAAAACAACACAGACAAAGTTAGTACCTCAGACGAACCCTACCCCAATTTTTTTCTTCAATCTCAGTTACATTTCTCAAACAAAGGGGCTGCACTTAAATTTTTTAATTATTCTCACTTTGCCCTTCCAAAAATCTGATTACATTCATAATATTCAATAAAAAATTCCTGTGTAATGCCACGTAAACAAGTCTTAAAGGTCGTTAGTGTAATTTGTCGGCAGATCTTTAATTGGATCAATTTTACAAAAAGAGAGACTCAATTGAGACGCCAAAAAGAAAAGGGACTTATTTGAAATTCCAGACCAAAATAGGGACTTCTCGCGAGATTAAACTTAAATAAAAATAAAACATTTTCTCTCCTACGTGCACCCCCCATTTATCACCTTTACACCCCTACGTCCATTCCTTGCCTTGGGGCCAGGCCCGTTCTGTTCCTAAAAAAACAAAAAAATGAATTTCTTCCATGCGCCCCCTTATTCTCATTTTTGCACCCCTCTCCGCCTGGGCATAGGCCCAGTTCGTTTTTTTTATTTAAGCACCTTTGTGACTTTGTTATTTATTTTATTTTATTTTATTTTCTTTTTTATTTATTGATCTTTTGATTCTATTTTTATTTTTCTTTATTTTTCTTTTTTATTTTAAATATTTATCTACTTTTTAAATATATAAATGTCAAAAACAACAAAAATATTTTTTAAAAGGGTCTAGCACACGTGTGACCGCACGCGTCGTCCTTGTGCTGGAAACCTTTTTCCTTTCTTTTACAAAAATAATAAAATATGTTTTAAAAGGTTAAAGCACACGTGCGATCGTTCGCGTAGGCCTTGTGCTAAAAACCTTTTTCCTTTCTTTTACAAAAATAATGAAAATATGTTTTAGAAGGTTAAAGCACACGTGCGACCGTTCGCGTAGGCCTTGTGCTAAAAACCTTTTTCCTTTCTTTTACAAAAAATAATGAAAATATGTTTTAAAAGGTTAAAGCACATGTGCGACCGTTCGCGTAGGCCTTATGCTAAAAACCTTTTTCCTTTATTTTACAAAAATAATAAAAATATGTTTTAAAAGGTTAAAACACACGTGCGACCGTTCGCGTCGACCTTATGCTAAAACTTCCCCCTTTCTTATATAAAAATACCAAAACACAAAATATATTTTTTTCAAACAAACAAACAATCTTTTAGCTAGAACTACGTAGCCTTGATTTCTCAGTCTGACTGAGGATACGTAGGAGCAAGGTCAATCCTTGTCGGGCACAAAAATAAAAATACATATTTTGTTTCTTTAGATTTTTACTTTTTAGGTGGAATTTACACATTTTGAAAACCACATCCTATTCGCATATTTAGTTAAAGGTACTGCCTTAGGGCAGACATTGTAGGGTGTTAATACATTCCCTATACGTAACCGACTCCCGAACCCAGAATCTGGTTTTCGTGGACCGTGTCTTAGCATTTTATGGCTTTTCCGTAGTTTTCCAGAATAAACTATGGTGGCGACTCCAAAATCTCTTTTCAAGAACTGCTTTCTTTTTTTTGGATCGTCGTCCCGTCGCGATTCCGGGTACGACAATAATTAATGTTGGACGTTCCTCAAGTGCCTCTAGGTGCGAAGCTGGAATTTAAATTCCAAAACGCTTCAAGGCTTGAGACGTTGGGCACTGGCTTCATTGTTGGGCATTGGCTTCATTATTAGGCACTGACTTCATTGTTAGGCACAAATAATTGTTGGACACTTGTTTGATATTTTCTCTTAGGGAGCCTTCTGCTTCGCTAACACTTAGCGCCTCTTATATCCACTAGGCAAATATATATATATATATATATATATATATATATATATATATATATACATGCATATTTTCTAATGTTTTGCGGAATGAGATGTGAGATACTTTGATAGTTGTGTTTATTTGAGAAATACTTTTATAACAAATGTTTGATGTGATGAGATAATGAAACAAATGCATTGAAATGATATGAGAAATTTTGAATAATATGCATAATGTATTTGTGAAGGAGGAATACCCTATATATCATTAGTGTTGTGTATGCATTGATTAAGACTATCAAGGTGTAATCATCATAATTTTATTAAACTTTTAGACTCATGTGGATGATGAAGTTAAAATATAAGAGTTGAATGAGGTCCTATGATAGGATTTGGTGGTGTAGGGAGTTTATTTTTTGCGATGCCATAATAAACTAACCTTATCATCAGAGATTTTAAACTTGGTGGATCTAGGTCGATCTTGAATTTTATGTCACATCATTACATGACAAGTACACAACTACATGGTGTTATAAAATTGAAAAGTGTATCAAGTCGTACAAGTTAATAAAGTCAATAAATCCAAATATCATTTCCTACAGAGACTCATGTTGTTCAAAAAAATCATGTTTATTCTCTAATTAAGGCTAAAGACTTAAAAAGAATGAAAATTATTGATATGTATGAAATAAATCTAAATTTGAGAAAGCAATAAAATTGATATAATGAAATTTATGGTAAAAACTTCACTAAGGTTGATTTTCATGCATTAAATCAATATGAAAACACTAAAAAATATACTTGTAATTCCTACTTTAGTATTCACACCATATGTAACAAGTCTTGATGTTTTAGTGACGAGTATAAAATTTAATAATAAATATCCTAAAGTCTTAGCAACCTCTATTGTAAGTCCCCGTTAAGATCTATTTTGAGGTTATGAAGGACTAATGATGAACTCTATGTTTAGATGATCAATCAATTACTTGTTTTATTCTAGTATAAGTTTCGTCGTTGTACTTAATAATCAAATAGTCATATATTTACAATCAATCAATTCATATATATTTACAATCAATCAATTCATGCAATTAATGTTAAGAATATAACACAAGAGTAATAGAAAGGAAGTATGTTGAATAGTAGAAATCACAACGATTGAAGATACATTAGTCCAACTCCCGTGAATAAGGGAGCTAATTACTCCTACACATTCTGAACATTATAAAAGAATAACGAGCAATGTCTTCTGCCTCTAAAAGGAGCATTCACCCTTTAGGGTGTGTTCACTTTTGAATATAGATTTGAGAGAGTGTAAATTGATGAATTTAAGTGGGATTCAGAGTAAAATATGTGTTCTTTTTTTAAGAGTTCTTGAGGTGATATTGAGTGGATTGAAAGTAAAGTTTGTAAGTGATTTGACTTATATGATAGGCTGGAAAAATGTTTTAATAGATATAAAATTAAGATTACCAAATTGTCTTTGATGTTAAAAGTAATATAAAATGATATTTATATGTTACATTTATTTTGCAAAAATTATTTGAAATACTAAAATTAAAAAAAAACATTGCAAATTAAATGTTTTATGAAGTGGGATTGGTTCCAAGGACATCATAGTTGATTCCATGCATGTTAGATCCACCGTTATGGGAATCAATTCTCTTATCATTGCATCTCATTTGGAATCGGTTATAGGGCATAGGAATCAAATCATTTCTCATATATGCATCTCTTTCGAATTGATTACAACACTCATGGGAATCGATTCCCTTATGTTGTTTTCACTCCATGATGGAATTGGTTCCACCTCAATGGGAATTAGTTCCCTCTCCTTCATCTTCAACAACAACTCCACGCCCTATAGCTCTAACACCAACACCATGCACGTGAAAAGAAAGGGAAGAAAGGATGATTTAATTTGAGGGTAAAAATGTATTTTCATACTTATCACCCTCAAATCATGAGTCAAACGAGATTCAAGAATCACCATCCCGCAAAATCTCACCTTCTCTCACTCTCAAATATGCAAATATGAACGTCTTAGTCACTTGCAAATCCTTCTTCACCATTTGTTGTCAATAATATCACCCCGCAAGCGAACACATGGTTAGGGTTAGTTCCCTAAAGCATGTTGTCTTTGCTAACTTTGTCAAGCCCCCTATTTATAGGATCTGTGTGAGTGCTCAAAATAAACTGGACCTGAAATTTGTACTTGATTTTTGTAATTAAAGTAATACAATTTGTTGATTACTTATTTTGTCAAGATATTCTTCAATCTTCACTGATTCCCATTTATTTGATTTTTGTAATTAAAGTAACCCAATTTGTTGATGATTGACTTTGTTGATATATTTTTCAGTCTTCAGTGATTTCCACTACACAATATTTTCACAAATAAGAACCAAATATTTATATTTTCCAATTTATTAAATAAATCCTTTAATTATCTAAAAAATAATAATAAAAATACCGATATAAGATAAAAATAAATAAAATTAAAATAATGATAATGACAATTATCACATGGATACATAACTCCATGCATAATTCTTCCATAGTTGAGTGTGTAATGTGTATAATTTGAGTTTAAAATATTATGTTTGAATGGGAATAATAATACATTACTGGCTATATTATTGATTTATATATTTTAGTCTATCAATTTCAATTTTTTGGTTACTTTGAGTTTCCACTAGCTTACCTTTTTTTTTCAGATGTTGTTGCATTTTCTTTTACTATTGCATTGTATGTGTGAGGAGATACATGTGACAATGACACTTAATCTTATATGAAGTTGTTTGAAGTTGATTCCAGAGAAAATAAACCTATGTATATAATGTATTTTGTGTGGTATGAGTCATTTCTTTTGGATAAATAAATGTTTAGAGTATGTGTAATTAAAAAATCTAAAACACACACACTTACACACATATATACTTTGAACATAAAAAATTGTATTTTAGGATTAATATTATTTTTAAAATGGTGAGACTCAATTATTTTAATATTAGAATGCTTAAATATAAATAAAAATTCTATAAATGAGTTTCATCACTTTAAAACATACTATCTCTTTAGAAATAACTTTTTTAGAAATTAGTTTCCTTCTATTTAAGTTTTCTCACCCTCAATTCATCTATTTGAAGATCTGAGTTTGTTGGAGTGATCATCCCGAAAATTTATTCAAGTTCAACTTATCAACTTCTCAGTTTGAATAAATTGGTTTTTGATTATTTTCTTGCTTGAGTTTGTTTTCTCTTTACATGTAGACTTTATTGGCTTGCATGTGTCTTTAGAGTCATTTATATGAGTCTGTGTTGATCAATAATTATAATGACATGGTCTTATCGTTTTTGTGATGTTTCTACATGTAGATATAACATATTGTGGATTGACGGTGTTTTGACCTTTAGAACTGTTGAGTTGTTTTGTCAGGTGAGGAAAACTAGCCTTAGTATGTGATTTTATGAACTTTGCTTGATTGGGTTAGTGCATGTTGATGTTAGGATAATTTAGGATAATATGATATTTTGTTGAATCTAGTTCGGTATATAAAAGTTGATGGGATCATGTATGATTTGAGTGCAAATTATATGTGTATTGGTGTGATGAATTGTGGTTTATTTGAGTAATTGGATGAAAAGGTTATGAATCGAATAATTGACTTAATTTGTGCCATCGAAAAATTGTTTTTACATATCTATGAATTCAAAAAAGAAATAAAAGGTACCATTTAGAATCAATTTATCAAGTTAGACTTTCTCATCTATTTTTGGTTTTTGTCATGGTGTTAGGCATCAATAAAGGTTGTCAGTTAAAATTTATAATTTTAGGAGTATTTTGTTTTAGAGTGCGCCTTTAGTGTTATTGAACATAATATTTGTTCCGTATATTTTGTGAATTTTTTCATTAAGTTTATATGACATTGATGATTATCTTAATTATATATTTAATTTATAAAAAAACAAGCACATAATTAAATGAGTTATAAGTTATTTACGAAAAAAATCACATTAAACCCATGATTTATTAAAACATGTCTTAAATTAAGGATTATTTCAATTATACAAAACTATCATAAACTCTATTCATTATTCATAGAAGATGATGATTAAATAATAAAGTGACCAAAAATTATTTCCTAATAATAATTTCATAATTCTTATAATCCCAATTTTTGTGTCACTCATTTCTCATATAACTCGGAATATCTATTTTCCTTCAATATTAAATAATGGGTGGAAATGAAGACAAAAAGTGGAAATTTCTCGTTAATAAAACTCTCATTACTGTCAACCAATAACAACGGTCCCTACCAAACATTAAACGTCACCGTTTGTTTTTAGGGCAATGATGTCTACTTCAAGAAAAGCAGACGTGAAGTGTAAATTCTCATAATAAATAAAAGAAAAATTAATATAACTTTTAAAGATGGCTTTGAAATATGGCAAGTTTTTATTTTTAAATATAAATTTTAAAATTAAAGTTATGGGATCAAAATAGAGTTTAAATTGTTCACTCCATTTCAAAATACTTGTACATTTATTTAGAAGTTTGAAAATTTAATTTTAAATTAAAAAAAAGTACTTGTATAATAACTCTTGTAATTATCATTGTTGTTACCTAGTCTACTCCTGTCACCGCAACTAACTTTGATGGTTGGTGGGTTATTCCTTTACAACCATTACAACCAATTACATACAGATCTTCTAATATTTTCTTTCACAACGTATTAAATAGATCAAACAAAATTCTCACAAACATATAATAACGATACTTTTTTGATAATATTTTTTTAATAATATTTTAATATTAAAATATTATTAAAACATAATATTTTCAAAATATCGTTATCTAAAATTAAATATGATATATATATATATATATATATATATATGAAAAAGTTATACTTTCATGTTACTAAATAGAAACCTTTATTAAAAAATATTTAAATATTTAAATAATTATTAAAGATTTAAAAGTGTTAACATTTAAATTTTTTATCAAAATTTCTTAAGATTTATTTAACTTATATTTATAAAGCTTTTTAATTGACATTAATCGAAACTATGTTTAACTGATGTCAACTATAATTAATTAAGTTGATATCAATTTAAATTATTTTTACAGTGTTATTGGTTAACTGACTTTTTTGTTTTTTTATAAATGCTGTTTAAAAAATTTGTCAGTTAACATTGACCAAAAAATGTTAGATAGTGTTAACATGGATTTTTCTTAATTAACATTAGAAAAAGCAATAATAACAAATATAAATAGTAGGATTGATGCTGTTGATAAAAAATAATTGTCATACACGTAAAAGAATAGACAATATAAACATTAATAAAAATAATAGTATATGTCCGTTAAACAATAATTTCCTTAATATTAGTTGATAAAATTCAATTCAATATAGATTCAGAAAAAAGCAATAATATACGACAAAAAATATTAACAATGTGAATAAAGAATGTTTAATAATAACATCAATAAAATAATATTAATTGAGATTAGTCAAAAACAATCATTTTAATGTTGGTACAAAAAACAAATTAATGTTGATCGATAAATAACTCTAACTTAAGTTTAAACAGAAAAAAAAAAGTATTAGAATAATATTATCTAAAAAAACAATAAAATCTATAACTACCATTTATAAAATAAAAATGATGAGATTAAAACATCCCAATATCTAAATAAGATAATGTTAGTCATTATAACACCTTATCTTTTTATATACATAAAAATAATATTAATTATTATTTATATTTTAATTTTTTATTCAATTGAATACGTAGTTTAAAAGAACAAAATTGAGTTTTTCTCTTTACTAAAACATCATTTTTAATAATTACAATTTAATCTTCTGCCAATTTATTGATAATTAGACTTTTAGTACTAATTATGTTGAATTTTGTGTAAATAATTCAAAATTTTAATGTAATTGATGTATTCAATACATAATTATCAAATTTATAATGATACTTAATTATTTTGTATTCTACTATGAATTTGGTTTTTTTTTTTTTTTGTATTTACACTATCTTTGTGCAACAATCTTGTACAATGTTTTAAGTCATGGATGAAGGATTTAAATGTATAAGTGAAACACTAAAATAATTATATATCATACATATATGAAATGTATTTGTTGACTATTTTAAAAAATGTTACGGAGTGAAATGTAGTTGCTATGTTGTCAAAATTTTGTGAAAGTTAATGCGGAAGGATAGTTGTAAAATAAATTATAGTGAAAGAAATTAAGCTAAGTCAAACTAAGTCTAACTCCTGGTTGCATCGTCAATATTCATCTTAAGCTAGCATATGAAACTTGTCATATTATGTTAAGTGAAACCATTATATACTCCTTAGTTTAAATATTGAAAAATTATAGTACAAAAGACCAAAGACAGTGTACTCGTATACTTATTAGATTTATTTCAAGCTATATGCAGCAACTTCTTGATTCAAAAAATAAGAAAAGTAAAAACAATTGAAACTTAAAATCTACTATAGTTTTTCATCCTCCAAATTATTTAGATAATTTTAATAGTGACAACCATTTTAAGCAAATGACTACGAGAATACTTCATAAACTTAACAACCAAATCCAAAAACGAAAACTACATGTCTTTAAAAACTTCATTCAATCATTTTTCACATTTGCATGGTACTATGACAATGAAAGAATAAATGAAAGAAAAAATCAATATTGTTCTTACACAAAGAACACATAAAGCATAAAATCATAAACCTTATTTAAACCTCTAAATCAACATGTAAATGACCATGCAACAGTTTCAAAAGAACCAAAGTATTAAGTGGTAAAACAACATTCATATAAACCAAATTCTCCCATTTCACACATTTCATACTAGAGGAATATAAGTTTTTACCAACCTTTTGAGAAAGGAGACTCTATTATTCATAATTCAATTAGATACATCCTCATCTCACTAACCACCAAAGAAGAAAAATCGTATAAATTGACAACAAAGGAGAAAATTTCCAATTAATACTTGTCCAAGTCGAACTAACGAGTATAACCTTATTCTATCAAAATAAGAAATTTGAGTCAATTTAGACATGTAGGTGTTAAAACACCGACGATTAATACAATCACCCTTACTTAGTGTCCAAAAAGTATTTTCATTAACAATATCATATGCATTCTTAATTCCAAATTGACGACAATTTTAAAAAAAAATATTTTTTATACTTAGACTTAAAAAGTAAAATAGCACGAATTCAATCGAAGTTATTTTGTTGTAAGTAAATCCCAAGCTAATTATAAAAAATAATATTTATTTTATGATGAAATATTAATAACCTGGAAAACACCATTTATCATAGAACCTTATAATAAACCATTTAACAGTGAGTAGTAATTGTTTTTATGAATTCCAAGTTTTTCAAATCCATTGTTATACCTTAAGAAATATCTTACTAGATCATTTATAAATACGAAAGCTACAACAATCATCAAATTTATTAATTGAACTCTTCTCACCATACTAAGCAACTTTCACTTTTAAAAAACAATTTTATTATGAATATCATCAATTAAAGATTAAAAAAAAACATATTTTAGAAATTTCATAAAAATTGATTACAAGATATTTTTGATTACAAGAAAAAAACTCTAAAACATCTTACAAAATAAAAAGAAAGATTAATAGTGTAATGATGATATTTAACACTCAGTTATAAAAAAGTGTTATGCATATATAAAAAATATATTAAATATTATAGAATTCTAATATCTCATATATATTAAATGAATATATTATTAATATAGAATAGATATGAAAATTACACTTTTTAAAATCAACTATGAAAAACATTGACTTATTTGAAATAAGATCTAAAAATATGTACTCCAAACTTCTTCAATATTATTATTTTATTAAAAAATATTTTAATTTATGTTACCTGCATATAAAGAAATTGACCGTTTTAATTATTATATCAATAATATAATTAAGGTTTATTCATATAAAAATGGTTTATTGTATATAACAGTACTTGCAATTCATATGAGTTTTTCTTACAATATTTAGTAAAAATACACTGTATTTTACCAACAATATTCCGTTCAAAAAATAATTTAATTTATTTTCCTTGTATTATCTGATTAAAATCCATCATTATCTTAATTTATGTGTTGATTATGAAGACCTAGGTGTTAAGTTGTTTTAAAGATGTGTAGATATTGCTGGGTGGCATTACTTTCATTTGAGGGTGTATGTAAATCATGAACTTGGTTTTTACGTCAAAACAAATAATTTGTGTTAGTGTTTTTCTTTTCTTTTTTAACGGTAAGAAAATATAATTTTCTGTTAGATTATTTTAATCGCGATAAATATTTATATTATTTTAATATTTTTTACTTCTTATAATTTGAATATATATATATATATATATATATATATTTGTTTCATTTTAATGAATACATTTTTTCTTTTTAAATAAATAATTATTTAAGAAGTTATTTATTTTAAATTTAAATTAGCATCCATAATTAGAAATAATGAACGATGTACTTTAATATTTGGATTAAATATGTTTATAATTTTAAATTTTGAAGTAAAATCAAAATTTATCCTTTTAAAATTTTGACTTTTTAATTTCAAATTTTAAAAATAATTAAATATAATTTTTTTAATCTATATTAATTTTCTTTTACGTATTAATCTACATTTTAAATTATATTTTTTCTTTTAGATTTTGAAAACTAAATTATATTAAAATTTAAAATAAAAAATTACAATCTCGCATCAAAATTAAAAAGATTAAAATCATATTTAATTGTTAATATCTATTGTTGCTTTTATTCATCAATACCTATCTCTCTGTCAATATTTTGGTCAGAGATTTCCCGGTCGGGTCGAGGAAACTGGGTTGATCCGGGTTTGTCATTACCCTAATGGGCTTCTCCCTCCTCTTTACGAAGTAAGGAACACTGCTTCTCACTCTGTCGAAGAACTCTTCTTCTCGCCACTCTCAGACTCTCCTTCTATACCCCTTCATCTCTCTGCTGCAACGTTGGTGTTCCGTTTGTTTTGCTGATTATGATTTGTAAGTGTTATAGTTTCTATACCATTGTTCGGTGTTCAAGTTCAGTTAATTTGAACCGTGGCTTGTTGTAGGGAAAATTGAACCGGTTCTTAACCTCCGTTCTAATCTTGTTGCCACTGTAATATTCTTGCATACCTTAACGCTTTGTGTTTGAATGTAAGGTTGAAGAGCGATTGGAAACAAAGGGTTATTGAACAAAGTTGAAGCCTTTGTAACCTTCGCAAGATAAAACCCTTATGACACTCGTCACTGAACCCCAATTAGAAAGCTTTGACCTTGATGACAATACTCCTTTTTTTCTTTTGTCTTTAACATTTTTTTATTTTGTTTGGATTCAGGGGACTCAAGGGTAGCTTGAAAGTGGCACAATATTCTTGAATTGGTGAAAGGTTCTTATCCCTTGAACCTTGGTGATAGCTAAGGTTTTAATCTGGCTCTCCCAGGTTGTCATTTTCCTCCTTTCCCTTTATCCCTCTCAATTCTCTTCTCCCTCTTCATCTTAATTCCGTTACCCTTTGCAATGGCCTGACCGCGTTTTAACTGTGTGCACGCTGTGTTTTGATACAATTCAATTTGGGTGAGGAATTTGTGTATATCAATATTTAGGGTTTGGAATTCTGTCTCTTTTTTAAAATTAAAAAAAAAGCGACTGCTATTGGAAATTAAGGATTATATTTTGTTTTGTGCTTGTTGGGGGTTATATGTAATATTAATTTTTCTGTGGTGTTTTAATTTGCTTGTATTTTTTTTGTGTGATTCTGATTTTATTTCTAAATTGGGCATTTCAGAGATTGAATAACATCTATTCACAGATTGTGATTGGAGTGTTACAATTTGATTTTTTTATACTTGCACCTTGGTACCTGTTGTCACTGGGATTGGTAATCTTATTTATATTTATATTTGGTTATTTAATCTTAACTTTTTAATCATTAACATAACACTTAATTTATTCAATTCCAATGCATTTATATTTCCCCAACCCAATTCGTTTATAATTGCAATCAAGTTTGATTTATATGTTTAAAATACTTCTCATAAACCACAATCTCTTGGATAACATGAGAATTGACATTCTTGTGTTTAAAAAGCAAATTATAAGATTATTCAGATAACGTAAAGGATGAAATGAAGTTGAAACTATATTAAAACAGGGGAGGGAAGGAGAGAATAGTTAAACCAGTCAAGTTTACGTGAAGGTTAGCAATGTGATCTCTATAGGCCATCCTATGTTGCAATTTTGTTTATAAATCATCTACGAATATGAGTCTATGCATTTACCTACGAATTTATCCATAGATAATTATCTACAAATGAGTTTGTGCATTTACTTATGGATTTTTTACCTTAGACAATCTGTAGCTAACTAAGTTTTTACGGACATGTGCAGTAGGTAAGGGTGAATTATTTTGTAGTTTTCGTGAAATCTGTCTTGCCATGGAATCATAATGGTGTTTGGAATGTTCCTTTACTCTGAAAATTCCGTCAGATTGTAGGATTTCCTCAACTGATTCTAGGTTTTGAATTTATTCTGAGCACATCATTTTATTGTGGTCTGTTGCTATTAACATTGTTTCTGCTGTGTAGGAGTTGATAATGTTAGCCTTGTCTTAGGATTAGTTGAAATTGGATAAACATATCTTTCCATATCCTTGTGTATTGTGTGATTATAAGACTTTTGTGATTGCATATGACCTGTACAAATAGTAGGCTGACTGGTTTCATACCTTAGGCAGATGAATAAGTGCTATTGAGTGAATATGTCCTTTTAATATTAGCTCTGCAAGTTAAGAACAATGCTTTGATTTGAACCTTAGTTCGTAAGAAGTAGAAAATGTAAGATACATATTCATCACACTAAGTCAATTGCTGACTTGATTTTACTTTCAATGTCTTTCCTCAGATTATGTTAACTCCCGACTAATGTCAACTAAGAGAGCCTCATCAGTTACTGTTAGATCTCTTTTGAAGTTGTGCAAACAATGTTCTTTACAACACATTGCAGACTGTATCAAAGGCCTGAATACATTGAGGGTTATGAGCACTGCTGTTGAAAGGACTGATTTTCAGTTTTGTGGTGGTCATCAAAATGATGATTCTTTAGGTTACCAGCAAAGTCATGTTGGGTCTTATCAGGAAAGCAGGAAGAAGGCTGATACTAATGAGTTTTTGAATAAGCAAAGACCTGATTATGTTGCCCAAGCAAATTCAAGTCAGTCTTATTGGAATAATCATGCAAGTTCGGAGCAAAATTCTTATGGAGCTCGTCAGATTGCAGATGGAGGCCATAAAAATGTGCCCATAAACATTAAGAATAATTTGGTGGGACATAATGGAAATGCCAATGGATACTTTGGTCAAGACAACATTAAAATGCAACAAAAAGTTGGGGTAGGAGTTGATAATGCACGGGCCTCTGGGATGCTTCCAAATGCATTTGTTGATAATCATGGTTGGACACAAGATCCTGGACAAAGGATGCAGTCTCTCAATGCATATAATTCACCTAGGCTTTTAGAATCACAGGGAAATCCTAGAGGGGGCTTGAACCAAAACAGTAATTGTTTTCAGCAGCCATCAACTGTTCAATACCAAGGGGCTAATGAAATGCCTCAACAGTACTCAGGTTCTGGACAGTTTCAGCAGGGTCTTAAAGATGG
Organism: Vigna reflexopilosa; assembly: GCA_027742785.1. Classification (NCBI taxonomy): domain Eukaryota; kingdom Viridiplantae; phylum Streptophyta; class Magnoliopsida; order Fabales; family Fabaceae; genus Vigna; species Vigna reflexopilosa. Next base: position 9,419,993 of record CM050911.1, on the reverse strand, counting down.
TCAATATTCTCCAAACTTTAATATTTCACAGAGATCAATGGTTTTTGGTTCTCATCTATCGAATAATGCAAATCCTGGTGGTGAATCAAATGAGGCATCTAATGATAGTCCATATAGAGGTACACTTGAGGAACTAGATAGTTTCTGCACTGAGGGTAAAGTGAAGGAAGCTGTTGAAGTTTTGGAATTACTGGAAAAACTACTTGTTCCTGTGGATTTGCCTCGCTGTTTGCAATTAATGCGCCAATGTGGGGAGACTAAATCTCTTGAAGAGGCGAAAATTGTACACAGACACGCTTTACAACATCTGTCACCTCTGCAAGTCAGCACTTATAATAGAATATTAGAGATGTATTTTGAATGTGCTTCTGTAGATGATGCTCTCAACATTTTCAAAACTATGCCTGAGCGCAATTTGACTACCTGGGATACTATGATAACACAGCTTGCAAAGAATGGGTTTGCAGAAGATTCAATTGATCTATTTACTCAATTTAAAAACCTGGGACTTAAACCTGATGGGCAGATGTTCATTGGAGTTCTATCTGCATGTAGTGTGCTGGGAGATATTGATGAGGGAATGCTGCACTTTGAATCCATGATCAGAGATTATGGCATTATACCATCAATGGCTCATTTTGTCAGTGTAGTTGACATGATTGGCAGCATTGGGCATCTTGATGAAGCCTTTGAATTCATTGAGAAAATGACAATGGAGCCAAGTGCTGATATATGGGAGACTTTGATGAATCTGTGTAGAGTTCATGGGAACACTGGGCTGGGGGATCGCTGTGCTGAGCTACTTGAGCAGCTAGATTCATCTCGATTAAGTGATCAATCAAAGGCTGGCCTTGTACCTGTAAAAGCCTCAGTCTTGTCGAAAGAGAAAGAAAAAAAGTTAACAAGCAAAAATCTTCTTGAAGTAAGGAGTCGTGTTCATGAATATCGAGCAGGAGATACATCTCATCCTGAAAATGATAAGATATATGCTTTGTTGAGAGGTCTAAGGTCACAAATGAAAGAAGCTGGCTATATTGCGGAAACAAAATTTGTGTTGCATGACATAGACCAGGAAGGTAAAGAAGAAGCTCTTCTTGCCCACAGTGAGAGACTTGCCGTTGCTTATGGTCTCCTTAGCAGCTCTGCTCGCTCTCCCATCAGGGTTATTAAGAACCTCCGTGTTTGTGGTGATTGCCACACAGCACTAAAGATTATTTCTAAGCTTGTAGGTAGAGAACTCGTTATTCGAGATGCAAAAAGATTCCACCATTTTAAAGACGGGCTATGCTCCTGCCGGGATTATTGGTGAACATTAACTTAGGTACTGCTTGCCTCTTATTAATGGATTTCCTTTGTTATTTACTGGTTGCTAATAAACTGAAATGACTGCATTTTGGGTAAGCATATTTTTGTATTGCAAGTATACTTAAGCTCAACTTACATAAAATCTATCCGCTCTCTCAGCACATACCCCATGGTTATTCAATGTATTGTGTGCTTAGTTTCTAAAGTATGTATTATATCCAACCACGGTATGAAATTTGCCCGTAAAACTCCAGCCTAGAGGTAGTTTAATGTTATACTTTTTCTCAGCCGACTAAGTTGTTAAGATTATAAAACTCTAAATGCTATGGAAAAACCAGAGAGTTATGAGAGGTACATCTCCAATTGATATTGTGAATATATCCTTATTCTAACGTTGCTTTCTAAAGTAGATCAAAATTAGATTTTAATTTTCACTTCCAGGAGTTGCAATTGCAATTCATATTTGAGTTTACAATGAAATGAAAAATGGAGCTGTGGGCCATGTTAAGTAAATTAAATGTAAAAGTACTGACTCTTAATTGTTGATCCTTCCCTTTTTTCTTAAGTACAGGCAACATTATAATTAAGAGAGAAGTATACTAATAGTTTCTATATAAAAATGGTGGACTGTTGCATGGGTGATGTTGCGTCCGTTCACCCTGGAATTTCTGTCTCTGATGTAACTGCGTCTTACAGAGAATGAAAGAAATTAAATCCTTGAATCCCATGCGCAAAACACTTGTCAAAGGGATTGCTCATTTTGCCATTGGACATGGAATAAAACCATTCAGCCTTGTCTCGAACATTATTTGAATCCTGGGCAACGTGTTGTTTTACGTTAATCTGTAGTGGATCAAACTTGTCTGTCTATTTTTTATGTAATATAAGGACTTGTTCCAGGGCATTGATAGCTGTTTACATGATTTGTGGCTTTGAGCATTTGTTTGTCATTTTAGAATATCAGTATGATGACTATGTGGATTACTATAATGTTTTCTTAACCGTACATCATATTTGACCGTTGATATTTTCGTCAACCGTGTTATGAAGCAAAATTTGGGAAGGCCTGACAAGAATATTTTATGCAGGTGTATCTTGGCTTCAAAATGGATTCAATAGCATGGGCGTTGCTAAACCCCTCAAGACCGGTCATGAAGATATTATTCATATCCGCGAGGAGATTGGAATTTTGTTTAACCAGGCCCTTCCATACTAATAAATCAAGCAGTGGGACATGTATTCAGGTTGCAGAGGCATTATTCTTTCTGGGTAGTTTTATGCTATATAAATTATTATTGCTCTTGAGGCAAGGGAAAAGTTTATGTACTTGATAGGAAACATTGATGTTCAACGGTATACTTTCAGACAACTTTATTGACTGTCAATATCTCAAAATTCAAATCATCGGAGTCATTATTCTAAACTTGTTTTGCCTCTTTTGTGTGAAAGTTATTGGTGGTATGTATAAATTGACATTTCCTGCTACAGAAGGCCTTGTTGGAGCGTTTAGGATTCTTTTGCAAAGTAGATAATCATGGAGAGAATAATGAGGTCTCTCTCGTGACAACAAGTTAATGTTAGCTGAATAGGTAGTGGATAAGATGTACTTTAGTAGGTACATTGACACAACCACGTGAGATTGTTGTTCCAGCAACATACAAACTCGCTTTAGGCATGAAAGCTGGTCCAGGGAAATTATTTTAGGTCCAATGGAAGGCTTTCAAGGGAGAGGGAAGAAGGGATAAGATGGAAAAATAGTGCAGAACATAGCAAGTGATATGGCAGAACTCCTTTTTGGTAATGTGGGTTCATCAAGAACCTTTGATATATTTTCTTTTTCTCTAGTAATATACTATACTTTCATTTGTTTTTCTTCTCTCCTTTGTCACTTGTTTTTCACAAGTAAGCAATTTTTTTGAGCTTTTGAGCAAGAATTGGTTCTCCAAAAAATTTTATAACTCACAAGCTGATTATTTGATTTGTTGAATTTTTTTAACTTTTCTAAATATCTTTCTGTATTTGAAGATGTCTGATGGAATTTTACCAATGAAAATGACATTTTTCATCACTCTTGTGCTCATTCAAAAGTAAATCTATCTAATTTATCCGCATTCAACATATAAAAGTATACATATTTGAATTTATCTATTTAATTTTAGAGTTAATAATTTATCAATTGTTTCTCAGAATTCAATAAATATTCTTTTCAAAACTTAATGGATTAACAATGTTCCAACTAAACTTTTCTTGATTAAATCTGACTAAAATTTATGTTTTTGAAAACTTTCTAAAGGTTGTCTCGATTTGTTTGGAATTTAAAAAAATGTAATTTTGAAAAAAAAAATGGATGAACTTCTACAATAAAATTTGTTAATAGATGAATTGGATTTTATTGAATAGATTAAATTGGATCCATCTTTTTTATTGAAATTTTAATAGATCCATATCAATTAATATATTTTTTATTCAACTCATTATAACTCAAAATAAATTTGATTGACTCTGTTGAGTTGTCATGTCTAATTTTTATCTCCTTCTACTTTAATTCCATATTAATAAGTGAAATATAATTATTAAAAGTTTGTCCTTTAAAACCTTAATTCATGCTAACCACTATTAAATGCAATTAACACTATATTACAAGAGATTTTATAATTATCAATGAAATTTTATGGACAAAAATAAATTCATTGATAATATTAAATTTATTGATGAATTTTACTTATAAATTTCAGGAGTTTAGTTACAAAAAAAAAAATATCATTAGTAATAGATCCATTATAAAATTTGTAGGTGAAATTTATAAGTAAATTAAAATTTGTGTTATTAACAAATATTTTTATTGATAATATATCTATTGGTAAAATTCATCAGTAATTTATGATTCTTATTATTAATGAATTTTTTCGTTAAGGAAATGGTGTCAAATTTTCTTAGGGTTTTGACAATTTTGTGATAAAATATATTGGTAATTAAAAATTTTAAATTTTTTAAGATAAATCTGTTAATGTTGAATTTCTTTAAAATTCGCCGATAATAGATTTTGTTTTTCAAATCTATAGATACCCATCGGTTGAATTTTTAAAATATGTTGATAATTTAGAATTTTTATTATCGGCATCAATACTTCGGAACAGTACCATGAACTTTCAAGTAAACAAATATCCATTGAAGTTTCAGCTACACATGCATACCAATATGATGTTAGTTTATTATTACGGTTGGTTTCCAAAGTGAAAGTTACACCACACATGGGCCATCCAGTTTCATAACCTAAACTTTTTTTTATATTAATTTAATTGGCTACATTTTTCTTCAGTGCAGATAACAAGATCTTGCATACAAGCCACTTGGCCAACTTTGAGCAACCGCTTGGTGAGGAATGTTCTTTGTGAACTCTCAACCGAGTTTCTTCGACCAAACGGTCTCGCTTACTTGGCTGTCTGGCCTTACAGCCTAAGCTATTTTGATATTAACTGTCTAACCTCATAAATGTGTTGGTTTGATTGATTATACTTTTTCTGACAAATTCAAATTCGAATTATTATTTTTCTTTAGTGCATATAATAGGGTCTTGCTTACAAGCCACTTGACCAACCTAATCCGTTGCTTGGTGATTCCAAAGTGAACTCACCTCGACCTGCGGAATGATTCCAAAGAGAACTCCTAGAGTCTGCCGCTCGGTAATTCCAAAGAGAATTCACCTGAACTTCCTTGACCTAGGGAATGATTCCAAAGAGAACTCCTAGAGTTCGCCGCTCGATGATTCCAAAGAGAATTCACTTGAACTTCCTCGACCTATGGAATAATTCCAAAGAGAATTCCTAGAGTCCGCTACTCGGTGATTCTAAAGAGAATTCACCTGAACTTCCTCGACCTAGGGAATGATTCCAAAGAGAACTTCTAGAGTCCGCCGCTTTGTGCAGAGAAGAATAAAGACTTAAAGCGCATCGAAAATAGACTTCCTAATACAACGTGAGCGACCTCTCTTAAGCTCATAATAATCCTTGCACACCTATTCCAATAAAGAGCTTGCTTGGGCTTGGGAGACTTGTGTATTATATGAAATATATCAATCGATGTTACAATGAGAATAAACTTACTAGTAGGGGTAGCCGATTGGTCGAGGCAACCGCTTTAGGTAATAAAGTCTAATTAAGAGTGAAACAATCATTTATGGGCAGTTAGCAAGTATATTAGCATATATTAATGGTTTGACTACCGTATCAAATATGAATATACGACATTAATATATAAATATATGACATTAATGGTTTGATTATCGTATCAAATATGAATATACGACATTAATGGTTTGACTATCGTATCAAATATGAATATATGACATTAATGATTAATTAATAGGCTTGATTGTTATAAACCCTATAAATATACGACTAATGTCCAGGTAAAGACATCTTTTTCTATCCTAATAAAATAGAGACCTCTTTAAGAAACATATATGACTTAAGCGTTAGAGTGTCTTCTGCAGGTCAACAACCGGTTGGTGTGGATTGCGTTCTTGAAGAGGATTGGCGATAGGAGCAGAGCAGAGCAAGGAAGGACGACCGAATCTTAGACCTTTTCAACCGAAGCAAGTTGTATTCTCTTCCATGCATGTGACCAATCTTATGTCGCATGTGTCTCCTTAGCTTTATAGTATGTTCTTCGTTATTCAGTGGTTCTAACCGAGTGCCCTGATCATGATTCCATGATTTGTAGGTATAGATAGAGTTATCGTTGAGGGAGTGATTATTGGTCTCTTAGAGCTTTTGAAGCTTCCAATTAGGTAAGGGGAGATAATTGTGTGTTTATAATGTCTTAGTAAGTTGTTAATTTGTTTTTATGTGCTTTATTTGAAATGAAGTTGAATTGGTGTGGTATTGAATAAATATCTTGCTGAAATATGATATTATGATAATAAAAGTGCTTGAAATTGAACTAAATGTGTGTTATTTGAGTTGGAAAAACTTTGATGTGAATGGTTGTTGATTGTTGACTGTTTAAATCACTTTAGACGAGGTTATAATTGGTTGAAGTCTCTTGTTACTTCTTGATGTAGTTAATAGAGTTGAGTTTTGGGTTACTTTTGGTCCTACTTTGGGGTTTTAACAGGTGAAAATTTAAAGGAGTGGATTTGGAAAAGGTTAATGTTTGAGTTATGTTTTTGAGTCATTTGACTTGTTTAGCCACTTAGATCACTAAAATCTGGTTTGTAAGTTAAGTGGGGAGCTTTTGAGTTGTTGGTTTGATCTGGTGAAGCTCATTCCTGACTAATTAAGCAAATTGGTACTCAATTTTATAGTGTCAAGGATACCAATTTGGTCATTTGGGTAGGTTTGAGAATGTAACCAAATCAAAAATCAAGGTTTTTTATCTTTTGGTATTGTGCTCAACGATAGTCAGCGGTGCCCAAGTAGCAGAAAGCCAAAAGGCGCTCAACAACACAGAGATGACACTTAAGCATTAATTTTGCAAGAAGAATGACGCTCAACAACAAGGATGCGTCACTCAGCGCCATAAGCCTTTGCAAAGCTTCTCTTCTTACAATTTTTCTTGCTTCTATGGTTTTTTCTAATATTCGTTTTGGCACATAAGCTTATTGTATATGATCTAAATACACTCTTTAATGTATGTTTGTTTAAAATGTTATGTATAATTTATAATAAACCATGAATGCCTTGTGAATGATAATGGTGGATGTGTATTCAGTTTAAGTATGTGGTAAAAGGAATTCTAAGAGGAAAATCTTGAGGTCGTGCTTAGTGTAATGTATTGTTATAAGGACTTTGAAATGGAGGAATGTTTCTGACACTCCAATAGTCATCCAATCTTAAGTCGAGAGGGATGGTTATGTGATGAAAAGTAATAGGAAATCCTTAGCTTAGGGACAATTTGACTATAGGTTTTTGATGGATTAACCTTGTGTGGTAGTTTGGGTAGTTTGTTGTTTCACCATACATGCGCATGTCCCCTAAAATTTCAACACCAATACATGTATCTGAATGATCAAGTCTAGAGTCTAGATATATGTATGTAGATTTGGTTTGTGATGTATTTTGAGAATGAAATTGTTATATTCTGAATTGATTGAATTGCACGTGAGTCTTTTAAAATTAACTTACCCTGTCACTTGTGTTTGTTTGTTTTGTATGAATCTTTTTCTTGGTAATGATCACCTATTTGGTGTAAGCAAAAAAAGATATTTCAGTGGAACATGCCTTTGGTAATACAGATACTCACAATTAGATAAAGTCATTTAACTTATTTTCAATGTTTTTGAAAAACTTTAGTTCTTTTATAGATATTACTAGTATATAATATATTATATATAAAATTTTGATTTATGACTATATTTTAGATAAGTATAATATATTTTATGTCTTCTTTAGTTATGTTCTTATTTATTGAATATGTAATAATACACTAATAATTTTAAAACTATAATTTTTAAGATGTTAAATTTATCTAAAATTCTAAGACACAAGGACATTAGTTCTTTAATATTATTTAAAATAACAGAAATATTTTTATAGACTTTTTCTAATATGCTACCCTTTAACTCTGTTCAAACTAGTTTTTTTAGAGTTAAAAGTTTGTGTGGAAAAAAATTAAAAAGAGTATGTTTTAAAAATTCTAAAATTATAACTAACTTTTAAATTTAAAAAGACTTTTTTTAATTTATACTTCAAAATATTAAAATTTAAATGATAATATAACTCATAATAATAACAACAATAAAGATTATAATAAAAACAATGATAAATTTTAGGGTTAAATATTTTTTTAGTTCCTAAACTATCAAATGATATTGGTTTTAGTCGCTCTTTCAAACTAAGCTACATTTTGGTCCTTCTCCCTAAGAAAACCATAATTTTTCGTCCTCCAAAACTAACGGCGTTAAAAAAAGCTGAGATGGTTAACGGTAGAGTACCACATCATTTTTTTTTCTGACATTCTCCCCTTCCACCAATCCAACCCCATTCCCCCACCATCGACCTCAACCCCCACACGGCGCAACGCCCTCCGCTCCCCCCTGGCGCAAGCACCGCTGCTCACCGTCAGGATCATCGCCGACCACGGTGAGAGGCTATTTCCCTTTCTCCTCTTCGTTTTGCGCATGAGAGGGAAGTTTCCCCCTTCGTTTTCATTGCTAGAACCAAGGAGCGACAAAAAGCCACCGCCAACCACCATCGCTGGTGCCGTCATTGGGTCATCTTCTCCTGGCCACTCCAGCGGCTTTTGTGGGCCACCCTGCCACTGCACAGCCTCACTGGAGTCACTGTCCTCACCGGTGTCACCAGCGCCGCTTTTCTTCCTTTCCACTCGATCGCGAGAGAAACTCTCTCGTCTCTCCGTCAGTCGCCGTTTGAGCGAGCCTAACCGCCGTGAGTCGCAAGCCAAAGCCCCACCAGCGCCACAGGTCGTGGCCAAGGTCACCGCCGATCACCCCTTTGCTCCCAAGCAGGGAAACCCTTTCCCTCTTCTTCGAATTCGTGGTCGTCCGCAGATCCTGCATTGTTCGGATGGCCGGTGAGTGACGCCACTACTACTTCCAAACAGGTCCTCTGGAATGGAATTGATGGTGTAGGAAGAAGAAAGGCCGGCGCCGATCACACCGATTCTTGGTTTGAAGATCTAGCGTTGAGAAGGAGCTTCTGGAGACACTGGTTTCAAATCTTTCGCTTCAGAAGAGTTCGAAGGCCGCAACGGCAATTGAGTTTTTTTTTTTTGGATTTTTACGAACGGAGAATATATTGAGCGCTTCCGAAGCCTGTAGAGACGTGTTGGAAAAGAAAATAAGACTGCAGCTCGAAGAAGCCACGCTCAACGACCTTCTCGTGCCGAGTTACTCCTACCTGAATCAAACACATTACGATGTTGTGTGCGTGGAGAGGATTTTGAGTTATTTTCTGGAAAGTTTAGAGGCAAGAAACACTGCATTGAACGAAGACCCCGCAATAGCGAGGTTGCCGACACTAATGCTCGTTGGAAAACTCATCGACGAGTACCTATCAGAGATAACTTCTGACGCGAATCTCAAGCCGGAGAAGTTCTACAATTTCACCATCTCACTTCCCGACGAGGCAAAATTCTTCCAACGTGTCAAGAGTTGGGAAGGAAAGTTGTGAACACCGTGGTCAACTTTAGCCACATCAGCTGATTTCTAACGCTGTTAGTTTTGGATAACTAAAAATTAAGATTTTCTTAAGGAGGAGGATTAAAATGTACTTTACTTTAAAAGAGAGACTAAAAACAAATTCACTTGATAATTTATGGACTAAAAACCTATTTAACCCTAAATTTTATAATCTATAATAAGATTTTTGGTTTATATTAATTATTTTTCTTTTTACATTTAATAATACTTTAAAGTCATAATATAAATTATAATAACACTTTAAAGTCATATTAAATAACACTTTAAAGTCATATATATATATATATATATATATATATATATATATATATATATATGCATGCGTGTTTATAAAAAATAAAAAGACAATATAATGAATAAAAATGAACATAGAAGGTATTTTTGTTAATATATAATCTTTAATGATATATATAAAAAGATTTCCTCTTTAACACACACATTATATATGTCTATTTTGTTTTTAATTTTATTTTAATACTGAAAAACAGAAAACAAAAATAAATTAGGTAACCATACACACATATTCAAAAACACAAGCTACAAAGTATTTTTTTTTTATGTAATTACTATTATCATTGTTAATTTTATTTTCTTAAAAAAATATAAGGATAAGAGGTGTTCTTTTTTTTTTATTAATAACACACAATGAGGATTCTTCTATTTTATATACAAAATTTATATTTTCATTTTACCTTAGTTATATTTTTAAATAAAAAACATAAACTATTAGTTAAATAGAATCATACACATTTTAATTGCTCCACAGTATTTTTTTATGGAGATTTTTAATTTAGTTATCTTTGAAAAAATATTTTATTTCAAATAAAATTATATATTTATATCACAGTATATAAAGATAATTCTCATGTTTTATGTATATATTTATATATCTTACTTTTAATTATATTTTAATTTTAAGAAAAAATATAAAATATTATGGTAGTAGAAATAGTTGCAGTACATTTTTATTACTTCACACTAATTTTTTTATACAGATATGTAATTTAATTGTTATTTAAAAATTATTTTTATTTAAATTATAATTTACATATATTAAATATTAAAGTAGTACAAATATTATATTTGAATAAATTTATAAATTAATATAAATATTAATTTTAAACTCATTCAAATAAGATTCAATAATATAATACGTGCACCCCCAGTATTATCCTAGAATCAATACTAACAATAAAAAATCATGATAATAGGAAAAAAAATTCTAATAAAATTGAAAGTTAATTTTATATATTTATATTTATTTTAAAGTAATATACAAATTAATATGTGTTTAAGAAAAATATTACAAATTAAATCCTATATGCCTTCATCAATATTTTTTTTCAATATAATTTTTAGTTTATCCAAGTTATGATTGTTTTTCAAAAAAATTATAAAGCTCAATAATAAAAATAGTACTTTTTCTTATTTCTTTTCTAATAAAAACTTTATTTTTACTTGAGTTTTTGTATGAGTTCACAAATTCATTTTTCCTTTTTAAAAGTATAAAATCAAGTTACATTTTAAGTGTTAACAACAACACTTTTTTACTAAATTAAGATTTATTTTAATAACCTTTAGATAGATCCAATGTCAGGCACCATGGTGTATCCTTTATCCCAAAAATAAAATTAGTTTGAACATGAATTCATGACATACATCAGAATATAAAATATTTATTATAAACTAAAATTATAATGTATATATTTTGCTGGTGAAGACATCATCCATACATTAATATTCTACAATCCTCAAAATCTAAAATATTAATTAAACAACAAGAAATATAAAATTACTACTGAGAGTTGGGGCATTTTAATTAAAAGAACTTTACAATATTAAAATCTAAATGTGAAGTTCCAATGTGTAATTACAATTTTGCCCTCTGAAAAAGGAGTGGTTATCGAACAAAACGAGCACACGGAAGCCTCCAATGCTTTGGTTTCTTCACCACCACCATCCTTCACCTCTTTCTCTCTCTGTCTAAAACCAGAAACAATAAACACAAACGGAAAAGGCAAAAGGGGTTTTCCTAGTGAGATCTAGGGTTTCCATCGATTCGGTGAGAGGATATTCATCAAGCAACCTCGGCAAGGCAAGGTTAGGAGGTGGAGTACTAAAGCATGGATTCGGTGCCTTCGAATTCACATGGAAACCTCGATGAGCAGATTTCTCAGCTCATGCAGTGCAAACCCTTGTCTGAGCAAGAGGTAACATTCAGATAGTTTTTTTTTTTTTCTTCTTTTGAGTTTTACTCATTTTTTAAGCAAATGTCACGCCGATTGAGAAGATTTCTTCTAGTTTCTCATAGCTTTTGTGCCTTTTGCTCAAATTGCTTCTCTACAATCGATCCATGGATATTGTAGTGAAATTTGGGCAGATTTTTCTTTGGTGTAATCTGTCTTCTCATGAAATTGTAATGGTGTCTAGAATGAGTCCTTTGTTGGAAAATTCCTTCAGATTTGTAGGATTTTCCGCAAGTTATTATAGGTTTTGAATTTATTTTCAGCATATAATTTCATTGTGGTTTGTCAGTTTTAGTCCTAAATCTATTGGTCACTATTAACTTTGGTGTTTCTGCATTGAAGGAGCCTATATTGTTAGCATTGGCTTAGGATTATTTGAAATTGAGGAAAATATATATTTCTATATTCCTGTGTATTGTATGATTATATGAATGGTATTGTTTTATAAGAAATGCAGGCTGACTGGATTCATACCTTAGGGAAAGGCATGAGTGCTATTGAATGAATACTTCCTCCCATTAACTCTGTTAGTTAAGAACAGTGATCCTGATTTGTAAGAAATAGAAAATACAAGATGTGTTTTCATCATGATAAGTTAGGGTGATTGAATTTGTTCCTAGTTTGCTGATTCCTGGAGTTGTGTGTACTAGTTATGGTGGCACTATGCTAAAAGAGAAGTTAGTCTTCCCTTTTTGTCTTTGTTTTGTTGGGATTCTATTATGAAGAAATTTAAGCTTAGTTTTTGGGAATGTTATTCGAGTCATGGCTACAGCGACATTAAGACATTAAGCATGATGCACGAAGTTTGTCTTATTTTCATACAATTAAAAAAGGGTGTATTTAATGGCAGCATTAATTTGTCTCCTTGCACTTGTAGAGTGCCTGCAAAACTGGAGGGAAATAGTTAGAGCAGTTGAATGCGCTAGTTAATAATTAATGACCAAAAATTCCTTACTGCTTTGTCCTACTGCCTATCTTGTGAAGCATCTGTATTAGTCAAGTTAGACATTTACAATTAGTTTTATTTTCATTTTGTTATTCACACATGTCATTGTATTTGATGGTGGGATTTAGGGAATCAGAAGAAAGTGCTATCTAGGAGTTTGTGGGTTCAGAGCAATTTCCCTTTTTTGCAAAGTTACTAGCAACAACCTGCAATTGTGTGTTGTGGGGTTAGAGGATCCTCTAGCCACTGTAATCGCAATGTTGTGTTGTGTTTTTGCTTCTTACAAATCATGGACGAGGTCATGTCCATTCACAGACAAATTCTCATCTAGAAGCCACTATTTGGAACATGATGAAATCCTTGTTTTTTTTTTTATCTACCTTTCTTATTACTGCAACTGATTTTTGGGACTTCTTTTGTGATTTTAAAATTTAAACTTGTTTTTTTTTTTTTCTGACTCAAAGGGATTTAAGGTTTTCACATATGATCTCTCCACCCACTATAAAAAAATGTGCTATATCGTCTTTGTGGTTGGCCACTCCATGCTGGTATTTGTGAAGGATAATTATGGTCCAGACATATGATTTATGGCCAAACCTGTTCCTTTTCTAGCAAACTCAGCCCTTGTTTTCACCTCTTTTGTCTTTGATCTGTTGCCTCTGTATTGTATAACTTCTGCTTATATCCAGACTGACTTTTGATGATTTGATGAATATGCCTCTCATCATATTTTCATAAACATACCTTGAACTTTTGTAATTTTTTATTTTCAATATTGCACTCAAAATCTTCACTATAGAAGTCATCTTCCTTCATACTATTCTGCTTATATCCAGACTGACTTTTGGTGATTTGATGAATATTCCTCTCATCATATTTTCATAAACATGCCTTGAACTTTTGTAATTTTTTATTTTCAATATTGCACTCAAAATCTTCACTATAGAAGTCATCTTCCTTCATACTATTCTGCTACAGTATCATTCTTATCCATCTTGCATTTTGTAGATGGCCACTTCACAGATCTATACTGCATTAACAACACTTTGTTTTTGGGGAAAGATGTCCTCCAAACTGAACCAATCAATTTTTCCTATTTGGGAACAAACCAATTTGGTTCCAATTGGACAACTAAACATAAACAATCACTCCCAACCAGTTTGTTTTGTTTTGAAATAATGATCCAACTTTACCTTTTCTAGTCTGTGGCCAAATTAACATCATATTGGCTATAACAAATTTCTGATAGAAAAGTCACGTAAGTTGTATATCTAGCTTCGCCTAATTGCTGACTCTCTGACTCCACATATCTACGTATATTTTCATCTCTCAATCTAAAGAATAGAATGCGTTAAATCTTTATTGAATATATGATTTAGGTTGATTTGCTTTCATAAAAGAAAACCAAAATATGTAGAACATAAATAGTATTGTGCTTATTTTATTTTATTTTATTCCATTAATTGTTCGATTTTACTCTACTATCTGTAAATAGCCTTGACATTGAGAGTGTCGTGACTCCTTTTTATTTAGTGATCCCACTTTTATTCCGTGCTGCACTTGTGTATGCAGGTAAGGATCTTGTGTGATAAGGCAAAAGAGATTTTGATGGAAGAGAGCAATGTGCAGGTCTGTCTAATTTTTATAATTTATGTCAGCATGTTTAGTTTATACTTATTTGCTTTTCAGGTTAGGGGATTTTTCTTTGAATTAGTTTATTGCACCAACATTGTCTACGGGCCCCTTTTCCTTTCAGTTTTTCACCATTATTTATCAAGTTCTAACTAACCACCCTTTATGATGGTCTTTTACTTTGTTTTATGAGTTTCTTTGTAGGACTTTAACACCTGATGTTTTCTGAATAAATGAAAAAAAAAAACTAAAAGGATTTTTCATTTATACCTATAATTGCAGCCTGTTAAAAGTCCTGTTACAATTTGTGGTGATATTCATGGGCAGTTTCATGATCTTGCAGAGCTTTTTCGCATTGGAGGAAAGGTATTTTTCTTATGATAGTTGGTTCTATATTCAACATTTATCTATTAAATTTATGTTGACTAGATCATATAGATTTTATTTATAAGTTTGAGATAAATAGTACTTGGAATTCAGGAAATTCTGTGGCTTTCACGTTGTATTGTGAAATTAAGTTTGATTTGTTTCTTATGCCATAGTAAAACACTCTTAATTAAATTTTTACAACGGTGTGGTCCTTCCAGTTGCCAGATGCTGTATTCTAATTTGGAATTTGGGTAGCAGCAATACAATAGAAAATTTATTTTTGAGTTTCTCTTAGTCTAAAAATTAGTAGACCCACAAATTTGCATGCATGTAATTAGGGAGTATTATTGTGCTTAGATTTTTATTGGACATGGTAATATACTGGATGGAAAGTCACGAAACACTCATGTGCAGTTTGATCTTATTCTTAATTTCTAAGGCAGCTGCCCCAAAGTTTTATTTTTATTTGAGAAACATGCTAAATCAGTTTCATTACTCAGCTTCTCACTATCTTATTTTAAATTTGAAAACAAATGTATTTTTGTGTTTCTTTTTTTCTTGGGTGAATCATTATTTTTAACCCCTCTTTGCGCATATATATATATATAGGGTAGCAGCAATACAATAGAAAATTTATTTTTGAGTTTCTCTTAGTCTAAAAATTAGTAGACCCACAAATTTGCATGCATGTAATTAGGGAGTATTATTGTGCTTAGATTTTTATTGGACATGGTAATATACTGGATGGAAAGTCACGAAACACTCATGTGCAGTTTGATCTTATTCTTAATTTCTAAGGCAGCTGCCCCAAAGTTTTATTTTTATTTGAGAAACATGCTAAATCAGTTTCATTACTCAGCTTCTCACTATCTTATTTTAAATTTGAAAACAAATGTATTTTTGTGTTTCTTTTTTTCTTGGGTGAATCATTATTTTTAACCCCTCTTTGCGCATATATATATATATAGGGTAGCAGCAATACAATAGAAAATTTATTTTTGAGTTTCTCTTAGTCTAAAAATTAGTAGACCCACAAATTTGCATGCATGTAATTAGGGAGTATTATTGTGCTTAGATTTTTATTGGACATGGTAATATACTGGATGGAAAGTCACGAAACACTCATGTGCAGTTTGATCTTATTCTTAATTTCTAAGGCAGCTGCCCCAAAGTTTTATTTTTATTTGAGAAACATGCTAAATCAGTTTCATTACTCAGCTTCTCACTATCTTATTTTAAATTTGAAAACAAATGTATTTTTGTGTTTCTTTTTTTCTTGGGTGAATCATTATTTTTAACCCCTCTTTGCGCATATATATATATATATATATATATATATATATATGTGGGTGTGTGTGTATCTCTTTTCTTGCTTCTAGTTGAAATATGAAATTTATTGATTACATACTGATTTCTAGTCACTATTTTTGTTGGTAGTGTCCAGATACAAATTACTTGTTTATGGGAGACTATGTTGACCGTGGCTATTATTCTGTGGAAACTGTTACGGTAAATATGAACTATTGTACTTTATTATTTGAGAGTTCAGCTTCATCATGAAATATTTTATTTTATTTACTTTTCAAAAGTTATATGTGATTATTTGATTAGGATGTTCTAGTGAAATGTCATTGGTGATTTGATATCTGCTTAGAGGAGTATTTTTGTATTAGTGATTTGATATCTGTTTTGTTTTTGAACATTCCTTTTGCTGGACTAAAACTATTATTAGAGATCTCACATCAACTATAAATATGACCACATCATACTATGTAAGTGGGTGCAAACCCCATCTTATAAGCTAGTTTTTTGTGAAATTAAGTTAGATTTAAAGTCTATATAAGTGAGTGCAAATTCCATCTTATAAGCAATAATTATATTACATGTGTACATAATACATTGTGTCTATTGAACATGTGGGATACCATTGTATTACACTAACATATAAATAAACATCAACTTGTGGGGATATATGTATGACATTTAAACTGATTGTGTGGCACAAGTTGATAACAGCTATTTTTTAATTGCATATTTAAGATGGTGTGTCTTTTTGTAACATTTTTGGTGCTAATTCCAAAATAATAATGCAGCTTTTGGTTGCCCTTAAAGTGCGTTATCGTCAACGTATCACCATTCTGAGGGGAAATCATGAAAGTCGCCAGGTTTGTTGTTTTAAAATTATGCGAACTTCCTGACAGTAGTGAATTACAGATTAGATTAAAAATCATATTTTGGCCTTTGGAGGTAGCATAGTCTGTACCAATTGAGTTCATGACACATTTTGTCTGTTAAAATACTACTGTATTTTCATATTGCTGTGAATTGAATGCTTTCATACGTCCATCTTGAGGAAATCATTTAGTATCTCATGAACCAAAGTTGCTTATAAAAATACTATACCATTAATTTCAAAACGTAGTTAGAGTTAGAACTTCTTTTAAGCAATTGACTATAGTACTGTGTACATCATCAATTTAATTGTTTATTCAGTCTTTTTTGTATGTTTTTAGCTTTGAATGGTAATGGCTGATCTTAGCTTTCTGTTGCAGATTACTCAAGTTTATGGGTTTTATGATGAGTGCTTACGGAAGTGAGTACCTGCTAAGTTCATTATTTATGGGTGCTTTTGTTTGAGATAATATTTGTTTGGGATCATCTTTTTCTTTTATTAGTCTAAATTTTTTTATTGCTTATCCTATATTCCTTATTAGCACTGTAATCAACGTGTAATCCTTTCATGTTATCTGTAATGGATTTAATTTACCTTTTTCGGACGTGCCACTGAGGTGATCTAAAATTTATTATAAAAGTAGTATTCGTATTGTTATTTTTCCCTTTGTAGAGCTTGCTGTATAAAATTCTTGTTTTTAGCATATTATTAGGTAGTTATTTTCTTATTCCCCAATTGATGATATCAACAACTGCAACAACAGCCTTTATCCCACTTGGTGATATTGATGAAAAATAAAGTATTATTTGTCTCTCCAATAGATAGCAAAGACTTCTACTTAGATAAACCTTCAGTATCAGAAAACATTTCGCCTTTGTAATTAAGGTTTTCACTGGCAGTTAAGTTAGGTTTTACTCAGATTGTTAAGCTTTGATATATGATCCGGGTCACTTGCATGCAACATGGAATTCCTGAATTAAGTAGTAAGCAATTAAAGTACTTAGGTATTTTATCTGCATCTTCATTGGTTGATGTGATTTAATAAAAATTACAAACATGATTTTAATTGTGTTCTATGTTTAAGGATTTGCAACCTCTTTCTCGCTCCTTACTGACATGCTGATCCTTGTTATGAGAAACAAACTAATTTATGGACCCTATACGAATGTGGTGGGTCCTGCCATTCTGAGTGAATAAGTTGTATATATTATATTATTATAAAATATCCCAAATTAATTTTTTAGTGAGGGTTGATTTGGAATTCATATCGTGTTGTGGTACCATGGTCTTTTGCTGGTGTGTTTTTGTTGTCTTTTGGTGTGATTAAATTTATATAGCATTTTTTTTTATTCATTTTTAATCCTTTGTATATATATATATATATATATATATATATTTTTTTTTTTTTATAGCTTGCATATTTGAAGTTGTGCAGTCCTGTAGTATTGAATGTTTTTATTTGATTTGCAGGTATGGTTCTGCTAATGTTTGGAAGATCTTTACAGATTTGTTTGACTACTTTCCATTGACAGCATTGGTTAGTATACCGTCATTTCATAATGTTGGAAAGTACAATGGGATATTTTGTTAGATTCTCATTATTCTCAGCCCTAAGGTAGTTTGTTTGTTTCAATGGTTGATGGTGCAATTAGTGTGCTGGCAACATGTAAGATTGTGGCATGTGGCCAGATGTAATCTGCTGGACCGGGTGATCTCACTGCCCCTCAAAATTCCCCCCTGATCAGGAATCACGTGTCACCTGGTCCCTGAATGTCACTTACTGAGATTCTAGGTCTAGCTGTAACCCATTTCTTTTAAAAAAGCTCGAAGCCCCATCTCGTGACAGCAATTGCATCCAATTTTTCTAACCTTTTGATCTCGTTTGAAATCTTCTGCTCCTTTCTATTTTTGTTCCGAAGTCATTTTGATCTATTTGTGACTAAAGCATCATTCTGATTAATTTGTGCTCTGCTTTCTGTGTGGAAGCAAGGGCTGACAGAAGAAGTTTGTGGTTTGTGTTTCTGAAACCTAAGAAACGGGATTTTGGGCCTTTCTTTTAAAATAAAACCACTCTTGGATCTATGGTTGAATTTTATGTTGTCTCCTTTCGCATCTTATATTTTTTATTATTACTATCAAAATATAAAATTAGATTGAGATATCAGTAGTATAATGCCAAAAATATGAATTTATATGCAGCATACACATACTATGAAATTTGTAGGATCTTACAATCCTTTTTTCAATGTCATGATTGATGATCGTTAGCACCCTTCCCTTCCTTTTCCTTAGTAGGATTTCGATTTTAACATTATTTCCTATTTCCGTGTGCTTTTTGTTCTTGGTACTCTGAATTCAGTATCATTCTTTTTAAGCTGTGTCTCTGATTTGTTTCTGAAAAAATATGCCCCCATTTTTGTAATTTTCATGTTATGCAGCTCAATCAATTGTAGTTCCCGTATTTCAATGGATTCCGGTTTTTAAATAATTGAATGGTGCTTAAGTTTGATATGTTAACTTTGGTAGGTTGAATCTGAAATATTTTGTCTTCATGGTGGATTGTCACCATCTATTGAAACCCTCGATAACATACGTAATTTTGATCGCGTACAAGAAGTTCCTCATGAGGGACCCATGTGTGATCTTCTGTGGTCGGATCCGGATGATCGTTGTGGTTGGGGCATCTCTCCTAGAGGTGCTGGATATACCTTTGGGCAGGTAATCCAGTTTTATATCTAACAAGGTTGTACTATTTTCATTTGTCATCATTACCTTTTTTTATTGCTTACGCAAATTGCTGTTGTGTAGGACATATCTGAGCAATTTAATCATACAAATAACTTGAAGCTGATTGCTAGAGCTCACCAGCTGGTTATGGAAGGATATAACTGGGGCCATGTAAATACTTCATATCATTTAGTTTGTTTTTGTATTCATTCGTTGTGGTAAATAGATGATAAATAGTCCCTTGTTACAGGATCAAAAGGTGGTTACTATCTTTAGTGCACCTAATTACTGTTACCGTTGTGGGAACATGGCATCAATTCTCGAGGTTGATGACTGCAAAGGACACACATTCATTCAGGTTGAGCTTTCCTTTTTTTATTAGGTGTTCCAATTATTCTTTAGCTGGTTTTGCATTAAGCAATATGTTGGATCTATATTTAATTATATTTCTAATCTCAGTTTGAACCTGCTCCAAGGAGGGGAGAGCCAGATGTAACCAGGAGAACGCCTGATTATTTCCTATGATACTCCTTTGGTTTAGTTGCTGTGACCAGCACAGCAACTAATGCCCTGCAGTAATCTGCAAGCTCATCTACTTGTCCAAATCAGAGCCGTGAATCATCTTGATACTTATATTTTCGAAGTTAGGCTTCGCTGGATGTGTTATTTAGTTGAATTATAACTGAATCTTTCCAAGAGGAAGCTAAGCAGTAGGCGATGCTATTGTGGGCATGTGTATCATTCCAGCTTGCAATGTATCAATTTTAGTGTTTTTCTCCCAATTTTCCTTCTCTATTTATTTAAAACTCTTGGCCTTTCTTTTCTTAATTTAGGATTATTAAGGGGGTGGGTTTCTGTAGATGGATAATGCTTTAACATATCTTTCAATGAGTGTTTTGTGATTCTTTACCCGCCTTGTGAGTCTTGATTTTACTCCAAATGAGTTTGAATTGAAAGTGAGACGGACGCGTCTATGGTGAGTTTAAGGTGATTTTCATTATGATTATGATATTCATACTCTCGGATAACCTGAGTGAAAAATTGAACAATAGCTTTTCTAACTACCGTATGCCTTAATAAAATTATTTATCTTAAAAAACATTATCTTCTATGGTAATTCAAATGCCGTATTTTGCATATAAATATGTATTTTTATTCCCTACTTGGTCAGTTAATTATTATTTGCTTTCTTCGAATTTTTTATCAAGTTCTGGAAGGATTTCTCATGAGTGACGACTTATTATTGTTTTTTTATTTGTTGTTGAGACGGGTAGAAGAACAAAAGCTGCTAATCGATTATCTTGGATATACAGTAGTGAGAGATTACTTGCACCCTCTGTTTCCATGTCAAGCATTACATGTCATATACCTAACTAAACCACAACATCCCATTTTCTGCCCATCCACAACCTGCGTTCACATCTATTCTCCTTCTATGATACACTAACACTCCATTTGCTCTTAAAGCACTCTTTCAACATGGCATTTTTATTTTAAAATAATATAAAACAAGGTCTTTCGTCACATAAATTGTCGTAAATCTAACTTTGCATAAATCAAACTGAACTTGATTATCATTTAGTTTGAATAGATTGCAACATTGTCGTCAAATTGGTTCGTTCCACTCACAAAGTCACTAAGCCGAGTCTGTTATTGGGGGTGACAATTTACACTAATAGAATAAGTCTTCTTACGTTCGAGTGATTTGCAATTCTTTTTTATTTTACTGTTTTAATTAATTACATGTTAATACTGTTTAGAGTCAACTTACTACTATTTGTAGTTGAGTTTGTTAATTAGGTACAATTTACTAGAAGTTTAAATAAAATGCACTAAGCATGTAATAATAGCTATTTTATATTTCCATCCAATCATATATCTTTATGTAGGGTATTTTTGTTGACTTTTATACTAGCCATAAGTCATTCCAAGATTAATTTGGATTAGTTCATAACGTAAAATTACAACGATAATATGTCAAACAACCCCTAAATTGTGTATGAATATATTTACGTGGGCAAGATATTGTAATAATTAGACAAATAATAGTATTGCTTTTGTTGTGCTGACAACAACTAGAGACAACTTACTAAAGAATTCATGCGTTCATGCTATGTTTATTAATTTTATTTTATTTTTGAATTTTTATGGTGTTCCCACGCCTAACATATTTCCTTAAACATTATCGGTATTTAAAACTGAAAATTATCTGGTTTTTTAATGGAAGAAAAAAAAAATATGGGAGAAATTTTATCAAAATATGAGATACCAAATCGCGAAGAAACACAAACGCTGCGATGCCAAAAGGGTTATATCGCTTTCTGATTGCTCCTGGGAGTCAAAGTTTCAATGTAAATGGTAACATAGCAAAGTGACGTGACGAATGAAAATCAAAGGTCCGTCAAAGTTACAAAGGAGAGTGGAAGTGAAATAAGTGATGGTGTATTATATCAGTAGGTAAAATCTATATAAAATTCGTTATTTATAAATTTGTAGGTAAATTTTTGAAGGTAATGTGGATTTATTCACCGATTTATATTTGTATGTAAGGATCAGTTATAAATCATCATTTTCTTTCCGTTACCTACATATTACAATAGATAAATAATATCCGCATATAATATTTAATTTATTTACAGATTTATATCTGTGTATAATAATCAGTAATTAAATCATGATTTTGTTGTTATTAAAGTTGAATTAGTGATTGAATCACAAAGGTTTCAACCTTCACCACAGGGTCAATCTATAGATAATTATAGACTTTTATATTTTCATATTTATAGTTTTTTTTTTTTTTTGCATACTTACAGATTAAATGATAAAACTGATAACTTTGTATTCAAGCTGTCAGAAAATTTCTCTTAAAAGAATACATTTTCTCTTTACAATTATTGCACTTCAACATTAAAGTCGAATATCAATTACCAACCATCAACTTTAAATATTGAATCAGCAATATCGTTGGTACAAAAAGATATAAAATAAGTAAATATAAAAGAAATACCTAAAACATATATATAACAATAGAAAGACATAGATTGACCAAAGGTGAAGTTAAATTTTGAGGTTCATTGGTTTTAGTTCCAATTACAGAGGATAAATAACTCTGATTGGCTTGCTGGTTTTTTCACTGCCAGCCTCAAACAGAAGTTGTTTCCCTTGCTCTAGAAGAATCTCTTACCAGCAAGGAGGAATCCATGCATCTATAATGAGCACTATACAACAATATGAATCATTGTACTGATGATACGGTGGGTTTAAAAATTAAACCACTTCACAGGAGACAAAAGTACAATGTTACATATCAGTTGGCAACTTTGAACCTAGTGCTATAGGCTTAGATGCAGCCAACAACACAGAGATTTTACATACAAGAAATCCCATCATTCCAAATATGAGATCTTTTGGTGTTAGCATGACTTGAAGATCTCCAGGGCTATACCTTGATGCAATTACAGCCAAGCCTAGAGCCAAAGCCACACTTGCTATTGGACCCTTAACTCCCCTGAATAATGCATCACTTCTACCTTTGTCACTGGTGATCAGTTCTGAAGCTGGCAATTCATCCACAGATCTCTGCAACAGTAGCAGATACAAGAAGCCTCCAACCCCACCAATCAAGAAATCAATCCCAGCATTTTCTCCAGCTGAGAAGGAAGCCACAGCTGTACCAAAAAGTGTAAGCATAGCATCATAGAATAACAATGAGAACTTCAAATCTGCATATTCCCTCATACTATCTGCTTTTGAGATCTTAGGATTTGAAAGCAAGGTAGAGTCACTAAGTCCTTTGTTGAAGATGTTTGTGAGATCATTCCCTTCCAGCTCAGTCACAAGGGTAGGTCTTAATTCCAACATGGACAGATCAGTTCCCTCACCAAGCAACACATCATCAATCTGAAAGTCATACTGAAAGCCAGTGTAACTTTGTAACCCATCTTCCAACCCAGACGGTTGCCCTTCACAACTAATAACCATTAAGGATACACTTCCTAGGCGCCACTGACCTGACCTTAGAGACAGAAGAAGGATGTTGTAAGAGAGCCTTGGTTTAAACAGGTCAATATGGTAAGAATTCATAATTCTACCACCAATTACTTCTTCATGTTTCAAAAATAGCATAAATTGGTTGTATAGTGCTTTTAAAACTCGGATTTCAGCCTAAGATGTTAGGAGAAAATAGTAGAACACTGGCTTCTTAGCAAATAATACGCAAGGAAAGTTTAGCTCGGTACTCACAGACAGATTTGTGTGCTAGAGGAGTGCTACCAAGCAACTCATTCTTTAACAATTTCCAACATACTCTATCCTATCAGTTAAAATTTATTAAAACCTATAAAATCATAAGACTAATTAAAACTAGTCTTTCTAGTATTTGTCTTGAGGACAAACAAGAGTGTTAATCAAGGGCACTTTAAAATTGTAGGTCAGGGATGATGTCTACAGAAGCTTTCAATCATTCCAAAACATATCAACGACAATAATATACCTGATTCAACACTAACCCAGAGAGCCTCAAGTCTTGCAGTTTTTGGACCCTCAAAAATGAATTCATCTGCAGAACCTCTTTGGAAATGAAGCATGTCAATATTCGTAATATCCCCTGATTCTGTAGAATGATCCATCATCAAACTAACAGGGATTCTTTGCAATATGGAGTTTCCATTTTCATCTATCAAGCAAAGGAGAATTCCAGCATTTAAGTCACTAATACTTGAGCCATATAAGCTGCTTGTACATAACTTGACCCTATATAAAGATTTGGATCCACCCTCCTTCAGAGATGATGAAATGTTTTCTACTGATGTATCTGTGTACACTTTCACCTCAGAGGCTGGCAAAAGATGCGAAGGCCTCGCATAGCTCCGAAAATCTGTGACAGGAACACCACAGATCGGTGAATAAAATAATATCTTCTTCAGAACACTGGTGAACAAATGTCTACTCTAATAGTTTTGAATGAAATGGTATGCTAAGAAAGGTTTTCATTATTGAAAATTGTGATAGTAGATCATGAACATTTCCTTACCCCGTTTGGTCACAAGATAGGAATAAATTCCATTGTATGTTAACAGAAAAGAAATCACTCAGGGAATTTTGGGAAATACGTTTTGGTCCAAAAAAAGGTGAAAAGCAATTCATGTTAGCTACAACCAATCATATTGAACCCAACAACTAAGAAACTGATTAGTTTTGCCAAATTAAAAGAAGTTGTTAAACCAAGCTTCATGTGTTTATCACTCATGCTAGAGCTAAAAAAGAAGGCAAATTTCCAGGATCCTGCAGTTATCAGTAACTGCTAAATTTTGAACTTTTACTAGATACAGGAATAGGATGAAACCAAGTTACACCAAACACACGTGGAAAACCAAAATCAACCAACTAGATCTATCGCAATAATCTCACACACTAAAATATCTTGCAAGTTGCAATCACAATTGCAGCATTAAAATGTAAAGGATTTGACTAATACTTTACCCACTAAAACAAATGCCGTGACTAAAGAATAATCGATTTTGATCATAGATTAGTTGAAAATGGTGATCAGAAATGCAAATCTGTGTAAAGAGTAAACCGTATCAGTCTTGACATCCTCAAAATGAGATTTTTTTTGCAGGATAACATTATAAAAAAAAAAAAGAAAACTGAGATCAATGGTTATGCCCTGAGATTTTATACTACCATCCAATAAAAAATAATGGTCAGTACTAGAGTAATTATTATAAAAGTCAATAAACTTATATATTTGTAATTAAACAAGAAGATAAATCTACCAGTACTCAGTTTTTTCTCAGATATCATCTGACTCCCCAAACTTCAAAGCAAAAATAGTTAATAGTTACGATCAATAATTAATATATATCAGATTACGATAAAAAAAATAGATTATGCATGATAAATTTAACTAATATACAAATATAATAACAAGAAGAGAATTATTCAAACCTTAAGGCAATATTCTATAAGTAAATCATTGCCTTCATCAACTGAAGTGAATCATCATGCAAAAAGACCACAATCTTGTAAAGACAGTGGCTATATAAATATAAAAAAGGACATGGTGCTATTAAAAATTGTTACAAGTTATGTACAGAGATTCAGTGGATGAAGCCATGAGGTAAAAGTCCAGATTTTTAATAAAATTCTCCAGAAATTATTACGTGGGTACCTTGAAAATCAGTGGAAGACAGTTTGGCCCGAACAGAAAAACGTAAGCATCTGTTTTGGGTGAGAAGCTTTGTTGTTGAAGAAGATGATAGTTGTATGATTGTTTTCCTTTGGAGATGATGAGAGTGAGATGTTGAAGCTGAAGGTATCACGCTCCTCACAGGAATTCCCTCCATGCCTCTTCCACCAATTCAGAAATTGCAGAGTATAGATGCAACCACAAATACACATTTGAAAGCTCTAAATAAGGAAATACAGTATATTTATATAAAACAGAATACAATATATTTTAAATCATCAAGCGTTTGTAGTCCAACAATTAGGATAATTGCCTTCCAAGCAATAGACCCGGGTTCGACTCCCGGCAAACGCAATTTTTCAGTTATTTTTGTTTTTTTAGTTTTACTTTAAAAGGTTATTTTTTATAATTTTCATTTTATGTTTCTAGTATGTAGATTACAATTTCGCGTCATAGTCTCGAATATAATTTCTATATAAAATGATAAGCGAATGTAAAAATTACAAAAAAAGAATATAAAATTATTTAAGGTCATCCTAAAATAATTAGAAATCCTAAAATAATTATAAAGTAAATTTTATATTCAAATAACTAAACAAAAACTATTTATAAGGTAACTAACTAAAACCACTAATGTAAGCTGCTTCTCCATCTAATGCATAGATGATCATAGCAAATAAAAGAACAAAAACAAAAGGGTAAGCTAGAATTAAAATAATTCATAATATATCATAAACATGTTAAACATTTTACACAAATTCATATATCACACCAAACCAAATAAAGACTTTATGCATGACAACCCCTTTTGACTGACTATCCGGATCAATATGAATATCGAGTTATGACAGTTCGTGCGCTTTTGTGGTGAAATAGCTGGCCCACCCCAAGCTACCACACACAAGGTTAGTCCGTTATTGCTCGCCTTAGGCCAAGGTAAAGTCTTTAGACTAAGACCTCCTGTTATGTCTCATCTCTCTCTATGTGAGAATGAATGACCATTAAAATATCAGGATGAACTCCAAGATTGAGCTTCCTATATTCATACTTGCAATACTTGAAACTACCAATAAGAAGTTCCCCCTTGGAACTCTTTTCCAGAACCTTTCATCCAGTTAACCACATGTTCCAAACCATACCACACATTCCATATAATATAACAAACACACCTTAAATTATGAATGTAATTATCCTTTATAAGAAAATAAGATAAAAAAAATACAAAACTCATTATCATCATATATCATACATAATCATATATGATGTGCATGCTCGTCCAACGAGATAATATTGAGACTAAATTTCTTAGAAATTCGTCCAACGAGACTCACTCACCTTGCTCTTAGATTTTTAGCACTTTCTCACTTGCTCAACCATGTTTTTACTCCCTATGTGAGTATACCTTCAAGCATTGCTTTTGGCAAACTCACCCAATACAGAATAAATCACCCGATGAGAAATAACGCCTAACGAGTTTGCACAATTTTGTAGACCTAGTTCTAATGTGGTTATGCTCTTAACCAACATGTCTAGGCTTTTCACTCTTTTTTAGTTGAAAACACAAAGTTATAATTAAATCACAACCTTAAACAAGTCTAGACAATTCACACAACCAATCAAAAGTACCGTCAGTGTAGATAACTCAGACAACATATCAAACATTAATTCAACAAGTCACTCATAAAGAGACATCATTTTAAATCAAATTTCACATAACAATTCATGACAATACATTATCATACAAATTACATCTCATCTCACAACAATATATTTAAATTCAAACTTACTTCTCTTTCCTATTTGAAAAAACAACTTTTAGTTAGAGATGTTTTTAGAACTCTATGTCACACAAAATATTCTAACTTACATATGTAATTGTTAATAGCTCCTCATAGTCAATGAATGATTGAGTAAAAAACTGATAAAGAATGTAAAGAAAAGCCAATATATAATCTTGAAAAGATAGAATATTTTTATAAAATAAAATTTGATTATTGAAACACTATTTATAATCAAATTTTAAAAATAAAAGAGTCGAATGTCATAACTTAAAAGCTATATATTATATATTCGAGATCTTTAAACAAGGCATGTTATAAAGAAATTAAATTACTTAAAAGATATTGTTCACAAGAGTTGATACAAAAGAAAAGATATATATGTAACGGTAAATGGTATGTTTTTCTGCGTTGAAGAGCTTATTTATTAATATAATATTTAAATAAATTTTAATTGTAAACATCTAAAAAACGAGAAGAACAAAGGTGTCTGATTTTTCATTTGAGCAAGAAAAAAATATTTTGAAACCAACATTGAGAAAAAAATATTTTCTCAATTACACAATAGATGTATTAGTTTAATGAATAATTCTCCACATGTTATTTAGCTGTGTCGGTAAATAATAAATTAATTTATGTTATTAAATAAAAGTATCTATCGTGATCATACTTATACTTGGTTCTCAAAAATAAAATAGTTTTCTGCATTGATTTTAATTGGTATTTTAAAAATTAAAATATATTTTATTTCATCAAATAGTCCAACTACCAAATACGCATAATGAAATGATATCAAAGACTTTGAATATAAAAATACTCAAAGACACGTTTTATATCGTTTACAATTATCTTATTTAATTTGATTACATTGATTTTATTTTCGTAAAATAAAAACGTGTAAATATTAAAAAACTCGAATTCAACGAATAATGGTAGAACGATATCTCGGTAATAAATAAGATTTTCATAGAAAAGGAATAAAGTAGAAAATTGATTAAATTAACGAGAAACGGATCTGATAAATCAAATAGGTATTATTTTTAATATTTCTGAAACACTTTTATGAACAAATGCTTTCTAAATACTTTATTTCATTTTTATATCTCAAGCAAATAAAATAAATAATATTCTGACGAAATAAATATAGTGATTATTCTCTAAATTAATAGTAATGGCTTGCGTAAAAGATAAATAAAATTCAAAGAGACGGTGATGTTTTGCGGCCAAGCAACAAAAGGGCTCTACTCAATACTTTCTTATATATTGAAAAATCCAAAATAATTTTCTAAATAGTAAATTTTTATTTTCGGATATTTTGTTTTAAAATCATTGTATTTGAATATTGATATATAATTTCCGTGTCTTATAAGATGAATAATATAAGTTCTTCGTGGTCACCTTTTTTTTTAATTGTATACATATAATATTTAATAATCAATCATAAAGCTTTTATTTTATTTTATTTTTTATTTGTTTGTACCTATGTCCTGGAACTCATTAACGTTCCTATTGCCTTCGGCAAGCCTTGTATGCTATATCTAATATGAAACAGGCTCACTGTCTGGTTTATGTATGTTATTTCTATCTTGGTTGTATTTATTGTGACAGTAGTCCTTTTAATTATTGATGTGATGGATCAAATAAATCAATATTTTAACCCCTACTTTCCTTTCTACCTACATTGTAGTAGGAAAAATCTAACTCTCACTCTTATTTATCAAATGGAAATAACTATTATTATTGGATTATTATTGGATTATGAATATAAAAAAAGTTTTTTTCTCTAAGAATAAGCTAAAGTTTATGGATAGAAAAGAATCATAGAAATGACTCTTTATTTCATGCTTGGAAAAGGAAAAAATTCAATTAAATAAAGTAAAAGAAATATAACTCAATTTTTAACTGAATTGAAAATTCTTTCGAAAGAATTAAAGTTTATTAGACCAATATCATGTTGTACTTGTGATGTTTCTTGTAATTGTGACCTATTTAAGCTTTTTACCAAGTACAGAAAAATAAAATATGTTGTTTGTTTTCTAAAAGGCCTGAATGACTCCTATAACACTATAAGAACATAAATTCTTTTAATGGAACTCCTTCCTAACATCA
Organism: Vigna reflexopilosa; assembly: GCA_027742785.1. Lineage (NCBI taxonomy): Eukaryota > Viridiplantae > Streptophyta > Magnoliopsida > Fabales > Fabaceae > Vigna > Vigna reflexopilosa. The sequence goes on along the minus strand of CM050911.1, from coordinate 9,390,357 downwards.
AACAGGTCTTCCCCCTCATTATGCAACAAGAAAGGCAAGAAATGTAAGTTATTGGCATCACCAGTCAGAATACAAAAACGAAAATCTTGACCAACATTGCTGATAAACAAAACCATTGGAAGCAAGAACAAAGTTGGAGGTCTCAAGGGGATGGTGTTGGCTCACGTGGTCAAGGAAGAAGAAAGGGAAGAAATCCCAATCATGGGAAACAATGCTCCTATTGCCACAAAATGAACCATAATATGGATTAATGTTACTCCAAACATGACTATCCACCATGGTATAAGAAGAACGACAGTCATAACAATCAAGACAGAGGAGGACAAAATGACTAGAGTTATGCTAATGCTTGCAAAGAGGATTCTACTTCTAAAAAGACCTAAACCATCCAACAAGCCAACACTGAAAATTCTCTTAGTTCCTTCACTCCAGAATAGATACATAAATTGCTAAAGATGTTAGAAAACACTTTAGTTCTTCTCACTCACATAGTGTCAATCAAGTACAACAAAATACACCAAGAGACAAACAAGGTAATTTTTCCTAAATTATAGGCACAAGGGCCACTGGCCATGTGACCCATGAGATAAAAATATTTTGTCACTTTCTATAAGATCAAACCTATATCTGTCAAACTGCCAAGTGATTCTATTGTCATAGCACAACATGCAAGGACCATTCAATTTTCCAAAAAATTCACTATTTTTAATGTCCTATACATCTTTGATTTTTCTTTTAACCTAATGTATGTACAAAGCTTAACCAAGGACATGAACTGTACTATAACTTTTTCCTCTGAAGTGTGTCAGATACATGACAACTCTACCTTGATTAGGTGTGATAATGTCTACAGAGGCTTGTAGTACTTGTACATTTTTCCTATTTTTGATCAAGATTTTATCCTTAAATATGTTTTTTCTTATAAACATGTTGATGTTAATTTGTGACTAGGACATCCTAGACACAAAATTATGGAACAAATATGTAAAAAATTTCCCTATGTTCAAGTGCCTTCTAAAATTGTTTTCCACATCTGTCACTATGTCAAACAACATAAACTACCATTTCCCTAAGGTATTTCTTTCTCTACTAATTATTTTGATTTGATACGTTGTGATATACGGGGACTTATTTCTATATCTTTTGTTCATGGACATAAATACTTTCCTACTACTGTGGATGACTATAGCATACTTACTTGGGCTTTCTTAATGCGTATTAAAAGTTCAACTAGGGATTTATTGCAAAACTTTGTTGTAAAAGTTAAAAATCAATTTGGCAAAACTATTAAGACTATTAGATTAGATAATGACCCTAAATTTGACTACGTTGCCTTATATAACTCTCATGGTATTAATCACCAAAAAAGTTGTGTTGAAACTCCTAATAAAAACTCTTTTGTGGAGAGCAAATATCAGCATATATTGGATAAAACCCGTAATTTACTTTTTCAGTCTAATGTTCCTAGGGCATACTGGTCTTATGCTATCTCTCAGGCATGATGTTCCTTTACTTATCTAAACTTAAAAACCTTTGGGTTGCTTGTGTTTTTCTTCCACTCTTTAAAGTAACAAAAACAAATTTGCTTCTAGAGCTAGAAAAGGTGTTTTTCTTGGTTATAAAAATGGTATGAAGGGTTACATGTGCTTGACATTAATACTAGCGAAATTTTTATAAATAGGAATGTTGCCTTTTATGAAGATATTTTTCCTTACAAAAATCAATGGGATAATGTTGAGACCCACAATAATAAAGAAAATGACAATGTTTTCTTCAATGACTTTCTATGTGAATATAATCATGTTGAAGCATAAGGTTCTATTGATAATGACAACAATGATCAAACTATGCAACTGGAACCTATTGAAAGTGTAGAAAATCTCAACAAGCACAGAACAATCCCTTTTGATAATGAAGAAAATCACAACAAAAGGTCAACCAAAGTTAAAAGAACCCCTAAATATCTGAATGACTACATACATCAAGTTAACCAGTCCTTATCAAAATATTTATGTACAAAAATAGTTTCAAAACTCCATATCTTATTACTTTTTATCTGAAAAATACTTGAGGTACACCTTAGCCATATCCACCAACAATGAACCTTAGTGTTATGTTGAAACCATAACAAAACCTCAATGGATAGAAGATATAGATAAAGAAATTAAAGCCTTACAACACAACGACACACGGTATTTAACCCAACTTTCCTTTTGGAAAAACTCCCATTGGCTGTAAATGGGTGTACAAGGTCAAGCATAGGGCGAATGAAACTATAGAAAGGTACAAGCTACACTTAGTGGCCAAAAGATATATAGAACAAGAAGGGATATACTTCTTAGATACATTTTTCCCTGTTGCATTACTTGCTCTTGTTGCCTCAAAAAATTGGTTTTTACACCAACTTAATGAAGAGGTATATATGGAGCAATACTTTCCTACTTGGAGATCTAAATGAAGAGGTATATATGGAGCCACCACCAGGTTTGAATATTCATGAAAAAGGTCAAGTTTGCAGATTAACTAAATCTCTATATGGCCTAAAAGAGACCTGTTGGAAGTCCCACATCGACTAGAAATAAGGCCAATTTATAATATATAAGTGAGGTGCAAACCTCACCTTACAAGCCGGTTTTGTGGGATTGAGTTAGGCTTAAAACCCACTTTCTTAATAAGACTGGTTTTATGGGATTGAGTTAGGCTTAAAACCCACTTTCTTAATAAGACCAGTAGATAGTGGTTTGATAAATTGTCATCTTTTCTTATTTCAATTAATTTCACTCTATCTAAATCGAACCATTCTTTTTTCATTAAGAAAACATCTATAATTTCAAAAAGAATTCCTTTTATGTAAATGATATTATTTTGGCAGGAAAATCCATGAAAAAAATTGAGCATATAAAGACCCTTTTACACAATAATTTTCAGATTAAGGACCTAGGAGACAAGGATGCTAAAGAGGAAGCCATGTTCTACCCTTTTTCTAAGTGACACAAACTCTCTATATAAAACAAAGATTTTTTTGTTCAATCTCAATTCCTACCATAGATTAATAAGGACGTTACTCTATCTTACAAATACTAGACTTGATTTGTGTTTTTCTGTTAATTTGTTAAGCCAATTTATACATTCTCGTACCAATTATCATTATCAGGTTTTGTAGTATATCCTTAGGTACATTAAGTCCGACCTTCACAGGGTCTTTTCTTTACTGTTGATTCTTATGTTCAGATAAAAGTTTTTAGCTACTCAGACTAGACAACTTGCCCAAACACTAGAAGGTTCACTACAAGCTTCTGCATTTTCCGAGGATCTTCCTTCGTATCTTAGAAATTTAAGAAACAAAGTATTATTTCTTAATCTTGCTGAGGTAGGATATTGTGCCCTAGCTGCTATGGTGTGTGAAATGCTATGGCTTCACTACCTCCTTTAGGACCTTCACATCCAAACTTTTGTCACAACTATTTTATATAGTGACAACAAATCAACTAGACACATCGCTCACAATCAGAGTTTTCATGAGAGGACGAAGCACATCGACCTGAACTGTCACGTCATGTGTGAGAAAATTCAAGTTAACCTTATGTATCTTATTTCCATTTGTTCGGATGAATAATTGACGAACATCTTTACCAAATTTTCTCATTGGAGTGAGTTTCAATCTATCATTTCCAAACTCAGATTAATAAACATATATTATCCAACGAGTATTGAATTATTAAATCACTTATAAATTACTCCTTGGAACTAATAATTAATTTTTCTATTTTCTCCTCTTTTGCTTTGTAGATATAAAATATTCAATAATCAATCATAAAACTTTTATCTTTTACTTTTTGTGTTTTCTAGAACCCTTTGTCCTGAAAGCCATGCACGTTTTCTATCCCATATCTACTAACACGCGTAAAAGATAACTTAGAGAATGCTGAATCCAATATAGTGTAGTCCCTTTCATACCTATATCTCGAATAGAAAGATTAATCAATAATTTCTTTAAAGTTCCTTGCAAGAGAAAGATAAGTCTTTTCAATTAATTGTATTATAATTTTGTATAAGTAATTATAAAAGCGTAACACTATTTCTCTTGATTAGGTATAGAAAATCACTAAAATATTGAATAAGTGTTTCATAATTACTCGTTAATCAAACTTCAATATTTTACCAAAAATGGAAATTCTGCTACAAAAATGCCATTTTCGACGAAAATAGTTGGGTCAATGTTTTTTTTGACGAAATGGAAGCCTAGAATTGTGAGTTCTCTAGGACTAGAGTACCACAAGAAAGTGACAAATATGAATGTAGTTTGTTGGCTAGGTTTGGAGTTGGAGTGCGAGCATCAAAGGTGTTTGTGAGAATTACGCAAAGAAAAGTACACGGCGGAGAAAACATATATCTACTTCCAACCCTCTGATTGGTATCTCAATCCGCTGTAATTTTGTCGAATTTGGATGGAATAATCATAAAGACTTTGATTTACACTTCCAATCCAATCATGCAACTCAACATGGAGGATTCCCTCCACTCTTCAACTCCAACTTCTCAGGAACATCTTTTAGACCACAGAGAAGGGGCAGAGAGAGAGCAACATGGCGCGAACACCAAGTCACACAAGAAGCTAGCTCTTCTCCCTCTGGTTTTTCTAATCTATTTTGAAGTTGCTGGAGGCCCCTATGGTGAAGAGCCTGCTGTGGGGGCTGCAGGTCCCCTCATTGCAATCCTTGGCTTTGTGGTTTTCCCCTTCATCTGGAGCATCCCTGAGGCCCTCCTCACTGCAGAATTGGCCACAACCTTCCCTGGTAATGGTGGGTTTGTCATATGGGCTAATGAAGCCTTTGGTCCCTTTTGGGGTTCCCTCATGGGCTTCTGGAAATTCTACAGTGGGGTTATCAACTTAGCCTCATACCCAGTTCTCTGCATAGATTATCTCAAACTAGTGATCCCGGCTCTGTCTTCTGGTTCACCCCGCTTTGTGTCCATAATCCTCTCCACTTGTACCTTGTCTTTTCTCAACTATTCTGGTTTGGCTATAGTGGGTTATACTGCAGTTGCTTTGGGGGTTGTTTCCCTCTTGCCTTTTGTGTTACTCTCTTTCTTTTCCTTGCCCAAGATTGATCCCAGCAGGTGGCTAAGTTGGGGTCAGGAGGGTGTGGAGAGGGACTGGACACTCTACTTCAACACCATCTTTTGGAACTTGAACTTTTGGGACAGTGCCAGTACTCTAGCTGGTGAAGTTGAGGAGCCTCATAGAACATTCCCAAAGGCTCTGTTATCTGCAGGGTTGCTTACATGTTTGGGTTACATTGTTCCCTTGTTGGCTGCCACAGGAGCTATGCCACTTGACCAAAAAAGTTGGGTTGGAGGGTATTTTGCAGATGTGGCTGAGATCATTGCTGGGAAATGGTTGAAATTTTGGATGGAAATCGGTGCTGTTTTGTCAATAATTGGACTGTTTGAAGCTCAACTCAGCAGTGCTGCATTCCAGCTTCTGGGTATGGCTGATTTGGGATTCTTACCAAGAATTTTTGGAGAAAGGTCAAGGTGGTTTAACACTCCTTGGATGGCTATTTTGGTCTCAACGGTTATAGCACTCTCCGTGTGTTTCTTCTCCTTCACAGAGATCATATCTACTGTGAATTTCTTGTACAGTTTGGGAATGCTTTTGGAGTTTGCTGCCTTCCTAAGGTTGAGGAGGAAATTCCCAGCTTTGAAAAGACCATTTAAGGTTCCATTGGGGTTCTTTGGTTTGGCCCTAATGTGTTTGATACCCTCTGTGCTTCTGGTGTATGTCATGAGTGTGGCTTCAAAAATTGTGTATGTGACTAGTTTCTTCTTGACATTTCTTGGGATTGCTTTATATTATTTCATGAATGTTTGTAAGTCTAGGAAGTGGCTTGAATTCAGCCGTGTTGGAGATAAATTGGATGAAGATGATTATGTGTTTTAGAAGTTGGGTGTGTGAGAGTATTGAATCTTTGTTCATATTTCTGCTAGAAAAATTGGATTCTCTTGAGATATTATGCATAATAGTATAAAATGTCGTGCAAATACGTTGATGATGATGTAAATTCCCTTTACAATAAGTAAAGTGTGGCTGATTTTTAGTTTGAATTGTTATTTTATATCAAGTTGGCATTTCTAGATCCAATCTCATAAGCTACTAAATTCAAAGGTCATAAAGATCTGATTTAAGAATTGGTGTCCTTTCCACTTTTTTTTGGTGCCTGACTACCCTTCAACAAATTAATTTAAGAATTGATACCTTTTTTTTTAAATTAAGATAATTCTAAATTGAAAAATCAAATTAATTTAGTTTTTTAATTTACGTAATTTAAATAATTCTAATTTCAAATTTTAATTTTTCTATGTCATATAAATAGATACATTAAAATAATACTTATTAATCTCTAAATTATAATTATTATTTTTAAAAATAGGTTGATCCAGCCATGGATGAATTAAATCCGTCAAAACTCCTTTTGTTTTTCTTATCCAATTTGGCACAATTAATATTAGAGATTATTCGAGGCCAACCTGTTTTACTAGTTTTAGTCACATCACTTATGATTAGTTTTAGTCACATCATTTATGATGTTGAAAAATATCTAATAATGTATGTAGTTAATATTTTGTAAAAGTTGTATTTAATGTTATTAATGTGATATTTATGTAAATTTAAATATATTATTTATTATATATTAAATGTAATATATATTTAATTTAATTTTTATTAATTTTAATAAATATGTGTGGCCATATATATATATATATATATATATATATATATATATATATATATAGGTGTGTGTGTGTGTGTGTAAACTTTAAGAATTGAAACACGAATTACACTAACCTCAAAATAATATGTTTATAGTAGCCCACTTGTTCCTATACCTTTCCATTCCACCTGATATCTATTGACAAATAATAATGGTGCATTAATTAGTAGATCACATGTTCAAAACCTTTTAGGTCACATGTAACACTGCCTATACAGGAGAACTGTCACACAAATAAATATTTTTAACATAAAATTATACTTTTACTAATTTATTTTATTCCTTGTATTTAATTTAATATTTATCTTTTGAAAAAAAATATTTTATTTTTTATCTTCTAAAAGTTAATTCAATTTTTGCTCTTTTCAATGATTTAGAAATCAGGAGAGTTCATAATTCTAATATGGTAATGGGTGTGGGGTCACTACCTAAGCCATTATCATCTCAAATCACATTCAATGAGAATGAATAATGGTACATTATTAAATCATATAGTAGCACAATTCATCTTATAAATAACCTATGACACTACCACAATTTCGAAAACTAAAAACATAATGTTTATTTTTAATGGAAAATTACTCTTATCTTTTAAATCTAGCTTCTCTGAACTATTTATCAATTATATTATTTTTAATTATCTAAATACAGATGTTTCTTGGATATGTAGTTTAATCAATTTCTTACTTGTAATTATCTATTAAACCTCTTTGATATGGGTTCTTCATCACAGTATTAACATGTAGTTTATGTTTCGGTCTTGATGCAAAACACATTAATTTCATGTAATAGTTATTAATCTCATGCAAAATTTTACTCACACGTTTAGTAAATTCAATTTTTTTTATGTGAACTTTCCATAAGATCTCACAAATAATCTATTAATGCTTTTGTATATTTGAATTTTTGTTTTTTTTTTGTATTTTTAGTAACGATGGTGATTGAATATAATAATAAATTAATGAAGTAAAAAATAAATGTAATGGAGTTCAAAAGATGGAATGCGATAGAATATTAAAAGATTAAAGTAATTTGTAGAAAAATAAATAATTAAGGAAAATAAAAAAACTTGTAACAAAAATCAATAAAAGTGATAACTTAAATTAAATTGTAACAATCAACTTGGTTTAGTTATTTTTCTATTTGCAGTGTTTCAAAATGTATGATTTTTTTTCACAATTTGTCACTCTTATAGATACAAAATAAACCTATTTATACTTTCGAACGATTACAAGAGTTGAATTCAAATTTAAACTTAGCCACAAATAACTACTTTAGAGCTGCTCTCGACAATTTTGAAGTTCACATAGTTTGAGCAATTACCATCCATTAAACTTTCACGTCGATTGTTGCTTTGTTTCTCTCGATTTTCTTCTTGATGTTTATTGATAGATATCTTCAACTTGCACCTTTCTTCTATCAACTTTTGATGAAAGACAACTGAAGTGACTTTTTAATAACTGAATGCTCATCATATTGCATCGATCTCGTAAAGAAGCACTTGGGTGTCTTTTATTCATGACATCTATGTAGAATAATTCTTTCTAGAATGAGACTTAGGAAGTAGAAGATGATGCTTAGACGAAACTTGCAAATGATATTGGCCTTCATTGACACCATCCTTGTAGCTTTTACGTGCTAGGATCCCTTATTTCACGATCTTCATAAAATTTGGCGTTTGGTCGATCAACAGTTCCTGACTATCGATTATCCATGTATAATTTACCTTATTAACCTTCAATCCTATAACAACGCTCGATGTCTTAAATAATTTCTTTTCACTTTTTGATCACAACAACCGGTTAAATATATATATATATATATATATATATATATGTATGTATATGTATATATATGTATATGTATATGTATGTATATATATATATATATATATATGTACATACATACATATGTAGACACACACACACACACACATATATATATATAAACAATTTAAAACCTACACGTATATATATCTATGCACATGTTACAATAAAAGTATTTTTTTATAAGGCTCATTCATCTATAGTGATTGAGAACCTCCACCTAAAATATCATATGTTTTTACATAGTATTGATCATCATAATTTGACAAACAACACCACAAAAACATAAGGTAAGTTAGTATTCTTTTTAAAATTTTAATACATTTGAAAATGTAAATCTTCATACAATCACCTATGTTATATTGAATTTATTCATCTATTGCATATCATTCAATAGACAATTCATGTAACCAATCACAATAATTCAGAATAAAGTATATACACAAATTTGTCTAAGTGGCTATCTCTCATGCCTTCAACCATTCACATCACATCATGATAGATACTAATGTGTGATTTTGCACTAATCATACTACATGCACGCACATAAAGCTGCATCTAAGAAGCCATGTCATTCTAATATGACATGGCAAATTCCTTATGACTTACCAAACACAATTCTTTTTCACATAGTAGACTAGGTCATAGGAATTTCCATTAACTTTCACCACCTAACATCTTTTATGTGAATCCAGTCACATATCAAAATCCCCATTTAATCACACAACCTACAAGATCTCAACATTATATTTCCTCCTTGAAAATAACTATGTTCATATCATGCCAAATATCACATCTCAATAAATCATTACATACTCATTCATACATACATTCTTATATCAAATCATTATGAACTTTAGTTTAATTAACCACATTTAAATCAAAAATATCATACAATTCATCATTCACTACCACTTAAACCCTTTAAACACATTTTAGACATTCAAAACACAACTTTTACTCCCTAAAAAAGGTTATTTTTTCTCAACAAGCTCACAAATGAGACAACTATGGGAATTTTATTATAAAAAAGGCTCGCCCAATAAGGGTACTCACTCACCTGACGAGACACCTCTTGGATGGAGAAATTTGGTATTGTAGGTCTGCTTATATGTTATTTGAGGCTTGTTAGCACCTTGAGTTGGTATAAATCTGATAGGGAAATTGGTATGAGTCAATGTGATGATTTTAGAACGTTTTAAGTTCAAATAAGGGTTTTGACATGTGAATTTGATATAAGAGTTAGAAAGAAAAAATTAGAAGTTTGAGGGTTAGTTATTTACTCATTTAGAACTGGTTTTGATGTTTAAATAAGGGAAAATTTGATGCAAAAGTGTTAGGTAGTTGATAGGTGGAGTTTAGCTTGGTTTGGAACTATTTTTTGGGGGGTTTGAACTAGTGAGATTTTGAATTTTAGATTCTATGTCAAAATGATCATTTTAAAGGGTGGTGGTAAGTCATTTGTGACTTGTTCAGACCCCTAAGTTGCTCAAATATGAGCTAAAATTGGTGGAGTTTAATTTGGGTCTCTAAAGTGAGGTTTTGGTTATTTTTGAATTGGATTCTTATGCCAAAACAGTTTAAAACGAGTTTAAGTTGGTTTAGATACATTTAGTTAGGTCAAATTTAGTTTAGAATTCAATATAGGAGTGTTAGAAGTTGGGAAAGATGCATAGAATAAGTCATGAGTGGTTGAAGGATGTAAATTATGCAGTTTCTGTGTTGTAGAATTATGCAGTCTCGTTGAGCGAGTGTAGCCGCTGGAGTAACACTATGTCTAGTTGAGCGAGCGTAGTCGTTGAGCAAGCAAAACCAACTGTTTCTATATTTGCATAGAGAGCTTGGGCACTGAGTGACCAGTCCAGAATGTTTTGAGTTTTTTTTTTCTTTTAATTTATGATAACTTTGAACTATGTTAGTGCTTTGAGAATTTTGTAAAAGTGTTTATTGAATTATATGATGGTTTATTCTTGAGGTTATGTATGTATTTGAAGTATAGTTTAAAAGAGTTTCTAAGGTGAAATTCTTGGTTGGTTGTTTCAAGTATCATTAGTATGAATGTAGGGAGCTCAATCTTGGGGGTTATCCTAACATTCTAATGATCTTTCATTTTTAAGTAAAGAAGATTGACGCATGTTGTGAGTGTAACAGACTAACCTTGTGAGTGTGGTAGGGTGAAACCTCTTGGCAATGGCTTTGCAACGCAGTAAAGGCCACTACAAGTGCACAACCTGTCATAGCTCCACATTCATTCTAAATTCGAATAGTCTAGTCTAACTCTTGGTATGTTTATGATGTTTGATTTAATTGTTCTTTGTAATTTTATTAAGATGCTTGTGATATTAATTTATTATATGGTTTGTTTTGGTATCTAGCTTACCCTTTTGTTTGTATGTTTCATTTGTTCTTTTTCTTAGTAATAATTATCCGATGGGTATGAGCAAAGGGTAATGAGGTTTTTCTAAAACAAAAATTAGATGGAGGAGTTGCAAATTTCTAGTAACTTTAGTTAGTTACTTGTATATAGTTTTGTTTAGTTAATATGTATATAAAATTTTATTTATAATTATTTTGATAATTATAATAACTATATATTTCTTTTTATCGATTTATCTATTACATTAAATGTGTATAATTTTATTTATAGTTTAATACTATATTTTTGGATTTTACCATCAACATAATTATAATTATATTTGTTCACATTTTAATATATATTTATATTGATTTCTTTAAGTTACTAAGACTTATTAGGTTCACATATAACTTTTTTCTTATCTTAGCATAAAATCCTACACTTTCTTCTGTAGAATGTCTCATAAAGAGTTATGTTAATATTAATATTATAATTGTTCTTATGGGTGAACTTTATAAAAAATAAAACATCATCCCTAATATCAGATTATATATATTATCGTCTCGTACTAATAATATATAATATTATAAATAGAAAAAAAATAATTCAACTTAGTTCTTTTTATTTTTTATAAAGCATGTTAAAACCTAGAAATTAACTTTAAATAATTATCTCAAATTTAAAGTAATTAACATTTTTCATGGTTGAAATTAAATAGCTCAAGGTTTTGATTTTTTTTTTAAATCCTACCGACAGAGAAACTAACTTTAAAAATCAATAATTTACCGGAAAATTCAAATCCCCGTGAATCTTTCAATACGTGTAAGAGATTCGATTTCTCTCTCTGATAAATGCAGAAGATTTTATTTAAAAGAGACCAACTCATTTTAATCATTTTATGTAAAAGTTAAAATCTGTTTCAAAATTTATTTTAAGGAAAATATATTTATAATATATAAAATAATATTGTTTTTGTGATATTATCTATTGGTTCTGCTAACTAGTTTAAGAATAATTATTAAATATTAGATTTTACAAAAAATGATAATTAATTTTGACATAAATACATTCTAACTTCAGTAATGCAGTTTTACTTTATTTACAAAAACAAATATTTATAAATATTATATAATTATAATTGATAATTTATTTAATTGATATAAAAAATATTAAAAAATAATTAAATAATAAAATAATTTTAATGTTAAATTTTTTAACCGTTAATTTTTTTATTTTAATATTATTAAAAATTAAAATATAATGAAACATACAAAAATGTAAATTAACATATAAAGTAACAAACAAAAATAAAATAAAAAATTTGTTTTTAAACATTCTATCATATAAATTTGTATTATTTTAATTAATGAAATTAATTTTTCAGATTTTAACCTAAATATAATAGAATCAAATAATTAATTATATCTTAAACAATATTTTTGAGACACTGGTTAACATTTCTCTTATCTATTTACTTAAATATACAAAAATTTTCAATTCTGTAAATCTTATTCAATATTATTATTTTGAAATACTCTTATTTTTAAATTAACACCATTCTCCGTAAATATAACTTAAAAATTTTTAAAAATATATCTTCTCTGTTAAAAAATGAAAATATTAAATTAATTAAACGATGGCATTCTTAGATCTGATGCTAATGTTTCCAATTCGATTTTATTGAAAATGAGAGGGGTGTTCCTTTTCTGTTGTGTGGATAAGGAGAATGTCCATGTCACTTTATTTTAGTAATGCATTCGTGTCAGATAAACTTCAAATTTAAAATGATAAAGTACAATGCTTCTAGAAATATAAGGGATAAATATTCTGCAGTTCTAAAATTCAAAGTTCCTCTCATTGCACAGCAGAGGATCATACTAATCAAATCAATGACTGCTTTAAAAGTTTTTTCAAAAGATTTTCTCTGGTAAATATGTCTTTTATTAAAAAACAAAAATCATCACAGTTTGATCTTAACAGGTGAATTATTCTTGACAGATAATAAGATGATTAATGATAATGATATCATTAGGGTACTAATTACTTGAGCTTATAGAGATAAACTACTTTCACACACCATATGAACACTTGGGATAAAGGTGAAAGCAATGGCAAGAACTCAATTATCATATCTAAATCAGCTGTAATGAAAGACGAAATGTCAATTATCATAACTAATAAGATTTAATAAGCATGGTACTAATGTTTTATCTCCAAGCACAACAGATGAAGTAACTATTTTTCATCACATAGAAGAATGAAAGTCTTCTGCTGCAAATGTAAAAAAAAAATATTTATATCTTATAATATATAAAATTTTACGTCGACTAAAAATAAAATCTATTTATAATATATAAATAAATATAAATTTTACACACCGTTGTTTTGTATTGTGACTACGAACACATATTTACATATTTATAGCAGTAGCTTCAACTGTTCCACCCACTTCCTGCCTCTTCAATACAGTAAATAGCTACTTACTATCCATCTTTGTCTCTAAGAAAATAAAATAAAAATATGTATATATAATTACTGTGTTCAGTGTTTCTTTTTCCAATTATTTTGTGAAATGTTTTCACATAATTCGGAGTATCAACTTTTGAGTATTAACTTTGTGAGTTGTTAAGGGGAATGAATTGTCAGTATCAAATAATATTGATTAGTTTTTAAGCAATTTAACGTATAGAATGTCGTTTTATATGAACTGTGTGATAGAGCCTTTTAGGATTACACCATGCAGATTGTGTGCTGGATAGCACTTCGTGAGGATGAAGGCAATTCACATACTGCATGCTCTTGGCACCATCCAATAATCACTACTTTGTATTTGTATTGTTTGGTTTGATCGTGCATCGGTTATGATTATTCGATAGGTGTGAACAAAGAACGATGATGTTTCTTTGAAGTAAGTATTGGATGGAGGTATAACAAATGTTTAGTTTATTTTAAATCAACTATTTGTATATAGTTTTGATCTTAGTATCTTGTATATAAAGTTTGTTTTATGGTTATGTTAAATGACTGTAAATTGACTTTATATTCCTGTCTGTTAACTGATCTTTCTTACTAACTATGTGATGATTTCTCTATAGTTTAATACTCTAATTTTGAGATGTTACATTTTTACATTGAACTTTATTTAAAATTATTTTTAAATTTTAAATTTATTTGTTTTAAATTGTTATGAAATTGTTTAAAATTATTTTTAAATTTTACATTTGAATTTGTAAAATTGTTAAACTGTTGAATATAGTGAAAACTATGTATGAGATTAATCTCCCTTGTGTTGAATATACACATAGGGTATTGTATTTTATATACAAGAAATATGGCATAAGCCCAAAATATAAATAAGAAATGATAATAAACTAAAGATAAAAGATAAAGATAAGATAAAAATAATATATCTAACACTTTCCTCAAGCTTGTGCATACAAATCGTATGTACCAAGCTTGTTACTAATATAATGAATAAAGACTTAGTAAAAATATGTGTTTCTACACTTTAGTGACACCAAATTGTTAATGATTTGTGAAGACGACATAGAAAACAAAATACCAACCCGGAAGAATCCTCATGGGCAACAAATCTGAGAGGTTGCTCCATGATCTCTTCTTACAAATCGTCGTTAAGGAATGCATTGATGACATCCAGTGGATAAAGATGTCATTTTGAAGAGTTACCATGACTATAAATAAAGTAACAAAAACTATTTTTTCCACAGGAGAAAAAACATATATGGACAGGTAAAATGCAATGGTGACAAAAGGAAAATTAGAAGAGACAGCAACGAAAGAAGTCATGAATCAACAGAAGAGAGAAACTCTAAAAATCAAGATTCTCCAATCAAACACCTAAAAAAGACGTAACCTCAATACTCTGAATAGTTGTCTAAAAGGAGACAGAACGTCCAAACACGTACGACGAACCTAAAAGAGAAAAAAATGATCTCAATATTATAAATTGTTGCCTAAAAGGAGACAAGACATATCATTACACAACGGAATAGAAAATAAATCATAACTTCAAAAAATATTTAAAGTGCGTAAGAACTCTCTTGAATGTATATTTGAAAATTAAATATATATGACTGTTGCACAACCATCCAAATTCAGGACCACTTTCGAAAATTGAAGATTTCAATAAATGTTTCAAAAATACAAATCTTTTTTTCTTAATTTTTTATCTCAAAATTAAACTATTTATCAATTTATCCTAATAGCATAATCATAAAATTTATGTTTATTTTCTACAAGTCAATCTTCTTCTATTTCTTTCTCCAGTGCATCCATTTATAAAAATCTCTACAGTACATTTGATGATTGAATGTTACAGTACATTTGTTTATTAAGTTATTATTTTTTCATTTTTTATTGTAACTTTGTTTAACATGGTAGTTTTTCACGCGTCTGAATGATGTCATGAATGATGGTCATTTTATGTGAACAACTTTTTCTTTTTTCTGGTTTTGATCTTGCTTGGCCATTCAACTTTTGCACTTATCTGGTTGGAAAATGCAACCATTGTTGCATTATGAGGTTTAGGCAGAGGTGAATGGATAAGGTAATTGAGATTATCTTGATTTGCACGTCACATCCTTCTATTTAGCCATTATGCATTTTTTTAATCATTAATAAAATATTATTATCAATAAACTAAGTTATTTATATTAGTTTTTTATCCTCCCTATTACTTTCTTGATTGGAGGATTTTCGAGTCTCTACATGATTAACATATGACGTTAAAGGATTTTTGAGACTAAGAATTGTGTATCCTTAAAATTGTTTATCGATTCAAAGTTTCTTAAACTGTTTTCTTCAAACTTGCTTTTGATATATTTTAACACTAGTAGTTAAGAATAAAAATAGTTTAATTATGTATTTATTTTTCATCTTCTTTACACATTTTTCTAAAGACAAAATCATGGTTGAAGTTTTAAATTTTAAAAAGACAAATTACTAATCCTACTTATATTAAGAAATTATATATTATTCTAATTAAAAAATAACTTATATATTTAAATTTAAATAATTTTGTTCTTTATATTTATGTTAAGTTTTAATTTAGTTTTTATATTTTTTTATTTATTTGAATTTTAATATTTATTAAATGGAATCAATTTGATCTTTTTGTTAAATTAATTTTAACTATGAAAATTGTGTCAACATATATTTATTTCATGTTTTTTTAGCTTAAATATATTTTTTGTTTTTGTTTTGATCGATTTTGTTTAATGTAAGATTTATTTTTTTCGGATGTTTAATATGATCTCATTTTTAGTAATTTATATTCAATTTGGTTTTTTTTCATGATGACGTCTAAATTGTTAACGACAAATTGTACTATGTTGGCAATGTTTAAATAAGTTATTTCATTTTTTCTTATGTGGCTTGTCTAGTTCAGTGTACACATTGTCACATCATCATCTTCAATCTCCTAACACGTTAGAAATCCTAACTATTACCGTCAGTCACCACACACCTCCATTGCACAACACATGTGACACACCATCTTCGTCCAAAATGTGAACCACACATGTAGCTCTATATAACATATGCTAATATCCACCGCAAGTTTAAATTGCCTCACCGTGAGAACCACCTCACGAGTCATTCTTGCATACCACCACAATCATCTTCATTGAACCACCTTGTGAACAACAACGAAATGCCTACACACACATATTGACCATGCATCATGTGAGGAAGTCCTAAATCATGAAATCCTAAATCCTTTCGAGCCATTGATCTCCATGCACAGATCTCACAAGGTGGATTCACGATCTTAGATCTCCATTACTCTCATGGTGGCTGATTCACAATGAATCTTTGCTTGGAGGAGGCGAGATTGGGGTTTTATGGAGGAGATTTATGGTGGTGACATAATGGACATAGGTTTGCTTACGGTGCAGGTGCATTTTGGGTCTGGTTGAGCTAGTGACTCATAATAGGTGTTTCGCTCGCGGTGGTTAACGACAAGTTGCAATATGGAGGTCTGGTGCGAAGACTATTTACGCGTTGGAGGGGTTTCGTGGTTGTTCGCTAGGTGGTTCGTTGAGGATGATCGTGGTGGTGCGCGAGAATGTTTTGTGAGGTGATTTTCATGATAAGGCGATTTAGACGTACGGTGGAGATTGACGTTGCATGTTCTGGAGATGAGTAGGTGTGGTTCGTGTTTTCGATGAAAATGGCGTGTCGTTGGCGTTGTGTAGTGGAGGTGTGTGGGGTTGACGGGGTGGATAAGGTTTGATGTGTTGGGAGGTTGAAGATGATGATGTGACAACATGTACACTGTGTTGGACTGACCACTTAAGAAAAAATTCAAACAACTTATTCAAACATTGTTAATGTGTATCGTCTATCGTTAACAATTTAAATAACATCATGAAAAAGGACTAAATGAAACTTAAATTATCAAAATTGAGATCATATTAAACATTCGAAAAAAAAAATCTCACATTAAACAAAATCAACAAAATAGAAAAAAAAGTATTTAAGTTTTTTTTTCTTCCTCTACTTTCCTTTATCTTCCTTCACCTCCACTCACTTTTCTCCACCTCCCTTCACCTCCTATCACCTTCCTCAACCTCTATCTATCTTCTAATGAATATTCATTTTGTATCATTTTTAGCATATAAAATACCAGGTGCATCAAAAGGTTAATATATTTATACAATTCTAAAAACAAAATTATAAAACCACAACAGAACAAGGTGATAAACTTTAAAATTTTAATTTTAGAATCTCAATTTTGTTTCTTTAAATATACCTGAAAGAAGTAATGAGAGGAAGGTGTTGAAAAGTAGAAAGAAATAAAGTAAGCTGGAGGGAGAAAAGGAAAAAAAAGATATAAGAGATTTCAAATACAAGATGAACCAAACTTTTACTGCGAAAAAATATCGAATTAAAAAATATTTAATAAATATTAAAATTTAATTAAGTAAAAAAATAAAACTAGATAAATCATAAAATTACTAATTAAGTTTTTAATTAATAGAAAATCACACTTAAGAAAATAAAAATTAAAAAATTATTATGTATATTTATATAATCATGAGGATAAGAATGAGAGATGATTTATGAGAGGTTATTTTTTTTTAGGAGAAAGTTAGTTGTTGTTTTTGTGCAGTGTAGTTTCCTCCTATCCACTGAATCTGACCCCCTTAGTCCCTACATACCAAATGCATCCTTATCCATTTGTGGATAAAATTCATATATTACATATTTAATTTTACAATACATTTTCAAAATAATATTATGTTACACATCACTATTTCAACTATGCTATCATTCCAAAAATCCTTACAATATAAATGGTTGTTTTACAAAGACTTTTAATATAATAACAATTACTCTGACTTTCATTAGTATAATTATTATCAACTCCTTTTATTACTTTGAATAGTTGTTACAATAGTCTCCATTTTATTATTATTAAGATAACCAAAACATATTATTAGTTGCTTATGATAATTCTGCACACTGAAGATCACGTAGATGATAGTTATCGTGTTCTTCTCATATTTGAACTCCAAAACAAGTTCTTATATTTCTGCTGCTCATATCATATTCAAATTACAATTTTTGGTGACATAATTTATAATAAAAGGATTTTTATATTCAGGTGAATACTTCTTAAATTATAATTTAATTAACAAAAATAAGAAACTGTAACTTCTCATGTCGATGAAATATAACTTATCCTCTCCTTAGCATGAAAATTCAAGCCATAAAAGGATTGTAATTTTCGTAGAAATAAAACAAATGATCCAAATATTAGTTACTTCTATAGCTGGGGAAAGGTATCAACTTATTAAAAAAATATTACGATGAGAAATTTTAAAATCACTTATATGTTTTAATTCGAAATTGTTCCGTTGGAACGATGCAGTCCTGTACATTAAATCCCATTGATTGCATTAGTTTCGAAGTTTGAAATTGCGGCAATGCTTAGAGGAAAAAAGTTTTTGTATTAATTATTATATAGGTATAACTAAAATTAGCATTTTTAAATATATATATTTATTTATTTATTTTCGTCTCCATACTTATTATAAATTATCAAAACACTAAACTTTTACAATTTTACATAATTATGAAATAAACAAATTTTACAATTTTATCAATTTTTTATTATTTATAGTAAGTTTAGTTTGTTGCATCCCAATTTAGTATATTTAAATTATTAATTGAAGTATCATGTAATTGTTAAAAAGTTATAAACTAAATATATAAATTATATTTACAAATGCTCAATAAAAAAATAAAATTCAACTTTGAAAAATAAATAACACTTTATTAACTTGGAGATTTGTATCATACAAAAATATATATTTAAGTGATCACTATTCTTTTTTTATAACCATGAACAAACATTATTATTTGTTCATGTATAATACATGATCATTATAAATGAACAAACCACAACACAAAAGACAAAAAGATAAACTAGTTTGATTATAACAATTCTTAATACTCAAATTAAAACAAGATGGATTCAAATTATTTTCCTTCAAATCAATTATCAACAACAACATATAAATCATCAAACACATGTTTACACAAAGCATGCCTAAAATGACTTATGACATTTGTTCTACTTCCAAGAGACATGTGTATGAAGTAAACTTAGAAATCTTGCACCTGTCATCTCTCATCCCTACCTTACAGGAATTATAAATTTATAATACAAAGTTGAAAAAATTAGTACAGTGAAGAGTTTTGACACGAATTTTTTTTGTCATTATACTTTGATTCTACAACTAAAGCATATTTAGGTAAAGTAAAATAGGGAAGGTTAAGGCTTTAGTTCTTAACCGAAGCCTATACTCCAGGTATAGACTTTGGTTGGTAAGACAACCAAAAACATAAAAAAATAATAATAGGCTTCAGTCAAACGCAAGTGAGAGTGAGAAAAAAAATGAGAGAGACCAAGACCAACCGTTCAAAAGCGAACCAATAACTAAGCCAACAATAATGTTGTAGTGTCCTAAATGCAATTTGCATCAAGACCAACACGAACCTACAATGTTGTGATGCTCCAACGCGAAAAGATGACAATGACCACCAAAATGCAGCAACAATACCAAAGTGAGAAAAAAACATTAGGAGAGGGAAGAGAAAAACAACAGTGAAAGGAAGAGATAAACGGGAAACAAGAAGGAAAAAGTGAACCTCAATGAAGGCTATAATGGAGGAAAACGTGAAATTGAAGCAAACTGGGGAGAAGAATATGGCGGCCTTGCAATAAGACCTTTCAATATAGGCTTCGATTTAACTTAGAATCAAATCCTATAATTTGACATTCAGGTAAAGCCTTTTAAAAATACGGTGAAATTTTTTAAAATATTTTCATAACTATGGTTCTTTAAAGAATTGAAACATATAATTGTGCAAATATTTTAAAAAATGTCACTATGTCATTATAGAATTCAGTTATTTAAGGAACCGAAGCATGCACTCATGTGGTTAAGGTATAAGCTTCAATTATCTTTAAACCGATGCTTATAGTTGTAAAAATATTTTCAAAAATATAACCACATCATTTAACACTTAAATTGTTGTTGATAACCAATAAAACTAATATGTCACTTCAATACACTTAAACTTGATTCATCCCTAGTTATTTCTAACTCAAGATTTTATCAACAATTCCAAGTAATTAGATAACTAAAGTGTTATCTTAGGTTAACACACCTAAGCATAAAATTCATCAATCAATTTATCAATACAAATCATAATTTCTTAAAGCCATCTGACTTAGGATTTAATATGTGTGTTTTTAACTAAAAAAGTAGATAGATTAGTTAGGAGCACACTTATCAAAACTAGTTCTGCAAAATTATGTAGATTCGTTGAACGAGAATAAAAAAACCTACATTCCAAAGAGCTCCAACACTTTTACTCTTTAGGTGGACTATCCTTCATTGGCCGATCTTGTCAAAAGAGGTGAGTGACTGTGCAAAAATTAAAATATCAAAAACTTAAGAGTGAGGTGCGTGTTTAACTCAATAAGAGATTTTTCGTTGGGAGAATTTTTAAAGAATTTAGTCTCAATACACTCGTTGAGCAAGTCCGCACTTTGTTGAGTAACAACATTTTATGTTAAGACAAATAACATTAGTGATATATTTTTGTTGTGTAAGTAATGTAATCGTTGGGTGAGTCCCATTCTAGTGGGGACTCATTGACCAAGGTATTTGTTGAGCAATAATATACATTCATGAACTGATAAATATACTTTTAAATATTTGTATTTTGTGGTGTGATTTAGTGTGAATTATGTGGAATAAAAATGTAGTGATTTATAAGGTAACGATACTACTATATGTAGTGGTGTGCGAAGTGTATTAACAACAAAGTTAAAATGAGATTATCCTAATTGTTAGTATTTGACTCACATAGAGAAATATACTCGGTTGTAGGAGTCGAATGTGATTCTTATTTATAAATTCGATAAGAGATCGAACCTTAAAAATATAAATTTACCCATTTATACTCACTAGTATAAAAGCAGTGTATAACGTCACACGTTCAACGTCCAACCACTTAATAGCCAACGTTAAAAATGACCGGTGACATTTTTATAAATAAATGCAATTATTAGATGTCGTTTAAAACTGTAATTTGACGCTAATTTGTTATAAATGTCGAATATTGAGAAGTCTGATGTCCTATTGGGTAAATTTTGCGAAAATGCTTGGCACGAAGGTGAAAATGTACTTATGTATGACATCGAATGCCCTAGAATTAGACGTCAAAAGGTTATAAAACGTCGAATACCCTAGAGTTAGACGTCAAATGTTAGTGAAATCAATAAAAATTTAAGCGGGAGGTTCAACATTTATTCGCTTTATCTTATCGCGCGAGACCCTCTTCTTTGCTCAAACTTTTTTCAAACGAAGTTTGACGACCATCACATGTAATCTTTCTTTCATTTGATACAAATGCATGTTGATTAACTACTTTAGGTATGATTTTCGTTTGTTTTGACCGATTGTTTTCGTGTTCTTGTTCTTCATAGGCGCATTCTGATTTCTCTTTCACGGGTGACAACACTTTATTTCGACGAACCCACATTTTGAAGATTAGTTTTTGTTTTCCTTTTGAAGAACTAATTTGTTGAACTTGTTTTTTTGTTGTTGTTTTGTTGAACTTGTTTTTTTGTTGTTGTTTTGTTGAACTTGTTTTTTTTTGTTGTTTTGTTGAACTTGTTTGTTGTTGTTGTTTGTTGTTTGTATTTCTTTGTTGTTTTTTTGTTGTTTGTTGTTGATACTACACTACACGTTCATAGTTCATGTTGTAGAAAATACCACAAATTGGATTGCATTTATTGTTTTTCTGCTTTTTAGGTATCGTAGAGTTGTAAAAAGGATCACAATTAATTAAAAAAAAAGTTGATTAACGTTGTACATTGACAAAATTCGACGTTAATTGAAGTCGGACATAAAACAATATCCGATGTCAATTTGCTTTAATGGGAACTTCAAATTGTTCTATGTCCAACATCAAATAATGTAACGTCTCTTGGCATGACGTAGGCCTCAAATTCGACGTGAAAAATCAAAACACACCGATGTTATACGGTATTTTTGTGCATAGTGACTATTTGAAAAGAATATTGCTTAACCATGATATAATTATTAATCTTACAAAATATAGGAGTAAATAAATGATGAAAAATAAAGAAATCGAGATCTTTCTATTAATGAATTAATTTTATTTTTAAAAAATAACTTTAATTTTTGTATAGTATAGAATATCTTATTAAAGATATTGATAAGTAGAAGATAAAATAATCAAAAGAATAATTAAGAATATCTAATTAAAGATATTTGGCAACTAACCAGATTTTCAGGTAAGTATGTTTATATTTTATTGGGCTTATATAAGTTCAAGGTCCATAAGACAAATTATAATTAGAGAGTCAGGGCCACAAGTCAAGTACCTTCTAATCAGACTCCATTCACATTCTATTCACACTTAATTACATCATACTAACATTTGATCCAACTCAAACATACAATTGTGATACACAATTCCCAAAACCGCTCCTAACTTAAGCGTCAGAGTGCCTTTTGCAGGTACCTTCCCCCTCCTGGTCAAGAAGTCTATCGAGCGACCCAGGTTAAAGGCAACCGAGCGGTCAAAGTTGAAGGAAGGTGAGCGGCTCAAGCTATCCAGACATCCAAAGGCAAGGAGAACACGTTGGAAAGGTTAGTATCTTGGTCCCATAAAATATCTACCGAAACATTTTGGCACCCACCGTGGGACCGAGAGAATTGAAGACACCCAATGATGACCACGAGAAATATGGAAGAACAAAACAGCACTGCTGAAACCACAAGGAGCCAGGCAAAGATGTAGTCTCAGTATCATTATAGAAACTCTCATCATCAACGTCAACAGGCTTCTACGGCTTTACAGGTCGCAACAAAAAAGCTTCATTCCAAGATCAGGCACACATCTCATTTGGTCAATTCGGAGTTAACTGTTCAGGCCATTCACAAAAACCCAGGGAACGCTCCCCTAGAACCCTTTGTCCTAAACTGAGCGGTGAGGTACTCCCGTCCTAAATCGAGCGGTGAGGTTCTATACGGACTCACTCTCGTCCTAAACCGAACAGTGGGGAACGTTCTATGAGAATGCTCACTCTCGTCCACAAAACCCAGGGAACGCTCCCCGAGAATCCCTGGTCCTAAACCGAGCGGTGAGGTTCTATACGGACTCACTCTTGTCCTAAACCGAGCAGTGAGGTTTTATACGGATTCACTCTCGTCCTAAATCGAGCGGTGGGGTTCTATACGGACTCACTATCATCCTAAACCGAGCGGTGGGGAACGTTCTCCGTGAACACTCACTCTCGTCCACAAAACCCAGGAACCCTTCCCGAGAACCCCTGGTCCTAAATCGAGCAGTGAGGTTCTATATGGACTCACTCTCGTCCTAAACCGAGCGGTGAGGTTCTATAAGGACTCACTCTCGTCCTAAACCAAGCGATGAGGTTCTATATGGACTCACTCTCGTTATGAACCAAGCGGTGTGGAACGTTCTCCGTGAACGCTCACTCTCGTCTTAAACTGAAACAGTCATAGGTGCTCAACTGTTCGGTCGTCTACAAAGCAACAACTAAAAGCAGCCTCCCTCAAACTCATAACTCCTATAGTTAATCATGGCTAAAGCCAAATGATTAACTCAGACTTAAGGGCCATGATGTACAATATAGAATATCTTATTAAAGATATTGATAAGCAGAAGATAAAATAATGAAAGGATAATCAAGAATATCTGAAAGAATATCTAATTAAAGATATTTGGCAACTAACCAGATTTTCAGGTAAGTCTGTTTATATTTTATTGGGCTTATATCAGTTCAAGGTCCATGAGATAAATTATAAATAGAGAGTCAGGGTCACAAGCCAGATAACTTCTAATCAGACTCCATTCACATTCTATTCACACTCAACTACATCCTACTAACGTTTAATCCAACTCAAATAACTCAAATATACAATTGTGATAAAGCAACGAACGATCAAAGTTGAAGGAAGGTGAGCGGCTCAAGCTATCCAGATATCCAAAGGCAAGGAGAACACATCGGAAATGTTAGTGTCTCGGTCCCATAAAATATTTATCGAAATAATTTTCTTATTTTCTTATGGAAGAACGTAAATAAATCTTATATTTAAGTTTTCTTATTAATGATATACTTAGATAATCTTATTGAATTTAGGTGTTATTTTTTTTAATGAGTATTTTGTATAAAAAAAACGGTACAATAAATAACAGTAATACATAAACATTAAGTTATTAAGTTATAACTAGATATAAAAATTTCAAAGGGACTATAATAACATAGGTTTTGGATATTGATCTTGAAAAGATGGGTATTCAAATGCGTTGGATGTGCTCCTTATTATATTGTCAATACGAGGAAACAACAAAACATTTGTTCCTGGATTGCCATGTTGCTTTTCGACTAACTGGTTTCAAGGCACTTTTTTTTTTTTTTCTCTTTTCATCCACGAATATTCTATAGAACACGTAACTATTAAGATATAAGGTGTAAATTTGGTAATATTTTTAACAGATGATATAGTAAAAATATAATTTATGTGAAATTACACAGATGACTCTTATGCTAATTTTATGTTTAATTCGAAAAGTGTTTTTCTATTTTTCGAAAAGTGTAGTGAGATTTTACCATGAGAAAAATATCTGGGAGGGAAGTACTGTATTGGATTATGATTACTTATCTAACGGCTTCTATATCTATAAATGCTACAACCGCCGGGTCATCATGCTCACAAAACACTTACAATATGGATTTCTCCATCTTCATCCACTTCAACGACTTGATACCAGGGTTACCGACAGACCTTGGACTCGAGTGCCTCACTCGTTTGCCCCACTCAGCCCACCGAGTCGCGCTCCGAGTCTGCAGACAATGGCACCACCTCCTCCAGAGCGACCAATTCTACGCACACCGCAAGAAAACCGGCCGCACACGAAGAGTCACGTGCCTCGTTCAGGCGCGTCAGGACCAACCGCGCCACGACAAACTCATTGGCTCACTGCCACCGTCTTACGGGATTAGTTTGTTCGACCCCCAGAGCATGGCGTGGGACCGGGTCGAACCGGTTCCGGAATACCCGTTCGGGTTGCCGCTGTTCTGCCAGCTGGCGAGCTGCGACGGGAGCCTCGTGCTCATGGGAGGGTGGGACCCGGCGAGTTACGAGCCCTTGACGGCGGTGTTTGTTTACGACTTTCGAACGAGCGAGTGGCGGCGGGGGAAAGACATGCCGGAGAAGCGGTCGTTTTTCGCGATCGGGTCGGGGAGGGGTCGGGTTTATGTGGCGGGAGGGCATGACGAGAATAAGAACGCACTGAGGTCGGCGTGGACTTATGACCTGAGGCGCGATGAGTGGGCCGAAGTGGGCCCGATGGGCCGTGAGAGGGACGAATGCGAGGGGGTTGTGGTGGGGGACGAGTTTTGGGTTGTGAGTGGATATGGTACGGAGAGGCAGGGGATGTTTGACGGGTCGGTGGAGGTGCTGGATCTCGGGTCGGGTCAGTGGAGGGAGGTTAACGGGGTTTGGGAAGAGGGTCGGTGTCCTAGGTCTTGTGTTGGGGTTGGGAAAGATGGGAAACTGGTGAACTTTAGAGGTTTGGATCCGGGTCTTAAGGTTGGGGTTTGTGGGGTTGCGATCGGGTCGAATGTTGTGTTGAGTGGATCCGAATACGAAGAGGCAGCTCACGGGTTCTATTTGGTGGACATGGAGGAGGGGCAGAATCGTAAATTGAAAAGTATAAGTGTTGCTGAGGGTTTTTCTGGGCTTGTTCAATCAGGGTGCTGTGTTGAAATTTAGGGAGGAGTGATGTGTAATATAATATAATTTTACCATACAAATATCACATGTATATTACTTTTTATTTGATAGTCCTTCTACTTTTTTCTAATTATGTTTCTCTATCAGAAAATTCTTAAATCAACAATGGCGAATGGGTAGAAAAATATTAAGTCTGCAGTAACATAATGCAACTGATATAGCTTCGACTAACACAAACTAACGTTGGGATGTTGAGTATGTTAAAAGAGTGTTTCGTTCTCGAAAATTTTCCCCTTTTCCAATGGTGATAATGAGGTTTCAACTTATCATACCCTAAAAGCTATTTAAACCTTCATGTTACCAGAAAATTTTCTCACTCAACTTCAACATAACCAGCAAAATTACAGTCATCATGTCTGCCAAATTTAATTTTATGACAGTGATTTCTTACTTTACCGTTGACTTATACTAATCATCAAATTAAACATAAGTTCTGCCAATAGTTAATAAGTAATTAGTAAATCTTATCATTTATGTAAGCAATCATAATAATCATCAAATTAACTAACATATTGTTACTAACATTTTTTTACCATATAATAGATTACCACATGTAAATTTTTCTGAATAATTCTATATATTATTTTGATCGAAAATTCTCCCCACAATATTTATTTTACATATAATTAAATTTTTTCTTATCGTTTAATTTTCTTTATCCAAATTGTTTTAGTGGGATTGGATCGGGGTCGGTTGACATTCTTTCTCTGTTTTTTCGGTTGTTTAATTCTTTCTGAGAACACAATCCTTCGGTAATGGATCTGCAAAAGAATTGATTAGTCATTAAATCAGACAATCAAATTCAATAATAAATATTAATTGTCTATTAATATGTCATTAATGATATTTACTTTCCTGATTAGTTGTCTGACGGTTGTCTGTTTTGATCCCAGATTCTTCTATAGGTTACCGGGGTATTATACACAAATAATTCAAGAAAAATATATTTTTTGTTTTATTTTTTCTTCTCTTTAAAAAGTAGACAAAATATTGATTCCTCTATATGGCATGTTTACTTGAACTATCAAAAAGTATTCTATTATATATTAATTTAGAGTAATTTTATTTTAAATTAACTGTTACATTTATAAAAAAAAACGTGTGAATTGTATACTAATTCCACATATTATATTAAAAATTATAACTTATAAAAGCAATATGTTTTTTAGTGTGAACATCATTATTCAGGACAAATGTTTCATTAAATTTAAGGGAGAGAAAATTATATATATAATTACACTTACATTTCAACATAAATAAAAAATAAAAATAATTTATCCCTCCATAATTTGAGTTGTCAATTTTATCTAAATCATAAATAATTTATTAACTTTCACACTAACTTAAAAATTATACCCACCATACCTTTTAATTGATTTAAAATGAATTTAATAAAAGCTCAAAAAGAATAAATGTAATAACATTACATAAAAATTAATTAACTAAACATGTTTTCATGCCTAAATAATTTTTTCATTATTATCTACCTTGATTTTGTATTTATTTTGAATCTGGTCTTTGGAAAATTTTGATTTTATTATACGATCTACAAAATATTTTTATAATAGATTTTGTATGTTACATTATCAGAATCAATGTGATGATAAACTGAAATACAAAATATTTTTTTTTATGGAAGAGTGACATTTTTTTTAGTATAGAAAAAAGAAAAATCTGAATATATTATGTAGTTAAACCAAAATTAAACCAGGATGTTTTTTCAAGAAAAATATAAAAATAAAATAAAAAAGTTATGTGCAGGGAACAAATTTGGTGCACCAATTAAGGAAGGTGCATTTGACAGTAACAGAAGGTGAATTAAAGGCATGTTTGGATTTGGGTTTGGGTTTTGCGAATGAATGAATGAGTGAGCGTTTGTGGAATCCGAAATTTGATTAGGGAAATTGAAACAGAGCTCCCCGAAAACCCCAAAACCCTGTTTGGCTTTGCGTTTTGTTGTGGCCATGGATTTTCAAGTGGTGGTTCTCGGCGGTGGCGTCTCCAAGAAGCTCCTCCCCCTCGTTTCCCAGGTTTTCCAGCGGAAATGCTTCTAACCAAACAATTTTCGACGCTATTATGTTATATAAAAGCGCTTATTTCTGACTGCAGGAGCTTCCGAACGCGTTGCTTCCGGTGGCGAATCGCCCCGTTATCTCTTACGTTCTCGAGTACTTGGAGCTTAGCAACCTCAAGGATCTCATTGTGGTAATTTCAGTTTTCGCAATCTTAGGTGTTATTGGAAAGGGTAAATAGTGAAATTGGTGAGGAAATTTAACTGTAGGTGGTTGAAGGCGAAGAAGCGGCTCTTCGTGTCGGGGCTTGGATTTCAGGGGCTTATGCTGATCGCCTCCATGTTGAGGTAATCGGTTTTTTGGTATTACCTTTCATTTACCAAACATGATTCATTGTCGCTATGTATCTTGATAGTGACCGTAAGCATAAGCATAAGGCTACCTAGGTCTTACGTTTTGTTTGGATGAACTTTTAAATAGTTATAGAGGGAAAAATTGAGATAGTAAAATGGGTAGACTCTTTTTTTGGGAAACTTCTCATTAATCACCTACGTTAGAAGAAAACAAAAGATATAACGAATTGATTTTTCGTGCAAGTTAAAATCGTCAGCTTTGAAGAAGTGAAATGGAAGAGATTTTGATAAATTCGCTTAAGTATAAGTCAATTTTGATTCTTGGGAGACGCTGCCTTAATTTGTTTTTCCTTCTTATTGTATTCTCTTATTAGTGCTTATTGAGAAGCTTATTTAAACAGGGTCTTACACTTCTTTAATAAGTTCAAATTAACTTATGCACTTTAATTTTTATTGAAGCTCTCTCATCTAACTTCTTCAAAAGCTGAGGTGCACAAGTTGATTTTAACTTGTGGAAGAAGTTTGATTCATTTTTTTTTTCTTTTGTGATTGCTTGTTAAGAAAATGATCTAAATGGTCTTATGTAGTTTTTCCTTAAAAGATTGATAATGCATAGACATGTGTGATGATTTTTTTGTTTAACAATTGTCCAGGTTGCTGCAGTTCCTGAGGATGTGGGTACAGCAGGTGCAATCCGGGCTATTTCTCATCACCTAACTGCTAAAGACATTTTGGTGGAATATCCCTCCCTCCCTTGCCTGTGAAATCTGTGATCTAAATAATGTTGTTCTTCATGGCTGTGTTGATTTTCTGTAGGTTGTCAGTGGTGATCTTGTTACGGATGTGCCACTTGGTGCTGTTGCAGCTACTCATAGACGACATGATGCAGTTGTTACTGCTATGCTCTGCTCTGCTCCTGTGAGTGGACCTTCAGAGTCAGTATCTTCTGGTGGGAAAGACAAAACCAAGAAACCTGGCCGCTATGATTTGATAGGGCTGGATCCCACAAAGCAGTTTTTAGTTCACATAGCAACTGGTTAGTTATTTAACTTTTGTTTATATATGCCATGGTATTGTTGTATGAGTGTTCATGTGGAATCTTGCAACATTTTTCAGGAGCAGAAGTGGAGAAGGATCTTCGAATTCAGAAGAGCATACTCCCTGCCGTTGGCCAGGTACTTTTCTTTTTCTCATGTCTGGACTTTTTTAGTTGGTTCCACCTGCCTATAATTTTTTCAATATTACATGTTTATCATTCTTATGCTGTGAGATTTAATTTTCTATTCTGTAGTAAAACTTTCTACTTTCATTTGCTATATACTGTTTTTGCATCTCTTGTTCAGCACATTGATCAACTTTATTATTGGAGTTGTTTTCTGTTTGTGATTTATGTGGAAATGGAAATTGGTTATCATGCTTCCAGAGTTAGAAAACTGTTCAATCTGTCGATCTTATAGAAGCAGCATCTTCTGTGAAAATATGAATTCGTCATCTGGTTAATAGAAAATTAAAAGCAAGACTTTTGCTATTTCTTATTTCTCTTTATTGTTATTTGTCATTCATGTAGATAGAAATAAGAGCTGATCTGATGGATGCCCACTTGTATGCTTTCAAAAGGTATATTCATTTTCTTTTTAAATTCCTTCCTTGTTCTTTTGTCTTGAATCACTCATTTTTGCATCCTGAAACAAACTTTTGTTGCAGATCAGTTCTACAAGAAGTTCTAGATCAGAAAAGTGCATTTCATAGCTTAAAGCATGATGTATTGCCATATCTAGTTCGGAGCCAACTGGTTAGTTGTTAATGGTTTTTCACAAGATAGATTAGGTATTGTTGAACTTATAAGGATTCTAACCTTGTTCAAATTTTCTTAATGAGAGTTAGAAATCAGAAGTATTATTTAATGGTATGCCACAAGTGGAAGAAAATGGAACTGAAAAGGTTATATCTCAGAGCAATCAACAAATGCTATCTCAAATACTTGCTAATGCATCTGAACCAACCTTTCATCTACGGCATGCACTGGGTTCTTATAGTTCTACTTCTGATCGAAAAACCCACAAATGCTGTGTGTATATTGCTGGAAGCAGCAAGTACTGTGCTCGCTTAAATTCTATACAAGCATACAATGACATAAACCGAGATGTGAGTTTGTTGTTGTTATGGCCTTTATCAGGAACTTGTGATTGTCTTAAATTCTCTGGTTGCTTTGGCATTATTCATTTTTTACTGTGACAGGTAATAGGAGAGGCTAGCCATTTATCAGGGTATTCTTTCTCTGCCCAAAACAACATTATCCATCCTTCTGCAGAGCTTGGGGCAAAAACAACTGTAAGTTACTTTAGTGGTCTGATATACAGTTTCTGGAGCATTATTTTTTGTTCTTTCCATTTTTAGGTTCATATAAGTAGTTATGATTTGTGTAGGTTGGACCACATTGTATGCTGGGGGAAGGTTCACAGATGGGTGACAAATGCAGTGTGAAACGGTCTGTCATTGGCCGTCATTGTCGAATAGGTGCCAATGTTAAGGTGGGATGATATATTATTCTTACAAGTTAACAGGAAGTTACTTTTTGGTCTTCTGATTTATCTGTGGCATATGAACTCCAACCCACAATGAGTGATCAGCAACACTGTCTGGCATATTACTAATGAGTGGTATTCAATAATGTTAATGCCAAGTTTTCTTGTGACTTGTTTTATGCATGCAGGTTGTTAATTCAGTAGTTATGAATCATGTTTCTATTGGAGACTGTTGTTCAATCCAAGGTTCTGTTATCTGTAGCAATGTACAGCTCCAAGAACGTGCAGTAGTAAAAGATTGTCAAGTAATTTGTTTCGCCTTTTTCTCTAACCATTTTTTCATGATTGCAATTTGAATCGGAATGCGACATTGCTTGTCTTGGCAGGTTGGAGCAGGTTATGTGGTCACTGCTGGTAGTGAGTGCAAGGGAGAGGTCTTAGCTAAGAAATGAAACTGAGATGTGAGAATCCAGGCTGGGAAATTCATACCAAAGTGACTTATGTTCTGCTTCGGCACTGCTTGGAGCAAATTTTGTGCTTTTTGCTGGCAGCAGTTACAATTTGGTGTTGGCAGGAGGGGCAAAGAAATTCTAATACTTCCGACTTGCATGCGTGTCCTTTGCAGTTTGTTTCGATTGCTATTTGTTTGAAAATGGCTGCAATTGGTGTTGAATATTCATTTGTGTTAATGACTACTAATTATTTCTTCTTCATCACAATTTTCTGCCATTTAAGTTCAAGTTACAAGGGACTTTCGGTTGGTATCTTACTGCTGAACGAAAGCGGTATAATCCAGAGCCATCAGTTTTGTATTCGAGCAAATGCAGTACTATCGTCGTATTTCTTTTGGGCTTTTTGCATTTTTGTTTTTGTTAGAGATCTAGTGATAATAACATTTACTTAAATTTGGTACCTGCTTTGTAAGAATATATTTAAGCTCAACTTTTTTCCTCCCTATTTTGCTCTGGGATTGGGATGATGAGAGGTGTGCGAGTGTTTCCAGATACTTAAATGGTCTGTAGAGAATTACGATTCTCATTGAAGCCATTACTTCTATATGTTTTGCTTGTAAGTAGTTTTGACAGACCCAATGGGTCTGGTGGATTTGGATTCTCGTTTTGTTTAGTGTTAACATCAGAGGTTCTCATTAATAAATTTCTATACCGTTCATTCGCTTTATTAATCCACGTTGGAATGAAAACTAATTAAGACTATCAAAGAAGAATGAATGATTAAGATTTAAGACAGACGACTTCTATTATGCTGATTTTCTTTATAGAGTACCCCTAATAACGTGTTCTACATTGTTTTTACTGCAAATTGACATTTAGCAAAAAAGGGAATAAAGTGACTGGTTATCATAATTTCATGAAATGAATCTTTATGTTTGAATATATCTTGGCGGAAAGTGTTTTTGTAAATAAAGGAAGATTTTTAAAAGATAAAATTATTTATAGAATATTTATAATAATGAAGTGTTGAGGGTAAAATAAAAATTAAGTTGTTTATGATGAAATATTTGTCTTCAAGAAATAATTAAAGATTATAATGTCGTTTTTCTAACGGGTCCAATTCACT
Source organism: Vigna reflexopilosa (assembly GCA_027742785.1). Classification (NCBI taxonomy): domain Eukaryota; kingdom Viridiplantae; phylum Streptophyta; class Magnoliopsida; order Fabales; family Fabaceae; genus Vigna; species Vigna reflexopilosa. The sequence goes on along the minus strand of CM050911.1, from coordinate 9,357,539 downwards.
TATACTTGAACAGTGCGTAAATAAAGTCTCCTAAAAGGATGTGAGAAAGTTTTTATACAAGACGTGTTCATCGTTAATTGTATCACTTCATTACTGTACGTGATAGGAAACAGACATTAATAGTAGCCAACGTTTATTCAGGAAAAACAATTAAATTCATTTATGAAATATATAGCTTTGATGATCATTCTTTGAATGATAACAAAATATGCTAAAAGTCTTTGAATACGAAGTTTCAAGAATTTGTAAAATGATTTTGACGTGGGAATAAAAACTCAGAAAATATTTACCAATGATTTTATTGCGGCAAGAAGAAAATGAATATTACAAGGAATTGTGGCAGAGGAAGGACGGTAGGTGAAGAGAATGAACTGAATGTTGATGTATGTCTTGTTCTTTTGCATATTAATAATGTCACTAAAGTCTGCTTTGAATTGAAAGCTCGCGTTTCATCTGATCTCTCAAAACTCTCCTTAGCAATTTGTTGGAAGCTGTTCGAGGAAAGTCCGGAACAATTTTAACAAGGCTCACCTGTAGAATAACAAAATGAGTTTGTGAACATCAAATGGATAACTTAATCATCACAAGTCAGGTTAAAATTCCGGTAAAACTTCAATTTCTCTCCAAATTGAAATTTCATGAACATTTAAGTCGTTGAGTTGTGGCTCTTCATGATTTATTCAATTCAAAATGGTAATTGCTTACAATGAACCAAATGTCATACCTTAAACAAGGGATTAAGGTTGCTTTGAATGGCTTTAGCGAATTTCCTTTTTAGAGTTTCTGCATCTGAATTGTATCCTTTCTTTAAAACTACAAATATAATCAGTTGTTCTGGACCTCCATGTGCAGGTGCAACACTGATTGCAGCTGTCTCCAAAATGCATTTATCAGCCCCATCACAGACACGCTCAATTTCCACAGAACTTGTCTGCATATCAGAACAGAGAATTCCATGTAAGAATAACAGTCAGACCAAATGTGTCAAGGTAGGAATTTATGATTTTCTGACGAATCCAGGTAGCAACTAGCTTCAATTCTTATTAATTTATGCTGAACATTGACATGGAAAAATATATGATTGTTACACCATGTATATCCAATAAGTGTAGAACTTGGAAAAGATACAAACATAAATATAGCGGTGATGAAGGTACCTTTATTCCACCAAGATTCATTGTGTCATCAGCCCTCCCTTGTACTACTAAATAGCCTCCAGCAGTTCTTTTGATTATATCTCCATGTCTCCTGAGAACCTGCTTATATCGTTTTAGACATTACAAATTATGTATAATAAACCACTTAAAGAAGTTTATTAGAATAACAACAGATCGTGAGTAGTTAACATTACAACTCACAACATAGTCTATTAAGGTACCATGTAATTTACAATGTGACTAACTGAAAACCTTTATTAAGATATTGCTCACTTCCGTAGCATATCAGTGTTTGATAAACATCATAAGTCGAGAGTTAAAGAGTAATCTTATCCTCTAGTTTCTTTCTTTTTGGATTTTATGTGTGCAATCAGGTCAGTGAGTACTTGTGCAGTTGGACATCAAACAAGCATTAAGATGTATTGAACCAATTCATTCTGGACCTTTAAAAAACTATTAGGATGCAAGAAAAGCCACAAAATACCTTCAGATCTGAAATACTATTGCAAGATAGCTATAACTGAATTTGAAAATAATGTCACATTGGGAATAGGATAATTCAAGTATATACCTTTCCTTTGTACATTGGCATTCCCTTGAAGTAAACCTCATCATTATCAGCATTAAGCAATCTATCAGTTGCTCCCATATATATCGGAAACAAGCCCACTTCACCAACACAGGCAACGTCATCTGGCTGTCATATTGATCAAAGAGGTCCAACAAATTAGAAAGCCTAAAAATAATTTCTCTATACCAAAACGAAATGGAATCCACTTGGTAAGAGTAAAAATTCTTAAAGACTTCAGAGAATTGAAAAGTGTAACATCACACACAAACACACATACAGTCTCAAGTTTTTGAGATCAGTTTTCCATTTACCTTTATTGGTTCAAAAGTATGGATTATGGAACAGCTAACAATCACTTGACATCCATTATCCATTGCAGCAACAAAATTATAGGTAAGTATTGATACGATGAAAACCAGTTTGAAGTCGGTGGCAAAATACTAAATAGTTAATACCATATGATCAAATAATAAACTACCAAGAAAATATTCTTACATAAGGAACTCCATTTTCGTCAAGGATAACCAAACCAGTTGTCATTGATGCTGTACTAAATGTTCCAAAAGCTTGTGGCTGCAGTGTACTTCCCATGATGTAAGAAGATGCAAGCTCAGTGCCTCCACAACATTCAATGATTGGTTTGTAATAAGACCTCGAAGAAAGCCAGAGGTCATCATCAACATTTGAAGTTTCTCCAGTTGAACAAAATGTTCTGCATATAACCTCAGATTAGTTCAGTTTTTCATTAGTTACTCGATTATTCAAACTAACAAGAACCTACTTTATCTTTGTCCAATCCAAGCCCTCCATGCATTGTGTATTCTTCCATGTCTTTACCAAGCTTGGAACCGTTCCCAAAATAGTAACACCTGCATCCTGAACAATTGCAGTTGAATGATGATCTCTGAGCGACGTATCAAATTCTATTCATGCAGATTAAAAACATCATCTACAACAGTTAGTATGACACTTATGTTCTATTGCTGCATCTATGTTTGATTCACCCCATCCATAATAAACCTCTTTGTGGCTAAGTCAGGTTTTAGCAATGAGGACCTTGCCTTCTACAAGGTTATTTTTCCCTTTCCTGTACATTCAGGCCTAGAGTACAGGTGTTCATGTTCCACTATAAGCACCTAGTCGTTGAGGCTCAGCCAAATAACTGTGCATAAGGACAACTAATTTTTCTCTTTTCTTTTGCCATAACAGAATTTCATAAGTTAACATACATACTTTTATGGACATAGATCACTACACAATACTTTTTTTGTCATCACAAACTTCATCTTTAGTAATTCTAGTTTATGAGAAAATTTCTAAGCAGCAAACTTAGTTTACCTTGTTTCGACATCAGTGTGGCAAACAGATGCAAATTGTTTTCACAAAGGATAGGAAAGTTCACGAGTTATGTCACTGTAGATGACACTAACTTGAAACCATTTCCCTTTACATCCCACTGCATCATATTACTTCATGGCATCCATAATTTGGAAGAAAAAACAACTGCCCTAGATAGTTCCCATTCAGTCCTGCTACTAGTCAGCATTATTTTATTTAGCATGCTGTCCCGAAGTCATATGTGATTAAAACAAGTTATGTTGATCACAAATAACGACCGCTTTGTAGAATAAGACATGTTATGTTAATTGCAAATATTGACTGCTTAGTAGAATAAGGCATGTTATGTTAATCACAAATATATAGGGACTGAAATATTAGAGTTGGACAAATACCTGAACGAACTTTCCAAAACCATGGTCTAGAGGAGATCCATGGTACAGAGCAAGAGTTGCACCTGATAGAAAACATGAATATATAAGAGTTGGGCCCATCACCCATCCCAAATTTGTAGGCCAGCAATAGACATCTCCAGGTTGAATATCAATAAAAGCCCATCCATCTGCAGCACTTCTTATGGGTGAAAGTTGAGTCCAAGGAATTGCTTTTGGCTCCCCTAAAAAGTGAAAATGTAACTAGAAAATCATTATAATGGGAGTTTCTTATAGATGTTTTTCACTGTTCAAGGAAGAATCTTTACCTGTGGTTCCAGATGAAAAAAGTATGTTAGTGACAGCATCAATTGATTGATTGAATGGAGAGTAGTGATGTGACCTGCCACGGTTTAAATGTTAAGGTGAGACTAAACACGATAACATTCCAAATTCTATCACCCATGTTTTCTGTTTATGGGACCTTTACTAATGACCTTTTTAGATCACATAATAGAAACATTTTAATGTATACATTACCTGGGGTGCTGTCTGCTAGAAGAAAGAAAATCCTTCCATGATACATCGCATTCTCTTAATTGCACACCTAGCTCATCACCTATCACAGGAAGCACGATAACTTTACACGCAGCTGCCTCAATGACTCGACTGCAAGGAGAAATAAGCAGAATGAGCTGATGTTTTAAATGTAAAAGGAACAACCTTAAATTTGTCTAGCTTAAACTACAAGAAAGCTTGAAATATTCCAAGTTTTGCTTCGTAAAATTATTCTGAGTGGCACTAAAGTAAGCCTTAAGCAGTAGTTAGGAAATGCATCTAGAATACGGAACTTGGTCAATGGAAGTCAGTTGTGCCTTTTACTGACCAAAATCTCGAGAAAAGTCTAAGCATATCAAAACGCCAAGAAAATATAAACGAGCAAGGAATGCGACATTCCAAGTGGAAGAATCATATTGAAGGAGCATTGAAGAAGTACCATAATTATGCTTTATGAAAGAGACAGATGCATACTAAGCATCCATCTAGCATAGAAAAGAACAAACTATGCACCTGATAAGGTTTTCGGTACTTGACCAATACTGGAACTAACTAAGACATTTGTTCAAGGTCCTACACAGTCTATGTAAGTTGAACTGGTATATTATTTCAATTTTAACATAAAATATTAATTAATATTAAAAAAAATGTAATCATAATTTTAAAGAAAATGCAAATTACATTACTCATAACTGATAATATTCAAAATTAAACAAGAAACCAAATCAAATATGTCATAACATATACAATACAATATATATCAACTACCAGGATTTGAACCAGATTAACTGACTTTACACCAGCTCTCTACAAGATCAGTTTTAAGAGTTGACGAAAGGAATTGTTTATTAGTTACAACAGTTACTTTGGTCTGATCCCATTCTGACAATGGTGCTTAGTAGAATCCTTAGAATCAGAAAAGGTAGTATTCAGAAAAGATTACTTGAGTGTGAGATAGCAATTGCATTTCATAAGTGGAAAATAAAATTTAGCCACAGTATTCTTCTTTTATGATTCCATTAAATATCTATTAACTAGAATCCCGCATATAAAAGTTCCATTCAGGCATTTATGAGAAAAAAAAATAAGGGTTCTATAAAAACAGTTTCCAAAATACACTGTGTTTGGTGATTTAACACTATTTTCATTAAGCTTGACTCCTTTATTCTAATACAATGACTTTTCTGTTCCGAAACAGATTGAGCATTCACCAGCATGTCGACCATTGCATTGAACTCGAACCCAAGTAACAAAAAGGAACATGCCATTGAAACATTTATCAAATGATTGATATATAACAATACTATAACAAATATTGAGCTGGTAATTGTGCCAGGAGTAAAGGATTTCTGAACAGATAAACAAGATAATATGATCTGGATAATGCAAGAAGTATGATGTAAAATAATTACCTGTACAAAGGGAACTTCCTGCTACCTCTTGATATGAAATCCTGAAACAAATTCAAGCTGAGTAAATTACAACAGTTCGAATTTATCTTTGAAATTTCATCATGTAAGTGCTTATATCAATGATCCTAAATGTCAGGACAGCTAGGATCAAACTCTTTATCACTGGATCAGGATAGTTTTATACCATGTCAAAGACCAGCTCTCCTTAAAGCTTAAGCTATATGTTTTTAAATCTAAAGAAGATTCCAAAGAAGCATCTACAATTTATTTCCTCAACTTTTATATATTTGTGTGTGTATGTGTGTCATGAGTTGAGGATTGTTCCTCCACTTTTATATATATATATATGTGTGTGTGTGTGTGTGTGTGTTTTGATCTTTATAACTCCTGGTATAAACAAAAGTAGTTTGAAGATTTGGGAGCACTAATTACAACTTTTTTCTACAATTCTATTTGATGAAATGTCTAGAACATACGGAACTAGGAAGCCAGGATCATAAACGATAGTTTCAAGAACCAAATGTCTTAAAGCTTAAGCTATAAAGCACTAGCCCAATAATAGTATTTACGTCTAAAATGTCCTCTGGTGAGAACCATTTGGGATTCAAGCACAAACAAAGTACTAGTGCATTCTGATATTTTGTGAAATTATAATTTAATTAAGGGAATTTGTCAGTGAGGACAGAACCCTCGACTACTTAATAGAATCTGATATCATTGCATGAACAGTCTCCCAACAGTTTAATTTGTCAGATGCAAGCCCAGAAAAATTAATTTCTAACAGATAGTTGGGAATATAACAAAATGTAACTAACAATATATGACAAGTTCATCCATGTAATTATGAGTTTAAGATTTAGATAATTGCTACTTTTAGGCTGAACACAAAAGTCAAGAAGCCTGGGATAACCATCATCTAGAACTCAAATATTCAATTTTCTTTATGTTCATTATCTGTCCAGATTTATCTTATGGCTATACATGTTAAGATTTCATTCACTTAGTGTCCTCCTAATTGATTTTCGCTTAACTTTATTAAAACTCTCAGCTGCATGAAATCTATTTTAGTAAGCACTCTTTGATCACTGAAACTGCTACCAATATGGTTGTTAGGTTCTGTCAACTCCTTGCATGCCACCTTTCAACACACTACATACAGCTTTCAATGCAGCTACTGTTATACCTAATTAGTATTTATTAAAACCCTGACCTTTCTCGGGTTTGTGAAGTCTTAATTTATTGCAATGCACCATTCATGAAGACTAACAAGCCTTAACAAGATCCAGTTCGTAAGGTCCAAGAAATCATTATTTTAACAAGTTCTCCTTGAATTGGGTCTCTGTGAACATCGACCGTTTGTTGAATCTCATAAATAAGAAACTTTTAATGAAATTAAACTTTTTTAGGCCATACGAACAATTTGGTAATTTTAGCATTTCTTCACACACACTGAACCATATAACACGTAGATATTGGTGACTAGGAAAGAACAAAGACAATATCGATAAAATAGACCACTTTGATGAACAATAAGTAATACACAATACAAAATTTAAAACATCACCTGAGTGAAAATACCCTTAGCTTTAGAAACACGCAGGCGAGTTGCAATTTCTTTTGGTGCAAAACTATCAGCTATTGATACCACAACACATCCTGCTAAAACAATGGCCAGATATATAATCACTGCATTGACTGTCATTTGCATGTCAATGGCGATTGCATCTCCTTTTGAGAATGAGGCATCTATTGCATTCGCTACCAGCCTGGAAAAAACGCAGCAAAAGCTATGAAAATTACTTAAAGAATAAAACAGAAGGGAGAAATATCAAAATCTAAAAAGTGAGATACAGGAACAAAAAGAACGGAAGAAAAATAAAATAAAGCATAATGATACACAAATGAATCCCGAATATAAAAGAAAAATCAAAGCAGCGATGAGAATGAAAAACACAAAAAATTATTGAATCAACCACAGTAGCACAGGTATGATGATGAACAACATAACTTTGGTCCAAAAGCAAGAGTGTGAGCTGAAAAGGCTTACATTACTTGTTCTCGGAGTTGTTTAAGCGTGATACGGTTAACCTCGGAATCATGAAAAGCTTCATCTCTCCAAACGATGGCTAAACTGTCATCTGGTTTGTAGGGATGAGAACTGGGTTGCAGGCAGCAATCAGCAATGTTGAGGACAGAACCAGGAAGCCAGGTGCCTCCATGTCTAGAAGGGTCAGAAGTATCTAAAATACACTTGGGAGGTTCAACAAAGGAGACAGAAAGTTCCTTGAGAAGAAGGGACCAGTAGAGCTGCATTGACAATGAGAATTAACAAAGAAAGAAAAGAAGAGATGTGATGTATGAATAGAAAAAGAGGTGTTGGGTTGTTTGCCTTAGGGTATTGAACAGAAAAGTTGTGAAAGAGGCGATAACTGGAAATAGGGTCTTTGTAGGAAGGTCCTAAGAGTTGAGGGGCGTGAGTTTCCATGAAACGGCCAAGGTTGGTGCGTTTGGAGTTTTCCCTGAAAAGAAGAAGAGAAGTGAGTGGAGATTGTAGTGTGATAAGTGTGATGGATAAGAAGAGAAAGACTTACAGGGAAGGAAACCAATAGAGAGGGAGGGAAGCATGTTGAGTGTGGAAGGCAGAGTGATAAACAGAGTGATATATATATTAAATGAAATTCATTATTTTTTATGTGTATCAATATTTTTCTTATAACATCTCCTTCAATAATATAAATCATTAAGTGAAACATTCTACAATTGTTAATAAAAAAACAACTAGAATATACTATTACAATTGTTCCAACAATATATATATATATATATATATATATATATATAACTCAAGAAAACTACAATGAAGACATAGAGATTGAAAGTATTTTAAGAAGGTCTTATACAAAGAACTATAGTCCTAGAGCTATACAATTGTATCACCATTTCTTACAACTATAGTCTTTCTTCCTGAATTTTTGGTTTGAATTGATTGAATTGAATAATGTATGTTGATGGCATGACATTTTAGTGTTGTGATGTACTCCTAAATCAGTGTTAATATAATGTGAAAATTATGATTTATATGATATAATTGTACTGTCATATGTTTGGTTTTGATCGATTGTGGTTGATGATTAATTTGAATGAGAGGATTCTAAATTGAGAAATTGGTCTAATTGATACCAGTTAAAGACTATTTTACATCTGTATGAACCAATGAAGAAGTGGAAAGTACAAATTAGATGCAATGAATCAAGTTAAAGTCTTTCCAATCAACTTTTTTTGGTTTTGAGACGGCATTGAGTGGAATCAGGAGACTATGGGTGTCAGTTCATTTTTCCCAAGTATTGGAGCATTTTTGCTCCATAGCACTACTTTAATAGTGGCTCTTTGATTTGGTTCCCGTTGGGCAAGCCTGTGTTCCATCCAATGAAACCAAAGTTAGTGAGCTCGTTACTAGGCACCACCCTGTGTCATTGGGCACCAATTTTGATAATTCAACAGAGGTGTTTCGAGAAGTTTTTATCATTGAGCCTAAGGTTTTCTCGCTGAGTGTCAGGTCCGTAAAGTGTTAGGGTTCGGAACATTTTTTATACACATTGATGTGGGAGTCTAAGGTTAAAAGTTATCTTAACACTGTAGTAACCATAAAGGATAAAACTTATGAGTGATAAGAAGAGACTTATCATATGTAGTGTAGTAGAATGCAAAACCTCTCAAGATTTGACATCGACATTTGTATCCATATGATTAAATCTATAAGAGTTTGGTTGTATGTATACTTTTATATAGAAATTGAACAACTCCTTATATTTTAAATTTATGTTATTTCTTTTTTAACTAGCTTATCTTACTGTGAGTTTTGCGATTGTTTTGTTGTTTTCTTTTCTTTGTTATTATCATCTTATTAGTGTGAGCAAATTGAATATGCATGTTTCTTTTCTCTTTGTTATTATTACCTTATTATTGTAAGTAGATCAAAAATACAAATACAGAAACACCTCTTATGGATAAGAAACAAACTATCAGAATAATTATTGTTAAGTATTATCTTATAATAGAATTGTAATAAAGTAACTAGAGAATATATCAGTGATGTTATTATACTCATATCTTGTTAGAGCATACTAATATACAATATAAGTTGGATTATCTTTTTTTCTTAATATAAAAAATGAATATATTATGCTATTAAAATAAGATGTTCCAAATATCATCAAAATTAGGTTTAATTAGAATCCATAACTACGGTAAAAATTCTAGAATTCCCAAAATTAAATTTAAAAGACGTTTTCTTTTACTCAACAAAAGACATGTTTACAAGTCTTTGTTGTTGTTTCGCCAAATTTAGTTAAACAGACCAATGTAATGTAACAAAATAAATAAAAAGTAGAACAGAAAAAAACAATTAAAAACATGTGATGATAAATAACCATTATCCAGGTACAACTGAAGAATCAACTAAGGCACTATCTGGAAGAACGAGCAAGCAGGAGTTACTATTGAATTATAAACTATAATTCTCATTTACATAAATACTGGAACACTGTATAAGATGTAAGAAAATAAAAGGACAGTTACATTCACTTGGCAAATCGAACAGTCCACTCTGCAGCAATACCATCATGTTTTGCTCTGTCTCCCGAATACAAGTGAGCAATGCCAGGGACAACAGCATTATCTGCAAAAAAGATTACAACTTTACACTCCAAGATCATAAATGCCTACTTGGTATGCTGATGTAAAGTGTTGGCGTTATTAATATTAGATGTTTGGAAACAAAAGTTCTACGGCCACAACAATTAAGGAAGAGATAGGAAGAGAAGTATGAGATAAGATGGTTGATATGATGAGAACAAAACGCTTTTCTATTTTTATTTTCTGTTTTAGAACAAAAAATGTCTTATAGTACCTTAATTTCTCATTTTTAAATACTTGGGAAACATGAAAACAAAACAGATTAAAAGGAGTCTTATTGTTTCTTAGTAAATCTTTAAAAATAAGAAACCAAGCATTAGCCAGGTAACATGCTTGTAATTATTTGTAAGAGCAAAAAATGGAAGCAGAAATCCTATTGTCAAATCAAGCAACCCCTTAACTTGGTTGAATCGCAAGTGTCAAAAACACATAAATTAGTTGGTGTCCCTATTACAACGTGCTACATCTCCAATACAAGGCAAGGCTGAAGAATGGACTAACATACAAGCCATCATCAACCGCCATTTATAGAAACAAAATTGAAAATGAAGACAATACAATACAATGACCAAAATAGTCAAATCAATAAGTATTTTATTTTAAAAAGTTGGAAGAACTTACAATGATCAGGATTTGTGAAAATTGATCTAACTTCAGATAGCACCTTAGTAATTGTTAGTGCTGGACTCCAACCATCCTTCAATATTCCCATACTTACAAGACCGTCAGGGTCTACATTGCAGTGGTAAATGCGTGTCTTGAATATCACCTGCAATCTCATTTCTTTAATTTAAAATAGTAAAACACTGAAATCATTTCAACAGCCCTATACATTATTTTGTGGTTTGTTTGTGCATATCGCTCCTTTGTTTCCAAAACCAATACCATTCCTTGATCAGGGGAAGTTTATGAAAATCAAGAAAAACAGAAGGAAAAAGAGGATTTAATTCATTTAAGACATTTCATCCCCTTCTTGATCATCATCATCATCATTGAAAAAGACATTTTAAAGAGATTCATCAAAAAACAAAATAACAACTTTCAAAACTTTCACATTATATGAAGATATGATAGGAGAATAAATAAAAAAAAGTTCCTAATAATACATATATAATCCAAATATTCTTTATTGTATAGGATTTGCTCCTTATTTCTATATTTATAATACAAACTTAACACACAAGTTTGAGTTTTTAAAAAATCACCATGTCTGCCATTATTAAGGTTGTATCGGAACTGTGTTAGAAATATGTTAGAGACCCAAAAAGATGTTTTTTAAATAGGACATTCACCGATAGATGTCGTACAAGTGTGTATGCGTATTGGTCTCCAATACATGTTGGATATAGGGACACGCCATTGAAGTGGCATGTATGAGCTTCATAGTTTGTCAAATACTTAGAAAATGAGCATTTAGTGACTATATATCTTGGACAACCTTCCTACTCTTGGAAAGAAAAGGTGACACAAATATTCAATTTTATTTATTTTCCAAGAATTATATGCCATATCCTTATTTTCACAACAGTGATGATAGCTGAATGGTCCTCGGAATTAATTTGCTTTTTTCCTGAAGGGACTCTACCCCAGTCTTGACTTTAGGATTTCTAACTCAAGCCCATGAGAAAACCCATCCCAAAAGACTGTTCTGTTAAGTGAGAGAACCCTCTACCCAACCACTCATTGAATGATTTTCATTCTAACTCTTTAAGCACATGTATCATGTATGTACTTCCCTGGCTGCTTCTTTTCAAGTCACCCTTGCACATGAATTCCATAAAATTAGTCTGTTGGGCAATGAGCTTCATTGCTCAAGTGCCACATTGAGCACCTATACTCAATACGGAACGTAATAATCAGTCAAAGACAAGTTCATTGCTTTGCAAAACCGAACTAGTGACTGATGGAGTAAGTCATATGTACTGTATGCATGAATGACTCAAGTGATTGAGAGAATCATGGTCCAAATGTGCATCCCATGTGCAAATTGATAAAGCCTGTCTTCATCCACAACTAATCCTCATAATAAATATCAACATGATCCATAAACATCTTTATCTGGTCAACAATTAGCATGGATTTCAAGGAATTCAATCCAGTCATTGTATAAAACACAGCTCCATGCCAAGCATTATACATGTCAGAATGCACCTTTGTGCTTAAGAGTAATCTTTCATCTACCTAAAATCCTTGTCTCTATCTAAACCCCGTAGTTCCTCATGGCTTACTAACTACATTGTCAGACAGTCTCTAGCCCTCCTAGTTCTTGATTCGCCTAGCATGTATGCCATTAAAACTAAAGAGTTGACAGAACCAAAACTGTGCCACATCTTTGGAAGTACTCCTCTTTGGATAATAGGTATTGTAACTGGTATAACTGTGATCAGTTTATTATGCTTCATTTTCCGGATTGGGCTCATTGTTGTAGTAATTGTAGAAATGATAGCGTGCGGATCCCCTTGAGTTCTTAATTCAGTGACAAAATGACATAAAACCACATATCCAACTTTACAGAAGTGAAAATGGAAGGAAACACATGTTCCAAAAGGGAAAAAGTTAGAACATAGTCGACATTTTATTTACCCATTTCATACACTTTTCTGCTTGTATAAAAACATAACCTATAAAATAAAGGACAGAAGTACTTATCACAACTAGCAACGAAATTATCAGATCCAGTTCGGCAGATGGCTAGCAAAATTCTTCCACACGCCAATGCAAACACTAAATCATGAGAAAGAAACATCAACTGAAAAAAGACGTTACCACTTGCTAAATAATAAGTTCTCACACTAATAGGTCAGGTAGTGGTTAATGCGACTGTTTGGCTAAATTTCTTAATTAGAAGAAAAAGAATAAGGAAAAATGAAAACAACACTAGCTCAAAGTGAGTTAACTTTGCAAATACGTACCCCTAAAACAAAATAACAAACAAATATAGCGGAATACAAGGGAAATTGAAACATTTTTCACACCATAAAAGATGAAACGGATTACTAAAAAGAAGTACATGTTCACTCCTTTGTAGAAAACAAAAAAGAACGATGCAAGCAACGTGAAGAATGTACCTGGGGAGGCTTGAAGGGATAATCACTAGGAAATTTGATGTCAAGGAAAAAGATTCCACCTTGGTAGGGTGTTCCTACAGAGAAGAAGTTGATAAAGGAAAAATGAAAGTTAAGAAGATGATAGGACAGTAATAGGGTTAATAAATAGAATTGGGAATGTGTAGCTACCTGGGGTTCCAATAATGGTGGCAATCCAGTGATATAGGTTATCGCCCTTAGGGCCAGCGGAGCAATCGGGAGGAGGGTCGTTGTTGAGTTCCACCATTTCCCTCTGAATCCTCTTTCCTGAAGCCGACACGGAAGTTGTGGGTATCCATGACGATGTTGAAGAACTCCACGATGATTTTCCTCCCCCTCCTGATAACATCATCAATCTCTCAAACCCCACAAAAACTCAACAATTTTCTTCTTCTTCAAACTTTCCACAACCAAGGACCAGAGTGTTTCATTTCATCCTCTCCCATCTTTTGCCTACATTTTTATCTCAAGAATTTCAACTCCAAAGTTATTTGGATTAATATGATGCGAGTTACTCTACTTTTATATCATAATAATGTAATCAGTAATTTTCTCGTTAATGAGAATGGATTATGTTTAAAGTACCTCGTCTGACATTTATAAGATTTAGGATTTGAAAAAATTACAGCATTATTCCTCAGTATATGATTCAGTTGTAGATGTTAAAAGGAAGTACAAGGTTATGTTACAACTTTTGAGATTGGAAATAATCACCTCTTGCTTTTAATATTTACAATTTCTTATTATCCATGTACACAATTTAATATTTTCAAAAAAAAAATAACAAAAAAAGTTATCAGAAGAGTATCCACTTGTTAGGATAATAAAAAACAAAAAATATAATTAAAAATAAATAAATATAATAAAAATTCTTAAAATAAGAACTTATCGTTAAATTATATTAAATCATAACAGAATAAAGTAGACAAAATAATCATAAAAATATAAATACTTTTATTAACTTTTATGACATTGTAATTTCATAGCACTTGATGACAAATATTAGGAATCATCAGTAGTTTTTTACAAATAATAAAATCAATAAAATGAATTGTAATCACAACAGTAAAACTGGTGATATAACACTTAACCTAAAAAATGGTTGTATAATTATAAAAGTAAACCTAAATAATTTTTACAATTTAATAGATATTTTTTATTTATTTTGTAAATGAATTTTAATTATTTGGTAAATATTTTTTATTTATTTAATTTATAAAATTAGTTAAATTTTAAAAGACAATTAAATTTAAATAAAACGATAATTTGAAAGATAAAAAAAAAGATATTAAAAAGGAAAATTTCCTTTATATATGCATAGATGAATAAACAATCAACTCCCCATTGCATGTGCTTCTTTTGTTTTAAACATCAGTAGCTAGTGTATCGCGTGTCATGCTGTGTTATCATATGGGTAGCAGCAATACTCTCTCATATATGTAAAATCATTTTTACATTGATGCTGAAATGAATAAGTTCATGGAAGAAATGGAGAGCTAGAACGATCAGCAAGAAAACTTGTAGTTGCAGATGAATTTTGAACATTCAGAAATCTATAGCAGATTGAACCTTGCGATCATAATACAAAACTAAATTTAAGGAAGAAATGGTGGAACTAAAAGCTGCTTGCTGCTAATAACTGCCTGAACCTGAATGACATATAACAAGAGTTATTAAATAGGCGAAGGCAAGAAGCGATTTTGATTTTGCTGTGCGTGTTTCATGTCAAATGAACAGCCCTGTAAACTACCTAACTTTACTACTACTACTACTGATATTTCAAAGTTCTAGTCCAAAACATGCTTCCATGAAGCTGTAGATGCTAGCCTCCGCCTTCAACAAGCAAACCTTAAAAGGTATCATGCTGAACTCTTAACACCTAATCTGTGCTAAACTTCTCCTCAATACTTGAGTTGCTAAGTATTACTACACCAATTATTATAAGTATGGCACCTGCAAACCACTGTGGAAAAGTTTTTGCATCAGAAAAATGTACAATTGAAGAAGTGAAATACACAAGAAGTAAATAACCAGCTATAAGTATTGTTGTGGTTTAGTTATTTAGCACTGTCAGTCAGTAGCAAAGAAAGAAAAGACAAGCATCCGTCTACCCTGTTAGCACAACAAAAGCAGGAGCAGAACAACATTTAAGGTTATCGGTTTGGTGTCCCTTAAAAACTGTGTCTCGGAAACCTTGTAAAATTGATTTTAAAGTGAAGAGATTTATGTTTGGATTTTTTTATTGCAAAATCAAGTTAATAGAAAAGCTCCATAACTGTTTCATTGCAACATATAAAGTATATACAGTTTTTTAAACTCAATGAATTTGGACACAATTAATTCATCCACATTAACCAAATATATTTAACTAAAATTACATTAAATGGTATTTCAATGGTCTCATGCGAATCCAAACCAAACACACTAAAACCCAAAGATATACTTGATGTGTTAAAGTGCATCATAAACTCATCCCAGAATAGTTAAGCTCAATTTACAGGGATACCAAAATGACTCTAGCCCACAACCAGAATAAATCTGAAGCATCTAGAAGGTTAACCTGATTAATTATTAATCCAATAACAATTCCAAGTTCCAAACAGAGAGAATAGTTCAAAAATGGTGTATGTAAAGGTTTCAGGGATTTTAAAGGCGGGCCACAGCACTTGTTTCTGGCTGAATACTGCTATTGCGAAGCAACTCACAATTAGAGTGATTCTGAATCACATGAAATGCAGTGGCAAGTAACAAGAGAGTTTCAACAGCATTGTGTGTTACTTTGAGGGGAAACATTCAAACTTCAATCTTCTACTCCAAGTGTTGCAGTGTGGAATGTTTCTGGAGTGTGGGAGGTATTTAATTATTTAAAATGAAGTGTCTTAAAATGAATAAAATTATACGCTTGTATAAATTAAAGGTATACTAATAATGATTATAATAACTAAAACAAATGCATTTGCATTTGATGCAACCATATATTAATTTCACGCCGCAATATCATATCTGCAATTTAAAACCATGGAAGTTTCTGAAGTCTAACTAATAACAAGATTATGAAAAAAGGTTTGGAGATAGTTTAAAATGACCATGTTAGATGCAAATGGAGTCAACCAGTTCTAACTTTAACAGCCAAGATAAAACTTTCAAAATTAACCAAACTTCATAACATCATGAGAACAAATATGAACAAGAAAAAAAAGTAAATAACTTGTCCATAAATGTTTAAATTAGTTTATATAGAAGTTAAACATAAAAAAAATAGAAAAATCATAAAAAAAAAGTTTCCTGGTAGATTAACTAATAGATAAATTAATTTTAAGGTTTTTTTCTTATTTTTCTTTACTGGAAGTGTTCTTGAGAATTTATTTCAAACATGGACAAAGAAATGATTGTGCAAAAATTGCAATTATAGTATTGACAAGAGAAAGGGTACCTGGAAAGAGAGTGATTCCCTAAAAAAGAAGAAACCTGCTAAACCGGAAGAGATAAAATTGGTAGCGAAATTGGTGACAGTTGCCTGAAGAGAGGAGAGAGTCTTAAGGCTATTGACATAACAAGCCCACATCGTTACATTGAACAATAACACCATCCCGTATCTGAGAAACTGTTCAGTTCGCAGTGAGTAACAAAGATTGAAGGGAGAATTGATTATAATATGAAATGCAGAAATGAAATCTGTATGGTTAACCTAACCTGTTGAAGAGGGAGCTTTACAGAAATGGCTGCAAGAGCGGCATTAAATCCAGCAGAAACTGCCCACGCGTATCCTTTTCCGTTAGTGCCTGAACCTGACACTCTCTCCATGATCCGATTCTGGTCGATCACTGTTTAAAATTAGGGCAAATTATTATTATTCGGTTTGTTCTGAGACGTGTTTATTCAAAAATATCATAATAAAATATTAAGATACTTAAAACAAGATTACTCTTTTCCCTTTACTGCAATGATTAATCTTGAATAACATCCCTTCTCTTCTCTAATGACAAACCAAACTGACTTCATTTTTGGTACAAGTTTCTTCATCTAAACCACAACTATTTTAAGCATTGTTTTTTTTGTTATTTAATATAATAGTATACTAATTTATCAAGACAAATATTTATTTTCATTAATTTTCAACTTTTCTAATTAACGTGTCTTGATTGTGATTTATATATAGAAAAACATATTTATACCAAAATACATATATAAGAAATTTGTAAGAAGATTCATATTTTTTTTCTTTTGTTTTTTCAAAAACTCATATTATGCATCACCTTGATAGCTTTCTATGAAAGTGATATGAAGACACAAATACACCTAAATAATATAATCTTTTTGATAATATGAGTCACATACTTTTGATGTTGAAAAAATTAAATGCAAACAAATTTCTTTTCATCTTTGAAGTAATAGTAGATCATGATTTTGATTTAATTATAATATTGTCTATCTTATATCTTTATTATTTTAAACATTTTTTTCATCTTGTAAAATAACTTAATTTTAAGTGATTTTGTAAATATACCGGCAACTTCTTCTTTCTTTAAATGGTGATCGAGTATTATCCTATTTAAGAAACAAAATGAAATACCTCAGTCACCGAGAATACAATAAAAATTTAAGAGTTTAGTTGTTGAAATCTTGTAATCTATATATATTGTATAAATTAACAGGTCAGGAGTTCAAAGGTAGAATCCAAACAACAAAACACTGAGAAAAAGTTTTATTTATCATAAAAACCTCTATGATAATCGATTTATCACAAAAACCTCTATCGACTATCCAATTAAAATCATGTTTTTCAAAAGACTATATGTGATAATCGATTATCAGTGTTACTAATCATTTATCACAATGAGAAAATATTTTTTTGAAAAAGTTTCTATGATAATCAATTATCACTTATGATATCAATTATCAATGGTAGTTGCAATCAAACTCTTCAGCTTTTTGACCTAATTTTCAAAACAAAGAGTTTATATATTTTAGCGAAACCTACTTTCAAAAATAACTTTTTCACTCAGAAATTTAGAGTTGTGACTACTAGATAAACTCTATGTTTGTGAAAAAGGGATTTGAAAAACCTAGTGTGGGTAGAGCGATAACTTTCACTAAATGTGTCTTGAGTTATTGAGTGTTGTTGATAGTGATAGGAAAAGTTTTCATTCTTTGTATGATTCAAAGTAGGTGTTTTCATTCCTTATGCGATTTTAGGAATGTGTTGTTCATCTCTTGTATCTTCAAGAGAGGTTTTCTAGTCTTAAACTTTATTTTCTATGATTGTAAGTAGTGGTTATTTTTTAGTGGTTGGCTTAAGAGATTAACATTTAGACGTATGATCTTTTGATCCGAACTAGTATAAAATTATCTATGCAAATCTATCTTTTCCTATACTCTTTATTTCTCCAATTATTATTTAAAAGGAATAAATTTTAATTGTCAAATCAGTTCATTAAAAGGGAAAACTTTTAAAAGCACAATTTTATTAAAGAAACTAATTCACTTTTCTTTTATTTTTGTTCACATGCGAATATTCTGCTATGCAATTCTAACAAAATACTTATTAGAGCCAATGAATGTGATATGCAAAATTATGTTTCTAGTTTATGCAGATTTGTTGGACGAGTGAAATAGACCTTTCACTTGCTAGACAAGCTAAAGCTCACTGGACAAGCTTGATTTAAATAAGTTCCTAAGGCCTGAGTTGTTGGACGAGTGAATGAGTCATTGAGAGTGGGTGAGTTATATAGTCGTTAAGCGAATACATTCCAAGGGATAACTCGTTAGTGAGCAAATGTACTCACTAAATAATTCTGTGAATTGTTTTATAGGGTGTTGTTTGAAATGTGGTATTTAACTGATAATGTATGATTTATGTGAAAAAGAAAAGACATATTTTGTGTGAATGTTGCATCTAGTTGAAATTTTATTTTTAAATAGACATTTTTTATAAAGTATACAAAGGTGTATATGGATTTGGATAAATTAATCTTTAAACACAATAAAATATCTCACATTTTTAGGTTTTTAAAGAGTCAAATAATTTATCATTTTAAAATATATTTTTTAACAAAATAATGAAAGAAATTAAATAATAATTATGTTATTAATTTATAATTTTTGCTAGATTGCATGTATAAAAGTTTTCTCAATTAGTAAGAGATCAAGACGAGAAGATTGCAATGGATCAAATTTTATATAATAAAAAAGACCACAGAGATCTGTTTGGAATATATTCTTTCAGCAATTAGTCCACCAAATGAAAATCTTGTTTTAAAAATTAGGTTTAAACCCTCCATTGGTCCTCATATTTGTGTGTAAATCTCAGTTTGGTCCTCAAGTTTTGAACTGTCTCAATTGGGTCATAATTTTTGTAAAAATGCACACATTTTACTCTAACCGTTAAGTTGTCTCAAACGGCGTTAATTGATACTGGGATGAATTTTTTATTTTAGGCTTAATTCCTCTTTTGGTCCTTATTTTTGTGTGAAAATCTCAGTTCGGTCCTCAAGTTTTGAACTGTCTCAATTGGGTCATAATTTTTTAACTGTCGACAATGACGGCATTTTTTAGTTTGAGAGGGAGAAAATGTGTGAGTCGGGGGGTTTGAGGGTAGAGGAATGAGTGAACTGTGATTGGAAGGAAAAAGAAAGACTATAGCCACGTGAATTTAATGATTTTAAAACATAAAAAAAAAATTACAGCTCAGTTCAAAGTTAACGCCGTCTCAATACACACACTTAACGGTTGGGGTAAAATGTTGTAAAATGTTTGCATTTCATAAGGATTTGAGGAAAAACTTGAGGACCGAATTGAGATTTTCACACAAAAATAAAGAGCAAAAGAGGAATTAAGCCTAAAATAAAAAATTCATCCCAGCATCAATTAACGCCGTTTGAGACAACTTAACGGTTAGGGTAAAATGT
Organism: Vigna reflexopilosa; assembly: GCA_027742785.1. Lineage (NCBI taxonomy): Eukaryota > Viridiplantae > Streptophyta > Magnoliopsida > Fabales > Fabaceae > Vigna > Vigna reflexopilosa. The sequence goes on along the minus strand of CM050911.1, from coordinate 9,337,443 downwards.
GTGCATTTTTTCAAAAATTATGACTCAATTGAGACAGTTCAAAACTTGAGGACCAAACTGAGATTTGCACACAAATATGAGAACCAATGGAGGATTTAAACTTAAAAATTATGAAATGTTCTGAAATAATTCAGAAGTCAGTTCTACAATGATAAAATAATCCTTTTAAAAACTATAAGAGTACAGTTAGAAATAATGAAGGTATATGAAGAAACTTCCCCAATTGTAAATGGACAAGTATCAATGGACAGACAATATAAGCCGAGAAAGAAAAAAGCACAATATGAGAGAAAGAGGAAACGAAGACTGAAAATGAGAAAATTTCTTTATGTAAGCAAAAATGTTATTAATTAGTTTTAATTTATTTCATAAAGATATATATATTTTTTCAAATAATCTCTGAAAAATTACAAAAGTAGCAATACTTGTCATTCAATGTTTTTTCTCGTTTCTAGCAGTCTTTAAAAAAAAGTGAATAAATACTAATTTTAGTATTTGGTTGTGTTTTTGGTTTCCTTTTGAAAAGTAAGTTGAAGAACTGTTTGACAAGTATTAATTTGAACAATATTGTTTCAGATAAGAGAAAAGATAAAGAATAATAAACTTCTACTGAAAACATAAAAGATATACAAGAAAAATAAATAAATGGAATTTTAACTTTTTTATGATTTTCTAAATTAAATATAAGAAGTTAAATATGCGTGTCTGAGGTAGTATAATGATAGTTTATTTAATAAAATATGGTTCGTTATTATTTATAAATAAATAGAAACTTATAAACATACTATTAAATGACTTATTATTTTATTTAAATATGATTATATATATATATATATATATATATATATATATATAAAATAAAATATATATAAGTGTTATTTTATTAGAAGCACATTACATGGAATATCTATTTTATGTCATATAAAAGTTTAGATTTAGGATAGGTGGATGCAATTTTTATAGAATTAAATCCTTCAATTTTTATTTATTTATATGCAACATTAACATTTCAACTTCTTTTAATTTCAACTTTTATAAATTTCAATTGCATTATAGTTAATATGTTAAATTTTTAAATATAATAAACATGATTATTTTTATAAAAAAAAAAAGTGAACATCGTTTTATTAAAAGAAAGGAGGAGAAGTAAGTATACTTTAAAAGCAGATAATTGTTACTTTATCAAAAACTAAATTGCACACAACCTACTGTGATAACATAAATAAAAACTTATTACTTTTATACAATAAAAACTTTTTTTTACTTTTAACCGTTTCAGCTCCCTCCCTTTTTCTTGTCTCTTCATTCGTGCGTTCTCCAAATATTTTTTACTTTTTTTACTTTTATATAATAAAAAACTTTTTTTTTACTTTTAACCGTTTCAGCTGCCTCACTTTTTCTTGTCTCTTCATTCGCGCGTCCTTCAACTCTCCGTTCTTCTCTTTTCATTCCTTCGGCGATGTGGCAGTCTGTGCACTGGTTGATGATTAAGTCGACGAGAGGTTAGTTGCATTTATTCCCTTTTTCTTCTTTGTTTTTGCATTTCTTCCCTTTTTTTTCTCCGCTTTTGCATTTCTCCGTTTCTTTATTTCATGATCTTTTTAAGTTTCATTAGGATTTGGATGTTTTAAAACTTTTACACAAATTGGGGTGGTGCAACTTTTCAAAGAAGTCGGAGGAGAAGGAAAAGTCTTTTTTACTGCGTGACATAATAGAAAGAAATAATGAGTACATAGAAGGAAAAAAAGTGATTGAAACTAAAGAAGAATGGGAGAAAAAAAGAGAGGAAGAAAGAAATATATTATTCGAAAAGCAGAAGAAGAGTATGCGGCGTCTGCAGTTTCTTTTTAAGGCATTAGAAAGAGGAGAAGAGGAGAAGTTTATAATAAAGATAATGATACTTAGACAACATTTTTTTGACAACATTTGAACATCTACGTGTTATTCTGTGATCGGTGCATGATAGTGTTTATGATTATTATTATTGATTGTGGAGTAATTTTGGACCAATCACAGAATGACACGTAGATGATATTTAAATGTTGTCAAAAGAATGTTGTTTAAGTATCATTATCCTTATAATAAAGGGATTAGAAGGAGAAGAAGTGGAGAAGGAAGAAGAGGAGAAGGAAGAGGAGAAAAAGAAAGACTGACACATTGACAGTCACTCAAGCCGAAACGGTGCAAATCTTTTATACCAATGGGAGTACTGTTTTTCCTTTGAGTTTTGGTGCTATGTGACTCTCATGTGCAAAATCGTATGTCATTCTCTTTGTATTTCAGATTCTCTTGGTTTCCATGTCCTGAGGATTTTGTGCAGGATGATAGACATTCTCCAATGAGCTAAGTTTCGTTTTATTTTCCTCTGGAAGTTATTATTTGTTGGTGAAATCTTGTAGCTTTTTGATTTTTATGATTAAATGTTGTGCTTATGGACGGTCTTGTGCTGATTAGTTACGACGTCTGCAAAAAAAACAACCTAAGCTACACCTAATGCTACCACTGTTTATGTCTTAATGTTTTCCGACCTAACTACACTGTTTATGCTAACCTTTTGACGTGACATTCGACTTTTATATATATATATAAAAAATAAAATAAAATATATATAAGTGTTATTTTATTAGAAGCACATTACATGGAATATCTATTTTATGTCATATAAAAGTTTAGATTTAGGATAGGTGGATGCAATTTTTATAGAATTAAATCCTTCAATTTTTATTTATTTATATCCAACACTAACATTTCAACTTCTTTTAATTTCAACTTTTATAAATTTCAATTGCATTATAGTTAATATGTTAAATTTTTAAATATAATAAACATGATTTTTTTTATAAAAAAAAAAGTGAACATCGTTTTATTAAAAGAAAGGAGGTGAAGTATGTATACTTTAAAAGCAGATAATTGTTACTTTATCAAAAACTAAATTGCACACAACCTAGTGTGATAACATAAATAAAAACTTATTACTTTTATATAATAAATTTTTTTTTTTTACTTTTAACCGTTTCAGCTCCCTCCCTTTTTCTTGTCTCTTCATTCGTGCGTCCTCCAAATATTTTTTACTTTTTTTACTTTTATATAATAAAAAACTTTTTTTTTACTTTTAACCGTTTCAGCTGCCTCACTTTTTCTTGTCTCTTCATTCGCGCGTCCTCCAACTCTCCGTTCTGCTCTTTTCATTCCTTCGGCGATGTGGCAGTCTGTGCACTGGTTGATGATTAAGTCGACGAGAGGTTAGTTGCATTTATTCCCTTTTTCTTCTTTGTTTTTGCATTTCTTCCCTTTTTTTTCTCCGTTTTTGCATTTCTCCGTTTCTTTATTTCATGATCTTTTTAAGTTTCATTAGGATTTGGTTGTTTTAAAACTTTTACACAAATTGGGGTGGCACAACTTTTCAAAGAAGTCGGAGGAGAAGGAAAAGTCTTTTTTACTGCATGACATAATAGAAAGAAATAAAGAGTACATAGAAGGAAAAAAAGTGATTGAAACTAAAGAAGAATGGGAGAAAAAGAGAGAGGAAGAAAGAAATATATTATTCGAAAAGCAGAAGAAGAGTATGCGGCGTCTGCAGTTTCTTTTTAAGGCATTAGAAAGAGGAGAAGAGGAGAAGTTTATAATAAAGATAATGATACTTAGACAACATTTTGTTGACAACATTTGAACATCTACGTGTTATTCTGTGATCGGTGCATGATAGTGTTTATGATTATTATTATTGATTGTGGAGTAATTTTGGACCAATCACAGAATGACACGTAGATGATATTTAAATGTTGTCAAAAGAATGTTGTTTAAGTATCATTATCCTTATAATAAAGGGATTAGAAGGAGAAGAAGTGGAGAAGGAAGAAGAGGAGAAGGAAGAGGAGAAAAAGAAAGACTGACACATTGACAGTCACTCAAGCCGAAACGGTGCAAATCTTTTATACCAATGGGAGTACTGTTTTTCCTTTGAGTTTTGGTGCTATGTGACTCTCATGTGCAAAATCGTATGTCATTCTCTTTGTATTTCAGATTCTCTTGGTTTCCATGTCCTGAGGATTTTGTGCAGGATGATAGACATTCTCCAATGAGCTAAGTTTCGTTTTATTTTCCTCTGGAAGTTATTATTTGTTGGTGAAATCTTGTAGCTTTTTGATTTTTATGATTAAATGTTGTGCTTATGGACGGTCTTGTGCTGATTAGTTACGACGTCTGCAAAAAAAACAACCTAAGCTACACCTAATGCTACCACTGTTTATGTCTTAATGTTTTCCGACCTAACTACACTGTTTATGCTAACCTTTTGACGTGACATTCGACTTTTATATATATATATAAAAAATAAAATAAAATATATATAAGTGTTATTTTATTAGAAGCACATTACATGGAATATCTATTTTATGTCATATAAAAGTTTAGATTTAGGATAGGTGGATGCAATTTTTATAGAATTAAATCCTTCAATTTTTATTTATTTATATCCAACACTAACATTTCAACTTCTTTTAATTTCAACTTTTATAAATTTCAATTGCATTATAGTTAATATGTTAAATTTTTAAATATAATAAACATGATTTTTTTTATAAAAAAAAAAGTGAACATCGTTTTATTAAAAGAAAGGAGGTGAAGTATGTATACTTTAAAAGCAGATAATTGTTACTTTATCAAAAACTAAATTGCACACAACCTAGTGTGATAACATAAATAAAAACTTATTACTTTTATATAATAAATTTTTTTTTTTTACTTTTAACCGTTTCAGCTCCCTCCCTTTTTCTTGTCTCTTCATTCGTGCGTCCTCCAAATATTTTTTACTTTTTTTACTTTTATATAATAAAAAACTTTTTTTTTACTTTTAACCGTTTCAGCTGCCTCACTTTTTCTTGTCTCTTCATTCGCGCGTCCTCCAACTCTCCGTTCTGCTCTTTTCATTCCTTCGGCGATGTGGCAGTCTGTGCACTGGTTGATGATTAAGTCGACGAGAGGTTAGTTGCATTTATTCCCTTTTTCTTCTTTGTTTTTGCATTTCTTCCCTTTTTTTTCTCCGTTTTTGCATTTCTCCGTTTCTTTATTTCATGATCTTTTTAAGTTTCATTAGGATTTGGTTGTTTTAAAACTTTTACACAAATTGGGGTGGCACAACTTTTCAAAGAAGTCGGAGGAGAAGGAAAAGTCTTTTTTACTGCATGACATAATAGAAAGAAATAAAGAGTACATAGAAGGAAAAAAAGTGATTGAAACTAAAGAAGAATGGGAGAAAAAGAGAGAGGAAGAAAGAAATATATTATTCGAAAAGCAGAAGAAGAGTATGCGGCGTCTGCAGTTTCTTTTTAAGGCATTAGAAAGAGGAGAAGAGGAGAAGTTTATAATAAAGATAATGATACTTAGACAACATTTTGTTGACAACATTTGAACATCTACGTGTTATTCTGTGATCGGTGCATGATAGTGTTTATGATTATTATTATTGATTGTGGAGTAATTTTGGACCAATCACAGAATGACACGTAGATGATATTTAAATGTTGTCAAAAGAATGTTGTTTAAGTATCATTATCCTTATAATAAAGGGATTAGAAGGAGAAGAAGTGGAGAAGGAAGAAGAGGAGAAGGAAGAGGAGAAAAAGAAAGACTGACACATTGACAGTCACTCAAGCCGAAACGGTGCAAATCTTTTATACCAATGGGAGTACTGTTTTTCCTTTGAGTTTTGGTGCTATGTGACTCTCATGTGCAAAATCGTATGTCATTCTCTTTGTATTTCAGATTCTCTTGGTTTCCATGTCCTGAGGATTTTGTGCAGGATGATAGACATTCTCCAATGAGCTAAGTTTCGTTTTATTTTCCTCTGGAAGTTATTATTTGTTGGTGAAATCTTGTAGCTTTTTGATTTTTATGATTAAATGTTGTGCTTATGGACGGTCTTGTGCTGATTAGTTACGACGTCTGCAAAAAAAACAACCTAAGCTACACCTAATGCTACCACTGTTTATGTCTTAATGTTTTCCGACCTAACTACACTGTTTATGCTAACCTTTTGACGTGACATTCGACTTTTATATATATATATAAAAAATAAAATAAAATATATATAAGTGTTATTTTATTAGAAGCACATTACATGGAATATCTATTTTATGTCATATAAAAGTTTAGATTTAGGATAGGTGGATGCAATTTTTATAGAATTAAATCCTTCAATTTTTATTTATTTATATCCAACACTAACATTTCAACTTCTTTTAATTTCAACTTTTATAAATTTCAATTGCATTATAGTTAATATGTTAAATTTTTAAATATAATAAACATGATTTTTTTTATAAAAAAAAAAGTGAACATCGTTTTATTAAAAGAAAGGAGGTGAAGTATGTATACTTTAAAAGCAGATAATTGTTACTTTATCAAAAACTAAATTGCACACAACCTAGTGTGATAACATAAATAAAAACTTATTACTTTTATATAATAAATTTTTTTTTTTTACTTTTAACCGTTTCAGCTCCCTCCCTTTTTCTTGTCTCTTCATTCGTGCGTCCTCCAAATATTTTTTACTTTTTTTACTTTTATATAATAAAAAACTTTTTTTTTACTTTTAACCGTTTCAGCTGCCTCACTTTTTCTTGTCTCTTCATTCGCGCGTCCTCCAACTCTCCGTTCTGCTCTTTTCATTCCTTCGGCGATGTGGCAGTCTGTGCACTGGTTGATGATTAAGTCGACGAGAGGTTAGTTGCATTTATTCCCTTTTTCTTCTTTGTTTTTGCATTTCTTCCCTTTTTTTTCTCCGTTTTTGCATTTCTCCGTTTCTTTATTTCATGATCTTTTTAAGTTTCATTAGGATTTGGTTGTTTTAAAACTTTTACACAAATTGGGGTGGCACAACTTTTCAAAGAAGTCGGAGGAGAAGGAAAAGTCTTTTTTACTGCATGACATAATAGAAAGAAATAAAGAGTACATAGAAGGAAAAAAAGTGATTGAAACTAAAGAAGAATGGGAGAAAAAGAGAGAGGAAGAAAGAAATATATTATTCGAAAAGCAGAAGAAGAGTATGCGGCGTCTGCAGTTTCTTTTTAAGGCATTAGAAAGAGGAGAAGAGGAGAAGTTTATAATAAAGATAATGATACTTAGACAACATTTTGTTGACAACATTTGAACATCTACGTGTTATTCTGTGATCGGTGCATGATAGTGTTTATGATTATTATTATTGATTGTGGAGTAATTTTGGACCAATCACAGAATGACACGTAGATGATATTTAAATGTTGTCAAAAGAATGTTGTTTAAGTATCATTATCCTTATAATAAAGGGATTAGAAGGAGAAGAAGTGGAGAAGGAAGAAGAGGAGAAGGAAGAGGAGAAAAAGAAAGACTGACACATTGACAGTCACTCAAGCCGAAACGGTGCAAATCTTTTATACCAATGGGAGTACTGTTTTTCCTTTGAGTTTTGGTGCTATGTGACTCTCATGTGCAAAATCGTATGTCATTCTCTTTGTATTTCAGATTCTCTTGGTTTCCATGTCCTGAGGATTTTGTGCAGGATGATAGACATTCTCCAATGAGCTAAGTTTCGTTTTATTTTCCTCTGGAAGTTATTATTTGTTGGTGAAATCTTGTAGCTTTTTGATTTTTATGATTAAATGTTGTGCTTATGGACGGTCTTGTGCTGATTAGTTACGACGTCTGCAAAAAAAACAACCTAAGCTACACCTAATGCTACCACTGTTTATGTCTTAATGTTTTCCGACCTAACTACACTGTTTATGCTAACCTTTTGACGTGACATTCGACTTTTATATATATATATAAAAAATAAAATAAAATATATATAAGTGTTATTTTATTAGAAGCACATTACATGGAATATCTATTTTATGTCATATAAAAGTTTAGATTTAGGATAGGTGGATGCAATTTTTATAGAATTAAATCCTTCAATTTTTATTTATTTATATCCAACACTAACATTTCAACTTCTTTTAATTTCAACTTTTATAAATTTCAATTGCATTATAGTTAATATGTTAAATTTTTAAATATAATAAACATGATTTTTTTTATAAAAAAAAAAGTGAACATCGTTTTATTAAAAGAAAGGAGGTGAAGTATGTATACTTTAAAAGCAGATAATTGTTACTTTATCAAAAACTAAATTGCACACAACCTAGTGTGATAACATAAATAAAAACTTATTACTTTTATATAATAAATTTTTTTTTTTTACTTTTAACCGTTTCAGCTCCCTCCCTTTTTCTTGTCTCTTCATTCGTGCGTCCTCCAAATATTTTTTACTTTTTTTACTTTTATATAATAAAAAACTTTTTTTTTACTTTTAACCGTTTCAGCTGCCTCACTTTTTCTTGTCTCTTCATTCGCGCGTCCTCCAACTCTCCGTTCTGCTCTTTTCATTCCTTCGGCGATGTGGCAGTCTGTGCACTGGTTGATGATTAAGTCGACGAGAGGTTAGTTGCATTTATTCCCTTTTTCTTCTTTGTTTTTGCATTTCTTCCCTTTTTTTTCTCCGTTTTTGCATTTCTCCGTTTCTTTATTTCATGATCTTTTTAAGTTTCATTAGGATTTGGTTGTTTTAAAACTTTTACACAAATTGGGGTGGCACAACTTTTCAAAGAAGTCGGAGGAGAAGGAAAAGTCTTTTTTACTGCATGACATAATAGAAAGAAATAAAGAGTACATAGAAGGAAAAAAAGTGATTGAAACTAAAGAAGAATGGGAGAAAAAGAGAGAGGAAGAAAGAAATATATTATTCGAAAAGCAGAAGAAGAGTATGCGGCGTCTGCAGTTTCTTTTTAAGGCATTAGAAAGAGGAGAAGAGGAGAAGTTTATAATAAAGATAATGATACTTAGACAACATTTTGTTGACAACATTTGAACATCTACGTGTTATTCTGTGATCGGTGCATGATAGTGTTTATGATTATTATTATTGATTGTGGAGTAATTTTGGACCAATCACAGAATGACACGTAGATGATATTTAAATGTTGTCAAAAGAATGTTGTTTAAGTATCATTATCCTTATAATAAAGGGATTAGAAGGAGAAGAAGTGGAGAAGGAAGAAGAGGAGAAGGAAGAGGAGAAAAAGAAAGACTGACACATTGACAGTCACTCAAGCCGAAACGGTGCAAATCTTTTATACCAATGGGAGTACTGTTTTTCCTTTGAGTTTTGGTGCTATGTGACTCTCATGTGCAAAATCGTATGTCATTCTCTTTGTATTTCAAATTCTCTTGGTTTCCATGTCCTGAGGATTTTGTGCAGGATGATAGACATTCTCCAATGAGCTAAGTTTCGTTTTATTTTCCTATGGAAGTTATTATTTGTTGGTGAAATCTTGTCGCTTTTTGATTTTTATGATTAAATGTTGTGCTTATGGACGGTCTTGTGCTGATTAGTTACGACGTCTGCACAAAACAACAACCTAAGCTACACCTAATGCTACCACTGTTTATGTCTTAATGATTTCCGACCTAAGCTACACTGTTTATGCTAACCTTTTGACGTGACATTCGACTTTTTTATATCATTTTACGTTGAATTATAATTTTAAACGATATTTAATAATTATAATTATTTACAAAAATATCATCGGTCATCATTTTTAACTTTGGCTATTAAGTGGTTTCACGTTAAACGCGTTACGTTATTTGTTGTTTTTGCACTATATATACTTGTTAAAAATCAAAGTATCAACATATATAATTTGATAAACAAATAAATTAAATATTTAAATTATTCAAATATTATTGAAGATGATTCTAGTACTAAAAGAATCAAATAGTAAATAATATAATTAGAAGTTGTAAATAATTTTAATTAAAACTTATGAAAAATTGGTAAAATATTGATAAAGTGTTGTTTATGGATTAGATCAACCCACCTTCAACTCAGTTTAAACATGTTTAACTTGTGGGTTAAGTCAGTTGGACTCACTTCAACCCTGATTTAAAAAAACTAAAATTTTTCTAATTTAACCTGACTCCATGATAAATAGATTAACTCATATTACAATCTATTTTCACATCTTTAATTTTAAAATATGAAATTTAAGCTTAATTCAACCTTACATTAAATTAATATGTCACTAAAAATTACTCTTGATAATTAAATATATTAATATATAGTTTGATAACTAAATATATTAATAAATGAGATGACAACTAAGTATATTATATTATAAAGTTTAATTTTTAAGCTTTTAGTTTTGATTATGATGGAAATAATTATTAATGAACATAATTTCGATCTATTAAATGCAATTTTATTTTTATAATCCTATAGAAAAGATATTGTATTTTTGTCTAAAATAAATAACGTAATAATATTTTTAAATATAAATTGGTAACATTGTTACTTCTATTAAAAAAGCTGTTACTAAAAATAGTTTAATAACATTTTTATAATGTTTTATTTTATTTAAAAAATTGCTAAAAAAATTTAATAATATTTTTATAATCACTACAGGGAAACAATAAGTTATTAGCTAAAAGTTTACACAAAACTGAAAATGTTAACACTAAAAAAAAAGGGTTGTTTTACATTCCAAAAATGACAACGTTAAGTATGAACACTAATAGAGTAGCTTCAATTAAAATAAATGGAGTTAGATACGTCGACTTAAACCACATAAACACTTAAAAACTATATAATATTGATTAAAGATTATTTTCGCTAGATGGACGTTAAGTAATTTTAATTTAATAGACTAAATCAACGTTAAAATGAGTCAACTAAAATATTTAGATTATTTTCATTGAATCAATTCTAGTGTTAATATTGAAAAATTTAAACACAGACCGAATGGCATGACATCATAACAATAGTTAGACCGTTCGGTAATGAATGTTGTCTTCTCCCGATCCGGCTGGTACATTGGGATCTGATTATATCCCGAATACGCATCCAGGAAACTCAAGATCTCATATCCCGACACCCCATCCACCAGACCATCTATGCTCGGGAGGGGATATGTGTCCTTTGGACACGCTTTGTTCAAATCGGCGAAGTCAGTGCACATTTTCCACTTTCCATTTGATTTTTTCACCATCACCACATTTGACAACCACATGGTGTACTTCACCTCCCGGATGAAACCTGCCTCCAATAGCTTCTCAACCTCCTCATCTACCGCTCTTCTCTTTTCCTCCCCCAACCTTCTTTTCTTTTGGGCCACCGGTCGGGCGTCTTTAAATAACGACAACTTGTGGGATATCACGTCCGGATGAATTCCCGGCATATTCGCTACTGTCCATGCAAACAAATCTTTATTCCTTAATAACACGCCCCCTATGGCATCGACTTGATCGGTGGTCAAGTTACTTCCCAGCATGGTGGATTGTTCCTCCTGTTCTCCAATACCGAATGCCTGTACCCCTTCCATTGGTTCCAATCGTTCTTCCACAGGGGACCTCGGGTCCAACTCCATCATGGCTACCTCCGAATTGTTACGCAATAGTTCTGATGCTCTCGGCCTCACCTTCAGGCCTGCCGCGTAGCATTCCTGAGCCATCTTCTGATCAGCCCGAACGGTATGCACCACACCATCATCCGTCGGGTACTTCAACATCAAGTGAGGGGTTGAAACAATGGCTCCGAAGGTGTTTAAACATGGTTTTCCCAATAAGACGTTGTATGAAGTTTCCGCTTCTACCAACAAGAAACGAATGTTGATTTCTCTAGCCTTTTTCTCGGTGCCGAGGCTAGTCCTTAGGTCCACATATCCTCTCGTGTCTACCCTTTCCCCCGCGATGCCTACAATATGCTCGTTAAACGGCATGATAGCATCCTCCGAGATTTCCATACGCTTAAACGTCTTCCAATACAGTATATTGGTTGAGCTTCCCTGATCTATCAAGACCTTTCCCACCTGGTACCTGGCCATCATGGTTGTTATGACCATCGGGTCATCTTGATCCAGGTCTGGTGCATGGAAGTCTCGATCGGAGAAGGTGATCGAGGGCATAGACCTTTTTGGCTCTCCCGACCGGCTAACGCTATGTAAACTTCTCAAGTGCCTTTTTCTAGTAGCAGAGGTCGAACCACCTCCTGCAAACCCTCCCGAAATTGTATTGGTAACCCCCTTGACCGTTCGGTCTTGACTCCTGCTCCTACTCCTGTCCCGCCTTTGGTGATAATTTCTCCTAGGCGGGTTATTCCTTGTATTGGGCCTCACGGCTCCGCTTGAAGAGGCCCCATTTTTTCGCTGGACAAACCGCTGTAAATGCCCGGCTTGAATCAGAGTTTCCAACTTGTCCTTTAGCGTGACACAATCTTCTGTTGTATCTCCCCTGTTCTGATGATACCGACAGTGCTTGCTTTCGTCAGCACCTGGTGGGGTTGACGCCTAGGCTACTACCATTAAGTCTGCCCTTAAAGCCTCCTCCAATACCCGAACCCGAGGAGCATTCAGGGGGGTGTGGTGCACGTACTGCTGCACTCTAGTTTGATCTCCCCGCCGGTGATCGATCCTCCTATCACCTCTTCTGAACGCCTGTCTAGCACCCTTCTCTCTGTTCGGCCTCATTGGTGGCTCTCCCTCCTCTCTTCCTCTTTGATGAGCCCTCCCCTCCTCGATCCGGATAAAACTTGTCAACCTATCCTGCAGCTCATCCATACTCTGAGGCTCTTCATCATGTAGATAATCAAAAAACGGTCCCAGTCGTAAAGCTGTCGTCAACGCTCCCACAATTAATCTTTGATCCGCATTTCTCACTTGCCTGGCGGTTCGGTTGAACCGATCCATGAATGTTCAGAGAGGCTCGTCTCTCCCTTGTCTCATTCTTACTAGTGCGGTGTACGTCACCCCTCAGGTCCTGCTTGAGGCATACTGCTGGCTGAACATTTGCCTCAAAGTAGTGAAATTGTCAATGGTTGCAGGTGGTAGTGAATGGAACCAATCTAAGGCTTCCTCTTTTAGCGATAAGGAGAAAACCCGACACCATACGAGCTCATCCGTTGAATACACAGCCATAGCATCCACGAACGAGCGAAGGTGTTTAACTGGATCAGACGAACCCTCGTATTTTTCCAATGGGGGAAGCATCTTGTTTTCTGGTATGATTGCTCTCATAACCTGGGGTGTAAAGGGGTGAAGTCCCTCGGCTTGGTCATGATTCCGGTCCCCCTGATCGTTCTGTCCCTCTCCGTCATTATGAATCGCTTCCTCAAAGTTTTCCATGTCCCCCCGTCCTCCCCGTCCTCTACCTCGACCTCTACCCCTCTCTCCACGCCCTCTTCCTCTACCATTCGCTCTGCCCCCTCTTACCCCAATTACTGGATTCTGATCTCTAACCCCAACCCCAACGCCCGGTGGATTGTCCCCTTCATCACTCTCCGAGCTCACTGTCTCGACATTCACTGACTGGATGGATGGCCCACCCTCCTCATTTTGTCGTCGAACCCGTTCGGCCCTCATGGCCGCCATCTTTGCCCGCATCTCCTGCATCTGCCGCTGCAATTCTTGCAAAAGTTGTAAGGGTTGCTCTCCTGCCATTTGTGATCGTGTTCGGGTTATAATGAAATTCTCGGGCCCCACGGTGGGCGCCAAATGTTTCGAATGTAGGTCCCAAGATAAAACTCGAACCGAGAACTGATCCTTCCGACCGATTTCCCTTCACTCCCGAACGATTGCGACCTGCACGTTAGCACGCCGACGCTCAAGTTAGCGAGATCACAAGTAAATTCAAGGTGAAAGTAATTAGATCAAAAGTGGTTTACCTAACCAATTATTCCTGTATTTATAGGCCTAAATCATAACTCTGAATTGCGAACTATCCGCAATTGTCACCCATAATCCCTGATATCTCGCCTCCTAAGCGTAACTTCCACACGTGTCTCCGAGATTACCGCCTCCATGATCTGCCTGCTACTATGTGTTGTGGTTTGGGATGCCCCGATCCGTCTCACTTTCTACCCGATTGGTCCGGCCCTCTACCCGATCATCCCTTCAGCCCCATCGGTCCCCATACACTACATATATGAATGTATAAAAATCTAAAAGGTTAAAACTAAAATCAATTGAAAAGGATAAACACTAAACAGAACAAAGACCATATGTTAATGAGAGTAACAAACAATATTAAATAAATGTGAAGCATCATTGAAATCTGAAATCATAGCATTGTTATTTAACACACTAAATCAGTATAAAAATTGATTATCAATTACTTCTTTGATTGTAGTCCTGTTCCTATCACGTTCATTCATACATAATCCATGTAACCCTTATGCTTTCACCCATTAGTCCTTAATCACTAGTGCATATATCTATTTACTTCTTCATCATGTATAAACAAAAAACATATATATTTTTATTTACTTCTTCTGATAGAGATATACACAGATTTCTTCTTCTAGAACGGTAAGGAAGTGGTTGTCTCCCATATTGCCGAACGGTAAGGAAGTTGTTATCTACCGAACGGTGAGGAAGTGGTTGTCTCCAGTATTGTCAAACGGTAAGGAAGTTGTTGTAAGCCGAACGCTAAGGAAGTGGTTGTCTCCAGTATTACCGAACGGTAAGGAAATTGTTGTTTGTCGAACGGTAAGGAAGTGGTTGTCTCCTATATTACTGAAGAGTGTTGGGTTACCGATCGGCCTACTAGCACCGAATGGTGGAATCATATGGACATATTTTAGTTATAGTGTCTCAGTTTGTCGTTTCTTTTTTTTTCTTTGTATATATGTATTTTTTGCTTCCGCTATAAACTAATTCACTCTCAATCAATTCATTCATATGTTTTGCTTTTTTTATGGAGCTCTTGTTTTCTCTCCTTTCTCAAACACTCACATCTTCCTATATAAACCAGTTTTAACATGCAATTTTATTTAAACAATGATTAACTAACTTAACCAATAACTATAAACATGTAATTTTAAGAGTTACTTTAACAGAACAATATACTCTTATTAATATACATAATCTAAGTACACTAGTAAGCAGTACCATACGTTTGCCTGAACTCATTGAAAAGTTAATAAAAATGTTGTTCATTACCTTAATTCTAATACTTGTAAAGCCACACATCATCTAAAGCATCCCAAGGAAGTTGCCTGTAATTATTGCCTGCAAGGAAAATAGAAAAGAAAATTTTATTCACAGGAGGCACATTCCACATGAATAGACTCTATAAATTTGATAAAGTTAAAAGTTTCTTATTTCGCACACACTTAAATTTTCTTACTAACTCTCTCACAGACTCACGAAACCAATGTTGGATCTAACCAGCTCTAATATCAATTTGATGCTGAGAAGACATATATAAAAAATTCAAGAATTTGTTTCTTAAACACAAATTCTATTGCTTTGCAAAACTTACTTACATTATGTATCACCTTGGTAGCTTATTTATGAAAGTTAGTTAGATAAGCAAACAAACCAAAGTAATACATTTTGATAATGCACTCACGGATCACACATTTTTCGTAAGTGTTGAAAAACTCAAGTGCAAACAAATTTCTTTTTATCTTTAAAGTAGTTTTAGGCCATGCTCTTGATTTAATTCTATCAAAATCAATGGTAGAAAAAAATATATGACTTACTTTTTTTTAATTCTTGGTATTGTTTCATTATATAAGTGTTTTATTTTATAATTATATTCTTTAGTTTAATTTAATATGGTTCTTTTCAATTTGAGTGGATATTACTGTAAAATGAGTCCTTCTACATTTTTTTTTCTTTTGTCACACATATTTTCTACTATTTTCCTATTAGAATGATATCAGTTTAAGTTTAGAATTATATTCTTATTTTGCATGTTTGTTATTAAATTTTAGTCTTGTCTCATAGTTCTTTAACAAGATTTAGTTCAACATCCATCCATTTTTCATTCTTTTAAATTGTTTATTAAATTAAATGTCTGTCAATAGAGTGATGAATTTGTTAATCTCAATCAGAATCATAACATTCACTTTGTCGATAATAAGGTGTATGCATATGCTCATAATGCTTTTTAACAACTTTTCAACCTACTTTTTTTGTTGCACATATGTTTTCTTGAGTCCAAACAATATGACTTTGTTAGTAGTTTCTACTTGCCTAATTATTTTGAGTATTTCATCAAGTTGATTGCATGTCATACCAAGTTCATGGCAAAACTTCTCAAAATCATTTGTTAATTAATCGTATTTCATTGTTTATTATGACATTTAAAAACTACATATTGACATTTTATGTTTTTCACACAAATTTATATAATTTTTGGACTACTATCTTGACTAGAGGTTTTGATTCCTTTTGTGAAGTGATCAGCAATTACAATAAAGAGCTTGCATTGTTTGTGTAATGATGAGGAAGAATTAATAATGTTTATTTCCTAGATAGTGAAAGGTTGATGTTGAGGTGAGTTGATGATGAAACTTTTTCAATGCAAAAGTGTATTATGTTTTTATGTTGTTGTCACCTTAGGCAATTCTTGACATACTTTGTATAATCTCCTTTATGTATTTTTTTTTTCATTGTGTGTTTGGCTTGGGTAAGGGTAATTCATCTTATTAGTGGAGTCAAGAACACATGTTTAAATGATTTGTTCCTTATTGTTTCAGTTGTAGGATGAGGATCTCTACAAAATATTCATTCACACTTTTTTTCAGATTCAGCTTAGGTTATCTTAAATATTTTTTATTTAACTCCTTTATATTTTCTTGATTTTCAAACCCCAAACCATATGGACGGGTATTGTCAAAGGCACTCTGATGTTCAAATCAGTAATCTAATCAATCGAAGTCACATCAAAATCTCAAATTCGCAATAAATACAATCACCTATCTTTTTATCTTTGATTTATATTTATAGGTGTTTCGGTCAGATCTGTATCCACTACACAATTTCCACTACACTCCTTGTCCAACTTCCTCCACGTTCTACGTTGTCCTTGATCTTTGCTCGCCCTGTCAGCATTGTCCGGCCGGGTACCTGCTAAAGGCACTCCGATGCTCAAGTCAGTTATATTATCCAATTCTAGAGATAGAAAGAGAGTTGATATGAGGGTAAACAAGCATTCAATAACACTGCCTACCTCTTACCTTTGACCCGTATTTATAGGTATCTTCATGGGCCAGTGATTAGCGAAATCCTAATTACGGCCCAATCACAGGCCTCCTATGACTAATTTGGTTCTACCTTAATCCCGACTGCTTACAATATCGTAACACCAGAGTTAGGATCAGTAATTAGTCGACTTGAGATCAGAGTCGGCCGTGTGCCCGTCCGTATCAAGCGCTATACACGGTCGTTCGGCTCATTCGGTACACCATTAGGATTCTGACGTGATGACGTAAAGGTTTACCTAACCTACAAAATAAGAAAAGGTTTGACGCAGCGGTCGTGCTCGGCTCTTACGGTGACTGTTCTTCATGTGAATTCTTCAAAGTTTTTCTTACAGAGGTTACGCCCGGTTGCGGATACCGGGTGTTGTCTGAATCCCACGGTTCCTTTTTGACCGGCCGTCCTTACTTTCAATTGTGGCCGTCCGTCCACCTGCCTACTGTACAATAGGTGTTGACTTGGGCTTATGATTAGTAGGATCGTAATCATAGCCCATAGTCTTAATAAGTAGAACTTAGGAATAAACCTTATTAGAGACTATTCTTAAAGTTATTTAAAATTAGGATAGTCTGACTTTAATGTTTTCATTGGCCGACATTGGTTGTAGTTGGACCTTCTCTAAGTCCATCTTGATTCATACTTGGTTGCAAAAGTAGTTCAACTCTTTAACTTACATGAATTTGGCAACCTTAAGCCTTAAATCTTGTAGATTTGATACTATTTATTTTTTTAACATTATTAAAGAATGGATCTAACATAAACATCATGACTATGCAGTGTTAGAGAAAGGTCGAAAATACTGGTAGGCCTGAGCAAGGGTCGGATTTGGGATCAATCCAACTGATACGTTATAATTTGAATTTAACATTTTAAGACCCAATATGACAGTTTAATTTATCTAGTTAATTGAATATAGATAATTTAGGTTACCGTTAAATATGGGTTAATATGGACGGGTTATTCAGATTACAGTAACATTATAACATAGGAAAATGGAGTAATAGGAGAGAGATGAATTTCGTTTCTAGTGATGAATTAGAAGAAACATTAATAAAAATAAAATAAAAATAAAAACTAGATTTAATAACTACCTATCTTAAGAGTGATGAATTACAATGATCCCAAATGCACTAGATGGGACTCATCTGAAGAATAAAATGGACAAAAGAAAAACAAAATCGATGATGAACACATTACACGAACCATTAAATGAGCATTCATAGAGCCAAAAATACAGCAATTGCAGATATCAAATACTTAAGGCTACACACTTGCAGGCTCACACTTCCACCAAGGGGGCTTGATGGCCCTAGTGCTGTTGGAGGTATACTCAATCCACCATTGCTCGAGTTTGAACTGATGAAAAAAAAATCCATCAACATATAACAAATTCAAAACGCACCAATTCATTCTTGTTTGAAAACTTTTTTACATAAATAGTTCTAGGAAAGAAAAAAAAGGAAACATTAAATTCATTTATACATGAGTTAATTTGCGTAGCTTATTTCTTATAGCTAATCCAGTAGATAAACTAACTTTTGTTAATAAAAAAAATCATTTTTTCTTGTTCTTTTTCTCTATTAAAAGTGTTTAAAGAAAAAATTTCACCAATAGAGCTTAAGTCTAATGAATGAAGGATGTATAAAGATTAAGATTCTATACCTTCCAGTAAATATACAGGATGAAGAACCTGAAACAAAGTACACAGAATTAATTGGTTAAGTAACTTCCTACAATTCCTCAACACAAAGATATGACAACACTCACAAAGATATGCAGCCAGTCAATAGTAATTACTTAGGCCTACATAACAAGTTAATAGACAACTGAAGTGCAGCTTATCGACACTGTTGCTCTAACTTAGTAACTACTATTAAGCAATGAAACTGGAAACCAGAGATGTTGTATTACAGTACGATCAAACAAGTAAGGGATACATTATTTATTCTAATATTCAACAGAGTAATGGATCTATCTTTTAAGGTGATGCCAATGATGGTAATTAAATTCAATTTGAACTGTACAAACCTACAACTTTACACCACTCTTACAATGATTCAAAGACAACTTTACACCACTCTTACAATGATCCAAAGACTTCTTGCTAAATTTGTGTAATGATAATAACAATATGACAAATAGAGACAAGGTCACCAACCAAAGACTTTAGAATCCATAATTTTATTATCCCACAATGTTTTGCAGGGGGAATTGGAAGTATTTATTCAACTTCAATCTTCGGGAAGCCATAGATGTGTAGTGGTGTAATTTGGAAAACATGTATAGGCATATGTGCCTATACATTGAGAAGCTGTAGTTATAATTGTTTTCTTGGCCCATTGGTCAATCAAATAGATATGATACAGTGACCAATGATGCTCTCAGTTTCCTACAACTGTTAGTGCACAATTTGGAAACAAAATGGTTATGTGTTACAGGAGAACAATAGCAGAATATGAGTTAAAACAGAAACAAGAAATCATATCAACTTACTAGGATCCTTGGAAGTAATTGTGGCGGTACCGTCAAAGTCGCAAGTTCCACCACTACTATGCTTTTTCTGATAATAATCATTGTAAGCATAAGATGCATGACTTTTCACATTATTGGGGAGATAGCATGGCTGCCCCTGTTGAATTGCAGCACAATTAGCTCCTCCTTGTCCACAAGCCCAGCTCAGGCCAGCTTGCAGCTTATCAGTGTCTGCACCGTCTTTAGCCACACAAAAAACTCCTGAAGAATTTCCAGCAGTAATCTGGTCAGAAGCACCAAAACTCAAAGGAAAAACAGTACTCCCATTGGTATAAAAGATGCCCCAATTTTTTTCTGACACAGGCCCATTCACCTTGTCTTCATTAAACAATTCATATATGTATGTATTGATGGGTATGTCTGGCTGACTAGGAGGACCTGAACCGTTCATGACCCGCTGAATCATGTTATTAATGTAGAGCTCAGCATTTTCTTCAGTGGCATCTGGTTCATTGGCTCCACCAAATGATGGCCAGCCAGTCTCTGTGACAATAATGGGTATATTCTTGAAATTTAAGGCTTCTATAGAGTAGTAGGTAGCATCCACCATAGCATCAAACATACTGTTATAATGAAACAGAGTGTTCGGGTCAACAATTTGCTTCACTGAAGGGAGAGGTCGGAAAAGAGCATATTCAATGGGGAAAATACCATCTCCTTTAGTGTAACCATAATAAGGGTAGGCATTTAACATGTAGGAGGAATTGGTGTTCTTCAAAAACTGAAGTAGTTGATACATAGTACTGTTCCATGAAGAGTTAAAGTTGGCAGCAGAAGGAGGAAAAGGCTTAGGGATAATATCCATAGATTGGGGAGTTGAAACTTTGACCTGGAAGTTAAGGTTTGCAGCAACCAGGGCTTTGTGAAGAGAATTCATGGCAGGAACCAGAACAGGGGCAACATTTGGGATTGTGGAAAGAACCTCACTGCCAACTGCTATTGCTGTGATATTGGTAGAAGGGACATAAGCAACAACATTTTTATTAATCCAGGCTGCAGCTGCTGATGGAGATTCTCCAATCCTCAGTACCTCCTCATTGGTGACACCAACCATTACTTCAATACTTGTGTTTGAAAGTGCTTGTAGTAAGTGCACATTAGCATCATACAAACGCACATGAGTAATTTGATTACCCCGTAGAATGTCAACTATTTTCGAAGCAGATGGCAAATCAGATACATCAGTGCCAATGTTTACCCCCACGTATGCACCTGCAAGTTAAAAAAATAGATCTAGATTAACTGAAAAAATAATACAGTCAAAACCGTACACACACAAACCTAATCACTTCCCCTTTTGGTAACTATGACACAGATTAAAATAAACAACATGACGTACAAGACATGTGGTCATCCTTTTATGTAAGAAAAACAGTATTTTTTACTGTAAAATCCTTGCTCGTGACTATCAAATTACAACACAATCTCAATCCAACAATACATTTAGCTAATAAATAATAAAAGCAAATTCAAGCATAGGAGAATCAGGCAACTCTGCAGTCAGCTTGATGAACTAATGACTTTGCAGGAAGAATCTGATAGACAATGAAAAGGTATAAATTACCTGATGTGGTGGTAAGCATAGCAATAGTTAGCAACAAAACACTCGCAAGCCATGTTTCAAGCGTCATCACATCCAGCACAACCTCAGCACCAAGCTCAGCCCAATGTTGCTGCCCAGCAAAGCCTTAGCTATCAAACTTCACCCAAAAAAAAACAGGAAATCACATTTTCAACAATTAAAATCACTAACAAAACACAAACAGGAAACTAAAATATGCAAAGAGCAAAAGTAGGACCAACAACAATAATCAATGTACAATCCCACATGCACTAGCACAAAAACTAACACAAAATCAAATCTAGTAAGAACAATTTTTCCAAATAGGTACATTGTGCACATCAACTCTCAGTCAAAACAAAAATAAAAAATAAAAAAGTCTGCGTTTTTAAAAACTTTTCTAAAAAATGGAGGAGAGAGAGATGTGGGATTCCCCTTTTATTACCAAATAACCTAACCCTGGTAAAAGGGTTTGCAAATAAAGCAAGAGAAATGCGGAGTATGGACCTGATTTTGTTAGAAACCCAGTAAAATGGGTGCTGGGTAGCTACTCTTCTCTAGTTGAAAGGTGGGACAGAACAAAACAGAACAGAAAAAAGACAACAGCTTTGAACACAGTACCAGGTATCAGAAGCTGAAACAATGAGAAAATTGAACTAGGAGATTTGGGTTGCAATGGGTAGGTGCAGTGATACATTCAACAAACTAGTTTTTGGTGTGTTGGGAGAAGGAATGACAATGAATTGAGGAAGAAAGGGCAAGAGAGAGAAGGAAGAGGTAACAGTGAGTTGAAACACTCACTCACTCCCACCTAGTTAATACTACCAGACAACATTACATCCACATCATTGCCTTCCATTTTGCCCTATGCTCTTCCTTTCTTCTCTCTTCATTTACCCTTTTTTTCACATTTTTTTATGTACCTGCACATGCACCTTTCAATTTCTTTATTCATAATAATTCATAAATAATGCATGCATTATAAAGTTTCTTTTCACTCCTTTATTCAAAAGATTATTCCCTCTTTGATATAACACCAAAAATAAAACTAATTCATTGTTATAAAATGTGAATCAAATTAAAATTCATTATTTTCAAAATTCCTTTTTATTATGTATTGATACAAAACACAAAGACTAATAATAATTAATATTAATAAATAAGAAATCTAAATCTAAAATTGTATAAAAATTATCAAATGTTCTATGAAGATACCTATAATTTCTTCTTAAGAATTACTATTTTAAGTATTATCTATGGAATAAAGTAAATTTGATAATATATGCTTCTATTAAACTTTTTATCAACTCATTGCATTTAGTTCCATTTCCAAGTATATTGTTTCTTAAGAAAGTATGCCTAAGAAAAGAAGTTCCATATAATTGATAGTTTATCTAAGAAGATTCAAGATTTGCTAAGAAAGTTGATGCACAATTAATGTGGAAAAAAAACACATTAATATCATTTGAAATACTTTTAAATGGTATTGAACTTTTTTTCAACTTAAAAAAAAAATAATACTCATGTCATTTAAAATATAAAAAATCCTCTGAAAAATACGAAAAAATATTTTTTAAATACATTTTCCAGTTTATATATTATAAAATTTTCATTTTTACATTTTAAAAGTTAATAATACATTCTCTTGTAATCCAAAAGAGGTTATTAGTTTTGCAACAGTTATAAGGACAAAACCCGTGACCATGTTATTCATTAATGTTCTCTACATCTTTTTTTGTTTTTCTTTCTTTTGACAGAATATTTTTCGTTCCATATATAGTATGACTCTTGTTCTTCCATTTATCCTTCAAATAATATTTGTGCTTAATTTTTTATTGAAAATTTAATAAAAGGTTCAAATAATTTTGAAATAAGAAGTGTCCGGATGCAGACAAAAATAACTAACAAAATATTTATTTTTAATCAGCTAAAAGACACTAGAACTTTATGAAAAGTAAATAAAGATCTTAAAAATATTTTTTATATTGTAAATTTTAAAACTTTAATCTATTAAATTTTTATAATCTATTAAGAATTAACACCAAACTATATTATTTTGATAAAAAAAAATGTTGTTGTTATTTAAAGATGTTAAATCCGTAAATTAATCAAGTTCAGATCAAATTAAAAGTGAATAAATCTATAGTTCATTTACAATAATTATTTATTTCATAATATTTGAATAATTTAATTTATTTGTTTATCAAATTAAGTTTAGAGTTTAATTTCAACCACTATCTCTATATTAATGTTAGATGAAATAGGTTTAGAGTTTGACTATATTATTATAGAAAAAAATCAATTCACTTTAATTGTATACAATAAATATATAAAATAAATAAATAAAAACTAAATATTTTTAAGTAAATTAACTCATCAAGAATCAAACTAAGTCATAAATCTTTTACCTTATGAAAAAATAAATTGAATAAAATTGATTCATTTGTCTTCAATATCTGATAAGTCAATCCGTATGAAGTTAGTTATATTAATTTGATAGCCTTTCATCTTATTCATTTGTCCTATATAATTTTATAATTTTATAATATTATAAAATCTTATAATTTATAAATTATCTTTTTAATCCATATTAATAAATTCTCTCAAATTTCAAAATTATAAAATTATATTAACTCACAATTAAAAAAATAAAAAGACAAAATAATAATTTTAAAATTAATTTAACAAAAGGAGGAAAATAATTCTTCAATTAGTAAAAGGTAAGAAGAAACTGAAACTGATTCAGAAGCATCCAATTGTTGAGTTTGAGGAGCATCCAATTGAACATCATCATGTGGAGGAGGAGTATGAGGATGTTCTTCAAGTAGAATAGGAAGTTGGTGGATTTTCGAATGGTTCACAAGATACTCTTCTATTACTCATTGTGAAGTATGTTATTTATGTCTTATTTCAAGGTCAGGTTAGTGTCAAACCTGAATTTTAATTGTTATTGTTTAGTTTAAATAAAATTTATATTAGTTGTTGTTGTGTAAGACCAGGAGGATATCAAGTTGATCTCCCATGATAAAAAGTTAAATAAATTTGGACCATTTCAGGAGGGAATTTAACAATTTGTTTTGAATTCTAGTTTAATGTCTCTCTCTGATATTTTGTACGACGACATCGACATATGTTTATTGTTGGCGTTTACTGAGAGATGACATTTTGAGACAAACACTTTCTATCTCCTGGTGGGTGAGATGTTTGTGATATTGGATGTGTCATCACTATTGCACTCCCAATCATAGAATAATTTTGTAATATCGATAAGTTGGAATTTGAAGAAGCTCGGTCGACTATTGTAAAGCTTCTAAGCATGGAAGGTTTGAGGGTTGGTGTTGAGATGAGAGAAGCATGCAGTTCAAAGGTCAAGCTGAGTGGTTGAGAGAGCTCCATGATGAGTGTTGTGAGTAGTAGTAGTGGGAGTAAGTTGCTCAAGCATATTTGTTGCATTTAGTTAGATGCACTATCTTCATAAATAATAGTGCCACATCTATTTGTATGTCTTACTTGTTGTATTTCAAAGACTTGCACGCATGTGACATATATGATTCAAGCGTTGTTGCACTAGCCCACATGTACGAGCAACTCAGAGATGTCAACTTTGTTGCAACAAAGCAAATGGCGGGGTACTTGTCTCGTTTACAAGTACACATATATTTTTCACTTTGATTTCCTTTTATTTTTTTGTTGTTGTTAACCAAGGGTTAATTAACTTTTTTTAGAGTTGAATTTGTGAGCACTTCCTTAGGATAAGAATAAGACATGTGTTGTCTTCTTACGATGAAGACAAACTTTATGTTGTCTGGTAAAGGGGATGTCACATTTGAACGGACTCACATATGATGGGATGATTTGGTACCTATACGAGTGACATCGGACCATTCATCCATTTTTAGGAATTTGTATGTTTTTTGGGTAGATCAAGACTAGTGAGGTGTTTCACCGACATTTGCCTAAATGTGTCTTGAGATGGTTTCGTGCTACCTAGTTGCACTATGTAGGCCATGTTATAAGGCATGTAAGATCAGACTCATCTCCATCAGATTTTGCTAAGGGATACATACAATGGTTCAGAAAGGTATCTCATCCATATGTTATTCCTGTTGTTGGTCAGAATATGGAAATGACATAACAACTAATATGACTCAGGGAATACTTGTCAATTATATTCATCAAAGCTAAATCTTTGTCACTGACAATAACTTGTGAATCGCCCTCAAATGTTAGAAATAAACCTTTTGTCCCTTTCAAAGCCCAAGTGAAATTATTTTTTCGTTCACTTGATAAAAAAGCAAATGTCGCTAATAAGGTCAACCCTGCAAACGTCACACCAACAATCTTAAGCAAGGGAAGTTGATATTTGTTTGTTTTATATGTCAAATCCATCAACAAACCAATATTAAATGCGTTCAACAATTTGACTACATAATGATATATCCAAAAGAGGTCACTTACAACCTCAAATTTGTCGACACACCTACTTCAATGAATATAGTTATTACGATCCAACATCATCATCAACTGTTGCAGTTTATTTCTCAACCATCTCAATGATCACTTGTATGTATGCCTTGCATTGTAGATTTTTTTAGTTGTTGTGACATTGCGATCAATATTTTTTTTAAAAGTCAATAAACTTTCTGTCAAATCATTATTGTGATATCCACAAATGACCTTCAATATCTATCCGTCGTCATCAGAAGATGACTTATCCCTTAACTTAAGAGAACACTAACATTTTCAGGTGTTATATATAATAGGCTGGACATCGAGTTTGTATTTCTTATACTCTCCACCTCGTTCACATCTTAGCAATATAAACGTCTTCTTGTCCGGTTCACCAGTAACTTTTTCCAATCTTATACCACAATAAACCCTAGATGACGTGCAATCACTTTCATCCATCAAATTAAGTCATAACGAGAGGAAAATTATTTGTCAAATCTCCCTCTATCACTTCGTTTATAAAAAAAAAAAACTGACATAAAACTAAAATTTACTTTAAATTCCATTTTATAATATAATCACCTATAAAATAATATTCACCATTTAATGTCTAACATGATTCATAATAATCTACAATGTTATTAAAAAACATTTAACCAATTTTTAATAAATTTCATATCTTATAATCTTAAAATTCAAACCATTCTCACATAATTTTGTTCGAGTAAGAGAGATTACCAACCTTTATCCATTATTTCTCCTGTTAATCTTCAACTTCTTAATGAATTTATTTCTTAATGTCACTATAATTCTCTCAACTTTTTTGATGGATTTGCTAAAAAAACTTTCATTCCACTGTTATTCCTAGATACTTACGAATTTTATTCTAATGTTCGTGCATGTTATATGTACATGTTTTTATTTAAAAATATTATCGTGAACTTCGTGTTTTATTTATTTTGTACAGAATCATATTATACTATATACTACGTTTTACTTTAACTCTTAATCATAAATTTTAGTTATATAATAATATTATTTTATTACACATTACTAATAATTATTATTTCAAATTTTATAATTTAAAACGAACAAATTCATATTTTAATATTATTTTTTATTCTTCTTCTTATTAAATTAATAATAATAATAATAATAATAATAATAATATTATTATTATTATTATTGATATTATTGATATTGTTAGTTCACATTTTTATAATTCATTACTTTAACATAATATAACCAATATTAAAATAATATTATTTATTTTATTAATTTGTTATAAAAAATATATTTATGATTAATGATTTATTTTTATATTATCAAACCTTTTAGTTAAATATCATATTCATAACTATAAATAATTAAATATAATTATATAAATAAATTAATATTTAATTATAATAACTATATTAATTTTGTTAATACAAATTAAAAAACAACAACAACGAATTGATGAATCTATATTTATTTTATTAGGAGATATGTTATTATCAAACTCTTATTATTCATACCCACTTCTCTTTAAAAAAAATGAGTTAAATACATTTTTAGTTCATATATTTTAGGGCGATTTTAGTTTTAGTTCCTGATTTAAATTAAGGTACAATTTAGTCCTTCAATTTTAGAAAATTCTGATTTTAGTTATTTTTATCAAATTTTTTTAACTTTATTTACTAAAACCAAAATCGTCCAAAGTATAGAAACTAAACATATTTAATTCTTAATAAATTAAAATTTTTATTCAACTAAAACACTTTTGTGTCCTTAGTTTTGATGTTTATTAATAATAATATTATTTTATAATATGTTAATATCATTTGATACTGTTGAATTTGCTGTTAATGTAATATTGTTTGCGAATATCAGATTCACAAGCTTTTCGTTATAAAATACTATAATTTTTATAATGAAATCGGTTGTAATTTTTTTATAAGATAAATGTATATTTTTTAATATATAAAATTTATAGTTAATAACTCTTAAATATTGAAGTAAAAATAATTAAGTAATATATTTTTACAAATTATAGCAATTTTTATAAAGATAAACAGATTTTATATATATATATATATATATATATATATATATATATATATATATATGTATGTATGTATGTATTGACTCCCTCCATAAATAATTAATGTGGAAGCGTACTACTACACTTTCTACAATCACTTAATATCTCAAATTTCAAAACAGAGGGGGTGATAATAGAAATTCTTGGAGTGAAAATAACAGGCTTTTATTGTTGGTTGGGTCCATTGTTTAGCCCAATCCCATTCAAACTTACATGAATCCAAAAAAGCCCTAGAATAGAGGCATTCTGTTATGACTTCAAAACCCTAAAACGCTGAAGCGCTTATATATACGAACTCTATCTCAAAACTATACCGCAACCAAAGCCAGTTCACAGAAGATGGCTGTGCCTCTAATCTCGAAGAAGATCGTGAAGAAGAGAGTGAAGAGGTTCAAGAGACCTCAGAGTGACCGCAAGATTTCTGTTAAGGTATACATTCTTTCTTTCTTTCCAACACTGTTTTTTCTGTGAAGTGATTATTTTGATATCAGACCGTGATGTGAATAGAATTGGTGTGTTGTTTGTAAAGGATATGATGATAGTATTTTGTCGCCCCAGTCTTAATTTGCACCACAAGGTGTAAGATGGTGATTGACTTTATATCTGATCCTTCTACGTTATTAGTACTATTAATTTATGTTTTCTTGTTTTTTTGTTTTTGGTTACATTGTTGTCATTCTCTATGATGATTTACTTTAATAACTAATGGGATATGAGGATGCCTTTTGACACCCAGTCTTACCATATACTTTTATGAGTGGTGAGAGATCGACTATCTGATCCCATATTCATGAGTTGTAGTCTGTGTTTTGTGGTTGGATCTGATGTTTTTATTTTAGGTTTTAATATTGATTGTTTGATTATCTGTGATAAATTGCTTTTATCATTTTTTTTAATTTGAAAGCATGAGATTTGATGATAGCTTGTTGACACCCAGTCTTACGTGCTCCTATGGCGCACCCTGGTGAAATATTACTTGTCTGATCTCCTAATTAAAATGCACGCTAGATATGTCATTTTGCTTCTTTACTTTTAGTTTTTAGTTTTACTACCTTAATTGTCTCAGCATTTTGTCGTTGTGGTTAAAATGCTTTCAGTCCAAAATAGTTTTCTCATGAAAGTATTTGTATTTTTTTCTCGTGAAATATAAAGAGATATGATGATGTTTAACCATCATTTCTGCAGTCAAAGTGATGATTACAAACATGCACTACCATCTGATCTCTTACAATTTTCAATTGTTATCCATTAATTTTTTAGTTTTCATAGGTTTTTAACAACTTTCTTTTAATTGCCCATGGTATCTGATGTCCAGAATTTTGACTTTGTCTTTTTGTAGCTGGACATTTCGTTTGCAGGGCGTATATAGAATTTTTACAGGCCTTGCGACACAGTTGGCTTTTTTAATAAGCTTTCTGTTACTATTTTCCTGTTTACATTTTAAGTACGTTAATACTGATTTCATAAACCCCTACTTATGTGTCTGTATTTAGTAGCCAGTTTTTAGCATGCGGTTCATGCAAGTAGCTTTTGAATATCTCATTAAGTTTTTACTCTAGAATGTTCTGAATTGCAATCAATGATGACATATTCGTTATTTGCTGATTGTCTGTGATTATTACTCTCATATCACCATCTTTCGGCTGAGATTGCAAAACAATATTTCGTTTGAATGAAACTATTAACCAGAGCTTATTTTCTTTTGCTCATGTGGTGTGTAATGTTTTATAAGTTTCATTTTTTTAAATTTTGTAATGACGATTTTCCCTTCATAAAATATTTCAACAGCCTAGCTGGCGTAGACCAAAGGGTATAGATTCCCGTGTTAGGAGGAAATTCAAAGGATGTGTTTTGATGCCAAACATTGGTTATGGGTCAGACAAGAGGACTCGTCACTATCTCCCTAACGGTTTCAAAAAATTTGTTGTTAGCAACGTTAAGGACTTGGAATTGCTCATGATGCACAACAGGTTTAGTATTTCATACGAAAAGCTAGTTTGAATTTATAGTTCCTTGGTTTTAGGTTTCTTCTGATTTCCATAATATCGATTGGTTTTGGTGCCTTTCGTTTAATGTCTTGCTACGTATTATATTAATTTTCAGGACTTACTGTGCCGAGATTGCACACAATGTGTCAACAAGAAAGAGGAAGGATATAGTTGAGAGAGCTGCGCAGCTTGATATTGTCGTGACAAATAAAACTGCCAGATTACGCAGCCAGGAGGATGAATAGTCACTTTCTCTCGGTGAATGTAATGATACCTGGATATCGGATTTGGATACTGTTATTAATTTGTTCTTTAAGGAATTGTAATATGATGTACAATTAAATTATTAATTGATGACATGTTGATTATTTTGATGTCTTGGTAAATTACACTATTTATAGAATTAAAGATTAGTTTACAGCTTGCTAATTGTGTTTTTGATTTGAATAGCAGGTACCCCCGTTGCAAACTTAATTTAACGTAGTCCTATTAGAATAATGCACATTTCGAAGATTTGCACGGCTCCATTACAGCCTGTGAATTCAAAGCATGTGCAAAATTGCATATCATTCCCTTTATATTTCATATTCTCTTGGTTTACATATATCTTGAGGATTTTGTGCAGGATGATAGATATTCTCTAATTAGCCGAGTTTCGTTTCGTTTTCCAATGGAAGATATCATTTTTGTTGGCGAAATCTTGTCCCTTTTTGTTCTTTATGATTAAATGCTGTGCTTATGGACGGTCTTGTGCTGAATAGTTATTCCTTCTGCACAAAACATTTGCCTAAGCTACACCTAATGCTTCCACTATTAATGTCTTTTTAATGTTTTCCAATTTGCATGGAATAACATTTTGACAATGGGGCAAAAATTGTTTCTTGAGGAAATCTAGTTATTTTAAAATTACGGTGTTATCTACTTTCATGACGAAACATCTTTGTGTTGGAACCAAGAAATTGAGATTCGTCCGAATGAGGTCGCAATCAGTGAGTCTGTAAATGCTTTAGTTTATTCTGATAATAATAGCGAAGATACAGCTGTGAAGGATTTGTGTCGTGTTTTATTTTCCATGGCCAATGTTGAACCCTATACGAAACCGTTCTTTACTTATTCATATCTAAGTGGCCGTGACCTGATGGAAAATATACGTTTGCAAAAGCTTTAGATGGTAGGAAGAAGCTAGGTTCAGGAAATGGAATTCAAAATCGAAGATATTGGGAGTGTGTTTCAAGACAAACCTAACGCATTTTTTACATAGGCTTATTATGCAAGATCTCGGTAGTTATAATGTAAGTTGTTAGTAGGAGAATGCTTTGCCACCCTTGTTGTCAGCAGTAATTATTAAATAAAGTTGCTAAACCGAGATTTCGCGGAAGTTGAAGGACATTCTGGCTTTAAAACGGGGGAAGTGCCGCAGTGCCTGTCTATTCTTATTCATATTTGTATATATTGTTTTTATTATAACGTGATAACATAATTCGCTTACAAGATGTACATGATTTGATATTATACTGATGTGAAGGCAAACATTCTGGTTATGCCCTCTGTTTGCCAATGTATTTTCACTTTTTGTAGGACTAATACAAACACAAACTAAGATCAAGTACACAGGCACATGCAATGGGATCGTAGTATGAGGTGACCTTAATGGAGGAAAACTTGAACTGCATCAATATGCTGTGGCAAAGATTAGGGTAGAGGTCTCAAACAAAGTGTTTGACTTTTCTATATTACAGAAAATAAAACCCTTAACACTCCAAACAGAAGTACTCAACCTTTTTCCTGGATATAATCAATTGTCTCACTTGTACATGTGTGATGTTTAAACAACCCAAACGCAGTTTATCATCATAAGGAAATAAAAAATGTGAAGTAATTTAGAATTTAAACACAAATGATGAGGAAGGTATATTATTGTGATTCATTTCATTTTCTTACACACGGCTGTCTCTAGTGTAATATCAGTAACAGCTTTGCCCCCAATACAAGATTATGGCAACTCTTGCTCAGTACTTCCAAACGATTTCTGTTTCCGCAGAAAACATGAGGGGGTACCAATTTATAGATGCCACTCATCAGGAAAGGCAGAGTAATCTGTAATCTCAATAAAACAGACCTTCGAAGGGACGTAGACATGACACGTGCAAGTGAAGAGAGATTCATAAGTGATACAACCAATTTTAATCTAGATTGCTCACAAATGAAATTCATCCTAAAGTTGAATGAAATCAAATTAGTGTGATTTGTTGGCCGTGACACAGAAGTAAAGGAAGTATAGATAGATGGTGTCATTAGTTTTGGGTAACAATGTTTGGTTGGAACATTATCGGGGTAACAATGTGTTTAAAGATGACTTCAGAAAAATTATAACGCAGAGCAACTACCAAAAGCAAACAGCAAAGATCTTCCCGCAAAGAACCCTTCTAAATTTTCAATATAGTGTGGTCATTCTAGAAACAGACATTCTGATGAGAGAAGAGAAGAAAAGAATAAGAATGATTTTAACAGCTTGAGCCAATTGAAGGAAAGAGGAAAGAAATGGATTCTATAGTACAAGATCATGATAAACAACATAAATCAATACAATAAAAGAACGGGCAAGTACAACAACTAGCTCATATTCAACCCAATTGTATGAATCTGAAACTGAATCCAAAGCAAGGTCCGAGTGTACCATGTATTCTGAATAAGCATCAAAACCAGTAATGCCAACCTGATCAGCATGTGTTGACCCCATCCTTGCAATCTTTAGTCAAATTATAGAATGTTTCCACACGTGTCTTTCCACGGTAAAAGACCTCTGTATCCACTGCAACTCTCATGTACCCATCAAACTCAACAGGCTTTCCATTGTTGAGAAGAGTTGTCTCATTGTACCATTCACTTGTGTTTCCCCACATTTCCTTATAATCATCAAGCAAATGGACCTTGTAATTTGACCTCAACTTGTCGAAGTAATTATAATAAGGTTCATTGGTGGCAACATACAAATGTCTCCAAGGTTGAACCATTCCTTTAAGCTTCTCAAGAAGAGCATCCGGCGACGTATCGTAATCCAAACGGGGCCACAGTTCCTTGTTCTGAGCTTTTTCTCCCCGAACCACATGAACTGCATCAAAATCCCAGTCCAACCTTCCACTAATCTCCGTTACAATATTCATCAACCTCTTCGATTTCCACAAAGCATGCCATGGCCTCTGAATATACTTAGCAGCCTCACCTTCACAAACCCTGTACCAATAATTCTCAGGCTCAGGCGCATCAAACTGCCTCCATATAATCGTACTCTTGTCCTTCTGAAGCTGCATAGGAGTCACCTTGTGAGTGACAACCTTCCTAACAGGAATCCTCTTCTTCTTCAAATGGGTTTTATCCCACTTTTTCCAATCCTTCAAGAACTCACCTTCCTCAACAATCGAAGCTGTCTCCTTCAAATGTTCGAAATCGAAATAGTACCTGAAATCCTTCCCTTCCTCATCCTTTTTACTGGGATTATAACTGGATGCCAAACAGACACTCAAATCCATAACAAAAGTCCTATTCAAATACATAGCTTCCCCCAACCCACACAAGAAACTCCACAAATAATGATTCATCCCCTTGCAATAATCCCCACCACGTGAATAATACAAATATTTCCCACTCCTAAAGTTACTCTCCGATCCCAAAGTCGGAATCGTGTCATTGATCTCATCATCGCGGGCGGAAACCCGCGGCGGCAGGGTCCTACCAGCCCTACCAGTGCCAGTCCTCGTAAAGTTCCGGCGAGCATTGGCCCCGGAGTGCCACCCACCGGCGTGTACCACCTTGTACCTGCAATCGTCGGCTACGCTGATCTTGAAGCGGCGAAAATCGCGATACTTGCGCCACGACCGCTCGCGCTTGTTCCGGAAGCGCCACGCAACGTCGCACTCGCCTGTGGAGGAGCCGTTCACCGGCGGCTGATAGTCGAAGAAGGCAATGGACTTGAACGCGCGGAGGTTAAACCTCTGAACAGCAATAAGGACGCGAGGATCAGAGCAATTTAGGGTTAAGTCACAGTCGGCGACAGAGGGAAGCGGCGGGGCTGTGGAGTTGGCGGTGGAATTTAGGATTCGCTGTTCTGTTTTCTCGATGACGGCTTCGGTTACAGGGGCGGCGGAAGGGGGCGGCGGGGGTAGGGGAGGGTCCTGGGGCGAGGGGGCGAGGTCCTCGCCAGTTTTGATGACGGAGGAGTCGATTTGGAAGGTGGCATTTTGAGATTGGGTGAAGAGGTTGGTTAGAGCTGGGGTGGACTGAAGCCATGGGTCTGGTGGTTGGTAGGTTATGGCTATGACAGTGAAGATTAGAACGGAGAAGACGAAGACGGAGAAACAAAGGTTGCTTATGAGTTTAATGATGTTTTGTGCAATGGGTTCGGTTCTGCCACTGTTGCTGTTGCTACTGGTGGTAGAATTGGAGTCCTTCATTTTTAGGATTTGAGATCTGAATCTGAGAAAGAGAAGAATGTAGGGTTAGAGAAAGAGGTTAGTGGAGACGGTGATGATGATGGCGACGGTGGATCTGAATCTGGTCACCCGTCATTCAGTGCTGTGAGTCTACAGTAACTTCTTCACTCTTCCGTTTCCGTTTACTTCTTTCCTTTTACTAACCCGTTATATATAACTAATCGTTGTTTATTAAATCGTATTCTTCAAAGATTTTATCAACCATGTCTATAAAATTAATTCAATCATTTTGTTCACAATTATTAAATCTTTCTTACAGTTGTTTTTAAAAGTTTTTGAAAATATATTTTAAAATTTCCTTCCAAAATTTGTTTTCTAATTTATAAAAAAAAAATTCTTATATTTATCGGATGTATCATGTTTTTAAATAATTTTTTAATGAATCAAAATGGATTAAATATTTTTTATCCGATTAAGTATATAAGTATTTCGTTGCCCTACTTTTATTCCAAGAAGAAACACCCCTACTTATGAGTGTCAGTTATTATTAGTTAATATTCATTATTACTAGTTTCCCAGTTTTAAATACTTAAATTAAGATACAATGATAAGGAATATCTTTATATATTTATTTATTATTATAACTATAACAAAATCATCATTTTTACTAAAATTTTCCTAGTTGAATTGTCACCAAGTAATAAGAATTGTATCAAGAGTTAATTATTTCTGATTTTGCAAAGTAAATAAGTATATTTAAAAAAACACCTTTAATTTTTGCTTTTACGGTAAAAAATTTAAATACATAAAATTCTAAGTGACAAATGGTTTAAAATATAAATATACTTTATTACAACCAGCACATTTTAAGTCAAATTGGCATGATTTGATTAAATAGTATTTTTTTATATATTTGAAACATTCTGAAAGTTATTTAGATTTTGACTAATTTAACACCAAGTCAGCTAATTTATTTAAGGAAACAGTTATATATAGGTGAATTCATTCTATATCTGCTTAAGTTTGAAACTTGAACATCTCTTCATTACATCATTAGTTTCACTTCATCTTCTTTCTATTTGGAAGCAACCCAACACAACATTATATATATATATATATATATATATATATATATATATGCTGGAAGAACTGTGGAAAACATATCTCAGCGAAATGCGTGGTCGTAATCATGATAGCGGAAGTTTTTGTATATGAAGTGAGCCAACCACCGAGAGAATGCAAATGATAGTACTGCTAACACAACCAATGAGTTTCTTGTTGCCACTGACATTGTACCTTGCTTCATGGTTGCCACAATCCCAATTGAAGCAACAGATATGATCTGCAGCATTACTTCAATCACATTCAGGCTTTTGTATGCAGAATTGCAGCTCTTGCAGTTCACAACATGGGACCAGTACCTGTTTATGTTAAATTGTAACCAACAATGTCAGGAAGCAGCAGGGTAAGAGGGGTAAAGGAAGCACCTCCCCCACCCAAAAACAAGCATTCAAAAGTTGTTCATTGAAAATAGTCTTCCTACTTGAATTTGGAGAATCAAGCTCTTTTGTGGCCCGATTTGGTTTTAAACTTTCTTTTAGTTTTTTCAAAGCATGTAGTTGCTTGTGCTACTCACGTATATGGATCTTTAGTGTGATATGCTTGACAAAAGGGCTGAACCTGTTATAAGCCTCAAACCGGAAAAAGTGCTTATAAATTAGTGATGTGCATTTCATGGAAGATGAAAGCTGATGCTGGAGTGACTCAGAATAATCAAAGTATTGCAATTGAGTTTGAAGAAACAATAGATCATTCGCATGTTTGTGACACAAGGTTACTTTTTTTATATCTACCAAAGAAGAAATAAAACAATGTGTAACATAGCTTGGGTGAATCAGGCAGTTTTGAATAAGCTGTTATGAAGGAGAAATAGCTGAAACGCAGGAGGAGCTGTCCATGATTTAGAGAAATCAGACATGAGAGCTGGTTTCAAGATCACAAGATAGAGATGTCATTGGGTTGAAATGGTTGTTTAGAACAAATTTCAACCCTGGTGACTTTATAAACAGGCACAAAGCAGGATTGGTGGTGACAGGCTATTCTTAAACATTTGGAACTTGCTATTCTTAAAAGGCAAGTAATTACCATTGTAGCACAAAACGGGTGGCAAGTGTTCCATATGCACGTCTAATCTGCCTTGAAGGCATTTTGCAAGAAGAGATCTATGTTGAGCAACCAGAAAGTTCCGTGATCAATGGCCAAAAAGACAAGTTCTACTTGCTAAGAAAAAGCTTTATATCAAGCCCCAAGATGTGGTACAACATAATTATTGATCATCTGCTGCAATTGGATTTTCAAACAAGCCTATCTAAAGCTACCTTTATGTCAGGGTACACTTTCATTTTACGTTTCTTCTTTGCTACTTCTTTGTTACATTTATTTATCTCTAACTAAAAAACTAATAGATCTATAACAAGTTTACCCTTTTAAAGGTGTCAACTTGTAAATAATTCCACACATCGAAGGACTAATCTGTATAGACTTTTTCATGGACAAAGCAACTAAAGTTGCCACATCTAGTGACCAAATGGTATACCAACTCATTAAAATTCTTCCCTTAAGACATATTGAAGGAAGAAGCAAATCTATTTGAAATTACTAAATTGAAACTTCCATGTTCAAATGCAATCTTACGAGTACCTGTCCAAAAGCTGTTCTCTAGGAGGTGTTGAAGGAAGAGCTCCACTATATTTTCCTCTCCATTCAACCTGACCACCTGCATACTTCTTTAACCACTTTCTGTAACCAATAACAAGGGCATCTGACTTTGTTGGAACAAAACAGGCTTTTTGCCAATTGTTTGGACCAATATCCATTATTTTATGTTCCTATCAAAAGAATTCAAGAACCAAATATGAGGAGTCAAACTAAACTAGACACTTCTTATCTATGTAGCACCAAAACTAAGAAAATAAAACAGCCAAGAAAAGAATAAAGACAGGTACCCCATTTTGGTTACATGAGGTAGCAACTGGCTGTTCATATTAGCTTTTTCAACATTGTTAAGTAAAATTATTAACCCTTTTAAGAGATATTCAATCATAACAGCTGAAGCAAATGTGAAATTATAAATCTGCAGATTGCATTAAAGAGTTATTTCGCACTAGACAAAATCCCCCATCAGTTCGACCAACAGAAATTTAATTTAGTGCCGAAAAGTCCATATGTTCACCAAGGCAAAGAAAAATTAGTTTCAGACTATTCAAGTTAGAAAAACATTATAACATTGTTTAGTTCATGTAACGAATACTACCTAGTGAAATAAGGTGTTGCAGCTCTATGTGATTACTTTGTTTAGTATAATATAACTTATTTAAATAATTTGAAGAGGAAAAAGCAGAGACTAATGGAACTGATTAGTTAACAGGATAAATAGTTTATAAATTATGATAGGAATTACCTCAACATGGAGGAGATATAAATCTGAATCTAGAATCAGGTTTTGTCCTATATGAAATATCCATCGTGGTACAATTTTGTCCATCCACTTTCCAAAGTTTCTTGGGAAGCACCATATTAATCTACTTTTACCTGGACTAACCGGAATACAGATAAAGATTAAAGCAATTTTCTTCTGAGCTGATGGTATCTGCATAAAGTTTAACACACACCATGCAACACTTAAAGAAACTGCATATTTACTGTTTTTTTATCAAAATATAGATCTACTCAACATGTTACCTGAGTTTCACCAGATGAGGAAGGTTTATCTGGAGTGTATACATAAAAAATGCATGGTGGAATAAATTTGTTTTTGCTGCAACCCTGATTTGCTATAAAGCCATTGATATCTAACTTTTCAACATGCAATTCAAGTGGCCTGCCCCCTTCTCTATCAGCTTTCACTGTCCATAAGCTCTACATATGTAATTGTCCTATTTATAGTAAACTGAAATATACTCAAGTGAAGAAAGATATATCTTACATGCCTACCTTTTGGTTCTGAGGTTCGCATTAGTCCATAGTGTGCATATGGAGCATGTGCAGGGTCCATAAGATTTTCTGTCAGTATTTCATACCTGGGATTGCATAATCATTTTTTAAGAAAGATACACAGAGAAGGGAATATGGTAGTTATTTATGATGCACCGATAGATATTTATATCGGAAACGACACACGTGACTATGCGCATTAGCAATCACAAGGAAAAAAAAAATAGAAGTGGTTCATGTAAAGAAAGTGAGACACATATCATACCCGTAAGGAATGTCTCTGTTTCCCATTAATTTAGTAAAAGATGGATCATCTATTTCTGGTATGTACGGGGGCCTTTTTCTTGTAAGAATATCTTTATATTGAGGATCTGTATTGGGCCAGAACCACAAGATATCATTTTGCACCGAACTCGGGTAAGAAGCTACACATGCTTTTTTGGACGTATGAATCTGCATAATTTCTCAGCAAAACTTAGTCGCTATCGAATTGTCCCTTCTGCATTATATTTAGCTAGCATATAGAGAGAAAAGAATAAACGAAACTTCTAAACTTGGGATGTAAATGTTACTCACATGAAAAACAAAGTACAAGTCTACTGAAACATAACAGCAGATCAACATAACTCACAAGACACTACTCATGTTCCACGAATCAACTATATATGGTCGCACCTTCAATGTTTTACATTCCAAAACATGAAATTGTGACAAGCTAAAATTAACCACCAGGAAAAGAGTAAATGGTGCATGCAAATCCGAATCTTTTGATTGCAAAAGGGGCTCAAGAATAAGCATTTTCTAGTATGTTCTGCACACGTAGGAAAGGAAAAATAAAAATGCCCTGAATTTAGAAGTGATAGTACAACAACATTCATCCACTACAATTTATGATGAAGTGCAATTACCGGAGGGCCATCAGGTGGTGCCTGAGGAATGAACTTGCATTCTCCTTTGCCATTGAAACACCAGCCATGGTACACACACTGCAGTCTTCCCCATTGATCAATCCTTCCCTCAGACAAGGGTGCTAATCTGTGAGGACAAGCATCATCTTGAACCTGCCAGGCACCCTCATTCCTATCCCACCACACAACCACATCAATGCCCAACACCCTCTTCCCATGAGGTTTCCTCTTGTCCAAGTCACAAATTGGCATCAAAGGGTACCACTGAGAGTACCAATCAAACTTTTCTGCCTGCCCTTCAAATTCTGGCTCAGCCTCAGGTTGGTTGCTGGATTCTGTCAATGGAGGGGGCGAAAAGGCAGTGAAAAGCTTGGATTTTGAAATTTCCCCAGAAACCAAAGAAATATGTGAATTCACATGGTTGCTGAAGAATATGGATTTCCTAAATGAGGTTGGTCTTTTTGGTGCTGTTAGGATGTGAAGTGTGCCAACAGAAAAAGCACACACAACTTCCATGTTCCTTCCTGCAAACAAGGAACAAGAGTACAAGAAGAGATGAAAGTAGCAAGGTACTACACGATGGACATTCAAAACTAGAGGCTCTCATGTTCTATGTTCATTTTTATGTGATAATGAAATTTTAAGCACGTTCCAATTAGAAGTCCATCTGTTTGTCACCGTCAACCAAGTGATGTTGGCTTTGTTGAACTTCAGTTAACTCTGTAAAATGCACCTTATCAGTTTGTAGTATTTGATGAAAGATGACAAAGCCACGTGGATGATGAAGAGTTTTGAAGGAACAAGAACAAATGAAGGACAA
This sequence comes from Vigna reflexopilosa, assembly GCA_027742785.1. Lineage (NCBI taxonomy): Eukaryota > Viridiplantae > Streptophyta > Magnoliopsida > Fabales > Fabaceae > Vigna > Vigna reflexopilosa. The sequence goes on along the minus strand of CM050911.1, from coordinate 9,297,619 downwards.
GAATCACTCACCTGCACGGTTAAAACGTAAAATTCATCTGTGTAACTTTCAAAGGTGTCTGTTATTAGTTACAATTAGTTGCCATCTAAGTTAACATAAAATGATGAAGAATGTCTTAATTATATTTATTTATTTATTATAATTATAGCAAAAAGTGTCGCCTAGCATTATGAATTGTACCAGTAATTAATGTCTTCAGATTTTTGCAAAGTAAATAAGCATTTTAAAAACACACTTCTTATTCTTAAAATAAAATATTTTAAATGAATAAAATTCTAAGTAAAAAACAATTTGAAACAGAACAAAAAATTACACGAAACTTTGTTCCAATCACTATACTACAAATAAAATATTTGATGATTTAATTAAACAGTATTTTTTTTTATTTATAACTTTTGAAGGTTATTTTAGACTTTGTAAAAACCTATAAAATCGTCTTTAGAATTGGTAGTGTGATTTAAATAACGAGATTCAAATATTTTAATATTAAAAGTTAAAAGTACAAATAGAAGTTTTATAAGACAAGTTTCATTATTTCAAGTCACATCATTTGTTGGACTGTAAAACTAACGATAAGTGTATCGGTCGCAATGTAACAAGTGATAAATATCGTTCTCTCCCAAGGAACTCATGTATCACATTACAATTCTTCCTTTTATAACTCAATTAGACATCAAAATGAACAAAAACACAAGAAACTCTTTTTTATATTTTTATCAAATAATTGGTGTGCAAGAAATTTAACATAGAGTATCTACAATTTGTTAAGACTAGAGTTCATCCACTTCATTCTTATGCATTAATAATAATCTCAATTCCAAATTCAAGCCAAAATCAACTCACAATTATACTTAAAGCATATCCCTAGTGACTTTGCACCTATGATAAACTCATCAAGTTCCAATTCCTTGAATCCTCAACAAGCAACCATGCATCAAGTTCAATAGTTTTAAGATTACTAATGTATCATGTTCTATCCCTAGATACAAGCTCCATTATGTATTCAATTTTAGTTTTAAGTTCAAATCATATTTCCCAATACATCAAGAACTACAATTCAAGTCATGGATGATCAAGTCACAACAAGCATTAATCACAAAAATCAAATACTAACTTTGAAATGGAAAAGCATATGTATTAACATCACAAAATACATAAGATTCAGTTTATTACATCAAATCTCAATAAATAGGAAAAGCCCTCCATGGAGGAGAACTTAGGGTTCTACAAAATTGAAGAGATAAGGAAGAAATTGAAACCATAGAGATGTGCACAACCTTTCCCAAGGTTCTTTGCAGCTACTCCATGCTCCAATTGCGCTTCCCCTTTGCATTTCCACCTCCAATTCGTGACCCATCTTCTTCCTCAACCCAAAAGGGGCAAAATCACCATTGATGAAGTTTGAAGCTCAAAGAGGAGAAGAGAGAGCTTCCCAGCACCCCAAACAGCCTCTAAGAGCCTCTCTCAGTCACTCTAGGTGAAGATTTTAGTGTAGGAGGAGAAGACCCCCGAAACTCCCTACAAAAACATGACTAAATACCCATTTTACATGTTTCTGGTTTGATAGACTCGCTTAAGCGAAAGTTAACACGTGAACGGTGCAGTCAACGAATGAATAGTGTCAATCAACTCAATGACAATGCCGGCCAACACATGAATAGTGTCAGTCAACGCGTGAATAGTGAACAATACCATTTTAATAGTTTTGTTTCCTCATTGTGTTTGCAACACTAGATGTTATTCTTGAGGTACCTATTATGAGTACTCACTTAAAATTCATCTTATGTTGTCCAGTCATGCTTCCTTGAGTTCTGACTTATTTTCCTCCACCAAAGTTGCTTCCTATTTTCTTATTTCACACTCAAAGAGAGATTAAAAGTAAAACAAGCATATACTAACTAAAACACAAGAAAACATGAAAACACACTAAACTTGAGGATAAAACTAGGTAAAAGCTACGAAGGAGTTGATTTATTCACCAAAATATACACACAAAAACACGTAAAATCAATCGTTATCACCATTTCTCTAGAAATAGTTTCCTCTAGAGCACTTCCTTCTCTTTAGGTGTTCTATATGTTAGGTCATCTATTTAAAGATCTGAGGGTGGCAAAGTGATCAATATGACAAGGTCTACTAGTCTAGCCGAACAATTCTTGCAAAACAGTAAGTTAGTTTCTATTTTTTCTCTAGTTTTCACGATTTTCAATGCACGAGAGCAATTTTTCACTACATTTGTCATTTAAGCTTTCCTTTAGGTTCTCTATTGATCAGTGGTTCTAACTGCGTACCTCGATCATGTTTTCGTGGTTTGGAGGTACATATATAACTCTTTGAGCTGAGGAAGCGACTTTAGATTCTTTTATAATCATTTGATCATACCGGTAAGGAAAGCTAATTTGTTGCTCATAGATGTAATAAGAATTTATAATCTATTTTGATGTGTTTATATGGTATTGAAATTTAATTAACTTAATTCTTAAGTGATCAGTTAATGAAATATGGTTGTATGATAGCTTAGATGAGCTGAATTGAGAAAAATGCAAATTTTAGTGATTAATGGTGTGATCTTGATGTTGTGTTATTGTTTGAATGTTAAGATTGATGTTCGTAAAAGAGAAGGTTGTACTATATTGTAGTCCATATTAAGGGGTGTTGGCAGACCAACTTTTAGAGTAATGAGTTCAAAGTGGTATCTGAAGTTTGGTAAGTGGTGTAAAGTCTTTTATAACTTGTATAAGTCTTTAGATGGTCAAAATATGATGCTATGTTAAGAGAAAGAAATTGAGTTAAGATTTAGGCTTACTTTAGGTTAAATTAAGGTGTTTTGGTAAGGGAGATTTTGAGTTAATAATCAAAAGGGGGAAACTGAACTTTAGGGTCTATTTTGTGATCATTTGAGACTTGTTTGAGTTGTGAGTTAGTAGATATATGATCAAGAAATGAGTGGTAGTCAATTGGTGTTTTGAATAGTTTTTAGGTGCATGTTAGAGGTTTTAACTAATGAGATTTTAAAGTAGAAGGTCTAAGACAAAATGGAGGGTTTGAGGTCTGTTGTTGGGTCATTTTGGACTTGTTCAGACCCCTAAGTTGCTAAGTTATATGTTAAAATTTGTAGAATTGATTTATGGTCTATAAAGTACTATTTTAGTTGAATTTTCATGGTAAAATGAGTGTAAACTTGGTCTAAGTTTGATATATACACTTGGATAGGTCAAAGGAAGTTTAAAATACCAAATGGAAGTGGTAGAAGTTGGTAGAGATGCATAAGATAAGATATGTGAGGTTGAGAGGGTGCAAATTCTGTAGAATCGGTGTTCTGCATAATTATGCATAGTGGTTGAGCGAGCAATTAGCTCGCTGGGCGAGTATTTGGATGTTTTGACAGTGAGTTTCAAGAGTTGGGCGAGCTCCATCGCTGGGCTTGTGGATTTCACTGTTTTTGCTCGCGCTTAGCGAACAAATTTGGTCACTAGGCAAGAGTGCGGTCAGGCACCTCTAGTTGAGTGAGTAAATTTGCTAGTTGAGCGAGAGAGCTTTAGCTCAGCGAGTAGAATCTGGTGGCTGAATAAGCATGATAGAATTTTAACTAAGTTTTCCTATATCTTTTATGATGTGTTCAATGATTATGATTGTGTAAATGATGAAACTAGGATTTTTGTTATTACTTGATTTGGGCTTATTTTAAGTTATTTAAATGAATTTAATGTATATTGAATTAGAGGATTGTTTTATGTGATGAATATTAAACATGATTTAAGCGTTTTGTATTAATTCAAGTATGAAGTGAAAAGGATTCCATGGGGAAATCCTTTTAGGTGTTCTATTGTATAATGTATTGAAGTAGGGGCTCCAGGATTTGGGGATGATTCTGACACTCTCATTAATTCACAATCTCAAGTAGAGATGAATTGTTATGTCGTGGAGAGTAACAAGAGGTCTTAGTCTATGGTCACTAGTTTGGGCTATAGATGTTTAACGAATTAACTATGGTGTGTGAAAGTTTAATGGAATGATATTATGGTTTGAGCAAGTTAGTTCACCACACACGAGACAGGTCCCCCATGAGTCTAACATCAATACATATATCTGGATGGTTGGAATTTAAGGTTAATGTGATTATTTCTATATTGTTTGATTTATATTATAAATGTGATATCATTGTTTTAAAATATATGTATTTTCTTTTAGTACTTTATCTTACCCTTTTGTCTGTGTCTGTTCATGTGTATGCTTGTTTTCTCTTTTGCAATGACCACCTTAATGGTGTGAGCTTAGAGAATGTCTTTGGTGAGCAGAAGCTAGTTGGTAGCAGAGTTGAAGCTTAAAGTAAGACATTCCCTCATTTCCTTTTATTTTGAAAAGTTTATATTACGCTTTTGCTTCATTGTAGTATATCTTTTTATAATGTAGGATAATGTGTGTGTGTGTATATATGTATGTATGTGTATATATATATATATATATGTGTATATATATATATATATATATATATATATATATATATATATATATATATATATATATCTTCCTAATATATATTATTTTGAATAACTGTAATGGCAATTATATGTCTTTTTTTGAATCAATTGTGTTGTTTTATTAAAAATGTAATATATCCTATAGTAGTTGAACACTATAAAAATTGGGATGTTACATTTTACAACGTCAGTATATGACGGTCATGCATCAATTAAGTGAAGTTTGGAGAATTTTCTACAGCATCATCCAACCAACTTTAATGGCAGGGAGAGTCCCGATGAGGCAGATCTGTGGAGGAGAGATATGGAGAGAATTTTTTATGCTAAGAGGTGTTCATCAGCAATAAATTGGCCTTTTCTGAGTACATGCTTTCTAGAGTAGCTAGTTAATGGTGGAGTAGTATTAAGTTGTTATTGGAAGGAAACAGAGAGGCTATCACTTGGAAGATTTTTAAGAAAAAGTTTTATGCAGAATGTTTTCCAGATAGTGTGAAGTTTGCTAAAGTGGTGGAGTTCTTATAGTTAGTTCAAGGAGGTATGTCGGTATCTAAGTATGCTGAGAAATTTAAACATTTGATTTAGTTTTTGATAGGGTGTTAAAAGTTTATGAGAGGAGGAAAAGAAATTAATGAGGTGGCTAGGCAGTTAGGGGGTGTTTGTAACTGTTAGTCGTTGGTTAGGTGGTTAGTTAGTAGGGGTTGTCTTTATAAGAAGGCAAAAGGCTCTTGTAAGGGGTAAGCTTTTGGTAAATTTGTTGTATAGACAAGAGCTTGTTTCTTATGGAGGTAAAGTGTTCCCTTGAGAGTTTTTGAACTGTACTTTTGTATTCTTTGATTACGAGAATAATATTCAGTCTCGTTTTTCCAGTAACTTGGGTGTGTGTGGGTGTTGTTTCTGTGAGAGATTGATTTCTTACCTAAAGAAATTTATCAAATTGGTTCGACCTGTCGGATCCTTGGGAAAGGAGCGTGATGGAAGCAAGAATTAATGATGTGGAGGGAAGGCTGGATTAATTGGAAACAATAGTGGAGGAATCAAAGGCCAAAACACGAGAGATAAACCAAGAAACTAAAGAAATCATGCAAATTCTTAGAAGAAGGGCGAGGAACTAGGACATGAGCTTAGAGGGGAGTCAAGGATCGGTGAATGGAGAACAGTTAGCACTACTACAAAAAAGTGCATAGATAACGCTTTTTTTTATCATAGATAGCGCTTTTTAAGCGTTATCTATGCGTGCGCTATCTATTAATAGATAACGCTTCTAAAAAAAGCGCTATCTATTGGTTCTGACAATAGATAACGCTTCTTTAAAAAAGCGCTATCTATTGTCAGAACCAATAGATAACGCTTTTTTAAGGAAGCACTATCTATTGAGGAATATCCATAAAGGATTTTAAGGAATCACTCTGATTCTATCTCTGTTCGTTCCGTTTGAAGAAAGAAAGGATCCCAACAAAGATTCGATCTTTCTTTTAGTTGTTGAATCTCTCTTTGATTGATCAATGTGTGATATTTCGAATCCTCATTCCTAATGGAATCGAAAGAATCCTTGGATTGATTAGAAGATCCTTTCAATTAGCTAGAATCCGTTACTTGAATGAAACTAGATCTCGTGGAATCATATTGAAGATTTGATGATACATTCCATACCTTGCTAAAAAACTGATCCTTGTTTCCCAACCACACATTGTCTAACCAAATCCAATTCTCTCGTGACATGTTCCTCAAAATATCCGATTCGTGCGGACTCTTCCCCCAACTAACGAAGAGATCTTGACGGAATTGCCACATATGAAATTGAGCACAATTTTGCAAAGAAATAGCCCGCTTGTTTCTCAAGAAGAGATGCGAAACATGCTCAATATCATTTGATTGAATAATTGACCCAGTCCTTTGTTGTTTGAAGAAACCCTCCACTTCCTTTGGTATTTTTTCACGAAAAGCAAACATGAGATAATAAATCCAATCTTTCAATAGATAGCGCTTTTTTAAAGAAGCGCTATCTATTGGTTCAAATTTAAAAAAATAATAATTAATTTTAGAATAAAATATAAAATATTGGTTTTATTATATACACACCCACACTAAATATTATATACAAAAATATAAAATATTGACAAAAATATGACGAATGGCTCAAAAAGAATGTTAATATGAATAAAAATTATTGGTCCAATAATATTTCAAAATTTAATCATTAAGTCGTCTAGTACATGTCATGACATGACACTGCTTTATAAGATAATATATATAACCATAACATATATCCTATCAGTATTGTACATCACCATAACATAACCTACATGCATGTACTAATTACATGTAAACACCAATTTTCCCTAACTTCATTGATCTGACTTTCATGATAATGTTGGCATTTGCAACTAGAAAAATACTGCAAGAAAGAAAAATAATGTGGAATTAGTTAATTAAATTTTACTACAAATTAATTATAAGAATAAAGATAACTTACATCAGTTGGAATTGTTCCTCCTTCACAGTATGTAATAATTTCCTTCATATATTGACACACATAATATCCACAATCATTGCCGTTGGGTTGTCTTGGGCACTAGAATTCCAAAATAAATAAAAAAACATTTTTATAATTTGAACATAAAAAATAACCAAAACTCTAGTATACTCCAAACAGATAGATGCATGATAACAAATAACTATATACCATATACAAGTTTAAACTCTTAATAATAAGTCATGCTTTCATAACAACCATTTACTCCTCCAACCAGTTTCACAATAATACAAGTTATTTAACTAACCAATACCATGCAACAAAGAAATAAGTCTTCAACCATTCAAGAGTACATGTTATTCACCTAACCAATACAATACAAGCAACCATAACGTGAACTAAAGCTCACATAACGTCATGCAACATGCAAGTGGCTAATTAAAGAGGAATGTGCATTAAGGTGGTATTGTGTGGTAATATTATATTAACTTTAATTTTTGTTTTCTCTCTTCATATATATTTGGTCATTTTATAATTAATTTGAATCCAATACATTGCAGTACTTTCTGAAAACTCAAAGATGCAAGTTTGGTTCAAAGTGCAAATTTAATCATCCTAAGGTTTTGTCTGAAAATGATGATGTATCTGCTGGATTACCTGAGAGACCATTAGAACCCCCTTGCTCGGTTAGTAATTTACACTTTTCCTTAACATGAGATTTTACTTATCTATATGGCTTATGCGATGTTTTAATATTTAAGCAGCTCTACATGAAAACAGGAATATGTAAATTCTATGATAGGAGGGGCACTTGGAGATACACAACCAATTAAGTCTCTAATATCTCCATCATTGCAAAATAGCAAAGGACTTCCAGTCAGACTGGTAAATCTTTATCCTTTGGTGCCCATTCTTTGATCAAAGGAAAGACACATCAATTCATATAGTGTCATGCTCTTTTCAAATTTGTTAATTTTTCCAATTCATTCCATTATTTGCTAGAAGTATGCGGCTTTGAACTGCTGACTCAAATTAATAATTGTAGTAGAATAATTATATTTAATTTAACAGATTGGATGGGTTTTGTTGGGCTTTGTAACTATGACTATTTTACTTTGAAGGTATATGAAGTTTTAGCTTATAGAAATGCTATGAACACAACTTCAATAGTTAGTTAATTTTAACCAGTAGACTAGGGTGTGTTGAAAAGATTTTGTTCCTTGCATTCCTCTAATTTATAATGTAAGTTCTGTAATTATAGAAATGAGGAGCAAATTCTTTATAATAAGGAATATCTAGATTATATATGTATTACTTGGAACATTTTTATTCCTAGATAAGTGAGACAGCAACAGTTAATGCTAAATAAGTTACCAGATACCCAAAATCAGTCTAAAGAAGTCTATGGAGTTTCAAATCATGTGATCATCCCATCTGAGGGTTTTTGTTCAAATGTGAACAAATATTAAGTTAGGCAAATGAAATATACAAATGAAAGTGAGGGAGGGAGTCTTAAAAGAATGTTCATGACCCCGTGTATGTTTGCATAGTTTGTTGAAGTCACAACCCCACTACGAATGCCTATAACTCACAAGGAAGGTAGGATAGAGAAACAGGTGTGTACGTTAGACAAGAAACAACCATGGTTATTGTTGAAGTCACAACCCCACACTCTCACCATGCTTTTTCCAGATGTATATTGGAGACATATCAAACAATAGTAATGTTTTTGAGTGAGTGACTAACACTATCAAGATTAGTCAATATAGTATTAGAAATATATAGAAACTAACACTATTTGCAATATCATACAAATAAAATAATATTCATACTACCTCAACTTTGAACACACCATTAATCACGCCATTTATGACAATCTTGCAATACCATATTTCAACATATGATTTAAATCTATATTATGCATCACAAAGTGGTTTTATGTCTATTTCATTATAATAAATACAAAGGCATAACACTTCAATTAGCTCAGGGTATTTTAGCAATATGATCTTGTATTGTCAACAAAATATCTACTAATATGAAGCAAAACATATTTCTATATTCTCAAAAGCTTAACTTGTTAATTGGAGGTCCAAGGAATGGTTTTATATCTCTAACAGGATGTATATGACTGGGCCCAAAACACAGTTGGATTTTATAGGAAGAAATGTGGAGAATTCATAAAGTCAGAAGACAAGTTATTGTGTGTTTTAAAAATTGTTTGGATTTGAGAAATTTATGTGTTTTAAAAAAGTAATTGTCTCTTTAATTATTGATTGGTTAAAAATTGTTCTACAGGTATGGCAGTCAATATTGGATATTAAGTGGCATCGTACTATGAACAACTAACGCTGATTACCAGTGATAATCATGTTGTTAGGATACGGGATCCTCAAACGGTATAGGACTTGTGGCTCTTTCATATTTCAGATTAACAGTTCAACTGTTTTACTCCTCATTGATTAATGCACCTTGGTCATGCTTGTTTTTTTTTCATAACATTGTCCTGTGTAGTGTTTATTTTATTTAGTTGGGTCATTTAGCAGCATTTACACGAGAAAGAATGGTCAAAATTCATGAATCAAATTGTAACAAGTAGGACACCCACAAAATGACTACTTAAAGTCCCGGTTTGAGGGATTGAAAATTGTAAATTCTAGTATACAGAAAGGAGTTGGTGGCTTAGAAGATGGGGATTTTGACATTGTGAAAGAACTAAAGGAAAAAATACTATTGTTGAATAAAGAATTTTTTGGAAGAAAAGCAAACAAGAAAAAATACATAACCATAGAAAAAATAGTGATCCACATAACTTCACTCTTGTTAACTGTTAGTGGACCCAAAAGAAAACAATCTAAAACAGGACTGACTATCACATGAATTAGTTTCAACATGCTTCCCAAATTGATCCATATGTGTATTAAAAAAAAAACCTTCAACCTTTATACTTTCAATATGCCAGTAATAGAGACAATTGCATACCAACAAATATAATTAAAACGAACAAGTGATAATCATGTAGCAAGAATCCAATCATACACAAAACATGATTAGCTCCCCATACATAACTTAAACCATCAAAGAATGCATAATAAAAATTTGTACTGAAAGTATATAACTAAAACAATTATGGCCAATTCTGAGATATTTTATTGAAAATTACTGTGATTTTAAGGTTATTTAACATGCATTCATTATAGGTTATATTCTTTCATTATAAAAAGAGTTATTTTATAACATTATCAAAAACCTAAGGTACTTAACAACAAAAAATAACCTAAGGTCTAGACTGTCGAATCCATTTTTCTTGGATTGAACTCTTTCATAACATTTTGAAGAGTTTTTGCAGCAACCCTTAATCATAATGCAACCCATATTTTACCTACCTTTTCTCTAGAATCATTGCAAGTAGAAATTTGAAACACAGACTAAACTCAATTTCAATCAAGATTAAAATTTCTATTCAATAAGAATATACCAAAGAGCCAAACGACAAACGACAACATTAGGCTTAATACATTGTTATCATTCTGCTATTTTTTTATACCCATCCCTTTCAAAACGAAAATAAGGCAAAGAAGAACCAAAATAGAGAAGAGAAGGAGGAAGAGGGAATGTGATACCTAAAATGCCAGTCCTGAAACGAAGGGGCTTGAGGCAACACGCACTTATGAAAACGGCAACTGAAATGAAGGAGCAAAGACGCCACATGCACTAATGAAAGCCACACGCACTGATGAAAGCTACACACGCTGATGAATGCCACACGCAGATCGAAAGGGCAGAGAATGTAAGCAGAAACGAAGAACCAGAAACAAAAAAGAGAAGAGAAGGAGAAGAGGGAATTTGATACCTAAAATGGCAGTCGTACAGCTTGAGGCACCTTGTACTGATGAAAAACGAACTGATGAAAGCATACGCAGATGAAAACGTATAAGGAGAGAGAAACACCAGTATCGTATAAGCAGAAACGAATCCGGTGAAAGGAGAAGCGCGAATTAAATTTTTTTTAATAATAAACGCGAATATCATTTAAGGCAAAACGAATAAAGTGGAAGGAAAAGCGCGAATTGAAACTTTTTTTAATAATCATAGATTGCGCTTAATATAAAATGCGCCATGCGTGGTGTTATCATCGATAGCGTTTTTTTAAACAAGCGTTATCTATTCATCTTCAAATTCATAGATAGCGTTTATTTTAAAAAGCGCTATCTATTCGCATTTTTGTAGTAGTGTAGGAAAGAAAGAGGTTTCATAAGAAGAACTGCAGGAGGAAAGGGGCGAAGTGCAACGAAATTGGATGAAGTGGGTAGAATTGCTCACGTTTGAGGGGTTGGACTCGATAGGGTGGATCTTTAAGGTGAAGAAGTTCTTGGACATTCAGAATGTCACAGAGAAGGAGAGGCTCAGGTTGGTGTACATCTGCATGAAGGAAGGTGCGAGTTACTGGTTGAGGTTCTGGAAAAAGAAAACTAAGAACCCTTCTTGGGAAGATTTGATGGAGGTGTTGATAAGGAGATTTGAAGGAAGGAATATAGGGTCTGTCTTTGAGAAGCTAGCAACTATGAGAAAAAAGGAATGGTGGAGAAATACATCTAAGAGTTTTATATGCTTGTGGCTCAAGTTATAGGAGTAATAAAGGAGAAACTACTAGGATATTTTTTTGTTGGGTTACAAGGGGACATCAGAATCCATATTAGGCCCCATAGTTCGAAAGACATGTTGATAGTGATGAAGGTTTCTCGAGACATGGAGGACGCAGGTAATATCCCAAGAATGAGTTGAGGAACGAATATCAAGAACAATCAATCCTAAGAAAGATATCGGGGGGGTTCTGGGGTAGTTTCCAAAACTGAGATGTTCAAGGGGAGTCAAAATGGACAAGGGACTACCAATAATGGGAGGAAAACGAGGAAGGAAGGAACAATTAATACAATGACTTCTAAACTTGGGAGTAATACAGTCAAGGAGACTAGGAACAGAGGGGTGAGGAATCTTCCCTACCCAGAGTATATTAAGAGCAAGGAGGGGGACCATACAGCTCAGGGCATAAGTTCTCTGAGAGAAGCATGATAATGGCAAAAGATGATGAAGGAGTAAAGGATGAGGAAGAGGAAGAAAAAATGGAGCAGAAATGTATGGAGTTGTCATTCTTTTCAGCAGGTGGCCTAACCCAAACCAACATGATGAAACTGTAGGGGAAAAAGATATTGGTCTTAATGAACAGTGGGACTAGCCACAACTTCATTTCGACAACTTTGGTGGAGGAATTTGAGCTGAAAGTGGAATAAACACCTCCCTATAAGGTGTGTCTCGAAGATGAGCAGAGGAAAACCACCCAAGTAAGTTGTAACGACATCTCTTTGATCTTGGAATGGGTGGAAATCAGGGAGAAGTTTTACCTATTTGAGCTAGGAGGGGTAGATCTCATATTGGGGATGGCTTGGCTGACATCATTAGGAGTATTTAAAATAAACTAGGGGAATATGACAATGAAATTTGGTCAGAAGGATGAGAGGTGTTTATCAGGGGTGGCCCTACCTTAACCATAAATGTGGTATCTCTAGAGGCGTTGTTAAAGGAAACAGAGATAGAGGCAGTTACTCTCGTTTGGGGGTTGGCACAACTGACTTACGACCAGGTTGTAGACTTGGAGCAAATCCTGGGCGAGTTTGATGGGATTTTCAGGGAGCCCTAGGGTCTTCCTCATGTCAAACACCTAGACCACAAAATACCTATCAAGGAGGGGGGGTGGATCCGGTCAATGTGAGACCTTACAGATACCCGCATTTGTTGAAAACTAAGATATAGAAACAGGTGGTAAAGATGCTGGAATTAGGCATTATTAGACCTAACAACAACCCTTACTCCAACTCTATGATTTTGGTGAAGAAAAGGGATGGCAATTGGAGATTTTGTATTGATTACAGAGCTCTCAACAGGACTACAATACCTAAAAAGTTTCCTACCCCCGTGCTTGAAGAATTGTTGGATGAGCTGCAAGGGGCAGCCTAATTTTCAAAGGTGGATTTGAGATCTAGATACCATCAAATACGGATGAGGGAGAAGTACATCCAAAAAATGACTTTTAAGACTCACCAGGGTCACTACAAGTTCCTAGTTATGCCAATCAAACTCTCTAATGCTCCAACCACCTTCCAATGCATGATGAACACCATTTTGAGGCCATTTATGAGGCAATGTGTCTTAGTTTTCTTTGACAACATACTAATTTATAGTAAGACATAGGAGGAGCATAGGAGACACCTCAGGCAAGTGCTGGGAACCCTGGCCCAAGAATAGTTCTTTGTAAATAAGAAGAACTGTGAATTTGGGAGGAGGCACATCAGATGTGGGTGACATGATTTCAAAAGTGGGGGTAGAGATTGATAAAATCTTTGAACAATATGATTTAATAAACAATTGTTAGTTATTTAAAATCGGTTAGTAAAAGGAAGGCTTAATTACTCGGATAGTCCTCAATTTTAGAGTAGAGTGTCTACTTGGTCCCCATTTTTAAAAGAGTATCAACTTCGTCCACAATTGGTTTAATGTGCATAAATCAAGTCCATTCTGTTAATTTTAAAGTAACAGTATTAACAATGTGGTGATGTGGTAAAACATTGTGATGATGTGGCAAAGCACACGTAACAATATATTAAATAAAAAAAGAAAAGGGAAATACAGTAACATCAAATCCAAATCATCTTTTCTTTATCCCTACACGATGGACTAACCAGAACGCACCATATCATGATCTGTGCCACGTCATCTCCACCTTCATCACCAAAAATTAGAAACCTTAATTCTCCTATATTCCACGATGCCTGCAAACATGCACCACCAACATCCACCGTGTCGAAAATCGCAAAGTCACCATTGTTAGAATTGCTGCAACAGAATTATTAGCGTGGAATAACAAACCAAGAGGGGGGATGAATTGGTTATATTACTTTTTTGTGCCTTCTAGTATTTTTCTCAAATTCACTTACTAAGCGGATAATTTAAACTGAAATAAATAGAATAAGGAAGAGAGAAAAGTTGCACAGATGATTTTATCCCGGTTCAGATCACAAGGATCCTACGTCCAGTCGTTTATCTCAAAAACAAGATAAACCTTTTTCACTAAACACAAAACAATTACAATTAATAGTCACACAGAAAATTAACTTGTAAGAGTTTAGAATACCACCTCTCTTGAAACCACAAGAGATGAACTTACACCTCCTTTGAGTCTTCACAAAGGATGACCACCATCTTCGAATACTTCAGGAAGGATGATCCTCTTCCAAGCACCTCCTCAGATACACCAAGGATGAACAAGCTATTCCTCTATCACCGCAGTAGCACTTCACAGCTTTGCAGACAAGAGTTTCTTTAGCTTAAGCAACAACACACTGTTCTCAATGATTTCAGATGTTTAAAGCACAAGGGAAGAGTTGTTCTGGTAGACACAATGAGCCAATATATAGACTCAATCCAGTGCTCTTCCATTTTTTTCGAAACTGGCCATTTTAACGCATTTAATCAATTAATATTAGTGTTAATCGATTAAAATGAGTACAACGACTAGTTTTTCAAATCAGAAACCTCTAACGGCTAGTATTAATCAATTATTCTTAGTTTTAATCGATTAACTAATCGATTAACGCATGAATTAATCGATTATTCCAGAGCCATTTGGCTTTGCTGTGTCAACCTCATTTTAATCGATTAAACCAAGTTTTAATCGATTAAAACAACTTGTTTTTGATTCTAAATAGAGATTAATTACATATAGAGTACATGAATCAAATCCTATTACATCTCTACTCAACAATACTTCAAATATGATTATTACAAAAGCTTTTCAATGATAATGGATCTTCAAATAGTCTTCTTGGATCTTGTATTGTGCAAATCTGTACATCATCAAAACTCCACCTTTATTTTTTTGCTAACATTCTCCCCATTTTTGATGATGATCAAAAACTATCTCCAAGTTTAAAGCTTTTTAATAATCTGAAACAAACACAACTCATGAAAGAAGAGAGCATTAGACAATAAGAGAACCTTTAAATTCTTTTCTCCCCCTTTTTTATCATAATAAAAAAGTTGTGTTAATTAAGACTCCCCTTAATGTATGCATATTTAATAATAAAGGAAGACAAAATGTTATTTAATTTTTAAATTAAGCAAGGTATATGATAAGAAATACAAGCAAACAAGCAAGACAAGTCTAAAATTCATTACTAAGATCACTCTCAAAACGACTTTCTAATCCTGAAATCCTCTCATCAAGGCTTTTGAGATGGGTACATATTTCCTCATGGCGAGTATTTTGGATAGCCATCATCTCATGTTGAAGCCTTGCCATCTCAGACATTTGTCTAGAAAGACTTTCTAGACTATATTCTTCATTTACTTGAGATGGACCCGCAACATTTGTAGGGTCAGGCATGTGGATATCTGCATCTTCATCTTCATCTGCTTGACCACCAACATCATCAGGATGAACACAGGAGTTCACTTGCTTGATAAATCTCATTTGCATAAGGGAATTATCTCCAATTTTATGACCAGGGAGCACCGTTTCATAGTGCTCATTTGAGACATCTACTCCTTTATATACGCAGATTTGTGAGACAAGGAGAGGGTAGGGGAGAGGCGCAACATCTGACCTTTTGGCCTTATACATGATGGATTGAAGTAAGTGAGGCCAGTTGAGTGGAATGCTCTGAAGTATCCCGTACATGATCATGAGATCAGTCTTCGAGCACTGTGCATGGTTGGACCCCCTAGGACACAAAAGCCACACAAGTAGGTAGTGTAGAAGACATTCTTCCATTTTTAGTCCTCCAACAAGAAAGAGACGAGCGTTGTGTTGCTGGCGAGGATTGCGCAGAAACGACTGGTACACCATTATTTTGTTGAACTGGGCAAAGTCGCTGGGAACAATTTGCGAATTTTCTAAAACAGGAACTTTTGTCACATTTATCCAAATGTCATTATCAAGGACAATGTCTATACCTTTGACCCTTGTGTGGAAAATCCCATCATGAACTTTCAAATTGAAATAAAATACACGAACAAGATCGGGATAATACCTTCCTCGGAGTTCCATTAGATATTGAACCCCTTGTTCGATGATAAGATTGGGAAAGGAGAAGTTGTAAGAAGTGTACCAAGCTCGATCAATGAACTTTTGTTTTAACACCTTCCTTTCCTTCCACAATTGGGAAAAAGATTGTTGATCTTGTTCATTTGAAATCCACCCTTCAATGGAAGCATCGCGTTGGCGAGTGCTACTCTCAGACACCTCACTTCTTCTTCTCCTTCTTCTTCTTCTTGAAAGATCAACCATTTGGTGAGGAAAGACAAGGAAGCAATAGGATGCAATGAGTTTTGAGGAAAGAAAGTAAGAGAATGAGCTTAAGAGTGATTCAATTATGGAAAGTATGCTTCAATTGGGGTATTTATAGGTCAAGAATGGCTCCCTAACGTTCAGAAAATGAGGAACTAGCCGTTTATAGCCGTTAAGAGACGTTGGCAACGACTAGTATACTGAATGCAACACAGAAAATTTTTAAAAAACGATCTGGAGCGTTTTTAATCGATTAAAATTGAAATTAATCGATTAATTAATCGATTAAAACTTGGATTAATCGATTAATCCATTCGTAAGCGTAATAAATTAGTGCAGTAACGCGTTTAATCAATTAACAAGCAGATTAAAAGTGTTCATGAACGAAAACATGCATAGTTAAGCAAGAAAACACATATTTAGACAATTTCTAGTATCCCTAAGTCCCTTCTAAGCTCAAAAAATCTATCCTTGGGTAAAGGCTTGGTAAAAATATCTGCTAATTGGTGCATAGAGTCAATGAATTCTATTTCACAATCCCCTTTTTCCACATGATCTCTAATGAAGTGGTGCCTAATTTCTATATGCTTGGTTCTAGAATGCATGATAGGATTCTTTGTGAGTTTTATGGCACTTGTGTTATCACACTTAAGTGGAATATGATCTAGATGAATATCATAGTCTTCTAATTGCTGCTTTATCCATAAGATTTGTGCACAACAACTACCCGCAGCAATGTATTCGGCTTCAGTGGTTGATAAGGCTACACATGCTTGTTTCTTAGAGTGCCAGGAAACTAAGGAGCTACCTAGAAAATGACAGGTTCCACTTGTGCTTTTTCTATCTATCTTGCAGCCCCCATAATAAGCATTTGAAAAACCTACAAGGCTAGGTTCAGCTTCTGAAGGATACCATAACCTAAAAGATGTTGTTCCCTTAAGATATTTTAAAATGCGCTTAACTGCAGTAAGATGAGATTCTCTAGGACTAGATTGATACCTAGCACACACACAAACACTTTGCATAATATCAGGTCTACTTACAGTAAGATATAACAAAGAACCAATCATACCTCTGTATTTGGTTTGATTTACCTCTTTACCTGACTCATCTTTATCTAAATAGCATGATGTTCCCATGGGAGTAGATGCTTCTTTAGATTTGTCCATCTCAAACTTTTTAAGAATTTCCCTGCAATATTTAGTTTGAGAAATGAAAGTACCTTCCTTCATTTGCTTGATTTGAAGTCCAAGGAAGAATGTGAGCTCTCCCATCATTGACATTTCGAATTCTCCCTACATTGTCTTAGCAAAATTCTCGCAAAGAGTTTTGTTAGATGATCCAAAAATAATATCATCAACGTATACCTGAACAATCAGAAAATGCTTTCCATCTCTTTTAATAAACAGTGTTGAATCAATTTTTCCTTTGTTGAAATCATTTTCTGTTAGAAAATTGCTAAGTCTTTCGTACCAAGATCTAGGTGCTTATTTTAAACCATAAAGTGCCTTTTTTAATTTATAGATGTGATTAGGATTTTTAAAATCTTCGAACCCTGGTGGTTGTTCGACATAAACATCTTCTTTGATATATCCGTTTAGAAAAGCACTTTTAACATCCATTTGAAATAGTTTAAATTTCATTATAGATGCATAAGCAAGAAGTAGGCGTATTTCCTCTAACCTGGCAACTGGAGCATATGTCTCGTCATAATATATACCTTCTTCTTGACTGTATCCTTGTGCAACAAGCCTAGCTTTATTCTTGGTGATATTCCCTTCTTCATCCAGTTTGTTCCTAAACACCCACTTTGTTCCAATTACTTAATGAGTGTCTTTTCTGGGAATCAATTCCCAGACTTGATTTCTTTCAAACTGGTTGAGTTCTTCTTGCATTGCGATACACCACTTTTCATCTTGAAGGGCTTCTTTGATGTTTTTCGGTTCAATCGGAGACACAAAAGCAACATTCATGCAAAAATTTATTACATTGCTTCTTGTGCTTACCCCTTTGGTGATGTCGCCAATAATATTGTCCAGTGATAATCCTATGGGTTGTTGCCATATTCTGCTTAACTCTTCATCCTGAGGATTGACATCTTTTTCTTCAGTTGATGTCTTTGATAAATGTTCACTACTACCTACATCGGATTCTTCTGACTCAAGAGGTTTTGCCTCAAGGTCCATAATTTCATCAAAAGCAACATGTACTGATTCTTCTATTGTGAAAGTTTTCCGATTAAAAATTCGATAGGCTTTGCTTGTTAAAGAATATCCAAGAAAAATTCCTTCATCAGCTTTGGAATCAAATTTTCCTAAATTTTGTTTTCCATTATTTAAGATATAACATTTGCATCCAAAAATTTTTAAATGAGAAACATTTGGTTTTCTATTCTTAAAAATTTCATAAGGAGTACGTTTCAAAATAGGTCGAATAAGCATTCTATTTAAAACATAGCAAGTAGTACTCACAGCATCAGCCCAAAATTGTTTAGGAACATTATTTTCATTTAACAAAGTACGAGCAAGTTCCTCTAAGGATCTGTTCTTTCTTTATACAACTCCATTTTGTTGAGGAGTTCTAGGTGCAGAAAAGTTATGAGAAATACCATGTTCTTCACAAAAGTTTTCAAATAGTTCATTTTGGAATTCACCACCATGGTCACTTCTAATAGCTTTTATTTTTAGATCTTTTTCATTTTGAATCAAGATAGCAAATTTTTTAAATTCTTTGAAAGCTTCATTTTTAAGAGTAAGAAAGAAAGTCCAAGTATATCTTGAGAAATCATCTACAATAACCAAAGCATAATAATTTCCACCAAAACTTTTTATCCTTGAAGGACCAAACAAATCCATGTGTAAAAGTTCTAAGGGTTTTAAAGTAGAGACAACATTTTTTGATTGAAAAGAGGTTTTAACTTGTTTACCCTTTTGACATGCATCACACAACTTGTCTTTTACAAACTTTAATTTTGGTAGACCAATTACTAAATCTCTAGATATGAGTTTATTCAATTGTTGCATATGAATATGAGCCGCACGCTTATGCCACAACCATGGATTTTCTTCTTTCACAACTAAACATGAAATATTTTTATTTGATGCATTTTCTAAATCAATTAAATAAATATTATTATGTCTAATTCCTTTTAGTGCAACTTCAGAAGAATCATTTTTGAAAATGGTACAAGAATTCTGTTCAAAGGTTACCTTGAATCCTTTGTCACATAGTTGACTAATGCTAATTAAATTGTGCCTCGGTCCTTCTACATATAGTATGTCTTTGATCATCAAGGTGTCTTTGCTTCCAATATCTCCTTTTCCAAGAATTCTTCCTTCGTTATTGTCACCGTATGTGACAAAACCTTGTTCCTTTTTCCGGAAGTTTGTAAATTTTGTCTTATCCCCTGTCATATGTTTTGAGCATCCACTATCTAGACACCACATGAACTTCCTTGAATTAGATAATTCCTGCAAAATAGAAAGAACAAGCTATTTAGGTACCCAACTCCTTTGTATGGGTCCTTTTGGGTTAGATTTTTAAAATTGTTTTGCAACCCAAACATATTTTCCACTAGAAACACCATAATGTTTAATTTTGCATTTGTTTGAAGTATGACCTTTTCTCATGCAATAAAAACAAGATACAATATTAGTGCTTCTATTAATTGTTCCTTTTTCTACCCAAGCTCTACGGGTTACATTTTTATATTTGTTTTCAGGAACGTATTTAACAACCTTATAATTTTTACTGCATTCTCCTATGATTGTATTTTCAGGTGAATATTTGTATTTCATGCAAGATTCACATTCACTACTGGCAACATATTTTTATTTTTCATGAAATAAAATTTTATTTTTCAAATTTCTAATTTCTTCTGCTTGAAATAAAAATTTGTTTTTCAAACTTCTATTTTCTTCAGACTAATTTGTGAATTTTGTTTTCAAGACATTATTTTCTTTAGTCAGATCTTCAGTATTAAATTGTAAATTTTTATTTTCTACAAGAAGGCTATCAAATTTAGATTTTAAATCTTTAAAATCCTTTTTCAGTTTCTTGTGAGCAACATCTAATTTTTCAGATTCAATTAATAATGTAGCATAAGTTTCATGCAATTCATCTTCACCAAATTGACTATCATTATCAGAATAGCTAGAGTTACTTACTTGACTGGCATTATCATCATCTGCCATTAAACAAATGTTGGCTTCTTCATCTGAATCACTTAAATCTGAAATGGTCTCATTGTCATCCTCCCATGCAATGTAGGCTTTCTTTTTCTTGAAGTTTTTCTTTTCTTTCTTGTCTTCACCCTTCTTTTGATTTGGGCAGTCCGCTTTTAGATGCCCCTTTTCTCCACAGCCATAGCATCGGTAATTTGAGGAAGATCCTTGGTTTTCTTTCTTTTCGTATCTAAATCTCCCTTTGCCTCTAGACTTCATGAACCTGTTTAACCTTTTAATCACAAGACTTAAGTTTTCTTCTTCGTCCGAGTCTTCATCTTCTATATTACCTTTGTTTCTATCGACCTCGGATTTGAAGGCCAATGTCTTTTTCTTTGTTTTGGCTTCTTCTTCATCAAGTCTTCCGTGATCAAGCTCATGTTCCCTCAATTTTCCAAACAGTGTCGCCATAGTCATAGTATTGAGATTTTGTGACTCAGTGATTGTGGTCACTTTCGGTTGCCATGACCTGTCTAAAGATTTCAGAATTTTAATGTTAAGTTCATCATTGTCAAATGACTTACCTAGACCAATGAGATGATTGACAATGTTGGTGAAGCGTTTCTGAACATCTGAAATTGTTTCTCCTTGCTTCATCCTGAACATTTCGTACTCTTGGATCAAGGTATTCTTCCTTGCCCTCTTCACGTCATATGTTCCTTCGTGAGTTATTCTCAGCACTTCCCACATCTCCTGTGCGGTTTTGCAAATAGAGACCCTGTAGAACTCATCAACAGTTAAGGCAGATGCAATTATGTTCCGGGCTTTCACGTCATTTTGAAATCTTTTCTTTTCTTCAGTTGTCCATTGAACACGGGGCTTTGGTTCCTGCAAATTGTTAGTAGGAACAGACGAACTAGATGCAATAACATCCCAAATCTCGCAATCAATAGACTCAACGAAAATTTGCATTCTAACCTTCCAGAGTGCATAGTTTTCACCTGTGAATAAAGGTGGTCTATTGATAAAGGCACCATCTGCAAAGGTTTGATATGATCCTGCCATTTGAATGACTATCAAAGCGAGCTTTAATACCAATTGTTAGAATCGCTGCTACGAAATTATTAGCATGGAATAACAAACCAAGAGGGGGGTGAATTGGTTATATTACTTTTTCGTGCCTTTTAGTATTTTTCTCAAATTCACTTACTAAGCGGATAATTTAAACTGAAATAAATAGAGTAAGGAAGAGAGAAAAGTTGCACAAATGATTTTATCCTGGTTCAGATCACAAGGATCCTACGTCCAGTCGCTTATCTAAAAAACAAGATAAACCTTTTTCACTAAACACAAAACAATTACAATTAATAGTCACACAGAAAATTAACTTGTAAGAGTTTAGAATACCACCTCTCTTGAAACCACAAGAGATGAACTTACACCTCCTTTGAGTCTTCACAAAGGATGACCACCTCCTTCGAATACTTCAGGAAGGATGATCCTCTTCCAAGCACCTCCTCAGACGCACCAAGGATGAATAAGCTATTCCTCTGTCACCGCAGTAGCACTTCACAGCTTTGCAGACAAGAGTTTCTTTAGCTTAAGCAACAACACACTGTTCTCAATGATTTCAGATGTTTAAAGCACAAGGGAAGAGTTGTTCTGGTAGACACAATGAGCCAATATATAGACTCAATCCAATGTTTTTCCATTTTTTTCGAAACTGGCCATTTTAACGCATTTAATCGATTAATATTAGTGTTAATCGATTAAAATGAGTACAACGACTGGTTTTTCAAATCAGAAACCTCTAACGGCTAGTATTAATCGATTATTCTTAGTTTTAATCAATTAACTAATCGATTAAAGCAAGAATTAATCGATTATTCCAGAGTCATTTGGCTTTGCTGTGTCAGCCTCGTTTTAATCGATTAAACCAAGTTTTAATCGATTAAAACAGCTTGTTTTTTATTCTAAATAGAGATTAATTACATATAGAGTACATGAATCAAATCCTATTACATCTCTACTCAACAATACTTCAAATATGATTATTACAAAAGCTTTTCAATGGTAATGGATCTTCAAATAGTCTTCTTGGATCTTGTAATGTGCAAATCTGTACATCATCAAAACTCCATCTTTAGATTTTTGCTAACAACCATGGCATTCAACCTTTATCATCGCAATCTTAAATCACGCTACCCAAAATTCACGACCAATCACCACAAACCTGAAAACCCAGAAACAACCATCGCGCCACTAGGTGTTGAACCACCAACAACCTCTAACCTTCAAGTAACCATATAAACCAGTAGAAACCCAGAAACAGAACCAGAGGGAACGCGAACCCAATCGTGAGACCACCGAGAGTATCTTCTCCATGCCCCACCATTATCTTTTTCGTTCAACCACCCAATACCTGCAAAAATCCAGAAATTCCAATTACCTTCATCACGAATCAAAGAACCAGAAAATTACCAAATCACTTCTAAAAAACCTAAATCGAGAATCCTTTCACCATCATTGTGATGCCGGCCATCGCGAAACCTCCATGCTACCACCATAGAAACCCAATTTGAACCCAAACCCACCGTGAACCACCAAATCGTACTACCACGAAGAAACCCTAAATCGTGAACTCCTTTGTGCTTCCTCGCACATCAACCATGTTCGTCTTCTCCACCAGATCATGACATCACCCTCTCCAGCCATCGCACCTACACACCCAAATAACACAACAAAATCTATTCGAACCACCAATCAAAACCTCAAAATCCCAAATCAGAAAACCAAAATCCTAAATCCCCAAATCGCCATGAAATCCTAATCACGAATCATTTTCTTCTTTGGACAGTTTGAACCTTCAACAAGTCATCTCCATCACCAACTTGCAAAACCAGAAGACCTAGGAACTCAAAAGACCATTGATTTGGGATTTAAGTTCTAAAAATCATTAGAACCCTAATCCCAAATTTCTACATTAGAAAGGTGTAGTGGGTTACATGTTGGAAATGTGTGATGTCATATCTCTACTCTTTTTTTCCACCTCATAACACTGTTAACGTCATTAATTAAAAAATTAACGAAATAGACTTTATTAATACACATTAAATCAATTGTGGACGAAATTGATATTTTTTTAAAAAACAAAAACCAAATAGACACTCTGTTCTAAAACTGGAGACTATTTGAGTAATTAAACCTTTCTTTTCCGGTTCGGTTCTAAATAACTAACCGTTGTTTATTAAATTATATTGTTGAAAGATTTTATCATCTATAAAATTAATTCAATCAATTTGTTCACAATATTAAATCTTTTTTACATTTGTTTTTAAAAGTTTTTTAGAATACATTTTAAAATTTCCTTCGCAAAATTTGTTTTTAAAAAGTATATATTTGTTTTCTAATTTATAAAAAACGGATGTATAATGTTTTTAAATAATGTTTAGTGAATCAAAATGGATTAAATATTTTTTATCCAATTATATATATAAGCATTTCATCGCCCTACTTTATTCCAAGAAGAAACACGGCTACTTATGAGTGTTAGTTATTATTAGTTAATATTCATTATTATTAGTCTCCCAGTTTTAAAATACTTTATAACTATAAAAAAAATCCCCATTTTTACTAAAATTTTCCTACATGAATTGTCACCGAGTAATACGAATTGTATCAGGAGTTAATTATTTCTGATTTTGCAAAGTAAATAAGTATATTTAAAAAACACCTTTTATTTTTACTTTTACGATAAAAAATCTAAATACATAAAATTACAAGTGACAAATGGTTTAAAATATAAAGGTTTAATACCACTTTTGATTCCTAATTTTGGAGAATGTGTTCAAAATGATCCTACTTTTTTTTAAACGTAACAATTGATTTCAACTTTTGAAAAAACAGTTTAAATTAATTCTTTTTCGTTATTTAAGAGTGGTGCTACCCTCTGGATAAAATTTGTCTACGTGGCTAAGTAATCTTATTCGTGGCACTATTAAGTTCTGACGTGTATATTTTAAGTTGGGAAAAAATAATTTGAAAACTTGGTAACATGTTTAATGAGAGAGGTTAAAAAAAAAAAGGTTAGGATTAGATTCAAAATCGCGATTTTTGATTATTGTCACACACAGAAAGCCATAGCACTGAGTAAGTCTCATCTTCTTCTTCTTCAACATCTTCTAATAAGTTTTTCATTTTTCTGTCCCTAGTTTGTTGCCGCTATTGTTTTTGTCGCTCTTGTTGAATGATAGATTAGATGGAGCCTTCACTCATGTTATCTTCACCTTCATCATCCACTCCTTTACCTTTCTTCATCTTAAACACTCTTCCTTTCCATGCAAAACCCAATCTTTCCGTCAAACTCAATTGCACCCTACAAAAGTCCCAGTTTTGGGAAAGAAATTTGAGTTGGGTCTCATCACAATCGCTGCATGGAAGACCGAAATTTGATGTGGCGAGGCCCATAATAACAGTGACGGTGAAGAGAAGGAAAGAGATTCCGTTTGACAACGTGATTCAGAGGGACAAGAAGCTGAAATTCATTCTGAGGGTGAGGAATATTTTGGTGGCTCAACCGAATAGGGTTATGTCGCTTAAGCAGCTTGGCAAGTTCAAAAGAGATTTAGGGCTTGATAAAAGGAGGAAACTTATTGCCATATTGAAGAAATTCCCAGCAGTGTTTCAGATTATGGAAGAAAGGGTTTACTCTCTCAAATTAAAAACATCTCTTCCTTGAAGTCAGCAGCTACAAGCTGCTCATACTCCTTATGACCCTGATAAAATGCACACTGCAGGTAAACTTGTTATTGGTGAACTGAAAAATCTGTTTGAACTCAAGCATTTCTACAGGGAGAACAATCCAAAACCCGTGTGTTTTTCTCCCCAAGACTCACGATTAGCTGCAGAAATTCAAGAACAACAGAGTCTTCTGAAAACTTATGAGGTCATGGTGAAGAAATTCTAATATGAAATCCAGAACAAAGACTCTGAGATCCACCAATTGCAACAGCAGATTGAGGAGGCTAGCTAGAAGCGAGCAAAACTAGAGAAAAATCTGAAGCTTAGAGGTTTGTCTACCAAAGAATCTGAAGAAGAAAATCGCTTTTTCCCTGTTGATCTACACGTCAAAACCTATTACTGCCACACAATAAGATTACCTAGTAGGTAAGTTTTATCGAGAGGACAGCAACACCCTTAAATATTTAAAGCCGTAACAAAAAATATTAACTTAAACTATTGTTTCAAAAGTTAGGATTGTTACGTTTAAAAAAAATAAGACCATTTTGAACACAATCTCCCAAACTAGGAACCAAAGCGGTATTAAATCAAATATAAATATACTTTAAAACAACCAGCACATTTTAAGTAAAATTGGCATGATTGGATTAAATTTTATATTTGAAAATTCTGAAAGTTATTTTAGATTTTGACTAATTTAACTACGAGTCAGCTAATTTATTTAAGGAAACAGTTATATATAGGTGAATTCATTCTATATTGTTCTAAATATTTAATGTAGTCATATGTTCAAAATTCAAATTTAAAAATTTTAGTTAAAATGAAATAATCTTGCAATCTCTTGTCAAGTAGACTAATATTGTACTAATTCACAGTCAAAGGGGAGAACATTATAGCTGAAAAACAAGATATTCTGAAGAAACACAGTGATGAGGAGACAACAAAGGATATATAAAGGAATATCTGCTTAAGTTTGAAACTTGAACATCTCTTCATTACATTCTTAATTTCACTTCATTTTCTTTCAATTAGGAAGCAACCCAACACAACATTACACAGATCTGTTCCTTTTTTGGCACTTGAGAATATTTGGCTTCACTCTTGTGAAGCTTTCCTATGGTATGCTATGGGTATACAAATATATATATATATATATATATATATATATATATATATATATATATATATAATATGTGCTTGAAGAAGAACTATGGAAAACATATCTCAGCGGAATGCGTGGTCGTAATCATGATAGCGGAAGTTTTTGTATATGAAATGAGCCAACCACCGAGAGAATGCAAATGATAGTACTGCTAACACAACCAACGAGTTTCTTGTTGCCACTGACATTGTACCTTGCTTCATGGTTGCCACAATCCCAATTGAAGCAACAGATATGATCTGCAGCATTACTTCAATCACATTCAGGCTTTTGTATGCAGAATTGCAGCTCTTGCAGTTCACAACATGGGACCAGTACCTGTTTATGTTAAATTGTAACCAACAATGTCAGGAAGCAGCAGGGTAAGAGGGGTAAAGGAAGCACCTCCCCCACCCAAAAACAAGCATTCCAAACAAGAGAAAGAAGGGAATAAACTATTTGTTGCAATCTATTTTTCCATCAATTGTTCATGTGAATCTTGGCTAATTGATGGGAATTCACTGACCACATGACCTATGACAAAGAACTGTTCAAGCAATTGGAGAGCACCAAAGTCAAATGGGAATGCTGTGTTGTCAGCAACTTGAGAAAGGGTTCAAGGTTATTTTTGAAAATAACATATGCATAAAGGGCTGAACCTGCAGATTGGATATTATAAGCCTCAAACCGGAAAAAGTGCTTATAATTAGTGATGTGCATTCCATGGAAGATGAAAGCTGATGCTGGGGTGACTCAAAGAATAATCAAAGTATTGCATTTGAGTTTGAAGAAACAATAGATGATTCGCATGTTTGTGGCACAAGGTTACTTTTTTATATCTACCAAAGAAGAAATAAAACGTGTAACATAGCTGTGGGTGAACCAGCCAGTTTTGAATAAGCTGTTATGAAGGAGAAATAGCTGAAATGCAGGAGGAGCTGTCCATGATTTAGAGAAATCAGACATGAGAGCTGGTTTCAAGAGATGTCATTGGGTTGAAACGGGTGTTTAGAAAAAAAAATTTCAACCCTGTTGGCTTTATAAACAGGCACAAAGCAAGATTGGTGGTGACAGGCTATTCTTAAACATTTGGAACTGACTACTCTAACACCTTTGCTCTAGTGGCAAGACATGACACTAAAAGGCAAAACGGGTGACAAGAGTTCCATATGCACGTCTAATCTGCCTTAAAGGCTTTTTGCAAGAAGAGATCTATGTTGAGCAACAAGAAAGTTCCGTGATCAAAGGCCAAAAAGACAAGTTCTACTTGCTAAGAAAAAGCCTTATATCAAGCCCCAAGGGTGTGGTACAACATAATTATTGATCATCTGCTGCAATTGGGTTTTCATACAAGCCTATCTAAAGCTACATTTATGCCAGAGCACACTTTTATATTACGTTTCTTTTTTGCTACTTTGTTACATTTCTTTATCTCTTACTAAAAAACTAATAGATCTATAACAAATTTATCCTTTTAAAGGTGTCAAGTTGTAAATAATTCCACACATCAAAGGACTAATCTGTATAGACTTTTTCATGGACAAAGCAACTGAAGTTGCTACATCCAGTGACCAAAAGGTATACCAACTCATTGCAATTCTTCCCTTAAGACATATTGAAGGAAGAAGCAAATCTATTTCAAATATACTAAATTGAAATTTCCATGTTCAAATGCAATCTTATATGAGTACCTGTCCAAAAGCTGTTCTCTAGGAGGTGTTGAAGGAAGAGCTCCACTATATTTTCCTCTCCATTCAACCTGACCACCTGCATACTTCTTTAACCACTTTCTGTAACCAATAACAAGGGCATCTGACTTTGTTGGAACAAAACAGGCTTTTTGCCAATTGTTTGGACCAATATCCATTATTTTATGTTCCTATCAAAAGAATTCAAGAACCAAATGAGGAGTCAAACTAAACTAGACATTTCTTATCTATGTAGCACCAAAACTAAGAAAATAAAACAGCCAAGAAAAGAATAAAGACAGGTACCCCATTTTGGTTACATGAGGTAGCAACCGGCTGTTCATATTAGCTTTTTCAACATTGTTAAGTAAAATTATTAACCCTTTTAAGAGATATTCAATCATAGCAGCTGAAGCAAATGTGGAATTATAAATCTGCAGATTGCATTAAAGAGTTATTTCGCACTAGAGAAAATCCTCCATCAGTTCGACCAACAGAAAATTAATTTAGTGCCGAAAAGTCCATATGTTCACCAAGGCAAAGAAAAATTAGTTTCAGACTATTCAAGTTAGAAAAACATTATAACATTGTTTAGTTCATGTAACGAATACTACCTAGTGAAATAAGTTGTTGCAGCTCTATGTGATTACTTTGTTTAGTATAATATAACTTGTAATAATTTGAAGCGGAAAAAACGGAGACTAATGGAACTGATTAGTTAACAGGATAAATAGTTTATAAATTATGATAGGAATTACCTCAACATGGAGGAGATATAAATCTGAATCTAGAATCAGGTTTTGTCCTATATGAAATATCCATCGTGGTACAATTTTGTCCATCCACTTTCCAAAGTTTCTTGGGAAGCACCATATTAATCTACTTTTACCTGGACTAACCGGAATACAGATAAAGATTAAAGCCATTTTCTTCTGAGCTGATGGTTTCTGCATAAAGTTGAACACACATCATGCAACACTTGAAAAAACTGCATATTTACTGTTTCTTACCAAAAGATAGATCTACTCAACATGTTACCTGAGTTTCACCAGATTCGGAAGGTTTATCTGGAGTATATGCATAAAAAATGCATGGTGGAATAAATTTGCTTTTGCTCCAACCCTGATCTGCTATAAAACCATTGATATCTAACTTTTCAACAAGCAATTCAAGTGGCCTGCCCCCTTCTCTATCAGCTTTCACTGTCAATAAGCTCTACATATGTAATTGTCCTATATATAGTAAACTGAAATTTACTCAAGTGAAGAAAGATACATCTTACATGCCTACCTTTTGGTTCTGCAGTACGCATTAGTCCATAGTGTGCATATGGAACATGTGCAGGGTCCATAAGATTTTCTGTCAGTACTTCATACCTGAAATTGCATAATCATTTTGTAAGAAAGATACACAGAAGGGAATGTGGTTGTTATTTATGATGCGCGGATTCGATATGTATATCAGAAACGACACATGTCTATGTCAATTAGAAATCACAAGGAAAAAAAGAAATAGAAGTGGTTCATGTAAAGAAAGTGAGACACATATCATACCCGTAAGGAATCTCTCTGTTTCCCATTAATTTAGTAAAAGATGGATCATCTATTTCTGGTATGTATGGGGGCCTTTTTCTTGTAAGAATATCTTTATATTGAGGATCAGTATTGGGCCAGAACCACAAGATATCATTCTGCACCGAACTTGGGTAAGAAGCTACACATGCTTTTTTGGACGTATGAATCTGCACAATTTCTCAGCAAAATTTAGTGGCTATCAAATTGTCCCATCTGTATCAGTATTTAGCTAGCATATAGAGAGCAAAGAATAAACGAAACTTCTAAACTTGGGGTGTAAATGTTGCTCACTTTTAATTTATAGGGTCATGAAAAACAAAGTACAAGTCTACTGAAACATAACAGCAGATCAACATAACTCACAAGACACTACTCATGTTCCACGAATCAACATAATATGGTCACACCTTCAATGTTTTGCGTTCCAAAACATGAAATTGTGACAAGCTAAAATTAACCACCAGGAAAAGAGTAACTGGTGCATGCAAATCGGAATCTTTTGATTGCAAAAGGGGCTGAAGAGTGTGCATTTTCTAGTATGTTCTGGATACGTAGGAAGGGAAACAAAAAAATTCACTGAATTTAGAAGTAATAGTACGACAACATTCATCAATTACAATTTATGATGAAGAGCACTTACCGGAGGGCCATCAGGTGGTGCCTGAGGAATGAACTTGCATTCTCCTTTGCCATTGAAACACCAGCCATGGTACACACACTGCAGTCTGCCCCATTGATCAATCCTTCCCTCAGACAAGGGTGCTAATCTGTGAGGACAAGCATCATCTTGAACCTGCCAAGCACCCTCATTCCTATCCCACCACACAACCACATCAATGCCCAACACCCTCTTCCCATGAGGTTTCCTCTTGTCCAGGTCACAAATTGGCATCAAAGGGTACCACTGAGAGTACCAATCAAACTTTTCTGCTTGCCCTTCAAATTCTGGCTCTGCCTCTGGCTGGTTGCTGGATTCTGTCAATGGAGGGGGCGACAAGGCAGTGAAAAGCTTGGATTTTGAAAATCCCCCAGAAACCAAAGAAATATGTGAATTCACATGGTTGCTGAAGAACATAGATTTCCTAAATGAGGTTGGTCTTTCTGGTGCTGTTGGGATGTGAAGTGTGCCAACAGAAAAAGCACACACAGCTTCCATGTTCCTTCCTGCAAACAATGAACAAGAGTACAAGAACAGATGAAAGTAGCTAGTTAATACACGATGAACATTCAAAACTAGAGGCTCTCATGTTCTATGTTCATTTTTATGTGATGATGAAATTTTAGGCTCGTTCCAATTAGGAGTCCATGTGTTGCCACTTGTCACCATCAACCAAGTGATGTTGGCTTTGTTGAACTTCAGTTAACTCTGTAAAATGCACCTTATCACTTTGTGGCATTTGATGAAAGATGACAAAGCCACGTGGATGATGAAGAGCTTTGAATGGACAAAAACAAATGAAGGACAAGAATCACTCATCTGCATCGTTAAAACGTAAAATTCATCCTTGTAACTTTCAAAGGCATGTTATTAGTTACAATTAGTTGCCATTTAAGTTAACATAGTCTTAATTATATTTATTTATTTATTTATTATAATTATAGCAAAAAGTGTCGCCGAGTACCAGTATATATAAATATTTTAATATTTATAATATATTAATCTTAATTTTTTTAAAATTAAATAATAATTATTAAAACTGAAAAATATTTTAAAACTAAAATATTTCCTTATAAACTCATTTAAATTAAAAAAATATTAAGTAAATATTCTCTGCGCCCCCTAACCCAACCCTCTTATTTTGGAGTCCTAAATCAATTCACACTTGAAGGGAGAAAACATTAAAACTCAGAAAAAAAAAAAAACAAGAGATTAAGAAGCTTCAATGATGTTGTGATGACCCCATATGAGTGTTGAAGAGAAAACAAAGGATAGATAGAGGGAGATCTGTTTCAGTTTGAAACTTCAACATCTCTTCATTACATTCTTAGTTTCACTTCACGTTTTTTCTTTTTGGAAGCAACCCAACACAACATTATACTTTTCACACAGATCTGTTTTTTCTTATCACCGTCAAAAAAACCATCTCTTCGTTCACCACTGCCAGGTACCGATTTGTTCTGCTTTTCCTCCATTACTTCATTCAGAATTGACACCTGATAGTGATGCCTCAACTCGTTACTCCTCTTCACATTATTTTTGCAGCTATATGCATCCACACCCTTCTCACCGACACCACCCCTTCTCCATATCCACTCATTATACTAATCTTAATCTCCATTTCGGTCCTGCCCTCTTCTTTTTCTCCCTTTGGATCCCTCTTTTCTCTCTTAAAGTTTTGTTTGTGGAAGTTATTCTGATATAATACTTTCTAGGAGTTGATGGGGTAATCAGTTGCTGTGTGGATCAGTTTCCCTTTTTCGTTCTGAATTTAGTTGTTGATAACTTTGGGCATCTTATGTTAAGAAAAAATATCATCTTTTTTATTCTAATCTTCCTTCTTTTTGTTATACAATGGCAGGGATGATAACTTAAAGAAAGAATCTGATATGGAGGGTGATCTTCAAAGGACTCGATCTCTGCGCCTAAGTCGTAGAGGAGATCGAAGTAATCAAATTCCTGCTAAAGGTGAGGAAGGTTTGTTATAAACTGATTCCGTTCTTTTATCTGTTGAGGAATCGTTCTCTTGTTCTTTTTGTTTCTCTATTAGGTGATATTACAGTGTGGGAAACGGGTACTTTGGCACTGACAAATAAACTGTGTTTGTTTGTTGGTGATGCAGATGTTGATGTGAGTTTATTTTCTCCGGGGAGGGTATCTCAAGATTACCCCATGAAGATTGTTTGGAAGAAAGGGTTTATTCGATTGGTTCTTGTAGTCGGGATCTTGTGGATGTTATTAATTCTTCTTGCATTATTATTTCATATATGGTCATGCCAAACTTCTGTCTCTGTTTTATCAGGTTAGTAAACTTTATTACATTTGGTTACTTCTTGGGAATCTTCTCAAGTTTATCTTTTTTTTTTTTTTTGGTGAATATGTTTATCTCTTATTGATAACTCTTCTTAATTGTAATAACACAGACTCTTCATCTATCTGACTATTCTTAATGTGATATTTTGGGAGTTGGGTAGAAGGGAGTAAATCGCATCATTTTATATTTTAACTTGATTTTTCTAGCTGTCTATGTCTGTTAATTTATTGGTTCCTTGGACTAGAAAAACAACAAGTAAAGAACGTTTCTTGCCATTTATTGTGATGGCATTTAAAAGAAACGGTTTGCAAATTCATTTTTCAATGTATATAAGGCTAAGTTTTATGTTTCTTTCTCTCATATCCGTTAGTTGCACTAGTAGCATAACTTTTTTGCAGACAATGGACTTCGAAGGTTAGGAACACTCTTATTTCTAGGTGAAGATAGGAATAGTATATGTATCTAGGTACAGAAAGTTGAATTTAATGTGATGTTCTCTTGTTATGTTTGCCTATCTTTGGTATTTTGTATTCTCCAAGGGGAAGTAGGGCTGCACTTGTCTTATATTTTATGTATATTTAGATAGTTGAAACTCACTTTGGAAACACAAATATCTTAAATTTGTTTGGTGAGTTTGGTTGCAAATTTGCCATGAGTAGAAATGAAGGATGATATTTTAATGGGAGGTTCTGTTAGGTTATTAAAAGGTATACTTGAAGTAATGCTTGTATAGTAGAATTTTTCATTGTCTTTTCTTTTTTTTCAGAAATTTCAACACCATGATAACTTTTCTGAATACTATATCAATTTTCTTCTTAACCTGCAGCTATGTGTAACAGAGATAGCAAGGTTTATACCATGTTAGACACTATGGGACTTGTATCAAAAGATTCAAAACCTCACAGTAAGATTTTAGCAGTTTTGTCTCCATCCTTTCTTTTTGGTCTTCGCCAAGTGGTATTTATGTGTTTGATATTGGTGCTGCCTATATTCACTAGGATGTCCGATTCCTGTTTCCAAAAACCCTGATAGAATAGATATCCCAACTGGAAGAACTCCCAACGAAATTGTCAAAAATTTGTCATATGTTATGGAAGATGAGTTTCCAAGTAATGGAGCTCAATCATCTCCCTTGTTTGGAGGTCATCCAAGTTGGAAACAGAGGGAGGAAAGTTTCAAACTAAAGTCAAATATGAAGGTAAATTAATTAGCATTATATGATCAATTTCATTTTAGCTGCAATTGCTTTACGATTTTGTAAGATTATGTTGTATTTGGCTTGTTGCCCAATTAACGAGTGTTTTCCCATGTGCTCTGCAAACTAGGTGCATTGTGGATTTATCCAAGGTGGTGGTGCTGAAATGGAGCTTGCGGACATAAAATATGTAAAGAAATGCAAATTTGTTGTTGCATCTGGCATCTTTGATGGCTATGATTTACCGCATGAACCATCAAATATAAGTTTCAGTTCAAGGAAGCTTTTTTGCTTTCTTATGGTAGTGGATGAGGTATCTCTGAAATTCATGAGGGAAAATGGTACTGTAAAAGAAGACAGTTCTGGTGGAAAATGGGTGGGAATATGGCGGATTATTCTTCTTAAGCATCCTCCCTATGATGAACCAAGAAGGAATGGGAAGGTTCCTAAAATATTAACCCACAGGTTGTTCCCTGAAGCGCAGTATAGTATTTGGATTGATGGCAAAATGGAGTTGATAGTTGATCCATTGCTAATCCTTGAGAGGTACTTATATCTATTTAAGTATTTTATGCCAATTGTTTTCTTATAAGAGTACCATTTTAAATTTGTTTTACCTGAATAAACATTTAAAGTTTATCCTTTGTTTAGGAAGAGATCTCAGAAGGATAATGTGGGCTTGGCGAGGAGGCATTTTATATTTAATTTGATACATTTCACGTGGTCATTAGTTACATAAAAACCTTAATGGATGACTTTTGTGTTCCCATTTTCCTCTTACTTGGACCTTTTACATTTTGAAATGAAGAAGTTGATACATTATAGACACAGAATATTGGTTTGGTAGGGACTTGCTTGTGATGTGTTTGTAGATTTGCTTTAGGGACTTACTTGAAACTGATAAAAATAGTGCATTCTAGCAGAATGGATACCTTTTTCTTATTCCTGTATTTATCTGAGTTATATGTATGTTTATTTGCAATTGACACTTTGATACCTGTGGGTATAACAGCATATCTAGTTCCTTTTGAAAGCTAATTCGCAATGATATTTGTCTCCAATATATTAAACTGGGGTTAACTTCGGTTGAGAGCATCTATTTCAACCAACAGAAGACAATGAAATATTGCCATAAATTTTTCCATCGTAGCTTCATGTTAAGAGCATACTGTTGCAATGTTGATAAACTGCTGACCATATCTTTGCGTGCTTTTCTGTGACTCAAGGTGATGATAACCTTGTAAGATTATGTTAACTGTGCAGATACCTGTGGCGAGGGAAGCATACGTTTGCCATTGCTCAACACAAGCATCACCGTAGCATATATGAGGAGGCAGATGCAAACAAGAGGCGAAAGCGATATGCTCGACCTCTTATTGATCTCCACATGAAAATCTACTATTATGAGGGAATGAAACCATGGAGTTCAAATAAAAAGACCATTAGTGGTAAGATAGGAAACATGACCTTCTGGTTTTATTTTTTATTTCTACTGTTTGATTTCAATTATTTTGGTAAGAGTAAACAAGATCACTTTTATCCTTACACATTGTTTTGTCATCTTTATGTTAACTTTCTAAATTTGTTCTAATTTACTCCTATACAATAACATTGATGACAGCGATAGCCTTATTTCAATAGTCCAGGTTGACTGCAGGGATTACATGTCACCATTGGGTTCAAGGATGTTATTCTCACCATAAGATCCTTTTCAATAATTTCTGTCAATGTCCTGCTTGTTCTCCACTTTACATGACTAAAATTTATGTGATTTATTCACCTTACTCTGCACCGTTGCCTCTAGTTTTCTTTTTTGCTCATATCGAAATCATCTTAATAGTTTTTATGTTGTCTTCCTGAAAGGTCTCGCACCAAAATTTTCTTGTGTAGAATTATTCCATACCATCTTGTTCTTGTATAACATTTATCTTATCATTCTCGTTTATTGTGCTCACCTTTTTCTCTTGTCCTGTTGAAGTCCAACAGTTGGTTGAACAGTAATATTATAAAAAATTTCTTCTGCACTTGATTGGTACTTTGTATGACAAATAACCTCCAGTGTCTTTTAGTTTTAACCACCCTACATGGATCCATGGTGTGACATCTTTATTTTAATTTCTCTTTGTTGGAAGTCTCACATCGACTAGATATAAGACAATTTCATAGTATATAAGTAGGTGTGAACCTCACTTATAAGTCGATTTTGTAGGGTTGAATTAGACTTAAAGTCTATTTTTTAATATGGTATCAGAGTCATGTTAAATCCTACTTTAGTGATATTTGTTGTTTGTTGAACATATTATTCCATTCGTTATCGGGTCACTATCTGACCACCTATTGATGTCTAGTCCAACATTCAAGATGTATATATCTCCACGTGGGGGTATGTTGGAAGTCCCACATCAACTAGACATAAGACATTTAATAGTATGTAAGTGGGTACAAACCTCTCCTTATAAGCCAATTTTAAGGAATTGAATTAGATTTAAAATTCACTTCTTAACACTCCTCATTTTGTAATATTGATTCTAGATAGTTAAACTTCAAACCTTATGGTACGATAACTTCAACTTTTACATCCAAGTCATTTTCTTCTTGTCTCACTAAAAATGCAGTGCATATATATTATGGCTTACTTGTTGAAGCAAAAATCTTTAACTGTAATGTTTGTCTTTATTTAGGTATATTTTCTTTTCTTGAATCTACAATAAAAACTATATCATCAACAAAAAACATCTATTTAGGGACAATCTTTTAGTTGTCCCGGAGAAGCATATCCAAAACTAGATTAAACAAGGAATCAAAATGAAGCTTTAATGGATACCTGTCCTTATGAAATTCTTAGTCTTACCTTTAAAAGTTCTCAGATTAGTTGTTATCTCACCTTACATGCCTTATATAGCCTGGATATAATCTATGCAAACATATTCCTTTACCAAAGCTTTTCACAAGATTTCTCTTTGCCACTGGATCATATATGCCTTTTTCAAGTAAAATAAAATTCATTTGTGAGTCTGTTTTCTTGCTTTTCACTTTGATGGTTTCTCTTAGTCTAGTGATCCTGAGACTAATCTTTTTGTGATAATGTAACTGTCGCCAACCTGACGAGCTTTTACATACAATGAGGATCAAACAAGGTTCCACACTACTGCGACCAATCATTTCTCTTTTCTTCTTTGTTTCCTTTTGATCAACCTCCGAAGAGGTTAAATTTCTTGGATTCTAAATCTCCTTGACCTCAATACCAATTGATTCTCTTCAATTCTAGTCTCTTCTTAGTTAATGAGTCAAATGAATTTTTGTTCTCCAATATAGTTTCAAACATCGAAAAAATACCGCCAAGACCAGTACTATTATTATGTTCACCGTCTTAATGGTTTCTTTGCTATAGTAGGTCAAATTTTGTTTGTTATCTTTGATTTCTAATCTTTCACATTGCAAAGAAACCATTGCCCATTATTGATAATCTTGTAGATTGATCCAAAACCTTTCTTAGGCCAGTCCAAAACCTTTTTGATTGATCCAAAACAAGACTACTTTATCAACCTTTCTAACCTTTGTAGACATGTCTTGTGATTCCGAATTTTTTCTCTCCTGTAGTTTCCTCATAGAAGTTAATTGTTTATCATGTTTATGCTACCAACTCTTGATTATTGGATTTGTAACATTTTGGTTGGCCACTAAAACAAACATCAAGTTCAAGATCCTATGTTGTGTGTAGAAAGACTCTTCCGGAATTACTTTGCAGTGATTGTAAACTCTTCTTATAAGAGCTCCTTGTATCAATGTGCCAAATCCTGTCAGCAAATAGCCTGTAAGGTTAAAAAATGAAACGTATGGGAATTGTAAGAAATCTAGTTCTCTGATGACTTCACTGATCTGTATGGTATGCAAATGTTGTGGTTTATGTTTACTTGGGAATTGTTACAAATAATGTAATGTAAAATTTGAAAATTATGAGCTGTGTAATGAAGAACATGGATTCATTAACTAAGATGTTCTCTCCTACCTGTCTTCACAGTAATGGTTGGTGATGTGATGTAGTTAACATATGATATTGTTTCAGATGTACCAGAGGGAGCCATTATCATTCGGGAACATACTACCATGAGTAACTTGTTTAGCTGCTTGTGGTTCAATGAGGTTCACCTCTTTACACCAAGAGATCAGCTTAGTTTTGGCTATGTTGCATACAGATTGGGGGAATCATTCAAATATTTCATGTTTCCCAACTGTGAATACAATTCACTGTTTGTGTTGCACCCTCACACAAGGGAGCACTCTTCTCCCATAGAATGGGTTAAAGACTTGAGTAAACTAAAGAATAGCAGTTTAAGAGAAAGTAGGGGAGGTCTAGGCTTGTTTACCCCTTATCCTGGGGATCTTCATTCTGTTGTTCTGCCAAATGTAACAAGAACATCAAAAGCAGGCTGATTTTTTGTTTATTGTTTTAACATATATTCATTTTGTTATGTATTTTGCTTAATCTTAATCAAAGTAAGATAAAGCTCTTCAAATTTATTGAGTTTTAAAGTAAAACGCTTTTTTATAGGTCTGGTTGAAGAAACTCTAACGTAAACAATTGTACGAGTTAAAATAAGGGAGAATGATATTATGTATAAATTTATAGTAATTTTATAGTTACTAATAAAGAAAGGTAATGGGAAAAGACAAAATTAAAATGTTCAAACAAACAGTGTGTTTATTTTTCAAAATTAAAAATTTGAAGTGTAAAAGGACTCGAATTCATTACTAAAATATGAAAATTTAAATCCTTGCAATTTAAATTCGTGACATTTTAAGTTCTTTAGTGTCATACCAATTTGTAATTGAACTAAACTTAAGTCTTTAATAAATATTAGTGAAAACTAAGTTAGAAAAACTTTGTAACCATATTTCTTGTATAAAAATTGAAAATATCCAATTTCACCAAGGTTAAACACTTGTTAAAATATTAAATAATGGTTTTTTTAATCAAAAGTGTATCCACATGAAATAACCCTCTATTTTTTTATGATTTTTTCAGAGAGAAAAAAAAAGTTTTCAATATTTCTATAATTTATTTTATGCTGTTACGATAATAACAATGTAATATAATGGTAGGCTCGTTTGTTTTTTTTATTAACAAAAAAATTTAAATGACACCAAACACGTTTATGTTATTGTTTAGATATAACATATATTGTGTGATTGTGTGGCGCATACTAAATTTCTTTGATTACTTTAAATTTTGTAAACTACGTAATTCCAAAAGCACAATTGAATGCTCAACATTAACTCATCCGATTACAAAATTTACGTCTCTAAAATTTTGATATATTGAGTATTTAGCAAGGCATGTAATGGAATAAAGAAATGGATAAAAGAGATAATTTATTATACCTATTAAGAAGAATTCAAAAATCAAAATAGATTGAATGAAATTATTATTAACAAAGAAGCACGTAGGGGACTTGAAAAGGTTATTGGCTATCTCTTCTACTCATTGTGCCTGGGGAATTTGAAAATTTTAATATAAATGTTTGTTTCATTTTTAGTTGGCTAAACATTATTAAAGAAAAACACGTACATTAGGGTAATTGAAAATTTATTTTATTCCTTTTAGACAATATTTTAATTACTATTAATAATTCAAAAATATTAATGAAATGTTAAAATGATAGAAGATGACATCATTCAAGAAATTGGAAAATGCATACATGGATTGATTACCTTCTAAATTTGGTAAAAATTCACTTGTTATCCAAACCATGAAAAGTTATTGAAGAACAAATGCAGTTTCAAATCACCTAACTTATAAGGAGAGAGGATTCTTTTAGAAAAAAAGTAATTGACAACTTCCCGAAAAGAAGTTCAGAAAAATATGCAAGTGAATAATAGGTATGGGATTTCACTTTTGACATGTGATTGTACAAATTAAAGTGAAAATATTTTCTTAAAATCCATTGAAACAAATGATGCAATTAAAGGTTTTTCAAGCAAATTATTGGACGAGACAACATCATGCTAGATGTGACAAATGATGCTGCTATAAATTGAGGTAATAAGACAAGTGTCAGAAGAGAATTAAATTATGTTGGTGTCTAGAATTTAGAATGATAGTTGAGGGGTAAGATAGTATCTAGAATATAGATGAATATTTTGTAACTGCTACCTATCTAATTTAAGAAACTCAAATAAAAGGATTTCATTGAACCAAATATCTAATAAAACGAGTTTAATGATAGATGGGTATCTCCATGAGCATATATGGATAGCAGAAGTAAATATATATGAAAGAGAGTTTGGTATCTATTGGCACTCATCGTTGGTAGTAGTTGTTGTTGGTGGACCATCTTTGATCACGCCAACGTAATTGACGACCTGGGATCCTTCCAGATGAAGAAATGTCGCTCTGGGGATTAGTCTGAGTACCTTGTGAGGTTCGAGGCATCCTTGTTGAAGATGTGACCTCTGAGCTGAGGTCTCTATAAAACTGATGCTCCTCACGAGGTGTTCTTAAAGATGATAAATTTGTCCTCCATCTGGCAGTTCGATTAGCCTCTGCCTCCAGATCACGGGATGATAGAATTGGAACATTGGTTCTCACTCTACTACTCCTAGCAATTCTCTCCAGTTGATGTACTGAAGGTAAATTGGATCTCCATCTAGCCGATTGATTTGCCTGTGTATGATTTGATACCCTGTGCGTTATTCCAGACCTTCTGTCATATAATGGCACTCTGTGTCTGGAATTAGTTATCAAACTAGCCATTCGGCTAACATCTTCAATAGAGATAAAGATTTCATACAAGAATGAGGACATCAAGTCAGCAAACCCCCCCGTCAAAATGGCGTTTCTATTGTATTCA
Source organism: Vigna reflexopilosa (assembly GCA_027742785.1). Taxonomy (NCBI): domain Eukaryota; kingdom Viridiplantae; phylum Streptophyta; class Magnoliopsida; order Fabales; family Fabaceae; genus Vigna; species Vigna reflexopilosa. The sequence continues at coordinate 9,256,998 of CM050911.1, read as the reverse complement.
ACACCAGAACTTGAATGGATTGAGCTAAAAAGATCTTCCAAGCTCCTTTCTTGTTCCATCCTTAACCAATCGCACTGACGCGAGGGATCCACATCCGATGGCCGAACAGAAGGATGCTCGGACCTAGCATGCTTCCTGAGTTCTGGGTATGTCCCCTGGAATTCACATGTTTCAGAAGAACAACTCCTCGGTTTTGAATTCATATAGCTTCGAGCAGGATCCAAAAGCATATATCCATATATTTCTCCTCGGCAAAGAGGGCAAATGAGCTTTGGTTTTAACTGGCTCCCAAGATGAGATGGGTGCCCAGGCTCTGGCTGAACTTCTCTACCATGAGATACTCTGCTTGCGGCAGGAATTTCTTCCAGTACTTCTGATGAGAGATGAGAAGCAAAGGACTTGCAAAACTGGTCAAGGCAGTTGGAGTGGCGGTAACTGGTATTGCACATATAAGGACGGCAGCCCTTCTCGTGGGAAGAACATTTCAAAAGAACACCATTATGTGGAGGTTCCATGCAAATAGGACATCTAGCTTCTTCCCATTCTTTCATTTCATCAACTGATCCGGACAAATTCGTAGGCTTACGCATCTCAATATTTCTGGAGGTGGATGGGTAAGGAAATGATCGATTGCAATCAGTACATGGGGACTTCACTCTTCTAACTTTTGGCATTTTGAAATTCAAGATGCAGTAGCTAAACACAAGATCTGTAACATTTCAAACAATCAAAAAGTAAATGGATTACGTAAAGAAATACCAATTGTAATTCAATAATTAAAGCATAATAAGCTCTTTATTTTGAAAAGATCCACTCTTCACATCATTAGAATTCTCTACCTCTTATCCAAACACTATTTGTTTACAAGATTGATTCGTATTGAAAAATATTACGATTTTGAAGATTGCGTCCATTTACACGATTAGTTGGACCTAGAAAAGGTGCAAATTGACACCACCAATGACCATTGATCTAAAACAATAATGTATGGTGGCATCGTGTATCTGTTTCATTAAGATATCAGTTCATAATCAAATCTATTTTGTAAACACACACTAAAAGAGGATACCATGCTTGTCACTGACAACATTAAAGACAATCGTAACATTTTAAAATTTCAGAATATTGACTACTACTGCCCAAAATGTCAGTTGCTTCAGATACTCTTCAGGAGAAAGACAAAAACTTAGTAGAGTTTGATACGACATAAATTAAACAAAAAGTCAAATGCATAAAATTTTATAAATTTCAAAGAAATGAGAAGGTACAGAAAACATCAGAAGATATCACACAATTGAGTTTTCCAGTAAATCTCATGAATCAAAAAGTTAAAACTCTTCATTTTTCTTATCAATATTAATGCAACTTTAGACATTAACAAGCTGTACATGCCCATAATTCCGTCATATTTCACAAACACGAATGAGTAGCATATTAAAGTTATAAACAGAACATATAATAAATACTTGATCCGAAAAATTATGCCAGGGAACTTGTATTAACTACAATTACACACTAATTAAAACAGACTAAAGAACTTATTTTTGTTAATAAATACTTAATACTGAAGAGCACCGTGTCACCTAAAGCAGAAACATTAGCAAAAAATACATAGATCCACAAGGAAAAAACCATTTACGTTCCAGCACCCCACCCATAAACTATTTTTCCGAGGGAAGAAGCATAAGTTCAAACTTTTACTACAATTTCAAAGTGCACTTGGAGATCGTGAAATTTGATTATGTACTAGAGATATCTACTGCTAATGCATGTCTCCAACAAAAGCCTCAAAATTTAATTTTACAAGGTATACTGAACAATAGATATTTTCTGTGGATAATACTGAAGTGAGAATCAAAGGAAGAAAACCAAAGCTTAAGAACTAGTGGCTCTGCAATAGGTGAATTGGTATGACAACATACAGCAACAAGCAGCTTTCACTTTTCTTATGACAAAAAACAATATACCCAAGACAAGAAAAAAAGAGATCATTGTTTATTACATAAAAAAGAGACAAACAACACTCAGCATTCTTCTAAAACAATTCTGCATACCCCTATAAAACTATTATTTGATATACTATAATGGCTTCATCTTGTTATTGATCTATCATGGCAAAAACAGGAAAAAAGGGAGGAAAAGCTATCAACACCAACCGAAAACAAGGCTTCAGAACTAAACAAATGTTGGAAATTCAAGAGCTTGTTTGAAGTCCAACATAGTTTAAGAATGGGTTAGATGAAGATAATATAAGAAAACAAGCCCCTATACCCAATTTCTTAAGGTTTTGGGTGAAAAGTGGGTGTCATTTCATGTTCACTCCTGTAGTCTATTGCTAGGCCCAATGGTTACTTTCCAGCTCCCCTGGACCCCAATAATTAACAATTTGGCGGTTCCCTTTCTTAGATGTTTTTTCCTAGCCTTTACAGTCTTTCCCTCTCTTAGATGTTTTTTCCTAGCCTTTACAGTTTTTGGGAATTGCAAATACCCAATTCAGAAATATAGTTTATTCATAAGCATAATTTTATTGAGACTTTCAATTTGGTAGAAGCTTGAGTTATAGAGGAACTGGCACAAAGGAAGTCCAAGGCAGAAAACACCCAATAGGCACTAGGGATTTGTAATACCTCAAAGTACACACCATACTGAATGAGTTAACAATACAAAAAGAAAACAAAAAAAATATTTAACTATATACTTATTTTCCACAAAACTAACAAATCCAGAATAATAACATCACAATAGATGCAAAAGAGTATGATGTTCAACTAACAGAGCTCTAAGACTCCTGCTGATAAGGGTCCCAGAGACCAACAACTAGTTATTGTTTTAGCATCCTAAATATTTTACCCCCTTTATCAAGTTAGACAACTGATATTCACATGTTTTTATCACGGTAATCCCGATGACCCATTCTAGTGTTGTCCCAATGGCTTAGGCAGGTTTTTTTGGTGTCTTTAACTTCAATTAAGAGAATTAAATCTCCTACATTATTTTATTCTATAAATTTCTCACTTCTCAGCCAACTCAAATATGAAAGTTTGAAGTTCTGTTATGCTTTCCCAAATAATCATTTTTTTAACTTCCACACTTTAGTCTTCCAACCACCAAAAGTTTACTCTTGACAAAGTACAGACACAAAATTGATAACTCTCTCTAGGATCAAATTCTCACTTGGGGACAACAGTACTAACATGCATGTTACTGACACCGATCCTCTGTTATCCTTACATCCATGTTTTCCATACATACAACGTATTCTTTCAACATAAGGACATTTCTTTCAACATAAGGACATTTACAATGTAAAGTGCCTTTCGGGGCCCTTCTAGTATGGAGTAGCTTTAGTGTTAGGACATGAGATTCTTTAATTCTCTGTACCAGTTGCATCATTAAGATTATTTGCTGAGAAGCCCATGATGAAATTGGAAGTATTAATCCATTACAAAGAAATTCAATCAATTGGGTTTTATTGTTTGCCTTTGGGAAGTAAGAACCACAGTTAGCGAATCAGACTCTAACTAAGTAACAGCTTAAAAATCTCATCGTTAAGAATGCAAAGCACATTAACGAAGAAATAGAATTGAACAAAAATGAAATTAAAAAGAAATATGCTATAAAAATGTTTCAAGATTGCATGTTGCAATTGAATTGATTCTTAATCAGGCAAATACGCTCAAACTTTGACAGCAATTCGTCTAGCATAAAGAATCGAACCAAACTCTGACCTAATTTTTTTAGGCAGCATCAGAGAGGAATAGAAGATCAAAACAATAAGAAAAATGAATAATATTAATTTGTAGAATGAGAGAGTAAAAGAGTAAGGGTTAACCTGAAAGTGGCGGTGGAGAATACAACAATTAGAGATCAGGGATTAGGGATGAACAGCAAAATAAAAAGGGTTCGTTCGGTTTTAAAATTGAGAGTAGAGACCAGAATTTTCCAATTCCTGATTCGATTTAAATGGAATTTAAAAGTACATTTATGTAGCTATAAACTTATTCAGTTGGCCTTTTTTTGTGTCGTCACCTTCCTTTATTATATTGTAATAATAATAATAATTATAATAATAATCCTAATTAATTAAATTCAAGTTTATGAATTTATGTATTACTAGATACTCAAAATTTTCAATTAATTCTGTAATATTTAATTTTTTCTTTGATTGGATAACTTGATTATAATTATCTTCCTTTCCTAAAGACAAGAAATAAGATGATAGAACCGGTAACACTCATATTATCTAATTAATAAAAAAATTATTTTTTTATCATACAACCGAATGATATATAATTTTCTAAGTATCACATCATCTTATCTTACAATAATGTAATACTATCACAATTTTATAAAAGAAAAAAAAAATCTACATAAAACATTTATGCCAGAATTATGGTACTTTTTATAAATATAGGTAGCTTAAATAAATTAGAAAATACAAAAATTTAAAACCGAAAAAATGTAAATGATAATTGTATTTTGAAAAAAAAGTTATTATTAATTATTTTAAAATAATATCATACTAGACATGTGAATTTTGACATCACACAATCTATCAATAATTTCATATCACGTGAAAATTTATTAAAATAAATACATATAAAAAATAAAACATAAAATTACACTAAATTATGATAAAATTTATAATTTATTATATATAGATAAATTATATCTATTATAAAAAAATATAAATAAATATATAAAATAAAATATTAAATTACATATATTAGTTTTTTTATAAATCAAGGTTAAATTAATTAATTTATTATTATAATATTTTTTTCAGAAAAAAAACATAAAAAATTTTAAAGTGCAAAATGTACATAAATGAAAAAATGTCATCTTTTTCGAATACTTATAAATTTACTCATTAATAAAAAAAGCCATAATAAATTAAAAAATATTACTCTTCAACAAAGTAATATAAAAGTTGACATTCCACTTAATCTCACACCATTTAAGATGATCATTGTAAAAGAGAAAACAAACACACACAAACAGGCTAAGACAAAAGGATAAGTTAATATTATAAAAAAAAATCAAATAATGTAAATATAAAACATCATATAACACAATTCATTTCCAAACTAAATAAAACCTAAACATATAGATAAATTATAGACTTCACTAAATTCGGATATATATTAATGTCAGACTATGGCAAGTTGTACACTTATAGTGGTGGAACAGTTGCACGCAGCCTCCCTCATAAGCTATCATACAAGATTAGTCCAAGAACAGTTTATGAACAAAGAATACCAGAATACCAAACCATATACTAGGATCTTTTACTACTCATCACCACATAATATCCTTCTCTACCTAAGATTGAGTGATTATTGGAGCGTCAGGATAACATTCAAGGGTGAGTCCCTATATCAATACATACACTAAAGGGCACCACCGTGGAATCTCTCCATGGGAGTCATGGAATTACATCCATCTTCCATGCACATGATCAATACCTACTCATCCTGATCATACATCATACAATTCAATAGATAGTACCAAACAAACATCAAAGTACCAATACAACTTAAACCTAACAAGGAACAAGAGAAAAGAAGACACAAAATAAAACCACACACAGGGCGCCAGCGCTGCACTTGTCCAGCAAGCATATCCCCTCTCCCAATGCCCAAAACCCACTGGAAAAGTGGCGTTCAAGCGAAAAGGAGCGCTCAGTGCCCTAGAGCATATAGGCTCTCTATTTTAGTAGCATTAAGTACCATAAAGGTTGCTCAATGTCATACTAGAACACAACAAACTCAAGACTAGCTTTGGTTGCCCCCAATACCTATCCAAATTATCAAAATGGCATCCTAGAAACTGGAAATGATTCAAAAAAAGGTTTATAACTTGAATTAGATACCAATTTGGTGATTTGGTCAGGAATCAAGGTTCAACCCATTTATCTACAACTCATAACTCATGAATCAGAATTCTAATGCTTTAAACCAGATTTTCAATACATAAACTAACCAACTAAATCCTAAGTGACCTCAAGGTAAACACTAAACAACAGCTTTACTTATAAAACCATTCCTCCAAGATGTCACCTATTAAAACCCCAAAACAAATGGACTAAAAGTAACCTATAAAAATCAACCTATTAACTACTTACCATCACAAATCAAATTTATGGTTAATTAAGGTTCTAAACAAGTTTGACATGATCTAAAAACATACCTCAAACATTAGTTATGTAACACCTCGATTTCCAAGGTGTCATGGGTTATTCAAAAATCAGTAAATTTTAAAATTTTATCATAGCACGGAAACGTATTTTCAAAACCTCAACATTTAAACATACATAATTTATTCAAAACATGATAATTCCAAAACATTTGTCTAATGAAAATAATGAAGAAAATAAAATAACTCCAATTACATTGTTTTAAAGTTCAAACGTAATAACTAAATAAAAATCCAAGTTTGTCCTCCGTAAATCTATCACGCCTCAACACCATCTGCAACATCATCTACTCACGTATAACACTTTATACGATCATCACCAATAATTTCATTCACAACACATAAACACATATAAGGTAAGCTATCGATAAAACAATCATAATAATAATAATAAGATATAAACACACTACATATATCAACCATAAACCACCTCATGCCCAATGGTAATAATAATAATATTTTTAATCCTCTAGCATGACAACTTAATCACAATGAATTACTCAGTTCTTGATCCTCGATCATTGATCTTCAATCCTTGATTACTTGACCCTTGATGTCATTACTAATATCTCACAGATAGACCTTTGGCCTATCTATTCATTAACACCTATGCTAACTACATATTATAACTGTTAAAGTGACACTATTATCCGCATAGCATCACTTAGAGCATCTCCATTACCATACTCATCATCATGGATACACCACCATCATGATTATTCAGTCATGAATAACACCATAAGCATCATTGTACCATGAACACCATAGCGGAAAAAGTTTGTCTCACTCCTGTACCCTACCTCACTTACTTGTAGCCACTCCTACAGATCAATCTGTAGTTTTCCCTATAGATATGCTCGAGTAGTCCTGCAATTCAATTAACATGTAATCCTTCCACACACAAGGACAAGGAAAACACCATCACCCCCACACCAGGAAGGTTCAATACCTAAACAACCCTTCCTATGCACACAAGGCAAAAGGAAGCACCTATCCGTAGATAGAACCAGGATTTACTAGGTATAGCTAGTAGACCTATACACCACTCTCATGCTCATCAACGACACACTCAAGTACACCCCAACACTCACTCATACTCTAACCTCAACCACAAGTCAAATCTCACCCTAAACATAACCATTAATCTCATTCTCTTATTATCATCACGTTCTACAACTCCTCAAGCTTGGTCTTCGTCCATTCTTCATCAAAATGCACTTTTCTAGCAAAAATACACTAGGATAATCGATTATCATAAGTGATAATCGATTGTTCCTAAAACGTTCACATTTACACAAAATATCATATGATAATCGATTATCACTTAAGATAATCGATTATCTCAGTGGTTTTGACACAACAAATTTCCAGATTCATCACATATGTAAGGGTAATCGATTATCATCCTAGACAATTGATTATTCCCGAAATCATACTCAAAACAAATGCTCAAATAATCGATTATAACTAATGATAATCGATTATTTCTGAATCAAAACAGGATTCAAGTGTTCAAAACATACATACATCAACCCCAGATAACGAGAAATCATACCCAATATATCATGCATGTATTCAGACCTCATACACCCTTATGTACATACTCTAATACGTACATTACATTACTTGAATCATCCAAAACTCATCATTATGTAGATTATAACCCAAACAAACCCAATATTCTACATATGATTATCATACCATCTTTATAACATATATTTGCATGGTAAAACCCCCAAACATCATAACTTTGTTCCCCCTTAACATCAATACCTATTATGGGATAACCCAAAAAAACATACATACTTTCAAAGGAAAAATCCAACAAAAACATGATATAATCCTATCACCATGCAGAACATATTATCATACATATACATGCATCAAAACAACATTACCTTTCAAGATAATCAAGAGCAAACCCTATTCATCATACAAACAACAAGAAAACAAACAAAGTTAAGTTTTCTCATACCTTGGTCAATGTTAGGGCTTTATCTATGCTCCAAAAACACCACAAATCTTCCTTTGCACTAAGAATTTTTGTTGCTCTTTCTCTTCTCTCCCAACGTCTCTCTCTTATGCTTCTCTATTTGATTTAGAGTTTCTAGGGTTTCTAAACACAAATATAACCCTTATCTCTATTTCTTAATATTTATAAATCAACAAAACTCTATCTTTAATATTTTCTCACTTATAATAATATATTTTAAAAACCAATTCTATCTAAATTATATTCTCCTTCAATCTCACGTTCCACTATCTATCTTTTATTTTATATAATTTAATTCACACACTTTACTTCCTACACCCCCGTATTTAATTTTCACACTAATTAAATAAAGGTAAAAGACAATTTAACCCTTAAGCAAATTACAAATAAAACAAAGGTTTCCCTTGACTTCCTTTCTCCTTAGAATTGAACACACACCCATTCAATCCTAAACCACCCTTCCTACCAACAAACCAACATATCATATTGGTAATATCACACACATACACATCACAGTTTAATAACATATCAATCATGTGTTGCACTTTATCAATAAAAACATTAAATAATAAGCATAGCAATTATAATTCTAAGCAACATCTAAACATTAAACCCAATTACTAAACAATAATCCTCAAGTCTCAAAATCACTTTATTTCCTAATTACTACATTTTTCCTGGGTCTTACAAGTTATATCTCCAAAGTCCCTCCTTTAGAAATTCACCTATCAAAACCTTAAGTTAGAATAAAAACCAGTCCAACAACACTCTTCATTTCCTACTTTCAACTCTACATCAAATTTGTACTTATAAAACTTCAAAATATCAGCATCCAAAGTTTACATCATTATCAGGTCACAAGCATACATCGAAATATTCATCAATAGTCAATTATTCACTCATCAATATACAATATCACTCAACAAGCATTTCAATTAATATCATATTCAACCAAGCATAAATTTCACAACCTATCAAACATAAATTCATACTTCTCATACGAAAATTAAAGTGAATATTAGTTTTCCTTACCTAACAGAAGACAAAACTGCTCTAAAAAACCTAAAACATTTCCAACGTACAAAAATTCCTATCTACTCTCATGAACCACAAAAATACGATCAAGGTACACCATTAGAACCATTGATCAATAGAGAATCTTATAAAAGACTCAAACTTCACATGCAAAACAAAGAGAGTCAGCATGTGAGGAAAACAAAACTGACCAAAAAAAGGAGCAGAAAACCAACTTTATCTAAAAAACTGGTTGGTTAAACTTGAAGATCTCGTCGCGATGATCACTTAGGTGGTATCTGATATTCAAATATATGAAAGAACCCGTAAAGAGAAGTTAGATAACTCTAAAAAAGTGATGATGGTGAGTTTTAAAATAATGAAACTCATTTTATAACAAAACTAGTTATATTAAAACCATTTAATATTAAGATAATTGAGTTTTTCTATTTTTAAACCACTATCATTTCTAAAATATCATTTTCTAGATCTTTACAATATTTTTTTCTCAAAGTATCAAGATACCTAGATGTTACTCTAAAATTTAATTAACTCTATTAAAAATTTTGTTTAATTTTTTTAATAGGAGATAATTAAAAAATACTTTATAAAAATATTGAATTTGTCATAGTTCTTTTATTTATCTCTTCTTATCACATGAGATATCCTATAAACATATCATTTTTTCTTCTCTCTCTAAATATATGCTAAATGTTAATAAACATTTTTTTTTCATAAATCATTCCTCTTATTTTATTTATGTTATCATAGTATGTTGTCTACAATTTAGTTTTTGATAAAGTAACAATTATCTGCTTTTAAGTATACTTACTTTTCCTCCTTTCTTTTAATAAAACGACGTTCACTTTTTTTTATTCTTTCATAAAAAAAATCATGTTCATTATACTTAAAAATGTAACATATTAACTATAATGTAATTGAAATTTATAAAAGTTGAAATTAAAAGAAGTAGAAATGTTAATGTTGCATATAAATAAATAAAAATCAAAGGATTTAATTCTATAAAAATTGCATCACCTGTCCTAAATCTAAACTTTTTATATGACATAGATATTCAATGTAATTATATATATATATATATATATATATAGAGAGAGAGAGAGAGAGAGGTTTGTTAGGTTTCTTTAGTTGATAAATTTTAAAAAAATGTATTAAGTTTTAGATTACAAAAAGATTCTTATTAAAAAAAATTAAAAGGAATATTTTAATAATTTTAAAATTTAATTTGAAATAAAAAATAAAAGATATTTTTTATGTATGAGCAGTTATTATCTTTTATTATATATTTTGTAAAAGGTAGTTGTTTTTTAAAATAAAAAATAAAATAAAAGGTATTTATTTTTTAAAATAAAAAATAAAATAAAAGGTAATAACTAGGATAATAAATAACTATTTTATATTTTTTTATTTTAAATTAAATTTAAAAATTATTAAAATATCCTTGATTTAAAATTAATTTCTTTTTAATATAAATTTTTTTTAATCTAAAACTTGTTATACTATTATACCAACTAAAAAATCCACTTAAATTAACAAACATATATATATATATATATATATATATTCATATTTAAATAAAATAATAAGTCATTTAATCGTATATTTATAAGTGTTTATTTATTTATTTATAAATAATAATGAACCTTATTATATTAATTAAATTATAATTATACTACCTCAGACACGCATATTTAACTTCTTATATTTAATTTAGAAAATCATAAAAAAGTTAAAATTCCATTAAACGAGTTTTCTGTTTTATTTCTTTTTCTTGTATATCTTTTATGTTTTCAGTATAAGTTTATTAATTTTTATCTTTTCTCTTATCTGAAACAATATTGTTCAAATTAATACTTGTCAAACAGTTCTTCAACTTACTTTTCAAAACGAAACCAAAAACACAACCAAATACTAAAATTAGTATTTATTCACTTTTTTTTAAAGACTGCTAGAAACGAGAAAAAACATTGAATGACAAGTATTGCTACTTTTGTAATTTTTCAGAGATTATTTGAAAAAAAAAATATATCTTTATGAAATAAATTGAAACTAATTAAGAACATTTTTCTCATTTTCTGTCTTCGTTTCCTCTTTCTCTCATATTGTGCTTTTTTCTTTCTCGGCTTTTATTGTCTGTCCATTGATACTTGTCCATTTACAATTGGGGAAGTTTCTTCATATACCTTCATTATTTCTAACTGTACTCTTATAGTTTTTAAAAGGATTATTTTATCATTGTAGAACTGACTTCTGAATTATTTCAGAACAAACTTTTCATAATTTTTAAAACAAGATTTTCGAAATAGAATTTCTGAAATAAGATTTTCATAAGATTTTTGGAACAAGTTTTTCTGAATAAATGAGATGTATTTTGGAATGATTTCACGATTAATAGAATTTATGGAACATACATGACACCTTAGAACAAGCTTTCTGAAATGAGTTTTTTAGAATAAACTCTACAGAACACATGAAATGAGTAATAAGATGAGCTTTTCAGAAAAAATAAAAATAAAAAATTGGAACAAGTTTTCCAAAAGAAAATGAGTTCTCTCTCTTCTTGCAATGGCCATGATAGTGACAATGGCAGAAGCAGTGATATAGTGCAGTGAGAAGAATATTTTAATCTTTTTCTATTAGTATGAGGTGCAGAGTTAGTAATAATGGAAGTGCAGGTATGATCATGTTCTTTAGAGACCTTTTGTTTCCAGAAAAAACCATAAACATGCCTCCAGCAGCACAGCACAAGAACAATCTTGAGGGAAAAGGATAACATAAAGTTGCAGCTTCAAATATTAAAAATAAATAAACAGATATAACTGAATTTGAAGCTATGAAGTTGTTCCATGGTGGAAGATGAAATGTTTCCTTTGTAATGGGAGAATAAATAGATCCCATGATAATTTTACAATTTTGATCCTATGATATAGTACTATACATGAGTGAAAAAAGAATGGCTGTGTGAATCAATGGAAAGAATAACAAAAATACAACTGTTGGTTACCTATGAAGTAAAAAAGAATAAAACAATGGAGTCTCCTATTCACTCATGAAGTATGAATAACTGGTATCACTGATGTCCCTCTGAACAAAGGGGAGCATTCTGATCTTGAACTATTCTGCTCACCTCTTTGAGCCATGTGAAGTGCTTCAATACTTGTGTCCCCACATAAACTTGCAATATTTGAAAGACTAGAGTTCAAAAGAGTGGTGTTTCTAGGAGTGAAGGATGATTTATGGCGGGATCCACTTCTTGGAGACAGATTAACTTGCTCCAATGCTCGGAACTGAAGCTCACAAGGGTAGTCTCTTACACATCCAATGCGTGGTCCCGCACCAGTTGTCCATTTGCATGATAGCTGCTTCCCCAGCTGATATGATTTCATTTCTTTATGTGAGTTTATTCTTTTCAGTATGGACTCTGGTGGAATGCTTTCTACATCATTATCATCACAACACTTTTTCTCTTCTGTTGTTTCTTCATCAACTGACTCAGATTCCATTTCCAAACTCTCACAACTTTCTTCAACACCTTCTACCTCTTTTTCTAGTCCTTCAAACACATGACCACCCCTTTTTGGTATTTCAAGATTGCTAAGTTCTCTTCCAAGAATTTGAAACTGCCTTGGCCTAGGTGTCATCACTGCAGAAGCCCTCTCAGTTTGAATCAAATTGGCCTTCTCTTCTGCAGCTGAGCCTTCAATAATGGTATCTTCAATCTCCAGGCCATTCATGTTCTCAGTGAAGTCCTCTTCAGAGGAGTGGCTTCTAAGATGACCACTTCTCAGAGAACGTAATTCATCAGCCTCATCAACTGAATCCATCTGCATTAACCAAAATGAATCTCCTTAGATATTCTCTCACGTCTTGTAATTACATTGCATAAACTATTAGAGCGTGGTAAAATAATGTACAGCATTGGCTCTGTGTTTTAATTTCTATACCTTGACGTCTGAAAGGCTAACATTGTTCTCCTGAAGGAATGAAATAAATTCCTTAAAATTTTCTTCTGTTGGTCGATAATGTCCACTGTGTGGCCAAACTGCCTGTTGAAAAGAAACAATAAAATCAGTTTTAGCTAAGCAAGTAAAATGATTATCCATGGTGATAGGAATGTAATATAAGATTCATAAATTTACACAAGCTTTGTGCCGGATTTCTACCTTCAAGACACCGTGTTCAACCACTAGTCTTCCAGCAGATGATGTAGCTCCTCCAGCCAAGAAGCTAGAATGCTGAAATGAACCTTTTGATTTCTTGCCAACATACAATGTCTTGGATGTGCTAAGGACAAAGATCCACTTGGCATGTGCATCTTTTCCAGCTGTGTTAAGGAGTTCTCCTGATTGCTTGTAGAAGAACTTTCCATCCTCCACAACAACTTCATATGCCAATCTTTCCATCTGGAACAAAGCAGAATCAAAATAATTAATAAAAATTGAAATAAAAGAGTCTCATGCAAATTTATCTATCAAGAGTTTTTCACATATATGGAGGAAACCTTACCGGACCCAGATATTTAATACACTGCTGTTGAAGTTTGAAACGAGGGCACTTGTCAAGATTTACTTCCTTTCCTTCTCCTATATCTAGCCTGCAATTTCAAGCAAGATCGGTTTCAAACTCTGGTGGGTTAAGATCTATATACTAAACTAGCTTAAGTTGCAATGTTTATAAAGAATCTTACCAGTAGAAGAAGGGTTCTCTGCTCTGACACCGAAGCCACTTATCATAATAGAAGTGTAGATTATGTCCATAGCGATGGCGTGGGTCAATCTATTACACATGAAAAAAATTAATAATTGATGAAAGACTAACAAACCAATATATAAGCAGAGAAAGAACCAGAACAATTATGTTTGACTAACCGCTTCAAGCCAATGCTGTAAAGCAAGTTTTTGAGCTTTATCATCTTTTGATAAACCTTTTCCAACCTGCAATGACAAAGAAAAGTTTAATCAAGTTCAATCCAGCATGAAAGTTTGAACTAAATGGTTAGAGCATGGTATTTATTGAAGGTATTAACCAGTAATCACCAATACCATGCTGATAAATAAAACTTCTTTCTAAAGCTGAATAAAGTTAAAGTACCTTGGCAGCTCTAGTTCTTGCTCTAGACCAACGAGAAACTGCAGTCTCGTGTTTCTCAATGTCAAAGAAAGATATGGAGCTGCGCTTGAGTTCAGCAAAATCTAAAAGCTTCCACCTATTCAAAGATTCGATAAAAACATGTTAGAAACACATTGAGTTTTGTGAAAAAGGAAAGAGATTTTTAGGCCATTGAATGAGTACCAGCTTTGTTCAACAAGAATTGCACAATCTGCTAGCTTTCTTCTGGTACGAAAGCTCTTGTACACTTTCTGCAATTTAAGCGCAGCAATGTGTTTGGGGCTGCTTGGATTTAGAAGTGCTGATTGGATGGTTTCCACTTGATTCTCTGACTTGAGTGGCATATCATCCATTTCTTTGATCTTTTTGCCAGTCCTAGCGATAGGCATGTTTTCCTCTTTGTCAAATGACAAAGTGTTGGTGGAGATAATGTCATCAATGTCTTTTCTTTTGAAGCTCACTGATGTCTCTATTGTCATCTTTCCAGAACCTAGAGATTTCAGAATGGTGGGTTCTAAATCTTCTTTTTTGAAACTAACAGATCGTACTGGAGTCTTGATTTCATCATTGCCAAAGTTGATGGATTTTACAACCACAGAATCTAAGCCATCTTCCACATCATTGTACTTGGCAAATGGACATGAGAAGGATATCCCCATATGACAACAAAACCAATATGCAGAAACTTGTGCAATTCGTGGACCTGAAAATAGCAAAGTCGGCATTAAAGTACAAGCAGATACATTTTCAATTTTTCAAACTGGATGGAATAAGTACATCAACAATATAAACAGTCATAAGAAATAAAACGGTTCCACACCATCAAATTCAAACCGTACTCACATCAAGCCACACACAATTCCACCAAGACAAAAAAAAAAATAGAAAACCAAAAATTCTTGAGACCCATTTCCAAGTGCATTATTCTTTTTACTATTCTGTGGGCAAGAACAAAAAGCATCAACAATAACTCATATTTTATGCTGCTGCAAAATCATCAGAAACAAAGGATCACGGATCCGAAAAACCCACTAACCAAACACCCATTTTAAAAGACAAATCACAGAAAACAGTCTTGTATACATGAAAGAAGAACCTCAAACACAGTAAATAGAAAACCCATTTTATTCTCCTAGACAGATTCCAAACCAACCAACCAACGCATATCAGATAACCCAGTTAAAGAATAGGAAAGGATCTAAAAACCAAAACTTTCACTAAGACATCAACAATAAAAAAGACTATATTTTTCTTCACAGATAGTTAGATTGAGCAGAATAGCTTTCAAAGAAAAACATTCAGCACCGTATTCAGTATGCAGAAATGGATATGCAAACCATTCATTCCACAAAAAAGAAATACATAACAAAACAGATTCTTAAAAGCAAAAGGAAAATGGAGGGTGGTAGAGTACCTCAAGATTCGAAAACCAGGAAGGAGAAAAGAAAAGAATCTGTAATGGGTTGATGAGATGAGAGAATGAATCTTAATGAACAGTGTTGTTGAGTTAAGGAAATGAGATGTTACATGAAGTGAAATGGTGATTTTTGAGATGGTGATTGAGGAAAACTGAAGTTGGTAGCTAGCTTGAACTTGTTATCAAAGGTAATGGGATCCTTCACCATGAAACACTTCACATATATATATATATATATATATATATATATATATATATATATATATATACATATGTTAGGAGAAGAAAGAATAAGATGAAGATGAAGAGAGAGAGGAAGTAGAGAGAGACAGTGTTTCCACTTTCCAACCACGTGGAGTCGAACAAGTATACTCAAATTCCTTTTATTTTATTTCTATTTTTCTTTTTTCAGATTTTCCTTCTTCACTTTATTATTTTTAGAAGGACTCTAGTTTGTGGCCTCTTTACCAGCACACCCATGACGTGACATTTAACCTTATTTTAATTTCTTATCCGTTTTAGAAAAATGAAAACTTATTCGTTAATACAAAATTAAAAACGTGAAATAAAATTATTTGAAAAATTAAGAATTTGATAAAATATTTTAATTTGGAGTTTTTATCTTTATATAATGAAATAAAGCTTGGTGAACGTTTTGTTTCAGTTTCACGCGTACGCGTAACATTGCAATCTTCAAAATATATATTAAAAAACTAGGGTAGTCAAATTGATATAATATTGTGGAAAACTAGTTTCGTAAACCTTGGAGTTCAAGTGTCGACCCAATATCTTAAGCAACGTCTCTGTTTTTTATACCTAAATAAGATAAGTACATTCGATAAAATAAAAATAAAAGTAAAAATATTTAACCACACAAATCACCTTACACAAAAGAATGTGTATTAAATTATTATATTATTATTTCCTATCTAATGTATGGGAAAACAAAATTTTGAATTATAAGGGGTCTCTCAAAAAATATCAATAATAGTAATTACATAAAAAATAATTAATATTGCATAATAATCACTTTTAGTGTTTTAATAGTTTGTATTTATTTTTAAAATATAACTAAGAGTAAAATAGAAATATTAAACATATATTCTTTTATATATTGTGATAATTTTTTTAATTGTAAAAAATAATTAAGGGTAAACTAGAAATATAAATTATATATTATTATAGATTATATTATTAATAATATTATATAAAAAATAGTATTGATTGTTAATTTGATTATTATCACAATTATTTATATTAATTTTTTCTCATATTAAATAACAATAATAAAGTTATCGAGTCATTTACTTCATTATCTATTTTAATAAAAAAAATATTAAATGATTTTCCACCGTATAAATTAGAGTTATTAAATAAGTTAAAATTTACTGTCGAGTTAGAATGAATTAAAAAAATACAAATTTTGGAATAAATCAAAAATAACTTGGTTCACTAAAAATTTAATTTACTATGAATCTAATTTACTCGGATTGAATTCGTAGTGAGTCGATTTGATTGATTAATCTATCCAAAAATTTTAAATAATAAATTATATTAAAACATGAAAACTATAAATACTCTCTTATTTTTAAATGTATTTGGATTGTATTATAATTTTGTAATTTTAGATTGTATTTAGAATTTAACATAATTTTGGATTGTATTTAGATTGAATTTTATTTAGATTTTAATTAGAAAAAATTGTAATATTTTTTAGATCGAAGAAAAAATAATTTGTAATTAAATGAACCAATATGTTTAATCCAACAATTCGTGGTGAATCAGGTCAGGTTCAAATTTTTTAGACTCGCTAATAAGTAAATTGGATTGAATTAGCTCACTAAATATTCAATCATTAATGAATCGATCAGGCTGAATCAAATAACCTTGTGAACTATAATATAAATAAAGCATAACATAGATTTGAATTAATATTGATTCACTTGCTATTCTTGGATTAGGAATGTTTTTTTTCGTCAATAACTTTTTTTATGTGATTTGTGTTTCAATTGTTTCACCACATCAAATTAAAACATTATATGGTTTCTGAATTTCCGTGCATAATCAAATATCTTGAAACATTTACTACAACAAGTATTCAAGGCTAATTTGACATTATAAAGTGCAATTAATTCAAAATATAATTTTTTGCAAATTTTAGTAACTAATTATCAGATATATTTGTTGATCAAAGACATTTATTAAATCTTATAGTGTGTTAATTAATGCTTAAAACAAAATTGATGTTAACCATGTCTAAAGTATGAAGTGTAATAACTAACCTTAGAAATGAAACTCATTAAAGATAACTAAAAATTAAAACACTCTAATCAAGGATGTAAGAAAATCAAGAAGTTAAATTCATAAATATGGAGAAATTTCAACAACTTTATAAATATTATGGCAGGAATGCAATATACCAAAACTGAATCAAAGTCATTCATGATGTAATACAAATTTTTACAACACTAATGTTGGTAAATACACGACAAAGGAAAATTAAAGATTTATCACTCAAGTATTAAAAATTTGATGAGACTAATTATTTAAAGAACGGTCAATTCTCAATCAAATGTTTTGTATATTTGACCAATAACTATACCAAACAGTGTACGTATTTATTTCTCTGACAGTTTTTATGAGTTTATGTACATTAGAAAGGAAACATTTAATTCGAATTTTGGTTTGACTTGCTGCTATATATATTTTTGTATTTTTCTAATGTATATATCCTCCAAAGAATTTTTCCAAGAAATAACCCTTTTTTTCGAATCCTATCTTCAAGGGGTCATTTTCTTGACAAAGTCTCGAAGTAAAATGCAATCCAGGAATTGGAAGTGAGAACCAGATTGACTTTATCAAAATCAACGATTGATTCCAAAATTTAGGTCAAGTAGTTTAAGTGTTTGTTTATGATCAACCTTTTCAAACTATTCCAAAGCTAAGTTAACCACTACAAAATTGAATATTCATCATGAACTTTCTGCCTCCTATGGAGCTCATTGCTGACGAAAAGTGTTACAATTTTTTATGTTAATTGAATAGTAGTTGGAAAAAGATTGTTGATTTGATGTGCAAACCAAGTAATGAATTTGAAAATATGTGAAAGGTTGGAAATTTCCTTGTATCGTTCTTTGGGGTGTCTCTAAGATTGAGATTGCATCATTGGCTAATTAATAGCAACAAAAAGTGTTTCTGAAAGTCCAATAATGTCACCTGCGACCTATGTTGGTTTTTTTAGTTCATAACATATATTCAGTGTAATATGGTAACACAAGTGAATCTGTATAATAACTAGGTTCTATAATATTTAAATAAAACAATATAACTATTAGTTAAATAATTACTTTTTTTTATTGTGTGGTTCGAATCATGTAAACGTATAATGAGAATGTAATTTAAATTAGGAATATCTACATACTAAATTTTAATTATTGATTGAAATTGATTAAATTTATTCTAAAATTTACAATCATTTTATTTTTTCGTTAAAATACTTATACAATATTCACATAATTAATTGTGATTTTTAGAAAATATTTCTTAAAAAATAAAATAAAATAATTAAATTTACTGGGTTATTAACTTATGTCTATTAGCCTTTTGAGTGTGACATTTCAATTAGTATAATACATGTTCAAGTTGATAATACTATATACAACATAAACATATTATTTGTAAATATATTGTACAATTGAGTAAAAAATACATTGTACGTAATAGTAAGTCTTATGTGTATGTTAGCAATGACTTCACCTTTATCATATTCATCACATATATATCATTATGTATGTCATTCTTTGATTATATATTTTAGTATATATATAACTAATTATATCAATTTATTTATATCATTATTAATATATTAAATACATAAATAAACTTAAATATATACAAATACATTACAACATAATTACAATCACATGTTGTTTGAGTGGAATATCATATTTGCTTAAGTGACCGTGAAATAGTAAGTGTAATCATTATAAACAAATCAAATTTCCAACAATGAGTTACTGCTAAGCAATTTCTAATTCTCAAAAATACACATTTTTAGCAAATAGAGAGGAAAACCAATATAAATAATTTCAACCCAAACTTACATTCTAATAAATCAAATACTTTTTTTATATGGTTTTTAAACTCCCAATTAATTCATAACATGCATACATCATATAAATTAGATTAAAATATTTTTTTGTCCTCTCTTATAAAAAAAATTGAATTAGATCCTTAATTTTTATTTAGTTCAATTTAATTCTCTATTTTTTTTTCTAAAATGATCCAGATCATTTGTGATAAATTAATGTTAGATTTTATAATCAAATCGTTCAACTTAAAAACCTAAATATTCAAATTATTTATCCTACCTTCTTGTAGATATAATCTCTTCACAACACAATAGTTAAAATCTTCTCTAAACTTAGAGAGTTTAAACAATATGAGTTTAAGGAAAATGATATTAAAAAAAATGAGTTTATAAACCTTTTTATCGTTACTTGTTTAAAAAATTATTTAAAAAAAGTTCTGATCTTAAATATATTTTTTACGAATGCAGAAATCAAAATAATAGGTTTTACACTCCTAATTGTTTGTAATCAACATTTATCACACTTTAATAATAAATGATATCCCTATACCATAAAAATCGTATGAAGTATTCTTACTTATTTTTTCCTCTTTTCCTCTCCCATTTAAGGACAGGGGAAGTTAAGAAAAAGAAAGCAGTGAACTAATTAAGTTTTTTCAGTGTAATTTTATTGTGGTTTCTGAAGAGTCATACTATAATTCTTAATTAGGAATGGATCTCAACCAATATTTTTAAGAATTAAAGTAAAACATTTAAAATTTATATATTTAATTATAATTAATAATACAAGAATACATAATTTAGTATAACTATAATTATAAAAAAAATTACACATAAATAAATTATTATTTTTCATTTTTTTATATTGTTATACTTATTAATAATTTAATCAAAACTAAAATTTTCATCTATCTTTTGTAGGTAAAAATTTATCTTTCATTTTAATATGCAATATATATATATATATATATATATATATATATATATATTAAACCCAACTAAAAACCAATTATAAAAAAACACACCATACATTTTTTTTCTATATTCATAAAAAATAATTTCTATTAAAGTAATATTTCATTATCCGAGACAAGATAAAATTACCTTTTTTTTCTTCAAGAATGAAAAAGAATAGATGAAAAATGAAAGCACAAATTTTAAGTTTGTGTTATCAAGTGAGACAAAATAGAATTATCTTTTTTTTTCTTGAAAAATGAAAAAGAATAGATGAAAAATAAAAACACAAATATTAAGTTTGTCTGACAATGGAAAATAAATACAATACGTGAAAAACTCAAAAAATAATAAAAAGATAAAAAAATATCTTAATAAACTTTTTACTTTTCATTATATTTAATTTTATGTTTTACTATGTATTAATATTAAATATTATGCTTTATAAAAGAAATAAAAAGATATCTAATAAAATTTTCATTAATTATCAATATTTCCAATATATGTTACATATTATTTAGAAAATTTTAAAAAATTCGAGGACCATGACACCCCCGCCCCTATCCGTTTTACGTATAATTTTATTTTATTTACAAATATTTGAATGTGTGCAAAATGTACTGTCATTCTAGAGCATTCCTTCTCTGATGATTTTGTAAGAAAAAATTATATGAAAATTTTCATTTACAGATAATTAGAATGTAAAGCTAAATAGAAACAAATTGTTTATTTTGGTGTTAAAAGTCTAAACCAAATATAAAACTGGACAGACATTATAATAATTGGGAATGCAAACGTACGGTGTCGGAAAGTGATGTACAGATATACAATAAGTTGGTGAGAAACAATATATAATTATCTAATTAAACTTTCTCTTACTTCTTATTTATTTTTTTATAGTAAAAATTGAAAAGGACTGCTTTAGGTGGTAATTAAGGAAACATGATTTAGGAATCTACGTGTTCCTGTTTCATCTTTCGGTCATTTCATTTATTCT
This sequence comes from Vigna reflexopilosa, assembly GCA_027742785.1. Classification (NCBI taxonomy): domain Eukaryota; kingdom Viridiplantae; phylum Streptophyta; class Magnoliopsida; order Fabales; family Fabaceae; genus Vigna; species Vigna reflexopilosa. Next base: position 9,235,208 of record CM050911.1, on the reverse strand, counting down.
TCATATTCTTTTCCCATTTTAATAAATTACAATATCTATACCAAGCCACGAGATCAACATTATACAATCTCATTCAACAAAATCAGGAACCTTCCTATTCTTTCCATCCTCACTTAGTTTAAAAGAATACAAAGTTTGCTGCTTAGATTAATATAAAATGAAGATAAATCTATAAATAATTATTATTATTATATTTTTAAAAGTTCCCATTTTTGTACCTGAATACACCTGTTAGTCAAACTCAAACCACAGAAAGCTACGCTAATCCAGTAAGTCATTTCAGTACTCTTGTCTGTTCTCGAAAAGTAATGCTCAATGTTTTAAGAAAGAAAAAATAAAACATTTTTTTATTAATTTAAATAGACGAAAGTGATGATTCAACTGAAAAGATGTGAGAAATATTAATTAATAATTTTTATAAAAAAAATATGGGAGAAATAATGAGTGATGATAATAGATGGACAAAACATTGTCACTTCCAACTGTCATAGTGTTCGAGATCTGCATGCATGGAACAGTGAAGGAGTATACAGGGATGTGCACGTGTCAGAACTGGAGTGGGCCACGCTGCGTTGCCACCGTAACTTGTAACACCGTACCGTTCTTCAGACCACAAAATCTCTTCTCCTGTTCCTGCTGTCCCTTTTATACTGTATTCTATGTTTTGCTTTGATGTAGAAATCGGCTTTGCTATACGTACATTAATTGTATTCTATGTTATACTCTCCGCATTTCGAATGTGCACATTGTATTCTCTGTTATACCCTCCGCTAGAGAAAAAAATAATAATATTAATTATATTTTTACTCCTTACCTCACATTAATAAACATAGTTATCAATCTAATATACGATAAAATAATTTAAATGTATAACAATAAAACATACATCATATCTTATCACATTCTTTAAAATTTGAAACTAGATATGAAAGATGAAATTTTCAGGCTTTGTTCTCTTTTCATTGAATGTTTTATCAATCCGATATGGAAAAAGACATTGTATTTTTTTTAAAAAAAAAGTTTGATCTACAAATTTATTTTATCTAGAAAATAAGATTTCTTTGGTCAATACTAAATTGTAAGAGGCTATAGTTATTTTTAAGTCAAATACTAATCTTTTCAAGATTAACTTTTGTAGAGTCGTCGTTGAGAGAAAGTTATTTCTAATGTCTTGTAAATTTTCAAATCATTCTCAAAAAATTGATTTAAGGAGGTAGGTTTGGACTCGTTTATAAATTAAAAATTTAATCATATGGCTAGTTGGTATAAAAGATCTATAACCCTCTCTCTCACCGAAAACATTGAAAGTAGAAATAAAGAGAAACTTGATGATGAGTAATACAATAAATATAATTATTCTCGTTATAACAAACATAGATAAACTTTTATATCATTTGATCAAAGAGATAATATTATACACAACCTTTTAAAATATATTATCATTTAATTCAAATCTCCAATACATGAAATCTTAAAAAACAAAAGCATTATTTTAAAAGCCACTTACATTAAATAAGCATGTGACTCCCACAATAAATGATTAGATAATAATTATTCGACGTCTATAAATAATATAAAAAGGCTAAAAGCTAATGAAAACAAGACTCGTCTTAAGTGACATATTTTTAATCAGAATAGCTTTTTATTCTTGTGGAAGACATAATATAAAAAAGTATATATATATATATATATATATATATATATATATATCATTCGTTTTTTATGGAAGAAGTTAATATACGAGAAAGGACCACTTTATTAGGTTTGATCTAGTTTATTTATGAGTTGGTTGTATAGTGAAATAATTTAATGTGATTTACTTGTTAATAAATTATAAAATTTGAATATGACTTGATCTATTACATATTATACGAGTAAAATAAGTTGACTCACTAAATTATATACATTTTTTAATTTCATAAAAATTACAATATTTTTCTAATTAAAATCTAAACAAAGCTCAATTAAAATACAATCCAAAATAATGTTAAATTTCAAATACAATCCAAAATTACAAAAATACAATACAATTTAAATATACTTAGAGGTAGGAGAGCATTTATGACTTTTGTTTTTTTAATATAATTTAATATTTAGAATTATGAGTGGATTGGTGAGTCAATCCAACTCATCACGAGTTCAATTTTGGTGAATTAACTTGATTTACTATAGGTTTAATCTGAATGAATCAATCTGACTTACTACAAATTCATTAGATTTTTAGTGAGTTATTTTTGACTTATATCAAAATTTACAATTTCTTTTAATCTAATCTTATTTAAATTCATGATAGACCGGCTTAAATTAACCAATTTTAACAATTCTATACAATTTCTTTATATTAGTAGATAGAATTTTAAATCAAATCAATAATGAAATGTGTGATAAAAGCTATAAAATGAATTTAAAGTTAGTAATATTTAAATATTCAATAAAAAACACTTAAAAATTGTATTGAACTTATTTTTATATTTTTGTAACATATATTATTGTGATGTTTAGTTTAAATTTTGCTTTATAAAAAGTGTAAGTATATATAAAGAATAGTTTATGTATGAAGAAATAAAGAATGGAACATGAAAGGAGAAGAAGACGTAGCTGTAGAGCATGGTTGTGAATTAAATAATAGCAGCTGACACGAAAAGTGTTGTTCATTTTTGTTATGTTGTGGCCCCTTTTTCTACTTATTCAGTGGTCACTGCCCACTAATGTGAACTCAGAAACGAAACCCAAAAGAAGAATAAATAAAAAAACGGAACGCGGAAACCAAAAGAAAAGGTCACCACAACAGCATATAAAACACCGACTCAAATAAATGCGGGTGAGTTTTTTGTACGTGTTTTTTTGACCCGTACGTGTGTGTGCCTCTGCAACCACTCCCATCGCATGCAAATGCAACAAACACACTTCTCAAAATTCCAAACACCACAATTCACGCATAAGTCAAACTCTTCATTCACTTCTTTGACGTTTGTTCCATTTCTTCCCCATCTTTTACTTCAACGGTTTAAGACACATCATTTCTTCAATTTAGTAATTACGGATAAGAATAATTTTAATATCATTAACATTTGTTTAATTTCATTAATAATTAATAATTAATATATTTTGTATCGTATATAATAAAGATCGAATGGTTAACATTCAGACTGTGGTTTATCCACCACAGTAATAATGGTCAACCACGTTAAATGATTTTTATTAGATCGTATTTTTTTGTCGATGTTTAAATTATTGGACCAATAATCTAGCAGATAATAAAATAATAGAACAATGATTAAAGATGTTATTAGTAACTAACTAAATTTAAGATATCTGATTAAAGATATTTGATAAGCTGTTTATGAGTAACTAATCGAATCTAAAGGTAAGTTTATTTTTATTTTATTGAATTTGTACTAGTTTAGATCCATGTGGTGACCTATAAATATAAGATCAGAGTCAAATGTCAGATACTTTTTACTCACACTATATTAGATCCAAATACTCAATAATGATAACAGTTCACTGAATATCCAAACATACGTTTAACTTAAACGGCAGAATACTCTTAATTTAAATTGAAAACAATTAAACAAAATATACAATTTTAATGTCGAAAAACAAAATCATGTCAGAAAAATTACTCTTTCAATATAACAAATTCCTACCAAAAGATATTTGGATGTAAATTAGTTTCTCTTTATAGTAATTAAGTTTCATTCTGACCGATTCAACAAGCGATGTAAAGGAGGACATTATTTAAAAAGTTGAGAGAAGGAGGGAAAACGTATTTGTTACTTTGAATTAGAAGTAATAGATAATAAAAGAAATGAGATTAATTAATATAGAAGTCGTACTTTTGGAAAAAGTAAGATGTGTGTCTTGAAATGTGTGACACCTTTTGATGTGGTGAGAGAAGGAAAACGTCACCATTTTTTAAAAAATGCTTCAAGATTTGATGTAATCTACGACAAAATAATACGCGATCCGTTCATCATTTCATAAAGTAAAATAAAACAAAAAGGAACAACCAACGTTAATAAATAACATTAATTAATATAGGCGGCAGCTTATCACCTTTGTCTGTCAAATTTTTAATTTTATTTATTTATTATCATTATTACTGAAAAATACATGGGTTATGTATTTATATTTTTATCATAATATCTTTTCTTAACTAGTTAAATTTAATATTTATATTAGTTCAGAAATTTATTTAAATGAGATATTAGTATTACTATTTTTATATTTAATATGTGTAAATTTAATAACCTAATTTCTGTACATCATTAACTTGAAAGTAAGAAATTCTAATAGCATAATCTTTAAAATGATTTTAAAATAACAAACTTATCATATATATATATATATATATATATATATATATATATATATAATAATTTATAATTAAATAAAATATAAACATTTTTGCATTATTAATAAATGGACTATTTTATAGAAACCTAGAAAATAACTTAGTAAAGTAAAGTAGTTTCTTATAGAAGAATTTTAAAAATTTGACAATTATAACGTAGAACTTATAAATAGAAAAAAACTATTATTCAAGTTTTCATTTAAAAGGTCAATATCTTTTTGAACTTTTGTTTCTTTCTTTTCTTTGATTTTTCTCAAAAATCCTTTTAATTTTTTCAACACCAAAGACTACCAAAGGTCTGCATGAAAGAGTACTGAGTTGTTTGCATGCAACTCAATTAGTTTCAAGACAAATCTATGTTTGTATAAGATTGTTGGGTATGCTCAAATTGTTAATTTCAGTTTTTTTTTTTGTATTTTGTTTTTTGCATACAAATATTGTATCTTGTGAGAAAAAGAGTTCCCGAAGCTCTTTTAGAACCATTCAAGAAAAGAAAACTAGTTTGTTTTTTTACAATACTTTAGTTTAAATTATATGGTTCTATGAGTGAGAGCATGATCACTCTATCTAGTTTTGGGTTGTGTTAATGAATTTTGAAATGTTTGTAGGGTATTAAATTTCGAACATAGAGATTGGCTTCATTTACGTAGGTTTAAGGTTTGTGTGAGTATTAATTAATTTATGTGCATGAGTTTAATCGATTTGGTTGGGTTTAAAATAATTTTGAAACAAATTGTATAACTTTTGGCATGAGAAAGAAGTAGAATTGTTTAAATAGACCAAATAGATGATTGGTTGAGATTTTTGTATCATGGATACTCACTAAGTTTAAAGGTTGATTTGAGAGCGAGTGGATGAATTTGAGGAGATTTGAAAGTGAATTAAATACTGAGTGTTTCTCCCTGTACCTCACCAGTCTCACCTGCACCTCCCTATTTTTTTATTATTCCAACTGTGTCTCTGTTAGAACTACATAGAATCTTTTGACTGCTTTTATTTTTAATTGACCCATTCAACATTCAACACTTAAAAGCAACTACCCACCCCATCTGTCGCATTTCTTTCCTTTCTTCCCTCTTCTAGCGCGCAGTGCTCCTCCCATCCTTCCCTTGTCCTTGACTTTACTTTTGCCTCCCTTCTTCCATCACTTTACTTGTTGTTGCGCACAGAGCTCTCGTCGGTGGTTGTCGCGTGAGTGCCTTGCAGTGGTGGTTCTTCTTAGCTTGGGCATCCAAGTTAGTTGTTCTTTTCTTAAGCTTGTTTGTATGGATTTTTTGTATGTAATATTTGTATGTGTTGTTTGTATGTGCTGGGATTTGTGGACTGGATGTGATGCATCTGATACGTCTCAGGAAAGACATTGCTAATCACATTTATCAAAGCAAGGTCTCTTTCAGTGACAACAACGCGTGGACCGCCCTCTGATGTCAATCATAATCCTTTGAACCAGTTGATGTGACTCCAACAATCTCAAGCAACGGAAGAAGATATTTGTTCGCCTTGTACGTTGTATCCATTAAGGAGACAATATTAAATGAATTCAACAAGTGCACTGAATCAGAATGTGTCCAAAATAGGTCACTTACCAAGTCAAAATCGTCCAAACATATACTTCTCTGGATGTATTTGTCTCTATCTAACAACATCATCAACTGTTGCGTTTCAGTTCTTGACCCTCTCAAAGATTGTTTGTAAATGTACCTCGCATTATATATTTGTTTTATCCTGGTCACATTATCTCCATTATGTTCTTTGAGAGTCAAAAGAATATTTGATGGCTTTACTTGACTGTTAGTCATGTCTCCAAGAATTGACTGTTCAACAGCATTTAACCTCTTCGTGAAAGGATGACCAACCAAAGTGTCTACTAATTCATGGTTGTGATAGCCGCACGTAACCTTTAACAATGTCCTTTAGGTTTACCCCTCAATCTAAACGGACACTCACATTTTCTTGTGCCAAACACAATAGGCTGAACATCTGACTTATACTTCTTATACTTCCCACTCCTTTCATAGCTTAACAAAATAAATGTCTTTCTTCCAACTTCACCAGTTGTTGTGTCAGACCTTATAATGATGACAACAAATCCAAAGTTAAATGCAATCTTTCAAACATATTCAATTAAATTGGCGCATGATGGGAAGATTTGATCAGTGGAAACCTATATGTGAATCACTCTCAGCCACTTTATTTAGAAAAGAAGAAAATTTCGATATAAAATCAGAATTTAATTGAGAATCGAGAAATGGATAGTTATCCATCTCATATAATTAAATGTGACCTACAATAAACATTACAATATTAAAATTTAACAAATGAAAAATGAAAAATTAAGGAAAACTTTTAAAATTAAAATAAAAATTACCAATTATAAACATCTTATAAATTAAATCAAATTTTAAAAAAAATTAACACATAAAAAATGTATACAATAAATAAAAAATAACAAAAAATATTCTAAACTATATACTAAATAAAAAAATTAAACTTATTCAAAATTAAATATAACTTCAAATCATTAACACGTATAAAACAAATAACAAATAAAAAAAATTTCATAACAAATATTAACTATTACGTAAAAAATAACACTTAAATTACTAACTAATACATAAAAATAAAATAAAATATTTTAAATTAAATCAAACGTTTAAAAATTAACACATACAAAAATGTATATAGTAAATACAATATAACATAAAATACTATAAACTAAATACTAAATAAAAAAATTAAATTAAATAAAATTCATTAACACGTATAAAAAAAATCAAAACTTCATAACAAATAAAAAAAATTAACAACAAATTAACTACTAAATCATAAATAACAAAAATGTTCAAAAACAAAATAATTACATAAAACGTGAAACGCATCATAAATATTACAATTTAAATAAACAAATATAATATATATATATATATATATATATATAAACAGCATAGTACAGAACATAATATATATTAAAAATTAATTAACTCATATAAAATAACAAATACAGCATTGGAAAAACTCATATTAGGCAAAAGGTTTGCATTGCACCAGGGAACAAACTCATACACCAAATAAAACATCCACTCTCTCACACTAACACACATCACTACAAACTCACCACCCTTCAAACTATTTCCTCTCTTCCTATCCCTTGTCTTCATCATATGCGTAACCATTTATAACATTTTCTCACGTAAACACTATACCCCTACAAGCACCCACTTTTTTTTTCTATTTCTCCCTAAAGTTTCTTTACATTTGATTTTCTCTTGTAACCCCTAAAACCTCCTCAAGGAATACAATAACTTAAATCCCATGCAACATGAAAATAAGAACCCCTTTCTCATTCATCATTTATAAGATTTACATACACACCACCCATTTTTACTATCACGCTTGAGATGCCTATACCTCAACATGAAGAGAGTGTGTTGGAAGTCTCACATCGACTAGAGATAAAGCGAATTTATAATATATAAGTCTGTGCAATCCTCACCTTACAAGCCGGTTTTATGGAGTTGAGTTAGGCTTAAAGTTCACTTTCTAACATGGTATCAGAGTCATGGTTGAAGCATATTAAAAAAATATACAACATAATGCATAAAGTACAAAATATTAAAAAAAATGAAGTTTGCACACTGTAACCGAAGTTGGAAGTGCGGCCCCCCTAAACCGCAATTCAAAGTGCGGTTGGGGGCAGTCGAAATTCAAAGTGCGGTTGACGACACCCTTAACCGCAACTCCAATGCCGGTTAAGGGTGTTTAAGTGAAATACTAAACTAACCTCAATGAACTATATGTCACCACCTTCTTCCTCTTCCAATATCCACACCACCACCACAAAAAAAAATGGGAAGGGGGAAGGGGGTGCATATAAGGTAGGGTTTATACAATCAAAGGAAGTTTAGGGTTGTTGGTTGTTAGGAGATCATTAACTCATCATTAATTTTCTTTTGACTTTAATAAATGAAGGGAAAATATGTAAAATGGAAGGTGCAGGGTGAAATAGGTGAGATTTAGGGAGCATCACTCTTGTTTGTTTTTTTTAGGGGATTTGAAGGTGAGTGAAGGTGAATTTGGAAGTAAAGCTTGTTAAAATTAGTGTAGGAATTAAGCGATGTGATAGATAAAAAAAATTATTTAATTGGTAAAAATTGAAGATTACCAAAATGTCCTTAGTTATAAAAGTAATATAAAATGATGATTGTTAATGTTATATATAATTGTAAAAATGTTTATAAAGAGAAAAAAACATAAAAATTAAGTTTTAAAATGTAAAAAATGGTAATTTAATAAATTGAAATAATAATAATAATAATAATATTATTATTATTATTATTATTATTATTATTATTATTATTAATTCATCCCATGTGAATCCATTACATTCAAACAGACATGAATGTAATTATATAAGGGTGAAATTGAGAATTGATGATAAATCATTGCAAATATGCAGAGATGAAAGAAGATTAGAAAAATCCTTTATCACACAAATCTGTGCTTTCAATCGCTCGTAGATCATTTAAACCAAACATGCAACTGATTCCAATTCATCTTCGTTAATGAACAATAATAGTATATTACTTCAAAACGAACAGAGCATAAGTGAGTTATCCATTCACAAGTGAAATTCATGTTTTAAAAATTCATAGAGCTTAGTTCACTCTACTCACTAGGACAACACACAACAAAAAACTGAAAAGCTTGTATACCCAAATGAAGAAACCTAAAATGAGAACTTACCTAATGAGAGAGGCGAGAACGACCACTGAACTGAACAATGACAGTAAGAGCGCGAAGAGCGACGATGATTCCAACAACCACGACATCTATAACTCTAGGAAATACAACGATCATCACGACAACGAAGGAAGGTGATGAAGGGGTCCGCAACAAAAGGAGGAGATGAGAGTAAAGAGTGTTGGGAGGAGAAACCACAAGTGTAGGGAGGAAGTAACTCAAGCTCAAGAATGTTGGGTGTGATAGCCACTACCATGGCTAAGGGAAGAGATAAAGACAAGTGTGGCAGAGGAAGGAGACAAAGACGATAAGTATTGACACAAGAAATACGAAACTTATAGAGATCGTGAGTGCTAGGAGAGAGTATGAGGAAGAAACTCAGAGGATGTAGGAGGGAATATGAAAAACGAACATATTATTGGTCATAGTGAATAACCGGTATAATATGTGCATTTTACAAAAAAAAAAATTAAATATTCAACTTTATACGAGTTTTAGATTTAATCGATGTAGAAAATCTTTGTAATTTATTATAAGTTTATTACTACATCACTTTTTATACGATTTCTCAATATATAAAAAAATTTATATTATTTACAAAATTGTCATGTGTCACTTTTTCTATCCGATAGATTTCAATCGGTATAATATATTATTATAAAAGATGAATTTTTCAAAAGTGAATATAATAATCATAAATTAAATAAATAATTTAATTAAAGTAAACTAATTTCCTTAAAAAATAGTGAACTAATTATTATTATTGTTTACATAAGTTATTTACGTACACAACTAATGAAAGTAATGCAATTGATGTAGACCAAGTTTATAAGGATGAATTTTTATTTGTTGGGTAAGCATGGTCTTCACCTACAAATGTTGTTTAGTGATTAACAAATAATCATAAGTTCAAAACGTGTCCTCTCGAAGCTCTCACAAACGACAGGTTTTATGAGTCCCCTCTCAGTTCTCAACAACCACCACCCACAAAAGAATATCATATTAACTGTTATAAATAAAAATAGTATATATATATATATATATATATATATATATATATATATATATATATATATTAATTCTTTTTAAAATTAATAACAAAACCGTGACGAAACTAAATACGTTATTAATTTTAATAATATTATACCAACAAAATTTAACGTAAAAATATATATTATTAAATTATATTCTCAAAAGTTATAAGTAATAGTTAAATTAATAATAGTTTTGTCAGTTATAATTGATATTGAATCAAATCAATCTAAATTAAAAATTAAGACAAGTCAATGTAGATTTAAATAAAAACAAGTTATTTCAAATATGTTATGTGGATCATTAATATTTGTAACTATTTTAGTCATTACATTTCAAGAATTTATACAAATTATTGGTAAAAGCAAGACCTTTTATTTATAAATCTTTTTTTTTTCCAAAATTAAATACATGAATATGAATGATAAAAATAATATTTTACAACAAACTTTTTTTTTCGTTTTATTCGTTTATAGAAATGATTATAAATATCAATTTACTCAACAATTAGATAATTGGAATTACAGTGCTAGGTTTTATCTTTTTAACTAAGCAAGTCAATAATGGACAATGTTGAGATTATGCAATCAAAACTATTGAGACAAATAAAATATACTTGGATTGACACAAGGCAATATAAATCCAAGTTAAATTAAATCGGTTAAATTTATGTCTAATATTACATCAATCTCATTAGATTTAATCTAATTGTGAAAGTAAATCCAATCTAAATTTAATTCAACTTAAATGGATTGAAAAAAAATCTAAATTTGAATTTTCTAATTAAAATAAATAGGGATTACATATCCAATTTGTTTTATTGGATAATTACCGAATTTTTAAAAATTAAATCCATACCATACTTAAATTATAATCTTACTATTTGTGTTTGTGAAGTTTAATATGATAAAAATAGATCACAATTACATTAAAAATTTTATATTAAACAAATTATTCTTAAATTATGTTCTTAATTTTTGCTTCACTTATAAATTTCAAGAAAGAAATCATTATAGGAATAAAACGATAGAAAAAATGTATAAATACGAAAATCTCAAAAATGAATAATCTTTATGATTAAAACTTTGTTGTTTAAATTTTTATTCACATAAGAAAGAAAAAAATTGTTCAGTTTTTTATATTTTCCGAGTTTTATTAATCTAGATAATATATTTTTTGCATTTATGTTTTTAATTTGATATTTTTTTTATTTAGTTTTCTTGTAAACTCAAAGGGTTCAAAAGTCTTCTCGCTGTACATCGGTATCCAATATCGGAACAAACGGCTCAGAGAGATTGGCAAGTTTAGTAGCGTCGGTGAGCGAGGAACTTTGCTATTAGTAAAATTTTTAGTTTTTAAAAATTTTGAATATACGAAAAATATGATTTTTATGTTTGGCTAATTTAGAAAATGTTAATATTTAAAAATAAAGATTTGAAAATAATTTTAGAGTATGAAAAGGATCCTGTAAATTTCCACTTAATTTAATCTTACTGTGTTTTACTATTTTATTTCTTTTAAGTTTATTTACTAAAATAATAACATTAATGTCAACAATTTAGTAACTATATATTTATAGAGTAAAAATAATTATATTTTTAATTAATAATAGACTATTGTCAGGACCATTAAATTTTGGTGTTAGCGGAGTCCATGTGTCAATAAGAGGAAATGTGAAATTCAAAAAGTGAAAAACAGGTAGCTGCAGAAGAGTGGGCGGTTCGGTTTTGACGGCAATATTTAAGTTGGGATTTCAAAATCTAGTGCCACTTTTTCTACATGCATCCTTCTTCTCCAATCTTCATAACTCCATTTTTCTCCTACTTCTCTCTAAACTTCATCATCTTCTCGCTAAGAATTCTCACCATTTTTCTCTTCCAATCATTGATCAGACCCCGCTTGAGAATTCCTGGGACTAGGAGCTTTCGGTTGCACCGATCAGATTCTCGTTCTAAGTAGGTAAGTTTATCTCCTTCTTGAGAAACCTGTTTTTGGGCACATGCAACCCAAAGTTCTAGTTGCATGCGTTCCTCAGCTTCATCTTCACAAAATCCTGATGCATGTTTTGGTCTTTCTTTCTTGTTCGGTGGGTTATAGGTATCTTAGAAAAGGTTAGACGTGGAGGAAGCATTTCTGCTATCGAGTTAGTGGTTGTTCTGTTAAAAAGGTAAGGGAAACTAGTAATTTAATTATGTTATGTGTTTCTGCATTTGGAATGATTGTTTGAACGTGTGCGTGTATGATTGAATATTTAATTGAGTGAATTGATTGTATGACTGAGACCTGTGAATGTTGGGTTTTCTGCTGAGAACCCGTTCAATTTGTATTAGCTTGGAGAGAATAAACGAGTGAAATGAGAAATTGATGTTAGAAATGAAATTAGGCATTGAGGGATGTCTAAGTGTGTTTAGTTATACTTGTTAGAGCCTTTAAGTTCTTCTGAAAAGTATGAAAAGTGAGAAATTAGATTTACGAGTTCTTGGGTCCTTATTCTGGATCATTCTTAGTGGGATCTGTTATAAAACTCTTTAGATTGTTGTTATTGAGGTTTAGCTATCCTTGAATGGGTGTGAATTGATGTATGATTCAAGTCTTGAGGATTAGAAGTTAGCCAAAAATGTTTTAAACTGGTCATGTTAGGTGTTGTTCATAATTCTGCAGAAGTTCTGCAGAATTATGCAGAACGTTGAAATAGTTAGTGTTGACTGTTCGACCTTGTTTTGTCCTCGGTCATATCTGGGTTGGTCTCCTTAGAGTCTTACCAGTTCATGATCGTTCGGTCTCTCAAAGAGTGTTCGGTCTTGTACTGACACTCGGTCTTTCAAAGGGTGTTCGGTCTTGTACTGACATTCAGTTTCTTAAAGAGTATCCGGTCTTGTACGGATACTCGGTCTTTCAAAGAGTGTTCGGTCTTGTACTAGCACTCAGTCTCTTAAAGAGTGTTCGGTCTTGTACTGACACTCGGTTTCTTGAAGAGAACTCAGTCTTGTAGTCAAAGTGTTCGGCCTAAGCTCTAAGTGCTCGACCAAAGCTCCTAATGTTCGGCCTAAGCTCTAACTGCTCGGTCAAAGCTCCAAAGTGTTCGGCCTAAGCTCAAAGTGCTAGGCCTAAGGTATAAGTATCATGTCTGAGTCTTTAGTATTCAACTCAAGCCTATCAGTGTTCGGTCTTAGACTGTATTCGGCTCATACTAGAGCTATCCTGTTACTTGACCGTTCGGTCATGTTCTTGAGTTAAGGGTGTTCTTACCGTTCGGTCATGTTCCTAGACTATAATACTAATTCCCTTTCGGTCTTATTCATGATTTTGATTTTGATTGTACTATTCGGGTTGATTGTATTGGTGGCTAAGTATGATGGTCATTAAAGATATATATGAAATGAATAACATGGATGTGAAAGAGAGTTCCAAGACAAAATGTCTCATGAATGGTCCTGATTGGTAAAGTATGAATATGGTCAGTCTATGTTGTCGTTCATCCTGATATTTCGTGATTACTCCTTCTCACATAGAGAAGGATAACTCATGCGTGGGAATGGTAGGAGGTCCTTGTCCATAAGGTTGAGATTGGCAGTATAAGGACTAACCTCGGGGTGGCAGTTGTTGAGGGCATCCCAACTACTACACCACCCGGGTGCTAAAACGTCTAGCTACACAATTCATACAATCCGGATGAGTCAAGTCAAGTGGTCAGTTATTGCTTGTTTATACGTTCGGTCATTACCTGAAATACATGTATGATGATTGTATGTTTGATATATATTTGTTTTACTTATTCTCATCTCTGTTTAAATGGTATGTTTGTTTGGATTAATTAAATTACTCTAGCTTACCCTACTTTCCTGTCTTGTCTTTCATTGGACGTTCAGTCGTTCTCGTCGTTCTCTTCACTGCGATGATCATTTAGTGGATGTGAGCAGAAGGTGGTGAGTGTTCGCTGGAAGAAGCGTTGGAAGCCGAGACTCCTTAGGCTTAGTTAGGACCGTTCTGTTCATACCTAGTATTGTATGACCGTTCGGTTTGTAAGGATCCTTTTTGATTAATGTTCAGTCTATAGTTCGTTTTGTAGAATCATTTGCTTTGTTTAGACTTTTATAAAAGTTTTCAATTCGGTAGTAATTTTACGAGTGTTGTACTTGTTAAATTTTCTAAATAACTAAATTGTAATATTTTTAAATGTAAATATTCTATAATATGGTTTATGCTATATTTATGAGATGTTACAACTATAATTAGTATAATTTTTAATGTAATTTATCATAAAATAATTTGAGAATGTAATGTATACATACATAAAGATTATAATAACTACTTTTTTTAATTCTTAAGTCGTGCCCGATTTCTATACATCATTAACTTGAAAATAAGAAATCGTAATAGTATAATTTTTAAAATGATTTTAAAATAACAAACTTATCATATATAGCAATCTATAATTAAATAAACTATAACTTTTTTTTATATTATTAATAAATAGATTACTTTTGTAGAAACCTAGAAAATAACTTACTAAAGTAAAGTAGTTGCTTAATGATGAAATTTGAATATTTTACTATTAAAATGTAGAACTTATGAATAGAAAAAATTATATTCAAGTTTTATTTTAAAAGGTCAACAGCCTTTTAAATTTCTGTTTTTTTTTTCTCAAAAATTGTTTATTTTTTTAAAATTAAAAACGGTCATAAGAATCACAGGATACAATAATTTTAGAGTATTAGAATCTTAATAAGGGTAAGTTCATTTTTATTTTTTTAGTCATTTTGAAAATTTTGCATGTAAGAATACTAAATTGTTTGCATGGAATGTTCAAGAAGAATATATGTTTATATAGGATTATTGGGATGTGTTGAAATCTTTAATTTGTGTTTTTTAGTTTATTTTTACAAGTATTGTACCTTGTGGAGAAATAGTTTTTTTTTTTAGTTCGTTTAGAGTCAATAAGTTTGATTTAAGAAAGAAAAACTGGTTTGTTTCTTTACCGTACTTAGTTTAAATGACATGGTTAGTTTAAATGACACGGTTCTAGGAGTAACATGGTCACCCTATCTCATTTGAGAAAATTGGGTTTTGTTAATGAATTTTGAACTATTTGTTTGTTATTGAATTTCAAGCATAGAGATTAGCTTCATTCATGTATGTTTAGGGTTTGTGTGATTATTAATTAATTTAGATACATAAGTTTAGTTAACTGGTTCGGGTTTAAAATAATTTTTAAATGAATTATATAATTTTTGGCATGAGAAATGAATAGAATTATTTTGATAAACTAAATAACTGATTTTTTATATTTGTTGAGATTTTGGTATTTTGCATATTTACTAAGTGAGTCATCAACTCATAAGTGAAATTCATGTTTTAAAAATTTATAGAGCTTAAATCACTTTACTTTCTGGGTGAGTCTTTAAGTAAGGTTTTCAGGGTTTTGAGTCGTTGAACAAGTAAATTGCTTGTTGAATGAAATTCTTTTTTTGAAAAATTTAAGAGTTCAAAATTGCTATCATTAGATGAGCCTGACTTTATTGAGTATCGTGTATTAACTTTTAGTACTTGGTTGTTGTTGTTGTTGGGAGAGTCAATCCCTTCACCAAGCGAAATTAATTTTATAAAGATTTAGAGAGTTCATGGCGGATTAGTTGTTGGGTGGGTATACCTTTAGGAGTGTATCTTTGAGTGAATAAGTACACTGCTTAGGTGAGCACTTATAATGTGGTGTGATATTTTAATTTCATATTGGAATTGATTGTTTATTAAGATGTGATTTTGACTTAGTTATTTTCAAAGAAGAAATATTATGACGAGATGTTGTAAGTAGTGTATTGAATTTGAGATTTTGAAAAAAATGATTGTGACTTTATTAATATTGGACTCATAAAGAAACATATGGCGTGGTAAAAGTTTATGAAGGTTTTTATGACCTAGTTTGCGATGTGAAAAAAAAATTGAATATAATATATTATAAGAAATTTATTTTGTCACATTAAAGGTCATAATTTTCTAAAATGTAGCTCTATTATGAATAAAGATAATATCACAAATGGGTATTTATGAATTAAATTCAATACACGAGTTCTCTAGAAATAGAGTCAAATATATAATGTGATGATGTAATGTAAGTTTTTTTATGACATATGTCAAACGGAAAGGTTTAGACATTTAATTTTGTTTCTTGTGAAGTTATTAAATTAATAAGTTAATTAGTTAATGATATCCGTTAGATGAATAGATAAAATGTGAAATCAAATTTTTGTATGTTGTTTTTAAAAGAAGTCTATTTTATTATGTTTGTTTTTTCTCTGTTTCAACTGTGATAATTATATATTATATTTTAAGTGGAGAATCTCAATACTAATAGCACGAAGAGTGAAATAATGATTATTTTGAAATAGTAATTTCTTTGATGTTGTGCGTGTAAATGTATGTTTAATTTCTTATAAAGTTTGAAAAAATTATTCAAAGAGAAATTAATATAGATAACCTTATATGTGTTTATATGTGTGTATAATTTCTTTAGCAAACTAATTTTAAACCAAACATGTTAAATGTTTAATCACAAACACATCGTGATTTCATAAGAGACATGATAGAAAGAATTACAATTATTTTGTTTTTGAATTACAGTAGAGAATAGTGAGTAAATGAGAAGCAGATAGTGTTGTTGTGAAGTGGTTGGCAGCACCATTTTTTATTAATGAATTTGGTGCCACTTGTTATGAGTGAAGCCATTTTTGTCAAAACTCTATACTTGTCAACCAAGAACTTTTGAACTTTTGAGTCAATTGTCAACACAGTCCAACAAAAAGTACATAAATTAACAACTTATATCTTTCTCTGGGCCCACATTCTTTAATTTTTTGACCAAACAATTCCTTCTAATCTTTACTCCTTTTAACACTTTCCACTATTCATTTTGCCAACCTACCATACAACCATGTGTCTTCAACACCTCAAATATTCATAACACCTAAAATATACTAGTACTATATAATTTAGTGAATTAATATTTTTTTTTTATTCCAAACTTTTATACTATTTAATCACTAAATTTTAAAAAATAATAGACTCAATACTTCTCATTATTAAATTCTTTTACCTTATCACATGACATTTTAAGTTAACTTTCAAATTATTTATATTATTTAACAAATTTCAACTAAAACATCAATATGAAACACACTTTGAAAAGTAAAAGAAAATTAACCATACAACCATGTGTGTTTAACACCTCAAATATTTATAACACCATCTTATCGAAACAAAATCTAAAATATAATAGTAGTATCTAATTTAATAAATATATAATGTTAAACATTCATGTTTTTAGTTTTTAAATTTTATAAAATAAATAGATTTAATTTTTCTGATATAATTGAGTTAATTCTTTTTGACTTTTCAAATTTATATTAACCTGAGTTGTTTATTCAATAAATATTAATTTGGAACACACTTTAAAAAAAATAAATTATAAAAAAATTATATTCATATATGTTTTAAGTTTAAGAACAAAAATATATTAAAATTTGAAATAAAAACAAAATTTAATTTTAGATTTAAATTTAAAGACTATTGACATATTTAAGGTTTGAAAAGAACAGTGAACGTAATTTGTTTTTCAAATGTATAAAAAAAAAAGTGTGACAATTCATTTCTTTAAATTTGATGAAAGTCATATATTTGATGGAGGCAATGAATTCCATTAGTTTTGTTATGTAGTTTTTTTTAGGGTTCTTGATATTGTAGCAGTCACCAAACCATATCTGAGAAGAATAGTCGGTCCATGATACTTGTGAGACAAGTCGGTGACTTGGTCTTTTATTATGTGTGTTTGGCAGCTTCACAAGAAAAAAACAAAAAAACTTAGCAAAATTTTCTATGAAGGAGGAAGCAGCCACGAAGGTGCTGGAGATGGATATCTGTATAAACACACATGTTTGACTTGTTTGGTCTGATCTCTGTGTCACAGCTACAAATAAGGATCTGGATCACTCAACACACTCAGATACCATCCAATACAATACAAACACGTATTCTGTAACATCTTCTACTTTTTCCCCATCTGTTTCAGAGTATAGTTGACAAGTGTTCATTCAAGGTCAACCCTATTTGTCAGAACTTACTCAACAAGGTTTTGAAACTTTCACACTGTGATTGGCATTTGTAAGTCAACATGTGATGCTAGCTACTTCCTATTTGTTGCTATTAATTAAGCTAATTAATATGCAGATTGCAGATTGCAAATTGCAACAGTACTATATATTACAAGTCTGTGTATTTGTGTGTGTTTGGTTTTATGTATGGAATTTCTGTGTGTGTGTGTGGGAGAGGAACAAAACATATGCATGTGACACAAAAGGGTATATTAAGAGCAAGATAATTAATGATTGCTTAAGCAGATTATATATCCACGTAATCCATATACTTGAAATTTTAATTAATTAGAGTTAACGTCAGAAAGGAAAGGAGATTTCATTATGCAGCACACCATGCATGCGTGGTGTAGGCGAAATATGAAATTAAGGAGCAGGTTATATGATTTTGCAAACACCTACAGCTAGAACAAGCAGAAACATGTCACTATGTCAGTGGTTGGATTAAATAAATGTTGAACCAATTATATGTTCCTCAATAATTCTCCAATGATTTCTGTATTTCTAGCCATAATTAACCACTGCCTCAAGCAAATCCCCAGTTACATATATGTGTAAACTGCTTGCTGTATATATTTGTTCACCAAATTAAAATGAAAGGAAAAAATCTGATCATAATATATATATATATATATATATATATATATATATATATATATATATAGTTTTCATAACAATTGTTGAAAATCTCACGTCGACTAGAGATAAGATTAATTTAAAGTATATAAGTGAGTCAGACCTTACCTTACAAGTTAGTTTTGTAAGATTGAGTTAGGTTTAAGATCCACTTTTTAACATGATATCAGAATCAAATTAGACGATGAACTTGGCTATATATAGCTGTAGATAATTTGGTGATTAGATTAATACTGCAGACAACATGTGTTCCATGGGTTTACTTGTGGTAATAAGGTATTTTAAAGCAAAGAACAATGAAATTTGACCAAAGTAGAAGATTAGTTTAATCCTAGATCTGGGAAAAGGTTGTTGGAAAATGAGTGATTTCCATCTCAAAGGCATAGGCAAAGGGTAACAGAGTGAGAATTGATGAGAAGAGAAGATAGGGTCAACTATGAATAAAAGGAAACCACCAAATGAACAAGCTGTCATGCATATATGATTCATGCACAATCCACCTACCAATTGTACCATCCCCAATTTGGTATCAGATAACACTACCCATTACATTAATTAAGCTTTCATCATTGCATGGGCTGGATCAACACACACACCTTCATTATACAATCACTCCATAAAGTTAGTTGTTTCAATCAAAATTAATATTTTCCCTCTCCATCGATCATAAATGCTGTAGGTGACATTAATTGTTCTATGAAAAAAACATGTAAGTGGATCCAACCATGAGTTATAACTTTTGTCTTAGTACTAAACACTTTATGGAACACCAAAATGCTTGTTTTTGTCCCTTTTCTATTACTATTACCTTTTCACTGTTTTATACTTTTTAAAATAAAGAGAGTTATGTTTATATCTCTGTTACTGAATACAGAAAGTATTCTTTGAAAATGATAAAGTAGCTGTTGAAAATGAACGTGTTGAATAAATCAAACAACATAAATTTTGAAAGAAGAGAAGAAAAAGTAGAAAAAGGCTACAGTAATAGAAAATGTGCATGGTTTATCTCATAGAATATGTAATACAGTCTACTTGTTTTGAAAGTAAATAAAGAAAGAATAGTCGGTTTTCCTTTATTTTGGTTGTGAGTATAGTATTTGATCATAAATGAACCATTACTGCAGAGGAATCCTAAAACAGAAAAACATTAAATATGAAGTGTGAATACTAGCAAAGCAAGCTGCAAAAAGTACAAGGCAAGCATATGGTACTACGGAAAATCAAATCTGTCAATTATTTTCTTTTTAAGGTCCCTTTGGAACGTGGATGGATGGAGCACATGCAAATTTTCTACTCGACACATTGTTGAAAACCTGTTTCTGAAATTTTCAGCATCAACATGGTTGGATCTCAGAACAGCTGGCTACTGTAAATCCTTCACTGTCGTATTCGGCCCATAACGTTGTGCTGTGTGATAAACAAAACATGGAGCGTATGAAATGAAACCGGTTGGATCGATGCAAGGTTCAATTTCGATAAAATTAACGTGATTGATTGCAAACTTTTTTTTTTTTTATTTCACATGATAATAAATTCGATTAATACTTAGCCGTATCTTTATTGTTTTTTTAAAATTGAATTAGCGAAGGAAAACTTCAAATCAAATGTGTAAACATGAACTTGATATCAAAGGGTGTTGTTAACTCCCGAAAAGTCAAGATAAAAGAATCAGAAGAAATTAGTTAAAGATAATTCATAAATCGAGTAACATGACGAGTTATGGTTTACCAACCACATTATTCAAGTCTTAAGATTATGATAGAGGTTCAATTCTCTAATATTTTTTCTTGTTCTTATCCGAGTATTTGTACCTTGTAACTAACCTCTATATCAAACCACATACGTAGCTAGTGGACAGGAAGTAGAAGTTAGGTTCCTAATCTGCAATTTTCTAGTTGCAACCAAGTCCAATATCTGTAGGTTGAAGTTTGAAAAATCATTTTTTAACGTGTTTGGATGAACCTTTTCGACATCAATAACAAAATCTATTTTCCCTGGCTAGAGATAACGTATATATAAACTAATTTATGGAAGATGTCTTAATAACTTTTCAACAAAAAATAATTTGACCTGATTATGTCAAATTTCCCTACCTACTCCATGGTTAATAGCGCGTCTCAGATTACATTAAAAACATTTTCCATGGGGTGGGAAAAGGTACATGCATGCTACTCTAACAGATGATGCCCCTTTCATCAAAGTCCATATAGTATACACAATGTAGCAATAATCCTTTAATACGTTTTAAATTATCCCACCAGTTTTGAGTTTGCACATTTCAGAGACAATATCCAAATTAAAGCAAATCAAGATTGAAAATTTTATACATATATATATGGAATGTTACAAAATTCAGGCAATTTTCAATCACTAAGTTGTACACATGTATTGCAACCTAAAGAGAAAAAGGGAATCCTATCAAACTGGTAAGTTTTGC
The DNA here is from genome assembly GCA_027742785.1 of Vigna reflexopilosa. Taxonomy (NCBI): domain Eukaryota; kingdom Viridiplantae; phylum Streptophyta; class Magnoliopsida; order Fabales; family Fabaceae; genus Vigna; species Vigna reflexopilosa. The sequence goes on along the minus strand of CM050911.1, from coordinate 9,213,862 downwards.
ACTCTCAAGTGCTTATACTTTTGTTCTTTGTTGAATCTTTTTGCACTCTCTGCAAAACCTTTAGATAAAAGGAGCTTCAAGGCATCAACTCCCTCTTGCAAAGCCTCGTCAATCTGTTCAACGAGAAAAGGCAGATACATTGAGATGAAGATTTTTGTAACTAGGCCAGTTTTAATACGGTGCATATACTACGATGTGAAAAATATGCAAAAGCAATTTCCACAAGAAATTTGCTTTAGTATAGAAATGGGGTAATGTCACCCAGGGTAGTGCTCTACTGCCTCCACGTATCACATGGTTTTAACAACTATGGCTCTTATAAAAAATTTGGCCTAAAACTTTCAGGATCAGTACACTCATTTTTATCAAGCCACCCAATGGAAACTATTAGCACGTTTTTGTGACATTGCACTAACGTGAGCGACTGAACTGCTATCGTATTTGAAATTTCTCACCCCGCAGTGCAACAAGGCAATCACCTCTTGGAATCACATTACAATATCAAATCATTATTTACCCGTTCTATTTGAACTGCCATTGACATTGATAATTGGATTCAAGTTACGTAGTTCATAGAAAACATGAGGAGCACCATTGCAATTTAAACCATGAGAACCAAAAGTGAATTTACCAGTTGATGAAGAACTTACTCGTTGTCTAGCTGTTAAATTAAACTTTTGTAGCAAAAATGCTTTAGGATCCATTTGCCCAGGAGGACTTCCAATCCCTATCGACAAAGCAAATTGAAAATAAAAAAGACAGCCATAAACTGAACTAGGAACAATAAAGGATTTACAAGAAAAGCACCAACCTATTCTCAGCCTAGGAAATTCTCTATTTCCTCTGAAGTGATAGATCACACTCTTCAGCCTGTGGTAAGAAGTGAGGAGGAAGTATGGTGAGTAGCTTTACTTGAGTCAAGAAGCACTCAACAGGAAAAAATCAGAGCTGAAAAGATTTCATGAACTCAATTTCCATCACCACTCATCCTTTAAACAATATAAACACATTCTTTAATCCAGCTTCACTAAAAAACTATTTTCCTTTTTACCAAAATCCATGAACCGTTACAGATATGACAACATATGGCCCCTTGACAAGTGAAAATGTAATAACAATGGTGAAGAAAAACTGTGATTAGATTTCCATACAAAGTACTAATAGACTCTTCGTTTACGGAAAGTTAGTGAGACACTATTTTAGAGCGGATAGAAGTTTCTTCGGGTAACAAAGTTCTTGTTATAAAATATCTTCTCACTGATATGCATTTTCCAACCATTTAGATTCCAAATAACCACAACTGGTGTCGAGGATAACTCCTCATGGGTGCATTGAAGCTTGGATATTTAAACACATCAGGAATAGAATTGAAACAATCTACCCTTGCAGTCATTAGTTTTTAAAATACTTTAAATGGACAAAGAAGACACTTCCATAGTTTCAATAACCAATTGGATAGCAACAATAAAGGTCATGACAAATTTCCAGATGAACTGGAACACAACTTTGAGAATTTAGATGCGGGCACAAAACTTAGAGCAGGCTTGTGTGAAGAAGGAAGGTGACGGACCAAAATGCAAAGCTGTAAATAAAACTAATAACCATAACTGTCAAAACCAAAATTTTCTTGTGTCAACTGCTATCCCAACATCCAAACTTACTCAGTAAATAAGTAATGTTCATGATTGATAAAACAAAGGACAAGGGAAAAGATATTTGAAATACTGAGGTAATGATTTGGAATTCATGTCACATTTCAGCTAGAATACAGTGTTATATACACATTTTTACCGAATCAATTTACAGCTCATACTATTCTAGAATCTACTCTGGGTTATAACAGAAAAAAAGCTTACATACAAAGATATTAAAGAGAATTATAATGGGCTGAGGACAATCGGGCTGTATGGTTTGGGCTATTGTTCTGTTAGCCTTCCTCAAGCTCAGAGGTGTATAAAGGTCAATCAACTCCAGCTTGGATACATTAGACTTGAAGAGGCGAGGTGGTAATGCCTTAGTGAAAATGTCACAAGCTAATGAGAAGATGGAATTAGTAGCAAATGCATTAGACCTGCTTAAGTCTCTTCTCGAACAAGATGATAGTCAATCTCTAAGTGTTTTGTTTTTTCATGAAACACTGGATTTGATGCAATGTACATAACGCTTAGGTTGTCACAATATAATGTTGCAAGCTTGGAACAACACATTCTTAAATCATTGAGAAGATATGTGAGCCACTATTGTTCACACATGCCTGTAGCAAGAGCATGATATTCCACTTCCGAAGACGACCGAGATACTATATTTGCTTTTTTGTTTTCAATGACACGAGAGAGTTCCCAAGGAAGAAACAATAACTTGGGATTGATATGCACGTGTCAACACAAGTCGCCCAATTTGCTATCACTAAATCCAACTAAACGTATAGGAGTATCCCTCAAGACTCTCTCGGTAGCACCTAGACAAGACTTTGTGGGATGAGTCATAAATTGGCTGAGTTGTGTTGCAAAACCAATGTCAGGATGTGTTGTGGTGAGGTAAATAAGACAACCAACAAGATGCATGTAGGACAAAGGATCATCGAGAAGATCACTAGAATCATCTTGACGCAACCACAATGAATTGCCCATGGGCATTGGACAAGGTTTACCACCCATCACTCCAAAATCAGCAAGTAACTCATTATGCCATCGATAGATCGATTTACCATCACTCAACCCTCTTTTGTGTCCTCTCACGTCTTCAACACTCCAAAATCTGTTGTCCTCTCACGTCTTCAACACCTCCCTCTAGTCCAAAGAAAGATGATCCATCACTCAACCCTCTTTTGTGTTAAGGTTATGGGTCCACACCTCACCAGAAGAAAAGACAATTCACACACAAAGGAGAAGACACACAAGCCATACGAGCTTCTTGCAACCGCCAACACTTGTCGCTAACGGTTGCAACCCTTGCAGGCACTGTTCTCCTTTTTTTCTCCCTCTAGTCCAAAGAAAGACGATCCATCGCTCAACCCTCTTTTATGTTAAGGTTATGGGTCCACACCTCACTAGAAGAAAAGACAATTCGCACCCAAAGGAGAAGACACACAAGCCATACGAGCTTCTTACAACTGCCAAAACTTGTCACTGACGGTTGCGACCCTTATAGGCATTGTTCTTCTCCTTTTTTCCTCCCTGCATCTTGCTTTTTCTCCTCACCATTCACATTTATTTAGTCCATATTTGAAGAGAAAATGGATGATTTAGAGGTTCCTCCCATTGTTGATAATGATGAAGGTCATGGAGGAGAGGACATTAATGAAAATGAAGATCATGTGGAGGAGAACGATGATTATCCTGCTTTTGATATGAAAGATTTCCTTGGATAGTTTGTATTAAACATTGAACAATTTATTAGTTGTTTTATGCTTGTTCAGACTTATGAACCTATTTTAATTGTTATGAACCCATTTTATGAATTATGTATGAGTTATTTTAATTGTTATGAACCCATTAAATGATGCACGTATTTATGAAAATAAATTTTGAATGAAGACTTTAAGTCTAACTCAACTCCACAAAACTGGCTTGTAAGGTGAGGTTTGCACCCACTTATATATTATAAATTGACCTTATCTTTAGTCGATGTGGGACTTCCAACACACCCTTCTCACGCCGAGGTATATACATTTCGAACGTGAGACTAGACATTAATGGGCCCGACAGCGGATGGAACAACATGCCCAACAAACAACAAATATCACTAGGATAGGCTCTAACCATAGCTCTGATACCATGTTAAAGAAGTGAACTTTAAGTCTAACTCAACTCCACAAAACCGGCTTGTAAGGTGAGGTTTGCACCCACTTATATATTATAAATTAGTCTTATCTCTAGTCGATGTGGGACTTCCAACACAAGTTAATGTTGTTGAGAAATAAATGGACTTAGAAGAGAATAAGGACTGCAAAATGATTGATTAGGCAACAATTAAATTGGGCAACGTTCAAAACACATTACTATCAACATGTTACAGCAGTACAAGCACAAGATGTCTTTGATTGTGAAAAACTAAACAAAGTTGCATGAAAGAATAAATGAAAAGGATGAACCATTAGAACTATAATATGTATGATATAGGCCGATTATGCAAGAATGTGAGGGGTAAGGAAGTGAATGAAAGGAACATGGACCTGAGAATCAAGGCCTGGGAGCATATGAGAGGAAAAGAAAACATGACATGAGAGAGACTATGAGGAGAAGAAAGAGGAATAACAAATTGGACAGGTGGCATGTAGGATAGAATGCGGGAAGCCAAAAATCAAACATGGAGAGAGAATGATTGTTTAGTTTGATGTGAAAACAGATAAAGGGATGAGGAAATGAGAAAATTTATGAAGCATGGTGTTGGGTTGTTAGTCTGAGCAGAGGAACTTGTAATTTCAGTCACTGGGTGTTAACATTTTTATTTTGCTCTAATTCCTATTTAGCATCTTCTAAGGACTTCACTCCATTCATGTCATTTGTTTTCTATAACAGAGGATTCCTCCTCAGGTTGCAAGGGAATCCTTCAATATATATGTATCAGTTTTTTTCTCTCTTTCAATCTTATATCGTATCAATGTCTGATTGAGGGGGAAAAGTTTATTGGTAATGGGTTTTTTGCCCCTCAAACCACAAACCAAGATGCAACCTAATCAGGACTCTTAAGATCTCCAAATTGTTTTATGAAATTTCACAGCCATTCACAGTAATGTTGATGTACCACAATGTTATGTAATTTGGCTTACTCCATCTATTTTTTCATTATAACAAAACGTAGAACTGACTTCCAAAGTGATGTGAATTTGATTATGTTTCCAATAACATATACATGTTAATTTCAACATAGATAACTATTGGGTTCAGAAATTAGTGAATTACATAATCTAGTGATGCATAATAAACACCACAATATCTCTAGGACGGTAGGTACTTGGATTAGTAACCAATTTCTTATGGTCAATGTCAAAAAGACTTAAGGATGAAGATAGTATTAATTTTACTTCAGAATTATCATTTAGTATTGTACCCTTTGTGGCTTCCATGACCCCCTTTGTCATAAAGTCGAAGCACCCCACACGGCAAGGTCATGTCATCATGGAACTGCAACCAAAAATAGATGATTAAATAAAGAATAGCACACCAGTCACTGATTAGATACTTAAAAGAAAATGAGTGGAATACAGAATAACTAACCACAAGCACTTGACTAAGAGGGAGCTTATAATAAGCAGCCAGTGGTCCTGTCTGCAGTAAAATGAAGAGTCATGAATAACATAAATTGATAATAAGAACAAGGTTTCATATGTAACCTAAACATCAACCTGTTAGGATTATGAGAAAGGGATAGTTAATGCAGGTAGGATATTACTGGTTAGGGAGTTAATAAGTTAAATAAATGCATGGATTTATATATGTTCATTTGGATATTGAACTTTGACACTTTATGAAAGGAGAAATCCTTTGTGAAGGGCAAACCTTGGAGGTGAGAGCGTTATGCTATTTCTTGTTCTTTTCATCCTATTCAATAAAAAAATCTTTCTATTTTCTTGTTGTAATTCTTACAACTTGCCGGATCTTCAAGGGACAGGCAGTGTTGGAGATGAAGTGCAAGTTTGGACAAGATGGAGCTGCCAGCATCTATAGGGGCAGACCCAATTGGTTGATTGCTAGGGCTGAAAATTTCTGAGGTACAAGAAAATCATTCATTCCATAAGCTGCAATATGCATTCATGGGCATGAAGGGTTTGACCATGCAATGGTTCGAAATTCTTGGTGCCAAATGAACCCAAATTCAAATTGGGAATCCTTTTCTAAAGATTTGATCAAAAGATACTTATGGTAACCATGTCTTTGAAAGATTGACTACCTTAAAGCAAGAAGAGAAATGAGATGGAAATCTGCATCAAAGAAATGCAGACTTCCACAGTGTTCTTGAAAGAGAGAACCAACAATTATCTATGTTCAAGCAAATGGTGCAGCAGTGGGTGAAGAAACAAGAAATCAAGCCAAAACTCAATGAAGAACCGTAGGTGAAGTGTTTGTGGTGAAGGCAACCAACTTAGGTGAAGTGTAGCATCATTCTTGCAAGCAAAAACAACACAAGATAATGAAGAGTTAAGACACAATTCTTGAAGAGAAAAATGTGAAAGATGAATCAGAAAGGTTGAGGGAATAAAAGAGATCAAGATGTGGCTGAAACAGTAGATGCAAAAGCAAGACATCACGCTAGAAGACAGGATCACAAATGAGCAAAATACTCAAGAGGTGATTAATCCCCATTCAACCAAGCATGTCAAGAAATTATGCAAGGGAGAGATCAAAATATTACATAATAGAGAGGTTCATTCTTGAACAAGAATGGTGTAGTCAGCCCAAACAGGGGGAGATTCAAATAAGGAACACCCTATCTGTTGTTACATTAAGAACTTGAAAAGGTACAATGCAATCAAGTGTTGAATGAGATCAAGATAGGGAGATCATCAGAATCCTTGAACCTAGAGAAGTAGGTTGCTTTCTTCGAGGAAGAGGTAATCAGCCCATCATCATACTTTGAACCAACAAACAGAAAATCAGCAAAGGTAGACATTGTTGCGCAGGACAATGAAGATGGGGAGCTGGTTGTTCAGGATTTCCCATCAAAGACCACCCAATGTCTCAAGTAGATACCTCCCATGGGTTCAAATTGGATCTTTGTTTCAAACTCCAACAGTGGACCTCGTACAACACTCACCCAGCTCAAGTCAAGGTCAAACTGCACTCATCCTACTCGAGAATATTTGGCCTGCAAACAAGGGAAATCCAAGGAGTGGCTTCAATGTCATTTAGTTAATTTCGAAGGCCACTAAAAGTTTGGAGAAACAATTGCATGAAATATATATGCTATCAATTGTAACCTTGAGGACAAGGTTGTACTTTAGGAGGGTGGTATTGCTAGGACTATGGGAAAGGGGGAACTAGTTAATACCAATGTTGTCAAACTTGAGGAATGGGAGGGGATAAAAGATCGTAACACGACTTTGCATATTAAAAAACTATATTTATAGACATGAACATAAATTAAAAAAATATAGACAAGAAAAATAACTCAATAAATTATAAATATTAATATCCAATACATAACAGAACTAGTTTTATAATTCATAAAAGAGTTCAAGATGTACTTGGAGATTGACTCATTGGAAGAAATTAGGAAGATAAGTTTTACGTTGTTATCCTTCTCCGTTCCATGAACCTAGATTTTGATCATGTATTTAGAAACCAACTTTGATGGGTCATGATGTTCCATCCATGGAAAGTCTCATAACTTGATTGTTTCGTGTTCCCATCAATCAGCCAAAATCTTTATGATTTTGCTGAATGATTTGCCAAGGTTGCTACTCATGGTAGGGTAGGTTGAGGCCAAAGTGGCCGCAGATGTCCTTAGTGCTCTTATTGTAAGAGATTGGGCTATACTAAAGAAAATTAATTCTTTTTACATGGTATTAAATATAGTAAAACTAGGTATATGATTAATCTCTCTTATGTCTAAAACACATAGGATAATATCTTTACCATGAAGAATTATACAAGTATATATGGCAACCAAACCTAAATATGGTAAATAGAAGATATTGTTAAAAACAATATCAACAATATCTACCAATATCAAACAATAGTAAAAGTCTACGTTTTTCTAATTAACATAAAACACAATATATAACACATGGCTTCCCTGACAAAACAGCCTTAAATCATATATGTACAAACAAGTTTACCTATTCTAACAATAAGCTCTATTAAGTCATACCTCTAATCAATGAGACTCAACAGCCTAAGAACTACATCCCAGTGGCTGTCCTCTGCGATTCTTAACGCAGTATTTCTGGTCAACTCCTCAGTAGGTAACCTTTTCTAGCCCCAGACCGATCACAAGTAAGGTGGCTTTCCAACCATTAACTTTAATTTACAATTCTTAAATTTAAAATTCTTTTTGATTGCCCTATAATACCAGACAATCAAAGTACTCTCTGTTCCATTCAAAATTTACAAGGTCACAAATGTCAATCTCTCATCAAATAATCATGGTTCACTAAGAGGAACTTTGATTTCAAGATTGCCGGCATGACCGCCAACTTGCTACAACTTTCTAGTTTTCAATATGCTAGGCTCTAACAGTCTAGAAATATTATAGGTGCATTTGGATAAGCAGAATAAGTTCTTATTCAAGATTAATATAACATAAGAGCCTATATAATAAGCATACTAAAATAAGAAGAGATTATGTTTATATTCACCTTGAAACTAATTGAAATAAGCTAAAGGGACTCATAAGAAATTCATAAGTCACTTTAAAATTAGCTCAGTATAAGCTCTTCTAAACACCCAATATTCAAATGAGAAGAAACTAAGGAACTAAACACCATCTACTCTATCAGAGCTTAAACTGCCGAAAATACTGTTATTCCTTTAGCAGTCATTGTCAATTTCAAGATTTTCCTATCCCTGTTGTCGTAATATTAAACTTAAATACTTTCAATCTATTAACTGTTTACAACTATTGATAGTACATATAACTTCACAAAAATGACAACCAATAAGAGTAAATTTCAATGTGCAGATTAGAAAAGCTACCCTTCAAAGTAGACTATAAGCTTAAGCGATTAAAGGAACTCATGGTCAATAATTTTTTGTGAGTGGCAAGTGACAAGCTATATAGACAGCACAACTTGCACAATCTAAAGTTAAATATCCACATGGTTAAGAGAGAAAAAAAAATCAGCACATCCTGTTTCCTTACTGATTCACCACTCAGATTCATGTAAGTCTGAGGCTTTGCAAGGAAGACAGGAACTTCACCAACAAAACCTGCAACAAACCAACTTGCGCAAAAATTCATGAATACAATAAACATAGAGAGAAAAACAGAAAATAGAAATATCTAAGCAAGGCAGCGGGCAAACCTTGTCCAAAAATGGCTTTGGAATGGGCAGTGTTCATAGGAATCCCCTGTGACTCAGCAAATGCATCAATCATCTCAAAGCCCACCTAGACAAAAACGTATTTTGGAAATTCATCAAGAAAATGCTAAATCAGATGCTGATTATGCCCCCGTAACACTGCAGAACACTTCTAATGCAATTTAAAGACCGAAGACTAAAACTTGTAACCACAGAAACAAACTCCTAACAGAGCTGTAGAAGCAGAAGCAGAAAAAAGAAAAAAGAAAAATGGAAAGGAAAAGAGGTACATTGTGGCGAGTTCCTGCGTACTTGTTACCAGGATTGCCCAACCCCACAAAAAGCCATGGGCGTGGCACAAGGGTGCATAAACAACGCTTGCTTATCCAATTAAGCATTTCCTCTGCAGAAAAATTCAAAAAAAGAGTTTCACTTTCATATATCGGATGCTGTTGTTAACAGAAAAAATCAACGTTGAATATGCATTAGTAAATTAATGAAGTAACTGTCTTAGCTATCACCATTCTCTCTCCATCTTCACAATCACTAATCACTGCAGCAACTCACCCCTATGTGTGCCCATGATTCAAAGCCGTGCAATCAAGCAATGGTTGTCAGGTTTTCTCCATAATTACTAATGGAATTGTTGAACTTGAACTCTAGTCAAGTCTCTCAAACGAGTCAGTGCCACGATCATAAACCACACTGTAGCCTTTTAGAAAACCTATGGCTATCAAATGATCATAAACCACACTTCTTGCCCAACATCGATTTCTAGACTAGGCAAGGACATAAAATCTCCTTTCCTTGAGGTCTTCCCCTAGTATATAAAATATCCAAAAAAGACTCGACACCATTGATGTACTCTGCACTAAACCTTGGAAGTTTAGTCCACTCTTTGTCCATGCCCCTTAATATAATAAATGATAGAATTGTGTTATATAATGTAAGTTATTCAATAATTTATTTCAAAACTAATATTCCACTTATGGCAAGATTTAGAATAAGTTTCTGAATCTTGTTTTCTAATCAGAATATAAGTTTAATTTCAGATATGAAATTAAACTACATGCCACGTGAACAACACAATGACAATAAGAACCAAATTTCCTTGCTTAATTTTATCCAGTGAAAAAATTCTGTTGATTATTTTCTAAATCTATGGAATTAGATTAATATAGGCTACTCTTGGTATTTTTTATTCTAACAATATTAAAGAAGAATCTATTTTCAAATTGGAGAGAAATAATATATCAGGCAATTATTGCTATCAAGAAATCAAATTTTAAAGACATTTTGTGGATCTTGATATTTGCTTTATTTTCTAAAAAACACGTAACAAGTATAAACTCAATCATGTTAACATCTTGGTGTAACTAGAGGAAATATCTATAGAATCTTCTTAAGTAGAGAAAATATCTATAGAATCTTTCTAATTAGAGAAAACATGTGTATGATCTTCTAGATTATTTTGTTTCCTTATTTCCCTTTCTAGAAGATTAGATTGCTACAAATAGAGATAAGGAGAATGTAATTACCATGAATGAAAATAATAAAATCATTCTCTTTTTCAAGTCATCTCACAAATAATGCTAAAAAGAAAAAATATATAAAATAAGAATTAATAAAAAACAGATGAAGAACAGTGATCACTAACCTGCTTGTCTGCTCTCTTAGTTCTAAGTTCCTCTAAGACCTCTAGAGCTCAAATCTTAGAGATCTGTCTTGCTTCCGAGATCTGTAAATTCAAAGTGTCTTAGACAAAAATCACAAACCTCAACAACCAAGCCTTTTCCAATCAGTAAGTTCAGCTAAATGGATCAAATGACATTAGTTGTATAGTACCAAAGCAGACAAAAAAAAAAGTTTTTCAAAATTTTAGAGATGCATCAAACCAGCTCTCAAACAATTACGAAATTCCACAAAGTGCATACATGCAATTTGCAAGCAAGGACAAAATTCTGATTAAAGACTTGAATTCAACCTAAGAAGCTATAACTCTAGGAAGAAAAGTATCATTTAGTTTATACCAATAACAGATCCAAGTACCAAATTATCCCCACTGGCAATCTATACTTTTCTACTATCAAAGACACAAAAATGCCCATTTATTTAAAAATAAACATGTCCAACCTGTAAAAACCAAGTGAAGCCAAATGTTGTTTCAATATACCAGGGACAGTGAAAAAGAAAAACTGAAAATGAAAATGAAAAAATCTTGGTTTTAAAAATGGAGGGACAAAGACACTGATGGAGTTTAGTGCAAAAGAGAGAGTGTAAAGAATCTAACAGGAGAGAAGTGACGAGAGTATATATGGATGAAAAGATTAATAAACGGGTTAAAAAACACATCAAACAAACCTTCAAATTGAAGTGAGTGAGTGAAAAAACAGATAAATATAGAATGTTTTTTGAAAATAAACCTCTGATCATCGTGAAGAACTGCATTAGAGGACAAAAGGCGGTCACAGAAAGTTAGCAGCTGTAAAAAAAAAGTTAGCAGCTGTAAAAAAAAAGTTAGCAGAGGCTAAAACCAAAAACATTAAAATAGTTGCTAAAAACTTTAAAACCTCACCCTTGAGACAAGAATTACAGACAAAGCACAATGGTGAAATCCTATGAAAAAAGTGACAATAATCAAACGGAAAAGCCTCCAAGACCCAAGACAACACCTTCTTATCTGATCTTGAATTAAAAAAAGAGAAAGACAGCTGAATTCCCTTCCCTTCACACCCCACTCACTCCAACAACTCTCACACTCTCTCTCTATGTTATATTGTTAGTATTATCCTACAAAAGTAAACTGCAATATTATTATTACTTTGTTGCTCTCTCCCTCTCTAACTTTCTGAAGCAACGTGTTGTACATATGAAGATACCCACAGACAACAATCCTGTGAGCTTCGTTCAAAGGGGGCATCGAGTCCCCCTCCCACCCATTCACTATCTTGCTTTATTTGAGAGAAAAAACTGGACTATGAGTTAAGTTCTGCAACCGACCACTTTTTTTAAGGCTAAAATAAAAACTTGCTATCATTGATAGTACACTGTTTTTTAAAATTTCATCATTAAATATTTTATTATTTTAGTGAACAAACACTTCACAGTGCATTGCTTAAAGTCAATCAGCACACATGCTTAAAGGCAAGCAAGGAAAATGAACAAGTATTTTATTTTATAACAACCAGGGGCATGTAACAGCCTACAAGTCTTATGCTAAAAGACAATGCTTTGATGGAAAAATAGAAGTAAAATCAATAGATCATTCTCATCAATTGTGGGGCAACCTAATTACAATACACATTTCTCAAATCATGATTCCATAATAATTCCATTTCACAAAACCAAGTCACTCTTCAACTTAACCAGAAGCTTCAGGAGCATTAAATTGCACAATACTTCAAAATAACATGGGGAAGAAAACAGGGCAACTAAAATCATTAAGCATGTCCAAGCTTCAGATTAAATATCGGTTCTAAAATCGATTAGCAGAATCAAAGTTTAAGGGCTTAAAGATTAGTTCTATGATAGGTTCATAGGATCAAAGTTTGTAGAAAAATCGTGAAACTGAGATGTTATAGTCTCTAAATAGTAATTGGAGTAGTCAAGATATTTAAAAATGTCAAATTATATTGTATATGTACTATGATCAAATGAAAGTTTAAGAGAAATTATTATAGTCTCTATTCATAGTGGAAAACTAGGTCCAAATATACGATTCAATATCAGAACATTTTTCACTCTTCCAGATATAAGGAAACATAAAAGTAAAAAATCCATGAATAAAGAAGAAAAATTAACAAACACATGTTTAATATAACTTTTGTTTTCATTATGAACACAAATCAATTACATTTCCAACACTGTTGATGGCACATAAACATCAAAGCACAAGCATATAATTGCTGTGTTCACACTTTATTTCTTACATATGTGTATATAAATAAATACAGTCAGGCTCTTCCTCTACTGCATGTTTCTTCAATCCTAAGTAACATTTTAGTGGAAAAAGGCAAAGAATGACAAGACTACGGCACCAACCAAGGATCCGACAACAGTGGCTGAGGAACCACTGCTAGGGCCAGGATCAGGTGAGGAACCTCTGTGGCGGCCAATGCTGCACTCATGGAGGCAGTAACTTAACAAATATTTCAATTATGACCACAAAATCACACAGGAAAAAGGGAAAGAAAACAGGGGCAAAAAGAAGTTTCAGAATTTTCTTACTCAGATAACAAGATAAAACCCAAACAATTGGAAAACCCTAAAATCAAATCAGCAAAACTATCTATCATCTACCAGCTGAAGATCGTGAACATACTGTGTTGACTTTATCACAACAAAGAATCTTGATTATTTTGGCATACAAGCATAAACCTAGCCTGTGAAAGTCCACACACACCTTTTAATCTAATTTCGTCAAAGCAGAACAACAAATGAGCATGACAAACGGACCAAATATCAAACAGTGAGTTAGATGCAATAAATCAACCACAGTAGAAACCACACACATAGGCAGAGAAGAAACCTACTTGTATAGCAATTAGGAAGGAAAATAAAACACAAATCCTAAATTCAAACCAATTAATCAAAACAGCTGCAAAACCCTAAATTATATTGGAAAATAGATTATTGAATCATATGAACCGAACAGACAACACGCACATGAGGAGAGGGGAACACAATGTGAATGCGAGGTCTGAGATGGAAGGAGATGGAGATTACTATTTTGAGGGAGATGCGCACGCACGAAAGATGCTGAGATGAAATTGCGCTCAGAACATAGAGACTCCATGAGGGGAATGTAAAATCATCATTCCAAAATGCCCTTTTCAAAATAAGCCTCAATATTGGCTTCTAAAATTGTTTGCTCTCGAAAGTTTTTAAATTTCTCGTGTTGAAATCTAGAATGTATTTGCTGGAATATGAAAAAAAAATGCTTGTGGATACAACAATCCATACTATATTCCTTTTTTCCCACAACATTATGGAATGCAGAACCACATCTTCCGGAAGCAACAATCCAGAAGCCAATGCTTCTTGCCAAAACAAAAATCTAGAATACGTGTTCGAAAGCCTATTTCCAAACACTGAATTCTGTTAACCAAATTTGCATCATTACTACAAAACTAAACAAAAAGAAACATATTCCTTCGTACCTTCTCTACATAAGTTACATTACTTCAAAACAACGCCAGCACCACCCTTTGTCGAACTTCTTTTTCTTCCAAGCCCCAACGAAAAAATCAACAGTGGAAGAACGTTCTGGCAAAGGAGAAGATCTTTCCAAATATAAGTTCGAGAGGGTAAAACGGGTATTTCAAAACACATGGGGGTGCAAGTAACAAATAAGGAGATGCATGAAGCAAACACCTACCAAGAATAATGTGAAAATAGATGTTTATTGTAAAACACCTATGTTGTTTATTGTTTACTCATTATTCAATATTAAACAATATACTTCTTGGCTCTCTTTTAGTAAGTTATAAAACATAAAACACCTTCAATGTTTGAACTATCGTGACGTAAATCGATTATAAAATAGTACAATATTACAATGGTTTTAGTTTGAAAGACAAAAAAAAAAATCTTATATTCTTATTATTGGAATTGAAAATTAATATTTAAATTTACTTTAATAACAATATTAAATAATTTTACATTTTTATTTAATCATTTTGTACGACTTTTAAGGTAATTATTGTAAAAATCAATAGATTTAACCTACATAATAATATTTTGTGACTAGATGAAAATTATTTTATATAAACATTTTATAATGTCTTTCTAATTTTTCCGTCACAACGGACTATTTCTTTAATAACTGGACTCAAAAGATATACCAATGTTTTTAGTTGTGAGAACCACGTGTTTTAGTTTTTAATATTTGGAAAACAAAATTAGGTTATATATGACTTTTAAAATATTTTTACAAAGGATAATGATATTTTTAACAATATTTTAATACCATCCATGTATCATTATATGATTGATTCAAAATTACTCAATAATCAATAATAATAATCATAAACACCAAGATAAACCAATCATAGAATGACACGTAGATAATGTTAAAATATTGTTAAAAAAATCTTGTCAAAGTATCATTATCTTTTTTACAAAGGATAATAATACTTTGACAACATCTTTTTAACAATATTTTAACATCATGTGTCATTCTGTGATTGGTCTAAAATTACTCCAGAAACAATAATAATAATCTTATAATGTTAAAATTGTCATGTATATTGATTAATTTAAAAAGTCACTTGTTTAGTATATCAAGATTATAAAATCCAATAATTACTGTATATTTAATAATGAAATATTTAATAAAATTATAAAAATATGAATTGTATTTAATGAACATAATAATTAACAATATACAACAAAATACAAATTTATTCATGAATTTATATAAATACTACACCAATAATAGTGTTAGTTAAACATTAACTTAATGTTGGTACTCTATTATATATTGTAGAGTAAAATATTTGAGTTAGCCTTTGGAAAAGAAACTTATATTAGTATAATACATAAGCATGTCTACATTGTAGAGTAAAATAGAATATAATTTTGTTTATTAAAAAGAAGAGTGTGTATTGTAACGTAAAAGAAAATGATAATACACGTGTATCCCTCTCATGTAAAAAGGTTTATCAATAATAAGTACTTTTTGCAAAAAAGTGAATGGAACTTTAATAGAAAATAAAAAATGGAATAAAATATCATGCACTTTAATTTCTCGTGGAAAGGAAAAGGTGATGTAATATTAGGATGAAATAAAAGCCTAATAATGTATTCTGAATTTTATTTAAAAGAAAAATATTCCACCCGAAATAAAGGGAAAAAATTAATGACCCAAAACCTCAATTATTACACAAAGCAATAATTGTGATTCACCGTCTCTTCCAATAAATTATATATATCAAGGTTGCAAAGTGCAAGATGAGACTACAACTATTATGCTTCTCTGCATTTTCATCTCTCTTTTTTCTTTTATTGTAATTTCTCTTATAACATTAAAATAATAATCATTGAAGTTGGTAAAGAACAAAATTTACCTGTAATATTTATTTTAAACAAATGACTTTACCTTAAGTAATCATATAATTAAAGTTTAAAACGAAAAAAAAATATAAAACAGTAATTATGTCATAAGGATAAATAAACATATTTAAAATGCACATACTACACAATAAATGTTTATTGTCTTAAGTATTATAATGTTATTTTAAAAGTTGATTCTAATTGTTTATAATTTATGGATGGCTAACCAAATTTAACCCGTCATCACCTGTTTGCTTTCATGTATTAACTGTTTAAACAAATGGAAGGAGGAGTAATCAATGGGTGCAGCTGCTTTTGATGGGCCGTAGCATCACAGATTTTTTTCTAATTGCAACACCTTTTTATAATGGGTCGTGATGTTCTCATTTCTTTTTTTTCAGCCCAAGAGCATTTCATTCCGTTGCATTTTATTGCAAACATTTTTTATACTTCCTCCAAATGTTTCAAATTCTATTTCTAAAATTTTCTCTACAATTAATAATGTAAATAATTAGCTTAGATAATTCAAATTAATTAAAATTATAATTTCTGGTCAAATTAAGCACAATTAACAAAAACGAGAAAATATCGGATATTTAAACACAATTACCTGATTAATTCTAGCACAATAAACTAAGTGAAGTCAAGAAAATATTGACTCATCACTTAGTCTGCTTTCTTGAGGTAGTTCTGCTTGTAATCTTGAGGGCTATTGAGTGTTTCTGCTCACTTTTTTTCTCTTCCCTTAATCTACCCAATTCAAGTTCATGCTCTCTCAACTTTCCAAACAAAGTAGCCATGTTCATGGTTGCAAGATCTTTGGATTTTGAGATTGTTGTGACTTTAGGTTGAAAACTTCTATTGAGATTTTTCAAGATCTTGATGTTAATCTCTTATTTCTCAAAGTTTTTCCGAGTGCAAGAAGGTGGTTAACTATGTGTATGAACCTTTTTTGGACATCATAGATTGTCTCACCAACCTTCATTCTGAACATTTCATACTCTTAGATGAGTGAATTCTTTCTGAATCTCTTTACTTCATCAATTCCTTCATAAGTCACTTCAAGAACTTCCCACTGATCTTTGGTTGTTATGCATGTGGAGATTCTACATAACTCATCAATGATAAGTGCATAGGAGATGATGTTCTTTGCTCTGACATCATAATGTGCTCTTCTGTTTTCATTTGTTGTCCACTCTGAAAAATATTTGGCCTTTAACTTGCCATTTTCCATTTTTGTTGGTTCAAAGGAACCATTGATAATTGCATCTCAAATACCCTTGTCAATTGATTACATGAAAATTTTCATTCTAATTTTCCACAAATGGTAGTTTTCACCCGTAAATAGTGTTGGTCTATTTGTGGATGCACCTTCGCCAAAGGTTTGAGATATATTGGCCATCAGGAACGATTTAATCGACTATACCGAAAACCTAACCGATTAAAATTCAAATAACTTTCAAATTCCCAGCTCTGGTGCCAATTGTAGAAAAAATGATGCCTTATATCTCAACCAAAATTTAATCGACTGTACCGAAAACCTAACCGATTAAAATTCGAATAACTTTCAAATTCCCAGCTCTGATGCCAATTGTAGAAAAAATGATGCCTTATATCTCAACCAAAAAGGGGGGGTGAATTAAATAGTCCTTTAAAAATAGATCTTTCAAAAGCTTTTTAAAATCTTTAAGGAATGCAATATAACAAGTGTAATGAACAACAATAAAAGAGAAGGAAGAGAAAGATCAACATAAAGATTTATACTGGTTCGGCTAAGCCTACATCCAGTCTTCCTTCAATAACCTTAGTTGAAGGGAACCACTATATTGATAGAGTTATACAAGCAAGAATACAAAGAACTCCCCTCTCAGTGCACTCTCCTTCCCCAACTCAATATCACCTACAGTACAAGTATCACCTATAGTACAAGATGAGAATCACTCTCATAATCTCACAACCCAGAAAGTAATCCCAACTTTCTGTAACCTTTAGAGCAATCCCAACTATAAATGCAGAACACACACGTTCTCTTCCTGACTCACAACAACAAGGAACACAATCCTCTTGATTGTAGAGTAAACACTGGTCTTCAAAGAGTACACCTCAAGTGTAAAATATGATCAATAAAGTATAAGCACAACTATCTTGCAAGAATCTTGATGATTTCCTTGCAAATGAATGATCTTGATTCTCCAAGAAGTCTAGGACGCTCCTGCAATCAATACATAACAAACAAGTAAGTTATGAAAGTGTAAGTACATGAATTCATATTGAAGCAGCGCGCAACACGTTTATTTATAGAATTTTCTCACTCTGATGCAATTTAATCAATTAAGCACATAATGTAATCTGATAAGTTTTTCCTTCTGCTTTAACAGTTTTACATCTATTTTAGATTTAACAGATTAAATGGCGCATGCAATCAATTATGTAAATCATACAAGCCAACAACAAACAGATAACTGTTATAGATAATTATAACTTTCAATTAAAAATGATTTTTATAAGATAAACATTTTAACCGATTATAAAACTAATGTAATGGATTAAGTTCCATACTAAACCCTAAACTAAAATGATTGCCTGATATGTAAATATGGAGACCAAGAGAGTTTTTAAGAAAAATACAATATAACTTATTTAAAAAATCTTCTTTTCCAATTTGTTAACTATGGTTGTACTACTATATTCACGTGGTTAACATTACTTTGGTTACTTAAGTCACACATATTATTTCGAGGCTCAATTTTTCATGGATTTGTCTTTTTTTTTTTATATTTAAATTTACAATCTTTAACATTAACTCTTAAATTAATTATTACTAGTATAAATGTTTCACGTATACCTACAAAATAATAAAATATTATCAATAAAAAGAGAATGTACTTATTTTATACAGTCAAATATATATTTACAAATACTTCTAAATATACTTTAAACATTTATAACCTTCAAATATATGATATACTATAATCTTCTTAAGTATTCCTTCTCTTTAAGATGAGTAGGAGTTACATACAAAATACTTTAATATCTAAGTTAGTCTAGTGTATCAAAGAGTCATAAATGCTGCATGATTTTAATTAATATATCTTATAAGATGCTATTTGCGTTTTTATCTAGATAATTTGAGTCCATTGATCCACATATCTATTAAATTTTGACTTAAACCATAGACCAACAATATAATTACATGTCTTGTATAATGTTTTGATGATATAATAGAAATATACTAAATACGTTACGTTTTGATGATATAATAGAAATATACTAAATACGTTTCAACTTAATAGTTTGACATATATTTGACTAAAAGTGAGTCTTATTCTTTATTTATTTATATATATATATATATATATATATATATATATATATATATATTTTGAAACAATAATGATAATTTGAGTTTTTTTTTAAAATTAACAAGTCATTACAAAGAGATAAAATCTCATTTGTCAGTTCCTGAAACAAAGGAAAACTATAAAGTTGAATTCAATGTAAAAAAATCCATAATTTTAAAACTAAAACCCCAAATAAAATTAATGGAAACAACTTATTATATTTAAATACAATATACATGTTTATAGCTAATTAACTACTAACTAACAACACAATTATTCCATTTGAAAATTATTTTACAGTTTAATTGTATAATTTATAATATAATTTTATTATTAAAAATTCAACTGGAAGTACATGACTCAATGAGTATGCGTTTTTACTTTTTATGATAGTAAAAATTAAAATTTAATTAGAAATATAATTAGTATAAAAGATTATTTAGAAAAGTAATTGACATACAAAAAATATAATGAAATAATTTTTATTTATTATATTTTATAATATTATAATTATATATAAAAATATTTGTATTTTTTCATCAAAGATTATAAAATATTTTAATTTTTATTGATTATTATAATCCTGCAGTGAAAATAATTTTAATATTTATAAGTAGCTTTTAAAAGGAATAGAAGAGGTAAAAAACTGTCAACACCAAAAAGCATTTACAAAATCCAATATTCCCTTAAAATAAAAATAAAAAAAGTTTACAACTAAACTAACCGTTTAAACTATTACATGAATTAAGTTAAAAAGACCAATCATGGAGGCATGTAATAAATTAAATTTAAGCATGAAAAAAAGAAGAACAAAAAAAGCACAGGCTAATGATATGATTCATAACCTCGAAAACAAAACACAGCTAATAAAAATATGTGGTTGCCCTAATTAGTCCCACTCCTGTGCACGGTAACCTAACCCTTTCCACACTTATATTATTACCCATAAATAAAACATATACAGCAAACTCACCACACCCGCAGCAGTAGTATATATAAAACGACACACAAAGTCACACACCCCGAGGGAGAAGAGAGTGGCGACGCAAGTCTCTCATCATCAATCAAAAACCCTAACCGCGCGTGCTTGTCGCCGCTTATCATCTTCATTTTTTTCTCCTCGCCGCCATGGATCCCGGGGTGCAGCAATCGCAGGTGGCCGCCATCCTCGGTGCCGATCCAACGGCTTTCGAGACGTTGATCTCGCACCTGATGTCTTCCTCCAACGAGCAGCGTTCCCACGCGGAGGCTCTCTTCAACCTTTGCAAACAAACTGATCCCGATAACCTCTCCTTGAAGCTCGCGCACCTCCTCCACTCATCGCCTCACCACGAGGGGCGTGCCATGTCCGCAATCCTCCTCCGGAAGCAGCTCACTCGCGATGACTCCTACCTCTGGCCGCGCCTCTCTCCACAGACGCAGTCCTCTCTCAAATCTCTCCTCCTCTCCTCGATTCAAACTGAGAACTCCAAATCAATCTCCAAAAAACTTTGTGACACCATCTCCGAACTCGCCTCTGGAATTCTACCGGATAACGATTGGCCCGAACTTCTTCCTTTCATGTTCCAGTGCGTGTCTTCCGATTCCCCTAAGCTTCAGGAATCTGCGTTCTTAATCTTCGCGCAGCTCTCGCAGTACATCGGCGATTCCCTCACTCCTCACATCAAACACCTCCATGATATCTTTCTACAGTGCCTCACCAATCCCTCCGTTAATCCTGATGTCCGAATTGCTGCGCTTAACGCTGTTATTAATTTCATTCAGTGCCTTTCCGGTTCCGCCGATCGTGACCGGTTCCAGGACCTGCTGCCCGCGATGATGCGCACTTTGACCGAGGCACTGAATTCTGGCCAAGAGGCCACCGCTCAAGAGGCGCTCGAGCTTCTCATCGAGCTCGCGGGCACTGAGCCAAGGTTTTTGCGGCGGCAGCTTGTGGATGTCGTTGGCGCCATGTTGCAGATTGCCGAGGCCGAGTCCTTAGAGGAGGGAACTCGGCATTTGGCGATTGAGTTTGTGATCACTCTCGCCGAGGCAAGGGAGCGTGCCCCTGGGATGATGAGGAAGTTGCCGCAGTTTATTAGTAGGTTGTTTGCAATACTCATGAAGATGCTTCTCGATATCGAGGACGATCCTGCGTGGCACAGTGCCGAGACAGAGGATGAGGATGCTGGTGAAACCAGTAATTACAGTGTGGGGCAAGAGTGCTTGGATAGGCTCTCTATATCTTTGGGTGGAAATACCATTGTTCCGGTTGCATCGGAACAGTTGCCCGCCTACTTAGCCGCTCCGGAATGGCAAAAACGTCATGCTGCACTTATAGCACTTGCTCAGATAGCTGAAGGCTGCTCGAAGGTATGCATTGGAGATGTCTGCTCTGTTGCAATAATTACATTTGTGTTAGTTGTAGTTGATTGTGATGAATTATTTATTATTGTTTAAAAATATTTGTGTTTGGGTGAGTGTGTGCTACTGGGTTTTAATATTCTTCTTTTGATTGCTACAGGTCATGATAAAAAATTTGGAGCAAGTGGTGGCCATGGTATTAAACTCCTTTCCTGACCAACACCCCCGTGTAAGGTGGGCGGCCATTAATGCCATTGGGCAACTATCTACTGATTTGGGTCCGGATTTGCAAGTTAAATATCATCAAGGAGTGTTGCCAGCATTAGCTGGAGCAATGGATGATTTTCAGAATCCTCGTGTACAGGTACGCTGGCTTTATATCTACTTTATTTTCTTCATTATTGCCTATAATTTTTTGCTCAATGTTTTAGAAATGAAAATTTTCTGATTCTTTCAGTGGATATTATTAAGCACTTATTGTTTACAATATATATTATAACCAAAAATTGCAATTTTACTTTATACGAGTTAAGTTTATACGAATATACTGCAATTGTATGAAGTGTGTATGATTTGTTTCTCTTGTTCTTTAGTCATTGAGTGATTTGTAAGTGGAGTTAATTAAATAAGCTTCGTAGTGTAATTATTCTCAAAAATATTGTTTACACAGGCACATGCTGCTTCTGCAGTTCTCAACTTCAGTGAGAACTGCACACCTGATATCTTAACGCCATACTTAGATGGAATTGTCAGCAAACTGCTTGTACTTCTTCAGGTATGTTAATGTTATTATGGTCATTTTACTGAATTATATAATTGGATTTTTCCTTAATTTTGGATATTCTCTATAAACGTTTCAGAACGGTAAGCAGATGGTGCAAGAAGGTGCCTTAACTGCTTTGGCATCAGTTGCTGATTCTTCTCAGGTACTTTGGGAACTTCTTTATTCAATCGATATTTATAATTATTACTTTTCTTTGGATTACTCATTTAATAGCATGTTCTTTCTTAGGAACACTTCCAAAAATATTACGATGCTGTAATGCCTTATCTGAAGGCTATATTGATTAATGCGACCGACAAATCTAATCGGATGCTTCGTGCTAAGTCCATGGAGTGTATCAGTTTGGTTGGAATGGCTGTTGGGAAGGAGAAATTTAGGGCAGATGCTAAGCAGGTAGGTGTTTCTTGGTACTTTATTTTTATGCTCAGAAATTATATAAAATTTTGATTAGCAGGAATGTATGGTTGGTTTTGTATATTCCCATTTTATACTGCTTATCATTATTTGGAAAGATAGTTGGTCTAGAATTGGAGGGGGGGGGGGGATAGGAAGTTAGGTGCTTCTGAAACTTCTTTAAACACTTCCTTCTCTATATGTTCAGCTAGATCTCATGATTTTAATATTTATATGCGCTAAAGGTTATGGAAGTTCTTATGTCCCTTCAAGTATCTCAACTGGAGACCGATGATCCAACAACAAGTTACATGCTACAGGTATGTTTTTTGTTATTATTTATATAGCATATGCATGAATGCTTATTGGACTATGTTTAGTCTAATGACTTTAATTTGTTGCAGGCATGGGCTAGACTCTGCAAATGTCTAGGACAAGATTTTCTTCCTTACATGGAGTTTGTTATGCCCCCATTGCTTAAATCTGCTTCACTTAAGCCCGATGTAACCATTACATCAGCTGATTCAGACAATGATATTGAGGATTCCGACGATGAAAGGTCTCAATTTTAGTCCTTCTCAATTATGAATTTTAGTCTTTCTTTAATAATGTTCGCATCTACTGCACTTCTTGTCATTTTGGTTCTGTTCACCAATAGTTTAAGCCTTAAACGTTAAGGCACATTTATTGCTTTACTCTAGTGTTTTTGATTATGATCACCGTCACCACCAGGACCACAGAGAACTAATACCTACAAAATCCTAATGCACATTCTCATTTTCTAATAACAATTTTATTCTACTGGAGAATCAGAACTGCACATCAATACATTTTTTGTATAGGCTGAATGATTCAAACCAACTTTTGTTTATCCATTGTAGTATGGAAACTATTACTCTTGGGGACAAGCGAATTGGGATCAAGACTAGTGTTTTAGAGGAGAAAGCTACAGCGTGTAACATGCTTTGTTGCTATGCTGATGAGCTGAAGGAAGGATTCTTTCCATGGATTGATCAGGTTTGAATGTTACTTTGAATCCCTTTAGGCATTGAGATTTCTTACTGTGTCCTTTTACATATTTTCCCATGTTAATAATTTGAATGATACGCAGGTCGCTGGAATTTTAGTTCCACTCCTTAAATTTTATTTCCATGAGGAGGTCAGGAAGGCAGCTGTTTCAGGTATAAAAAAATTATTGTTCTTGTGTATGATTTTTTCACCATTAATTTTTCCTCACACGGTTAAAGGGATTTATAATCATTACCGTAACTGTTTAATTGTTATAATTTCCATCAACACTGCAGCAATGCCGGAGCTATTGCGATCTGCAAAGTTAGCTATAGAGAAGGGGCAATCTCAAGGTCGAGATTTATCCTATTTGAAATTTTTGACTGATAGTGTAATCCCTGCTCTGGTGGAAGCATTGCACAAGGTAAATTGTTATCCAAGTTTTATCCATTCTTAGTTGTTTTATTTTGGAATTTATGTGTGCCTTTTAGAAGTGAATATTTTTTTATTTGATTTGAAATTAAAAAAATGTTCAGTTTTAAATATTCAAGAAAACGTTTGTGAGTAGTTTAAGTGACTCAGTTGTGGCTTGAGTTTGAGGACCAAGGTTTGTGTAGATTATATTTATGGTGAGCTTTGCCTGGCTTATCTATCCCTTGACGTTTCCTCACTAAGATTTTCCCATCTCTTTGTTTTGCAGGAACCTGACACAGAGATTTGTGCAAGCATGTTGGATTCGTTAAATGAATGCTTACAGGTTTGGATCATGCAACAACATTGTCATATATATATATATATATATATATATATATATATATATATATATATATATATATATAGTGCCCTTGCCTTTTTTTGAATGAATTTCTGTGCATTGTACAAGGCCATGACTATTGAATATATCTTAGCGAAGTTGATGTTATTACTTATAATTAAAATTTGATGTTTATCATTATTACTATTTAAAAATAGAAGTCTATGAAGAGCCTCAATGGGATTGCTATGATTTATTCTTCTAACTAATGCAATCCCTTCTAGGTTTTCTTGTCAATTGGCAAATAAAACTAAATTTTATAGTTTGGTTACTTCCTTGTTGATGTTTGGTTTGCAGGGGGGTTTAAATTGGTAGTTGACTTGGTTACAATCTTTTTATTTTGCACTTACCATTGCCTGTCTCAAATGTTTCATGATTGGTGGTGCACTTCACATTTTACTCAATATAGTTGTAGATTTGTGATATTTGTTTTATAAAGTGGGATATGGCATATGAAATTTGGCTTCTCTGTGAAGTTTGCCTCCTTTTATTTTTGCTCAGCCTTTTCTTAGTATCCCATTATTAACTATTTAACGAGTATTTTTATCAGGTAATTTAATTCCTATTATGTTGATTGAATCTGTTGAAGATTCCAAATTGACTAGAAATAAAGCCAAATTATAATATATGAGTAGGATGCAAACCTCATTTCATTAGCTTGTTAGGTTTAAAGTCCACTTTATAATCGAATCTTTTTCAACCACTGCATTTTTGGCTTTTGTTCAATCTTCTAGGAGGCCCTATTAAGGAGAGCTGATCTAGGTTAGCATTCTGACTAGAGGTAGAGTGAGACTGAACATTTTATTGGTGAAACTATTAAGCAATATTGAGGTCTGTGGTTTTTCTACAAACATGATTCACAGTATTAGAATATTTTGGTGTCATTAGATTCAAGTAAACCATGCATTGTGAGAGAAGGCTAGATTGTTGTTTATTTTCTTCCATTTCACATGCATTACTTGCTTTTGTTAAGTAGTGTGCATGAGTATTACAAGTTGTTTTGTAAGATGCTTGGGTAATTATTGATCCATTTCTTGTTTCTTTTTTGTTTTTTCCCCTTCCTTTCCTATAGTGCATTATAAATCTGCTTTGGATGTGTTCCAATGTTTCTGTTTCCTCCTTTAGATCTCTGGGATGCTTTTGGACGAAAGCCAGGTCAAATCTGTTGTTGATGAGATTAAGCAGGTGATCACAGCTAGTTCAAGCAGAAAACGGGAGAGGGCTGAGAGGACCCAAGCTGAAGATTTTGATGCTGAAGAGGGAGAACTTATTAAAGAGGAAAATGAACAAGAGGAAGAAGTTTTTGACCAAGTTAGTTTTTTTAGTGTAATCCAAAATTGTTGATAATATCATAACTAGTAGATTATCACCATCTTTGTGTTTTTAAGTTTTTACAGATCAGTTCGTGGTCTTCTAATTTATGTATACATTGCATTGTTGCAGGTGGGTGAGATATTGGGAACTTTGATCAAAACCTTCAAAGCCTCCTTCTTACCTTTCTTTGATGAACTGTCGTCATATTTGACACCTATGTGGGTATGTTCTTTGAGGAAGCTAGTAATTCTATTTTATAGATTTTCTATTTCCATTCATTCATTCAGCTGGCCTTCTGGCCTTATCTTCTGTATTTTGTTTTGGTATGAATTATGGAATTGATTTTGAAGATGTACATGCTGCTACTTTTTGAACTTGGTCATTTGAACAGATTGACATTTTGTTTGTCACTATGCTACTGTACTTGATAATCTTGTAAAAAGCATTCCTTATGCCATATTCAAGCATTTATAATATATCAATAAATCTTTACTTTATAAAGGAAAGAGTGAGGTGATTACCCTAGTTTTGTTTACAAACGAATCATCAATTTTTCTGAGATTGTGAATTGAGTGGTGATTGAGTGCAACTCCAGGTATAGATCTAGAGATAAACTTGTGGAGCACATAATTCAATCCTATTCGTTTATAATCTGAGATCTCTTTATCTTTGTTCTCTTTTATTTACACTTAACCTTATAAAGCTCATGTTTATTTTCTTTCTCCAGTGCAAGCTAGCTTGCATAATACTCTTTTTTTTCTTTCATGAAATGATAGTCTACCATGATTAAGCTCTAAGGTTTAGCCACATTCTTTTATTTGAATGGTCTATTCTATCATCTCAAGTAGATTTCTTAAAGGCTTTGTGCCATCTTATTAATTTCAAGCATGATTTTCAAGAAATAAAACATGTATGTCATGGTTTTTTATTTTTTTTGTTTAATATTTCGGAAACAGGGAAGGGACAAGACTCCTGAAGAGAGAAGGATTGCAATTTGTATTTTTGATGATGTTGCAGAGCAGTGTCGTGAAGCTGCTATCAAGTAGAATCCATTTGTTGTACTAGGTTTCCTTTTTAGCGTGCAGTGATAATTATGAAGACATGTGTTATTAACCTTTTTTATATGCCAATTGAGCAGGTATTATGATACATATCTCCCATTCCTGTTGGAAGCCTGCAATGATGAGACTCCTGATGTCAGACAGGTCAGGACTAGGCCCTCTTTGTTGGTTAGCATTTTAAAACCATTTTTATTGTTTAAGTTGTTTGATTGTTGATATTGGTATTTCCTTGCATTTTCGCAGGCTGCTGTCTATGGCCTTGGTGTTTGTGCAGAGTTTGGTGGATCTGTGTTCAAACCACTGGTTGGAGGTACGGTTGATATACATTAATAAACTTGTAAAATGCTCTATTTCATACAGTAACGAGTAAGTGTTTTATTGCAGAGGCTCTTTCGAGGTTAAATGCCGTGATCCAGCATCCTAATGCTCTTCATGCAGATAATGTAATGGCATATGACAATGCTGTATCTGCTCTGGGAAAAATTTGCCAATTTCATCGGGACAGTATTGATTCTGCCCAGGTCATTAATTGTTCTTGTGGTTTATAACCTGTTTCTAGGGTTTTGGTTCCTGATTATGTCTATCATTATTACAACTAATTCTGAGCCTGACTTTATTTTTTTTTGTTGAGATTATAGTTTTGCTAATTTTCTGTTATGTTTGCAGGTAGTCCCCGCATGGCTAAACTGTTTGCCAATAAAAGGTGATTTGATTGAGGCCAAAGTTGTTCACGATCAACTTTGTTTAATGGCTGAGAGGTTGGGCCATAACTCCTCTTTTCAATTTTCTGGTTTGCTCATGCTTATTATTCTGGTGTTCTAATTGTCGTGTTTATTTGCAGGTCGGACAGGGAACTGCTGGGCCCAAACAATCAATACCTTCCAAAAATAGTTGGAGTGTTCGCGGAGGTTAATTTTTCTTGCCACTCCAATTTTCATTTGCTTTCCTGAACTTGAGGGTTTTTAACCTTTTTTTTACTGGTAGGAATAACAAAATCAGAAACATGAGTAGACCTTTTGTTTTTTGTGAAAGGACTTGTATATAAATCAAGTCATAAGGAGAATGTGATAACTTCTGTAGCTTGTCAACTAAGAACGTAGCATACTTTATAAGACATTCATTATTTTAGTTGATGTCATGAAATCATTTCAGTAGTGTTCTTTCATTTGAGGAGCCAGTGCCCTTTTCATACTTACAATGCCATGTATGCATAGCTGTTGACATTTTCGCCTCATGCATTAATCCCACCAATACCGTAGTGTTTATGCAATGATCACCCTTATGTTCCAGTAATCAAGGGGCACATGAAGCGAATGTTTTTTTTTTTGGATAATGTGTATGCTTTTTATTATATTTATTTGATATTGCTTTTTATATTTAATGGCCTTTGCGACAGGTTTTATGTGCTGGTAAGGACCTTGCGACAGAACAAACAGCTAGCCGAATGGTTAATTTACTGAGACAGCTCCAGCAAACTTTACCACCATCTACTTTTGCTTCTACATGGTCATCTTTGCAGCCACAGCAACAGATTGCATTGCAATCCATCCTTTCTTCATAGTTTTCACTGCCTTTACAATCCATCATTTCTTCATAGCATCCTGGCTTGGCATTTGGTGTATTGCTCTTCTTGGGAACAAGCTTTTTCCAGTTTGGTGGTCTCTATTTGTTACTCATTCTTTTTGCCATAAGATGGTTTCCATCATTCATTCTTGCATGGTGTTTTATAGCAGCAACATGGTGGCTTCAGTTTTGAGAATGCAGAGTCAATTGTGATTGGAAAGGGAACTTCCTGTAGAATGTGTATATTATGAGTGTTAATAGTCCGATTGAGTCCAAAAGAGCATGTTAGGCAATTGTGGTGTGGGAGCTTCTCGTTCTATTCCTCTTATTGTTTTTTCTTACCATATCGCGTGAGAATATAGGGTTGTCTTTGGGGCAATTCTTGCAGTTTTGGCCTATTATTGTATTTGTTTTATTTCAATATCAGACAGTATTAAGTGTACCATATGAAATTTTAATGCTATTTATTCATTAAGGTTGCAAAACTTGTTTTTCAAATCCATCATTTGTTCACAATTAAGCTGAGGCTGAAGAATATGATTTGCACGGGTAATGCAATTAAGCTGAGGCTTTCAATGGTGTAGCTGCTTTTATAAAATTAGTGTTGAGTGGAAAGTGTGGATAGGTCCTTTTCACTCGAAAGTCATGCTTTTCAAATTTGGTATCTGTTTGTTTATTAAATTTGAACTAATTGAATGAGTGATCATTAACCCTTAAAATTAGATTTTAACTGGTCAAACTGTGATAAAAGAAAATATTGATGCTGAAAATTGGCGCGATTTGGTACTGTAGTTATTTTAGAAGTAGTTTACATCTTTAAAGAAAAATATAAATAGGTGGAAACTATGCTATCAATGGTCATTAATTTATCTAAGAAACATAATCTATTTGCTTATATTAATCTACAATTTATTTTAATATGCGGTTTTTTAACTTTATAATAAATTAATGTTATTTTCATTTTTAACTTTTTATTTTAAATTATATTATTAATAGACATAACTGTATTTCCTTTAAATTTAAGTTTGATGACATTTTTGAACTTTCATACGTTTTCTTTAAGATTATAAAATGATTGTCTTACTTTTTAAGTTAAAAAGCTATATTATATATTTTTAATATTATCTTATAAATTATATTATTCTTTTATTAATACTAATTTAATTATAAGTTATTAAATTTTATTCTAATGTCTTTAAAGGTACAGTTATAAAGCAGTAAAAGCAGCCAAACCCGTGATGATAGCCATTGATATATGCAATCATTGAAGGGAAAAGTTCATGCCTCGATAATCGTAAGGCATAAGCATCACAATTGCAGATGGCCATTTAAAAGGGAGCGGAATCGCTCGCAAGTTTTAGGTTTGGTTGCTGAATTATATGAAGATTGATCCTACAATTTCTGAAGTACTAATAAGATTCTTTTAGGTCAAAGATACATCAATTGATTGGGATTGTTATGTGTATATGAAACAGTGTAAAATTGCTAAGATGTTTTCGACTTTTACAAAATTACCTTTTTACTGATTTATGAAAAAAAAAATAGTGTAGGTACGGCTGTGTATATTATAATTTCATACTTTCCTTAATAGAATGAACTTTTACAAGAAGTTGATTTTGTTCACAACAATGTCTTTCTGAAAATGATGTTATATTTTGTTAGTTCATAACTTAAATACGAAAATTAAAAATAATTCAAGTAATAATAAGTAAATAAACAAATTCTTTTCTGCCATGCATCTTACATCATCTGTCTGTTACGAGACCATCAACACCAAAAATTCATGATAAAGCAGCAACAGCAGCACGCATACATCCATAATCTCCATATAGAAGCCAAATTTCTGTTCTTTCTTTCGTCCTTTATTCCTACATCACACTCATCTTAGGTAATTTATCTATGATATGATTTATTAGTATTTGGTCAGTAGAAAATCATCTATGAATTAATTTCTAGTTTTAATTCGTAAATAAGATCTGTAAATAATTTATTCGTAGATAAAATTTTTATATAATATATTCGTAAGTAAAAAAAAATATTTTTGAATTTTTTTTTGTCAAAAAAGAGTGAATCATTGGAAATGGTATAGAGAAATTGACTTATCGATTTATAAATAAAACCGAAGATAGATCCATTTACAGAAGATTCGTCGAAGTTTAATTTAGTGAAAATATAAAAGAAATATGAGTATAAAAGAGTATATGAGATTAAAAGTGTTTATTTTTATGAGAATGTCATATTTATTGATAGGTTTGGATTGTTAAGGTAATTAATTGATAATATCATGAGTAATGGTAGTGTAAAATACATTTACATTTATTTGACACTTGTTATAAAAGTAAAATACTCATAAAAAATGAATTTTTATATTTTTAAAAGAAAAGAAAAAATAAAAAGTAAGAAAAGGTAGTGTCAAGTAAATGTAAAAAATTTGTGTATCAAATAACCTTCTCTCTAATATCAATAATTGATAAATTATGTCTTAATAATATCATTATTGATAGATTATGCCTTAGTAATATCACTTAATGAGATATTATATTCTATTTAGTTTATTATTTATATATCAATTATTAAATTTAATGAGATTCATGAAATATTGTGCTCATAATTGTATTTATTATGGTATAATAATTTATGATATACTATAATTGTATTTATTATGAGAATAATGTACATATTACAAGATATTATAAGAATATTATATTTATTTAATATTATTCTTTAGCTCGAAGAGGAGGAAGCACATCTTTTAGATTTTGTTTTTTTTAGCGATAAATTTTAGTAAATGGAAAATGATGAATTTGAAAAGAAAGAAAGGGACTGTTTTGCACAAGAATGAGTGATTAGTTAAAATTATAATTGAATAAGTGATCAATTAAAATAATAATTGAATAAGTGGTTTGTAATGTTCACTATAGACTAGTGCACTATTGATGTTTTAATGCAATTAATTTTTCAATAAGTATAGAGGTAATTGTGGTACAACAAGTGTCGTATTCACATGAATTTCAAAGAATACAAAAACTTTTAGAATGTTTTTGATTGGAATAAAACAATGTTTGAGTTGTACAAAATGAAGTAAAACAAATTTCAAATAAAAAGGTTGATTACAATATGATAAAGATATGTTGAGATTATATTTCACCACTTATCCCTCTTTTGTACTAATCCCATTTTAATTCATCTAAATGCAACTATTCAGTTACTTTAGATCTATTTCTAACATTTAAAGCCTAAGATCATTAAACTCTAATATGATTTCTCAATGACTATTTGAATGAATTGTTTGCTTTAAGTCTAGGACTTTATAACAAGCTAGAGCCTTAGATATATTCCTAACATCTAAAAGGAGTAAGAAAACTAGTTAGACCACAACTTGGAACCAATTCCCACTTAATCCTAGTGAAATAAAATGAGTGATCAATTCATCCAACAACAAATACAAACCAATTCACAAACATGTAAATAAAGACATACTTAGATTAAAGGGCTACATCAAACCTCAACACAAAAGACTTTAGCTCCTTATGGTGGTTGTAAGAAATACATAACAAGGAGTAGCCATAACTCTCTTATGCTCTCAAATGATATACAATGAATATAGAGAAGCTATACAAAGCTATTGGACTAGCCTAACTTCTCTCTCTAAAAAGCTTTGCAAAAAGGCTCTACAAAAAGTTCCTTAAAATAGAGGTGTAACTCTGTTTTTATATACTATCCAGGGTGGTGCTCAATTGCACACTTGTGGTTCAATAGTAGAGGTTTCCCTTCCAAGTAGGTTTGCTTTGCAACCCCGTCTCATACTCTGATGCTTAACTCCTGAGTTAACTTCATTAGGAAGGAGTCTTCGAGGCTCAACTACAGGTCTAGTGCTTCAAATTTCCTCTTCATAAGGGTTTGCTATATGTGGCTGAACATCATTTCTACAACTCAGTCGCATTAGCCCAATTCAGGTCAATTTTGCAATATTTTGTGTCACATCTTTTAATTTTCTCATTATTCTCTCTTTTAGTACTTAATTATGCAAAATAAACTGAATTGAGGTGAATTAACATAAGATTATAAACAATCAAAGCTAAATAAGTATCATAAATCATCTTAATTTTCACTTGAATTGGGCACTTATCATGCACAACTAGCCTGCATGGGTTCCAAGGGTGCAACATGTGGTACATGTTAATATCCAATTACTAGGCATAAGAATTTCGTCTTATATTGGAAGTTCCAATGTAGGTTCATAAGGTCTTGCTTTCTCTAGTTAGTCTTGCCAACTTTTGTTGCATAATATACCCAAGATTCTTATCAATGCACGCTTAAATAATGCCAAAATCCATTTTTAACAAAAGAGAATCGATTCTTGTGGCCAACAAAATTGATTATCTATAATCCACAAGCTGCCAAAATCAATTTTCAACATACAAAATTTATTCTCTCTTATGAAAATTGATTCTTTAGCTAATTTATCCATATAGAATAAATTTTCCTTTCCCCGAAATCAATTCTCCTCCTTCCCCAACCCCTTTCTCCTTCGTCAAAATTGTCGTTCTACACGGCATTAATGGATTCTCTCCCTCCCCAAAATCGCTACCCATTCTTACCTCAGAAACACCTAAGTCACCTCTACTTCGACAACACGAATGTGAGCAAAGAGAGTTGACTATAAGGAGTTGTTTTCTCCTTTGTCTAAAAAGGATTATCTTTAGGTAATATAGCATTAATAGTTTAGTTTAATTTTGAGTTACACAAAATTGATGGGAAAATAGAGTTGCTTAATGGTATCAAGCAAAAGAAGTTTACATGAAACAACCTAAATGATTATTTTCTAGTCATAGTAAGCAATTATTGTGCAAGATTAATAAGTTCACAAATGGATTAAAACAACACTCCCAACAATATAAAATTTCATGTGATTATGTCCTCATTTGGTTTTGAAGAGAACATCGTGAATCATTGTATATATTAGAAAATTAGTGAAAATAAAATTTCTTTTCTTATTTCATACGTGGATTATATGTTATCAAGGTATGTTATGTAAGGTGAAACGATTTCTCTTAGAGAACTTCGATACAAAGGATATTACGTCATATGAATTAATATTAATAGAGAAAGAACATGATGTATTTTTTTTTCTTTTTTTATACATGTATGATATTTTATTAAGGTATGCTATATAAGGTGAAATAGTTCTTTTTAAAGAAATTTTAAAATGAAGGATATGGAAGGGACATCTTATGTCTTAGACATTAAGATTAATAGAGAAAAAAACATATTTTGAGTTTATCTTAAGACACAAATATCAATAAAATTTTAAAAAAGTTTAACATGAAAGATTGTTCACCCAACTCCTATTGTGAAAGATAATAAACTTGAAATACGTCAATACTAAAAAAATCATTTTCATCGGAAACACATGAATGTTGTAAAGAAGATAATGAAATACCAATAAGAAATAAATAATTTCATGTTTATATATAATGATAAAAGAAATCTACTATCCGATTATGTTTTTACGCTAGCATGTGAAGTTGTATCTTAGATTAGTAGAAAACATACCTTCAATGATACTTTTTTAATCACAATAAAGTGTTCAAGCCAAGGGGAGAGAGAGTGTTGAATTGACTTTTTTTTTTCAATAAAATATGTTCTTTTCGAATTTTGTAAAAATCCTTTTATAAAATCATATTGATCACATGATTTAATAATGTATCACTTTTGGATAAAAAGATTTAATTGACTAAATTATGAAAACATGCTAAGATTCTCACAAAAATTCTACAGCAATATCACTCCACAATCATATTTTAAGTTTCATTCATTTGATAACAAAAACCAATTACAATGATCACAAATGCACTTATTTATCAATTTATATTTTGCCATCACACCAAAATTATTATTAAAGATTAATCAAAAGATAACTAAAATAATACATGATGACATATTTATTAAAAAAAATGTAAGTGTAAAACATGAAAAGATAACTAAAACAATGAAATCAAAAGAAAACAAAATTGTAAAAACTTTTAAAGAAACAATGTAAAATATGGAAGAAAAAAAATCATGACTTCTAAAATGTTTTTGAAAAATAAAAACGTGATTTTTTTTCTCCCTCAATAGAAATTGTGGAGCTTGGGAATGCTTTTTGCAAGTTACTAAGCAATAAAGATCTCTAAGAATTAAGGAAAATAACATAAACCAAAGACAAACGTGTTATGAAAAAGTTTCTTTTTATGAGAGGAGAAGAAAGAAACAAATGAAATTAGAAATGTATGTTTTTATCGTATTTACAGTGTAATAAGAACATCATCCTGATTTTTCTTTAGCAGTTTAAATTGGACGTTAAATACATGGTTTACTGTAAATTTAGTAAAAAGAGTTGAAAAAACTAACAGCAATCCAAGAGTAATAAATATTATCTGTTACAACTTGTTTAACCAGTAATCTATGTACCTATGTATCACTACATGTTTTACTAAAAAAGAATGGATTTTCTTATTGAAGGAGGTATAGATTGTTGTGAATTACAAGATGCTACAGGGTAGACAAATCTTAAATGTCTAATTTACATTTTTTAAATATGATTATTTATTTAAATACAGGAATTGGCTCATTGACTTTGTTTGATGTTTTTCTAAATTTTTCCATTCAACTTGGTTAATGGCTTCTGGGTTTGATCAGCATTAGCAACGAAAGTGGTAATTCCTATCCAATTAAACACCCATTAATAACCAGAATCAAAATTCTGATGAAAACAAGTTTCAACACACATTTCCATAGATAAGTCAACCAACAATGAGACAATGAATATATGTCGCATTTATGTGATGGGCAATTGGCTGGAAAAAGACAACATCATATACACAAAACCCCATTGTTCAAGACTGAGACATGGTGTCATGGATTTTCCACTTCAAATGTTCTTTAGTGGAACTGTTTTTATCACCAAATATACTGTGCTTGAACAAATGAAACACATGGTTAAGGTGAGGAGAATGCATTTTAACAAGTTAGGTGAGAAACGACATACATACACACACATGCTAGGAGACAAAAACAAAAGTTAAGACATTGTGGTTGGCTCTGAAATAGGTCATATGTCACATTCTACGACCATGAAATGTAAGTGGTGTGATTTCAAGGTGGAAAAAACGTACAACTATTATTTTTTTGGTTGTTGTTTCCATAAAATAAAGCCACATGGCCCCGTGCATATTTTACAGAAATGCATAGGAACAACATTAAAATTTACAACATTTTATGTAAGTGGTCATCACGAATTAGGCTTTGTCTCAATTCAGTTGACCAATCCAAGCCAGGGTGATGATAAGTGAGGACAACCACTACTACAACTACAAGCCAAATACAATCCCCACAACAAACAAAATACGAGCTTTCCACTACTCAAAGCAACTCAATAACATTTTTCAAGCTTTACATGTTTGTACCTATGTATATATATATATACTTGTTTTTGTTATGTCTAACATGATTGCACTTGCATTGATGGGGATGGAAGATCAAAAGCAAAGGACGAAGGAGGAGCGATTGTGTGAGAAAGTGAAGATGAAGAACAAGAACAAGTTTGTTGGAGTGAGACAAAGGGCTTCAGGGAAATGGGCTGCAGAGATCAAAGACACGTCAAAGAAGATCAGGATGTGGCTTGGTACTTACCAAACTGCTGAGGAAGCTGCTCGAGCTTATGATGAAGCTGCATGTCTCCTTAGAGGTTCAAACACTCGCACCAATTTCTCTACTCAACCCTGTACCAGCATTGCTACAAATTCTCCTATTTCTCTAAAACTCAGAAATCTTCTTCATCGTAAAGCCATGTCAAATCAAAGTCATGTTCAAAACCAGCCCTCTAGTGTAAGTCCATCTTTGCAAGTTGCAACTAGTCCAAATGGTTGTACCATGAATAACATCATGGCCATGGAAGAAACCTCTGGTTTTAGTGGTGAAAGTAAGTCTTTGTTTGTGGTTCAGAACCAGGTCTCTGATAACATGTATGGACTTGATATGAATATGATCAATTGTGTGATGGGTATCACTCCAGATGCATCTCAGCTTGATTTCTCTTGGCCTTTTGCCCAACAAAGGATTAATGAATTACCATTACCAAAAGATGGATTCGGTGTAGAAAGGCAATTATCAGAGTCGGTATATGCAACGAATGAGTGCCAGCATTTCCAGGATACATATGAATATGATGTCAATTATCCTCTCTCTCACTTTTTCTACTTCACTTGATATCTATCTTTCAGTCTCTTCTCAACACATTTGATGAGAAAGAGAGTTCTGAAATGGCATTTAGTGGTTCAAGTAGTATATAATACTTAGTTTGTGTAATATCACCTTGTATTCATGTCATTTTCTCTAGAGGATGAATCAAGAGCACAGAATTTTCAAGTTTCACCTCTGCTTCACCAAGCAAGTTTTACTCTGCCCAAAATGTAGCAGTTCTTTTCAGCTACTTTAACCAAATTTGCGAGTTCGTGATGACTTATTGTGAATACATGAACTAGGTAACGATCAAAACCACATATTTTACATCTTTGAACTTGTATGGATAACAAATCATATCGAAGGTTGGACATCAATTCGCAACGATTACGGAATCGTATCTCTTAGACCTTTTATCAAACACAAGGTTGAACCCTAGTTTCATAGCTATTAAAATCATGCCGCTTACACCTTTGGACACAAGTTGATAAAAACTAAATGAAAGCCTCTTAAATCAATAAGGTTGGATTCTGGTTTGATGATGAACAAATAAAAAATCAAACACGATCCTCATAAACTAAGATTGGACATCCTCATGCATGAACTTAGAAAAGAATGTTGGGTTTATAAAAAGGTAAATTGGTTGAAGTGACAACAATAAAGAAATCTGAGTTTAATTATAAAAGAATAAACACCACACCTTAATATAATAGATTTATATATGTTTTTTCATTTTCTCATTTTTATTCAGTACGAGACTTAAACTTACATTTTAATTTCAAAGAAAATTTATATTTTTTTTGTAATTATTATGATAAACACAATTATGCTTAAATGTATCACTAAAACTAATGTATAAATGACTTTATGATTAGTAATATTGATCTATTATTATAATAAGTGGACTGGTTTGACAGTTATAATAGGTCTGTTTTTTTATATTATAGTAACTATCGATGACAAAAGAAAATCAGATAATAAATATAAATTTGGGGATGGAAGGAATTTGCTGCAGTTATATCTTGTTATTTGGTTATTATTTCATTGCTTAAGATTTTTGTGTTTGAAGAAAATTAAAACAGATTTCAAATTCAACCGGAAATACTTTGTAACAAGATTGAGAAATAAGATGATAATAGAAAATAGATAAAAATTATCAATATATAAGAAAAAATAGAATAGATTATAGCGGTATTTCATTTAAAAGAATTAGGAAAAAGGAAATAGAATCTGGCTTTTTATTACACGAAAATCTAATTTAGTTATAAATAAATTTTTTTAATGAAAAATCTTACTTAGAAATAGGTCGAAGTGAGAAAATTATGAAGTTTGTGATTTCTTTCTCAATTTCCCTTCCATTCCTCCTTTTTCTTTAAACCTTGATTCGAAATATATAAATTAGCAATTAAAACTTATTTTTATATTTAATTTAATATATTTGTAATGATTTGGTGGGACGTAATTAATATTATTTCCTCCCATTGCAGTCTTTTTATTTTTCTTAAATAACAGTATATATACATATCTGAACTAGGTAGGGTATATGGATGAAAAAATTATATGACAAATATGAATATATATATATATATATATATATATATATATATATATATATATATATTTGTATGTATGTAAAAAATATATGATAAATGTTTGTGTATCTTTTAAACATAATTTTAAAAATAAGTAAGAATCAAAGGAAATAAAATATGATATTATACAAAATTCAATGTAGAAAAAACATTTTGTTGTCTTAGATGAATTTCGAGAATAATCACAAATTCAAATGAGCTCCCTCCAAAACGAATAGTTGATAACATTCTAATTCCTAAAACCCTCGTTTAAAGTAGACAATTGTTTTTTATTTTTACAAACATGTAAAAAAAATCCAAATTAGACTCGATTTTAAGGACGCAAATTCCACTATTTTTATTAATATGTTGATATGTTAACACTTTTATAAAGAGGGGTTTTATCAATTTCTTACAAAAATTACCAAAATATACAAATTAAAAAAAAATTATAAGTCATAAATAAATATGACTGATGAAAGTAGTTTTCACCCAACATGATTTCAATTTCAACTTAAACATAACAAAGAAGTCGTGTAAGTAAAACACAAATTTAAATGAAGTTGTAAGAGAAGAATACCACTTGCAAGAGTTTTTACACAAATTTAAATATAATGAAAGTCATATTTATTGGATAATGATACTTAGACAATATTTTTTTTATAACATTTGAACATCATTTACGTGTCATTCTGTTATTGGTCCATGGTAGTGTTTATAATTATTATTATTGATTGTGGAGTAATTTTAGACCAATAACATGTTGTAGAAAAGCTGACAGAATCACGAATAAAATTTCCTGAGGTATGTAGAGTCACATGAACTTCTCAGAACAATATCTGAGGATCTCAGAACTAGCAAAGATCTCTTAAAGAGAAAATAAAATACCCAGAATATTTTAAGAAATAAAAGAAAGGGGAGAATGATAAGAGAATGAGAGAAAGAGAAGAGAGAATGAGAGAACTGATAATTTTGGAGTGGAGGAGGTGCTCTATTTATAGAGCTCATGGACCAGGCCCATTATCCAAAGACGTTAGCACCAGTTGGAAAATCTCCAAGTCAAAGACTTACGGTCCAAGCTCAAAATTTTCTCCAAAAAGAATGACACAGCTTTTGCAATATAAATATTAAAATAATAATATAACAGAATGACACATGGATGATGTTCAAATATTATAAAAAAATATTATCTAAGTATCATTATCAGATTAATAAATATGATTCATCGATAACTTATAATTTTTTTTCAAATCTGTTTATTATAATAATTTCTTTAAAACAAAATTACAAGCCTAAAAAGTACTTTTTAATAAAATATAAGATTATATGCATAATATTAAAAATGGTAGAAAAAAATTATAAAATAAATAAATGAATGGTTTGTTGAGAGGCGTGAGATTGTGGAGTTAATCCCGTATTTCTGATAAATGAAATCCAACTATTGAAGTTATTGATGAGGTCAGTGAGAGAATAACTGGTTTGAAATTGATGGTTGGGTGGGACCCACCACTTCCAGTCACCATGAAATAATTATTTCCAAATGTGCCACTGCTCCTTTCACTGTCCATTCACTCTGTTTTCGAACCCATTTCTAATTTTTTTTACTATTTCTTTGCTTCAATTTTGAATTTTAAAAATCATTTATTACTTTCATTTCTGCAAAATTTATAACTGTTTTTTTATTAAATAAATAAAATTTTATTCTCATCATAAAAATATGTCTGTATTTGACCTTCATTCTCCAAAATTTAAAATTACTATTTGGTTTATAATTTTTAACCTTCGGTTTATAAATATCATCTAGTATAAGAATTGAAAATGATAATAGTAAGATGTCTGAATACAATACTATCATACACATTAGACAGACACATAACTATTAAGTAATATGTAATAGTAAGATTAAAAATAATAATTTTAGCTTAAAAAATGAAAATCAACAATATGTATTTCATCGAAACTTAATTACTAACGGAAAAGGTAAAATTCAATTGTTTTACAGAAATTAAAAAGCACAGTTAAACTGAAAAAATTTAAATAAAAATGTTAAAGTACAACTCATGAAAGAAGGCTCCAAATCTGATTTAGAAAATGAAAATCTAAATCTGTTCATAACATTGTATGGTCCAATTTTTTTTTTAAAGAAAACTCAATAACTTAATGTAATTTTTGTATCTTACTTTTAAAAGTGCACAATAAACATGAAAAAATGACTATATTATCAATCCCGTCATCATTTAAAAGTGCACAATAAACACGAAAAAATGACTATATTATCAATCCCGTCATCATTTATCAATCGATAAAAAAAACTTAACACACACACACACACATATATATATATATATATAACAAATATAAGGACAAAAATTACTTCAAAATATAATTTCCACCAAATTTACCATCAGATTGCGTATTATCAATTCTAGAGTCAGGTTCATTTTTTAAAGCGTAGTTCCGTATTAGGTCAAACCAACCCAAACTTCGTACATCCCAATTCTGGCGTTTCAAATTCGTTCAGAAAACACTGATTCCCTCGATACCACAATCGGAACTCGCGATCTGAAATGTCCAAATTCATACTTCCTAAATTTTGGAAATGTACTTTTTCCATATGCCATGATCTCAGTAGTTTTATTATTTCGAACAACCGCCCAGAAACCTGCAATTTAGTCACATGATTTCCAAAAGGAAGCTGGTTGCTAAAAACATTTGAGGATATGTTCGGCCTGATTTTGATTATGTTATCAATACGGAAATCAGATAAAAATAGCGAGCAAAAACATAAGAAATCAAATTTTGACATGGCAGATCAGAATACACGATTGATGTCTCAAACAACAGAATCCTAAATCACCAAATAGAAGCGTAATGACGATCGACCACTTCACAGTTTTGAATGAACTATATCACACAGGAATAAAAACAAAAAAGAAAGAACAGTACGGGTGCAGGGCAATGTAACGAAGCATATACCCTTTTACTCGAAACAATTACAGTCGTAACGTAACACCTTAAATTATCAATAATCCTCCGGTTCCTCCTCATCTTCCGCTCCTTCTGCCCCAACCTCTTCATAGTCCTTCTCAAGAGCAGCCAGATCCTCACGAGCCTCAGAGAACTCACCTTCCTCCATACCCTCGCCAACATACCAGTGCACAAAGGCCCTCTTGGCGTACATCAGATCAAACTTATGATCAATGCGAGAGAACACCTCAGCAACCGCAGTGTTGTTGCTGATCATGCATACGGCGCGCTGCACCTTTGCAAGGTCACCACCAGGAACAACAGAAGGAGGTTGGTAGTTGATACCACACTTGAATCCAGTAGGACACCTATCACAACAACAACAACAAACATCAACTTCATATACCAACTTACTGTGTATTTAGATGGACATTTGCCAAATTGATCAGCCAAACATGTGAAGTAAAATGATACATGCTTCAGTACTTTAATTTTAAATGCAAGTAACTTATTAAAAACATGCAAATTATATAATATATCCCATGTCATAAAACTACCGATCCAAAGTAAAAAACCACAAAAAGTTGCTTCAATTTAAATTCAATTTTGTATCCAGAATCACTATAAAACTTTAAAACAAAACCAAATAAAACATGCGAACATTTATCCACAATTATGTTAACTGGTATCTTAACATGATTTCAGATCACTCAATGCGAAGGCAAACATAAACGTACGGTGTCTAGTTTCACACAAAAAAGCGGTTTTCTCAGATCAAGAATAAAAACTTCACATATAAAACCTCAGTTTTTCAAAATCGTATCCAGTGAACATTGGTGAGCAAATAATATAACCAGATTGAAAGAAATTATACCAATCAACAAACTGCACAGTCCTCTTAGTCTTGATGGTAGCAACAGCAGCATTGACGTCCTTGGGAACAACATCACCACGGTACATTAAGCAGCAAGCCATGTACTTCCCGTGTCTGGGATCACACTTGGCCATCATGCTGGCAGGCTCGAACACGGCATTGGTGATCTCGGGCACGGACAATTGCTCATGGTAGGCCTTGGCAGCAGAGATAACCGGAGCATAGGACGAGAGCATGAAATGGATGCGAGGGTAAGGCACGAGATTGGTCTGGAACTCGGTGATGTCGACATTGATGGCGCCATCGAACCTGAGGGAGGTGGTCAAGGAAGAAATGATCTGAGAGATGAGGCGGTTCAGGTTGGTGTAAGTGGGTCTCTCGATGTCGAGGGATCTCCTGCAGATGTCGTAGATGGCTTCATTGTCCAACAGGACAGCCACGTCGGTGTGCTCCAGGAGGGAGTGGGTGGAGAGGACGCTGTTGTAAGGTTCAACAACGGCGGTTGAAACCTGAGGG
This sequence comes from Vigna reflexopilosa, assembly GCA_027742785.1. Lineage (NCBI taxonomy): Eukaryota > Viridiplantae > Streptophyta > Magnoliopsida > Fabales > Fabaceae > Vigna > Vigna reflexopilosa. The sequence continues at coordinate 9,171,075 of CM050911.1, read as the reverse complement.
GAAGGATAAATGGTGAACCCTAGTTTAGACTTTTTACCGTAATCCACGGAGAGACGCTCCAAAAGGAGGGATCCAAGACCGGAACCGGTTCCTCCGCCGACGGCATTGAAGACGAGGAAGCCCTGGAGACCGGTACAGTTGTCGGCGAGCTTGCGGACACGGTCGAGACACAGATCTACGATCTCTTTGCCAACTGAAAGGGGAAAAATCGAAAATTAGGTTGAATTAAGTTAATGAGAGTGTGACAGAGAGTGAGAGATGGATACCAGTGTAGTGGCCTCTGGCGAAGTTGTTGGCAGCGTCTTCCTTGCCGGAGATGAGTTGTTCAGGATGGAAGAGTTGGCGATAGGCACCGCATCGGACTTCGTCGATGACAGTGGGTTCAAGATCGACAAAGACAGCGCGCGGGACATGCTTGCCGGATCCAGTTTCGCTGAAGAAGGTATTGAAGGCGTCGTGTGCGACTCCGAAGGAGGTGTCACTGCGATGGAATAAAGGGAAAAATTGTTAGAATGCGCGAAATGAAAAGAAGCAGAAGAAGAAAAGAGAAAAACCTTGGCATCATGCCATCGGGCTGAATGCCATGTTCGAGACAGTAGAGTTCCCAGCAAGAGTTTCCGACCTGGATCCCGGCCTGACCGATGTGAATGCTGATGATTTCTCTCATTTTGGGATTTGGATTCGGTGGTTTTGGGCTGCTGGGAAGAAGAAGAAAGAAGAGAGGGAGGGTTAGGGATTTGAGATTTGAGAAGGTGTGTGTGAGTGAGTGAGTATGTGTTTACAAATATGACCCTTAAAAATGGGATTTGATAAACGTTTAGAATCCGGGTCTCTTCACTCTCCGTTTGCCGCCAGCCTATCCGACCCCACTAACCTCGCATCCCATCCTTTCCGCATCTCATACATCACTGTACATGCCCTGTCCTAACCATTTTTTTTCTTTTTTTATATTTTACTTTTCCTATTCAATTTTCCCCTATTTTCTATAAACAAAATATTTTTATATAAAAATTAATATTAAATATTTTTCTTTATTTTTAATTCTACATAACTAATTACTTAAGTATAATTTCCAAATTAACTTGTCATTTTGAAACTTTCTAGTACAATATTATTATGACTAATTTACTTAATCGAAAGTAATAGTCTATAAATCTAATAATGTGAGTAAAGAAAAGGAAAACGGGAGGAATCAAATAGGGCAAACGAGGAATGAGGTTGGATATCAATCACGGAAAAGAGTGTGAATAACTAATATTATTTTTATTATAGTTAACCACTGAAGTAATTTTAAAATTTATAATAAAGTCTAATATGAATTCATTTACAAATAATTTTAAAGTATTATATATATAATTATATAATTATTAAGTGATTTTAGTTTATATTAACTAATTTATAGGTCATGTTAGGTCGTTTTATTTGTAGTGGTTAAATGTAGGGATCACGTCAAAAATAGGTGTCCTAATTTGCTCATATATATATATATATATATATATATATATTTGTTTCTAAAAGTAAAAAAGTAAAAAAAAAATATTATTACAAAATCAATTTTAAAATAGTGCCTATTTTTTTCAATGTTAAATCACAATAAAAATATAATGGCTAAAATTTCAAAATAAAATATTAAATACTCCTTAAGAAATTTAAGTATCACTCTTTAGAATGCTTATATTGTAAAGATATATTTATTTTTTAATTTATATTTATTTAAGCATGGATTATAAAGAGTGACTAAAAACTATTTTACATGATAAAATCAATTGTTATGTATAATTTAAGAATATTGAAAAGTAAACAAAATAATTCAATGAACGAAGTTATTGTGATGGTTGAAAATTTCACACGATTTCGCATTATATATACACATGTAAACATAATTTTGTGAATTTGATAAGATTAAATTGAACTTAAAGTTCAATATCAAAGTCATTCAAAATTTATTTTAATAATGTATATTGTGTGTTGAATTTATTATGCCACTATTTATTAGACGATTATCTCACCATCATTTATCAAATGGTTATGTGATCACCATCAATCTTTAGTCTCATATTTAATATATAAATATCTTTATCCTAATGAAATTGTTCTACTTGAGTTTGAATAGATGTAATTCTTATATTAAAATTTAATTTTTTTTATGAATGAATTAAACATAGAGTCACCTTATTCAAAATAATCATTATCATTTTTTTTAAAAGTAATTTTGTATATAGAATAAATTAATATAATATTTCATATTTTCTTCTTCACTACCTCGCAAAATTATCTTTCAATATACTTTGATTGTTTACATAATCTAAAATATTTAACTAATTTTTATTTTTTATTTATAGTAAATTGATTCAAGATAATTTACTGCTTTTTTTTTTAATTTTATGAAATTTTTTATTTTTACTTTAGGTTAATCTAAATAATCGAAAGTTCCTGTAGTATCAAAGTTACATAGTAACCCAAATTAAAATTGTTTTCATATGCATTCTTTCGTGTTAACCCAAATTAAAATTGTTTTCATATACATAAAAGTGGTTGAAATAAAATCCGAAATAATAAAACTCCTCGCTTATAAAAGGCTAGTAAAATAACCAAAATGTCTATAATTTCTTCTTAAAAAAAATCGTTGACATCCACTAGGTTATAATTTCAACGAGATTTACTTTCTACGACTTTCTTTAAAAAAAAAAAGACAAAAAAAAAAAAGAGAAATGCAACATCTGTTAATGTTGATTGACTGTAATAAAAATGCACAAAAGTCAAAATTTGTTGTTATAGAAAATTTGAAATGCGTCAAAGACTAATATAGAACAGAAGTTTGAATTGAAAATCATCTTAAATGATATTTTGAAAAGATAGAAAATAATTGCAAGATCATATAAGACGTAGTATAAGTTAATTAGACAAAGGTACACGAAACTATGTAACAAAATAGCTATACTTAAATTGATTATTACTCAAACGGGTCATTAATCAAGCTATTTATTATTTGAATATATTGTTAGTCATTATAAATGTAGAGTAGTTTGTTGGGCTCCTTTAGAAAAAAAATTTAAGTCATCAAGACAGATTGAGAAGTTAATTAAATTATATAAAGTAAAAGCAAATAATGAGATAATGAATTTCACTTATTATATACTAGTGAAAAATATATGTACTACCATATATGGGTTTATTTTTTCTATGATAAAAAAAACAATAAAATTATTATTATTATTATAATTATAAAAATAAATATAAATATTTTTATAGTTTTATTATAGATAAGCATTTTAATTGAAAATTAAATTAAAAAAATATCAAAAAAAATTATTAATATAAAAAAAATAACTTAAAAGATAAATTAGAATTATTTTAATTTAAGGAATTAATTATTTAAAAGATAAAATGAAAGCCAATAATGTACACCAAAAACAAAATATATATATATATATATATATATATATATATATGAAGTGAAAAAAAATAAAATAAAAGTATATAAAAAAACATAAAGGTGATAAAAGGGACAATCTAACCCGTTTAAGTCTGATGGATTTTAGTTTGTCAAAAATAGGTTGATTCTAGTTGGTCTATCACTTAAGAGCAAATTAAATTTTATAGTTTAGTCTGTTAACTTGTCAACCTGTCCGATTGATAAGTTAGGTTAAACTGTCAACTTGTCAGGTTGATGAGTTAGATAGATTATTATGCTAAAACAAGGTTATGTTGAGTTGTTGGATTGATATAGAGTTGTTATCGAGATATTAAACTATATTTAAATAATTTATCATTTATTTAAATAGAAAATCCTCTTTTAGATTTAAATTTCTGATAATATATCAAAATATATGTTCATATATTAAATAATTATAGTTTTTTTTTAATGAAAACGAGTTACTTATATTTAATTTTTTTAATAATATTAAGTTATGAATTATGTTGTCGAAGTGTTTAAGTTAGAACAAGTTGTGTCAGACTATTAAATTAACTTTTGAGACTAAACTCCTTCTGTGAATCAATACAACTATGTTTTGAGTAAAAAAACATATGAAAAGAAAAAACTAAACCAAAATTACTTGTGTAAATAAATATAAAAAAATTGATGAAAGATTATTTGAGTACATCTATATTAAAATATCAAATATTTAAAAAAAATTGAAATTTCAAATATCGACAAAATTTCGGTGTTTATTTTAGTAAGTTCAATACTAAAAATAAAAAATGTTAAATAAGCCAGCTAAAGAATGAAAAATTATTTTAGCTTAAGAAAATAGGTATAAAATTAATTAATGTATATATTATTTTATTTAAATAACATACTTACACTCATAATTTATTTTTAGTTTTAAATACATTACCAATAGCGGTTATTATTATTTTTATGAATATTTTTAATTTAATTTAAAAATAATATAATTTTTTATGTAATTTTGATACTACAATTACAGGTTGGACTGATTGGAATATAACTTTGTTTATTATATAACAAACAATAATTTTATTTTCAAAGACAAAAATAACAAAATCGTGAATGTGTTTTGCATAAAATTAATTATTATTATATTTAATTAATTAAAAAATAGAGATATATTAAATATACTTCGTGATTGAGTATTTTTTATGTATAATAAAATAATAAATACATGTAATTATTTAAATATTAATTTATAAACAAAAAAAATATTTTTTTTAAAATGTAGGTTTAATCATTTAGAATATCTCTATTTGTGTAGAGTTATCTCAATTAAGTCCTTGTTTTTTTTATCTCAATTAGATCTATTTTTTTGTCACACTAAGTCAATTTTGACCTTACCGTTAAATTTAGTAGACGACGTTAAAATTTGTGTTTTGGTGACATGCTGACTGTGCCATTTTTAATGACGTGGCACATAATTGTTTTATGTGTAATTTACAAATAAAAAAGTAAAAAAAAAAACAACTTCTCATCCCCTTCCTCGATACATCCTCCATAGCCATCTCCATGGATCTCACACTTGTGCCGTTGACACCTCCATGGCCACCTTCCTATGCTTTTGATTCTTCTTCAAATTTTTCTTTGCATACTTGATTGTCTGTTATAAAAGAAAGTATGAAATTTCCTTAAATCTCTAATTTAACCTAATTTGAGAGAATCCCTAATTAAAAGGGTGCTTGGGGCAGATCTGGGAGGTGGAGAAACGTGGGTTCGGACTTAGCCTGAGGCGGTGGCGGAGAATGGTGGAGCAGTGTTCCGTTCCGCCCCTATCCCTCGTTTTCTCATCCTTCGCACCCTTTCCTTCGTTTCTTCTCACCCTAGGACCATTCCACCCCTTCCCACCCCTTCCTATTAGGATTCTTCATTTTCCTTTCACTGTTACTGTTCCAATTTTGTAAATTTCAGATCTTTTCTATTGACATTGGAATCATATATTTTGAAGTGGAGTGCTTATATATTTGGGTTTTAGCCTAAATTCATTACAACCCAGATCTGTTATCACTGAATATTAAATTTGATGAATTAAAGTGGTTATTCTTGTGTTTAATGGAAACAAAATGAATTCTCATCGTTGAATGTCTATCTGCATGTTTCATCTCTGTTAATTTTTCATCCTTTCTCATGTTTCATCTTTGATAATTTTTTATTATCTGTAGGCTTCTCTGTAGCTGAACAAAATATCTGCAGTTATTATGATTGATATAATAATTCCATCTTTGTCTACTTGAATAGAACACCTGCTTTCACTGTCGTCAACCCTACAAACTAGAACACCTGCTTTCATCGTCGTCATCGGTGTTGGAAAGGTTGATGATGTAGTTTCATGGTTGAGAAGGATTGTCGGCAGAGTCAAGACCAGCAGCGGCGGTGGCTGTGGCGAGGTTTGAGGATTGAACTTTTGAGATTTGAGTGAGTAGAGAGGAGTACGAAGTTCCACTGCCACGTGTTTAACCATTGTCCAGTCAGCATGCCACCAGACACAAATTTTAACGCCGTCTACTAAATTTAACGGTAAAGTCAAAATTGACTCGATTTTACAGAAAAAGGAATCTAATTGAGATAAAAAAAATGAAAACCTAATTGAGATAACTCTATACAAACATGGACATTCTAAATGATTAAACCTAAAATGTACTAAAAAAGTTTATATTTATAACGTATCAAAACTGTAAACAAAGGTAAAAATAAATTATATGTAAATATCTAGTCAAAGAAATGAATAAACACATTACTTAATTAAGTTATGCACAAATCAAAATTTAAAATACTTTGTATTATCTTTATTATTTTATTATACTTTTATTTTTATTTTTAGTTTATTAACTACTTATGTGGTAAAGGATTAAAAACAATTAAAAAGTATGAAATAATAAAAACAATTTTACGTACTACAAAAATACATGGAATTATCGACGGCCGAAATCTATCGAAAATGTTCAAAATCCGTCGATAATGACATTTTATCGACGGATTATCGACGATCATAAGTCCGTCGGTAATAACGTTGTCGGTAATCACCGGAAAAAAATCTGTCGGTAATTGCCACATAATCCGTCGACAATTACCGAAAAAATAATCCGTCGATAATTATCAAAGGAAATATCCGCCGGTAATTACCGAAGGACAAATCCGTCGGTAAGTCCGTCGATAAATATCTCGATCTAGTTCATCTTCTTCCCCTTTCCCCTTCTTATTTTTCATCAGATTTCAAATTTTTTTATCAAACTTTCTTCATTCCTAAACCAAAACAACAATCCAATTCATTCCAAAACCAAAATCAAAGACTAAACTTAGGTTTTCCAATTGTTTTAGAAACCCTAAAATTCAAAAAAATCCCTAATTAGTTTTTGAGCATCCATGGCAGCGGTGGTGTGGCAGCGGTGGTGCGACAACGTTCTCCAATGGCAGTAGTGACATTCTCCAACAACAACGGTGGTGGTCTCCAACGACAGGGAGGTGGTCTCCAACGGCAACAGTAAGAGTGTAGGAAAATGGTTGCACGAGAGAGAAAAATGGTTGTACAGAAGGTGAGAAATGCTTTTGAGATGAGAGTAAAGAAAAAAATGAAGAAACTCATTTGTGAGAGAGTAAAATATAGTCTTCTTCGCACAAAGAGGAGGAAAAATGGCGGGAATTTTGCTGCTCTTTTTACCAACGGATTTATCGACGGATGTTGTCTGTCGATAACTACAATATGCATTATCGAAGGATTTATCGACGAAATATTTCCTTCGGTAATTACCGAAGGATTTCTCGACGGATTTTGTCCGTCGGTAACTGTAAGATGAAATACCGACGAATTCATCAAAGGATTTCGATCGACGGTAATTATCGAAGGATTTATCGACGAATTTTGTTCGTCGATAACTGTAACATACATTACCATCAGATGGTGTCCGTCGATAATTACATTTTTTACATCAGTCTTTAAAATTCGTCGATAATACATCATTTACTAACGAAATTATTTTCGTCGGTAAAATTACATCGGTAATTTCATGTATTTTTGTATGCAACTCTTAAAAAGTGATCACATTGTTGTATATTAATCTTTCGTTAATATAGATCAAATTCAACAAAATAAATAAGTAATAAAATAAAAATGTAATTAAGTTTAACAGTATATATATATATATATATATATATATATATATATATAGATAGATAGATAGAGAGAGAGAGATTTAACTGGTTTTATAATTTTATATTTGAAGATAAAATTATTCCGTGATATACATTAGAAATAAACTATAAGCACAAGTAATTATTTTTTTATAAAAACATAGTTAATCGATGAAAATGAAAATCTTAAAAACCATAGAAATAAGTAATAATTATAAATGATATTTTGAAGGATGAAATAATGTGGTAATAAAGTTTAGGATAATAATATTTAGGTAAAATTTTTTTTACAACATTTGAACATAATTTACGTGTCATTATGTGATTGGTCTAAAATTACTTCACAATCAATAATAATTATTATTATAAATACTATCATAAACCAATCACATAATGAAAGGTAAATAATATTGAAATATTGTCAAAATATTATCTAAGTATCATTATTAAGTTTATGAATAAAAGAAAGAAAAAATAAAATATCAGGAATTTGTCCGTATATTAGATGGAAGGATGGATTGGTGGAGCAGGACGGCCATGTGCTGCCACCCACTTCCCACAATTATTAGCAGACAACCAAACAAAATAACAACACACCACTCTTCACTTCTCTTCTACTACTAATATCTTTTATCTTTTCATATTATCAATACATTATTTAACTAATTAAAAAACTAAACAAATCAAAGTATTCAAAAATTTAATCAAGTGCAAATTTATAAAATCCAAAAAAATAAAATTGCATCTCTTTTTTTTTTTTTTACCGGAAAGCATCAAAATTACAAATTACACTAACAAAAGAGCATTTGTATGATTTTATATGTAAAAAATTGATGCCTGAATATTCACGTCAAAATCACTTAAATGTGTAACCAATAACAACAAACGGCCCGTTAATTATGTTGTGTTTGTAACCCCAGCATACATACCAAAAAATAAATGCTTTCTCTCTTACTAGAAAAACTTGTTTTTTCTTTTTCTTTAACATTTCATCTCTCTTATAATCTAATATCTTATTTTCATCTTTTTAGAATCTCACATTCACAGTAATTTAGAAGTTAAAGAGAAGTTATGTTGGATTAAAATTTTAAATAGAGTAAATTTTTATTTATTTATAAATTCAGTATTTTTATTTTTTTTATATGATTTTATATCAATATTAGTAAACCAGTTGAGAAAATTTATTTTATCAACTTGTTTGACTAGTACTAAAATTTTGTTGTGTTTAGATAGATAGTTTTAAATTCCTAAATAGTGTCTAATTTTATGCTTGGTTGAAGGATCAATATTTCAGTGAGAAAAATGATCTATGTTTTCAGAAAATTTTAGGGATTCATGTAGTTATCTAACATGTTAGAGATATCTTTATAGTTAATTTTATGATAAGTAGTTTGTTTGTTTTGCACGTGGTATTAATAATGAAAGAAAATGTATTATGATAATGATGTGAGCACATTGTTTGATTTAAGAAATGTTGTATGTGTAATGAAATTTGGATGCTTGATTTTCAATGAATTTTAAGTGTAGAGACTAATTGGAGGTACAAACAAAATTTCAATTAAAAATCTAAACATATCCTTATGATTACGTAAATATAAATATTCATTTTGAACTGTTTTGAGTCATATTAAACTATAAACCATGTACAACTTAAAAACATTCATTGAACTTGAAAGAGTCAAAAAGTTTTTTAACTCTTTGAATGATAGTAGAACTCTTCACTAAGATTATTCATGTGGTATTTAATCTTAAAATAATGAAAGAGTTATAATTAAAAAAAAGGTGAATGATGATTTTATAATTAAATTTTAGAAAAATAATGAATTCTATAAAATTAAACTCAATTAATATAAATTTTATTTATAACCTTGACATTTTATCAAAAAAAATAATTAAAACTCATCTTTTAAAAATTAACATAAAATATTTTTTAGATCTTTACAATATACATGTTTTTTTAAGTAAATATAATTTTTCATATTTCTCATTTTTAAATAATACATTTTATTTAAAAAAATTAAACACGAGTTAGCTTATGAAAAAAATCTTAAGGTAAAGGCTTTTTTTTCTTTTACCTTACATATGCAGATCGAAAAACAATACTTTAACACCCTTTAGAAAGCACACTCAATTAATAACTCCCTTTAATAATATAATAATATATATTAAAATTTTTAATTAGAAAATAAAATAAATATTATCATTTTAGTTTGTAACTTAAGTGTTTTTTATATCTTTGTGTCAATATATCTTATATGTATGCCACTTTCATAAATTACGACTCGATTAACTATTTTATAATTTAATTTATGAACAAAATATTTTTTTTTTTATAATAGTTCGGAAACGAAATATATATTTACTTTTTTATAATAGTTCGGAAACAAAATAAAATATTATGTCACACACAAATAACAAGGTTTGGGCAGGTATATTATAAATTAACAGAATTAATTAGGGATTTTATTTAAAGATTTTGAGGATCCCTATCTCGAGGGCTTAAATTCTTTGATGATGTTTAAAAAAAAATTCTTAATTATTTTTGTTTTATTTGACTCTGTTCTTATGATACATTTACAGCAGTTAAAATGTCTATTTCTTTCTTTTGTTGTTGACGGGAAAAATTCCTAGGATGTGATGTTTGTTGCATGCATGAATTGGTAGTTGAATCTTGCTTCAAAAGAGCTCAATTTGTTTTTGTAATGTTTGGGGCCATATATGCTGTGTATGAATACTGTTATGATAGTTCTAAAAACCTTAATTTCGTTAAAATAAAAGGGTTAAATATGTTTTTCATCCCCTAGTGATTTTTGATTTTACTTCCTACTCAAAATTTTGATGGCATTTAGTCCTTATTGTATTAAAACATGTAATATTAGTCCTTAAAAATGAACGACGTTAACTTTTTGTTGATATGACAAACGACAATGTCACGTCTTCTGACAGTTTCAATGATCTCTCTCTGCCACCTCTCTTCCGACCATGATCCCCCATCTCCAACTCCCTCATGACCGCCATCAAACACTCACAGGCCAACCAGCGGCGCCACCATCGCGAAGCTAACCACCATGACCAGGATTCGCTACCACTGCATTGCCCACCACCATCAACAACCTTAAAACAATCTTTATAAACTTGGAGCTAAACCTGAAAACCCCAATTCGAAAAAACCTAGAATCGTGGCAGCATCAAATCTCTTCTTGCCAGCATCAATTCGAAAAAACCTAGAATTTGAAAAAACCTGAAAAACAATCTCTTCTTCGTCCAGCATCAAATCAATCTTCTTCAACTTTGAAATCAAATTTCATATACGATTCAGAACTTAAATTTTATATTTCTAGGACAAGATAGGATTCAGAAATGGGAACCTGTAGTCAAACAAAGAATGCGCTTTCGTTTTCGACACTAGCAGTGAGTGTTGCTGGGGACGTTTGACGTTTGAGAAAAAAACCCTCGCATGGAGAGGGAGGAGAGCGGTGCTGGTGGCGCCGGTGAGGGAGCGATTCCGACGAGGACAGCGACAACCAGCTTTGTCGCGGTGGCTGGTTTTGTTCGTGGTGGTGGAGACTCGTCATAGAGAAGCAACGATTCTCCTCTCTCACGTGCAGACGGGTCTTGTTGATGATGGGTGTCGCCGGCGACGCCTTGGATCGGGTGGCGATGGCTCCGGCAGCAAGCCGCATCACCGGTGCGACCTTGACTCATGATCCAAGAGGCAGCGACTGGGTGCGGCGCGAATGGCTTGGATGCGCTGCAGAGGGTGAATGCATCTTCCTCTCGCGCGAAGGAGAAGGGGCAAAGTGGTGGTGGTCCGCCGTAAAGGGCGGTGACTTCTTCGGCGAAAGTACCGGCAACACCGTGGACAGTGGCGTGGTGGCTGTTCGAGTGGTGGCTGAGGCGGCAACGTCCATGCGGTGGCGACCCGTATCACCGGCAGCACCTCCAATGGGTTCAAACGTATTGGTGACTTATCTGGCAGATAGAGAACAGTGCTGGCAGAAGAAATGGCATTGCCGTTAACCAAAACTTGATGCCATCCATTTTTAAGGATTAAAGTTACATGTTTTAATACTAAGAGGATTAAATGCCATCAATGTTCTGAGTAGGGACTAAAACCAAAAATCACTGATACTTAAGGGACTAAAAGCATATTTAACTCTAAAATAAATAAAAATCATGCATGATAAAATTATTGAAATATGTTAAAATAAATATAAATCCATGTCCAACATCCTCTCTCAAACAAAGGACAAGTTCTCTCATATTTGTTTTTGATACCACTCCAAAAGAACTCTTATTAAGGTATTTATTTATATGTATATAAACTTATGTCCAACTCCTTTTTTATTTTATGTGAGACTTTATTGTTTGTATTGCAACAAAATAGACATTAGAGGGTTTATGTATGATTGCTATTTGCAAGATGGATTAAATATATAAACATGAAAATATTTATTTTTAGTATCCATTTTTCTCTTATTCGTCGTTTATGAAAATATGTTAAATGTGATTTCTATTAATAACAATAGAAACAAGTGTAAAAATAAATAAATAACATATATGATTTGTAGACGAGAGACAAAAAAGGACATCTCTTTTAGGTCTTGTTCTACATTAATTTTTATAAATTTTACTTTCAATTCTATTTTCACTTACCTCCAAATCTATTCAAATAAACAAAAAAAAAATTACCTTCAAATCCTCTCAAATCCTCTCTGTCAAATCCACACAAATGGACAAAGCCTTAACGATTAATAATGAATATTTTTGAATTCCATAAATTTAAAACATATTATTTAACCATAATATTGAAATGGTATTTGCATTGTCTTAAAGTTTAATTATTTGAGATGAAAATTTATTTTCCCTTCATTCAGCTGTTATTTTAAAACATTTGAGACAATATTAATTACTTTTCTGTCATTTATTTTCTTATCTTTAATTTAACTTTCAATTAGCTTGCATATACACATATTAGACTCGAAGGATAAAATATAACATTTTATAAATATTTTATTGAAGTATTATTGGATGTAACTCCTCTTCTTTGAGTATTTAATATTGGTGGTAATGTGTGTCCATCATTCTCATTTTAGCTTGTTCTGTTTTGTATTTGGTTGGTAAAAAATAACTCGGTAGGTTAAACTAAGTAAAATTGGTAAGTAATTATGTATGGTCTTCTTTAAATAGGTGTATGCTTACATGTCAGCTTACACAAATTGAAAAAAATGGACAGAGTTGTTGGGAAATTTTCTATCAAAAATTTAAGTATTTCATAAAAAAAACTATAAATATGACTATTAAAGTAAAATTTTAAAGATAAGAAAACATATTATGACAAAAATATATTAAAATAGAACATGAAAGAAAATCTATATTTATATTTGTAAACATATAAAATTGATGAATAATAAATTAAAATATTTAATCATATTTAATATTTAACACAAACAATTGTTTATAATAATACAATGTTAAAAAAAATTAATATAGATTACGAACAGATTGAACATTTTGACTTACATAAATTATAAATTATGAAAGAAAACTACTAAAGATATCATATTGAAATATTTAACTCATCCTAGATTATTTTTATTGAATGATTTGTTAAGTTACTCACATCTTTGTTTATTTTACTCTCTCTAGTTTATATATTATATTTTGAGTGGCGTAAGCTTATAGTTGTTACTCCGATCCATTATATAAGATTTGATACTAATTCATATTGATTGAAACTAAAACAAAACTCCCATTGTTAAAAAAGTTTTTTATTAAAAAAAACTCATAAAGTCAAAATACTTACAAAATTCTTATGCATTAGCATCAATGAACTTTATTTTAAATAGGTAAAAAATATTAATTTTTATTAAATATATTGTTGAACATATATGTAGCACTCAATATAAAAATATAAACTTTAGTTCGAACTCACCTTTATGTTTGGGTTCACTCGTCTCGATCTTCATCTTGAGTCAACCTGTCTTAACCTTTTGTTTGGGTCGACATGACCTAAGTTGGCCTGTCTCGACCTTCGATAGAGGATAACTTGTCCCGACCCTCTGCCCAAGTGGACTCGTCACAAGCTTTTGCCCATAATGGCATATCTCAACCTTCAACTTAGGATAATCAATCTCAACCTTTGGCCTGAGACGATCAATCGCGAGCTTCAACTTAGAACGATCAATCTCGACTTGCAGCTTAGTATAACTCATCTCAACCCTCAACCCAAGACGACCCATCTCAACCTTCGGCTTGAGATGACCCATATCGACCATTGGCATGAGACAACCCATCTTAACCTTCGGCTATGATGATATGTCTCAACCTTCTGCCCGAGATGACCATTGTTGACCTTATGCTTGGGTTGACCCGTATTGAATTTTAGCTTGGGCTACCCATCTCGGCCTTCTATCTGTGTTAGCTCGTTTCGCCCTTCAACATACGCGTACATGTCTTGACCTTTGGCCTAGAACAACCTATCTTGAACTTTGGCCTAGGATAACTTATCTTGACATTAGTTGAACCTATCAAGTTTGTCAATGAATCCTGCCTCCAGTAGCTTCTCAACCTCGACTTTAGTTGCAACTTAACATTTTTCTCCTATAAGTCTTTTCTTTTGGACTATTGATTGGGCTTCCTTGCATACTGATAGCTTAAGTGATATGACACTCAAGTGTATCCGAAACATGGCAATTGTCGTCCAAGAAAGCAAATATTTGTTTTTCTTCAGTACCTCTTTTAAAGCTTCCAAATTATCCTTTGATAACGTGCTTCCCAACATTGTACTTTGACCAAATGAAGAGAACAAACTCTAGTTGAGGTTCTCACGATAGCCAAACAGAAAGAATATCCCAAATGACACCGATACACAACCCCTCTATTTCTAGGTTACACTTAGACCTGGGTATAGGGCCCCACTCATGATATGCATAAAGTGTGTGTGTGAAGGGAGAACGCCATGCACACCCAAACCCTCACTTGCAAAATAACCAGATAAATCCCAGGCAGATATAAACATGTTTTCTACCCTAGGGTTTAATATACAACAATTATTGTATTTATTTCGAACATAGATAAAAAAAGGAAAGAAAAACATAAAGCAAAACCACATCGAATTCGCGCATTTAATTAAATGGCCTGACTCTCGAAGTCTCCAGTGGAGTCGCCATCTGTCGCCAAAAAGAAAAGAGTTTGAAAACGTTTTGGAGTCGCCACTATAGTTTATTTTGAAAAACTATAGAAAAAACCATAAAAAGGATAAGGCCTAGTCTATGAAAACCAGATTCTGGGTTCGGGAGTCGGTTACGTGTAGGGAAGGTATTAGCACCCTACAACGCCTGCCCGAAGGCAATACCTTTAATTAAAAACGCGAATGTGATGTGGTTTTCAAAATGTTTAACTATCCTCAAAAGATATTATAAAGAAACAAAAATATTTTTTTTGTCTTCTTGTGCCCGACAAGGATTGACCTTGTTCCTACGTATTCTCAAAATGAGAAATCAGGGTTACGTAGTTCTAGCAAACCATTTGGAAAATTTGTTTGGAGAATTGTTTGGAAAATTTGTTTGAAAAATGATGTTTTGTATTTTGATATTTTTATATAAGAAAGGAGAAAAGGTTTTCTAACATAAGGACGATGCGTGCTATCACACATGTGCTAGAGCCCTCAAAATAAATTTTTTATTTAATTTTATGAAAAGGAAAGAGTTTTCTAGCACAAGGACGATGCGTGCGATCACACATGTGCTAGAACCCTCAAAATAATTTTTTATTTAATTTTATGAAGAGGAAAGGGTTTTCTAGCACATGCGTGTGATCACACATGTGCTAGAACCCTCAAAATAAATTTTTTATTTAATTTTATGAAGAGGAAAGGGTTTTCTAGCATAAGGATGATGCGTGCGATCACACATGTGCTAGAACCCTCAAAATAATTTTTTTATTTAATTTTATGAAAAGGAAAGAGTTTTCTAACACAAGGACGATGCGTGCGATCACACATGTGCCAGAACCCTCAAAATAAATTTTTTATTTAATTTTATGAAAAGGAAAGGGTTTTCTAGCACAAGGACGATGCGTGCGATCACACATGTGCTAGAACCCTCAAAATAATTTTTTTATTTAATTTTATGAAGATGAAAGAGCTTTCTAGCACAAGGATGATGCGTGCGATCACACATGTGCTAGGAAAGAGTTTTCTAACACAAGGACGATGCGTGCGATCACACATGTGCCAGAACCCTTAAAATAAATGTTTTATTTAATTTTATGAAAAGGAAAGAGTTTTCTAGCACAAGGACGATGCGTGTGATCACACATGTGCTAGAACCCTCAAAATAAATATTTATTTAATTTTATGAAAAGGAAATAGTTTTCTAGCACAAGGACGATGCGTGCGATCACACATGTGCTAGAACCTCAAAATAAATTTTTTATTTAATTTTATGAAAAGGAAAGAGTTTTCTAGCACAAGGACGATGCGTGCGATCACACATGTGCTTCAATCTTTAGAATATATTTTTTTTATTTTTAAAAAAAAGAAGAAAAGGTTTTCTAGCATAAGGACGATGCATGCGATCACACATGTGCTTAAACCTTTAAAATATTTTTTTAAAAAAAGAAGAAGAATAGGTTTTCTAGCACAAGGACGATGCGTGCGATCACATATGTGCTTAAATGTTTAAAAAATATTTTTTATTTTTAAAAAAAAAAGAAGAAAAGGTTTTCTAGCACAAGGACGATGCGTGCGATCACACATGTGCTTAAACCTTTAAATTATATTTTTTTTATTTTAAAAAAAAAGAAGAAAAAGTTTTCTAGTACAAGGACGATGTGTGCGATCACACATGTGCTTAAACCTTTAAAATATATTTTTATTTTTAAATGCAAAATTTATTTTTTATGTAGTATTAAAATATTTTAAAATAAGTAGATATAAAAAAATATAAAGCAAATGGGATATAAATAAATAATAAAATAGAGTGTCTAAACCAAATTTGCTTCCAATAACAGATTGGGCCTCATCCCAAATGACAAGGGTGTGGTGAAAAGGAAAATAGGGACTGCACAAGTTAATTTTTAGTTTAAAACGGGTAGGGCCTAAGCCCTAAAGGAGGTGGAGTGGTAAAGGGGAAAACAGGGGTGCACTTGCATCATTTTTTTTTGTATATTAAAAACAAAAATAAAAAGTAAAACAAAAATCAAATACAAATAAAATAAAATAAAATAAAATTACAAAAATAAGAGCTAAATAAAATAAATAAAAAGAAATAAATAAATAAATAAAAATAAAAAGATAAAGTAAAATAAAACTAAAAAAAGAAAATAATAAAAATGATAAAAATCAAATAGAAAAAGAAATTGTATATATATTTATTACTCGGACGAAATTAGGTGTTGACAATCAAGTTTCCCAACCTACCACTTGATAATTTCTTCTTTCGATTCAATTCGATCCTCTAAGCTTGTCTGTGGATCCAAGCAGTTATGGCAACTATCTTTTGTCTTATTCGTACGTTCAAAAGATAATACAAAGACATTTTGAGCCTTGTGACATAACATGCATGTGCAGTTTTCTGGTCTATGTGTACCATTACGATATCCCCCTTATTAAATGGGAACTTCATCGCCAAGTATGGTGCCAAGACGATTGGTCTTATGGTATTCAAACATGCTCTCCAAAATAAGACATCTTCACTTTTACCAACTAATATTTGACCTTTATATCTTTGTTTTTTCTTCCTTCATCGTACTGAGTACGTAAATGCATATGCCCTCGCATACTTACTCTTTTGCCGAAAAAGCCTACTATTTGCTTAGAGTAAGTCCGCAATAAGTCTTTTGGTATTTCAAACTTAAGTAATGTCTTCCAATAAAGAATGTTGACCGAACTTCCTTATTCAATAAGGGTTTTCTTGTTGGCGAAATCGACTAGTTCTACTAATATGACAATTGAGTCATCTTGATTGGGATCTGATGTTTGGAAATCCTTATCGGTGAAAGTGATTTGTGGCAAGAGTCAGATCGTTCGTTCTACCATGTTAACCATTCTTATTTATAGTAGCACTTATTGATCCTCCTCTTGTGAAACGTCTTGGGATTGTGTTTATCACTCCTCGAAGAGGGCGTTCCCTATTTCCTCTTCTACTTCTATTACGTCTCGATGGAGGATGCTCATCCTCTATTCCATTTTGAATGACAACGTAAAAGACTCATTTTGCTTCTTACAAACATTTTAACATGCTTGTGTTAGCATAAAACCAATAACATGATAAGTGCACCGATCGCACATAACAAGTGATAAATATAGTTCTCTCCTAAGGGATTTGTGCAATACACGACAATTTTTGCAACTCACAACTCAATTCGACAACAAAGTTACAAAAAGACATAAAATTTTTGTATTTTTATCCAACAGTTGGCGTGCAAAAGAAAATTATTAACATAGAGTATTTACAATTTTCATGATTATATATTTCATCCACTTCATTCTCATGCATTCAAAAATATTTCAATTCCAATTTCAAGTCAAAATCAACTCAGAATAATACTCAAATCCTATTTTTAGTGACTTTGAGCCTATGACAAGTCATAACTAATTCATTAAATCCTCAACAAGCAACCTTGCTTTAAATTCAAGAGTTTTAAGATTATTAATGAATTAGGTTGTATCCCTAAGTACAAACTCCATTAAGTATTCAATTTTAGTTTATATATATATATATATATATATATATATATATATATATATCAACAAACAAATTACATAACGATTTAGTTTATTACATTTAATTTCAATACATATGGTTAGTTTTCCATGGTATAGAATCTAGGATTTACAAAATAAAGAGATAGGAAAGAAATGAAAATCATATATTTGGGACCATCTCGATCAAATTCGGCCGAATTTTGATCGGGGATGACTTGATCAAATTCAACCAAATTTTTATTGCAGTCAACTTTGTCAAATTCGACCAAATTTTGGTCGTGGCTAAATTCGGGCAAATTTCAGATATGGTTGAATTCAGGAAAATTTTGGTAATGGTCGAATTTAGAAAATTTTTTATGGTGTCCTAACTTGGTCCGTCATGACTTTATGTTCAACCTGGTGTGTCTTGACTTTCAACACAAAACCATCCGTCATAACTTTCGTCGAAGACTAATCTATCTCGACCTTTAACTTGGATTGTCTCATTTCGACTTTCAGTCTCGACTAATCCGTCTCAATCTTTAACCTATTTGCCAATGTACTATACGTTTCATTAATGAATAATAGTTTTAAGTTAATTAAAAGTTAATTTAACTACAACTTTAAAGATTTAATTTTTTAAAACTAAATTATAAAATGGTTGGTTAAATTTTTATTATAAATAATTTAGTTTTTTTAGTCTAATATAATAAAATTATTTTACAATTCAATTCTATTTGGATAATTTTTTTCACATTGTTAAAAATCCAAAGCTGGCAGCATTATTGAGATTCAGACACATATTTATGAGTGAGTGATGACAAAACAATATTAAATCGCATAATTCTTAGTTGGCACCCACGAGCCATATTCTTATCCATGTGCACAATGAGTTCCCTTCCTTATTGATGACTACTATCAAGTGCATAGTACATTCTTACATATATTAAATGCTTGCAAATATTTTAATTAAAATACTAAATTTAAGATTTTTGTGTTATAGTTTTTTATTCAAATACGCTAATATCATATGTAATTGTAGTAAAATTCAGAATTTGATCTTGTATAAAAGTAGGAGAACATAAACGAGTTAAATAATTGGTGAACTTTTCATATTCAAGTTGTTAACTCTAATGTCCGAAAAATTTACAATTAACTGTACCAACACAGTATATATAAACTTAAAAATAATATTAGAAAAAAATATAATACTTTTAGTGTTATTTTCTTTTTCTGCTACTATTTATGAATTGCATGTTATTTTCTTTTTCTTTTTTTATGTTCATTTTAATCTTATTTTTCTAAATTTTAATTACTCTCATATTTTTTCATGCACTAATTCATAAAGTTAGGTAATCCTACTCGATCCTAATTCAAATAAGTGGGTTTTCTTTGTTTGTAAATCTTTTACCTCTCCCTTTTACTATTTGAACTCAATCTTGACTTAAATAATTGAAAAATAATTATTACCTCAACTAATTATGCTTATGTATGGCGTTTAGTTGTTTTAGATCTTTAGAATTAAAGAGTTCTTAAGCTATTTTTTTTAATGATTTGAGGATTAAGTGTCCAAACTTAAATTGAACTATCATTTTGAGATAGTTGAACAATCATAAAGTTGAACTATAATTTATTTGTTCGAAAGCTGTTGGGAAATTTTTTTTAATGATATTTTTAAATTATTTGGACAAATATTTATGTAAAAGAAAATTACTTATGTTGTGGGTGACAATTGTAAATTGTTATGTTGAGGTGTGGATCAAAAGTTGTGATAGGTTCACTCAGATTAAAAATTGAGATGGATTATCTTGGATCAAAGGTTGAGACATGTTAACTTGAGTTAAAGGTTGAGACATGTCAACTTGGATCAAAGGTCGATATGACTTATCATGGGATGAAGGTCATGATGATTTGTCCTGGATCGAAGGTTGAGACAAATTGCCTAAATTGAAAGTCGTGACAATATGACTCGAGTCAAAGATCAAGATTGGATGGTACATGCTAAAAGTTTAAATGAGCTAGGTTGGGTCAAAGATTGAGAGTAGTTGGTCTGATCTAAGCTTGTGATAGACTGACCCAAGTTGAATGTCGAGACATGTCTGCCGAAACAAAAGGTGGAGACGAATATGGATCAAATATCCAATAAGATATTTAAAAAATTAATATTTTTCATATTTTAAAAAGACTCATGGGTTGACCTTGATCCATAGGACTTTGTGAACAATTTGGCCCTATGGACTTTTTCAATGCAGGGCTTTTTGGCCATAACCCACATGGGTCATGGTCATGTCGGGATGAACCAAATTGACAAGTCTAATGATTGACAACCATACAATTGCTATAAAAAATTCATTTCAATGAAAACTTGATAGTTTTGTTAATGAGCAAACCGATTATTGATTGAGAAAAAAATGTGACTAAGTGAAAATAATGTTTTTTTATACTTTAAATAATTTGTTTTTAAATGATACAATTATTTATATTTTCCTGAATTGTTATATTTATCAAACTTTTATATTCAAATATTACTATAGAGTGATGAATGTTGAATTCAAACTTATATGTCTTTATTTTTGTCTTGGATATGGCTTAAAGGATAAATATGGGGATTGTATGACTTGTTATGTGATCGATGAATATGTTTGAGATAAAATTAGTTGAGCTCAGAAATTTGAGTGAGTGTGCGAACACTTATAGTATTGTAAGGTATTAAGTATATGAACCTATGATATAAAAGATCATTCACTTTATTAGTCCGGGAGTGTCATGGCATGTATAGATTGTTTATGTTTTGTATTGAATTTTAAATTCTAAAAGAGATATTTGGATTCTATTAATATTTCACATATAGTAAAATATCAGGTGGTGATAGTAGAAAGAGATTCCTATGATCTAGTATGTAGTGTGAAAAATAACTTTGTCTATTAGGTCATAAGGATTCACCAGATCACATGAAAAAATGTCTTCCTATCCTATAACTTTATTATCTGAGACAACTTATTAAAGGTAGTGTGACAACTGCATATATCTGAATTTGATTCAACACATATGTCTTATTAAAAAAAAATCAAGTTTCTATGATATTGGTATTGTTTCGAGTGTGGGTCAAGTCTTCGAGTCCAACTACTCAGTCTCCAAACATTCACTCACAAGTTCAAGTCTTGTCCGGTCTGAGGAGCCTCTCATGTGTCCAAACTACTCAGATGATACTTGTAAAAGGTACTTCGATGCCAAAGTCAGATCAACTTAGACACAAAACAATTAATATTATATTTAATACGTGAACTACCTCCTTACCTCAAAGCCTTGTAGATTTTGTGAGCTTTTTGATTAAGGTTGGCCTAATTATGACCTAAACATGACTAATCATGTTTTAACCTTAAGTAAAACTATTTTGGAGCTGAAATACTTTGGTCCTATCTGGTGATCATTCGTTCAATTTGTTGTATATGGCCGTCTAGTTTGGTGATTTGTTGTCAGCTTGGTAGTTGACCATCTAACTTGATAGATTATTGTCTGATTTGTTAATTGTTCGCTCGGGTTGATGGCATGCAATCCGGTCTGGTAGTTGACCGTATGGCCTGACTTTTGTTAGTTAGCCACCCCGACTGTTAGGTGGCTGTCCGGGTTGATGGTCTGTCGTCCAGTCTGTTAGGTGATCATTTGAGTTGTGGCCTACAGTCTAGTATGTTAGGTGATCGTCCTAATTGATTTTACTTTGTCCGATCCAATAGGTAACCGTTTGGGTTGATGGTTCGCCATCCAATCTATTTTTTGATCATATTATTTGATCACCTAGTTTGTTAGGTTATCATCTTGTCTGGTAAGTAACCGTCCGAGTTATACGTTGTCGTTCAGTATAAATGTCAATGTATGTAGTCAATATAGATTAAGAATTATATATATATATATATATATATATATATATAAAATTTATGAATTGAAATAAAAGAATAATCTCATTTTGTTTTCAAAATATGGTGATCATGTGTCACGCATATGATATTTCAAAAGGAAAATGTAAACAGAGATAGAATATAAAGTGGAACAACTTTTTTTTTTCTGTTTTGTTTAATTTCTTTTTGAGATATATACATGCTTATAATTTTAAAGGAGATTTTTATTTTGAAGAAACTTTTAAGTGTAATGTAAATATTATATATGATTATATTATCTTGTGACTATTAATGAGAAAATAATTTTTAGTGAGATATTACAAATGTTGCATGATAACTTAAACTTGTGCTTCTTATTCCTCTAAAACTTAGAATGAACATACTTAGTATATAAACATATGTTTTTGCATAACTAAGAGATCCTAGAAATAATTAATTCTAAAATTTAATGCTAAAGACATTTAAATGTTTTAGGATTATCTAGACATTAAGTTTATATATCTTCTATAAACCTATACAATTTTACACATGTTAAGAAATTAAAAAAAAGTATTATATATAATCATTTTATACAAACTACTTTTTTAATAAAATAATTATTTATTGTGAATTTTAATCCATTTGGATAAACTTGTTTAGAAAAAAAAAGTAGTTTTATGTTTTCTTATAATAACATGTACTTTTTTATAAAGAAGGTCAATATTTTTTTAATTAAAATAGTAGTTTTTGTTTGAATTATTTTTCTTGCAAGATTGAATAAATCCTGTAACCACAATTTATTATTTGCAGACGCATTCCAACTTTCAAATAAATATTAGTTCATTTTAAAAAGGTACTAGAGTTCTTAGAAAATCTAACAATTTCACTTGGATGTTCACCTAGTTATATTATTTTTTATTGGACCTTTACTGTTAACATAATTAAGGAGGAGCCAATCATGCCTTAATCATGATTAGAACATTAATTTTATGATTAATATGTGCGATTAATTTGAGGTGTTACCTTTATCTTATTGTCTTGTATGTACTAATTCCAAAACCTTGCACCAAAAAAACTACATTCTTTATTTAACATTGTATGAAAGTTGTGTAGTATACTAAGCAAATACTTATCAAACTACATAAGAATATTTAAAGAGATAAATCACTATATATTTTTTTAAATATATGGCTCTCTTTTTTTTAATTTTTTTACTTATATTTTTATTAGTAGGATGATATTAAAATAAATTTTAGATGCTATATTAATAAAATTGAAAAATAATTTTAACAAATTTCCATAAAAATAATATTAATTAAGTCCCTAGATAAATTAAGCAAATAAAGCTCAAACTTAATATGTTTTACAAATTAAATCCAATCTTTAAGAATTTGACTCATTTAACTCTCAGCCATGAATTTTAAGAATAACAAAAATATTTTTTATAATATCATCATGTCCTCACAATCAATATTTAATTATAGAAAATTTTAATGTAGATAAAAAATATAAAAATTTGCATATTATAAGAGCTCATAGTCAAAACAAAACTTTTAAGAATTATAAGTAAAATAGGACGAGGTGACGTGGAAAAAAAAAAGACATAAATGAAACAAATAGCATACCTGAGTAGATATATGTCTGGACATTTTTAAAAAAAAATTGTAGATACATTAAGAAAATATTTTTCATCAACTTATCGAATAAAAAAATGTAAATCCAATTTCACTTTATATATATGCGCGTGTGTGTCAAATAATAAACATAAAATCTGTCAAATAATCCAATTTTGTTTATTTGATTTTTCTTCCATGTTTGATTTTCTCATTCTATGATAATATAAAATAAAATCCTGATCAAATAATTATATTTATGATAAACATCATTTAATATTTCGGTTCATTTATATGAGAACTTACTCGAACTATTTTTTGTTTTGTTTTATGTTTTTATGAAAGTTATAAAAATATCGTTGCCAATGAGATATAATTTCATCAACTTCTTCACTAATTTTAAATAATCTCATAAGTAGACTTATCAATTTAATCATTGTTCTATGGTTCGAATTTTAAAATAAAATCTTTCTATTGACCCATCCAATGAATTAATTGAAAAAACTTGAAACTTTACATAAAGTGAACTAAAATTAAGAAGAATGTGACTTTGAACTACTATAATATCAAAATAAAATCTTAATAAAAATAAAAGAAGAAATAAAAAAAAAGTAAAATACAACCGTCAGCGTTTTCAAAATATAATTTATTTCTTTATGATTTTTCTTTAAATTTATTTATTTTACGAATTTATAAAAAATTTACTTCTAAATGTAAGAAAATCAAGTTTTTTTTTTTAAAATTTAAATATGTATAAGAGTATATAAAAGTTAACTCTTTTGACAAATACAAATGAATTTAAGAGGCAATCTTATATATCTTTGCATTATATTTTCATAGCTATCCAAAAATTTTAAAATTGTAGTTTTGTTGCTTCATTAAAGTAAAAAAATGTAACATTTTAATGTTTACATAATATATTCTAAGTTTCATGAATTTCAATGACACATCTTTTATAATATATAAATTTTCTCAACAAAGAGATCTATAAAATAAAAAACTATATATGTTATTTATACTCTATTTGAATATTAAACAGATTCATTACTCTATTTATAACAACTTTATCAATAAAAATATCTATTTATAACAATTTTATTAATAAATCAATAGTCATCTTTTACTACTATTCTTTATTATTTATAGATATTTTATTATTTCAATGACACATCTTTTATAATATATAATTCTTTTTAACAAAAGGAGATCTATAAAATACAAAACTATATATAATCTATACTCCATTCAAATATTAAACAGATTTATTACTTTTCAACTTTCCTATATATTAGTGAATAAACTGTATATATAATCTATATTCTATTCAAATATTAAAAAGGTTTAGATTCTTTTTTTAAATTATGATTCTTATAAAATAAAACCTCATTAATAGAAATATCTATTAATAAATCAATCGTCATCTTTTAAAAGGTCACTGTTATTCTTTATTATTTATAGATTTTTACAATAAAATAAATAATAATTCATAACTAAACCCAATTAGACAAAATAACCAACCAACAATTCTACATAAGAGTCAATATTATATTAAATAAAAAAAATGTGTGAATTATGTCCTTCAAGAATCAAAATCACATACCTAAAGAATGCACTGTCATAGCCTTAACAAACAAAAAAATCTCTATAAAAAGCTTGAAGGCGACCTTTTTGTTAAATGGGTAAGACTAAATCAAACCTTTAAATATCCAATAGTAGAATTCCGGTAATCAATCTAACTCAATATTATTATTATTTTTATATGAAATTCATATAAGATGGGAAACATAAGTAGGTGAAAATAATATATCTCATTTTGTAAATAAATATTATATTTATGAAAATCATATAATATAGGTTTATTTTTTCAATGTGGATAAGCAATTAATATCCAAAGTGTTTGTGAAATAATATATTTTGATTTTGAAGATTGAGTGAGTGTTGAAGATATTTTAAAAAGAAGAAAAAAGGAGGAATGTATGGAGAGAAATAGGTGTACGTAGCAGTGTGGGGGCAAAAGAGATCGTAGAAGCGAACTCACGCAGTTAGGGTTCCTTTGGCGAGCGAGCATTGAATAGGTTTTGGTTGCACTTGCAGTTGTAGACGTAGGATTGGTACCCTACCAAATACTTTCCTTACATTTTCAACAGATTTGTTGAAAGGAAGCTTGCCAAGTTGTTTGCGCCTGAATCGAAATTAATACCAAACGGCTGAACCAAATTTGTGAATCTTAACGTTGGCGTGGAAAAGAAAAAGAAAAAGCAAGACCGTTTTTTAATTTAGTATTTTAGTTCCGAAAGGCCAAACACACATACTTACGTTGTCGTATTTTGCATTCTCTCTTGCGGGAAAAGCAAAGCTAAACAAAACCAATGCCGTGTGGGTTGGGGTCGTCGTCGTGACTCATGTGAGTAGCAGGATATGCTAAAATGCTTATGCTCGCTTTCACTTTCTTTTCTCCCGTCTAAATTGAGTCAGACCTTCTTTTTATATAATATTTTATTGTCTGCCTTTATGTTTAGGTAAGTATTATTGTTATTATTAATATTATTATATATCATATGTATACGTTATATTTATTTCTTTTTTAATATGATGATGACTATGGCTATGGCTATGGCTATGGCCTCTTTTTCTTCTTCTCTAGCCTGATCTCGATGAAATTGAGATATTTATTTATTGTTTATTTGATAAGATTTGAAATGAGATGAGACCCACTTCGTGAATCCAATCCACTATATTAGATTGTGGCTTCAACTGTGAAAATTTGTTTTTGGTACAGAACGTTTTCTTGAAGCTGCATCAATTGAGGGATTCTTCGTCTTTGGATTCGCTTTTGGGGCCTCCGAGTCAGAGCTGCAAGGAAAGGGGAGATGCTGGGATGAAAGCTGAATTTTGTGGTATGAACGCTTTTCTCACTCTTTTTGGAATCAAGATTTGGTTATTTTGCTATTGGGGTGGGTGGATGGGTGGGTAGAGATCAGGGGAAGAGGAAAGATAAAATTGAATCTTTGGTATTTTTTTAACAAAAAAGATGTCCAAAAAGATGGTCTTGGAGAGAATAGGTTCTAAAAAGAGACAGGGTGACATCAAAAGATCAAAACCCAGATGTAGAAATTACAAGTAAGAATTGATTCGAACCTTCTCTAACATGGCATAAAAAAGTATCCAATGATTCACCTTTATCCTGCAACAATACCTCTGGATATATAATGCATTGTCTTTCTGATATTTGTTTGATGCCAGCTTTAACAGACTGTTGATTGCTTGTCACAGTTAGTAATGCATGATCAGTGGCTATAATAATGAATTTACTGTTGTAGTGTTGAGCTTCTTACTATAGTCTCCTCTGTGTGTTTACTTGTTGAGAATATATTGTGGTGGTGTTAATTTGCAGGAAATGGCAACTCTAGTTGAACCACCAAACAGAATTAAGCCAAAGGGAAAGCATTATTACACAATATGGCAAACGTTGTTTGAGATTGATACGAAGTACGTTCCAATCAAGCCTATTGGCCGCGGAGCATATGGCGTGGTGTGCTCTTCCATCAATCGGGAGACCAATGAGAGAGTTGCAATTAAGAAGATTGGTAATATATTTGAGAATTCTATTGATGCTTTGAGAACTTTAAGGGAACTGAAGCTGCTTAGACACATTCGGCACGAGAATGTCATTGCTTTGAAAGATGTCATGATGCCAATCCACAGGACAAGTTTTAAGGATGTCTACTTGGTCTACGAACTCATGGATACCGATCTTCACCAAATTATTAAGTCCTCGCAGCCACTTTCCAATGATCATTGCAAATATTTCTTGTTTCAGGTACTAACCACTTTGTTATGGTATTTTTTTCCATTCCTTCATCTCTTTCTAATTTCTAGAACTGTGGCTCTGAATTCTTTTTGGATTTGCACAAAGGCATGACATATTCATTTTGAAAGAGATTTGGTTGAGGTTTGAAGTGTAATTGCAAATGCATTCTTTCAGTGTTTAACTGGCATTGTCATGTTTCGAAGTGAATTCCCCGTTTTCTGTTATTAACATACAACATCAGTGAATCAACTGTTAAACATCCTCTTTCGTGCATTCTTATACAGTATCATTAGGTTGTTTTAGAGAAGTTGGGGCAATTTCGTGCTCTCTAACTTTTTTGTGTCTTCAATGTTCGATCGTTTCCTATCATGGAAGTCAAGGGCCCCAATTGGTGGACTGATGTGACCTTAACATCGTTTGATTAAATGATTAAGCTTCTTAAGAAAATAACCTATTATTGATTATGCTTGTAATCCATCTTCTCCACATTTTGTTAAAGAATTCTGCTGTAGAATGTTTATCAGCGTTGACAATTAGAAACAGTTAACGGATTCTCTATGAATTTCAAATCATTGCACATTTTAACTATTCTTGTGATTGATACTAACCATGAACTCTTACTTTAGCTCCTTCGAGGTCTTAAATACCTTCATTCAGCAAATATTCTTCACCGGGATTTGAAGCCTGGGAATCTGCTCATAAATGCCAATTGTGATTTGAAGATATGTGACTTTGGGCTTGCTCGAACTAATGGAGTTGATGGCCAGTTTATGACAGAATATGTTGTCACTCGTTGGTATCGTGCACCGGAGCTCTTGCTATGCTGTGACAACTACGGGACCTCCATTGATGTCTGGTCAGTAGGGTGCATCTTTGCTGAGATTCTTGGTAGAAAACCAATTTTCCCTGGCACTGAGTGTCTCAACCAGCTGAAACTAATTATAAGTGTTCTTGGAAGCCAGCATGAATCTCATATTGAGTTTATTGATAATGCAAAAGCCAGGAGGTTTATCAAATCACTGCCCTATACTAGGGGGAGACACTTCTCTCAGCTATATCCACAAGCAGATCCATTAGCCATAGATTTGTTGCAAAAGATGCTTGTATTTGATCCAACCAAGAGAATTACTGTCTTAGAAGCTCTCCAACATCCATATATGTCTGGCCTGTATGATCCAAGGTGTAACCCTCCTGCACAGGTTCCCATCAATCTTGACATAGATGAACATTGGGGAGAACAGATGATTAGGGAAATGATGTGGAATGAGATGCTACATTATCACCCTGAAGCTGCTTCTGCCAATGCATAGACGGTTAATTCTTCCATGGCTTTCTAGCCCTGTTGCCTGTCTCTAGGAGTAGTAGTTCTGTTTTTTCCCCTAGACAAACTGTAATCTTAAAGGACTTATAACTGCCAAGTTTTGAACTTTGCATGAGATTGCTTCGGTACTTTTTTTAATTTGGCGTCTCCACAAGGATAATGGCGTCTCGTAATGACTAAACTTGTATATAGCCATGCATATCGTTTTGGTATTTCGGCTAAACCCATTTGTACTATGTTGTTCATCAGTTGTTTTCTTAAATTTAATAGAAAAGAGTTAAATAATTTGTGCTTTCAAATGTATCCATGGTTATAAGATGATGCCTTCCTCACATAACACGGCAATTCTCTCTAACTTGAATGTGGATCACTGCCTGTTTTTCAATCACGGGATTAAGAATTTTCTGTGAGTTCATAAGATGTATAATTAAGTACTTATTCAACCAGATGAGCTTATCCACACCCTTGTGCACTTGTTGAAGTGTATTGATAAAACAAGTTATATATCAGTTCAATAAAATAAAAGTATAAAACAAAAAGAATAAAATATTTTCATGAATTATGCTTTATCTGTAATAATATTTTGTATTAGAAGCAGTAAGAAGTTTGCAAAATATGTAAAGAAAACACAATCTTAAGCAACATTTGTCTAGACAAAACAATTTTAAGAAAACAGAATGGGATATATTATGGTATAGTATGACGTGGACATTGTGGATACAACACAATAGAAGCATCTTCCAAGGAGAAGAGGTTTGTGTAGAGAAAGTGATTCATAAAATTAAGTAGACGTTGTGGTCCTGGTATTATAGGGTGGACTCATGAACTGTCACTGTTTCTACAATGTTGTTTCTTAATATATTGAGGCTGGGAACACCAACTTGCATATTTTGGTTACATGTTATTTATAGACTTGCAGTGTACACAAAGTGTAACCAAAAGGAATTATTTCTTGGCTATGCATAGGGCTGGGCATAGTTAATTAAAAAAACTTAAACTATAGTTTATCTGTACTGTTTTAAACTTAAAAAACTTAAACTAATTTTACTTAAAACTAATTATACTTATTAATAGTTTAGTTTAAAAATACTGAACTGTTTTTATTCCAGTACAGTTAATCAGTTAACTGTTTCAGTTTCCCAATTCTTTTTCTCAATCACAGTTTCTCTCAAAATTAGGTTTTCCTTTCCCTTTCTCCAACACAGTTTTCGTTTGCCGCCATTGAAGTTCGTTGCCGACTTGCTGCTCGCCGTCCTCTCGTTACTTCCCGTTCGTCAAAGGTTCGCTCGTCACTTGCTGCACTCTGCCCTCGTCAAAGGTGAGTTTTCTTTTCCCTTTCTCCATCACAATTTTCGCTTGCCGCCATTGAAGTTCGTTGCCGACTTGCTGCTCGTCATCCTCTCGTTACTAATGCTGCTTTGAGATTTTAACCCACGCATCTGATCTAATATGGTGAAGCTTGCTCCTGATTTTGGGGCAGAGGCTATGGGTACATTGGAAAATTTGGCCAGCTCTGCTTTCTGATTATAGGGGGAGGTTTTTCTTGTGTTTTTCCACAAAATTATGAAGGTAGTTTGCTGTATAGAAAACTGGAGCTACTAAGTTCTCCAAGTTCCCAATATTTAGGGCTTGGCCAAATTTGAATTTAGTTGATAATCGCCATTCCCTTTTGTTAAGAAATTTCTTATCCTTGTATGAATGGCTTAAAAGTCTTGCAACGAGCCCAATGTCTTGAGTTGGAACCTCGTTGAGGCTCCTACTCCTATAAAAGGGGAGTCCCAAATTCACCAGGTTGTCAGGTGTTTGTTAAGGAATTTTGGATCCTTGTATGAATGGGTTAACTTTTTGTAACACCTTTCTGTGCTGTTTGTATCTTTGAACATTCTTCTTGTGTTTTGATGTTTCACAATTCACATACAGGGGAACATCTAAATCTATGAAAAGTTTCCTGGTGTCTTGAGGCATCTGATATTTAGCTCACAGCAAACCTTTGTGGTGGTGTTAAGATAATTCATCTTGTATTTGTGTCATATTTATGGTACTTGGTAATTAAAATAGATCTTACGTTTGCATGCAATGACACTTTGAGATCATCCTTTTTATTTATCAATTGGCTTTGTCTTGTGAGATCCTACACATTATTTCTTTTTTATCTAATTTGTACCTTATCAAATTTAGGTCACCATTGTATTCTATTTTTTTTCAAATAATCTGCTTTGATAATTGCTATATTTTCTACATATCTAATAGATTTTGTTATTGGCAGTCTTCAATGCTTCATTCACAACCTAACTCAACCGTGGGAACCCCAGCATATATTGCTCCAGAAGTATTGCTGAAGAAAGAGTATGATGGCAAGGTAGAACTACTTTTAGTTTCAGTCGTGCTCTTTTTCTGTGTTTATCTCATAATTTGATAGCAATAATTTGTGGGCCAGTGAGGTTTATTGATTTACCCTGGAATAAGGATCTAAATAATTTTTTAATAATCTATATGTCATAACTTCAGTGGTAAGTTTTGCTTGGTATCTAAACAAATATTTCTTCTCCTCTGGTTGTCATCTACACGCTTTGTTCATGTCTTCTTGGCACAAATTGAAGTTTTTAACTTTAATGTAGTTATTTAAATCTCTTCTTTTATTGATTATAAGAGAGCAGGAGATAATTGTCAGTCCTCTTGCATTTTTTTGTCTTTAAATGTTGCAAAGGTCCATAGCTTATTGAGATTTTAACCCACGCATATGTGTGTGTGCTGTTGTTGCTTACTTTATATTTTTCTGTAATTTTAGTTTGTTTAATTCTTCACTACAGGTTTTATGAAGGTGTTATCGAATCTTATGATCCTATCAAAGGAAAGCACAAGGTGAGATGTTAGTTACTGATGCTAATCTTTATGCTTTTTATCTCTAGAATTCAATAATGAATCTCTGCCTATGTAAGCTTTCTATATTGCCACTTATTTGGAATGCATTATGTATGCTATTCTTTATCACAAAACCATGTTACATGCTAATTGAAGATATTCCAGTCCTTTTTTTCAACTAAATGTTTTCACTATTAACTACAAAATGCTTCTTTGTCTTCACTTTCTTGTTTCAAAGATTTGTATAGGAAATAAAAATAGTGAATATGTTGTCAAACACAATGGATCTTTTGATGACTTCCCATATTTAGTTCTGATTTTCTATGTAGATGTAAATAAAGAGCTTGAATTTAAAACTTCAGGCTACTGAACTGTGCCACTCACCAAGTTCTTGTTTGATTGAACTCTTAATTAATGTAGTGACGTGAATGTCAGAAACGGTAGAAACCCTCACACCAAATACTTCTAGAATGGATTATTTACCTCCTTGTATCGATTCATCGTCAACTGAGAATAGTAAGGGTCGATCAGATGTGTGGGGACATTTTACTAAACAAAAACCACATTCTGAGAAGAAGGCCAAATGCAATTATTGTGGTGATTTGATTAAATATTTGGCTGGAACAAGTGGGATAAGGAATCATTTGGCGAGATGTAAAGAAAATCCTAATAGAGAAGCATTCAAAAGGCAAAAGCTTTCATCATCAATTGCAGAAGTTAGTGTTAGCCCTTCACCAACTATTTCTAAATTTGACCAAAATGCATCTCGAATGAAGTTGGTGAAGATGTTTGTGAAGTCTGAGCTTCCTTTTCGATTTGTGGAAAATGAGGACTTCCGTGACTTTGTATGGTCCTTGCAACCACGATTTGAAGTCCCATCCCGCACTACATTGAGGCGTGAAATATGGGAACTCTATGAAGAGGAAAAAGCAAAGTTGAAAATGTTTCTATCAAAGCAGTGTGAAAGGGTTTGTTTAACTACAGACACATGGACATCAATCCAAAACCTAAATTACATGAGTTTAACAGCTCATTTTATTGATAATGATTGGAAACTTCAAAAGAAAATTTTAAATTTTTCTCAAACAACGGGACATTCAGGGGAGCTCATTGCTAAACATGTTGAGGCTTGTTTGAATAATTGGGAGTTGAAGCGAGTTCTTACTATCACTGTGGATAATGCTACATCAAATGATGTTGGAGTCCAGTACCTCAAAAGAAGGATGTTATCATGGAACTGTCTTGTTTTAGAGGGAGAATATGTTCATATGCGTTGTTGTGCACACATATTAAGTTTGATTGTGAAGGATGGCTTAAAAGAGATCAAAGATTCAATTTCAAAAATCCGGAGTGCAGTTAAATATGTGAAATCTTCTCCCGCTAGATTCGCTAGATTCAAGGCATGTGTTGAACAAGAGGGAATTTCTTATAAAGGCATTGTTTGTCTTGATGTTGAAACAAGGTGGAATTCAACTTACTTAATGTTAGAGACAAGCTTGAAGTACAAAGATGCCTTTGTCTTGCTAGATATGCAAGATAAGAAATTTGGTGTTGAAATGGCCAAAAGTAATGGTGGTGTGCCATTAGAAGAGGATTGGGAATATGCGAGGTCTATTCTACCATTTTTAAAGATGTTTTATGACTCTACCCTACGCATTTCTGGTTCTTCTTATGTCACCAGTCATATGTATATGAAAGAGGTGTTTGGAATTGGTAAAAGGATCCGACAATATTCTGAGAGTAGTGATCTGAGCATAAAATTGATGGCAATGAGGATGAAGGGCAAGTATGAAAAATATTGGGGAAATCCTAATGGAATTAATATTTTATTATTGATTGCTGTTGTGCTTGACCCTAGGAGTAAGTTGGATTTTGTTAATTACTTCATTGACTACCTATTTGAA
Source organism: Vigna reflexopilosa (assembly GCA_027742785.1). NCBI lineage: Eukaryota > Viridiplantae > Streptophyta > Magnoliopsida > Fabales > Fabaceae > Vigna > Vigna reflexopilosa. The sequence continues at coordinate 9,137,420 of CM050911.1, read as the reverse complement.
TCTAGTATGGCCAATGAATTGAAATCAAAATTATTGTCATCCTTAAAAACACTTTATGAACAATATCAAGGTATTGAGGAGGGTTCTCAAAGTAGCCAACAAGAATCTCAACTAGATGATGATGATGATCCTCATGGCATGAGTTTCTACCTAAGAGCTACAGGACGTAGATTTGATTATATATCAGAGCTTGATAAATATTTGAGAGAGGATCCTGAACCTTATATGAAGTCAGTTGAGCTTGATATTTTACATTGGTGGAAAGTCAACTCGACTAGATTTCCTATCCTTGCAAATATGGCTCGAGAGGTGTTAGCCATTCCTATCTCTACCGTAGCATCAGAGTGTGCATTCAGTACAGGAGGAAGAGTGGTTAGTCCTTATCGTAGTTGTCTAACGCCTAAAATAGTGGAAGTGCTTGTTTGCACACAAGATTGGCTAAAAGGAACACCTTTCTCTATACTTTTTGATGAGGATCCTAAAGAACTTGATAAATTTGAGCAAGGTGAGATTATATGACAAATTTATATATTTTTTAATTTATATTTTAAGTGTTCAAAAATTATGAAATTTTTAATTTATTTTTGTAGAGATAACCTCTCAAGATGAAGTGGGACCTTCAAGTGCTGCTATTAATTTGGATGATTGAAGCTTTGCCACAATTTGTTAGTTATCTAAAGTTGATTGGAGCTATTTCATCAATATTCTTGTTGATCAGAAGTCTTGCTACAGTTGCTTTTTATGACTCCACTCCTTTAGGACGGATACTTACTAGGGTAAGCATATTTAACATTTCTTTTTGTTGATAATCTACCTTATTTTGTTCTATACCACATGTCCACACCATTTTACAACACATGTAATTCATTCTGTCATAATGTTTAGCTTGTTTTGAATGTCAAGAGTAGACGTGAAGTTTACTGTTCTTGTTTTCTAACAAATCCTGAATACCCTTTGGATTAAAAACAATTTCTTTGTTCTGAAGTTGGTATTTTTATTATTCAGTCATCTAGTGTTTGTTTTCATTTTGGTTAAGCTTAATGCCGTACAAATATCTAGTTAATTTGTCTTTTAAATTTTGTTGAAACTTAGGAAATTATAATAGAAATAAAATTATGCGTAATGTACATAGAATTATTTCAACTTAATGTAATTATTATTATCAATTGAAGTTAGATTGTGGCAAATGGATTCTCTTTTCATATTATCTTTTTTAGTCAATTCATAAACTTGTTTAACTTTTCATTCCCATGTTTAACATCAGGTACCAATTCTGGCCTTACACTAAGCTAATGATCATCTTCTGGCTCATTGTGCCAGACTTTGGACGGGCTTCTTATGCCTACAATAATATTATTCGAACATGCATCTCAAATCCACAAGCAAGCATACGTAGTTTAAATAACTGGAGGAAGATTTTTGTCAAGAAAGATAAAGATAACTTTTTACTGCATGCAGATAGATATTTAGAAGAGAATGGAACAGAAGCCTTAATGAAACTCATTGCTAGCAAGGTAAACATCTATATTGCTGTAAGTTTGTGAATCCATGAAAAATGTCTTTCTATTGGCAATGGAAAAATTCTGCTGATTCTCCTTTTCTTCTATTGTAGAACACGACTAACAAACCTGATGCACAAGCAACAAATGCAAGTAGAGTTACTGACCATGAAGAGATGCAACAGGTGAAGTTTTTATGTTGCTGGTGCAGTTATGAAACTAATTTGATTCTTGTTACAAGCTCTTGTATGAGTCATTTCAACCCATCCAAGTCCTCTTGTGAGAGTTGTTAATGAAATAGCATCTTGCGTAGACAAATGTGAAAAATCTCCAAACATAATGCTTTTTACAGTTTTATTTGTATTGCAGTTTACTGAACTGCACTGTACTATGAGTGGACTAAAAACCAGTGCAGTTCAGTTCACCCGAACTACTTTTAGTTCAGTTTAGTTTAAGAGAACTGTTTTATAGTTAACTGCAAATTTTTATAGTATAGTGCAGTGCAGTATACTTTGCCCACCCCTAGCTATGCATATAAACTAGTAGCCCTTATATCATGTTTTTTTTCTTTTTGAAATATAAGAGTACATGTGTCCGTTTTTTTTTAAAGTTTTAATTGTATTTTGAGTTAATAATATATGTAAATTGATTAAGTTAATATATAAGAAAAAAATAATGAAAATAGTAATTATATTTTTAAAAAAAAAATCAGTTAACAATTATATTTTTTTTTACAAATTAGTTAATAATTATATTATGTAGGGTAAAATGAGAATAAAAATTGTATATCTAAAAAGAGGTATTCTCCTTATATATAGGTATAAATATTTGTTATCTTGGTAAAAAGAAAAATCTCCCTAAATTGAATCTATTTCAAATAGTTCTTATACTTATTAGAATACACTAGTGGAAAAACGCTGTTTAACGTCGGTTATTTTGGGTTTTTAACGTCACATGTTGAACCGACGTCTATTCCTGTGACGTTAACTTTACATCAGTCAGGTTTATGACAGACGTCTATGTAGACGTCGGTTGTGTAGACAGACGACGTGAAAATCGACGTCAGACATAGCCACAATAAATGTTCACATAGACGTCGGTGGTCAACAAAGGGGACGTCTGTACGCTCTGGAACGTTTTGTGCACTGTAACTTATTGGACGTCTATTTGTGCATTTGCCAACATCTATGTACGTCGGTTTTGCATTAACCGACATCTACTGAGTATTTTTTTTAATTCAGAAAACCACACCTGAAATTCAGAAAATTTTCCCAGAATAATTGTTTATAATAAATATTGTTTGTTTGAGCTATAAATAGATATAATTCAATCAAAGATAAAAAAAAATGAAATTATAAACTTAAACTAAACCTAAGTAATTGAAAACAACAAGAATAAAGTCTTGCTAGTTCCACTTTTGCAGAAGATAAGTTGTCCACTGCTGCCTTAGCTGCTTTATCGTGTCTTCCGGTAAAGTAGATGAATTGTTGAAGCGCTGCACAATTAAGAAATATTGATTATGGTTTGATATATGTTCAAAAGAATTAATTGATTTTTGAGGTTTTCAAAGTAAGCCTGATTATTACCTCATTCCAGTTATCTGTAATGCTAGCTCGAATGATGGTCTTAATCCAAGACATCACATAGTACCCACATTCCTATGAATCTAGCTGTCTGTTACACTAAAATGACAAACTAAATATAGTCAAGAATTAATATCATTGAATAACATAGTAAATGAATTACAAAACTATAAATGCACCAAACCTTGGGATACAAGACTTGATTTAGCTAACCTCATGATTTACTCATTACTCTATTTACGTTAAAACAGAAAGTAATATTAATATAAGTATGAAATCATATAAAATTAAGGCCGACATGAATTTAAAAGTCATTTTAAGTGAAACACTTACCCTTGAAGAATGGTTTTCAAGTCATTTTTCATCTTCCTTTGCAGCGAACAGAAGAAGACAACTGTACTTTGTTTGGGAATGAGGACCACCAGCTGCCAGTGAGCCCTGTTTGGAACATCATAAATAGTTAGTAAAATAATTAAGTAAAATTTAATTACCTTTTACATAAAACAACACATACCCATCAATGTATGGCATAAGGTATATGTCTCTGTTTGACTCAGTCATCCATGTTTGCAAATAATTTTGTTTGATTTCAGCTGTGTTACCAGAACGTTGAACGGTCTGAGGTTCAACAAATCCATAAACAGAAGACCGACCTTGGTCTACAATGACTGTGTCCATGTACCTATAACAAAAAAGTTAACTTGTTACAAAGAATGCATCTAAATTAAAATATTATGGTTGACAAAAGTAACTATCTTACATGCACCAGAGTTGAATAATGGAAATATTCAACATCTTGTCTCCCGCAATGATCTCCGATACATCATTGAATGTGATATAAACTGGCATATGGGGGGGAGACCAAATACTCGTAAATCCCAGTATATTTGTATTGGTCCTTTGTTGAACTTGGGAATGTTTGACAATAGTTTTGCTATGGGATCATCCTCCGCTTTAGCCATGTCATCACCATCATCACCATCATCATATTGAGGTATTGGTGCCTCATGCATCGGCTGCTTTTGAGGACGTGTGAATTGAAGATAAAACTTTCAAAGTTATGAACAAATATTTTTAAATGATAATATAAAATTAGTAATGATAAAAATATTATACCTGTTGTGTACCAATGTGTGTGATAACCAATGCTCTAGGCCAGGCTAAAAAACTTCTTATCGCCTCCCCCACAAATTGAACTTCATGAGTGGGTACAAGCACCTGAGCCTGTGGATCCCTAACCTCGTCAATCATGACACGCACGTGCTGGAGTAATATGGGAACACCATGAATACTCTCGCCTCCCTCAACTACTCGTCCAACAGCCACAATGCGTGTGGGATCCCCATCAACCAACAAGTCATACTGACCAATGTAGTCAGTAGGTTCAACAGTAGAACATGATCCTTTGGTGCTGGCAGGAGGTGGTGTGAGAGTTTCAGTGGGCACACCCAGGGTGTCCTGCGTCATGGATTGCAGCTTCTCTTCAAGCGCTCTTTGTATTTGTTTTTGTTCTTCTAGCTGCTCAGTGAATTGTTGCTCCATTTGACGAATTTTTTGCTCCTGATTCGTTGATTGAGTTGTTTTTTGTACAGGGCCAAAGTAGTCACGGAGACCAATGGACCCAGGAACTGCACGTACACATCCTGGGTGCTCCGGTTTTCCAATGGTCGTTGTTAAAATGTCCTCCCTACCTTAGGGAGTAAATGATCCCTATGTCTGCTGCTCAACCAACTCATCCTGCACATTAACAAAATTACGTTACATAAATTGCAAGATATGATAAAAAAACAATCAAACAATGTTTACAATTTCAACTTACAATTCTCTGTGAGATCGCTACGGTTGAGGCAGATGTCATGTTCCCATCAGATTTTGTCCGAGCAGCCTTCCACATCTCGTACCTTGTAGGTGGAGGTGCTAGGTCCGGGGACTCCAGCCGCAACTCATCCGCTCGACTCTTTCTAAGTTTCTTTTCAAGTTTTGCATACCCACCTCGTGATAACACGTGTGGTGCATCATTTAGCCTTTGCCTTTCTTGGGCGGCTAACCTTTTTTACCTTGTAAAACAATTTTTATGCATAACTATATAATAATAAAAACTGCTTTGAAGACATTGTTGGTTAAGATAAATACCTTCCATTCCTCAGTCTCTCTAGATTGACGAAACTGCATTCATTCTTCTTCTGTGAAGGAATAATGCTGAGATGGATTCTCATGTTGTCTGTCTCCAAATACATACAAACGTGTCATCCTTGTCTTGAAATCCCTCCATCTCTTACATATCTGTGTTAAGATTTTCTTCCTCATCTCAAGTGTGTTTGGAAGATCATATTTTAGCTGTTTAAAACAAGAAAAATGTTAATAACATAATAAGATCAAAGAAATAATTATATCAAATTTCTTTTAAGTAACCATACCTGAACATCTTGCCATAAGAGGTTCTTCTCGACCTCTGGGACGTCATCCCAAGTTGCATGAAGGATAGAAACATGGGTTTTGGCTATCTTACCCAGATAACTACTAAATCTATCAGCATTTGGCCCTGATGCCACATCGGTTCTTGGGTCAATCTCAAGATGTCTCCTCTGCCCAGGAACCTGTCCGGATGTCGCTTCTGGCAAACGTATCACTCTTCGTGTACATATGCTCTGTGTTGATGCTGAGTCTTAGGTCGACATACCTGAAAAATATATACAAGGTTAGTATGAATCGAAATTGAAATTTTCATCTAAATAAAATTTCATATAAAGTCTAAACAAAAAACAAGACGTTACTTATTAAGATATTGTTTTCTCCTAGATCCCTTCATCATGATCACTACGAATTGCATGTATGTCATCGACAACGTCATCAACTGAGTCTTCAATGGGTCTTGATGTGCTACATGTTGTCTCAAGTATATCAAGAGATTCTTCATCATCAAAACCGTGCATGTTTTTTCCTTCCAAAACCATTGACCATTTTTCATTCGTTGGATCGCTGACGTAGAATATTTGCCTTGCTTGACTTGCCATAATAAATGGTTCATTAGTGAAACTCATCTTTTTAAGATCTACTAATGTGAAACCAGAGCCATCTATAATGATTCCAGAATTTATATCAACCCATTTACACTTGAAAACGAGGACTCTAAATCTCACATAATCCACCTCCCATATTTCTTGTATTACTCCAAAATAGCTAATTGGTGCAGTAATTGGATTTTTGTCTTTAGAACTAGAGAAGTGCACTGACTCAGCTTTTAGTGTAACCCCACTATTTTGAACTCTACTTTTATCATCTTCTTCCTTTGTTTGAAAAGAGATATTGTTAATATAGTACCCACCATATGTAATGACATCTGTGTTCGGCCCCCGAGATAACCTCAATAGAGTTTCAGAAACATGTGGAGTCGTATATATCTTTTTCTTAAACCATTGTAAGAAGGTTTTGACATGTTCATTAAGATGTCATTTTTCACTCATTCTTGGGTGTGATGCCTTTATTTCATTAACGTGTTCAGAAATGTAAGGAATAACATCATCAGTGTTGTTTAAGATGTACAAATGAGCTTAATCAACTTCTTTTCTACTCACTCTTTGAATCCTCACACCACGACCCTTACCTTCACATTTTCCTTCATGTATGCTCTTGGGTAGCCCCACTCGTTCACAACTTGGCATGTAAGTTGAACAAAATTCAATGGCTTCTTCTGCAATGTATCGCTCTATGATTGAAGCTTATGGTCTATACTGATTCTTGACATATCCCTTTAAGATTTTCATGTATCTTTCAACATGATACATCCACCTTAGGTAAATCGGCCCATATATTCGAATTTCTCGGATTAGATGAACGATCAAATGAACCATGATATCAAAAAAAAGAAGGTGGAAAATACATCTCCAATTCACATAGTAGTCTTATTCCTTCATTTTTCAATTGATCTAAACATCGAGGGTCAACAACTTTCTTGCAAATGGCATTAAAAAACAAACACAGACGTGTCAGAATACTCCTAACAGAAGGAGGTAATATGCCTCGAATAACAACTGGTAACAATTGTTGCATCAATATATGACAATCATGAGACTTTAAACCAACTAACTTTAGCTCTTGCATAGAAACAATGTTACTAATATTAAAAGAATAACCTTGTGGAACCTTCACACTTCTTAAAGACTTACAAAAACTTTGTTTTTTTTTAGAAAGAGTATGACAGGCTGGGGGCAAATAAGTGCGTCTACCTATTGTCTGTGGATGTAACTCTGTTCGGATTCCCACGTCAGCCAAATCTTGTCTTGCTTTTATTCCATCTTTGGTCTTCCCTTTCTACATGCATCACATCAATACAATGTCTAACATCAAGTATAGACCAATAAGGAAGATTAAAAAATATTGATCGTTTCTTCCAAACATTTTTTGCATATGTACTTTTACGATGTTTTCCGAATACAATGTTAATATTTTTGACTTCGTTGTACACCTCTTCACCATTTCGGGGTCTGCACACAACCTCATCCTCGACACTTCCATTGAATGCTTTTTTCAATCTACGATAAGGGTGATTGCGAGGAAGGAATTTCCGATGTCTTGTATAAACCGTCTTCTGACCATGCTTCAATTGAAGGTAACTAGTGTTTTCTTCACAAATCGGACATGCAAAATGTCCTTTAACACTATAACCGCTCAAGTTTCCATAGGCTGGGAAATCATTTATAGTGCAAAACAACATTGCACGCAAACGAAAATTCTCTTCAACATCTGAATCAAACACTTCGACACCTTCTTCCCACAACAATTTCAAATCATCAATTAAAGGTTTCAAGTAAACATCAATGTCATTGCCAGGTTGTTTAGGACCAGATATCATCATTGACAACATGACATATTTTCTCTTCATGGACAACAAAGGAGAAAGATTGTATATCATCAACATAACTGGCCATGAACTGTGTTTGCTACTTAAGTTCCCGTACGGATTCATACCATCAGTTGCAAGTGCAAGTCTTAAGTCTCTTGGATCTGCACCAAATTCTGGAAATGTTTCATCGATCTTCTTCCACTGTGGTGAGTCTGCTGGGTGTCGAAGAAGATTATCGCACTTTCTTCCTAAAACGTGCCATTTAAGGTTCTTTGCATCCTCCTTAACAGAGAACATACGTTTGAACCTAGGTATTATAGGCAAATACCACATGACCTTACCAGGTGCACCATCATTACCTTCTTCAGTGTTTTTGTCAGATTTCTTTTTAAAACGGCTTAAACCACATGTTGGACAATACTTTAGTGAAGCAAACTCCTTGATGTGCAAAACACAATCATTGGGGCAAGCATGTATCTTCTGATATTCAAGACCCTTTGGACATAAAACTTTTTTGGCCTCGTAATTTCAAATAGGAAGAGTATTATTTTCTAGAAGCATCTCCTTCAGAAACTCCAACAACTTCGTGAAACTTTTATCGGTTCATTCGTTCCTTGCTTTTAAACTGAACAACTTCAAAATTGCAGACAAACGTGTAAATTTCGTGCAACCTGGGTACAACAGTTGCTCAGAATCATTGATAAGAGAATCGTACAAATTAGCTCTTCTAAAGTTATCTTCACCAACATCACGTATCATGTCCTCTAAATGATCACTCATCCATTCTTTCACATAATTTGTTCCTCGTGACGTCATAGGTTGGTCCAGTACTTCTCCATGCAAAGTCCAAACGGTATACGTTCTCGTTATGCCGAACATGAATAAATGATCATGCAAATTGCCCAAGTCTTGTCGTATTTGATTAAGACAACGAACACAAGGACAAAAATATGTCCCGTTCACAGACTTTGCATTTTCTTTAACATATTGCAAGGACACTGAAACACCCTTCTCATATTCTTCAGGGATGCGACGTGCATTCATCCACCTTCGATCCATACTATGTTCGTAACATAGTTCATCAGTATAAAATTCTTAACTCTCACAAGGTTAGGCCCTACCCATTCAGGAAAAATATTTTTCATAAATTGCTACGACATGTGCAAAGAAGTCTATATCATAAATTTGATAAAATTTTGGCAGCATTTTGCATTGGTCTCCGAAATACACGAAATGATAGTAGTCACAAGAATGACCACAATCAAATATGCATCCAGAGAACAACACAAATAATGAACCGAAATTTCATCAGTCTTATGCATAAACTCCAACATACATGTTATAGCAAATTTATGAAAAATAATTTTCCCAAACTGTCCAATTGGACAATTCAAAATTTAATACAAACGATTAAAAAATTAATCGTTTGTATTAAATTTCAAACGGGAACTAAGTTTCACTCAATAATTTGATACTTATAATCTAACGTGCCAATTATAATAACATAGCTAAAATTTATCACATGCATATTTAAAAGCCGATAACACATGCATACCTAAAAGCCAAAAACATGCAAACACAAAAGCCAATAACATGCATACACAAAAGACAATAACAGACATACAATAAAAGTTTTCAACAAAGAAGCTAACCTTTTTACCAGATTAAAACAACAACGGAGGGAAATGGAGGACTGCACGCCCAAAAATATAGGCTAAAAAGGGTCAAAAATGTCGCCCCAGAACACGCCACAAACTGCATCAAAACGCAACGAAAACGAATTTTAATCAGTTCAAATGGAAGATATTTTATCAAAGAGTAACTTAATCGGAGTAAAACTGAATTTAAACGGTGCAAAAGAGAGAAAATCAACATGGAAAGCAATGCCGCAACAGAAAGCACGAGGAAGAAGATGATGAATAATGGTAACTGCTCGCGGGTTCGTGTTCTGTACTATAAAATCCTATAGACGTCGGTTACGTTAGTCCACCGACGTCTAGAATGTTGTAGACGTCAGTGCTCTCACTAATTTGACGTCTTTATGATTTAAATATTATTAATGGCGCGGATTTTAGGCGTCCATTGCACGACTGACCGACGTCTCTAATGTTATAGACGTCACCAACTGTCTGCCCGTCGTCTATATGGCGGAAAAATTATTACAATTCACCTAACTGTCAGGCTATAAACATCTGTTCTTAAGGGGCACTAACGTCTATGTGCACGAACATAAATTACATGCACCAACCTGTTAGGACACAAACGTCAGTGCTCAGCTACCTGACGTCTAAGGACGAGTGTAGACGTCAATGTGGTTGTATTAGACGTCCATATGACGATTATTCACCTTCCTGCAGACCTTTTAGACGTCCATGTGCAGTGTGCCCGACATCTGTATTGTTTGAGACATCGGTTTCGCAGGTAGCCGACGTCGCCTAGTTTTAGTTATTTACGGATATGCCACCGGTCATCATATTACGTCGGTGAACCTCTAACCGACGTCTATGGGGTGACGTTAAATAGCAGTTTTCCACTAGTGATAAGATGTCTTCATAAGTTCAGACAGTTCTTACAAATTACCTTTTAAGTCTCAAATATTTTTTTACCACTTTAGTTTGAGATGAATTTAGATGGAGACATCAATAGGTGAAGACATCGATGGATGTTTATAAAAACACTTTGATGCTCTAAGTAATGGTTAGAATTATAATAAATATGATAATAAATTAATAATGTTTTAAGTTGTGAACAATACCCATTTATATTATTTTAGTGGACTTTTAATTAAATAGACCTAGATTAGGCAAGTCAATTATTATTAATTATTCGATTAATCATTTATTATTGGTTAATTAAGGATAACCTTACTTAAGAGGAAATAAGCTTATGTGATTGGGACCATCTTAATTCCATAACATAATTTTTTTACTTTTTACATCTCAAAGGTGAATTCAATCCTCTAAACATTAAACCAAATACGTTTGGACATTGTAATATTTATTAACTTTGAATGCGTCACTTCATACGTTTTTCGAGTAAACTAAGAAAAACAAAAAAAAGACAAACAACTTTTACTAATAAATACTACACTTAAATTTCATTTTCAAAACCAAAGATCTTAAGTAAGTTGTTCAAATAGACTTTTTAGCTTGCTCTATAATGGATTGATTATATGGTGAGTCAATATTTAACCCAAGACATTCATTAATAACACTATATATATAAAAACAAGTATAATCGACTTTCATAATTTGTCGAAAATAATAAAATTCATCTTTTTTCGACGGAATAAAAATCCATCGGCAATAAGGTAATTGGAAATATTTATTGACGAAACGTGAAATTCCTCTATAATTACTAATGACCTTATTTTTGTCACTAAATGTGTTTTTACTGAGGGATGTTCTATAGTCAGCGCTAACTAGAGACCGTTGGATGCTCACTAGACAATAAACTCTAAAGTGATGGGCGTTGGACGTTTAATGAACGTCGTTGGGCGCTTTATAGTAGTTTTAGGTGTCGAGAGATTTACATTGGGCACTAGGAGCTTTATGTTAGGTGCTATCTGGAATAAGATTCCAAGGAGCTCTAGGGACTTAGGACCTTGGGCGTTAGAGAGTCCCCATTAGACGCTACCTTTTATATTAGATAATTTGTCATTGTTTTAATTACACATATGTGTTGATTTCCTATAATAATGAATGTTTTAATTTGATATTTATGATGCTTGGTTGTATGAGTGATAAGATTGTAGTGACTTTCACGAAGGAAGAGTTACATTGATTTTGAGTATAAGGTGTATTGAATGATGATTCTATAAAGAGATAGTCCTGATTCTACTAGTATCCTACTCATATAGAGAAAAATATTTAGTTGTTAGAGTCAATGAAGGTTCCTATAGCGAGATTTAGAGTGAAAGCACCATTTTGACGACTATATTGAATTAACATTGTCATGGTGATGAAGACATAGGTCCTAATATATTGTTGGTTGAGTAGAGCTTGAGTGGTAAAAAATCTACCAGTGTTCACATGATAGGTGTAGAATCTTTAAGTCTACTCAACACATATGTTTTTCAGAAATGTAGTTAAATGTCTAAACCTTGAAAGCCAATTAGTTGTGATTTCATATCTATGCTAGTGAGGACATGTTTTATATAGACATTTGATTCTTATTATATACGATTAACTAGTTAAGATGATAAGAATTTATTTTACAATGAGATAATATATAAATTGTATGGTCTTTTATAATTACGCTAACTTATCATGTTTTTTATGTTTGATTGTGATTGTTCTGCTTGTGATGATTCTATAATATATGTGAGTTGAGAATAGTGCAAGTAGAAGGGATGTGAAGCAGCAAAACTTGATGGTTTGTAAATACATAATATATATGTAAGTTGTATATGTCTCATATCAATTATGTAATGCATTAATTAATATTGTGATCTTTTAATTTTGGATTGATATATTAGAAAAATTGATTGTTTTTTAGGTATAAATTGTATAAAACGACATCACATATAATATAAAATCTTAAGACTTAATGGTGTGGATCTTATTTTTCTTATATATCTCTCAACTTTTTCATTTCTAATCAATATAAAACTTTTAGTTCATATTAGTATTTTTTTATTTCCAATCCAATTCAAATATTCAAAATATTACCGACTTTTTCTAACATGTAAATGACACTACTCATAATTTAACATATATTTTCTATTAATGATTATGAAATTTATAATAAATTAACAGAAGTTTAACATCTTCAACTTTTGATACGAAATTTGCTTTTCCCTTCCAACCCTTTTTGCAGGTTGCGTCTAAACTAAGATAACTCAGTCTAATATTAAGATGATATAAAGTTGGGTAAATGGCTATCTATTTACATGCACAATTTCTTGGACATATATGTATTGTTAGTGTTGTTGTGTACACATAATTATGTTATAGTGAGAGTATTGTATTTTGTTTGGAGTGTATCTCCCCTTAATATTGTCCAAGGCACGAATATGTCAGAGAATCTGTACACTTTGTTAGTGTGAGTGTGAGTGTGAGTATGATATGATGTTATTTGCCAATGAAAATGTTTATAAATAGATGCAAAAGCAATGACTGAAAAGGAGAACTCAATTGCTCCACATACTCAGCTACATCACACAGTGCTCACTACATAAAGTAACATAATGCACATTTTTTAAGATGCTATACTTTCTTTTAAGGAACCATCTAAAAGTTTTTCAGTTAAACAAAAACCTATTCAACACTTTCATTAAATCTTTAATGTCTATTACTATGATTAAATGTGTTTTATTATAGGAAAAAATAATCATCTAAATCTTTTTTACTATGATATCATATTGTATTGTTTGATTACTATAATAATTAAATCATCTTGAAGCACAATTTTAAATAGTACAAATAATGTAATAATGATTAAATTAAATCATATAAGAAGAAAATAAAGTCTTAGCTTATGTAAAAGCAAAGGAAATAAAAGTTTTAATGAATGTTTAACGATACAAAATAAATAAAATACATAATCTAATTAAATAGAAGATAATAACGTCTGAAGAAAGCATTACAAAAAAACTACAAACTACTAAAAGCATACACACTTGTCAAACAATTTTTTTAACTAATAAAAAACTAAAAAGTAGCTAAATATTAAGTATTAATCAAGATTGTTGCCAATCATCTAAAAGAGTTTTCCCATAGTCAAATAAAAAAAATATTACTAATTAATATTGTTATTGCCTATTTGGAAATTATTATCGTTGATGAAAAAGATAATCGATTCTAATGACATGTTAAGTTGTTAGTTATGCAAATATTATGAAAAAAGTTTTTTTAACAATTATTTTTTGATAATTTTTTTATAACGTAATGATTTATGATTAATCCGTTTTAAATATTTTTTTAAAAGTAAATTTAAACAAACCAATAAAATAATGATACATATCTTATTATTAAAAATGTTGTTAAAAAAATATTAAAAGGTGAGAGTCCAAATATTAAATAATAGTTAGATGAAAAGCATGATTGTTTTACATTAATTCATAAAGAATTTCTCTACGAAATATGCATACGTAGTTTCAATGTAAAAAATTGGATATTTAAAACAAATGGGTGTAGCACATTTCAGACAGATTTTTAACATTATTTCAGTTTGTTATATTATAACTCGTGAATTATGAATAAATAAATAAATAAACTATCATTATTTTTACTAAGAAAAAATATAGTATATATTATCTGGTCAAAGAAAAGACGAAGTGAAGCAGCAGCCATCTAATTTTTTGGGTAATCAAAACTATAATTAAAGCATTGAAGATCACTCAGTCAAAGTAAAAACGAAAGACAGCAGCCATTCTAGTTTTTCCTTAAACTTGTATTCTCCCACGTGTAAACCATTGGAAAAAGTCTCTTTAATAATTTTTTTTTCATAATTTTTTTCATAAACCATTTGTACATTTTGTGAAGCAGAAATCTTTTAACAAATAAAATAAGATTGAGTTGTTGGAGATGGTGATGTCATTGACTTAAGTGATAAGGTTTATGCTTATAGTTGTAACATGCATGAATGTATATGTTCTCTTGAACCTTCCAAGAAACAACACATAAAAATGAAAAACGAATGACCCTACTCAACTTGGTAAGAAAAAAAGGTTGTTTTTCAGACATAGTTTCTCCCTATATTAAAACTCTGCATTCACATTCAGATAGATTTGGATCTTCTAGCAATATCTAGAGAGAGAAAGACTTTCTTTCTCTTGCCTGCATCAAGTAACAGCTGGAATATATATATATATATATATATATATATATTATTTTTCATTGATATTATCATTGGTGTTATTTTTTGTACTGTAAACCCCCTCTTAAGAAAAGCTGGGTTGGCATGGGCAGCCACTGGATTTTTGGTCGGAAGCTTTTAATTTCTTTTCCAACAACTCATGACTGGAACCATGTGGTTGCAGAAGAGCATGTAAACGAAGTACAAATATTTTAGTGAAAATTTAAATTAAAAGCTGGCTGTGTTGAAAAAAGCATCGATCACCTTCGGTAAATTAAATACTCCACTACCTCTGCTGCACTCCATCATCCATCATGTGACAATAATTCATTTTAAACTATTTCTGTACTACATACACCTCAAATTGCTGCATGTGATAAAATATTCTTTCATGATAGCAATATTTTAGTAATTAAATACGAATCCTGTGATTTCAAGACATCTTTGTTATATAATACAACTAGTGACAGATAGATTTATGTCTAAACAATGTGCTATTTTCATGAAACTCATTATTTGATTAGTTTTTATGTACTTAAAGATTTGTCAAGAATAAACAGTAATCGGAAAGTGAAATTGAGAGAGGGAGGATCATTTTATTGTTAAAGTAAAGAACTGGTGCAACCACCATTGATGAGCTAAGATTCCACCTCCAATATCTATTTACCACTTGCTAAATATATAAATAAATTGTATTGAAAAATATCTCTGACTGTGAATAGAAATTAAAGCGTAAACGAACATAAAATAAATCTGCGCGTGCAGATGAACAGGAGCAGTGACCATGGTGGCCCTGTGTGACCTTTTTCTCAGTACTTTCCCCCTTTCCTGCTTTTTACCTCCTTTTTATTTCTATTGACTTTTTAATTCTCCAAAAAACAAAAATAAATATTTCTGATTTATTTTTATTCTCTTTCATCCTTACAATGGGTAATTGTTTATCTATAAATTCAGCCCCTGAATCTCTTCAAAACCTCTTCCTCTTCTCTTCTTATCCTCCTCCTAAAAACTGGTCAAAATCTATCCAATCCAATCCCGTCTTCTTCCTATTCCTTCTTATCATCTTCTTTGCTGCCTCTAGAATTCAAAAATTCTTCTTTCACACCCTTTTCCAACCTCTATAATTATCTCCTCCACACACATCATCAATCACCACAGATCTTCTTCTCCTTCCTCCCAAAACCTAATTCGATTCTCTTGCCCGGACTGCTTTCGATCGTTGCTAACTTGTTCGTACACATGTTATGCAGTTATGAATGATTGAGAGACAACACCAATGTCTTCTCCAGTAATCTGCGAGATTCTCCTCTCTGGCTTCACCATAAACTCTTCTCTAAGACGCAGGACACACTTAGTTCAATCTTTCTCGGTTGTTTTCCTCCACTGGTTCTACGTTTTCTCATGAACTAAATCAACCAACCTCCTTAGAAAATAATAACATATTTATTTCCAGAAAAACAACATAGTATAGTACCACTTGTGTTTTTTTTTTTTTTAGCTAGGAAATTAGAATCATCAATCAATTATTGCACAAATAGCACCGATGGCTTCTCCCGGTGGAGCCTGTTCATCTGGCTCCAGTTCTCTTCAAAACTCTGGCTCCGAGGGCGACCGAGACATGGTGGATCAGAGGAAGAGGAAGAGAATGCAATCGAACAGGGAATCGGCACGCAGATCTCGGATGAGGAAACAGCAGCACCTGGAAGGTTTGAGTGCCCAATTGGATGAGCTGAAAAAGGAGAACAATGAGATGAACAGGAACATAGGCATGACGACCCAGGTGTACCTGAAGGTAGAAGCTGAGAACGCGATTCTGAGGGCGCAGATGGCGGAACTCAGCAACAGATTGAACTCTCTGAACGAAATCATCGGTTTCATAAACTCCACGAACTACTTGGTGTTGGATGAGGCACAGGAGACTCAGATGTTCAATGATTGTGGCTTCATGGATGCTTGGAATGGAATACCCTTCAACCAACCAATCATGGCTTCCGCCGACAATGACATCTTGATGATGTATTGATCGCTGAATTTTCGGAATCGTGATTCCTTCGTCGACTCCATTGTAACACCGCACTGTCGTGTTTTCATGTCTCTCTTGTTAATTTGTTTTCCTTTTTCTTGTAATGTTCTATTGTTTTATCACTTTATGTTCTGTAAGCTTGTTTGTATTTCAAGTGGGGCTTTCTTTTTCTGCTCCACAAATTAAAAATGGATCCTTTAATTTCTATATATATTGTTCATGACAAAATTGTTTGATTAACAGCAATTTATATTTTAACACATTTTAAAAGATATACTTTACATAAATTTTTATTTATGAATAAATTTAAACTAATATAAATTGGTTTACATAATATGAAGGAAATTTTCAACTAACAATAACTTAAAAAAGAACATAGTCTAATAAAAAATATTAAAAGGTTAGTATGAATATACATTAAGGTATTTTGTTATCATATTTCTCTAGACATGCAAATCTTAAAAAAAATTGTACCTTTTTTTGATGGTGTCGCATTTGGTTGGTTGGTAGCTATTTGGAAATATGTGTTTGAGATGATAAAAAGAATTAAGAAAATGTTTTTTGCGGCATAGAAATTAAGAGATGTGAAGTTGTTCATTTTCACTTGGATGTTGAAAGATTGTGTATATTATTGTGAAATTATATGAGGATGTAAGACAGATGAGTTTAATAGCAATGATTATAAGTTAATGTGAAAGGTGTTTGGATTAATTGTAAAGGGAAAGGTATTAAAGTGGGTGGATGGGTGATGTTTTAACTTAGGAAAAGAGACATTTTGTTTAATATATATGGTAGAATGATTGAACCATTTCCCAAAATCCAAAGGGTTAATTTGTGCATAGGAATATAATAATATTTGCATTATTGGTTGTCCATGATGATTTCATTGTTGGACAGAATATTTGGGGAGATATATAATTAGATATAGTTCATCATCCTCCAAACAAACAACGAAAAATTGGAATCTATGGAATATTCCTCTCTCCAAACTAAAATATATCATCATGTTTTAGACTTTCCATCCGCACAAAGAACAAGAAATTTAGGTTCAAGAAAGTATAAGAAAAAAGTTTTGAATCACCCAAAAAAATATGTTAAATGATCCTCAATTGCCATATTCTATGATTTCAACCAAAATATATGTAATATATATTCAAAGTTTATAGTTTGCGAAAAATAATTAACAACATTCTTACATAAATCATCTCGTAATTTCTCTTAAACAAGCATATTTATTGAATTACGTATACTTAACTATGCTTAAGTGCCAAAGAAAATTTTACTCTCCATTTTGGATTATTAGATGAAAGGCGTACCAAACGAGAAGAAAAAAGAGAAAGAAAAATAAATAATATTAGAAAACATAACAACAAAGAAAAATAATATACATTATTACAAAAAGTATATCTTTTATCATAAGCTCTAATCAACAATACATAATACTTATTTAAATACGCACTAAACACTGATAAATAAAACGTATTTAAAAAATACTATTTATTGTAGGTTATATAACGGCTTTTTAAAATAAATGTTATTTATTGTCAGTCAACAATTTTTATAAATAAAAGGTATGTATTGGTCTAATTTTTTTTAAAAAAAAACAAAATAATATATTTTTATTTTTTATCTAAACAATTTTCTTTCATATTCATTTTTTTTTTTGTTAGTCACTCATTTTTACTTCCCTTATTTTTACAAATGAAACGTTAATGACATAAAGCACAACTAATTTGCAATCTTAAAAAACAGAGAGTTAACGTTAAACCTTTAATTACTTATATCCATAAAGCAGATATTTATTAAAGAAGTGAAATTTGATTGAAGAAGAGTGTAAAGATGATGAGGACATGAAGCATTTACTCTCTTTTTTGGTAACTTTATTATGAAAAGTAAAAAGTTTTTATGTTTTCAAAAGTTTAGTGGTCATTGGCTAGTTTGAGTTATGAAATGTTTTTGTGTTGGGGAAGCATAATTTATTTTAATGGAAAGGCCCATAAAAAAAATGAGAAACCTAAAAAGTATAAACAATGATGCATTATTATACCATTTTCTAAAATATAAAAGTTTGGTTGTGCATTAAAATTTAATATTCCCATTATTGGTGGTGCATGCCTTCGTTCTTTGGATTTTCATTGTTGGACAAAACAAATGGATAAATTTAAAATAAGTAAGAGATGATGAATACAGTAAGCAGTTCAGACAAATTATTGATCATATGAACTCACATATATTATTTTAATTTTCTAAAGCTCTGATATATGTATATGAAATTTGTTGTAAGAAAGACTTATCATTAAAATTTTAAGTTTAATTTAAATTTATAAATTTAATTTGTAAAAGGGAGTTTTCACTTAATAATAGACTATAATTTAATTTGATCTTTCACTGTATCAAATATATTAATAATAATTTAATAATGATATGATAATGTAATATGATAGATTTAATAAATAATAAATATTTTTAAAATAAATTTTAATTGTAATATTATTTTTACATTCTCATTTTTATATTATAATTTAATTCTATGTACAGTCGATGTGATATTTCTCTACTCCCTTTCTTATATCAATATCAATATTATTCTTGATAATTTTTTACATAGTTAATGTATAAAAGGAAACACAAAAATAGGGTTAGTAAATTTCAAAAATGAAAAAAGGTATATTATGAAAATTAATTTTAAAAAAATCATTAAAACGATTTTTTAAAACTTATATAATCAGTTTGAATCATGATTTTGACCATAATCTTTAATCTTAATGAAGCTACATAAAAAAGTATATCCATTTGTATCATACATCCTTCCTAGACGTCAAGTTCAGTGACACTTTTTCAAAAGCAACCGACAAGTGTTTTGTAATTAAATATAAATAAAATGTGCTGTATGATTGAATCAATTTTATATTTTTCTCCAAAACTAATATTAATAAAACATGAGTTAATTATATACAAACACACAGCTTATTTTAAGCTTTTTTTACACTTTATTTGGATTACAAGTAAAATGTGGAGAGTTGAAAATAGAGAAAATAAATAGGAATGGAGTAAAGAAGGCAATTGATTGAATTTGAAAAAAATAAATAGAAAATTACAAGTGATATGATTAATAATAAAATTGAAAATAATTTAAATAAATATCAAACTCTCATTCTTTAATGTAAATGTAATAACCACAAATCTAATATATAAACAATCTTTTATGTAAATGTATTCACAATAAATTGTATATATAAACAATACTTTAAGGAACTTCAAACAATAATTATTTATAAGGTGTTTAATTTTCTTCTTATTAATTAATGTATTATTAATTAATATAACGAAAAGAAATAATACCATTAAAACATGAATTTAATTTTTTATCTAATTCAGATTTTTAAAATAATAAATTTATAAGTGTAATAACCTGAAAATAAGATTTAAGGGTATTAAGTTAATAGAATCAGGTTTTATAGTTAAAACCTAGCAGTAGTATAAATAGGTAATTTTAAAAATATACTGATTCATTAACTTAAGCACTCCTTCTTTTTAGAATTTGTTCTTCAAGTTTCTTATCTTCTCTCTAAAATCTCTCTAGATTAAACTGTTCAATTTTTTATCAAGAAGTTCCTCAACGATCCTAGAGCTGAGAGCTACAGTTTAGACCAATCAAATTCTCAAATCGAAGTAGGTAAGTCGTTTTCCCTTTTTCCCATGTTTTCTCTAACTCGGATCATGCAATTTTCTTCGTTGCATGTTACTGGTAGTCCTTTTCTTCAACTCTCAGTTCAAAAATTTGTTTTAAAATCTAATCTCTATCACCGATTGGTGGGTTATAGGATTCTGTTGAATTCCCGTGTGAGACAAGCTAAGAGTTAGGGTTCTGTGAGCTTAATTGCTGCATTCAAAGGTAAGGGAAGCTTAGGTTTCTTTCGTACTTATGGAATTTATTGTGTGGGTGAGTTGGATTCTACTGCAAACCGATGTATGTGTAGATTATATCATATATATGTTGCTGCTTGATATGAAATTGATGAACTTGTGTGTTGAAACTGTTATATTAATTGATGAATGATATATGAAACTGCAAAATTAGGATGAGAAACTGTTATGGGTAGATTGTATGATGTTGAAAGTGAGTGTTTGAGTGTTATAAATATGTTGCACTGGTTGCTAGACTATATTTCAAGTTGGTTATGGTGTTTTAGGTTAGTCTAAAGGAAGTGAGGTAGTCAAATTGGGCAATTGGGGTTGGGAGCTGAATTGGTCAATTGAGATGGTCTTGGTAAGTAAATTGGGACCTGTTAGAGTCCCTAAAATGGTCCAAAACAGTTTCTAAGTGTTAGGTATGAGAGTGAGTCTTTAAGTTGTTGAAATCTAAGTTTTTGAGTATGAATCAATGCATAATCATTAAAGAAGGAGATTAAAGCTGTCAAAACGGGTAACTCGGCTCGACCCGGTCCGGCCCATCACGGGTTGGTCACTTAGTGAGCCAACCCAACCCGGCTCATTTATTAGCGAGCCAGAAAAATATGAATCCGGCTCGACCCACCACGGGTTGGTGTGTAAACGGGTTGGCTCACTAGCCCATTGAATTACAATTTCTTTTTAAATAAAAAAAATTACAAACTTTCTATATTCAAATTTAAACAAATTTCACTCCCAAAAAATAATGTTAAACTGAAGACAATTCAAAATAATAATAAAAAGTACAATTTGGTATACACAGTGAGTGAAGAGAGTATTTTATTTTTTAGGGTTTCATAAATAAAATAATAAATTAAAAAAAAATTAGGTAGGTGGGTTGGCGGGCCAACCCGGCCCACCACGGGTTCAACCCGTATGAGCCGGGTTGAAATTTGACCCGCATAAAAAAAATTCAATTTTTTCAAACCCAATCCGGCCCGAACCCATGGTGGGCCGGATTGGCTCGCGGATTGTGACCCATTTTGACGGCCCTAAAGGAGATTAAGAATAGTTATAATCATCCAGGCAAGTTTAATTCATCATATAGATCAAGTTAGGAATGTTAGAAACTCATCAAAGTGTCTCAAATGCATTAAAATAAAAAAAAATCAGGTTGCTATCAAAAACTGATAAGAATAATCAATTATCGCACCTGATAATCGATTATTCTAGTCAGAACATCATATTTTCTTCAAAGTTCTCTTAAATAATCGATTGTTACATATAATAATCAATTATTGTCATCGAAAATTCATCCAGTACAGTTTTTGGTGGTTTTCAGGGTTCTGGGTATCATTTTTGGACGTTCTTTAAGTTGTTTTGGGGGTTTTGAACCTTTCTGGAGCTATTAGTGAGGGTTTCGGAGCTATTTTCATTACCTAAATATGAGTATCCTTATGCCATGGATTGATTGATGTTGTTTGATTGAAAGAGTGTCTTGTATGTTTATATATATGGCTTGATTTTGCAACATGATTGAGGGCACGTTGTATTGTGTGTGAATTATAGTTTGAAAGTATGTACATATAAAGGTTATGATTGGTGTTGAATGTAAGAAGTATGGTATATTGATGATTCAAAGAGGATTGTGATTTGACTAAGATGATTTGAATAGTATTAAAGTAAGATCTCTAGGTGAGATCATTTAGTATTTAGAATGAATGTAAGAGGTTTCCATATGGGGGGTTATCCCAACACTCTAATGGTCTTTCATTCTCACTTAGAGAGGATTGACGCATGTGGTGAGAGTAGTGGGAGGTCCTAGTGTAGGCGCTTCTTGGAAGGCCTATTGCGCGGTAACGGACTAACCTTATGTGTGGTCGGGTGAAACCCCTCGGCAATGGCTTTACAAAGCAGTAGAGGCCACCACAAGTGCACAACCCGTCCCAGATCGACATTCATTCTAAGTCCGGACAAGTCTAGTGTGTCATAACATGATAGGACAGTTGTTTAATCACTTGTATGTGCTTGCTTTTCATTTTTATCTGATGTATGATGACTTACATGTTTAAAAAACTTAGCTTACCCTTACTCTTGTTTGTGTTGCATGTTGTATGATTTTCTCTTTGCAATGATCATCCAAATTTGGATGTGAGCAGATGGAGATGAGGTTTCATTGGAGCAAACTTTGGATGAGACTGAGGCAGCTGCCCCTAGTTCTTAGGACTTCTTTTATAACTTTAAATTAGACATATTCAGTATTTTTGAAATACTCTTAAACTTGTACTTAAAGTTTTAAAATTCTAACCTTCTTTTGAGGATGACTGTATAACTTAATACTATTACCTTATACTCTAAGTGTTTTCTCATATCATATCTGTTGAATCCTATTATGTTATATGCTAGTGTAATATTTGGAATGTCACAATAAGTTTATTTTTTATACTGTATTAAAATTTTTATTTCTATTTAATACTTTCATCTTGTTTTCATTGCAATCTCAATATGAGATGCCTTAACAGAGATGAGTTTCATCTGTCCATTTATTTTCTCTACTTTCTTTCTGTCAAGAAGGAAACAATGCATAACAGATTCTCTAGAAAAAACATTCAAATTTTAACACTTTTTTTTCTTATTTCTTTCCTTAAATGACTGTGTAATGCAAATTAGCCACGATTATTTAAAAATAAATACATAACTCTCTTTGTCCACCCTTAATAGATGTATAGCAGAAAATGAAAAGCAATTAAAGTTGAAGTTCCTTTTGGAGAAGGAGAAAGGGTGTCTTCCCTTTTGGCAGGAGAGAAGGGGTATCTTCATAAAACAAGTAAGAAAACTGAGTTTATTCTTAACATATATGAGTTAAATTAAATTAAAAACAAGATTATAACTCACTTCTCACCTACTAATATGTTTAATATTAATCAGCATGCATAACAACATGGAAAGTTTAACTCTATACAATATAAATAATCTAAATTGCACATTGAAATTAAAGTTAGACTTTTGTTTTTGTATTTAGTGCATTTCTCTTCTCTTTCATCACTGCATCCAGTTGTGATACAAAGGGTGTTTTCAAATCATTCATGCAATTACAGTGGTGGTGAAAGGTTAATAAAAGATGCTTTATTAAAACAAAAAGTTAATTACATTTATTTTATTTTATTTTAGTTTATGTAAAAATATCTTGAAATTCAATTAAAAACATACAGATTAAAGTATTGTATGTCCTTTAAATAATGAAAAACAAGGAAATTTAGAAAACAACATTTCATGTGTATTTCTTTCTGCAAGAAATCAAATACTACTGTAGTTATTAAAATAAAACAAAAAAGTTGTATATGCATAAGTTACTAGATAATTCTAATAATTTGTTCAACTATATTTGAGTGTTCGTACCTGACTAATATAAAAAATATACATATTTATTTTTTAAAACAATTTATAACCACAAACAACAACTGGATTATAAATCCAATATTTCTAGTAAATTTCGATTTCACACGTTTTAATAAGCAAAATAAAAAAGAAAATAGTAAAAAGGAAACACATAATAATTGCTATAGTTTTATGACTTATTTGTCTTAGATTTTAACCACCAGAAACAATTCTGTTTACAAAATCTTCAAGAGGCAAGAGCTTTTAGTAAATTGAAAAAATGAAAACAAAAAAATCTACCTGGTATCACTGAACAGACATTTGCTCTGAGAATTACTTTTAAAATGTGAAGCCATTTTTGTAATGTACCTTTTCGGGTGATAAAGATAGAGATGTATATGGATTATTTTGCTACAGAACTGCATTGATAATGTATCTGTACAAACTTTTGCATTTCCCGAGGTAAAATATTTGTCTACTAACTACCTTCACCTGAATCACTTGCTTTCCCTCTACATTTTTAACACTCCTCAATGATGAATTCAACAACCTGTAAAATGAACAGGTGAGCAATTTATCTAAACTTTCAATATCCTTTTATAATAGATTAGTCTAGGCAGGCACAAAACAACTCTATACACGCCTCCAGTTTACCAAAAATGAGAAAAGGTCACTCTTATCCTTCCAACACTGATGCGTCAGTTTTCACCCGCATATGGCACTAGTCTCTGTCACCAAAAATTTCTACAAGAGCAGGCCCCATTAAAAAAGTGGTGGAATCTCGTGTTATCCCTCACAACAATTTTTCTTCCAGTAAGTCTTGATGCTCCACACATTACAATATGACAATCCTTACATATCCTAAGGTTCTTCATAATTTTTATGGTGGAACCGGCATCAGTACTCAGCAATCCAAATGCCAACGCTAGTTTTTCGCTGTGAGACATTAGTAACAACCTTTTTTCATCATCATTAACATCATACAACACCGAACTTAGGTTTGGCTGATATCCAATACCCTTTAGTCGTTCCAAAAGTTCATTTAATTCCTTCTTTATCTCATTAATTTGTGGATGGTTCACGTCACCAGCGGCGAACTTGTGAATCATTCCATTTTTTGCTTCAACCCAGCTCCATCCTGGATCTTTTTTCAAATTTTTCTCTTTGATCCATTTCCTGACCCTAGACACATCATCCCATCTTCCAACTGATGCATAGGTATTAGAAAGCAACAAATAATTCCCCATGTTATCAGGTTCAAGCTCAAATAAATGCTTGGAAGCAATTTCCGCAACATCAGGATTTCCATGAACGTATGATGCTCCAAGAAGCGCCCCCCACACAGCTCCATCAGGCTTCATAGACATTGTCTCAACAAGCCGTATTACCTTTTCCAAGTATCCAGCTCGACCAAGAAGATCCGCCATGCAAGCATAATGCTGCGCTGTTGGAGCAACACCATAATACTTTTCCATAGTAGCAAAGAGCTGCTCCCCTAGGTCTACCAAGCCAGCATGACTGCACGCAGTAAACACCCCTACAAAAGTAACACAATTTGGTTTCACATTAGTCTCCAACATGTCATAAAACAACTTAATCGCTGCATGAACTCGACCGTGTATAGCAAACCCCACAATCATAGAACTGTAAGAAAACACATTTCTCTCCCTCATTCCTTTAAAGATGTTATATGCCTCTTCCACATTACCACATTTTGAGTACATGTCTATCAAGGCTGACCCCACAAGGACACTACTTCCATCCCCAAATCCAAAACTCTCAGCAATGTCCCTTATCCACGTAGCATAAACAGACGCACCCAATTGAGCACAAGCAGATATAACACCAACCAAGGTAACTTCATCAATCTCGACACCCTCATCTACCAACCGTCGGAAAACCTGCACCGCATTTTCCGGCAAGGCATTCTGCGCATATCCTGTAACCATCGCAGTCCAAGCAACCATATCCTTCACAGGCAACCCATCAAACAAGTCTTGTGCCGCCTTCATATCGCCCCTCCTCGCATAAGCAACAATCAGCCCAGTCCAAGAAACGATATCTTGTTCAGGCATTTCATTGAATACCTTGCGCGCGCATCGCGTAAACCCACATTTCACGTACATATCAATCATGGCGTTGTTGACGTACATATCAGAATCAAACCCACCAACCAAGAGTGTCTGGGCGTGGAGCTGTGCTCCCAAACGGATGTCGCGAGCGACACCGGAAGCGGAAAAGAGAGCGACGAAGGTAAACGAGAGGGGAGTGATGCGTTGTTTACGCATGGAGCAGAAGAGGCTAAGGGCTTGGGAGATGGGTCCTCGGATGGCGTAAGCGCGAATGAGAGCGGTCCAGAGGAAGGGGTTTGGGGTGTGGACCTGTGCGAAGATAAGGCGAGGGTAGGAGTGGAGCGGCACATGGGTAAGCGAGGTGACGAGACGTACGAGCTTGGTGATTACATAGGAACATTGGTGGAGGTCGTTGCTGTAAATGTAAGCGTGAACTTGTTTCGCATGATTAAGAGTGCTGCATTTCTCCACAATTCTCACCACTTCTGACTCCAAAACCCTTTGCACTGCCATTGAAAACACTACTTACAACTCCTACCTTCGTAAACTTCTTTACTTCAATCACCCCACAATTCATCATAAATTTTCTTAAAGAAAGACTTAAAAAATAGTATAAATTATGATAATAACTTATTTGATTTTCATATGTTTGATTTTCTTATTCTATGATAATATAAAATAAAATCGTGATCAAATAATTATATTTATGATAAACATCATTTAATATTTCGGTTCATTTATGTGAGAGCTTACTCGAACTAATTTTTATATTTTTTCTTTTATGTTTTTATGAAAGTTATAAAAATATTGTTGCCAATGAGAGATAATTTCACCAACTTCTTCACTAATTTTAAATAATCTCATAAGTAGACTTATCAATTTAATCATTAGTGTATGGATCCATTTTTAAATAAAATCTTTCTATTGACCCATTCATTGAATTAATTAAACCTTATATTATAAAGATCAGTACAAAACCATGAGGTAGGTTGAATACATTCACTAGGCTGATAGATTTTGTCATGAATGATTGCTCAATAAAAATCTAACCTTATTCTGGATTACTTTTAAAATAATAAAATAATTCATATACTTCTCTATCTTTATCACCCAAAAAATGGCTTCACATTTTAAAAGCAATTCTCAGAACAAATGTCTGCAATTATTATGGGTTTCCTTTCTACTATTTTCTTCTTAATTTTGCTTATTAAAATGTGTGAAATCGAAATTACTAGAAATATTAGATTTATAATTCAGTTGTTGTTTGTGGTTATAAATTGTTTTAAAAAATAAATATTTTTCTTATCTTAGTCAGGTACGAACACGCAAATATAGTTGAACAAATTATTAGAATTATCTAGTAACTTATGCATATACAACTTTTTTGTTTTATTTTAATAACTATAGTACTATTTGATTTCTTGCAGAAAGAAATACACATGAAATGGTTATTTGCTTGTTTTTCATTATTTACAGGACATACAATACTTTAATGGTTAATCTCATTCGGAAATCTCTATTTTGGAGTTTTTTTTCCATTTACATCTTCGTCTTGTTATTTTTGTTAATTGAGTTTCCAAAAATATAAAATTGAAAGAAATTGACCCTGCCGTTAAATCAAGCTAACAGGGTTAATTTTCAGTGAGTTAGGTGGACAATTATTGTGACATGACGTGCAGAAAACCTTTTACGTGAGATTATTATGCCTGTGACAAGCTCAGTTATTATTATTATTTTAACTTTTATTATTATTATTAGTTATTATTAATTATTTGTATTATTTAATTTTTATTATGAATAATTTATTTAAAATAACTAGAGCTTCTTCCTTCTTCCTTCCACAAACCTACACCGCTTGCTGCCACACCTAGATCGCCTCCGATACTCACAAGCGAGTTCTTCATCGCGGATCTACACATATTGAGGCGATTGGAGGGGTAGGAATCCGCGTGGTGGTTGTTGGTGGCAGTGTTCTTGTGTAAGCTGCATCGGAAGGAGCCAGGGTGTGTAGTAGGGGAACACATGCAGGTTTTCTTGTGGCCAAAGATGGGACGGCTGTTCTTGGTGATGATGGTTGGAGATGGAGCGGTTGGGGGACATGAAACGGGGGTCGATCGAGAAGCGGTGGGATTAAAATTTCTTTTGGGTCTTTGCTTTCCTTGTAGGTTTCGAAATCTCTAGAGGAGGACGAACATGGCAGCGATTGCGCAATTGGGTTTTGAACAAGCTTTGCGTGATTAGGGTTCATCACAATTTTTGGGCTTCTGCTAGGTTTCTCTATGTTTCCCTGAGTGCAGATTTGAGAATGGAGATTGCTCTCGCTGATGATGGAGGCGCGACGACCATGGAGATTGAACATCGCAAGGCTTCTTCTGTCGCGATTCTTGGTTTAAGTGGCGCGACAGAGAAGAGTTGGTGGTTCGTGATGGAGGATGGCGGCGGCGCTAGGTTGCTCGTGGTGGTCGACGACAAGGTGGGTGGTGGCGAGGTTGGGCGTGACGGAGGCAAAGTGGCTGAGGAAGGGGCGACGGCTAGGGTTTGGATTTGGGAATCAGGGTTCTGTTGGAGATTGTGTTTGGAAACTGGGCTTCAGATTTGTCATATAATTTTAATCTTAATTCTATTTTAAAATAATCTTAATTTTAAAATCTTTAATAAAAACTCTAACTTTTTAATTTTACTGCCACGTGTATAATTAAATCTACATAAAAGATTTTGTGCACGCCACGTGACTAAATCTTTGAAAATTAACCTCGTTAACTTAATTTAACGGTAGGGGTCAATTTCTTTCAATTTTGCATTTTTAGAAACTCAATTGGCAAAAAAATAAGACGGGAATGTACATGGGACAAAAACTCCAAAACAGGACCTGAATGGGTTTAACCTACTTTAATCTGTGTGTTTTTAATTGAATTTCAAAATATTTTTACATAGACTAAATAAAATAAAAAATGGTAATTAACTAATAAGCATCTTTTATTAAACTTTCAACACCACTGTAATTGCATGAATGATTTGAAAACACCCTTTGTATCACAACTGGATGCAGTTGTGGAAGAGAAGAGAAATGCACTAAATCCAACAACAAAAGTCTAACTTTAATTTCATTGTGCAATTTAGATTATTTATATTGTAGAGTTAAACTTTCAAATGTTGTTAATTATGCATGCTAATTAATGTTAAACATATTAGTAGGTGAGAACTGAGTTATAATCTTGTGTTTATTTTAATTTAACTCATATATGTTAAGAATAAACTAAATTTTGTTACTTGTCTTATGAAGATACCTCTTCTCTCCTGCCAAAAGGGAAGACACCCTTTCTCCTTCTCCAAAAGGAACTTCAACTTTAATTGCTTTTCATTTTCTGCTTCATTTATTAAGGGTGGACAAAGAGAGTTATGTATTTATTTTTAAATAATAAAGGCTAAATTGCATTATACAGTCATTTCAGGAAAGAAATAAGAAAAAAAAAGTGTTAAAATTTGAATGTTTTTTCTAGACAATCTGTTATGGATTGTTTGCTTCTTGACAGAAAGAAAGTAGAAAAAACAAATGGACAGATGAAATTCATCTTTGTTAAGGCATCTCATATTGAGATTGCAATGAAAACAAGATGAAAGTATTAAAAGAAATGCAAATTTGATTCTAAATTTTATATTAAATAGGAATGAAAAATTTATTTCATAAATAGAAATGAAAAATTTAAACACAGTATAAAAAGTAAAACTCATAAATTTATTATTTTAAAAATTTGAATTATATAAAAAATTAAATTCATGTTTTACTGGTATAATTTCTTTTCGATATATTAATTAGTAATACATTAATTAATAAGAAGAAATTAAAGATCATATAAATAATTATTGTTTGATGTTACTTAGAGTATTGTTTATATATACAATTTATTGTGAATATATTTACATTAAAGATTATTTATATATAAAATTTGTTTGGATTACATTTACATTAAAGAACGAGAGTGTTAGCCCTGAAAATATATGTGGAAGAGGGAAGACATGTGTAGGTGTTTGGAGTGAACAAGCGATTTTCGGTGATAGTATATAAATGAAATTTTCAAGCATGCGACCATTCTCTGCAAGTATCTAAAGTTTCTTTTCTCTTCTATATCCGTCTACAACTCTTTTCCTTCTCTCTTTACAAACTTTCGTCTTCTTCCTTTTTTAATCTATAATTAGATTGTATACAAGCTATCTTAATATCAAGGACTTCCATTCTCATTGATCAAACTTGTATTTTGAACGGGTAAGTTTCATTTTTTGAGTTTTCGTTAAAATCTGGAAAGCTCTATCACATGCAAGCAAACTCTGCTGGTTGCATGTGTTCTTCAACCTTCTCTTCTTCTTTCTAACTTCATCTTTTATCTATTGGGTGGTCTTTTCTCACCAATCGGTGAACTTTAGGTGTCCCTAAGATTTTCTGGTGTTAAAGCAATTGCTGGAAAAAATAAACGTTGATTGGTTCGGTCAAAGAGGTAAGGGAAGCTTATAATTTAATTATGATTCTTTGTTATGAATGGTTGTATGCTTGAATGATGGTATGTTGATGATTTGATTGATATTGGAATGTTGTATGTTTGATTGTATGCTTTAATGTTTGATAAATTGTCAAGAACTGGGTAGGAATAGGATTGAGTCTTAACTCTACTGCATTATGCAGGATTCTGTAATTTGTCGCCGAGAGTCATTTGTGAACGTTCGATTTGACCTTGGTGCGTTCGGTCTTGACTGAATTCTCTTTCTGTAGAGAGTTTCAGTTGATGACCGATCGGTCTTCTATTAGTATGTTGAAAGTAAGCATTCAGTTTAGTTAAGGTTTTCTCTTTCTACTTAATAGTTAGTCTAGTCAAGGTACTCAAATAAATTAAGTATTCAAGATTTTACTTGTCTTAAGTATGTGAATAGATGTTAGGTTATTTCTTGTTGTCAACCTTAAGTATATAATTTATCAGCAAAGAGTGTTCGATCTTGTACTGGCACTCGGTCCTTCAAAGAGTGTTCGGTCTTGTATTAACACTCGGTCCTTCAAAATGTGTTCGGTCTTGTACTGACACTCGGTCTTTCGAAGAGTGTTCGGTCTTGTACTGACACTCGGTCTTTCGAAGAGTGTTTGGTCTTGTACTGGCACTCGGTCTCTTGAAGAGAATTACGTCCTATAGTCAAGTGTTCGGCCTAAGCTATAAGTGCTCAGCCAAAGCTCCAAGAGTTCGGCCTAAGCTCTAACTGCTCGGCCAAAACTCCAAAGTGTTCGGCCTAAGCTCTAAGTGCTCGGCCTAAGGTATAAGTATTACGTCTAAGCCTTTAGTATTCGACTCAAGCTCATTAGTGTTCGGTCTTAGAATGTAATCGGTTCATACACGAGCCACCTGTTATTTGACCGTTTGGTCATATTCTTGAGTTAAGGGTGTTATTACCGTTCGGTCATGTTCATAGGCTATAGTATTACTTCCTTTCGGTTTTAGTCATGATTTTAATTTTTACTATCCGGTTTGATTGTATTGGTGGATAAGTAGGATGGTAATTAAAGATTTATATGAAAAGAATAACATGGATGTGAAAGAGGGTTCCAAGGAGGAATATCTCATGGATGGTTGTTGAATGGTAAAGTATGAATGTGGGTATGCTAAACTGTCGTTTATCCTTATATTCTGTGATTACTCATTCTCACGTAGAGAGGAGTAACTCATGTGTGAGAATGGCAGGAGGTCCTTTAACCTCAGGGTATTGGTGTACCGAGGTAATCTTCACTGGACTAACCTCGGGTGCCAGCTGTTGAGGGCATCCCAGTTAGGGCCCACCCGGGTGTATAAACGTCGTACCTACATAATTCATACAATCCGGATGAGTCAAGTCAGTAGTCGATCATAACATGTATTGGATGTTCGGTCATTGCCTGTATTATCTGATTTGATTATATTTTGAAATTGTATGTATGAATTGTGTATGAAATTAATGAATTTATATGCTATTATGATTAATTAAATTACATAAGCTTACCCTACTCTTTTGTCTTGTCTTGTCTGTCCATTCGGTTCTTCTTTTCACTGCAATGATCATCATGTAGATGTGAGCAGAAGGGGATGAATACTCACTGGAGGAAGCACTGGAGAATAAGAATCCTGAAGCTAGTGTAGGACCGTTCGGTCAATAGGTTGTTTATTAATTCGTATAGAAATCGTTCGGTTTATAGCCTTTTGTATAACCGTTCAGTATGAATTAATCTTTTGTAACACCGTTTGATTTAAGCTTAGACCTAGAACCGTTCGGCTTAAGCTGTTAATTTGTATAAGACTCTTAGAACTTGTACAGTTTTAATTTTATGGGTATTTTATATATCCCAACTCCATAGTATAAATTCTTTCACTGTTCTATCATATTATTACATGTTAACTCTTTCTATAGTTTTAATCTATATTTTCGAGATGTTATAGAGAGTTTGATGATTATTTAAATTATTTTTAATTTTATTATTAATCAAATTATTTGTAATTTTCTATTTATTTTTTTCAAATTCAATCAACTTCCCTTCTTTACTCCATTCCTATTTATATTCTCGTTGCTTTTGAAAAAGTGTCATTTAACTTGAACTTGACATCTTGTCTAGGAAGAATGTATGATACAAATGGATATACTTTTTTATGTAGCTTCATTAAGATTAAAGATTATGGTTTCTCTTTCTAGCAAAATCATGATTCAAATTGATTATAAAAGTTTTAAAAAGTCGTTTTAATGGAATTTTTTAAAGTTAATTTTCATAATATACCTTTTTCATTTTTGAAATATATTAACCTAGTTTTGTGTTTCCTTTTATACATTAAGGCTTAATATCACTGATGTTCCCTATTTTGGTCAGGAAAGTTCGATTTGGTCCTAGTTTTTTTTTTCCAGTTCAATGTTGTCTTAAAGAATGTAATTTATGTTTAATTTAGTCCTTTTTGCAAACGCCGTTTAAATCGTTAACGACAGATAGTCTAGCTATGCATATCAGTGTTGACCTGCCTTGGCTGAAACATGACGCAACCAATGAAAGACTTTCACGTGGTAGTCCTTTCCCCACCCAAAAAATTAGGGTTTCTGAATGTAAGGAGGAAGGCTTCCTTACGCCTACGCCGCCGCGAGAGGAAAATTGAATGGGTTTCGAAATGCAGGGGCGTGGCGATGTGAATCTGGCGCGTGGTTGCTTGTCTGCGATTTGGTTTCTTTCTACTTGCAAGTTTGAAGAGAAGCTTCGTGATGGCTGGAGAAGATGAAGATTGATGGAGAATGGTGCTTTTGTGGCAACGATTCTACTTCAATTGGCTTTTTCGTTCTCTGTATTTTCCTTTGTAGGTTGAAGACTTGACGAAGAAGATGAGCTCGCGCATGGCTCGCTATCTCGTTGCGGCGGTCATGGTTGTCGCGACAAAATGTTGATGGCGATTCATGGTGAAGGAAGGGAAAGATGGTCATGGTGGTGTTTTTGAGTGGTTGTTGGATGGAGAAGATGAACAATAGTGGTGGCGGCGCGACCATCTGGTTAGGGTTTCAAAATTTTGATGATGGAGGTGCAAAGATGGTGGCTGGCCTTGAGTGTGGTGGCGTTGGTTATAGTTAGGGGGAAATTAGGGTTTCTGGAAGTAGGAGATGATGATGACATATCAAGGGTAATGTGTCACTTATTATACACTTGGACTGTCTACAAAAAAGACTAAATTAAACATAAATTACATTCTTTAAAACAACATTGAACACAAAAAAAAATTAAAATCAAATCGAACAAACCTTAAAAAATAACGACCATCGGGGGATATGTAAACCTATTCATTAACTATGTAAAAAATTATCAAGAATAATAGTGATATTGATACAAGAAAGGGAGTAATATTGAGTCAATCAGTTTAATTAATAATCCTGTACTGACTTATTTACCTAGCACGATACATCTACCCGTTAACTCACTCTATCGGTAGGTATAATAAACAGATCACGTGGTCAAGTAAAGTTGCTGCCTCATCCCAATTTCGATTTTTCTCCCACAAACATAACCATTCATCACCACCAATCACCTGAAAAAAGAAAACCTTTCTCCGGGAGATGGTGTGAAGGTGATAGTGGTCAAGTTTCTCAACGTAATTTGTTTTCAATAATACCGAGTTTGAAGTGTTAGGTGGTTGAAGATTCCGCATGGTCCATTTGAATCACCTCAACCTGAAGAACTCAACAACCCCTCTGCAAGTTTTCATTAAAGTTCCAGTTTTGAAAGAGAGATGGTGAAGAGTGTGAGGGAATTGGAAGTGGAAGACTTGCTGAATGCAGGGTTGACAGTAACAGAAGCCAATCAACTGTACCGTCTTTTGAGGGATATTCTGTCTCAGTGTCTCTCCGACACCGACAACGACAACCAACCCTCAGTCATATGGCGCCACCTTGTCACTCGAAAA
This sequence comes from Vigna reflexopilosa, assembly GCA_027742785.1. NCBI lineage: Eukaryota > Viridiplantae > Streptophyta > Magnoliopsida > Fabales > Fabaceae > Vigna > Vigna reflexopilosa. The sequence continues at coordinate 9,102,895 of CM050911.1, read as the reverse complement.
CTGCTGAAACCATCCTTTCCACACTCATTGCATCATCTTCTCTATCACTCTGTTTATCACTCTGCCTTCCACACTCAACATGCTTCCCTCCCTTTCTATTGGTTTCCTTCCCTGTAAGTCTTTCTCTTCTTATCTATCACACTTATCACACTACAATCTCCACTCACTTCTCTTCTTCTTTTCAGGGACAACTCCAAACGCACCAACCTTGGCCGTTTCATGGAAACTCACGCCCCTCAACTCTTAGGACCTTCCTACAAAGACCCTATTTCCAGTTATCGCCTCTTTCACAACTTTTCTGTTCAACACCCTCAGGCAAACAACCCAACACCTCCTTTTCTATTCAGACATCACATCTCTTCTTTTCTTTCTTTCTTTCTTTAATTCTTATTGTCAATGCAGCTCTACTGGTCCCTTCTTCTCAAGGAACTTTCTCTCTCCTTTGTTGAACCTCCCAAATGTATTTTAGATACTTCTGACCCTTCTAGACATGGAGGCACCTGGCTTCCCGGTTCTGTCCTCAACATTGCTGATTGCTGCCTGCAACCCAGTTCTCACCCCTACAAACCAGATGACAGTTTAGCCATCGTTTGGAGAGATGAAGCTTTTCATGATTCCGAGGTTAACCGTATCACGCTTAAACAACTCCGAGAACAAGTAATGTAAGCCTGCCTTTTCAGCTCACACTCTTGCTTTTGGACCAAAGTTGTGTTGTTCAATATAGGGAGTCTGATTTCTTGACTTCTTTGATTTTAGTTCAATCGCTATTTTTCAGTTGCGTCAGTACATTTAATTTTTGTACTTTTGATAAGGAAAGTTTGTGCAAGTGAGTGTGAATTTGGTATTCTTTGTTTCCACTCTTTTTCTACTTTAATAAGACTTTACTGTCTTTGCTTCTTCTCCTTTTAGTATTTAGCATTAAAGTAATAATTTTTTTTCATGTCTTTGCCGTATTATTTCCAGGATGGTAGCTAAAGCAATAGATGCCACATTCTCAAAGGGAGATGCAATAGCAATTGACATGCAAATGACAGCAAATGCCGTAATAATCTATTTAGCTATTGTCCTAGCAGGATGCGCTGTAGTCTCAATAGCTGATAGTTTTGCACCAAAAGAGATTGCAACTCGCCTTCGTGTTTCCAAAGCAAAGGGTATCTTCACACAGGTGATGTTTCAATTATAAAGCTACTGTTGATTGAAATGAGAGTATTCAATCTTTGGAATTGTCTCTATTTTTTTTCACTCACGGATTTGTGCAAATTAGAATGTGAGGCAATGGTAACATTACCAAATCTTTATATGTTAGAGAATAAACGCTGTCCTTTCGAGTCCCCTTGGAAGCTTAACCTGCTATCATTAGTCATTTATTGAAGGCTTCAAATTTTCAAACCAAAATTCTTAATGCCTGGAACTGCACGTAAATATTATCTTTAGAAAATGCATCTGTGTTGTTAAAATCTTATATTGAATTTTTCGTTGAGTAACCGATATTCAACAAGTATTACATATTCTTTTATAAATCGAGACTGTTCTTGAATAATAAATTGCTGAAGTTTCCATACACCAAACAAATCGAAGGCTAATCATTTGCATATATCAGAAGCTTTGAATTTATAGGCATTGGATTGGGTAAGATACAAGCACTCATACAATCAACTTTTGATAGATACCTATCACTACAGCCTATGTGAACAAGGATAAATTAAAGGGAAGGGTAATGGCTTAAAAATTGATATGTAAAAGAGAAGTGAGAGAAAAGGGTATATGCATGGGGGATTTTTATTAATCTATTAGTGCTAAGAAACTGGCAAAGGGGAGAGGAAGAGGGAGCATTGAAGAAGGTATGAAGTCTGTTAAAAGCAGGATAGAGTTCGGTGGAAAAAGTGAAACTTGGAGGAGGCTAGTCCGTTAATGTTCTAGCCTATTTCCTGTAATGTTGTGTTTCTTGTTTCATTTTTTACAATCTCTGGTTGAATTCCCATTATTTGTAACATATTAACATTGTTACTAACCTTTATTTTGTTCTCAGGATTTCATCGCCAGGGGTGGCAGGAAATTCCCTTTATACAGGTAAATACATGTTGTCATTATACCGATAGCTGCGTTTTTATCAGTTTCAATTTTGGGTTCTTTCTTTGGTCTTCAAGCAATAGTGAATGATTTCAAAGCTTAAATTCTTTAATAGTTGATAACATATATAACCTGTGGAGATACAACCGTGGGATTCCAAGCAGAAAAAAATTTGTTCTTCACATGATGATAGGATAATTTCATGCTAACAAATTAGATACTATTTCTAGTAATCCATATTTCAGCAAGAATATGAATGACAGAAGACATGACTACAATGACTGCTAGATCACTCCAATTATAGCAGACTTGCATAATAGAACTCGGTAAACTGGTATCTATGTGTTTTCAGAACCCTGTTTTCTTTTCCTCATTTCTTCTTCACTTATTTTTTGGTATGTCATTGGCACAAGTAGTATCACAAATGAATGGTTTCACCAATGAATTCCTTTTTCAGTTATAAAGGCAAAATTCAAATGAATCTAAGTTTTAATAATTCTTCTTCACATCTCCTATTCAGCAAATGCTAACTCAAGATTCTATCACATAAATACTTTACTCCTTCCGTTCTTGACGAATGTGTAGTATTACATCTAATATCTTCCAAATCCTTCTTGAATTAGTTCAACATATTGCAACATGTTCTCTGATAGTTGTTGTCCTGGTGCTAGTTTAAATCACTAAATTATATCTAAAGGACCTCTTTATCGGTAACAAAATTAGTTAGCACACTAGAGTGAAATGTGCCAAAGATAGAAGCCAAATCTCGCTTCACTTAGTTTGTATCAACATATAGGATATAATTTTAATGACCAGCATTTTAAAAATAAATAATTTCCTCACTATGTTAAAAATTGTTTAGAAATGAAAGTACTGATGCTGCTCTTGGTGTGGCAAAGTTTGCATTCTACATGCTTATTTTCTGACTTATACTGATTTTAATGATCCTTCTCATTTTACTTTGCTGTCCTAACCTTATAGGTAGTGTTCAAGTTTGAATGTCTGTTAAATAGATTTATGGCAGTTCTTTAAGCACATAAACCACTGGAAACCTCATTCTGATATTTCCTCATGCAGTCGGGTCATTGAGGCAGCTGCATGTAAAGTTATTGTGCTACCTGTGCTGGGTGATGATGTAGGAGTTCAATTAAGGGAACAAGATTTATCATGGAAAGGTTTTATCTCTTCTGCAAATCAGACTCAGAACTCCAGGTAATCCAAACTTCAATTTGTTCATTGAACAATATCAGAATCTAAGCAAATGATCATTCTTTTAACCAAAATTATCACTTCTAAAGGAGAGTGAGAAAGAGAGATGGAGAAGATGCATTGTTTTTCATGAGCTTTATCTAACCTTAATATTTAAATCTTGGCAGGTCAGATTATTATTCTCCAAGCTATCAATCAGTTGATTCTATCACTAATATACTATTCTCTTCTGGAACCACGGGTAAAGATCCTCCCTTAGAGTGTATCAGATAGAGACTACTACCGTTATAGTGATTTTATGGTTGTATTTTGACTTTCATCAGGGGACCCAAAAGCTATTCCTTGGACTCAACTTGCACCAATACGAAGTGCTGCTGATGGATGGGCTGCCATTGATGTTCAAGCTGGAGATGTCTACTGTTGGCCTACAAATTTAGGATGGGTTATGGGACCAACAGTATTGTATCAGTGTTTTCTACTTGGTGCAACTTTGGCTTTGTACCATGGGTCTCCTCAAGGCCGTAATTTTGGAAAATTTGTTCAGGTAAATCCCCAAAATCAAACCTTTTATCTTGTAAAGTTTAATTTAATATTTTTTATAGTAGTAATTATTATTTGGATTAAATATGTTTTTAGTCCCTAAACTTAACATAAAATTAGAATTCGTTTTTGTCAAAAACTTTGATATATTTTGGTTCCCAAACTTAAAAAATGAACAGATATAGTTTTTTTCACTCAATTACAGTAAAAACAATTTCATGTCAAACCCATTTTCTAGTTGACATTGAAACGGGAAGGTGTCAAACTGCGTAAACAACTTAAATGCTAACATGAGACGTGTTTGACACGTAAAAAAAAGTTGACATAATTGGGTTAAAATGACTATATCCATTCATTTTTTAAAGTTTGAAGACTACAATGTATCAAAGTTTTGGACACAGAGGGATTCTAATTTTGCGTAAAAATTAAAGGACTAAAAATATATTTAACTCTTATTATTTTAATAACCTTAAAAGGTTGTGACCTAAACAAAGTTGTCATCCTTCCTCATGGTTCCGCTCTATGTGTCAAGGTAGAAGAGAGAAGCAACCTATATTACTAGCATCTTTTTCAGTGAATGAACTAACAAATGGACCTGATTGAGTTCTAGGTGAAATCTATACTAATTAAGTAAAGAAAAGAAATTACCTTTTTTTCAGATGGAAAGATTCTCACTGTTAGAATTTAGCTCAACCAAAAAATGAGTTGGATAAAATCAGAACATGGCTTAGGTCAAATAATAGTACAACAATGAAAGTGAAAGCGTCATCATAATTGCAACGGTAGATTCTGCATTGTATTCTGCTTCAATAGAATGTGATACATTACGTCAAAGAACAACCTTATTTATTAAACTACAATCGTCCAGGATGCAGGTGTTACCATTTTGGGAACCGTTCCAAGCTTAGTAAAAACTTGGAAGAATACAAAGTGTATGGAGGGCTTGGATTGGACAAAAATAAAGTAATATCTCTCACTAGTGTAAATAATCAAGTTTTACTAAGAAAAATGAACTGAACTATGGTTCTGTGCAGAACATTTTGCTCCACTGGAGAAACATCAAATGTTGATGATGATCTATGGCTTTCTTCAAAAGCTTATTACAGCCCAATTGTTGAATTGTGTGGAGGCACTGAGCTTGCGTCTAGCTATATTGCAGGAAGTCCCCTCCAACCTCAAGCTTTTGGAGCATTTAGCACAGCATCAATGACAACTGGTTTTGTCATTTTTGACGAAAATGGAGTTCCATATGTAAGAAAATTTACTGGATAGTTTAAGTTCGATATCTGGGTGAAACTTTGTTGTCTGCACATTTCTCTCTTCAATTCTGTTGAAATTCTATATTTCTCTCAATTAGGCTGGTTGCATTTTCACTAGCAGATGTCCAAACATAATAGCAAACCTGTCTATGGCTTAGGGAAATTATATTTTCGGTTTTCTAATATTTGATCTCTTTGACTAATATGACAGCCAGATGATGTTGCTTGTGTTGGGGAAGTGGGCTTATTTCCCCTCTCTCTGGGAGCATCTGACAGAATTCTTAATGCTGATCATGAGAAGGTTTACTTTAAGGGAATGCCCATTTATAAAGGAAAGGTATGTTGAAAGTCTCGTATCAACAAGAGATAATGTCAATTTAAAGTATATAAATAAGTGTAAATCTCATTTTACAAATAGATTTTTTGAGTCTGAATTAGACTTAAAATTTATTTCTCAACAAAGTATTTCATGTGTGAAGAATTTCATCATATACCATTTTTTCTCTTATCCGCAAACAAAACTAGTGAAGAGTGAAAATATAGAAATATCTTGAATTCTGTATTTCGGATGTTCTATAGTTGGTAGCCAAATGCCCATGAAAGCTTTCGGTGTCCAAAAATATTGTAGATCAGTAAACCCCCATTAAGTATTTTCAAATAACCCCTTTTTTTGTGAACTACATAATACAAAAAACTATATTTGTAATTTTAACTATCTTGTTCTATTTTTATGGAATTGATGGAGATATCGTTGTAAATTTATTAACAGGTTCTTAGGAGACATGGAGATATAATCAGGAGAACAGTTGATGGATATATTGTCGTACAAGGGAGGGCTGATGACACCATGAATCTTGGTGGAATAAAGGTACTGTTACATGGAGAAAGCTTAATTAGAAATTAATCAGCAATTTCAAAGATTCTGAACTGATAGTAGTCACAGATATCAACCAGGGAAGCAATAGAAGAATACATCTCGTAAAACCTAAGAAAAAATGGAAGAGTGTAGGAAACAAAAGAGCATTTTTCATTCCTGGAAGTGTGATATCTGATAAACTTTCCATTTGCGAAAGGATGCAACAAAACAATAAAAAGAAACAAAAAGTGATAAATCATAAATCTGTTACCCTTGATAATGTACTACAATCCATAGAACTCAATAATCCATTCCAGCAAATATAAAACATTTTGCAAAGAAAAGAAAATTTGACAATAATCCAATAACAGTAGGACAATAGATTTAACAAACATCAAATTTCTTTAGAATAAACACTGAATCATAGATCTAATATCATATTAAAAAGTGAATTTTAAATCTAAATCAACTCTACATGATTCAGTGCTAAATTTAAATCTAAATCTAAATTTATATATATAATTTAAATTGACATTACTTGTAGTTGACGTGTCAATACTTTTCATTCTTACACATGGTGTAAGACTTCTATCATAGTTTCGATATGCACTATCTTCATTACTTAGTTAGAATGTGACACTCTCTCTGGATTATAGATATATCAAATTCTTAAAGTTGCATGATTATTGCTACTTTCTATTGTTGGAGTCACTGTTCTTTTAACTTGAAATTTACATGCAGACAAGTTCTGTAGAAATTGAGCGTATAAGTGATGGGGCTGATGAATGCATTTTGGAGACAGCTGCAGTAGGTGTGGCAACTACAAATGGAGGCCCGGAACAGCTTGTTATATTTGTTGTTTTAAAGAAAGGATACAATTCCACTGCAGAAACTCTAAAGATGAAATTTACTAAAGCTATTCAAAGCAACCTTAACCCTTTGTTTAAGGTCTGACACCTTGTTGGTTACAAACAATTGTGAATTGACTGTGGTTTAGTAATCTGAAAACTAGCTTGAATTGGGGTCATAAAGTTAACTGATTTAGCATACACAAACTTTTTCATTACATTACAGGTATCTCTCGTTAAAATTGTGCCAGAGTTTCCTCGAACATCTTCCAACAAGATCTTGAGGAGAGTACTGAGGGATCAAATGAAGCAAGAGCTATCAGTTCAGAGCAGACTTTAGTGAATCAATTTTCTCAGAAGACCAGAACAGAAACCAACCTTCATGATGGACAATCCTCGGAAATGGAAGCATGAAGAAATCACTTTAATACAGCGTAGACTAAGAAAATAAGTACCTGTGGTTGGTGAAAATATAAATTGCATATGAATATAGATATTTTATACAACCATTCAGTAAGTAAATGTGGTAGTAGAATTACAACCATTCAATGCTGTGTACGCAATTCACCTTCATATGATAAAATAAAGTCTCTCATTAAGATACATGACTTTACCATTATGAAATAATTTTCATTATCTTACACTGTGCAATATTTCTACATTGATTTTTCAGATGCGTGCTTTTAAAGGACACAGTTTTGATTGAATAATTGAAGAAAGATGTTACTGACAATGTCCAATATGTTACTGACAAACTAGGTAATTCTAATAGATAAAGATATTAAAAGTTTTTTGTAACTATAAAATATCTATTTTAATAATTAGAAAATGAATCTAGTTCAAATTTACTAGATCGAACATTTATAGTAATTGACATGTTATTGATAAAGCCATATATACAAAATATGCTATTTCATGTTTACATTTCTTTTTTCTTGTAAATGTAAGATTGAATTAATTTTCTATTGAGATCTAACGTGAATGATTTTACATTTAGAACTTGTATATATTTAAACAATGTAAAACTTTATATTTGGATGAATTGGGAAAATTTGTTTTATTTTCTTAGTATTTAGTTCACATTGAAAATCATGATTTATTTTAAAAATATGAAGAATTGAGAGAAATGTTAAAAAAGTAACTAAGGAAATATTAAATTATATAAAAATATTTTATTATTTTTAAAAAATACATAGAATATTATTAACAATAGTTACTATTAAAAGAAATTTTTTAATATTAAAATTGTCTAAGATTGATCTAAATTAATAATATCACGAGAAATTGAATGTTACATATTATATATTGAAACTTAATTGTTGAAATTACTGAAACATATAATTTTGCAACAAAAAGTTAGATTAATAATTTATACTATCTTAGTTTTTTTTTTCAGATTTAAAAAAAAATTGTGTCATTTCTAGATCGCTTTTGCAATTTAAAATAACATTAATTTATCTTTTTATCAATTATATTTTTACATTGTACTTAATGTTGAATCGATTTGAATTTATCTTTACTTGATGTGTAGCTTTTTGGGGCTTTTCCTCATTTTCTCTGTTCATGAACCAAAAGTTTTGCGGGAAGTGACAGAGAGAAGACGAGATAAATAAAAAACCTAGCTTTCTTCGTTTGAGATATCCCTTGCTCACAATTTTGAAGCTTTAATTCAATCATTTTCCCGCGTTTCGAACCCCAAACCAGAGTAAGTAAGGCTTGGTTTACTTGGACTTTGGGTTATCATGTGTGTTTTGACTCTTGAACACCAACTATTTGATAAAAGAATCCAACCATTTCTTCAAATTGATGTTACTCTGTTTATTTTCTCCGCAATGATTCTGACACTTTTCTCCTTTGTAGCACTCTGCTAAACAGGGAAAGATTCTTCATTCAAGATAGATAGATGTATTTCCATTGACAACGTTGCAAGTCACGAAAATGCTGCTTCTTCAAACTGTTGTCTCTCCTAGACGCTTTTCACCTTTTTGTGATGCCACTTTGCATCCATTATCATCACTTAGTATTAAGAATCCTATGTTGGAAGGTACTTACAGTTTTTCTCATTACTCCCCTGTATCTAACCGCCGCATTGTAAAGTCTATTTCATGCTCTGGTTCTACAAAGTCTCATCCTAAACCCGAGTCTGAGCCCGAACGTGAAACTGGCTCGAACCAAAGAGCAAGGCCTAAGGCAAAAAGCAGAAGTGGACAACCTAAAGATGTGGTATCCAACAATGATGCTAAAAATTCTGCAGACACATTCCCCACAACGATTCCAAGGAAGCCAAGGCGTGGTCGCCGAAGTGAAGCCGTGGCAGTGGAAGATATGGTGCGTGATACGCTCGAACGCACTTTTGCAACGATTCAGCAACAAAACGAGGATTCTTTGGAGAATTATGATAATATAATGAAGGAAAGGGATGGTGACAATTCTGAAAATGAGAGTGGTGATAATGACGATGATAATGATGAGAAAGAGGAAGATGGTGGTGAAGGTACAGGAAAAAAGATGGTGATTGAGGAAGAAAGTAAAAGCTGGCCATTGGATGCAGATGTTGGGTGGGGAGTAAGAGCTTCTGAGTATTTTGAAAAGCATCCAATTAAGAATGTGGTGGGAGAAGATGGGTGTCAAATAGACTGGGAAGGGGAGATTGATGACAACTGGGTGCAGGAGATTAACTGTTTGGAATGGGAGAGTTTTGCTTTCCATCCCAGCCCATTAATTGTCCTTGTCTTTGAACGTTATAACAGGTAATTTTCACCGTTCTGTATTTCTTTTGGGGACTCTGCATGGATTTGCTGAACCAAAGAATAATAGTATTATTAGTTACTGGTAAATGTTAATACCTAATGCAAGAGAGGGATGGAACAACTGGTGATGCTTAATGAAATGGTTAAAACCTCTCAATTAGCAGTCATATGCCAAGAAAATAAAATGAATCAAATTTCTTGCATAAGTTAGGTTCGTTCTCTAACTTCTATTTTTAAGTACTGATAAACCTACTAGAGCTCAGCGCCTTTATTTCCCATAGAAGAAAGCATGTGGGAACATGGGATGGGGCAAATTGCTTGTTTGTTAACTTTGGATACTTTTTTTCATATGCTTTAGAATTGGGGCCAAAGAAAACTTATCATCATATCATTTGATTTTATTTTCTCCTCGTCTGCAAGTGTGAAAGTAAAAATGAGCTTTCTTTCGTAAGTGAGAAACTGGTTGTATCCATTCTTAGTTTATAATTTTGGTTATCTTGTCTCTCAGGAAAATTCTTCTTTGAAATGATTTTTTTTTCCTTTTCTGGAAATGGTTTGCTATACCTACTTCTTTTAACATGCCATTTCTTCACATAAGATAACTGTCGTTTATATGGAAGCTCGTGATAACGCGCATGAGTGTGGGAATGTATAACAAAATTTATTAGAAAAGAATTTTCTGTTACAATTATTTCAATTAAATATTTCCTTTTGTATGTTAAAATTTCAATATATGAAAATGTCACATCCCCATATATAATGAATGATATATATATATATATATATATATATATATATATATATATATATATATATATATATATATATATATATATGTTGGTAATGTTAGTTATTTATAGCTAAATGTAGCCTTCAGATTAGCATTTGAATTTGTTAATCCACAGGGCAACTGACAACTGGAAAAACTTGAAAGAGCTGGAGAAAGCAGTGAAGGTATACTGGAAAGCGAAAAATAAGTTGCCTCCTCGGGTACGGTGTTTTCCTTTCGCGTTAAAACTTCATTTTCATCTTTTTAGGCATGCATAAATTGAAAGATAATGATGTTACTTTTAATCAATTAAAATCTTCCTTCTGACTATCGACTTGTTTGATTTATAGAATTATATTTTCTGCCATTTATCCCTATACAAAAGTTAGAAGTGATAACCTCACTTTTTTTAATACTATTTAACATATTGAATTTCCCTTTTATAGGCTGTTAAGATAGATATCAATATCGAGAGAGATTTGGCTTCCGCTCTGAAAGTTAAAGAATGTCCCCAAATTTTGTTCTTACGGGGCAACAGGGTTGTGTACAGGGAGAAAGGTGAGACCATTGATCTCTCTCGTCACTTTTTTTGTGTGAACCAGAGTTTTGTTTGGTTGGTACCCAAGGTATTCACATTCTTTGTCTAGGTTCTTTTACAATGATGCACTGTTACTTGTCCCTTTGCAGAACTCAGAACTGCAGATGAGCTGGTTCAGATGATTGCATTTTTCTATTACAACGCAAAGAAGCCTGCGTGGATAGATGATAAGGCCTTGTTTTATCTTCATTAATCTTCACGAATGCCAGCCTGAAGATTGTGTCTTGGTAAGAAAAAGAAAATTGCAGCAACTGTCTTTGTGTGTACAAAAATATAGAAGCATAAAACAATCGGGCACAACCAAATTTAGAAATCTTATGTAGAACAGTAAGCATTAGAATCTTTTTTATAGGGTTTTGTTGTGTGTGTAATTCTTTAAGATTTCACTTTTGTTGACACTTCTTACAGCATCTAGTATTTTGCTACCCTTGCAAGATAGAGATGAATTTTTGTGTGTGCTAATATTTGTAACAAATTATATATATAATTTTAAAGTACACGGTGGACAAATGAAAGAATTTTATGTTGGTCATAATTCATTGAAAGAATTGTATGGTTATTCACGAGGAATGTTGAACTCTAGGCCAGCCCCGCTCAGTGGTCACAATCATTCTGTCCTCTTGGTTTCCAAGCTTAAAAAGCAACCAAACAAGGAGTGCCTCATTTGTTTGGATTCTATTCTAAGCAGCTTTTAAAGAAACATACAAAATTATTCTCTTTCTTTTACGCCAGTTTTCGTCAAAAACTAGTCTTAGACGGTAAGTTAAATAAACTTAGCACATGCCAATTTTCTTTTACTCTTCCTATTCATTCGCAACAAACTCTAAAATTTTCGCTTTCAATTAGTTAATAATATTATTAGTATGGGCATTAAAAAATATAAATTCAAACATAAAAAAGTATTGTTATGGTGCCCCTCGAGATCCAAACACTGTTGTGCAGCGAAGATTGAATCTGAATTGTCTTTAGAATAAGATAGCTTTTTATTCTCTTTAAACCTTAAACAAATGAATAAAATGTTGTAAGATGGAAATTAAAGAGCAAGTTTTTGACAATTAAAAAGAGAGTGTGAAGGAGACAAAAGTTTGATGTGATAATGTGCGTTGAAGGACAAACCAAAGGAAGAGTTTCCACAAATTTTATATCCAATGCAGCAACAACCATTTCCACAAGTTGACATCTCTTATAGAATCACACGTCCTCGTGTGGAGCACCAACATTGCATAATGGATTCCTGGAATCTCCATTCTCAATTCTCTAAAATGCCCTTCTTTTATTCTTTATTTTACTCATCTAATCCTTACCCTATTGCTGTTCACATGATTAGTGTAAAAGTCTTTTTAGAGGTGGTTATTATAAAAGTTAAATAAACTTAGCACATGCAAATGGGGAAGCCACATTGGCGATATTTAATCAATAATTGCTAATAAAAATCATTACACCCTAATATTAGGTTGAATTTAAGGTTTTATGACAATCAAATGATAAGGATTCCACCTCCATGGAGTATGGAGGGACATGTCCTCAAAGTGCTACCATGGTCCTTCCTCACTTTTTCACACTTTCTAATCCATTTCTTTGCAATATTCCAAAGAAAGCAATCACCCTCATTTCACAACCAAAGGATGGAACAAAGATTACATCATGATAGTTGAACCGGGATACAAACTATGAATTTAAGATTCATAAACATTTAAAAACTATAACATATAAGACATATAAACATGTAAAGATGTAATTAATAATAACAATCAAATTCAAAAAAAGTGATTAATGTTATCATGGTTGGATTGGACTCTATGACCCAACTCCTTTGTTAAATCTAGCCTAGAATAAGAATAAATGTAGAAAATGTAATCCTTAAATAATAATTAATTTTACATAGAAAATATAATGAAAAATTATAAAAAAATAAATATATACTGATTTAAATAATATTAAGAATGTTTTATAAAGAAAATGAAATTAAAAAAAATCAAATAATTAATTTTACATAAAAAAAATATATTTGATAACACTTATATATTAATTTAAATAATAGTTAATTTTTTTCTTAAGGGTTAAATATGTTTTTAGTTCCTATACTTTTGGGCGATTTTGGTTTTAGTCCATTTTCAAACTAAGGTACAATTTAGTCCTTCAACTTTAGAAAACTCTGGTTTTAGTCCTTTTTACCAAATTTTTTTAACTTTATTTGTTGTTTCAAACGCGTTTCTCAGTTAACATTGAAGCAAAAATGTGTCAAACAGTGTAAACAATCCAAATGCTATAATGAAACGTGCTTGAAACAACAAATAAAGTTAAAAAATTTTGGTAAAAATGACTAAAACCAGAATTTTCTAAAGTTGAAGGACTAAATTGTACCTTAGTTTGAAAATGGACTAAAACCAAAATCGCCTAAAAGTATAGGGACTAAAAACATATTTAACCCTTTTCTTAAAAGATAATATTATTATTTACAGAAAAAAGAACAAAATAAATTTTGATAAGATTAAAGTTACCACTGCAAGAATTGAGAAAGAAATGAAAAGGCGTTTTACATCTTAAAATATTACTCTTGTTGACGTTTACTATACATCTTTTTCATTCATCTTCTCATATTCATTTTTTCATCTTCTTTTAGAACCATCTTCTGGTCTTATCTTCTTCTTTTAGGTTTATCTTTTTCCATCTCCTAGGTTCATCTTCTCCCTTTTCACTAATACTATTCATTTTCTCGTATTCTATTTACAATACAACCAAATCGCACAATTCAATTTCAATTTCAATTTCAATACAAAAGAAAAGTGAATATTTCTATGATTCCTACAGAGACATGAATCACAACATATCACATGATTCATATTGTGAATTGTATAATACTTAATGGATTACATCAGAATCACTAAACATCCCTAAGATCTTTAGCTAAGGAGTTATAAATAACAATGATACAACTATAATATTTTCTTAAGAGGTGATATGTATATATAATCACTTAGACTTAATAAAACAACAACCTAAAACTTATGACTTTGAGAATCAATATCTATTTAGGAAAACAATATCTTTGAGAATTACCAAAAATACCCAGTCTAATATCATGACACCTGTCCACTTTTCTTTTTTGGTTTTTTTAGTCATTTGTTGTTCCACTTCTTCTTCCACTTAAATTTCCCCCTTCCTCTTTTTCTTCAATATGTACTTTCCTTATCTTCATCTTCTTATTCGGTCACCATGATCTTGATGGATGTGTTGAATGCATGGATTCCAAAATTTATGAACATGGCCTTCACACTTTGGTCATGTTTATATTTATGAAATTGCAAAATTTAAGGAATTATAAAAAAAATTTATGACCACGATCATGTTTATGACCTGCCACGATAGTAAGAATAGACGGACTGACTAACTGTAATAGACAGGTTGACAGGATGGTCAAGATCTTCTTGAGTGGATTACTAGGATGAACGAGCTTATGGGATGGACGAGTTAGGTGATCTGACTAGCCTAAATGGTCAGAATGGACAGACTGGGTGATGCATGGCATGATGATTGGGATGGATTAGATGGACAAATTGTCTCAGATGGATGTGCTAATGAGATGACCAGGATGGACCTCGATGGTTAGATGGACAAGATGACTGGATTGGTCTGGGTTGGACTAGGTTGACTTAGATAGTCAAGATAGATAAATTGATGAGATAATCCAATTGGATGAATTGACTGAGATGGATGAACTTATTAATAGCTACATTCAAATGTATAAATAAAATTTTTTTAAACTATATTTTCTAAAAAAAGTAATTTTAAAAAAAATAATTTTTAAATTATTCATTATAAAACATAATAATTTTCTTAGCTTTTTCAAGTATAATAAGTTGAAATTTTGGTCATAAAAAATAAGTATTATTTTTTTAATCACCTGTTGGTATGCTTAGTAGAAAAATCAACAAAATTATTTAAAATCAATATGCTAAAGTTAGTCTTTGAAAATGCATAATTACTTTTTTAAGTTTTTTGGAAAATAATTCGCAGAAATTAATCTTAAAAGAATATTGATTTTTATAACACTGACACCTGATCAATGAATTTGCTGGAAATAAGACATGGATGATTTTTTGAATATGTCCGTTTTTATTTTTATATTAAATCCCTAATATCAAAGATAAAAAAAAAGGGCTACAAATTTGTTTCTTCTTTGCAATAAATTTTGACGGGCGAGTGAAGGAATAGGAGAAGGAAAAATCATGTTTTCCATTTACTAGGTTAGGGTCCATAGATTTTATTTTCTTTGAGGAATAAAATGAGAGTATATAATTTTTTAAAGATTAATATTTACTTGGAACAAATATAACTGTTTTAAATTTTTTTTATATCTTGAAAAATTAATAAAAATTTGTATTTTGAGGGAACCATTCGTAGAATCATTAATAGTTTTAAAAATAATTATTTTTATATTAAGTTGTAAAAGAAATTATTTTTAAAAAGGTATATTGATATATTTTATTTTTAACATAATAAAAAGTTTTTATTTTAATAAAAAGTTTTAATTTCTTTAAACTATTAGGGGTTATTCAATTAAATGGATTTGGAGGAGAGTTATTGAATGAATTAAAGAAATTTTGAAGGTAGATTTTGTTGATGTTTATTTGAGTGGATTTGAAAGTATGTGAGACTGAATTTGGAAGTAAAATTTGTAAAAATTAGTGTAAGATTTAATTTATGTCACAGATTAAAAAAATTTACTTCCAAATTCATCTCAAATACCTTTAAATCCACCAAAATAAACAATAAAAATACTCTCCCCAAATTTATTTAAGTAAATAAGGACTTAATGATTAAGAGGTGTTTGATATCAATTAATGATTATATAAATAATTATTTATTTTCATTAATAAATACTTATGATAATTGTTAAAATAGAAATTGAATATATATAAATATATATATATATATATATATATTTAATTACTTTAACTATTAAAAAAAAGTTAAAATGGAATTGAAATTTTAATTATTTTATTTAAAATAAAATATTTTTAATTCTTGTTATTATTTATCCTTTTTAAAATCATTGATTTACCTTTTCTCTTTTCTTTATTTTTGGGTTTTTTTTTATTTTATCTTATGTTCCTTTGGTTACTCCATTTCCACTGCCTCATCGCCATTAGTGTCTTCTCTTTCTTTTGTGTATCACCTTGGATACTCATACAAAACCTAATTGATATTTTAATATATAATTTTAACAGGTAAAAAGCGTTACATTATTTATTTATTACTCCATAGAAAAAAAAAAAACCAAATAAGGAACATCGATTTCATTGATGGAAAAGTAGTTTCGTAAATTAGAGGGAAGTGGAAGGTCAATAACGTATTAACAATGTAAGAAAAAGAAGAAACGAATACCACATAAACCTTGTTCTCTCGTTTGTTGCGGAAAAAATACTAAGAAAGTTTGCAATTGCAAATTGGAATATATAAATATTTCGCCTACTCAACAGAGTGATTTCTCTCTCTTGGATTCCCTCCATACCTAACCATTCAGCTCGCAGAGCACCACTCACTCACTTCTTTCTCGTTCTCCCTTTTCTTCTTCTTCGCTGAACCCCTTTTTTCCTAACAGCAATGGGAGACGAGAAGAAGCCCAAGGCTCCTGTTTCTGGCGTCTGGTCTACCATCAAGCCTTTCGTCAATGGCGGTACTGCTGGCATGCTCGCTACCTGCGTCATTCAGCCCATCGATATGATCAAGGTGATGTCAAGTTTTCACCTTTATGCGCTTTTGCACTTGATTCCTCCGAATGGTCTTCTGGGTGTCTCAGATTCTTGTTGTTGGATTCAGATCTGTGGCCTTTTGTGCACGATCCCTTTTTATGTGTTACGGGTTTTGATTGGTTTGATGGGTTTGGTGGTGTAGGTGAGGATTCAACTGGGGCAAGGATCGGCTGCGCAGGTCACTTCGAACATGCTCAAGAATGAGGGAGTTGCTGCCTTTTATAAGGTTTTTGATTTTGTTCAAATGTTCTTGTTGTTGAGGGGTTGTTTTTCCATTTTATCAAATTATGGATATTTACTCGATTGGTGGGATGATTTCGGCTTTGGGTTTGGTGATGATTCCAATGTGGGAGGCTTGTGTTGTTGATATTAGTATGGCTAAGCGTCGTTTCTTGTGTTTCTTTCCCTTTTTTTGTTACCTGCTATAGATCTGCTAGTGGAAGTGGATTTTGCATGTGTTGTTATCTAGTGGTGTCTAAACCGAATCACTTTATGCAGGGTCTATCTGCTGGATTACTCAGGCAGGCTACATACACAACTGCTCGTCTTGGATCATTTAAGTGAGTCGTTTGTGACTTTAAGATCTAAATGAAAAAATAATAGTTTTTAGATTTCGTTGTTGAGGTTTTGTTCTATTCCTTGCATTTTTTATACAATGATAGCTTTAATTGCTTAAAGGTGTGTAGCCTATTTTATGGTTTCAAAGGAAATACTTTGAGTCTAACTTAATGACTTTGTTGGTTTTTAGAATCTTGACAAACAAAGCAATTGAGGCTAATGAGGGAAAGCCCCTGCCACTGTATCAGAAAGCTCTGTGTGGGCTGACTGCTGGTGCTATCGGAGCAACTGTGGGTAGTCCAGCAGATTTGGCACTCATTCGGATGCAGGCTGATGCAACTTTACCGATTGCTCAGCGCCGTAACTACACAAATGCTTTCCAGGCACTCCATCGAATTGGTGCTGATGAAGGGGTTTTGGCGCTTTGGAAAGGTGCCGGGCCTACTGTTGTAAGAGCCATGGCATTGAACATGGGGATGCTTGCATCCTATGATCAAAGTGTTGAATTTTTCAGAGATTCTGTTGGTCTTGGTGAAGCTGCTACTGTGCTAGGTAAGAAACCATATTACTATTGTCATGTAATTTTATTTGATATTTTTGGCTATAGCTTTATTTCTTATGATAGAATATGAAATACTTTGTAAAACATGATATAAAGGTCAAATTACACCTTTCTAAAGATTTTGTCCCACTTATTTCTGATGCAGATATTTAAGATTTTCTGTTGATTTTTCAAAAGTCTATGCCTTTCTTCCATTTACTCCTTAACAAAATGATTTAGTCAAACCTTACAATAGTCCAGTCGTCTTCCAAATCTACTATCATTATGGATTTGCTAAAATTCCACAAGTTGCCAACAGATGCAGTAGTTGGTGGGGCCCGGCTAATGTTTACTGTAGCAGTGTTTTGCTATCTAAAATTTGATTGCTCTGGAGCACATTTAAAAGCGATTGTCTCGTGAGCACGTTTCTGTTGTCTATAAGTTTGTCTCCCCTGTGCACCCACTTGAAGATAACAAATAGGATGAGAAAACTTTTCTCAGCTGTTTCTGTTTTTTTAAACGATTTTGAAACAATTTTCATAACATGCCCATAATGTTTCCTTGTTCTGTTTTCTATTATTTAGGAACTAAATTTGTTGACAACTCTAGGATTTTTATTGTCAGCTTCTAGTATACTTTGGAAGACAATGTCAGTGCATATATTTTTTATAAGTTTGTGCTATTCATGCTAAGTAAAAATAGAGCAATTGCTATATTTCTTTATGTTGTTACCAATGTAATTCACTCTTTTGAAACTAAACACAATTTATGACTTGATTTAAGGTTTAATGCTCATTCATTTTCAGTCCATATTTCCTTCTGTATATATGGGTTAGAGGTGTATCATATCTTGTTTTAAAGCATTAAGGTGGATTCATGCTGCAACTTGTGTGTATTTAAATATATGATTCTCGATTGAACAGAGGTGTCGTCATTTTGAACATTGAGTCTGGTTCTTCATCCAGACCTTATTATACACAATACTTTGTGTCCATGGTTTCTTATGTTTATACTTGGGAAAGGGGGAAATGCATATTCAAATCTGTTGCCGCCCTTGCACAATTCCCAAGCTCATATTTTGCTTGTTTCTTTCTGCATTGAATTTGTAGTTTTGATACAAATTCGGAGTCTTGGTTTTTACTGGTGTAGGATATTGAAACATAGGTTAAAAAAGCTGCCAAAGATTTTATTCTCACTGTTGCAAACTAACATTTGTTCATCTGTAGGTGCAAGTTCCGTTTCTGGATTCTTTGCAGCAGCTTGCAGTTTGCCATTTGATTATGTGAAGACCCAGATTCAGAAGATGCAACCCGATGCTGATGGAAAATATCCATACACCGGATCTCTTGATTGTGCTGCCAAAACCTTCAAAGCTGGAGGACCTTTCAAATTTTACACTGGATTCCCTGTCTATTGTATTAGGATTGCTCCTCATGTCATGGTAATGTTCTCTTCTGTCACATGTCACGTTTACTATGGTTGAACAAGTTTAGGAGTTTATATTTGTGATATATGATTGTATTAACTGGTTATGCAGATGACATGGATCTTCCTGAACCAGATTCAGAAATTGGAGAAAAGCTACGGGTTGTAGTTCTTGATGCATTTTGTGTTGAATTCAAGCTTTGAGCATTGAATAATTTGTTGGCAGCTAAACACCAATAGAGCTGATCATTTTTTAAGTTTATTAATGATGCGACTGAAGCAAGGGATTTGCATACAAAACATTGTATTAGTGATACATCATAGAATTGGATGCGGCTTTAGCAGAGTAGTACAATTCCATTTTTAGCATTGAGAAAAACTTGTGGAGATATCTAAACCTAGAATAAGCACTCTCTATCTCACACACCCTCTCATCCAAGTTTTGTAATTTCATTCAACTTGTGCAACTATTTTTTTCAACCACGTCTTTTCTAATTTCTTGCAGCTTTTTCCTTTATTATTTTTATTTTCTTACAGTCTTGTTTGCCATAATTACTGGCTAAGCAATCAATAAATAATTTTTTTTAAAAAAAATCAACCCAAATTTGAAAATGCATTGAAAATTATAGTGAAAGTGTGGGTCTCTTTATGACATTGAGTTTTGGTTAAGGTAAAATTATTGAATATATCTTTTGTGAGATTATTAATTTTAAATGGTTGAATTTCTTTATTAAGTTCTTTTTAATGGCTGACTTAAATCCATAGTTATCGTTGGGCTTTATGTTTAAAGTGTATCTCTTCATGTAGGAGTTAAATCCTTTTAATTGGTATTGTCTTTTTGAACACGTTACCTTGAAACATACTCTGTTACGTGTTTTTTTTTCTGCATTGATGTTATCTTAATATTTGAACACAATTGGTTTGGTTTTTCAGTTGCATGATATTTATAAACATTTTCATTTTGTTATTTGTAGAGGGGAAAAACACCAACATTTTTAATTAGATAAACCATTGCTGGTTTTGTTTTTTGGTTAAAGTAATGTACAAATTTTCACGTGGATAAGAAAAATGTCACGAATTTAAAGATTGTAAAGCTTTTCTGCATCGAAAAATGATGGGTATTGACAAACCAAAATCACTTTATTACTAGAATATAATGGTTTAAAAGGTTAAATATTTAATTTTGATACAAAATTAGAATTAATTTTGAAATAAACTTTAAAAATAAATAAAAATAGTTTTATTTTTAATTCAATGGATTTGATACATTTTCATTTTAACGTCAGTTGAAAAATTTTCATTATCATATAAAAAAGTAAATCATATAAGAGATTTAGGTATTACCTATGCTATTATATAAGGATTTATTTTAATTTTTTAAAAATTAAAATAATTACTTTATCAATTTTACACCTTAAGTGACAAGTTTTTAGAATTAATATTTTTTTATTTGACTTTTTAAATTTAATTATTTTTTAAATTAAAATAATAATATATAATAAAATTGTTAAAATTGTAAGAACTTAAAAAATAAAGTATTAGAGTAGATAGGTGTTTTAAAATAATGAGACAAGGTATTTTAGTTTAAAATAATTTAATAATATAAATAAAATTTTTTAAACTCGTCTTATTATCTAAAATCTTCATCATCTCTTTAAAACTCCTTCTCCAAGTTCTTTCTTCCTTTTCTCTAGAAATTCTAACTCTTCGATGTTTGACGATCAGGAAGTGCCTAGGAGATCAGAACAAAGTAATATTCATTTCTATCCGCTCAGTTTCTAGTATAGAGCAAGTAAGTTTCGACTCTTTTTTTCTTTCGCTCTTAATTTGAGATCATGTCTAGGAATCTTTGGTTGCATGTGAAATTTATCTCTTTTTCCTATATCCTTGTTGATCAGAGGTTCTAAGAACTCTCTTTGATAACTTTTCGGTAATTTGTAGGTGTTCCTAGAGTTCCTTGCGTTTGAAGCAACTATGGTGTGTTCTTAGAGTTGTGAGAGTTCTCCTTAAGGTAAAGGAAGCTAGTGACATTGTTTGATGTTATTTTAAATTGATGATCTTAGTTAGGTTGTGTCGAATTTGGTTAAAATTAGAAATTGTAGTTGCTTTTGTATGATTTGTGATTTGAATGATTTAAAGTAGTTGATTTATATTTTGTGTTGTGATGAATGTTCTAGAATGTAATGAATATGTTTGGAAATGATTTTGATGCTGAATTTTCTGTGGTTGTGAAGTTAGTGATGTTATTTGATTGGAATTTTTGGAAAGGAATGGTTGGGTTTGGTTGTAAGACAATTTTGGCTTTAAAAAGGGGGTTTTGGTATATGAAGTTTTGAATTAAGGGTTAAAAAGAGGAAACTAAATGTTGGAGTCTATTTTGAGGTAGTTTGAGAGTTGTTTGAATTGTGAAGTAATTGAAATTTGATCTAGAAATGTGTAATAGTCCACTGGTGGTGTTTTGGATTCTTTTTAGGTGCAAATTGGGGATCTTGAGTAGTGAAATTTTATTTTGAATGTCCTGAGTCAATTTGGAGTGGTTGAAGTTTGTCTTTAGTCATTTGTGACTTGTTCAGACTCCTAAGTTGCTCAAATATGAGCTAGAACTTGTGGAGTTTGCTTTTGGTCTCTAAAATGATGTCTTGGTTATTTTTGGATTTGAATCTTGTGGTAAAATAGTTCAAAACGAGTTTAGGTTGGTTTATATACTTTTGTTTAGGTCAATTTCGTTTAGAATTTAATCCACGAGTGTCAGAAGTTGGTGAAAGTGCATATGGTAGGTCATGAGGGGTTGGGGGGTGCATATTTTGAAGAATTGATGCTGCAGAATTCTGCAGTCTCATTGAGTGAGTGTAGTCGCTGAGCAAGTAGAACTATTTTACAGAGTTGAGCCAGTGTAGCCGTTGAGCGAGAAAAACCCACTGCTTTTGTATTTGCAGAGTGAGCTAGGGGCTTAGCGAATTAGTTTGGGGGAGAAGTTGGTTGTAGTTGTGGATGGCCAAGAGTCTTTGCTCAGCAAGAAAGTTTTCTTTTCGCTAAGCGAATGTGGGTGCTAAGCGAGTAGAACCATATCTAGCTGAACAAGTATCGACATTGAGTGACTAGTTCATAAAATGTTTTGAGTCTTTCTTTCTTTTGCTTTCTAGTAACTTTGAACTATGTTAAGACTTTAAGGATTGTGTAAAAGTATCTATTGAATTGCATGATGGTTTATTCTTGAGGTTATATATGTATTTGAAGTATGGTTGAAAATAGTTTCTAAGTTGAAATTCTTGGTTGGTTGTTTCAAAGTATTGTTGATATGAATGCAGGGAACTCAATCTTGGAAGTTATTCTGACACATGATAATTCATTCTTAATTAGAGAGGAGTGATACATGTGTTGAGAGTAGTAGAAGGTCTTAGTCTAAGTGCTTCCAATATGGCCTAAGATGCAGTACAAACTAATCTTGTGAGTGTGGTAGAGTGAAATCCATTGACAACAGTTCTACAGAGCAGTAAAGGCCACCACAAGTGCATGACCATCCATAACTCGACATTCGTACTAAATATGGATAGTTCAAGCTAGCTCAATTGCATGATTATGATGTTTGAATTGTTTTAGTGTGTAACATGATATATGTATGAAATATTAGTATGATATGATTGATTTTGTATCACTAGCTTACCTTGTTTATGTGTTCTTGTATTTAGGTGATTTCTTTGGTTCGTTTCCTTTGGCTATGATCATCTAGTGAGTGTGAGCAATGGGAGATGATGTCTCTGTAGAGCAAGCATTGGAGAGAGATGCAACTGATCTTTTTATTTTAGATTTAATGTTTTGTATATATTTTGTTTTAAAAGTTTGTATATGAAGTCTAATTTATAGTTATATTAGATGATATAATGAAGCTTTATATTTTCTCATCTTGTTAAGTGTTGTATCTTATTAAATATGTTATAGCTCCTCTATAGTATTTATTCTATGTGAATGAGATGTTACAAAAATAATTTATATTTATTTTTATAATTATATTAACAATTTTATTATTTTTGGTTTTTCATAAAAGAAAGTGAACATATTGTGTTTTCACTAATACTTTATCAATTTTCTCTTTTAAGTATATATATTTTTTGTTTGATTTAATTATTTTTTAAACTTTACTATTTTCTTAATTATAAAACTACTTTCAAAATAAATAAAATTTATAAAAGTTATTTACATTTAGTTCTATAATAATAATAATCATAATAATAATAATTTTATAATTTTTTATTACCATAAAAAAAAGTGTGAATATACATGTTCTTTCACTAGCATTAGCATTATATAAAAATGATTTATCATTTTGGTATCCATATATATATTTTTTTTCAATTTTACCCTTTAATAATATTTTTAAATTTAAATAATTACTTAATAGAAATATTTTTTTAATTTTATACTTTTATAACTTTTTTTTAATTCAAATAATTATTTATAATCAAACAAAAAATACAAATTATTATTTTTTTATAATTATTTTTAATAAAAATTACTTTATGGTATAATAAATTTGAACAACAATAAAATAATATGTTTTCACTATAATATATATATATATATATATATATATTATATAATAATAATAATAATAAATTATTATTATTATTATTATTATTATTATTATTAGCTTTTAAAGTGCAAAATTTAAGAGTGTATGTGATGTTGCTTCGTAGCACCGACTGAATTAATATATAATTTTATAATAAATTTTACTATGACATTGACATATTATTAAAATAATAACCTCCTTTCATAATATTCCATTAACTTGATAAATGTTATTATCATGCAATCATAGTAGATGACTTGGTAAGAGAAAATAAAGTGATGGATAGTAACATATATATATATATGTGTGTGTCTCTTTCGTTTTGTTAACTCCACACACACATATATTCACTTCTTTTTGAGAAAACTATATTAAAAACATCCAAGTTGATATTCGAATTTACTTACTAAAGGATAATAAGAAGTTTAAAGATTGACTTAACACTAAAATTCGTTTATAAAATCAATAGTAGTAGAAATGAAATTAAGTCCATCAAACAAATCTCAGACAAAATTTCCATTACATTTCATGTTAACCTTGGATTAATCATATATGGCTTCTTTATATGTTTAACTTGTCTTCTTTCTGCTTTTCTTGTGTTCCTCATATAGTGGAGATGAGTGTGCACATGGATTTTCCTGGTTGTGAGACCAAGATAAAGAAAGCTCTTAAAAAATTACGAGGTATATATATATATATATATATATATATATATATATATATATATATATATATATATATAAAACCTTAAACTTGTCTTGATTGTTTCATCACGTGGTATAGTTGTGTGATATTCATGAATTTGTTAATTACATGAAGAAAGAAAACAACGTATAGAAGTTTAAATAAATTTGAGTTTATCAACATGTCACTGATACGAGTCAAAATAAATTTGGATTTATATATAAAAAAAACATATTAAAAAAAATCAATAAAAATATAATCAATAAATTTTTAAATTGAATATGATTTTTGTTTCCTACAAAATTGTGTTTGGTTTCTAAACTAAATTATAAAATATTAAATCTATGCAATGTAAAACATATATTTCCTAACAAAGCACTTTCTGTAAATGTCTGAAAAATGTGTAGGGTTATTGGGCTTTAAGTGAAGGCAGCCAAACTCATTTAATTTAGGACAACATGGTCTTGGAAGAGACCTTTCAGAAAACCCTTTCTCCTAATTTTTCTGCCTTCTCTCTAAAATCCCAGATCACTGAATCGATCAAATTTTGATTTGAAGGTGTTTCCGCGCTCATTGCACCAAGGGCTTCGATTTGAATCAAATGTTTTTCCATTCCGACCAGTAAGTGTGTTTTTCCCTTTTCTCCGCTATTTTCGAAACTTAGGGCTTGGAGTTCTACTGATTTTATGCAGTTAGAACCTTCCTTTTTCTGAATGTTCTAGCTCTAAGAGTTGTGTTCTATCACCAATTCGGTGATTTGTAGGTTCTGTAAGTTCAACGCTGAGTGAGTTTCTGTTAGGGCGTTTTCAATTAGCTGCTCTTTGAGAAAACCAGGGGAGTTAGTTATCTTTTTTTGAATTTATTGCTTGAATCCGTTTGATAAATGTATGCATGTTGTAATCTGAACTGCTGTGCGGATTTAGACTGTATTTTTGGTTTTACAAATTCTGTTTGGTATGAACTGATGAATTTGTGTTGGATTGCTTGTGGAACATTTGGATGAATTTATTCACCGTGAGTTGAAAATTGAAAGGAGAAGAAGGTTTGTGCTTGGGTTCCACCATGACGTATGCTTTAGGAGGAGTGATAGAGTTGGGTTGGGTTTCATGCAGTGGAGTTTTAATTCTTGTTGATGCGTGGGAAAGGAGTAGGATTCCAGTGAAGAGAAATGTTGTAGGAACACCTCCAAGGTTGTCGCAAATGAATGGTCTCTTTATTTATATATATATATGTATATATGTTGGGGGAGGGTCCCTTTTAGAGAGGAAAAAAGAAGGAAGAAAGAGTGATAGAGGGAAGGATATTTAGGTTGAAAACTAGATTAGGCTAGATGCATGGGCACTAGCTAGGTGGATATTACCGTGATGGATGGGGTGCGTAGATGTGGATGGTCTATGAGTGATGAGTGGAAAGGGGTAGAAACAAAACTAAGAGGAGAAAGGAAGAAGATTAAATAAAAAGTTTAGTGAAAGGAAGTGTTAGTGGAGTTTGATGTTGAAGAAAAGTAGAAGTGGCTCTATAATGTGGCGAAAAAAAAAGATAATGATACTTAGACAACATTTTTTTGACAATATTTGAACATTATTTACGTGTTATTTTGTGATTGGTTCAAAATTACTCTACAATCAATAATAATAATCATAAACACCATCATGGACCAATCACAAAATGACACGTAGATGATGTTCAAATGTTGTCAAAAAAAATATTGTCTAAGTATCATTATAAAAAAAAATGAATGATGAAGTGGTAGTCCTAGTGTTGACGGAGGGAGGATAAAGAATGATATTGAGAGTAAGGGAAAGGGAAATTTCACGGTTGAATAGCAAGGTTTCTAGGACTTGTGAGCTGCAGCAGGTATGTTTGTATGTGGGTGCTGTGATTGTAGAGAAAAAATTGGGTTTCAGTGTTGTTGGAATGGAAGAGAGATTATATGAAATGAAGTTTAGTTCATGTCTTAGAGGAAAGTGTAAACATGGGAATGAAGGGTGGGCCATGACTTGGAGTAGTGTGATGTTATAGTGTTTTTAAAATATGTTGCATAAAAGTTACGTAAGTGAAATAGGAAAAGGTGGGGACATGGGTATTAAATATAGTAAGAAAAGAATAAAAGTTTTAAATCTTTAGTGGGTGGGTGCCGCATGCATTAATTGGTAAAATAAAAGGAAGAGAGAAGGTGTGAATATTATATTAGATGTAATAGTGTGTGTGAAATAGAAAGTGTGATGTTGGTAACGTAGGAAAGAGAGAAAACATGGATAATGAGCTAAAATGTATATAAAAAAAAAGTTGATAGACTTGTGTGGGTCCTCGGGAGAGAGAAAGTGATGGTATAATATATATACATGTACATATACATATATATGTATGTACATACATATACATATATATATATATGTATATATATATATATATATTATGGGATTTATGATTGTTTTAGTAACGTATAATTTTAAGATTTTGTATGCGTGAAAAGTATGGAGATTATGTTTAAATTTATGATCGATCTCTAATATATGTTATTGAGAATTTTATCATTTAGATTATGTATATGTTTATTTTGGCAAAAATATATGATTACAAAGTGATGAAAATACGATTCAAGTAGTAAATTAAGTTTTATCTGTGTAGAATCTCTCGGTGAGATTCTTAGTGTTTTAGAATGAAAGTAGGAGTTCAGTCTTGGGGAGTTTTTCTAACACTCCAATGGTCTTTCTTCTCACATAAAGAGGAATAGACCATGTGGTGAGGAATAACAGGAGGTCTTAGTCTCGGAGGCTTCCAGTATGCTCCAAGGTGCGAAACGGACTAACCTCGTGAGTGTGGCAGGGTGGGAAACCAAGTTTCATAAGCCACCACGGGTGCATGACCCGCCATAGCTCGACTCTCATTCTAAAGTCCGGATGAGTCAAGTCTAGTGTTTAACATGTTAGGATACCTGTCTTAATCTGTTTTGATTTGAGAATAACTCTTGTAGATTCTATGCTTGACATGATGCATGCTTTTTATATAATTAGTTCACCCTTGCTTGCTTGTGTTTGTGCCATGTTGTGTGTGCTTTCCTGTTGCAATAATCATCCACTTGGATGTGAGCAGAGGAAGAAGAGGTTTCCCTGGAGCATGTCTTGGAAGGAAATGAAGATGCAACTGCCTAGACACTCTAGGACTTTCTTAGTTCTTTATGTCCTTTTGAAACATTTTTTGTTCAAGTTATTTTGATATACTCTCTAGCGCTTTAAGTTTAAAATTTTCAGCTATTTCCAGATGACTGTAATCTTAATATTTTAAGTACTTCTTCTAACTGCTTTCCAGTATTATATATGTGATGACGTCTTATTATTATATGCCTGTCATATATTTTGGGATGTCACACTTTCCATATAATAAATAGAGTTTTACATTAATGTAACTTTTGTATATTATTTGATAATGTTTTAGTTTAGTGTAGGAACAAATTACTTTATAATTTAGGTTTAAATCTTCGAATGATCCTTATATTTGTAGAGGAATTTCAAGTGGGTCCTCTGGTTGAAAATGGTATTAATTGGGTCATAAATTTTGAAAAATCATAACAATTAAACTCTTTTCGTTAAGTGTTGATATACTATGTTTACCGAAGCTGACGTGTTGCACAGTTAATATGTTGATGTGCATTATTTTATTATGTGGAAATTTTATTTAAATTAAGGGATTTTGACATGGCAAAATTTATTTAGTTTATGTTAAAGGTTTAATTGATTTGGAGGTCCCATTTATGCAGTTTTGCGTTAATTAGGTCCCTCTATTTTGAAGTAGTTCAATTTGGTCCCTATTTATGAAAAATTAAAGCAATACAGTCCCTGCCGTTAAATTCTATGGACGATGTCTGTTAGCAAAATGATGAAGATGAAGTTTTGATGATACCCAAATCAAGTCAAGATATATCAAGATTCATTCATGAAGATCCTTTGAAGACTTATTTTTATTATGAAAAGCTTTTGTAATAATTGTAGTTTAATGTTTAGGACTTAGATTTGTAGTAGGTTTTGATTCTTGTACCTTTATATTTTATATTTGCTGTTCAGAATAAAAAACGCATTGTTTTAATCAATTAAATCAAGTATTAATCAATTAAAACGTCACAGGTGCTGAAAACTCAACTGACAAGGGGATAATCGATTAATACATATTTTAATCGATTAGTTAATCGATTAATCCTAAGAATAATCGATTAAAACTAGCTGTTGGAGTTTTCTGGTTTTTTGAAAACTAGCCGTTGCACTCAATTTCATCGATTAACAGTAATATTAATTGATTAAAAGCGTTAAATGGCCAGTTTCAAAGTTCGCAAGAGTTTTTGCTTGAGTCTATAAATAGGCTCTCTTTATCCATCATCATAAACTCTTTCCTTGTGCCCAAATACTCAGAACTCGTTGAGAATTATGTGCTCTTGCTCAGCTAATGAAACTCTTGTTTGTGGTGCTGGTGTATTGCTACTACGGTGACAGAGGAATAACCAGTTCATCCTTGGTGCGTAGAAGGAGGTGTGTGGAAGAGAATCATCCTTCCTGAAGTATTCGGAGGAGGTGTTTCATCCTTTGTGAAGTATTCGGAGGAGGTGTCTCATCCTTTGTGAAGACTCAAAGGAGATGCAGGTTCATCTCATGTGGTATCAAGAGAGGTGGTTTCTAAACTCTTACAAATTGTTTCTTTGTGAATGTAGTTTGTAATTATTTTGTGATTAGTGAACTGTTTATCTTGATTTGAGATAAGCGACTGGACATATGATTGGTAAGATCCAAACCACTAAAAAATTCATATGTGCAAATTTCTCTCAACCTTACTCTTTTATTTATTATTTATTATTTGCATAGTAAGATAAATTGAGAAGAAATTAAAAGGCACACGTTTATATTAAAACCCCTCTTGGTTTGTTATTCCACGCTAATCTTTTCGCTGCAGCCGCTCTGACAGCATCAAAATTGTTGCCTGGTGACTAGGTGAGGTGACATTTCATTTGAAAAGTACGTGATGTTACCAATGAGGAGCATTGGTAAATCTTAAAGTTAATGGTTTTGATGATACTACCAGAAGCTTAACTTGAAGAAGATATTAGAAAATATGTTAAAAGCACTTTGTAGAATACAAATGTATTAGGAATGTCTTTAAATATGTAAAACTCGTATTTTTGGTACTGTTAGGTATTTAATCGATTATTAAGAGAAATAATCGATTATCCTGAGCTTTTCTGAAAAACCATGTTGCTCTGGAATAATTGATTAACACTCCAAATAATCGATTATCACAGGTCTGTTTTGAAAACTGCCAAGTTATTTTGAAAAACCTGTAACAGACTTAAATAATTGATTATCACTTACAATAATCGATTATTACTGGCAGTTGTAACATGACCTTTCATATTCAGACTAGCTGCCTATAAATAAGTGCTTTGAGAACTTCAGAACTTAACTTTTGAACAAAGAGCTTTTGTAGAATACAGTTTGTCTGAGGAAGTTCTCAAAAGCTAGTTCAGTTCCCTTGCCTGGTCTCGTGAATAGGAGAAGTTTGCGTATCGTTGGTCGATAGTCGGAGCAGTTCTCTTCGAGTTGGTAAGGTGCTTTGCCTGGTCTCGTGAATAGGAGAAGCTCGCGTTTCATTTGTCGAAAGTCGGAGCGGTTCTCTTCGAGTTGGCAAAGCGTACTTTGTCTGGTCTCGTGAATAGGAGAAGCTCGCGTTTCGTTTGTCGAAAGTCGGAGCGGTTCTCTTCGAGTTGACAAAGTAGTTCTCTTCCGGTCGTTTGTCGAAGGAAGGTTCTTTTATCTCTTTAGTTTCATTCACTTATTGTAAAACTGTGAAATTGTTTTTAGTGAAACTGTTAATCACTTTTTATAGTGATTAATGACTGGACGTAGATTCTTTTGAATTGAACCAGTATAAAAATTTTCTGTGTGATTTTTCTACTCCTACACTCTTTACTGTTTTATGCACATCAACTATTTCATAAATTTTCTCTTAGAAAATTTATTTTTAAAACTAACCATTTTAATTTAAAAAAGTGACCGAACACGCTTTTCGCTATCTAACTTTTATTTCGCTGCGCGACTCTATCACGGATACCGATTGTATTTCCGACACGTGACACGTGTCATCCCCTTCCCCACCCAAAATTAGGGTTTGCCAGATTGGGGAAAAAGAACTTGCCCCGCTGTCAGGCTGTCTTTGCACGAGATAAGGAATTCCGCTCATGGAGGTAAGGTAGTCACTCACGGTGCTTGGTTGATTGCAAGTTTAGTTGCGCGATTGGGGTTTCTTCTTCATGGCGACACGATTCCTGGAGGGTGGTTGCTGGGCTCTTTGTTGTTTGGTTGTCTTCTTAGGTTTTCCTCTCTTTGCAGGTGCGAGACAGAAGCTCGTGGTGGTGGCCTCTTACAGATGGCGATTCAGAGTTTGAAGGGATGAATTGAGGCACGAGTTGCTCGTTGATTTCTCTTTGCAGGTTTTGATTGTGAGGATGATGACTCGTGAGAATGGAGAAAGAAAAGGCGAACTTGGCTTCGTGAAGGGGGAGGCTCGCAGAGGTTTCAAACTTGCGATTTTGGTTTTTGTTTCTAGGTTCTTTGATTTTCTTGTAGGTTTCGAAATCTCTGGAGGAGGGGAATGGACGAATCTGGTTCGCATGATGGCTTTTTGTGTCGCAACGGCATTGTGCTTCGCTGGGTTTGCGTTAGTGTTGGCACGATGAAGGTGGTTGTTGCGCTAATTGGAGATCACGATTAGGGTTCACTTAGTGTCGCAATTGGGTTTTCTGGGTTATTTGTAGGTTGCACAATGGTGGAATGAATTGGATGATGATAGAGGTTGGGTTCGATTCACGGTGGAGAGGTAATGGCCGACGAGGATGGTTGCGCGAGTGTGTTGGAGAATGGCGTTTTCGTAGTGGCTATTGGGTTTCTGCTAGATGGAGGTGCGAGATGGTGGTTCTGCGATACCAGCTTGGGCGTTGATGATGCGTTGGAGAGAACAACTGTCGACGAGGATGATGGTGACGATGCTGAATGATGTGGCGGCTAGGGTTTCTTGAAGATAAATTAGGATTTGTGTGGAGATGGTGATGATGACGTGTCGCGATGGTGATGTGACAGAGACTTTTTTTAACTTTTTTTTAAATTATAAAATCATTTAAGTCCAATTATTGACACAAAATTACACGAATAGAAACCTCTCAATCAATTAAACCTATGTTAAAATAATAAATTAGAGATTTTGTTTTATTCTTCTCCTTCATGTTTCATCTGTCACTCCACTCGGTATTCTTCTTTTTCATCATACATGCACCATGAAGATTTTCAACCCTTTCTTCGAAACTTGGTATGTCCCTCGGACACCATATTCCTCAAAAGGATCAATCTTTCTCATTTGGATTCTTCTTATCTCCAGAATGTCCATCGTCAACATTGTAGAATAGAAATCAAGCTTTTATTGAATTTACGGATTTAAATCAGGCCATTGCAATGATATCATACTATGTCTCCTCATCGGAGCCTCCTCAAGTACGAGGAAAAATTGTATACCTACAGTATTCAAACACATATCAATTAAAACAGAACATTGTTTCAAACTAAGAGATTCAAAAGTTATTGACCAATTGCTTACAGACTTTCCATATTCAATATTCAACATTTGGAAAACAATAAAAGGGAAAGATGGGAAAATGGCCCGTTTGAGGTTCAGAAGAACTCGGTCAACAAATGGAGACCAATGTCACCATATGGAACCCTAATTTAAATGACAATCCTCGTACTCTCGCAAAACCCAAATCGCGCTGCTGCCATGGAAACCCTAAAACCCAAATCACGTCACTGCAAAACCTCCATTCAATTTCACCGTCGACCATCTTCGATTCAAAACCACAACCAAACTTGTGCGAATCCAAATAGCGAAAGCTAAACCACAAATCTTCCTCCACGAGCCCTGTTTTCTCCTCATTCAACTTCCATGGCCACTGGTTTACATTTTCTCCTCGTTCAACCTTTGATGCTGGGATTTGCCGGTGAAGAAGAGGAAGCCAAATTTGGAGAAAAGGTGTTTCTGATTGGAATTATTAGGTGAATTAGTTTTTTCGGAAAGCTAATTGAGATAATTAAAGTTAAGAAATTTAATTGCATTACTTAAGAGAGATGTAATTTTAAATTATCATTAAAAGTCATAATTTAAAATTTTTATATAATAAAATCCTCCAAATCACCATGACCACATCAGCATACTTTAACCATTCAACTAAAAAAGTTTAATTGTTATAATTTTTTAAAATTTAGAACCCAATTAAAATCGTTTTC
Organism: Vigna reflexopilosa; assembly: GCA_027742785.1. Classification (NCBI taxonomy): domain Eukaryota; kingdom Viridiplantae; phylum Streptophyta; class Magnoliopsida; order Fabales; family Fabaceae; genus Vigna; species Vigna reflexopilosa. The sequence goes on along the minus strand of CM050911.1, from coordinate 9,070,147 downwards.
AATTATAAGGATTAGAAACTCATGTCTACGTTCAGATGACAAACCTCACAGTTGTTCTATGTTCTATAGTGTTTGACTTTTTCCATTCTATATAAATGCCTTTGGAAAGTTTTTGATGTATATAAACCACTATGTGGCTCTTTTATGAGAATTATTCTCTGAATTCTTTTTCCTATTTTCTCATATAATATCAAGACTATTTTATTTTTGCAAGGAGAATTATTGCATGGAATGTTTTTTCTAATTTTCTCATTTTCTCATTTAACAATAATAATAATAATTAACACAAAAATAGTTTTTGATGTTTTTATTTTCAATTTTTGATGTCAATAATGAAAATTTCAATGTCATATCCACTTACGTTAAATTGATGTCAAAGTTGAAAATTAATGTTTAGGGACATCAGTTATAGTAAAATCCAATGTCTTTTAAGAACGAGTACAACAACACAACAACGTCTAATTTGGGCCATTTCAAATTAAAATTATACAACGTTTTATGTCTGTTAGTGCACTAACATACATCAAATCCTGCATTTTTTTAAAAAATAAAATTGTTTACATTTACAATTTACTCAAACTTGAAAAATTCATAATAATCGAACACAACTCAAAATTTTTTCCAACACATATTATATATGAAAACTAAAACTATTAACACTAAAATTATCAAAACTAAAACTATTAAGACAAAACTAAACTTTCATAATAAAATCTTGTCTTATACAATTTTCAAGTAAAGTAACTATTGCTATAAAAGGATTCTAACTCCATCGTTATAATAGATATGTTATTTATCATTATAGATGATGAATTCTTGAAAAAAAAAGTAACAAAAATTCATTATGTATGGATATTAATATATGTGATTTCTAATATGTGAAAATGTATAGATTATTACCTTTGTCCAATATTTATGCTCGAATGATGATTTTCATCCAAGACAAGACATAATAGTCACATTCTCCTAAATATTTGTGTTTGTCACTAAACATGACAAAGAAAATAATCACATATCAAGATCATAAACTAATATGCCAAAATTAATAAATTTCAAATGAAAGAGTTCCAAACTTTGGATATATTACTTGAATTTGCTCTGATTTGGACTTAACCAAAACTCTAATTAAATTGAAATCATAGGTGAATATTAATATAAACTAAGTAGATGATATGAAAAAAAAAAGTAACACTTACGTTTGTAACATGAATTTTAATAAGGTTTCATTTTCCTAAACAAAACCATACAATAATTCGTTGTCTTGGAATAATGATCATTAGTTGTCAATGAGACCTATCATGAATCATAAATAGTTACTTGAATAGTTAGAATTATTTCATAAAATATTACATTCAATAACACCTATCCATTAATGTAGGGCATAAGGTACATTTCTCTTTGTGACTTAGACATTCATGTTTACAAATAAGTTTGCTTGTACAAGTGGGTTTCCACATGTGTTCAATAAATCCATACATAGAAGTCCACCATTGGTCCATAATGATTGTATCTATGTACCTACAACGAGACAGTTAACACCTATCCATTAATGTAGGACGCAAGGTACATTTCTCTTTGTGACTCAGACATTCATGTTTGCAAATAAGTTTGTTGGCACTCAAGTGTGTTTCCATATGTGTTCAATAAATCCATACTTAGAAGTCTACCCTTGGTTCATAATGATTGTATCTATATACCTATAACAAGACAGTTAAGGTATAAATTAAAAAGTAGCAATTCCAAGATTTAAATATGAAAGATAATGAAAAATCTTACATGCATTATGTTTGTATGATTGAAATATTCAAAATCTTGTTTTCCCAATAACCTTGTATTGTTTAGATTAATATACAATGGGATATGAAATTAAAGACCAAATATTCAACTTGTTTAATTTCTTCATGAGTTTTTCTAGAGAATCATCTTTTACTTCTATCATGTCATCTTCTATATGGATAATATGTTCACGCATGAATTACTTTTCAAGACAGAAGAACTAGAACTTAAATAAATATTTTTAAAGATATAAATAATTTATTCATAAACTGTAAGATAAAAATATTAAGAATAATAATATAGTATATGCAATCAGTCAAAGAACATAATTAATACTTTAAACCAAGTTATAAATGTATTTAAGATTTTTTTTACAAATTAAGTTTCTAAAGTTGTCACATACAACTCGAATATGGAGATTTCGAGCTTCATCGTCATACATGCATAATAAAATTCAAGTCGTCACACATATACATTATGATATCTCCTTCAAATTATCATCTAGTTTTAAAATTGTTTTCTATTATGATAAACTAAATAAAAACACTCACGATTTTTTTAATTTGAAAATAATATAAGTGATCAAATATTTTATTTTTATATATTTATTTATATATATTTTCATAATAAATATATTTTAGTTTAACTTTTGATTCATGTAATCTAAGATATGAACCTAGCTGTAGCTGAGATGAAGTTCATAAATGAATTCATAATAGTCTTAAAAGAGGGGAGAGTGTGCCACTGACGGATATCTTTTAAAACTTTCAAACGCTCTATTGGTTTCGATGTTGGGGAAAGTGGACTGGTAGAAGGTAGGTTTCTTTCCTTTTTAGATTATTCTGTTAGTAGGCATCCTCTTATAAGGCGTCAATATGTCTTTTATTATATGTTCCTGAGTTTATGATAATAATTTACTTTTATAAAAAGTCTAGTAACATATTTTCTGATAAAAAATAAATTAAAAGCATTGTATTAATATCATAAGGTAATTTAGTATTTGTTTATTTTCCACTTAAAGTTTTTGTTTTATAAATATGTATAGTTGGTGAAGAAAAAATAGAGGCCGCCAAAACTGTGTATGATGACGCTGCGCTGTCTGCGTCCATTGCCTTGGGTTGCATTGCGTGTCGTTTATGCCCTTCTTTTTGTCGTTTTCAACTATCACTAATTCACAATTCGCTTCTTCCCATTCACCAATTCATCACCAAACAGAACAGAACCTTCAGATACAGAGAGAAAATCGTGATATGCGTAGCGTTCTGATTTGGTGGACAAGGAATAACAACACGACACTTGTGCCTTGAAATTAGGATTTCATTTACCTTATCTCTCTCTAAAAATTATACATATGGCAACGCCTTCCATGATTCACGCTCGCTGTGCTTACTCGCCAAGAATTTGCAATCGCAACAACAAATCCCCTTCGCAACAAGCTCCCTTATCTTCTTCCTGTTCTTCTTCCTCCTCGGCTTCCAATTCTCATTTTTCTCTCTCTTCTGGTAATTTTCATTCACTTCTCAATCCCAATCCCCAAATTTTATTTTCTAACATCCATTTCGTGGCGTTTTTTACTTACTGTTCCAATAATTAAGAGCGTTTGTTTCGTCTCATAGGCCAATTATACATTCAGCCTTCGTCATTCTGGATTTTTCGTTATCATATTAGAGTATCTTTTATTCTCGAGCTGAAGCTTTAAATTTAAGATCTAGATTTTATAAAAATCTATAATTCCCTTTAGAACCTGTCGAGGTCTTGTTTTAGAGAAAAAAAAAATTGATGTGATACTATTTTTTTATTTTTATTTTATTTTATTTTTTATTTTATTTTATTTTTTTTAAAAATATAAAAGTTTACTATGTTTGTTAAATAATGTAAAAAGTGTATCATCTTACTTTTATCTTTGTTTCAAGACACCATGGATTAAGAATAAAAAATATTTAATTACATTTTTTTAAGTTATAAAAAATTTAAATTTAAATAAAAGTTATAAAAATTTAATTCTTATGAAACCCTATCATTAAATAAGAATTAGAGAGTTTTAAAAATTACATGAACTTAAAATAAAGTTGTACTTTATGAGAAGAATGGGGTCCACCTTTCCACTTCCTCGAAAAAAAAGAAAGAATTGTAAAATTAAGGTAGTCAGACAATGGCCCAGATTTGTAAAACTGGGCTATAGGGTGGGGTGGGCCTGGTACTGGCCCGAGAGATGGTCCATCTTCCTTGATTGCTTGGTCTCTTTTCTACCAGTGATCAATGGGAAACTGTCAAGTGACTAGAAGACCAATTTTTTTCTGCTGATTTTATATTTTAGTACTTGACAGCCGGCTTGTTGGTAGTCTAGCATTGCATTGAATGTTTTTGTTGTTTATCTGGTTCTACTGACGGTTAGAAATTTAAGTATCAATTGAGACTTACAAAAGAAATACACAGAAACCCATTCATTGTCTTGATGATTTGGGTTGAAGTTCTCTTAGAATCTTTCTTTGTTTATCCTATAAAACTCTGACAGAAGGAACCACGGAAAGTATACCCATACTAATGCCAGAGTAGAGATTTTTCACTGAAACCAAAAACATGCATGTGAAAATCTTGGTGGTGAGACCATTAATGCTCCTTGAGTTCCGTATGCTTATTGATAAAAATACCTATTTAACCGTAAAACCCTGCTCAACTAGGGGTATGCAATCAACTCTATGTTCGTATCAAATCTCTAAACCCCACTGGCGTGGAGCTTACTGATAAACACTATCCTATACTATTTCCGTTGGTACCACTGCTGAATTGAGATACTTGTGTTTGGGCATTACATTTATTAATGTTATCAAAATGTACCACATGATGGTGCGCTATACTTGGAAAATGCAACAGTGGCATTTACTTAGTCTTGATAATTTCAACCATAGGAAGTTTAAGCTGCTGAAGGACCTAATCTCTTTGTCTTGAAGTTCATTATCCATTCAACCCAGCATTCCCTAGGTAGATAGTGTGGGCGATTTTCTGCCGTAGACCAGTAGTTGATATTACACCAGTACACAACCAATGCAACGAATCTTCCCATTGCTTATGCTACTCATTAGGAAAATAGCATAAGACTCTTAACACCTTATTTGGTTCTTCAGTTTGCCCATCTGTTTTAGGGTGATGTGTTTAGATCATTTGGATAGCACTACCCTCCATTTAGGCAAAAAAAATTCAGATCAGAACTTGCTTATAAATGTTGGATCTCCATGAAATGAACAGCCTCCTCAGCTAACAACTAAGCCACCCTTTGAGATGAAAAGGGGTCTTTCAATAACTTGAAGTGACCACACTTGGACAGTCTGTCTAAAACAACTAGGTTGTCTTTGTGATAAAATCAATCCCCACATCATCCGTAACAGCCGTTGGTCTGGTATAGGTAAAGCTTGAGTAGACCTGCTGGAGACGCAGCTTGACGCATGTTGTGCTTCTGGATAGGGTGTTCCACTACAAAATCTGCATTCTTTGATTGCTGAAATTTTTATGCATGCTGAAAAATGCCCCCGTGACAATTCCCTTTCTTTCATTCGTGATAATGGTCCGTTAAAACTGTAGTTTCCTTCCGAATAGGTGTAGACACCAATGCTGAATGACTAACACCAATACCATCAAATTTTTTTCATTAGTGGGCTTACTTAGGTTCTATAAAATTTAAAAGTTGTGTACACTTAACGATTTAAATGTTGAGCTGACAAGAGATCTGAGTATGTAGAACTTTCCAGACAACTTTATCTGCTGCTTTTTGTCCTTATGTGTCAGACATTATTCTCAATAATTTTGCATTGGAGTTTGACCTTGATGCTTTTTGTCTCTTCACGTTGGACTATAGTGTTTTCAAAATGACATAATCTTCAAACCCACTGATGGATGGTGAAATGATAATAGGACAATGAAGTCTTCAAACAGTTGTCGACATTGCCTTAGAGTGATCGTCATGGAATTCCATATCTTTGAATCAGACATTTGCCAATTTTTAGTCTTGTATACTTATGGAGAGAACACGAAAAGAACATACCATTCTTAATCACATTGTTTTGTTTGTTATCCATTAAAACTATAGGGCATCATGAACTTTTCCTCAACAAGATTCTTACATATGCTGTCTCAAGGTCCATCAGTGGTGAAAACCTCATTTTTTACAATTATTTCCTTGGTTTGTGTTCTCCATCCTTTGTTTTTCACTCTTTGTCAATTTTCCTTTGTACTTTTCTAGGTGTTGTTGGAATTGTTGGGTTTATCTAGGAAGGATAGAAAAGGGAGAAAGATGGCTATGTGCATATTTGTTTACTGGATGAATATAAGTTTGATAGATGTATAGATGTGATAAAGGACTACAACCTAGTACTCTTATTACTAATGATTAGGGGACAAGTACTAGTACTAGTGTAAACTATAAACACAAAGACCAATAACCCTAATATTCTAACAACAATGATAATATCGGTGCAAATATAGCTTAATTTTTATTAAGGCTGGTAGATGAACTTTTGCAGGTATAAATATTGGACAGAGACACCAGGGCCTTAGTGCTCATGCTATGAGTACCGTCACTCATGGAAATTCTATTTCTAGCATAGGGAATTTGAAGAACGACCCTGATCATCTCCTTGTTCTTGTCCATGGTATCTTGGCTAGGTATATGGTATATTTATAAATTATATTGTGAGTATAAAACCTTGTTGTTTTCACCCTGTTTATGATTAATAGGTACTTGTCCAGTTTGCATGTCATCTGATTAAATTTGTCTCAATTTAGCTTGTGGATGTCAATTTATAATTTCACAATTTAGCTTTTTTCACTATGTAATTTGTTAAGAAGTGGACTTTAAGCCTAACTCAATCTCACAAAACTATCACCAGTCAATATGGGACTTCTAGACATTAATGGGTGGTCTGATGCGGTCCGATAATGGGTGGAATGATATGCTCAACAAACACAAATCTTGTTAGGATAGACTCTAACCCATGACTATGATACCATGTTAAGAAGTGAACTTTAAGTCTAACCCAACCCCACAAAACTATCACTAGTTAATGTGAGACTTTTAACACACATCCCCTCATGCCGAGTTATATACATCTAATAGACATTAATGGGTGATCTGATAGTGGCCCGATAGCGGGTGGAATGATATGCTCAACAAACACAAATCTCGCTAGGATAGGTTCACCCATGGCTATGGTATCATGTTAAGAAGTGAACTTTAAGCCTAACCTAACCCCACAAAACTATCACTGGTTAATGTGGGACTTTTAACACACATCCCCTCATGCCGAGGTATATACATCTAGTGCGTGGGACTAGACATTAATGGGTGGTCTGATAGTGGCCCGATAGCGGGTGAAATGATATGCTCAACAAACACAAATCTCGCTGGGATAGGTTCTAACCCATGGCTATGATACCATGTTAAGAAGTGAACTTTAAGCCTTAATGAGTGGTCTGATAGCGGGTGGAATGATATGCTCAACAAACACAAATCTCGCTAAGATAGGTTATAACCCATGGCTATGATACCATGTTAAGAAGTGGACTTTAAGCCTAACCTAACCTCACAAAACCAGCTTATAAGGTGAGGTTTGGACCCACTTGTATACTTGTGGAAAATAAGACTGATTTATTATTCAAATCATAAAAAATACATTTTGATACCCTCTATTTGTAATAATCTAATTCTCCTAAAAAGGAAAATAGGAAAGCTACGAAATCTTGAGAAAATAAAATAAAATAAAAGATTATGTATCTATTTCCTCTAATTAGGAAGATTCTAGAGATATTATCTCAAATTACAACACTCCCCCTCAAGCTGGATCATACAAGATTGTATGAACCAAGCTTGTAATAGACAAACTCAATTGTAGTGAACGTCAATAAACCAAATTGGATAGCAATGGACGAGGGTGAACTAGCACCATGAAACTTCAACTTGTACAGCAATGGATGAGGGCGAACTAGGACCATGAAACTTCAACTTGGACAACAATGGACGAGAGAGGTTTCCATCAAAAATGGATTATGACTTGTAGCAGCAAACATCAACAAACTGCAAGAACAGATGAAGGGTCTGCAGTGGCGAATAGCAACGAACTGCAAGGATTGGATTGCCATCAATAGTGGCGAACAACAACAAAACTTCAAGGGACTTAACTGCCCTAAATAGCAACAAAACCTTAAGGGACTTAACTGCCCTAAACAGCAACAAGCCTTAAGGGACTTAACTACACTAAACAGCAACAAAACTTCAAGGGACTTAACTGCTCTAAACAGCAACAAAACTTTAAGGGACTTAACTGCCCTGAACAGCAACAAACCTTCAGGAAACATCTGTCCTGCAGAGGCAAACAACAATAGACCTGCAAGGGCTACACTAACCTGCAACGGCTGGAACTTTCTTCTCCTCACAACTGAACGACAGAACGTGAAGGTAGAAGAACTGGTGAGAACCGATCCGTACGAGGGTCAAATCTGAATCCCATAACTTTGAAATATTCAATTCAGCAGTCAGTCTCAAAGAACAACTCCACATTTCAGGTGAGTTATTATAACAAAGCATTGGCAGAAACCAATCAGCGGGTAGTGAAGATGCCATTTATGGGCATTACTTAAACTACCAGGTGCACCTACTGGTGTAGACAAATTCTGGAAGTATAGCTTATAGCTAGGTCAGATTCAACTCTGGAAGTATAGCTTATAGCTAGGTCAGATTCAACTCTGGAAGTATAGCTTATAGCTAGGCCAAATTCTGAAAGTCGGTTTTGTGTAGTTGTTATCGACCAACGACTCAAGAAAGAATTGACGCAGTTGTGTCTAGAGTGGTCGTTTTGGTCCAAACAAGGAGCATACTTGGATTCCAACTCCTCCAATTCAAGGGTTGCAATCTTGAGAGATTGACAGTAGCTCACAAAGTGGAGCGGCTCCGGTCTCAGAAGGAAGGAAACATCGAAGATGGAGGTCAAACTGAAACAGGAGAAGAACATAGCAGAAGCGGAAGAGGTAGGATTGGCAACTGATTGTGGCGGCAACGACTAACTGCAGTGGCGGCACAAGCGGCAGATGATCGAAACACTGTTGCTCGAGAAACCAAAACTGGAGAACGAAGAGGGCGCCGACTGTGGCATCAAAGTAACGAAGAGGGAATGCTCTGAAGTGGAAACACAAGGTGAAACTTTCAAGGGTTAGTTCCTCTCCTCCTCGCGGCTGAGATGGATGTTGTCAACCATGTGAGTCAAAGTGGGTCTTGAAGAACAATCCAAGATTTAGTAAGTGAGCAGCGAGATGCGGAAGCATGAGACGAGAAGATTCTGTGAAGATAATGAAGATGGCAGCAATGGTTGATATAAAGGGTCAGATCAAAGAGACGAAGGTTCGACGAGTCGACCCGCAGCGGCACAGTGTGATTCCGACACCCATAGTGCGGCACGTGAAGAACACACGTACAAGCTCAGCTGGAGAAAGGCAGCGCATGGAGGCGCGTTGAGCAGAGTCTGGTCCTGACTCCAGCAAGGCTGGCCGTCGCTCAAGGAGGCGGTCCAGATCCGACAAAAGGAGCAGAGATTAAAACTCAGATCTACTAAAATATAGCTCAAACGAGTCGTCACCGACCCTAGGAATGGGCTCAGGAGGCTCCGGCGGGGAGTGGGTCTCGCTGGAGGGGGGCGCGTGGGCTACACGCGCCGGTGACTTCCGGCGTTGTGGTTGTCGGACTTGGACGCACCTTTCTGTCCTATCAACGACCCCAACCGGCGACGGCGGCAGTGGCGACGGCAGACGGTGGTCGGCGATGGTTGACAGCGGTGCACAGCGGAGTCAACAGTGAAGGCAGTAAGCTTTCTTGGATTCTTCGAAGAAGAGACTTTCGGTCTCTTTGATTCAAGTGGCAACCAATAAGAATGCCAGAAGAAAAGAGCCAAAATTGATTTGGACATCAAGATCTAAAGCACCCGTTTCAGCTACTAGTTCGAAAGGGAATGGGTTCAAATCTCACTCTGATTATAATCAAATAAATTTTGTATTTAGTGATACTGAAAAAAAAAAAAGATCAGAATTCTAAAGAAGAACTTGACTAGGGCAATTGGAACCCATTAAAAAACAGATGTTAAAAAAGAGACTTTTAGGTGGCCGCCGGCGGCCATGGCGACCGGCCGCCGACAGACAGCAAAGACAGTGGAAGCGGATTAGACAAGCTCTGATACCATGTGGAAAATAAGACTGATTTATTATTCAAATCATAAAAAATACATTTTGATATCCTCTATTTGTAATAATCTAATTTTCCTAAAAAAGAAAATAGGAAAGCTAGGAAATCTAGAGAAAATAAAATAAAATAAAAGATTATGTATCTATTTTCTCTAATTAGGAAGATTCTAGAGATATTATCTCAAATTACAACAATACTGTAAACTAACCTTATCACTAGTTGATGTGGGACTTCCAACATAACTGTACAAGGAAACTTTGCCTAATACATGACTAATTTACAGCTAATTAAAATTTTCGATTAATGAATAAAAAATAGCATTTAAGTCAACTGTTCAAATCTGGACAAATATGTTCAAGTAACTATTATAGAGAAATTATAGGGGAATCAACAAGGAAGTAATAAATCAGGAATTCACCGAACCAAGGTCTTCTTAGTAAAGCCATCAACAATATAGAGAATGGTGTAGACATGAGAAAGAAGAATGAGGTGAGTATCATAGCCTTCACAATATATTGACAATCAATCTTAATGTACAAATATACTGACAATCACCCTTAAAGTGCTCTACATCTATAAACTCGAGAATGACAAGAAATTGGATAATTCTAGTATTGTCAACATGAAGAGGAGTGCCCTTGTGTTGAGGTAAACCAAGTTCTCCCAATAATTTTTGAAGCCAAACAATCTTATAATGAGTAGAAGATATAGTCTAATATTCAAACTCAGTAGAAGATTTAGAAACCTAAGATTATTTCATACTCTTCTAAGTAATAAGAGCATGACCAAGAAATATAGATCAACCAAAAAATAAACAATGATTATTCACACAACTAGCCCAGCTGACATCATTGTACGGAATCAATTGCATAAGAGATGGACAAGGGAGGTAAAGACCTTGACCAAGAGTACCTTGTAGGTACCTAATTATTCACCCAACAATAGCCTAACATTGCCTATTTTGCAGGGGGTGTTAGTCCGTTTATGCATAATCCAAAGGATACTCGTCTCAGAGTTGTTTATTGCATCCTACAATACTTGAAAATAACTCCTGGGAAAGGAATTCTATTACAAAAAGGGGATGGAGTTGATCTTAGAAGCCTACACAAATGTTGACTATGCTGGTTCTATAGACTACAAAAAATCTACCTCTGCATATTGCGCTTTTTTGGGAGAAAATTTAGTCACTTGGAGGAGCAAGAAACACAATGTTGTGGTGAGATAAAGTGCAGAGGCAGAGTTTAGAGTCATGGCCTTAGGGATTTTGTAAATACTATTGTTAAAGATAATTCTAAAAGACCTCAAGAGTGATTGGAAGAAGCCTATGAGTCTGTATTTTGATAACAATTCAATAATAAATATTGTGTATAATAATCTAGTGCAACATGATAGAGCTAAGCATATTGATGTTGATATATTGACATCAATTTGTATGCTCTGGAAATTGGATAATGCACACCATTTGTATGCTCTGGAAATCAATTTGCAGATATATTGACAAAAGGGCTAAGTGATGTCTACTGTTGGCAAGTTTAGAAATGGATGACATCTACTTACCAACTCGAGGAAGAGTGTTAGAATCCCACCATTTATGCTGCAGTTAATATTTCCTTATACCGTGTCAATAATATAATTAGGAGATTTAATTACATTCCATAAGTAGGAAAAGTAATAGGCTAACAATATATTTTATATTTATCGTAAGAGATAATTGATCGTGAATTGTAGGGATAGAATATACCCATCATAGATTAGGATTTTCAGTTATTAAGCTTTTGTATTCTATTTAAAAACAATTGTTCCTCAATGAATAATATCAGAAACACAGTTTTTCTGAAAACTTTTAGGCGAACAGTAAGGAATAAATAAACCACGGATTTAATTTAACTAATCCCATTGACAGGTTTCAGTGCAGAAGTTGAGCCGAAGACTTTATGCTGTTCTTTTGAATGTTGCTCAATTACTTGGTCTTTTACAAAGTTGTACTCATGTTTATTTATTGATACAGCACAGCGGACTGGACTTATGCAGAAGCAGAGTTAAAAAGGCGTCTTGGAAAAAACTATTTAATTTACGGTTTGTGCATCTTTTAACTTTGGTTCTCTATGTTATATTGCATAGTGCTCCTCTACTCCTATAAGTCGCCTTATTTGTTAAGTGTACAACGGTGTATCCCTTTAAAAAAATTAATGGGATAAAGTTATTGAAATTAGTTTAGTGTGTTAAGATTGTCATGCAGTTGAAAGTAAATCAATGGTGGATACACCCTTATTTGTGTATTTTACATATAAGTTTACTTTATAAGAGCTTTTTCTTTCTCTTATTATGTAACGTTTGATCATTGAACCATAAGAGCCTCTTTAAATTCAATGTTACTTTTGGAATGTTTGATTAATAAATTGCTCTAATATCTCATTTTCATTTGAATACGATTGACAGTCTATGTGCTATGCACAAAAATGAAATTGATCAAAACATCAGAACAATTTTGAAAATTGTTAATGATCTATGTTGGAGGCAACTTAGATAAGGATGCCAACTAAAAAATGATATACTATACAAGCTTGAGTAAACTTGCAAATTAAACTCACACTACTAGACTGTTCTTTTCACACTTTGTCTAGCTAATGCTGGAAAAGAAGTAAGCTTAAGCTTTTTACGATGATAATGAATTTTTTGTATGTTGTGAAGATTTTCTTAGGTATTGGATGATTGTCTCATCCATAGATTTTAAACTATTTGTCTGATTATAATAGTACATACACTTACACACGTGTATGTATGTGTGTGTATATATATATCTGTTTAGGAACAGTTCTTATCAATTATTTGTTGTTTGCAGTCAGTTCATCAAATACTTACACTAAGACATTTACTGGGATTGATGGAGCTGGAAAGCGGTTAGCTGATGAAGTGAGTTCCGAGCTACAAAAATTTATCGAAGTTCGAAGGCTCCATTTAATTTCTGATACCTTTATTTTCTCTTGAATTGTTTCATGTTGAATGATTATTGCGTATCATGAAAACAGGTATTGCAAGTTGTTAAAAAGACAAGGAGCCTTAAAAGAATCTCCTTTCTATCCCATTCTTTGGGAGGCTTGTTTGCTAGATATGCAATTGCTGTTCTTTATTCACCTGATACCTACAGTAGAGATCAACCAGGTGATCTGGCAAACAACATGACTGAATATCTCCAGGAAACAAACTTTTCCAAAGGAGGCTTAATAGCTGGGTTGGAGCCTATTAATTTTATAACTTTAGCAACTCCTCATCTTGGTGTAAGAGGAAAGAAGCAGGTTTGTGCAGGACAATATAATTTTTTTGTGATGTGTTCTCTTTTTTGGTATATATTATCCTCTATTTGAAACCTGAAGACTGGTGTTACTTTTTTGAAACTTGAAATTGTCTTGTTGATCCCTTTGTTCAAGTTATGAGTTTAGTGAGAGAGAGGAAGAAAGATAAAAGACAATGAAACACTAAATTGATATTAAGTATTAACTAAGATATCCATATTACCATTGTATTGATGTGTTTGATATGTTCATAAAACTTTAAGTACTACCCTTATTTATACTAATCACAATCCTAGCTAATTTGGTGAACAAATCATAATGAGATAAGGAAGTGTGTTAACTATAAGATAATGAGGAAATGAGGAAGTTCGTCTTTCGAAATAATGTAAGATATGAAACGATATAATTGGATATTTTCAAAAATTCTAACACTCTTCCTCAAGCTAAAGCTTATAAGCTTTAGGCTTAATGCGAACAAATGTCTTTCTTTTCTTTCATTGTTATGGGCTTCAACAATAAAGGCCACTGTGGAAACTCATAAAGAGAGATTGGAATCAGATTGTGATTGAGACAAAAGCTAGGGCTTAATCACCTTAGGCCAAATTTGGAGAAAAGTTGAGGTTAGATTGTGTGGGACAAACTGACAGGGCCAGGGCAATATGAAGGAAGCTGAATCTTTAGAACTATTATGGGGTCAAGAATGATTCATTGAGATTCCCATGAGGCCAAGGTACATTTGGGGCAAACTAAGTCCAACTTTGCATGGGAAAAGGCAAGGTTGGACACCTTTCATCTTTCTACCATCAAAGCTATTATTCCATGTTGCTGAATTGAAACCAAGTACAGAACAACCATGGTAGGGTACACAGATAAGCAAAAGAAAAAGTTCAACTAATGGCAGATTTATTAGAATCCCTTCTTTGTAACTGAGCTTGATGCATCAATTGTAAATGTAGTCACTAAAGCAAAATGAATCGCACTAAGATGCAAATTTAATGATACCCTTATAAGGAAACCCCCCAGCTTTTACCTGTATTGCTTTGTGGGTAGGGAAGAAAATGTAGTCTCTTTGGATGTCAAACACATAGCAAGATGCAATTTGTGACAGAACATGGTGAGTGGACAAAAGCGAGTGGCTTTCTCTCTTAGAATTTGCCAATTTGGGGTTGGACCTAATTCAACCCTAAAAGTTAGCTCATGAGTTTGAGTTTCCTTCCACTTATATACATAAATATTTCCAGTTGATGTGCTATCTGCAACACACACCTTTAGCAATAAAGAGTGAGCGCTCTGAAGGTGAAAGTTGCACAATTGGAAACATATGTGGATGGTTGATAGGTCCTCAACAATTGTTAAAATGAATATTTTGATTGTTTAAGAATTTCAATATTGGTCGAACTCAACCATACAAGTTAACAAATAGTGTTTTGGCAGGGACCTACTCTCTTTAAAATGCTCAAGAATATTTTAGTTTTTGTTTGAATATTCTGTGTCTCTTGCAGTTTGAAGGTAGGATTAAATTCAGCCACCTTTTTTTCTGCAGTACCATTTTCTATTCACCTGATTACTGTACAAAATCTATATAAACATTGGTGGACAAAAGTAATTTATTGGATAGATTTTCATCATCGATGCCCTATAATTTTCTTATTACTCATTTTTTTTTTCCATTATATGCACCTCTTTATCATTACGTTTATTTTCATTATTTCATCTATCAGTTTTTATCATCAAGCATTGATACTCAAGACAACACCAACTACATTGTTTTGTAAATTATTCAACCCACGTTTTTATCCATTGTTAGAGATATTATATTTAGTTTATATTGTGTTTATGTTAATTAGAGAAACATAGTCTCTATATGTTTATTAAGGAAACATTGTTCTTATTTTATTTTATTCTTACATATTCCTTTGTATTTGGGTTTAACCCATATTTCTTCTATTATAAATAGAGAACCTTATGTGTGTATTTAACACAAGGGATTAACTCCAATATATAATTTTCATTATATTTAACATGGTATCAGAGTCTAAGGTTCCTCTGAGGTAAAAGTTTCTGGTGCCTCTACCACTTCATCCGCCGCTGCCGGCGGCGGGGCCATCTACCGCTGCCGGCGGCGTCGTCGTCTACCGCTACACAGAGTTTTGATCGTCTCGGCCAGGTGACTACCATGCCATTAACGACGCCTTCATCGGAGTTCCTTTTAAAGTTATGGATTTGCTCTCTTTTTTCGTCGTGCATTGTGGCATGTTTGGTAATTATTTAGAGCATTGAGTTTCTCTCTCTTGTTTATCCATGGCTTCTTCCGCTGCTGTCTCTTCTGACCTCTCTTTTCACCATTGCGTTTGACCCGTCCATATATGCTTTTTTCATAGAAAAGATGGTTTGTTGTTAGTTTATTTATAGCCGTGGTGGCTCTCCAACAATTACCTCTTTATCCACTGGTGGCATTCTTCAAGGGCGATTTGCAAGAAGAGATTTACATGGAGCAACCTCCCAGATTTGTTGCTCAGGGGGAGTCTTCTGGATTGATATTTGTCTTCTATGTTGTCTTGCAAATCATTAGCAATTTGGTGTCTCTCGAGTGTAGAAGCAGATATTTTCATTAAGTCTTTATGGATTATATTAGTAACAAGCTTGAAGTTTCATGGTGCTATTTGAAGTTTCACAGTTGTCTACTACTATCCATAAATTGCTGTTAGTTGTTCGTCGACATGTGATTGCGCATCTGTTTGCTGCACACTCTTGAAGACAGATCATATATTTCAAATTGAGTTTATTTATTCCAAGCTTTGTCCATACAATCTGTATGCTCCAGCTTGAGGGGGAGTGTTAGAAATATTATATTTAGTTTATATTGTGTTTATGTTAATTAGGGAAACATAGTCCCTATATGTTTATTAGGAAAACATTGTTTTTATTTTATTTTATTCTTACATATTCCTTTGTATTTGGGCTTAGCCCATATTTCTTCTATTATAAATAGAGAACCCTATGTGTGTATTTAACACAAGGGATTAATTCCAATATATAATTTTCATTATATTTAACATCCATCAAATAAATTTCTTTGCTATCCCTTCTATTATCTCTTGGCTAAGAATTGTCTTAATTATTCTCTTTAATGAAATAGTTTCTGGTAGATCATACCTTCAATTATGCATGCCCGTATTTGTATTTTGAGAATTTATTTTTATTTTTATAAAGGGATGCAACCTATGAAGAAATGTTTAAATAGCAAGAGTAGAATGCATAACTTTTCTTCTAATAGAAGTTCTGATGGAGAAAGTACTAGAATAAGATTTGCATTCTCCATGAACAGGCCCCACTAAAATTTCAATTTTACTAGAGAAACTCATATTACAATCATGAAAAAATTATTAGAAAAAGATGCTTATAAACTGGGATTTTAAGTCAAATGGATGAAACTATGAAGGAATTGAATATCTAAACCATCCTTCCGGCCTTGTTTATATATGTCTTGTCAATGCACGTGGTATTTCTCAATTTGTACTGAAAATTTTCAGGCCATAAGAGTTTGACTGTTTACTCTGCATATTTTTCAGCTCCCATTTCTGTTGGGTGTCCCAATCCTAGAAAAGCTAGCTGCTCCAATAGCTCCTTTTTTTGTTGGTCAAACAGGTAGTCAGTTGTTCCTTACTGATGGTAAACCTGACAAACCACCTCTTCTATTGAGAATGGCTTCTGATTGTGATGATGGAAAGTTTCTGTAAGTAAAGGAATCTATTTGTACTACTTTATATTCCGCTTTTTCGATTAAGTAATCTAATACTAAATTTTATATTTATGTAGGTCTGCACTTGGAACATTTAGATGTCGCATCATTTATGCTAATGTTTCATATGATCGTATCCTCTCAGTATGTTTTTTCTGTTTTACTACCTTCTAGGCATATCAATAATTCATGGTTCATTTCTTCCCATTTTTATAATTTCTTCAACTTTATATAGATATGGTAGGGTGGCGTACTTCCTCTATAAGGAGGGAAACTGAGCTCAGTAAGGTGAATATTGATGATTTATCCTTTTGGGTTGTCTTATTTTGCTGGTTATTGATCTCTTAACATATGCAAGTTTAAAGATTAATAATTTATACTTAGATTACGACTAAATTAGAATCTTGTTGGATGCTTAGAATTATACTTAACATCCTAAACGTGTTTGTCTGGCATCTATAATCTGTTTTCCTGTCTCAACTCTTAGATTTATGACTTAAATGTAATTTGTAATTTCAATTCTACAATTGCTAATGCTAATAGGATAAAATGTTGTTTATGTCGAAATAAATAAGTAATGAAAATAATAGAACTGTAGAGGTATAAAAGGGATTTATATTATTTGAGTACTTGGTGAACTAGAACTGTTAGAGCATCAAACTTCCTTTCTCCTCTCCTATCAATAATAACGACAACAACAAAACTTAATAATAATAATAGCAACGTATTAGATTTCAACAGAAAAATGGTTTAAAAGTGAAGTAGAGGTTACCACGGCGAAGTTTAACTGGCCAATTGTGGAAAAATATATAAATATACAAAATTTGACTCCAACAGTTAAGTATCCCATCAAAATTGACTCTTTTTTTTTTTAATTTTCTAATTAAAAATACTTGTGTACTACTGAACTTCACTTGAAGAACGTGCCTTGTTTGACTATTGATTGAGATATTCAGTTCTTCACACTTTCAATTATCCGGGTGGTTATATATTTTGCAGTGTATTAACTCAGATAATTGTTTGTTTAATTTATACTGTCCCTTGATAATTTCTTAATTAGGAATTCCAATTGAGTCACAGCCTGTCAACAAAGTATGAAATCATGAAAGCAAAAATGGGGATGTAGCACAGGCTCTTAGTGATCTGTGTTAGTTAATCCCTCTGAAACGAATAAAATAAAATTAAATGGATACTGCAGCTAAAATGTTGCAGGTGATGTTAATTCTGGCATCCTAGTTTAGTGTCAGGTTCTGTGTTGCAAATGTGGAAAAGAAACTATAGATGTTGAGTAAAGGAAAAAATGCTGTAACATTAATTTTTTAGTGCGGTTCCTATTCTGAAAGTGGAAGGAGTAATTGTTTAATATATGAAAAGGGAACCGCCTGTATTGTGAAAAAATGTGAATATCTTTCTGCGATACTAACATATCTTTTGTATTGGCAGCCTCCTCGTCAATCTTTAGATGGATACAAGCACGTAGTTGATGTGGAATATTGTCCCCCAGTTCCTTCTGATGGCCCTAAATTTTCTCCAAAAGCAGTGCAAGCAAAGGAGGCTGCACAAAATGCTCCCAATACACAGAGTACTGTAGAATATCATGAAATTGTAGAAGGTGATAATTTTTTTCCCAAAATAACTGAAGATATATCAATCATCTTCAGTTATTGATATTCCTCTAAAGCCACTAATCTTTTTAACAGAGGAGATGATTCGGGGATTGCAGCTGTTGGGATGGAAAAAAGTTGATGTCAGCTTTCACTCGGCATTTT
This sequence comes from Vigna reflexopilosa, assembly GCA_027742785.1. NCBI lineage: Eukaryota > Viridiplantae > Streptophyta > Magnoliopsida > Fabales > Fabaceae > Vigna > Vigna reflexopilosa. The sequence goes on along the minus strand of CM050911.1, from coordinate 9,051,346 downwards.
GGCCTTTCTTTGCTCATAACAACATTCATGTAATGCATCGGTTTAATATGTCGGATGATGATGGTATCATTGATACAAAGTTTGTAACACGAGTGGTTGTCTGATTTCAGGTGAAAAACGAATGGTTTCACAATGCTGGTGTAGGAGTAATTGCTCATGTGGCTGACAGCTTAAAACAGCAAGAAGCATCATCAGTATTGTCTGCTAGCTTGTGACTGCTGTACGTAATCTCAGCTTTCCTGGGACACGTCTAACTTCACAATACTAGCTGGAAAAAATTCTTACTATAGTAGTTAGTCATCAATATAATTACAATTTTTGTACGCATATTTCATATAAAGATACAGTAGTTGTTAACAGGATTATCATGCAACTTAATAGAAAAATACATTACCATACCAATGAAAACATGGTTTGTGTAGCAAGGGTTATTATTACACATTTGAAAATTTGAGTTTCTACTTATTGGGAAATGATCTTCACTAATTGTCCTTGTTATATGTTACAACTTACACTTTTCATTGACATGATTAAGGTAGGCTGTTTGGCTTTTAAGCTGTATGTCTTGCACTTATCTTCGGGTATTTTAATTGTGTCGGATTTGAATTTCAACTTAAAATCTCGGCTTTATATTAAAACATTTTTTTGGTTGGAAGAGGGAACGAATGAGAGAGAAGAGATTTTTATAGAAATAACACTTTTGGTTAAAAAATGTGCATAGTTAATAAGTTAAAATCTTGGCTTTATATCAAAAAAGTGTTTTGGTCTAAGAGGGAATGGATGAGTGGGAATAAGGGTTTTTGAGTAGAAGTTGGATGTGATATTTTTAACTTGAACTGATCTAAACAAGTCGGATTATGTGGTACCTTATTTAAAACAGTAATAGTGAACTTGACAGAAACTAACAGCCAGTCTTTTTCTTTACAGTCTCAAGTTTCTAGTACGTTGTTTGAGGCTGTGTTGTTTGATCAAATGACTCTGCCGAAGTGACAATAATCTGTGGTATTTTTATATGGTGCTTGATAATGTTGACAATCACTTTCAATTAGAGACTAGTTTCTATGCGGAAAATGTCAATAAATTAATAATATAAAGCACAATGTTTAATATTTTTGTCCATTTCATTCTTGAAAATGCTTTCAAATTTGGATAGCAACTAACTTTTTTTTTTATTTCTAATTTTTGTTATTAGTAGATGTTTAATGTTCTTGTTGTCTGGCCTCTCGGTGTTAGTTGGAACCTTGTCTAAGTAGCAGCATGACAAAGTCCCCACAGTCCCTAATTGTATTTTGAATGATTAAAAAAAATTGTCTTTATTAAGCGGAAAAGTTCATCAAATCATATTTAAAATTGTATAAGTATATAAAACAAAAGAAAATATAAAAAATAACTTAAATCTCATTATCTCACTTAGTGTAGTTAGATGATATTAGAAACTTTAAGGAATCTAACAACGAGCAAGACAACATCAACAACGAATTACATCAAGTATTAAAATATAAGAACGAAAAGGACATAGAATAGTATTGACAGAAATGCATAGAAACGCGAACTAGAATTGAAAAAAACAAGAATAAAGACGGACACAAATTAAGATAGAAGAATAGTGTGACTTAAAAGATGGAATACTAAACATAATGAGTTGCTTTGTTATATAGATATAGTTTAATAACTTTTTCTTTCTTCTTCTATATAAACTTTTGTATCATTTTTATATGATGGATATTGAAGAAAATACATACATCATTTATGTTGTGTTTGTTTAGATGATTTAGTGTAGCGGAGGAAAGAAAAAGGTGTCAAAGTTGTTTCGATGAAATGATTTGCAGAGATAAATTTGAGTTTGTTTGAATCTTTATCAAAAACATGAAAGATTGGATTTTTATTGAAAGTGTATTTATAGAAAAAGGTGAAAAGACGGTGAAGAAGAAATTATAACTTTAAGAATCTCTTGGTTATTGGAGATTTTTCTATCCCTCTTTTTGAGGGTGATAAGGTGAATCCGACATCATTTCGAACAAATTGGGGTTTTCCTCTATTTGCTGTTAGCATTGTTGCAATTGTTGCAGAGAATCCCAATGAAAGAAAATGAAAGAAAAGAAGTCAAGGGTGTATAATTTTGTTGTCATGAGAAAGAAGAAAGAGTCCACACCATTCATTAGGACACACATCATCTTATTCTCAGTTAAAAAGAACAACTTGACAAGTAATTATAGCTTCATTTCCACAACCGTGTATTGAAAAGTAAGGATAAAGACTTGATTTAAGGGTTTTAACGAATTTTATGATGCATTCATACAAAAAAAAGTAAAGTGATGAACAACTTGAAACTTCTTCATCAAAGAGGAGAGCCAACCAAGTAATTAAATTTTTTTATTTAAAATAATCACCAACATTTTATTTCAACTTAATTTATACAAAATCCATTTTAATTTAATATAATTTTTTAATTTTAATTTTCTCATTTTTAAATAATAACTCATATTTCATAATAATAATAATTTTATTTAAATTAATCACTCACCCTTAATTTATTTGAATTTAATTTCTACCAATCTCATTTTATTTGAATATAATTTTATCATTTTGATTTTTTTATTTTAAATAATAACTCACATTTCATTTTAACATAATTTACATTTATTACATTTTATTTCACTAGTGAAAAAATGTTGTGTTTAACGTCACTCATATGACGTCGGTTAGCGCGTAGACCAACGTATATGAGTGCACGGTGGTATTAGCGTAAATAAGTGGTAACCTAGACGTCGGTTTGAAGGGACTCGACGTCTATTATATAATGCACGTCAGCTCTGACATAAACCGACGTCTAATGTATGGAGGTAGGCGAGAAGACAGACTTCTCTTGGCCATTGACGTTGCGTGATCAATCACCGACGTCTATAGCTTGTCCGGAAGGAGGGAAGATAGAAATTTCTGTAAAATAGACGTCGCATTTTCTAGGTGCGCGACGTCTATGTGCCTGTAATTAATTATGTTCACCAAAATCCGAGGCACGTCGACATCCGGTAGCAATGACCGACGTCTATAGTATTATAGACGTCGGTGCCCTTTGTCAACCGTCGTCTACTTCCCTGACAGGAAATGAAACGTCAATCGGTTCAGCGCACTAGACGTCGGCCCCCCTGGACACCGACGTCTAATGGCATTCAAAAAGTCACTTTAAATGTTATCTTGGACGTCGAATTAGTTAGATAACCGACGTCTCGGTGACTATAGACGTCGGTGTCCACGGGGAACTGACGCCCCATTTCATTTTAAATAAACCGCAGACCCTTCGCGACATTGCAGTTTCTTATATCGTCTTCCTCTTCTCCTTTTTCTCTTGCGGCACCTCTTCTTTTTCTCGCTTGCAGCACCTCTTCTTTTTCTCTCTTGCGGCATTCTATTGTTGTTTCTGATATCTTTATCGTCTTCCTCCTCTCCTTTTTCTCTCTTGCGGCATTACATCCCAAGTGCGTAGTTTTTTTTTATGCTTACCGTTTAAACTTTGTTTAGTCTTTCATCGATTATCTTCTGGTTCAACTGATTAGAATTTGCTTTCTTTGTGTTGTGTTTTAGTGCAGTTTTGTTCCTTTCTTGGGGTAACGTAGTAACACATTCTCCATTTGCTAGCTGCCTCCCAGAAAAAACGGCGTCTTGTGAATTTTTTTTAGTCGTTTCAACCCAAAAATGACCCTGGGTTGCCTAGTTATCGTTTCACCGTGATTTTTCCCTCTTGCGGATGAAAATGGAATTAACCAGGTTCGGTTTTGGGTTGAAAGGACCCATAAGAAATTCAAAAGACGCAAGCTTTTTTTTAGGAGAAACTAGCAAAAGGAGATTGTGCTACTAGGCTATCCAAAGACGGAAACAAAACTGCACTAAAACACAACCACTGGATTAGACGTCGGTTAATGTGTACACCGACGTCTATAGTACCTTTTAGACGTCAGTTAGTATCAATTTTGAAGTCTTTAGTGCCTCTTTGACGTCGGTTATTTCGCAAACCGACGTCTATATAATGTCTTTAGACGTCCAGTTAGTCCCTTTTAGTGACGTCGGACATGTCAGTGACTGACGTCACTATAAACGTCGGTTATATGCTTGTCCGACGTCCCATTGACGTTACCGGAATAGACGTCGGTTGTTTTGTAAACGTTAAAAACCCAAAATAACCGACGTTAAACAACGTTTTTACACTAGTATTTTAAATTACTTTTATCATCAATAGTGAAATGATAATATTCTAATTTTAATAATTAAAATATTTTTTAATCTATTAAACTTATCGCATCATTCACAAACTTTCATAAGATTTTCTCTCAAATCTCTTCATCTTTTATTATTTTTCTCTTAATCCAAACAATTTTATTTTCACATGTCTTTTCTCTAAAATTCATTCTCTCAATTTCATCTTTAAAAACAAACACACTTTTAACCTTTCTAGTACCAATATGGTATTACATTAACTTTTTTTTCTCCTATCATCCATAAGATTCTCTAACTTTACAAATTGATCATTCTTTCGTTCCTATCATTCATATTATTTAGTTTATTCTTTCTTATGATAATTCTTTGAAGAATAGAATTTGTTTGTCAACAAAGCCAACATCTTTCAACCTATCTATAATTATTTTTTTTCATGTGCAAGATTACTACCTACAAATTTAAAACATCTAAAGGTTGATATTCTGTCATTAAAAGCACTTGTCTAACTTGTATCATTATAAACAATCACATTTTGTTATTAAAGTTCTTCTGGAACACAACTCTTATTCTAGGAGTAACTTTTATAATTCATATAACGACATTTGTATGTTTTTCACCTAGGTTATACATGAACTGACTAATGACACTAGAAGCGTAAATCTTGTCCGGTGTGCGGGAAATACATCATTCTTCCTTCAAGTCTATAATATTTTTGCTTCTTAGTTAGAGTTTAATCTTTTTCAAAACACAACTTCAATGTCCTTTAATTGGAGTATTTGTTGTTTTGCATGCTCTCATCCCAGTTTCTCTAATTAAATATAATGCATATTTTCATGCAGGTGGAAAATACGTAATTTGATCTTGAGAGCTCAATTCCAGAAAAAGAACTTCAAAGGACTAATATCCTTCATTTGAATTCTTTTACCAAGAATTCTTTTAACATTTTGTGTTATATAGATCATCTCCATAACCATCATGACATCCACGTAGATTATAAGAATTGTAATATTTTCTTACTTATTCTTTAGAAACAAGGTACGATCTTGGTTGATCTGTTAATATCTAAAAGCAAGCATTGACTTGATGAATCTACCAAACCATACTTGTGACGATTATTGTAGTCCAAATAATGAGTATTTCAACTTGCATACCTTCTTGTTATGTGTGTTTGGAATCTCACATCTTCTAGTACCTCTATTACAGAAAACATTTTTCACGTCGAATCGTTGCAAGAACCAATTAAAATTTACCTTTATAAATAACAATACTAGATTTGTGCTAAATTTGGTGGAGCAAGTGTTTTAGTGTAATCTATACTTTTTGCTATTAACCTAACTTTGAATCTCTTATATGCACCATTTACATTAAATTTTACATTATTCAGTATTGATATTTTATAGATTTCTTTCTAATTGGACAACTTACCTACAATTCTCACGTTTTTTTTTAATATTGCATCCTTCATTCTCGATCCAGTTAAAATTTCATGCATGTGGTTAAGAATGTACAAAATAGATTATTAATTTATAAATTGATATTTGAGTTAGAGATACTTGAAATTTTTTATGTGTTTTTATTCATTTTATTCTTTATTTTTTTATTAAATATGTTTATAATTTCTAAACTTGGATGCAAAATTGAAATTCATTCATATTTCAAATTTCGATACAGTTTCATCCTTGAACTTTAAAAATGGATACATATAATTCTTAAAATCTAATTGCATTAATTTTTTTTTGTGTTAAATGACATTTCATGGTGACACATGAGGTTTTTAGAAATTTTCCAACTCAAATACAATTTTGAAACAGAGTTTAACAGGTAAAAAAATTGACATCTTTATATTAAAATGGTTATATCCATTATTTTAAGTTAAGAATCAATATATAATATATATGAAAACGTTAAAACATAAATAAATTCTAATTTTACATTCACTAGTAAAAAATAGAGTGTTTACCGCGCACATTATGCATCGGTTCACCAGAAACCGCAGCATAATACTGCGCAATGACATTTTTGAAAATAAATCAAACGTATAGGCCGCGGTTCTCAAAGCAACCGCGGTCTATTCCCCAGGCAAATTTCTGACTTTGACGCCACGTCAGTACCATTATAAATTGCAAGGGGAATAGGCCGCGATTCTCAGAGCAACCACGACCTATTCTCCCTGCAATTTATTATGGTACTGACTTGGCGGGGAATGTCAGAAGTTGCAGGGAGAATAGGCTACGGTTGCTCTGAGAACCCGACCTATTCCTCCTGCAAACTTCTGATATTCCCCAAAAGTCAATTGGGAGGATTCAGAACGTCAAGGAATAGGTCGCGGTTGTGAGGTGAACCGCAACCTATTCCCTGATCTAAATAAATTTTAAATCTTTAAGGGAATAGGCCGCGGTTGGGCGCTGAACCGCGACATCTAGTTTGAAAAAAATTTCAAAAATGCCATTTTGATTTATTTTTTTCAGGAGAATAGGTCGCGGTTAAGTTTTGAACCACGACATATTCCCCCTTATTACCGCGGTTAAGTGTTGAACCGCGACATATTCCCCTCTAGGTTAAAAAAATAAAACACACTGGAACAGTATCGTCTCCTTCGCGCAAACAGTTTCAGAGCATTGCTTCCCGTAGACAACGCCATTCTGCTTCCATTTTCAATCGTTTTGCACTTTTAAACTCAAATTTGTTCGGTGCAATCGCCATTTTCAACGTTGGGGAAGAGTTTTGACCGATCAAAATTGTCAACTTCCACTTGGAAATCGTCAACTTTCGTTATGCCATTCCTCTCCGTCGTGCCATTCCTCTCTGACATGCCCTCCTTTTCGTCGCACCCATTCCAGGCATTACCTTTGATGCCCTTCATCGTTTTTGCTTTCTTCAACATGATTTGTTCGTTCGTTTTTGCATAATAATATTGTTTTGGTAATGTAGACATAGAAAATTTAGAATTATTAGAATTTGCATAATAACAATTACTATTAGAATTATTAGAATTTAATCCTTAAAAGAATTCCTAAATCTTATAATATTTGAGTAATCACTAGGTGAAATTAATGTTTGAATTATATGTATGAAATTGCAAGTTTGATTTTCAGTACCTTATCTTTTTATTTAATATTTAGGAATGGATCGAAATTGGATTAATTTACCACGCATTAGTGCTGAGTATGAGAGAGGGGTAGGGGAATTTATACAATTTGCACAACATAATGAGGCTACAAGTGATGATGAAGTGAAGTTTAGATGTCCTTGTGTGAACTGTTTGAATGGGAGAAAGTTGAACGCAACCCAAATTAGAGAACATCTTATATGTGATGGTTTCCTAAGATGTTATACAACATGGATATGGCACGGCGAAGAAATGCACTTTCCGACTAACTCCCAAACTGAAAATGTTATTGATTCCACCATGGAAGAAGATCGACCGGATGAAGACAAATTAGAGGACATGATCTGTGATATTGGTGCAGAAAATTTTGCCAAATGTCGACTGATGCGGAAACACCTTTGTATGTTGGTTCAACTAAGTTCACACGTTTGTCAGCGGTGTTAAGGCTCATGAATTTGAAGGCGAGTAATGGATGGACTGATAAGAGTTTTACAGAATTGTTGACGTTGTTGAATGAAATGCTGCCAGATGGAAATACACTACCCACTCGTAATTATGATGCGAAGAAAATTCTTTGTCCAATGGGTATGGAGTATAAAAGGATACATGTTTGTCCCAATAACTGCATTTTATATAGGAAAGAGTTTGAATTTTTGACAAAGTGTCCAAAATGTGGGTTATCACGATACAAGTCAAAAACCAATAATGAAGATAATGGTCAGATAGAAAAAAATGGATCTGCTTTGAAAGTAGTTTGGTACCTTCCAATAGTGCCCAGACTTAAGCGTTTGTTTGCGAATCCCAAAGATGCTAAAAACCTTAGATGGCATGCAGATGAGAGAAAAATTGACGGGCTGCTTCGTCATCCAACTGATCCAAAGCAATGGAAAAATATTGATCAACAATTCCCCCAATTTGGTAAAGAGTGTAGAAATCTTAGGCTTAGTTTAGCCACTGATGGAATGAACCCATTTGGTAATCTGAGTACCAATCACAGTTGTTGGCCAGTTATATTGATAATTTACAACTTATCTCCTACATTGTGCATGAAGAGGAAGTACATGATGTTGTCTATGATGATATCTGGTCCAAAGCAGCCTGGAAATGACATAGATGTTTATTTAAGACCACTAGTTGAAGACTTGAATTTTTTGTGGGTTGATGGGTTTGAAATATTTGATGCATTCGCTTCTAAAACTTTTGTGATGCGTGCAATGTTATTTTGCACCACTTACTGGCCTTCAAATTCTTGAAAAAGTTAATAAAATACCTCATGTATTTGGGAAAACATCTAAGAAGTCATCTGTAACGACCCCTTGGAAGAAGAAATCAATATTTTTTGATCTTTCATACTAGTCAAAGTTAGATGTTAGACATTACATAAATGTCATGCATGTAGAGAAGAATATGTGTGATAGCTTGATTGGTACACTACTCAACATTCAGGAAAAGACAAAAGATGGAGTGAATGCTCGTTTGGATTTGGTTGACATGAATATCCGAGAAGAGTTGGCACTAAGGGAGATTGGTAAACGTACTTATTTGCCTCCTGCATGTTACACAATGTCTAGACAAGAGAAGATAAGTTTTTGCCTTTGTTTAAAGAGTATCAAAGTACCACAAGATATTCTTCAAATATGAAGAGTTTAGTGTCGATGCAGGACTTAAAGCTTGTTGGCATGAAGTCTTTTGATTGCCACGTCTTAATGCAACAATTGTTACTGGTGGCTATTCGTGGAATTTTGCCCAAAAATGTTAGGCAGACCCTAAACAGGTTGTGTTCATTTTTCTCGTCAATTTGTAGTAAAGTCATCGATCCTACAAAGTTAGATGAACTTCAAGGCGAGATTGTTATCATCTTGTGTCAACTAGAGATGTTTTTCCCTCCATCTTTTCTTGACATCATGGTACATTTACTTGTTCATTTGGTTAGAGAAATCGAGTTGTGCGGACCGGTATACTTAAGATGGATATATCCTATTGAGCGTTATATGAAGATTTTGAAAGGGTACGTTAAAAATCCATATCGTTCCGAAGGTTCAATGATTGAAAGGTATATTGCTGAAGAAAGTATCGAGTTTTGTTCAGATTACATGACATCAACAAATCCAATAGGAGTTCCTCGCACATCATGGTTGAATAAATGTTCTACAAGTACAAGCATCCGAGGTGTGAATGTGGTGACAAAAGATCGCGAAGAACTGTTGCAAGCACATCTTTATATATTGAACAACACAGATGAGGTGATCCCTTTCTTGGAAGCACACAAAGTCATTGTGAAGAATAAAAATCCAAGACAATCAGAGAAATGGCAGTTGATGGAGCATAACAAAACATTTATGTTTTGGTTCAAATCTGAAATTGACAAAGAGCCACATTCTTCTCAAACTTTGTTTTGGTTTGCAAATTGTTTAAAGTTTGATGTCGTATGTTGTACAGGTTATGAAGTCAATAATTGCACATTCTATACGAAGACTTTGATGGTAAAAGCACAGTACAAAATAGTGGAGTCAGTTTAGAGGCTGAGTCGCTTCAATTTTCCACATCAAAAGATCAATCTCCTGTACTTGGAATAATGAGATATTATGGTATAAGAGAAGAGATATGGGAGGTTGATTACACCAAGTTTTTTGTTCCATTGTTCAAATGTAAGTGGTTTGACAATAAGAGTGGTGTGAAAATAGATGAATCAGGTATGACACTGGTTGATTTTCGAAAGGTAGGTTATCGAGTCGAACCGTTTATCATGGTACATCAAGCGTCTCAGGTTTTTTATGTCAAAGATCCTGCGTCTGACCATTGGTATGTCGCTCTTCAAGGAAAAAAACAAATTGAAGTTAACGAAGACAATTTGATTAATATTCATATTGCTGACAACCATTCATTTAAAACTAAGAGAAATATAGATGACCAACCTCTAGTTGACGATGTACATGCAATTCGGTCAGATCATAATGAGGGAATATACATATGATGAATCCAAATCTTTATGTATGAATTTCAAATTTATGTATAAGTTTTTTATTAATATTACATAAGTCTTTTATTAATATTTCCTATGATTACTATTACATGTTTTGTTAAATTATATGATATTACATAAGTTTTTTTATTAATATTACATGTTGTTCTTTATTTTGACAGATATATGGTTGACCATCCACATTCTTCAGGAGATGAGGCTCCCCCTTCCAGATCCACTAGAGGACCCACCAGGATGAAACAACTTTTGATCAGCAAAAATTATGGTGAAAGAACACCAGTGAATGTTAACGTGATCACGGGTGTGGCAATTGGCCCCAATGCAGATGACTTCCGATCATACCTTGAAGTAGTGGCATGTGACGGGATTAGTATTCTTACTCCATATTTTGACCATGTGTCCGAGGTTGATCGGAACATTATATGGAACGATATATTGGTAAGTTAGTTAATATCATTTGAATTACAATTTGTTTATATTGATAATTTTGTACTGATACAACTTTATTATGTTTATTTCAGTTGACATTTGACATTCCAAATGTCGCAACACTTAGAAATAAGTGTTTATCAATTGTTGCTGAAAACTTCAAAAATTTTAAAAGTAAGTTGACCTCGAGATATATTTTTGGAAGCAAAAAAATAAGTCTCAATGTACTACATATAAGACCATTGATGAGGAGACTTAGCGACTCTTTGTACAAAGTCGAACTAATTAATTAACATATGTGACAGGCAAAAAGAAGCAAAACACAAGAAACAAGTGCTCAAAATAAAAACCCCACCTATTATCTCGTGGTGGGTATAGGAAGCTTGAGGAGAAAATCCTCAAGCAAAAGGCAGAAGCTAGACCACCATCTGAGGGTGGTAGCCCCCAGCCTCCTTCTCCACCTTCTTGGCATGAGAAATGGAAGTTGGCTCGTATGAAACCATCGGGCACCTACTCTTCTGACACTGCACGGGAAATTTCTGAAAGAATTGTAAATTATCATTGTTCCTAAAATAATAATAATTTCATTATACATACTACATTGAACTTTTTAAAGAATAATGGTGTTTTGTAATGTTATATGACTCCTTGGTCGACGAGAGCTCCCAAGGTCAATTCACTCCAGAGGGTCGCCAGGATATTCTTATCGCTGCAATTGGACGACCTGAGCACCTTGGACGTCTACGTGCTGCTGGAACTGGAGTAGGCATTCGAGATTATTTTGGGAGCTCTTCTCGTCAGACTTCATATGCATACAGCGAAGCACAACAACAAAGGCTGACACAAGAGATCACATAAAAGTTTCGAGCGGACCTTAGGGAGAAGCTTAGGACAAAGCTTAGGACAGAGCTTAGGACAGAGCTCAGGGATGAATTGTATAATGAGGTCTGCGCCATGTTCCAGCAGCAGTTTGAGAGCTATGACATACGCCCGATGTCATCTCCTGTACAGGAACAAGAATATGTTGTGTCTCTCACAGGTAAAATTAATAAACATTTATGTGCAATTATTTCTATCTTTTGTATAATATAACATTTACTCTGACAGGGAGAAGCGGGAAAGGAAGTTGTTCAGCACCAGTCGTCCCAGGGAATGACATGGACGATGTTAGTCCATCTGCTATACAGTTTAGACGGTACTGACACGGTGCTGGTAGCTCGTGGAACAATGTTTAAGGCATCGACTGTCGTTCATGGTATGGAGCTATTAGAGGATGAGGTGAAGGTCTTAGTAGACGACATTATCATACCAGATGCCTCAGTTCCTCTGCCCACATATGAGATTTTCACTATGGCACATGCATTCCAGTCTTTTATCGCTTGGCCTAAACATTTGGTTGGTTCAATTTCTGACCCCCCGGTATGGAATTCTACTTTACACTTCTCATTCTTAAAGTTTACATGTTATTGATGTCAAAACTTATCTTATTTTTCCATGTAACAATAGACGCAAACATAGAAGAAGACTCCTCTATCTGAGGACGATCCTCTTGGTTCATTGCAGCTACTTGCTGACACCATTGCAGATAAGCCTTTGTGTTGGATACAAACAAAGTCCCACATCAGAAAAAATAAGAGATGAACATGGGTTTATATACACATAAGATACCTCCATTGTTAAGAGGCCTTTTGGAGTGGTACCAAAAGTAAATCCGTGAGGGCTTGGCTCAAAGCGGACAATATCTTATCAATGTGGAGACTTATGTGTATGTGTGAGTGTTGAACCCCTCCCTACAAATGGTATCAGAGCCCATGGTTCAGGTCTGGTGACCGGGCTCAGACGAGTACGTCCCTTCATGATCGGGTGAAGCCCTGGAAACATGAGAGGTGGAGAGCAAAAGATGCTCAGTGTTTGACCATGGATTGTGAGAGAGAAGTGTTGACCATGGTGTACTCGAGGATAAGAAAGAAGACTTTCGCTGTAGGGGAGGTGGTCCTTTGTTTGAGGGAAGGATGTTGGGTACAAACAAAGTCCCACATCAGAAAAAATAAGAGATGAACATGTGTTTATATACACATAAGATACCTCCATTGTTAAGAGGCATTTTGGAGTGGTACCAAAAGCAAATCCGTGAGGGCTTGGCTCAAAGCGGACAATATCTTATCAATGTGGAGACTTATGTGTATGTGTGAGTGTTGAACCCCTCCCTACACTTTGGAGGTTGAATATGATACTAATGTATTTGGGAGAGGCTCTAAGGTCCCATTATACCTGTATAGCCAAGATGTCAGAGAGCTTGCGTCGGGAACAGAAGAGTTGAATATTACATTAGTTCAGCTATGGATGATGTAAGTTTATGAGCAATTATTTATATAAAATTGATTTATATATCAAGTATACTTATATCAAAGTTAATTTTTGATTTCAGGTATATGTTTGGGATCAGTAACAACTTGGGGTACAATGATGACTATGGGTTCATTGATCCTCAAGTCATTCACGAAACAAATGATTTTGATCAGATCACAATACATCTCACAAGAAGATTTGCAAGCGGCAAGAAAATATATTTTATGCCTTATATATCTAGGTAAGTGAACTTTGTTAACATAATAAAGTTCCATATGTGATTTTAATATATAATAATTAGGTTATTGTGAATTTCAGGCGTCATTGGCAACTTCTTGTTATTTCTATACAGGAGAGTTATGCTTTGTGGTTCTGCTTATTGCACAAGTCTCTTCCCACACATCTCAAACAAGCAGTTGATTGGTAAGAACCTCAATGTTTGGACTTTCTTTGTTATATAAATGAATGCTAAAACCTTTTTTTTTATATATAGTTCTATTCCAACAAGTATGATGATGGTTGTGAGATCAATTGCTAACAGTAGAAAGCTTGCATGGATTTCTCTCAAGGTTTGACATATGCTAAAGTCATACTTTCTTATAGTTGTTTTGTTTTAATGATTTTCACTAACTATTTACAATTGTGATGATATATTGTAGTGTAACAGACAGAAGGAGTCATATGAGTGCGGATACTATGTAATGTATTGGATGACCCATATTATTCGTTCCCATATCACAAGAGGCTAGGAAACGGTAATATTTAAATTTAACAAATTTTGATTTTCTCGAACATTTGGAATTCATATACACTAAGTAATATCAATTGTCTTGTGCAGAGATTCATGACTACTGCAGCAATTCCTGAGAAGCCACTTTCATTCATGAGGAAAGCTATTGCAAAATATTTAGTTAGATTATATAATAGTTCATAATTATTAGATTTAAAATACATTTGAACATGTTGATTTATAGTTATTAAACTTTGTACATTATGTGATGTAAACATTGATTATTGTGTTGAATCTGTTGAACTTGTGTACATTATGTGATTGTTTGATATACAGGTTTGTTTTTGTGATAGTAGATATCACAAAAACAGACCTGCTATTAAAAAAAATTCCAGGAGAATAGGCCGCGGTTGTGACCACAACCACGATAGAAAGTTAGACGATTTTTTTTTTTTTTAAAAAAAGGGTTTTGGCTACGATTGTAGCATGAACAGCGGTCTATTCCCCGCTTTTTACCGCGGCCTATTGTTTAACGATTTTTTTTTTAAAAAGGGGGGTTTTGGCCGTAGTTTCAGGGGGAACCGCGGTCTATTCCCCCGCTTTTTACTGCGGTTATAACTGCGGCCTATTATGTAACGAATTTTTGTTTTAAAAAGGAGGGTTTTGGCCACGGTTACAGGGAGAACCACGGTCTATTCCCCCATTTTTTACCGTAGTTGTAACCATGGCCTAAAATCCCAGACTTTTTATTGTGTCCGTATATGCCGCGGTTCGAAAACCGCGACGTATACTAAAAAACAACCGCGGTTGTTTTCCTGCGCTGCACTAGTGATTAAAATTTAGGAAAAAAGAGAGCATATTTAACCATTTTTTTAAAACCAAAACTAATCCCCAATTTTGTATCATCTACACTTTAATTTAGATATGCATGCCCTGGTGTTAAATTTGATAACTGCATGCTTCTGGTTACTATATTAATTTATTTTTATCTGTCTTTCTTTTCTTTTTATTTTTTAAAATACTTTGTTGCTTAGAAATTTTGAGATGAAATTAGTCCTCAAAAAAATAATAGCGATAATATAGAAAAGATAAATAATATTGTTGCTCGACAATCCACATTTGAGAAATGTAAACACTGTTAACTTCTAAAGTTTGAAATCAGATGACAGAGTAGTTTTATGGTGATCCCTCTTATCTAATGAGGGTTTTGGAAGAAGTTGAAAATATATATTCTTGTATGGAAACTATAAGATAGAATAAGATTATGAATGCTGTCTCTACCTTCAATAACTAATTCAGAAAAAATAATGTTAATTTAAATCATTATAAAACTCGTATTGTCTTCTTGTCAAGCCCAAAAGTAATCTCAGTAATTTGGAAATTCAACTTTTACCTTTTTGGTAAAATAAAAAATTAAAATAATCTCATATGATATAGGTTTGTCATTATTATACATAAATTTTATTAAAAATATTTTAAATCACTTCAAATTTAATTAGTATATTAAATTGATTGGTTGATTACTAAATTGAATACACTAATTAATCATTCAACTGCTTTTTTTTTCTTACTTTTTTAAACAATACTTGAAATTGTGCAAATAATATTGATTATAAAAATGTTACAAGTTAATATTAAAATTACTTTTTATTAATTGAAATTTTGCTATTTGATAAAAAATAGTATTGTTGAAGTTTCACTATTTATCCCGTTTTATATCTTTATTTCAATAATTTTGTGATATTTATACTAAAGCGGTATTCACTTCTACAATTTAGTATTTGAGAATATAAAAAGAGATTGAGAATATAGGTTATTTGTAATGGATTGAGAATTAATAATAATAGTTAGATAATATTTTTTTGACAATATTTAAACATTATTTATGTGTGATTGTTCTAAAATTAAATGTTATAAAAAAAATATTATTAATATTATTATCTAAGCAAAAATGAGAGAGATAGAAAGAAATTTACTTTATCAACATTTTAGAAGAATATTTTGTTAACATATTAAAATCAAGATTATTGAGTCATTCTATCATCTTCATTAAATATTAATTAGATGTCTAATTAATCTTGAAACTATGTTTTGAAAACCAAAAGGATAATCCCACATAATATTATGTTGTTCAAAACAATATTGCTAGTGCCTAAGAAAGCCAAATCACTCAAGGCTCATTCTAGAAGTGTACACACACATTGGTTCGAGTTAAATTTGACCATACTAATTATTATATAAATCAGAATACTTCAATGTGTGCTGAGTTGGATTTGTGCACTTTATATATATTTTTGATTTATTTTAGACAAAACATAAACCAACTCATCAATGATTGAATCAATTTATTTTGCGTTTAGTTGAAAAATCATTTTTTTTAATCAATATCATATTAGTTCATTCAAATATATGATAGAGGTACCATTATGTAACCGACTGTACAGTTGAAATTAATACATCAATTCATCCTGAGCGTCAGATTATTTTAGATTATATCCAAGGGTGAAGTGGACCAAAATGAAGAATTCCATCATACACAGTAATATAGTATTAATTTTTAATGTTTCCGTGTGAACAACAACCCCTAATTTTCAAAAGACAAAAAAAGTGAATTTGAAATTTCAATGCCCACCAAACGCCAATCAATTTGCCTCCCTCCCAATCCCACGCGCCTACCTCTCCCGTCACCATCACAGCCTCCCCACTCTTTGCATCAACACAAACGCGTGACAAACACTCTCCTTGATACGCGTGAGGAATCGTCATCGCCCACGACCAACCCGTGCCGTCGTGCCCTGTCTCTCCACAACTAAACCCCGCGCTCATCAACTTGCAAACACTCACAACACAACACACACAAATTTCTAGAGAGAGAAGAAAGTGAGAGGAGAGAGAAAGTTGCAGATCCTCCATGGCCTCCACCAAGGAACGCGATAACTTCGTATACGTTGCCAAGCTCGCCGAACAAGCCGAACGCTATGAAGGTGCTTTGTAGTAATCCATTCTCTTAAATGCTTCCACTCTGTCGGTTTTTTTTTTTTTCTACCGATTTTTCTGCGTTGAGATTTGAGAGTGACCACTGTGCTGACCTAGATGTTTAATTTGGAAATCAATTTTTCTGGTTTAATTTGAATTTATTTTGAATTTGAATTTCGTGGAGACGAATTCTGAGATTTAGAGTGTTTGGTGTGGTAGAAATGGTGGATGCAATGAAGAATGTAGCGAAGCTAAACGTGGAACTGACGGTTGAGGAGCGGAACCTTTTGTCGGTGGGGTACAAGAACGTGGTGGGTGCTCGTAGGGCTTCGTGGAGGATTCTTTCGTCGATTGAGCAGAAGGAAGAGGCGAAAGGGAACGATGTGAGTGTGAAGCGGATAAAGGAGTACAGGCAGAAGGTGGAGTCTGAGTTGTCCAATATCTGCAGTGATATCATGACTGTTATTGATGAACACCTTATCCCCTCTAGCACTACTGGTGAACCTAGTGTCTTTTTCTACAAAATGTGAGTGCTGAGTTGTCTTTTTTGTCTCTCACTGTGGATTTAGAGTTTCATGTGTGTTCATGTCTCTGTTGTTGGCTGCAGGAAGGGTGACTATTACCGGTATCTCGCGGAGTTCAAGTCCGGTGAAGAGAGAAAAGAGGCTGCTGATCATTCCATGAAAGCGTATCAGGTATGCTTGTATTTTCGACCTCTTGCATCTGATGTGGTTAAAATTTTAAAATGTCTTGATCTTTGATGCCTGGTGATTCATGATGTATGTTGTTGGTTGCTTTTCTTCTTAGCATCTCTCCAGTAACCAAGGGCAGAGAGGAGAAACGATATGTTTTTGCATTCCTTTATTATTAACTTGCAAGTCTTGCTTATTTGTTTTTCCTTCTAATCTGATGAAGTCAATAAGTCATTGACTTTTTAAAAAAAACTCCCTCAAGGTAATTGTCTAGTCAACCATCTATTACTGTAATATAAATCATATGATTGGAATACTGTCGACACTAATGTTAATATGTATGCTTATGTTGATGGTTTGTTTGCCATAGACATTGGCCATGTGAATATTCAAATAGCGATTCTAGTGGTTCTTTATCATCAAGGTTGTAGTATACACGGTAATGAGGGAAAAATTAACTGAGGGAGCGAGGGAGTATGGATACAGTAGGTTAGTGTTTATTTTTCAGGCATAATTTCATCATACCAAGTTTCTGTCGTGTGACTTTTTATCAGCTTTACTAGTGTGGCACTATAACATTAATTTAGTTGTAGGCATCACTGATATGAATTTGGCTGCTAACTTACCTAAGTATATTTCGGCCTTTCATGTTGATCTGAACAATTCTTAATTATTTCAGACAGCTTCCACTACTGCAGAGGCTGAGTTACCTCCTACGCATCCTATCCGACTGGGTCTGGCTTTGAACTTCTCTGTCTTTTATTATGAAATTTTGAACTCTCCTGAAAGGTATTGTTTTTATATTTTATTGTCCTGAAAATATTATTGTTTATTGGCTCACCTCCTTGTTAATGTACTGTGTGTCTAAGTTGGCCTGTTTAATAAGTTTAACTCTACTCTTATATTTCAGGGCTTGTCACCTTGCAAAGCAGGCATTTGATGAAGCAATCTCTGAGTTGGATACTCTGAGTGAGGAGTCTTACAAAGACAGCACCCTAATTATGCAGCTTCTGAGGGACAACCTCACCTTGTGGACTTCTGACATCCCTGAAGATGGAGGTAGTGATTAATTGAAATCCTATCACTTTGTTAGCTGGACTTTGTCTGAAATGTATAGATGATTTTTCTTAGTGTAAATTACACATTCTCCGAGGTTTAACAAAATTTCACCTGACACCCCTCCTTTTTTTTACCCTTCGCAAACCTCTGTTCTTTTATATGACTTGTAACACCACATACCCTGACCATTAATACAGATATCCTATTTTTTATGTAGTTACATAGATTAAGGAAGGACAAAGTAATGTAAAAAGAGGGAGGGGTATTATTGGGTTCACCAATTTCTTGAACTATACAGTGATAGTGTAACTTGTCCAATTTTATTTTTTTATTTGATATAGAAAGTCCATTTCAGGTATATTAGATACTGTCGTGATTAATGGTTGATATGGTTATTCGTTTGTGGCCGTTGTGATTCCTTTTATGTGATGCTATGCTTATTTGGAGAGAAATTTACTACACAAGTTTCTGGTGGACCTCTATGCCTGTTATTATCAATGCACTACATTGTTCAGCTGAGTGAATATCGATTCTTACCTTGTTGTGTCTCCAAACAAGATTGAAAGAATGAGATGGTAATAACTTGTACATAATTGGAATTTATTTGTTCCGAAAAAAGTCAATACTTTCCTTTGCAAATAATTGAATAATCCTTTGTTTATTAGAACTCCAGAGTATAGAAGAAAAGCCTGTACCTCGCAGTGTAACACTCTAAGTTGAAGATAAACTAGGCACGATTTGGGAAATCTGATCAAGATATTACTGTTAAATTGCTTTGTTGAAGTAACAAATTTAAAAAATGTCGACTTCATTGAAAAGCTTTGACAAATGTTTAACTTCATCTTCCGTGTGATCTTAATCCACCAAATTCTTGCAACCTAGAGGCAACTTAAATTTTTCGTAAGGTGATGTTTTCCCCAGTCTTTTTGTTTTGTTTATCAATCTTTGTTTACAGTAATGTATTCCTTCTATTGGTTATCATATTTGATGTTGATTTACTGACAAATATACTTATTTTTCTGTTCTTTTAGACTTGGCTATTCCTTCTCATTTTTATTTTATAGCTATTTTCCTTTCGTTGTTCTGTGATCGTGCCAACTCAACACTAGTATCTGTGGTTCCCTAGTTAATTAAATATTGTTCTTTTTTAACAGAAGAACAAAAGGTGGATTCTGTCCGAGCTGCTGGTGGTGAAGAGGCATAGGTAGGTTGTCTACCGTCTAAGCAAATGATATAGGATTTTACCTTTTACCTTAACAAAGTTACATTTTGCAATGAAGTGAAGCAGGTATTGGTGTGCATACGAGAAGGCTAGCCTCTGTCGTGATAGTTTACATTTAGGATGTTGCAATAGAGCATGTTGTTGGTCTCTAGAAAATCACCATAGGGCTTTGTGATCCTTTTATTCTATGCGTGTGCTTTCTGTTACTGCAGACGATTTGCATGATGTTTCGCTGTAATCTAGTGAATTGCTTCATTTTGTTGACTTCATCTTTCTAAGAGGATGCTTCCTTGCATTCTTTTATCTGTTTACATAATATTTATTTAAAATTATGCAAATCATTGTTCCACAAGAAAATTGAATTATGGACTTTGATTTCCATCAGATTTCATGATAAAATTTTCTTGGTGTTTGACCGGAGTTTAACCGTTTACCAACACTATTGCAATGTGGTCATGATTGAATGGGCCATCTCAACAAATACTTTTACTAACTTAACTTCTTTTTTCTATTTTCATTGGGGGCAATAATACTGAAGACATAGTGTAGGAAAAGCTAAAAAAAAGAAAAAACAGTCATTTTGTAAACCAAATTATAGAAATAAATTGTACTTCAAATGTCAATAATTCGTGTTGTAATGTTCAATGGGCACTTTTTAGCCCTTGTAGAAAGACATTCTTCACCATAGGCGTTTCTGCTTTCTGAAAGAAAGAGATGCACTTTTGTTGTAAAACCTTTTTATGCAAAAATTAGATAAAATCGGTTAAAAATTATTTTAATTCCTCAACTCAACATAATTGGTCTTTTAATCTTTTTAAAAAACATAGAAATGGGTTCTACAAAAGAGGAGTTGGTGTATTTTCATTTAATCCATAAAAAATATAAATCAGGACACCACCATTAGAAGCATTTTGCATAAGTTGTTTCATATTTGAAAAATGTAATTTGTGATTATATGTTACATCAACCTGCTTTTAATTTGATTCAATGAAAGAAAATTTAAAATGACATAAGCTCTATAAACATGACTTTTCATTCTATCTTAATAAACTTTTCATAGGTTTTATGTTGTCATTTCATTGTTAAGAATTATATCCATCATTTAAACACTTTAAAAACTTCAATTAAGTCTCACGTTATTTAAAATTAGTTGGCAATGACTAATTTAAAATTTATTTATTTTTTATTAAGATAGATACACTATTTTACATGACAAGCTCTTGTTCAGACGTGTCATTTGTCCTTCATGATTATTTTATACTACAAAGATCTTTATTGTTCCCAGAAATATCTTTCATGTGACTTTTTTTTAACTCAATAAGTTTGCATAAGTGACATGTCTTCTTTAGTGTAGTTTTAAGGGAAGAAAAACCAACGTTGTTTAAAGTGGTTGTTTCTTCTTTTACTTTACTCTTCCTCTTTGCAATATTCTTTATATGTTGGATGAGACTATTCAAGTGTTAATAGCAAATTCCCATAGAAATCTATAGAAATTAGAATGTTTTTACATTAAATCAGTTCCTATAAAACCTTCAAATTCTATATATAAATCTAAGAATTCAGAAATTATTACATCATCGTGTTGGCTAGCTTATCTGACATGAGAATCTTCTCTATTATACAATCTCTTGGCGATTTAAGTTATTAAATGTGAAATATTATTGAGTTTAATTTCTATGATCCATTCCTTTAAATAACGTTACATCTTTTCAAATGAAAATGAAGTTAATTATGAGAGGCCGACATTGTTACAGAGTTGATGAATAGAGAGGTTGATTTAGGGTACAAAAATGTGATGTAAAGATGGGCCACAGCACCACATTTCAAAAAAATCGGCTTCTTCATTTGATTCATTCGTTCTGTCTCTTAAAAGTGGAAAATTCTAAGAATGTTATATTGATGTATGTTTTATATTTGTCTCCCATCAATGTCACGAGGGAGAGAAAAAGAGAGACCTCATTTTTAGTATTATGCATCGACTCAACTTAAAATATGTATTTACTAATTAATATAAGACTAATTTTAAAGTTTATAATTTTTTTTTTTGTATTTTTAATTTAACATGTGCTATTTTTTTTAATCTAACGAGTATTTAAACCTTTTATATTCTTTTTAATTATTTTTTTTAACTTTTTTATTGATTGGATAATATAGTTATTATATTGTTTGGTTATATTATCTATTATGAGATGAAATGAATTGCTATTAATGTAAAGTTAAAAGTGATTTTTATTTATTTATTTATTTATTTATTTTCATTAAAAATGTGTTTGATAATAAACATGGTCTTATCGATTGTGGTAACAAGGACTTAATCATTGTAAAAAATGACGTGAAAGTTATTCTGGAACATGATGATTTAGTTATTGATATCTAATACGTTTTTAACTAAATCGGTTGAATACAGTCAAAAACTATATTTGGAATTAATTTCTTTTATGTTAAATATGGAATAAACCCAAAATACAAAATCATAACAAAATATTTTAAGATGTTTTTAAAAACAAAATCATAACAAAAGTAGAACTCCAAATGAATCATCATTAAACATACCATCATCAAATATGCAATAATTAACTTTAACTACATTACTTTAATGAACTTATTATATTCAAAATAAAATGTTTCAAACTTATAAGTGTTGAATGAAATGAACGTGGAGTGTAGTCACAACAGGACATACAAGAATAAAATATGTAATTTTCTTTGTTTTTAGGTTTTAGTATTATATTTTTTTTTTCTTAGTTCATTGAAAGATATGTGATTTATATATATAATTTGACTTTTGTGTGCTTTAAATGAATTGTTCACACACATAATTCTGACTCAATAATAAAGTAAATTAAATTATTAAATTATTTACTAAGGAATGATAATTGAATATAGTAAACAAATATGAATAGGAATAGGTGAAAAAGAAGGAATAAATATTTGGAAAGAAATAAACTACAGAGAGTCAAGAGTCAGAGGAGAGAAATTGCTATACTCTTTTATGCTTGAAGTTTTCTTACTTTTATATTTTCTGCAGTTTTAAAAAAATAATATTTATATAAAGCGATTAAAAGTAATTGATTTGAGTTGTTAACTTTTATTATATATATTATTCTTCGACATGACATGTTACAATAGAATGAATGAAATAATTGTATTTTTATTACACACAATTGAAGCAAGGCAAACAAGTAGCATATATATTTTGTCGAGTTCTGTTTCAAACGAGTTCTATTTTGACCGCAGTTAATTACAAATAATTATTCTAATAATCTTATCCAATTATCTACATATAATTATTATCGTCATAATAATAATAATAATAAAATAAAAAAGAATTTTAACTTAAAATTATTTTACTATATAGATACCGTGGATTGAACGTTTTGGCCGGCATCTAAACCAAGTTGTGAACAAAAGACGGAATAAATAATAATCAAAGTGCAATTTGCCTAAAATTTTAGTATTTTCTTTTATAAACTTCTCTCTTTCTTTCTCATTGACCATTTCTTCCACGTTAACGTTTACATCAATCAACGTCAAACCAAACCAATTAATTATATATATAGATTTTGTGCCAATTCTAGAACATCTTGCTAACTCAGAAATAATCTCAACCGTTCACGTCCCCAATAATTACAATACCATTTGTTCCTTTGCCGTGGTGTACTTTTTCGAGCATTCAAACTTGTTATTCAGATAAGCTTTACACTGTCTCTGCCTTTTAAACCCTCCTTCCTTTCTATCTCATTCCTATGTTCTGTGATTTCGTGCCTCATAACAAAATCTTTTTGACTTTCATGCTCACCTGCAATAACAAGCCTTTCTATAAGATATTTTCCTCCATTTCATATATAATACACAATAACTACGACATCAAACAATTGGCTCATCACTATTCCAGAAAATGAGAAATTTCTGAATTCCGTGTTCATATTTAAGGATGTCTTTTTCAGATACACAAATAAACTCTTTCACTTGGTGCATGGAACATGTTTTTCTTCTGATGAGTACGAGTGAGATGAATATATTACAAGATTATGGGTGTTTATGATAAGAAAAAGAGGTTAAATGAATACGATATAAGAAACATATGCATAATTTTTTAGGTTTTTCAATAAATTAAAAATTCAATATGTGCAAATTACAAGCGCGTTATATTCTATAAATTATCACCTTTTTTTTTTACACGTTGTGTTTTTATTTAGAAACAGCAACGTACTTACATAATCAAAGTGATAAAAAAGTTGAACTAAAAAGCCTCCAAAGTAATAATAATACAAGAAAAAGAAAAGATAGTTTAGCAAGGTTGACGTTGACCACCTGAGTTTATCCTCCGCCTTTTAGACGGAAAAAACTGCCGGAAATCGTCGTGAGTGATGGTGGCAACATGCCATTGATCCAAGATCAACCTATCTTCCAAACCAAATTGTTGTTGAACCGTGGACGCGAGTCCACCGTCGAGAAATCCTGTAGGGTCATGGCACGGCGGTTTGGCTTTCCGGCGACCTGCCCCTATGGGTACGTTGCGAAGGGCTCCGCCGGCCGTCCAGTACCTCTGGCAGCCCTTGCAGAAATGCCTTGGCTGATTAACGTTGTAGTTGTTGAAGTAGCAAAACTTGGTTTCCATGCTCTTGCATCTTGGACATGGTATGATCCTATCAGGTCTCTTCTCTTCTGTCCCTTCTTCACTCTCTTTATCATCTTCTCTTCTTTCTCTACCATGCAAGGTGATCGTTGTTCCAAACAGCTTAATCCCTTCACTCGCTTGGCCACTTTGTACTTTGGCCATTTTCTCAGGGAGAGCACAGAAAAAGAGAGAGAGAGAAAAGGATTATTCCTAGTGAAGAAGGTTTGGATTGGGATTGAGAAGGAAAAATACTAAGGTATTTTTATATATGCAAAAGAATAGTTAGTCGAATGATAAACCATGGGTTTTTGGCAGAAAGTCCATGTGAAAAACGCCAAAACGTAGGTGGAATATAAAGTGCGAAATTAAACTAAATAAAAGAGAAAAAGAAGAAAAGTTAAAAGGGTTTGGAAGAGTAGAAACTAGAAAAGCTATGGATGAACTTTTTGTACACATCAGTAGTCTACGTCATGACCATGCACTGCTAAAATGTATACATACACTGCTGGCCCAATCCAGGTAGATCTCTTTCTATGTGTAAAAGGGATGTTCATTTTATACTATAAATCTTGTAAAGAGGAAAAGTACTCGTAACAAAGAGAACCAAAAGAACTATTAAAAAAAGTCATCAAATTTTATTATATATACTTATATTCCATTTTCAAATGTAAGCCAGCTCGAAAATATTATGTTAGCCAAAAGAGGGTCTGGATTCTGTGTTATTTATAGCTTCTTTATAAAAAGTTCAGAAGGAGAAGCAAAGGAATATTGTATATGATTAATTTTGTTTTGGACGTCTAAATTCATTGATCTTTGAAACTTGGCATTGAAGTTTGGAGAATAAGGATGTGATAATGAATAATTAAGTAATGGATTATGCTGTGAGTATGATTCGGTAATTGTTTAGATAAGTTATTGATCGTGGTGTGAGGCATACACATATCACAAAATGTAAATTGCATCGTCTTCTTTACTCTCTCCAAGTGTTTTCATGTCAATGATTCAATTTTTTTTCTTAATTACTCAAGTTAATTTGTGTGTGTCTCTATTAATTACCAAATTAGTCCCTTTTAGAAGATTAAATTTATCCATTTTAATATTTTTGTACTAATATTGATCACAGTTGTTTTAGTTCACATTAATCAAGATTATTGTTTCTACAGTGTTTTTGACCAATGTTAGCTAAAAATTTCTCATTATTTTAGCTTACTTTTTAGTCAATGTTATTTTGTTGACAATTGTGGGTAGGTTCTTTTCCAACTTCAGGATGAATATACATTGAAAATTTTGTCTTGCTAACATTGTTAAGAAAATCTTACTCAATAAATATGTTAGTTATTATTCTTTTATCGGCAAATCTTACTTACCGTTCAACGATGATGACGGAAAATTTCCACAACAAACATTAGAAAAAAATTATGACCAACTTTGAAAGAAAGATTACACTACTAATATGGATAAAATATAAAACTTTGCAAACATGAAAAGAAAACTTCATAAAATTGCAAATGAAAAAAATATAGCTTACCAGAAAAAAATAACCACGACCCATATCAATTAAAAATCAACCTAAAAGAAATTATGTTTGATATTAGTAAAAAATTGTTAACATAGCTTTTTCTTAATTTATTTTATCCAAAATCATTTTCAGTTTATATAACCTACAGTTTATTTTCATTTTTCATCATAAAATATAAAAGTTAGAAACATAAATTTATTTTGAAATAAGTTCATTTAAGTATGATATACTAAATTTAAATTCAAATTAGTCTCTTTAAACAAGCAGAAGTAAGTAAAAAAAGTAAAAAAAAGATATCATTTGAAATTTATTAAGTTTAGATATATAAAATATTTGTCTGAAGGAAATTAATTTAAGAAACTCCACTTCCTTGAAAGTGTTACAAAAGCAAAGGGATACATATATTCTACACGTGAGTTGGAATGATATAGGCATCACTTTTTGTGTCTTTTAAAAGGATATCGTAGTTCATTCACCAATCATATTTTAATACACATCGTGCAATTTTTTTATCTGCATTTAGATATATTGTTTGTTAATGCCATTTGGTAGCACTTTTCACAAAAAAAAAGCCAACTTTTCAGCTACCAATACAGTTTTACAAAACTTTAATGTATTTTTTTATTTAAAAAAAATTAAATCAATTCCTGAATAATAGAAAATATCGCAAAATATTCTATACAAGTGCGTAATTAATTTAAAAATATTGAAAAAAAAAAATAGTACGCCAACAACGTTTTCTGTCTTAAGAGACTTTTATATGTCTTTTTTTAACGAAAGGGGTTTTTGTATTATT
Source organism: Vigna reflexopilosa (assembly GCA_027742785.1). Classification (NCBI taxonomy): domain Eukaryota; kingdom Viridiplantae; phylum Streptophyta; class Magnoliopsida; order Fabales; family Fabaceae; genus Vigna; species Vigna reflexopilosa. Next base: position 9,024,649 of record CM050911.1, on the reverse strand, counting down.
TATTTGGAAAGTGATCCAATTTCCAACTCATTACTCTGTTTTATAATGAAGATTAGGAAGCATCAATTACCTTTCTTTATCGATAAAGGATACACTTTTTTTCCTGGGAATTATTTTAAAGTCAATCAACACGTATAAGTTATATCGGAGCAAAACATCATAGTCATACATTTTCATTAAAATAACGGAAAAGTTTCATGTTCTTTATCTAATCTGCTCACACAATTCCTGTTACTTTTTTTCTTTTCCACTTTCCTTCTTCCTTTACGCAACAAAAGGTGAAATCAAATTAAATTAATGAAATATTATATTCGCTAATATTATATATGTGCAAGTTTTTCATGGATCAAAAATGTTGTTTTGAAATGTAAAATTTTCTCACAATTTTTTTTTTTAAAGATGTCTCAATGGATAAAAAAATAAAAAATATTTAATTTTTTTTAAACACAACTCGTAAACTATATAAAATTATTGATACGATAAAAATCCTGAAGAATACACATATTTTTTGGCTTCACTATTCGATAACATATAGATATATTGAGAAAATAAAATCCTAATTATTTTAGGTATTCGAAATAACTAATTTATGATGCAATCTAAGGATGCAAGGATTAAGATTCTTCGTGTGTTACGTGTAATTTAATTTATATACATGTTATTTGTTGTACATAATCAGAATGGTAGAAGGGTTTATTTCCTTTTTTTTTTCTACAAAAGCTTGAAAGAAAAGTCATTATCTATTCCATCTTCCATTCTTCTGTTTCTTCCATGCTAAGGTAGGGCTTCACTTTCCAGAAGAGAAAAAAAAAAAAAAAAAACTCAGTATGATCCCCTATGCATTGCAATTGTGTCCAATTATCTTCTCAAAATCATATAATCCTAGTGATAGTTATGATGTGAAATATGAATTTATTATATTTAAATGAATTGGATTAATGTGAATAATAATTACATTCTTTTTAACATTTGACCACTTGATTATGTAATTTTAGAAAATATATGTTAAATTTTTATTAATATGTAAGTTACATGGACGATAATAATTTTTATTAACCTAATCTTATGCAAATACAATTTAAGTCTAATAATAAGTTTTGAGAAAACATGTTCAATAAAAAAAGGAGAATGCTAACAATGTCCTAAGAATATTGTTTAAAGTATAATTAATGATACTTAATTTCACTATATTTATGTTGAAATCTGAAATAATTAATTTTACTAATTAAAATTGATTTCATTATATTTATAAATAATATGAATCTATATAACAGATTTTCTATAAACAAAAATACATTTTTTGTTTTTTATGTTTACAACCGTTTTCTAAACTCAAAACAGTGATTTTCTAAAGTACCCTTTCTGTCTTTTCTAATTTAAGATTTTATTGTCATTTAATTATATTTTAACTTTTAGTAACCTTAAAATGAAAGACAAACTATTAAAATAAGGGAAATAATACAAGTTAAAATTATTTCTTTATTTAACTATTTTTAATTTTTAGGTGTGCATCAAATAAATTATCAATTACAAATCAACATTTTTATCATCTAAATAACATTTAGAAGATCATTGTTGTTTTGTGTTTAGAGATAATTGTAAGCATAAAAGAAAAAAAGAAGATATTTTTTATTTTTAGAAGATCTGTTATATGAATTTATACTATTTTAATTAGTAAAATTAATTATTCCAAATTTTAACCTAAAGGTTATATAATCAATTTTAACTAATAAAGTTAATTATTTCAGATTTCAACATAAGTGAAATTAATTGTCATTAGTTACACCTTAAATAGTGTCCTTATTAGAACATTGGTTAATAGAACTAATTTAAAAATATTAAAAAGTATAACATTTAGTGAAAGTTATATTAATATAACTGTTCATTAAATAATGACACTTTGTAATGTAAACGAAGATGTAAGCAAAACTTTAATTTATCTTATCTAATTTATTCTTAACTCTCTTTCTTAGAATAATTTTATTGATAATGACTGCATAGCACAACCCATATGTTAACAAAATTTATGATAATTTATTATGTTAAGCCATGCCTATTTAACGGTTTCTTCTACAACTTTTCTCAAACTAAAAATAAATTATGAACATCTAATTCTCTTAATAATTTCATCTAATTACAACTTTTTATATGCAACGTATAAAAAATAAATTAAATTATATGCAATCCCCAATTAAATGGTGACAATTCACACCAACTACCAATAAAAAGAGAAGATGAATAAATTGTTGAATCATTACTTCAAATATTTATCCATAAGAAGAATCAGAGATTGACAAAATTCAATTCCATAATTTCTACACTTTAAAACTAAAGTTAGTTTCTAACTATTAGTTAAAAACATTAGAATTAAAATATTACTAGAACAATATGATGACCATCATGCATTGAAGATTCAAATTCTTGTAATATCGTTTTTTAAATGAAACAAAGTATATTAGAAGTAGAATACACATCTTATGCACCTTCATGATCTCCAATGGAATTTATCATTGTTTCCAACAATAAATGATAGGTATAAATACCATGATAGAAAAATGTAATCACTAGAGCTACCTAGACATTTTCAAGATTAGTAGCACAAACATAAGATTTGTTCAAGAACATGTTTTCCGTTGAAAGAACCATTTGAAATAAAGCTCTGTATGAACAACCCAAAGATTCAAAGCAAAAACTAACGAAGACACATTCATCATACGATAATAAAAGAAACTGCACTAAAATTAATAACAAATAAACAAGATTTATTCACACATGCGTACATACAACAAAGCCTCATGCAACTTCACTTCAGGAGGCTAAAAAACTTAAGGGGCAGCTCATGTATGAAACAAAAAAAAATTGTCATGTATCACTCCAGTTATCATCATCTTCACCATCATCACTTGCAACAACCTGAAAGTGGATACTGATCAGATGCAAAGTGCAGAAACAATTACATAATAGATAACAAGGGTGTATTGACAAATACCTGACGAATTGCATTTGCCTTCTCTAAAATTGCTGTAACTTTGACGTTGGCAGTGGGACCAGTTGCATCATTTGACTTTCCTGTTACTGTGGGCCTCAGGTTGAAGGCCTGAACCAACAATGCAAAGGTTAACAACAATAAACATTGTTACTTTTACAGATAAATTTGCAAGATCATGTTCTGGATTGATATCATGTAGACTCCAGAGTCAACTTTTGTCATTTTGAGGACTAATTTGATGTGAAAAATTTAAGTATTTAATAACCATTTTGATGTATTTATAGAGAAGGACAAACTTGATGAAACTTATATCTGTGTGGAGGACCAAAATGTTTATTTTTATCATTAAATGGATGAGATTATAACATGATTACATACTTTTGTCCTGATTTGATATAGGAAATCTTCTCTTTCATCAGTCTCCTTTCCCATCCTCAACTGGTTTGTTTCTTTCTGACCCTTCAACTTCTGCTGATCCAGCTGCAGGAAATGCTGAATGAGATGAATGCGCTGTTAGATTCCAATGTTCATCCATTGTTGCATGAATAAAATGTTCAAGAAAAAGGTAATAACAAACATTACCTTGTTCTTCAAGTTATATATAATGTTCTCATAAGACTCATGGCCATCGTCATTAATTTGTATTTGCTCAACCTTGGTGAACCTAGGTTGCTGGAAGACAGTAGAATCTGGAAGACTGTGATCGTTAACAAGTTCAACATCTTCATATATACAATGCAGTGTCTCATTCGTCATATCCAACTGTGGTTTTGAGACCCACCATTGCGTTGGAGGAAGTGGAGGTGGCGGCGGAGGCACTGTAGGCTCTGCATGCCCATGTGGCATAACAGCATTATTGAATTTGGAATGCTTTTTACTTTCTTTCTCAAGTGCAGGATTAACATTATCGTAACTTGGAAAATCAAGTAAAGGCCTGGATAAAGAATGCTCCATGCCATTAGCCGTACAAGTACCGTTTCCACTTTTAACATTGGTATCATCATTGGACACAGACTCAGTTGATGACTTTCTGCAAGGAGAATCATGTACCCCATGGTCACTGCTTCCAGGAGTTTCATCAGATTCCCATTGATCAGAGTTATAGTCAGATCGAGGGCTTCGACAATCATCGGATATATACGGAGATGATCTACAGAAAGTGTCATCATCGTCAGAGTGAGAAACTGAGCCATCCAGAGGAATGGAAGAAGATTCAGGGACCAAATGGAAAGAAGGAAATATATCGTTTACGCTTTCATGACGATTATTGCCATCAGGAAATTTAAGTTTTAGTTTGGAGGTCTCTAGTCCGATGATGGGATGGAAAGATATTTTCATATGTTCAAGTGGAGGTGAAGGGGGAAGTGACTTTATAGGATATACAGAACCATCTTTCTCTTTGAAAGTGGTTGTCTCAGGAAATGACTGTCCCACAATACCATTTTCTCCACTCTGTTCCAATAGAACTTGTTTCAGAGAATTATAATGTTCAGATTTTTCATCAAATGAAACTTTCCGTTGAAAACTATTTATTAGTAATCTACGACTAAGTCCAAACACTCGAGATGAGTTTTCACCATTTCCTTGGTCGGGTTCAGTGCTGTCCTTTGTATCAGGGGCCGCTGGAAGACCACTTCCAGGAGCAATTACTCTGGTTTCTCCTGACCCGTTCCTTTCGGTCTGACCATATCCATTGCTCTGCAGAGAATTGCCATTTGTTTTTTCAGAGGTACAAGCTTGGTCATCATCATGGCATGTTACGAATCTAGAAGTTCGCCCCTTTAGAATATGTTCTGCAACCTCTTCTGATGTTGATTCCTGTTCCTCTTTATAAACATCGCTCTTTTGCATTGTATTGTGACCTGAAGCACCGTCTGGCTCACCTTTTGTGCTCAAAGGCCTTTGACTAATAGAATTTGACTTGTTAAAATCAGGAGGTTTTGATGGCTCAAGTCCTAATAATCCACCATTGGTCCAGAATCTAACTGAGTGATCAGCCAAAGATTCTTTACGTGTTTCTTCATATTTGCAGATATTGGAGCTGATCTTACCTGCTTCCTCATCTAGCAAAGTAGTGCTATTAGAACCAAAAAATGATATATTGGTTTCAATTGGAGCTGACGCAGCATCATTAACAGAAGTCGGACCAATATAGTTATTGGTGCATACTGAGTGATCCAAAACAGAATTTCCATCTGTGTGAGGAACCTGTTCACGGGTAGGAGTCTCAGAAGGATGTGATTCAGTTATAGTATTGGCTATTTCTTTGCTAACAGAAACATCTGATGGAGTAACAGATGACAAATTAGGTGCATGTGGGCCTGATGTGCAAAGAGGAACTTCTTCCACAGAGTCAGGTAAATTACTGAACATTTCTTTGTTTAGGGAAACTGTGTCTCTGGTTGTTTCTTCATTGCAAGTAAAATCTGATGGATTCCCAGATCCCAAATTAGATGAATGTGGCTGAGATGTGAGAGGAGTAATTTCTTGCAATTCGGGGGAATTCCTGAACGTTTCTTTGTTGAAGCAAAAAATGTCTCCAGTAATTTCTTCACTATAAAGGACATCTGATGGACTCCCCAGTCCCAAATCAGTTGCGTGTGATTCTGATGTGAGAGGAAGGATTTCTTGCAATGAATCAGGCAAGTTCCCAAACATTTCTTTGTTGAAGGAAACTGGATCTCTGGTTATTTCTTCACTATAGGAAACATCTGATGGACTAACAGGTGCTGAATTAGATGCATGTGACTCTGATGTAAGAGGAGTATCTTGCAGTGACTCGGGCAAATCCCTGAAAGCTTCTTTGTTGACAGATGCGGCGTCTCTTGTTAAGTTTTTGCTATCAAGGAAATCTGATGGGCTTACAGATACCAGATTAGATGCATTTGGCTTTGATACAAGATCAAGAACATGATTCTCTTTCAGTGATTCCGCTAAATCCTTGGCTGTTTCATCATTTGTGGGAACAGCATATTCAGTCTGGGAAATGACATCAGAAACATTATTGTCCAGTAAATTAGGAGGAGATTCAGTGTTTCCATGAGTGCCATTTGAAGTGAATTGTTGAACCTCTCGTTTTGTTATATAATCAATATCGTTTTCAGATTCTGATTCAATAGTGTTGAGAGCATCCTCGTAATTATCAGGTTCACTGTCAATATCACCAGTTTGAACCCTGTTGGAGACTAGTTTCGGGTTGTTTTCTTCATTAAATAGGATATGATTGTGGTCAATATTTGTCATGGTAACATCCTCGTTCACATTCATATCTGAGTCATGTTTTTCCACATGCCTCTCTTCTGGAGTTTTATCTATATCACTGGCTTGACTTTTAGATTCTACTATCTCTTCCTTTTCATCCCAAGTAACACCAGATGTACTAGAGGCAACTCGTTTTTCCAACAAATCATGTGAAATCTTATCCTCTATATGAGAAGATACTGATGGAAGAGTATCAGTTTTCTGTGTCAACCTACTAGAGGATGGTTCTTTATAATCTGGCACATCAGAACGCACAGAATCACTTGGATGGAAAACACATTCAATGTAGCCAGCACCAGACTTTGAATCAAAAGAATTTGAATAATGTTCTAGATCTGACTTCGTTCTCATATCTATAGTGGAGGCTGTTTGTGAGGAAGAAGTCCGCCCATTGATAGCAGAAGAAACAGATTGCATTCTGGGTAGTCATACAATATGTAAGTGTTGATTTTGAATGAATAACTAGTATGCTGACGTTAACTATGGATTAGACATTTATAGATGTAGATATAGAATACCTGCCACTAGTGCTATGTCTCTGTTCACCCCTTAAAATTTCTCCATTCCTTCCTGACCTTTTCTTCTGTCCAACATTTTTTATTAAGCACCAAGGAAATGTTTGCAAAGAAATCAATGAATGCATATGATCGGAAAGAAACTGGGTTAATGATAATCTTCTCACTGAAAGGCTAGGATCATTATAGTACCTTGCTTTTATGAGATTTCCTTGCTTTCTCAGTCTTCTCAGTGTAAGATTCATCTGCAGCAGATATTCTTTTAAAGAAGGTTGGATCTGAGTATCTCCTGAAACAAGATCCTGGGCCACCAGTATCGAATCTGATTGACACATGGAATGTTTCATTAGCCAGAACAGCACACTTGATTTAAGCATGATTAGCTGACACAACTCAATTCTTTCAAAACTGAACAGAGATCGCAAATGGGACAGGTACGGTATCAGTCCAAATTTCCATGGGACTAAGATAAAGTATAAACTAATCTTGCTCATAGTTTTTAATGGTGTTATATAACGGGATAGTGGTGCCCTTGCCTGCTACAGGAATTGCCATAGTGGAGCAATTCAGTGAGTAGTTGTAGCAGACTAAATAGCTGGCTCTATAGGCGAGGTACATCTTCACATAGCCAAAAACAGAGGCATTAAAGACTTTTCAGGGGGCTAATTTTGGAATTGTAATTCCAAAAGTGAAATCTATAACTATCATAGTAGTGAAAATTGTAATGAAGACTTGGATTTAGAAGATGTTGATCATGATTCTTATCTAAGAAATTTCTATTCGACTGTAGTTGGTATTTACTTGCATGTTTTGTTTAAGAAACCTATGATATGATGTTTTATTGTTAAGTATGAATGTCATTAATTTTGAGTAATTTTTATCTTTTTTCAGAATCTATATGTATATAGTATACATTATATAAACAATATAAAAAATTTAAAATAGCTGTTATTCCACTATAGCAATTTCAGGGCTGGCCGCTATGCACCACTATCTAGAATTTGAACAAGACTGTAAATTTTTATTTCAGGACCTAACTAATATTTCTATTCTCAAACAAAAAGACAATGGGGGAAGGGAATTTAACTTACTTATCAAGCAAGTGTACACGTGGAGGTTCACGACATTCTTCATATGAATCCATAATAAAATGAGGCAAGTCATTGTATATGAAATGATTTTGGGCAGGTTTTATGCGTTGATGCCATTCACAACCTGAAAGGAAACTTCATTATTAAGGACTACCATAACCTTTGAACATTGAAACAATGGTCATAGATAATGTAGTATTCCACAATTTAAAATAAAAATATATGGATATATGCTATCTAGAAAGTTCATAAATTTAGCTTAGTGCCACATGACTGTAATCAGGTTAAAAATAATCTAAAATAAATTTTTCTTTCAAAATTATATTCATTACAAGTTTGAGGTTTAGCAGCTTTCGCAGATCAGCTGGCATGCCAAACAAATCACAATTCACACACAAAATTGTTATATACTAAACATAATCTACATTATATGTACAGTAAATCATGACCATTTCAACAATCACCAGCCTCCCATTAATAACAATAAAATGAGTCGTTGAACATATTGAAGGCATGAATACTAAACAAACCATGGCATTTTCCTCTTTCTTAAAAGTTTTGATTTTTTAACAACTTAAGCGCTTGCATACTAACAAAGATCTATATTTTAACAGTGGCAAATACAAGGACAAACGAAATTTCTCAAAGAAATTTCCCTCTGACATATGCAAAAGAAAGAGCAAACCCCAACTAAAGTGGATATCACGAACCATGTAAAGAAATTGAAAGGAAATTCATATCAAACAACATAACTTCAATATGATTCAGCTGCCTGATCAGTACAATACGAGACAAAGCCATGAAAGCCCTTCACATTACTCCATTGGTACAAATTATAGTATGTCAAACTGTCAGTCTTTAGTGATGATTGATATATCAAAAGATTCTATTCAAGGAAACAAATCTAGAAACCTTGTCATATGCTACAATATATAAGATGGGAATAACCATCTCAAATGCTACTCTTGTTTATTAACTCAGGACATCGATATGCTTATATCAGAACTTGTAAAACCAGTAGTAATTTGCATTCTACAAAATTATTTAGGTTGTATTAATTTAAAACATAACACATTTTCTTTGTCCAAATTTATTTTAAGATATGTTCTAGAGGGGCATTGGTTAAAATCTTGGAATAGCCTCCTGACTCCCATTAGGCTGCCCTTTATAAAATTTTGGGGGAAAAAAATGTATTTTGTGGTTTCCATGGTTCTTTCAAATAAATTTGGTTTGTAAACCTCATTAGGAAAAATACCAAAACTCTATTTTCCAAAGGAATAACTTTCAGAATTCAAATTAACATATTCAGAATAAAGAAAACAGACTCTCCAGTAAGCACATAGTTTGATATTATTGCCTAAAATAACCATACCAGCAGTGTAAGCTAAATGTATATGACTTGTTTGTGCTAAAACAGCCTTCTCCAAGGCAGGTAGAGAAGCTTCAATGTTTTGAACACGAACCATCAATCTATGACTCCTGGAAGCTGTTGTCAATACTTGCTCCTGCAGACCATGAAAAACCTCTGCCGCAAAACTACATTTAAAAAAATATGACTTATGAACATCATAGAAATAAATAAAAAAGGAAAACTAGAATTACTTCGATCAAAATCACACAGGTATTGAACAAGGTTTCAACAAGTATAGAGTAAATGTCCCAGTTATCAGCAAGGATAATATTTGAGAAATAACACACAAGATCCCACATTCGTTCCGCTCTTTAAATAAAATAAAAATACAATCAAATTGCTCCGTTGTCCAGCTAAGTCATCAAGCTTAAGGCAAATATGGCAACTTAAAATCTAACTCTCCTAGAACCAACCATAGTCCAATTTCACTGAAATCTAAATCAAAATATAAGTTTTTTGGATTGTAACTCGGATCAAAATAAGTTATGAGGGTCCAAAAAACTAAAATTTTCACAATGCCATTTGAATTCCATTGTGGACTATACCTACAGCTGTTTAGCTTAAGGATGAAATTATAAGTTTAGTTAACATAGAAAACCTCAAGAAGAAATGGAAGAAAGAATCAAGAGTTAGTTCACAAGAAGGAACAAGAAAGCATTTTTTGACAAATTCATTCCACGAAATCATTGCAACTCGTGAACCACCAAACTCTAAAAGGCGAAATGAGTTTGAGGGATTATCCAGAGAGCAACCAAGGTCGAGCTGTACACACTACACAACCTATAAGACTCTACACAAAGCTCAAACGAAAACAAAAGTCAAAGAGTATTTTGTCTACTTACCAATTGAAATTTGGCCCAAATACCGAAAAAGCCCGACCTCAGTTCCAACGGCTAATTACCTCTCACCCTAAATGAAATCCAACCTTATTCTGTCACATCTAAAACCAACATTCTCAGCAACCTCCAACCCTGTACCCCATTATAGACTCGGTACTACAGAAATTAAGCAACCCCATTTCACAAACAACTCGCATAAGCATAAAAGTGGCAAATTTCACCTATATAAACATACCCAGATAGAAAAAAAAATTATATTGAAAGAAAACATACTCAGCAAGATCACCGAGTTGCCTCAAGATCCCAACAAGACCAGCCACAGCCACACCATCCAACACAGCTTTAGGGTCCTCTCTGCTGGCCTCTCTGTACAACTCAGGCTGCCCCAAACTGAACTCATTCCTCACCTGCAACCTCACCAGAGGCATCTTCCTCACACTGAAACAGTGAAAACCCAAAACAAGTTACTTTTTTTCCTCTTTTATTTATCCCCTTCTGCTTGATAACTCTCCTGCCGAAAGCAATGAATGTGCGCGTGGGCCGGGAAGCATTAAATGAACGAATTACGAGAGAAACCAGTAACAGAAAATAATAGAGATTGTTAGAGTAGTATTTGTTTACTTTTTGAGAGGTATTAGAATTTAGAGAAAGAAATTAGGTGGGTGTGTGGATTGGAGCAGCTTAACTGCCAAAGGGAAGAGACAAAGAGTGAGAAATCAGGTTAAGTGTACGGATCGGTGAGGTAAGGGAGAAGAAGGACATTGCCAACTCTGCAAGCCATTCTTGAACGGAAATCATTGTCTGAGAAAACATATGGAAACAACGAAAACTACCAAAACACCCTCTGTCTTTCTGTAAATGCCTTACGTGTCCGGAAAGTGTTGTGTGTTGAAATGACCGGTTTGGGTCTGCGAACTGTCACAAAATTGTGCCTTTCTGTGGCTCCGAACCTTCGACGTGGGTACCACATTCTTTTCCAGGGTTGGTCAAAATGGTAAAACGCAGAGTGACCCTAACGCTGGACATGAATCCGAACATGTTCAATTTTGTTTTCGAATTTTTATCTGGCTCAACTTGAAAAATTATTATCGTAAAAGAACAAGCTTGTGGCAAAAAAAAAAAAAAAACACCAAAATTTGATAATAGCGAGAATTACTAGAACTCTACGTATGTGGATAATGCAAGATAGTGATGTTTACGAACGTGAAAATACGGTGCCTGGAGTGACAACAATTACGGATGGAATGGTTTTCGATGTTTCAATTTCAAGGATTTAATGCTAAGATCGAAATTTTGTTTTATGTGATGCGATGTGCATATCTAGAATGGTAGAGCCTTAGTTAGTTAAAGATTGAATACTAAAACCAGATTAGTCAGCAAAAGATGGTATTAAGAATTTTGTTTGAATTTAATTATAATGGAAAGTTGATGGATTTGAAGAATAGTGAGTACTACATAGAGGCTAGATACTCCATTCATAAATGAATAATAGGAAAACAGGTGAAGTTATTTACTTCAGCTGCTAAGTAATGGTACTCTCTGTAATCTTTTCTTGTTTGCTAATTAATTCGGTACTAATAAGGAGGGACAGAGAAAGAGGTAATAGAAGGAAAACGAAAGTGACAGAAAGAAAGAGATTTGTCATTAATAACAGTAAGGAAAGGAGCAAACAAATTCTTATGTCCTTTACATTACATATAAATGCAGATAAACCAGAGCAGATTTTTGCTTTCTTTCTGGAGTTGTTATGAAGCTAAAGAGAAATCCATTTCTCTCAAAACTATCTGTCTCCTCTTGAAACGTAATTTTGAATGATCTGATATAGGGATTGTATAAAAAGCCGTAGATAAAATTCAATGCAAATATTTAGTATTTATATCTGCAAGTAATAGATAGCAAATATTTTAATATCTATTTGTTAACATGCTCGATTTGAATATCATATTATCCGTATCCACGTGAGATGATATAAAAAAGAACTAGATATTTTTGAAGAAAGGGGATTTCCTCAAATAAAGGACCACCTCCTCTACAAGCTTTCACGGATTTGCTTTTGGTATCATTCTAAAAAACCTTTTATCAATAAAAGTATCTTATGTATATATAAACTCATATTTATCTCTTATTTTTTTTTATGTGAAACTTTGTTTGTAACCAACATTTTAGTATATGACAGTGTGAGTTTGGTTTTGTGAACATTGTGGTCAAATATAAAAATTCCAAAAATGAATGGTTGGTGAAACAGTGTTAACCGTAATAAGAAAAACAGTGAAATTCTGAGGAAATTCTTTAGGCATAAAAAACGAGGATAAGTCTCTGTCGCTGAGTTCGAAAGAGTTGACAAAGAAATTTGGAGGAGAGGTTAAGAATTTGGTGAAAGGTTTGACTTAGAACAGTTACCAAGAATCTTTATTGGCTTTCACTTCACCCAACAACAGGTGCCATTTCATTATGATTAGTACCAAAATTATCATTATATTATACAAACTTAAATATTATTAATTTCTCTTCCCTCATTCTGTTTATATACTTTCTACCAATATACAAACTCGTCATAATACATTTTTATTGCATGGATTATATGGTGTACAAAGAATATTGATAATATATACATTATTTCTCTAAAATTTAAAAAGCTTTTAAATTTTTAATTTTACATTTTTTAATCAAGAAAATGTTTCAAGCTTTTCGTAGTGTGTTCATAAGTACATAATAAAAAGGAATCCTTTAATAAATTCAATGGTGACTGTTCTGGTAGGTAATGAATGCACTTCTTTTTCATGACATTTTTAAGAAAATTACTTCAATCCATTTACTATTTCCAACTTTTAAAATGGTATTAAATAGTATTTTGTTTGAATTTATCTACATCTTAGAAAAAAAGTAATATTTATTATTATTTTAATTAGTAAAAGGTATGTTTATAGAAAGTACATAAAATAAATTAAAAATATATGAGATCATTTGAAAACACTTGTAATATATGGTTCTTAATCTTAGTATAAAACCATATTAAAAAAAAATAGTATATATTAGATTTTTTTTTCTAATAATAAAATATCTTTTAAAAGTTTATTGTCCAAAAACACGAGGCCATGGTGATATTCAAGCAACATATTTAAAAGTAGTAAGGTATTATTTGAAAATATAAGCTTAAAATGAATTGTATGATCATCTATAAAAGTCCCCATTTATAAATATTAAGAAGAAATATATATATATTCTCTAATTTTAAAATGTGAATAAACAGACTCGTTGACATATAATTTTTCTTTGTTAGAGCTGAGACATGATAATACTTAAGAATAATTGAATCTTTAAGAAGTGCACACCTCCTTAACTTTGAGAGCAATTATGTGAAATATACAATTTAATTCAAAATATTTAAAGTATAATCGTCGAAAAACAATCCCATAGATAATATAATAGATAAATTCTTAGCAATAATATTTGTTTTTAGGAGATTTAATTTGGATCAATATCCTACTCTTTATTATAATTAAATCATTCTAAATTGAAGAAAATATAAATTACCAAATAAAATAAAGAAACTTGTAATAGAAATAAATGAAAGTAGTGATTCAAATTACAATAATCAACACTGGTTTAGTCATTTTTTGTTCACGAAATTTTATAATGTATCAATTTTACTCACACATTTAATGAATTTAATTGTTTTCTTATTTGGTTATTATTTTGTGAATATGCATATTAAATTTCAACAATGCATATTCACTAGTTTTATAAAAATGGACACACAACTTAACTTGACTTGACTCACCACGGATTGACTACTTAGTAAGTCAAGCCAACTCAGTTCATTTATTAGTGAGTCGAAAATATTTGAACCCAATTCAACCCACCATGGATTGGTAGGTTAAACAGGTTGGCTTAAGTTATACTTATGATCAATCAAACATAAAATTTCATTCACACAAAGATATCACAAAATCTTCTCAAAAAAATATTTAGTAGCTTCATAGCAATTCAAATTTATTTTTGCATAAAAATTGAGTTACTATATATAGATTTGTGGATTTTTCATGTCGTCTAATTATTCCATACAAAAATAATTTCACTCGAGCCTCCGTTTCAATATTTTATAAAATGACAACCCAACAAAAAGTACTAATTAGAAAAATTAGATGGGTTGGTGAGCCAACCCGGCTCACCATGGGTTCAACTTGAGTGAATCAGGTTCAAAATTGGGCCATATCGAAATTTCAAAAAACAAATTCAACGCAACCCGTTTTGACAACACTAATATTCATCAATGGATGAAATGAAAAATAAAGATGATTAAATTCAAAAGGATGGATGTGATTATTGATGAAAGTATAATAAAACATCAAGAACATCATGAACACCAAAGTAAGTTGAAGAACAAATAAATTACTAAGGAAAGTAAAGAAACTTGTAACAAAAATCAATGAAAGTGGTGACCCAAATTGCAACAATTAACATTAATTTAGCCATTTTTTTGTTTGCGACATTTCAGAATGTATGATTTGTTCCACAGTTTATCACCCTTGTAAAATAAAAAGTAAACTTATTTATATTTCCTAATCCTTCCTTTGAACGATTATTCGGTTGAATTCAAATTTACAAAAAGTACAAGTAACTACCCTACTCTTAATGGTTTTAAAGTTCACATTACCATTCACTAAACCTCCAACTTAATTGTTGCTTTGTTTTCCTCAATTTGTTTCTTAATGTTGTCGATAAATATCTTTGATTCACATTTCCCTTTGACCAATGTTTCACAAAGGACAACTAAGTGGTTTATAAAGAGTTACATGTCTGTCTTATAACATTCATCTCATAAAGAAGTAATTAGTAAAATTTTCCTTCAAAAACATCATCTTTGTATAATATAATTCTCTCTGGTTTACACCCAGTGAGACTTGGAACGCATGATACAACTTTCAAATACCCTCATAAGGAAATTACGTCCTTTATTAACACCATCTTGTGAGGTTTTGTTCACTATGGGCTTTCGTTCCTCGATTTTCATAAAGTTGCTCTCGATCAATCAACCAATGTAAAATTTGACTTTTCACTGTTCACGTATAATTTACCTTATTAGCCTTCAGTCTTAAAGAGACTCTCGATCTCTCAAACCTACTTTTTAACACCCACGACAACATTATTATATTGATTATGACTTATTTTATTTAAGCGATTGAATAAAAAATGAAAGAAAGTACATTCATTTGAATCGATTTCAACCATTAAATAAACAATATGTTAGAAATTCAATTGTGAGTCTAATTTTTATAAACCTTCAACTTAGACTAACTTGGCTCGACCTTTGACCGTGGCTAACTCGACTTGACCATCATCTTATAACGACCCAACTTGACCATCAACCTGAACGAACTTGACTCGACTTTGATCCCGACCGACTTGGATCACCTTCAGCTTGGGCAAACTCATCTCGACCTTTAGTCTAAGTTGACTCAACTCGACCTTCGACCTAGGCAAACTTGGCTCCACTTTCGATACGGAGCTACTTAACTTGATCATTAACACAGGTTGATCTGTCTTGACCTTTGGCCCAAGCCATCTTGGCTTGATTTTCGGCTCGGGGTGACTCAGTTTTACATCAACCCATGCCTTGGTTTGATGATTAGTTTAGGCTGACTTGACTCGACTTCAATATAAGCCAACTAGGCTCAACTTTTGACTCAGGCAAAATTCACTTAACCTTCGACTTAAGTTGACTCGACTCCACTTATGGTCTGAGTCGTTCCGACTCCACCTTTGACACGAGCCGACTTGCCTTGACCATCAATACGGGCTAAGTTGGCTCAACCATCAGGCACACTCGACTTGACCTTTAACACAAACCAATTTAACTTGACTTTTGATCCAAATTGATTCAACTCAATCTTTGTGAGTGTAATGATAGTGGAGTGAAAAAAAGTGAAATTTCAAATTTATTATATTTTGAAGGTAATTATAGTTATTTTTTTTTCATTTGAAATATTTTCCAAATTTATTTCTAATTATTTTATTTAAATAAGTTATTTTAGTATAAAAAAAATTTAATTCTTCAAATGAATTATTTTTCTAAATTTCTTTATCCAAATACATATTAAAGTTTTGGATTAGAAATAGAGTTAATATAGGTTTATCATGGCAATAGTAAACTAAATTGCATCAATATATATGACAGCAAACTCAAAACGGAAATACTTAATTATGGTTTGTAGAAGTCGAGTTTATTATATAGTAATATCTAACGTTATTTCAAAAGAGTAGCACAACGGCACTCTAGCCTGCCATGCCATGCCATTAGCCCATAGTGGAAAGTTCACGCTGTTGCGTCACACTAATCAATGCCCATAACATTATTATTACTCCTTCAAATCTATCTGTTAGGTTTCACAATATTCAAAACGATAGAACTCATTTTTTACTTACTTTCTTATTTTATCATAAATCAGATCGATCTCAAGTCATTGGACTCTGCAAAAACTATGTGAAACAAAATATAATAATCTGTTACAGTATAGAGAAGTAAGCCAATGTGTTAACATGTCTTTTGGAATCTTTGCCCATAATTAAAGGGTCCATCACTGCTCAATTAATTATCTATCCAATTATTCCATTTAGCTGGAGGACTTCAATTTTTCATTTCTTTTATCTTTTCTTTCTGCTTTTTAATTAATGTGTCATTGCTTTCTTCTTTATTTTTCTTCCAATATTGTGCTGTCTCATTTATTTAAACTAGTCAAATTGTAAATTGTCATTAATTAGGTGTGTTTAAGTGTTACATAACAAAGGGTAGAACGAATTTAAAAGAAAAACCATTCTACTCAATTTAATTATACTTTCATAATAATCAGTACATGTTCGTGTGCCTAATTAGCGTACCATAAAGTGAAATCTTCTTAAAGTAATTATTCTTAAATAGAATAAAATAATAGTAATTATTTTTGTACAAATACTTCTTCTCAAATCATTAATTTGATTAATCTTTGTCTACATCTCTGATAATTTCTATCTACATTAATAAGAATATCTTCTACCAACTGTGTTTTTCTATTTTGAACACCTTCACAGACTCTTGGAAAATCGAATTTTATCAAAATTGAAATTTACTGTATTATTCGTATATGTAGGTATTTATACATAAAACATATGATAAATCACTTTAAAATAGGTGCGACAGTTCAATATTTCTTGAGTTTGTTTGTTAGTTTGTGTCTCAAACAAGATTCGAAGTCAATTAGGTCAAAGGTTAAATATTTTTTTTTTAAAATTAAATAAACTGAAGAAAAATATATATATTAAATAAAGGGCAGACAGAGATAACAGATTCACATGATATCCACGTGAGCTACATACTCACTCCACCAATAAAGATAATACATCTTCATTTCTATTAATAAATTAATGTGGAGGTTTCCAAAGAGATTTTTTTCTAATATAATTATATACAGATACCAAAATTTATACGAGAGTTTGGTTGGCTTCCAAGATATGGTACATTTAAACGAAAAGGAAAGAAGATTTTCGGATAAACTTAAATTTTATATTATATTAAATTTAAAAATTTAAAATAAATTAGTTTTTTTTATTTAATACAAAATTTCAATGTTCATAATCATATTTAGCATCCAACTTTTATCTGTGATATTTTTAGGGTTTATAAGTGAGAAGATAATCATATACAATAAATAGAATTTAGTCCTTTCAAATTTCACCTCGACACATTACCATAAGAAATTAATTAAATTTTAAAAATGATTAAAACAACTCTCGTAAGAGTGTACAAAGGGGCTAATTAAGTGGTTGAACGACAGTAAAATGAATAAACATACTAAATGATGCCAACACAAAGTTTAAATATGCAATTAATTTAACCATGTTACAACTCAAAGACCAAGTAAAAGGATAAAAAATAAAATCAAATTAATTCTATTATGAATAAATAAACTATTTTCCTCAAATAAATTAAATTTAATATTATATTTAAATTGATTTAACTCAAATTGCACTTTACTTTTTACTTTCAGAGTAATGATAGATTGCTAATCACTTTTATTTACAGAGTTATCAAAAAATTAATTATTTATAAAAATTGATTGGTTCAAATGTGATTATTATTATATTATAAAGAGGATTTTTTTTTCTTTACAATTTTTTTTACCTTTTAATAATTATTTATTCTTTAAATTCAAATGATTATTCATAGTAAAAAAGATATTATAAGAGAATTATGAATTAGATGAAAGGTAATTTTAAAATTAAAGTGAGTGTATATTACAATGATAACTTTCCTGACATCTATTTGTAGGCCCAATTTCTACCCAGTGGTCCAATCAACATCATTAGCAATTGGCAGAGTTACGGACAGAAATGGTCCAAGAGACCATGTAGCGTTAATTCCCAAAAGCCCACATTTTTCACCCCTTGGCTTGGGTTGAGATCATTCTAAACGTTTTCACCCAAAGAGAAGTTCTTTCTAGTACAATACAACTTACAACAATTGAAGTTCCAAATTTAGGATTCATCCAATTATGGAAAGGAAATCAAGGACTATGAAATATATAAAGTAAAAATGAGAAAATTAAATTACATATATATGATTTATAAATAAATTGTTTAATTATATTAATTTTTTATATAAATTTAAATTGATGTCTCGTTTGATGTTGTGTCTTCTATCCCAGTACAGTTTTTCTAAAAGAAATCATTAAAATTTACCTAAACCCAAAACCATTGCTGCTTCTGAAATAAAAATGTTTGCAACCTAACTAACAAGAATTGTGAGTGTTACTAGGATGTTTTAAACTTTTTCAGATACTGTGTGTCCCTGCTAAGTGGTAGTTATGAGGATAAGGACTGGAATCTTTGGAATATCAGAAATGATTGTGTTATCTTCAATCAGGAACATGTTTTGCTTCTTAACTGCAATATATTGGAACAATCCCAAAACATAATGATATATATATATATATATATATATATATATAACATAAGCACACACTCTTATCATGCTTCAACCTCACACACTCTGATTACTGGTTCTAGTGAATTTTGTCTGGACCTGATTCTCTTGAACGTGGTGTTCCCACAGAATCTAATTATGTTAGCTTATATATGGTTTCGTCACAACCTCCATAATTGTGATGAAATTTCATATCCTTAAGTCGACCCACATAAGCTGTAGTTGTAGCAGAGAATGCGTGTCTTCTTTTTGAGCTTTTTCAGCCATTGCCTTGCTGACAACATATTTGAACGTGATCTGACAAAGATGTGGGAACACCAACATTTGTTGTTTAGCATGTTGTGTTTCCATAAATCAATTTTCAAGATTTGTAGTTTAGTCCTTTAGGAACTACTATTTAAATGTTAGAAAAAAAAAATTAACTTTCGAATCATACAATCGACAAATTAAAGACTTTCTGAAAATTGAAAATGATTTCTAATTATCCAATCCGGAAGTTTTTTTATATTATAAAACCCCATAGTTATTTTCTATATATTTAGATTTCATAATTCATAAAAGATAAAAGGAGAATTTTGATATTCATTTGGAATGGGCCTTGTATAGCCCAAATGCTGAATCAGCTTGCAGAAGAGGAATAGCAGAATGTTTGAGAGTTGATGATACAATTATTTAATGCTCGTTTTTCCACATGAAATGAAGACTTTTCTTAGCTAATATACATTCATTTTAATAATAAAATTTATTTGATAAAATCTAATTTTACTAGTTAATTATATTTTTTACTTTTGTTTTCGATCGTTTAAAATGTTCCTTCTAATAACATCCTCGTACTCATCTTCACATAAAACATTCCAGATTATCGTTTTAATTATTATACTTTTTTGTCATTGTTTATCACTTAAGATTGTACTATTTATTTCATTTTTAAATAAAACATTTTATCTTTAACATCAAAATTCCAAATTAATTAAAAGTTACAATGATTTAAGATAGACTGTTATTGATAAAATAAAATAGCATAATATATCGCTATTTATATGATTTTATATGCGTTAAATTTAATTAGTTGTTAATTTATCAAAAGCTGCTAAGTTAATACGTTAAAATTATTTTTTTATAGTTTTTAATTAGCTATCATTTCACTGTACAAAAAAAACTTATCATTTATTTATTAAACAAACCCATAGGGTCCCATCCAAGCTTGGTCACGAAGGGAGTTAATTGGGGATTTTTGGTATGCTTTTATTAATTGAGGAGTGGAGCGGTTAATTTGACTAATAATCAACAGATTCTAATTCGTTTTTAAAATATTTTTTTATTAATTCATCAAATGAATAGGTTAAGAGAAGTTCCAATTTTTAAAGCTCCCATATAAAGTTAGGATTAGGAGTAAAAATGAGTTTGATTGAGTTTTTTTTTTTCTTCTTGCATGCATGTGTCACAATTCAAGTTATATGTAAGATATGAGTCCATTAATTAAATGTTTGTAAGCCTAATTTAAAAATGTTATAGGATTATGAGTTACACTTTTAATTTAATTTTTCTGAGATTTTTTAGCAGTCCCTTGAAGAAAACATGAATTAAGGTAATACAACCAATCTTGATTTCCTACTTTAGGAAGAATTGAAAGTTTATGAGAATGTAATATTGAGAGTTCATATTCTAAAATAGACACACGTGAATTTAATTTATGATTGTATTGTTGTTAAATTGTTATTTGATTGTTAGATGATTAATTGTAACTACTATGATATATTATATAGTTATAGGTTGAATAGAAATTGTTTTACATAAAAAAGTTTTTGTTTTTGTTTAATTCTAATAAAAGTCTAAGTTTGTATGTTCATTTTGTTTAAGTGATTATATGTCGTTAAAGAAAAAATTTCATCAATCAAGTTATGAACGTAGCTTAATAACTCAAGTATGAGAGATTTTATAAGATTTTTTTTCTAGGTTGCTCTCACAATGAATGACTATTCAAATAAGAGAAAAATTGTCAATAATTTCTATTTTTTAATAGTTTGATAGTAAAAAATAATGTACCAAACTAACTACTTGTGAACATTTAAGGGAGAAAAAAAAGTCATTGACATTCAATTTGTGTAATATTCCTTCGTGATGCTACTAAAAATTTAAAATATTTTTTGTGCATATGCTTACATTTATTTTTTATCATCAATAAATTTATTTCCATTACTAAGAAAACATGTAAAGATAGTCTAATACTTAATAATTATTCAAAATACATTTGAAAACCAAAAAATAATATGTTCCCAAACATAATTTTCATGCTCCTCATTGTTGTGCATTCGAACCATTATCTACAACATTATCAGTTCATGTATAACACAAGTCATAAGATCATTACAAGTGAAAACCACACCCACAAATATGTAAGTGTGAGCTCAAATAGAAGAAAACGTAATAATTAAAAATAATAAAACACATCATAACATGCCTCAATCTTTCAATAACACATTTAAATAGAAATTACTATTGAATCATCTAGCAACAATGAATCTACATGTAGTCTTAGTTGAAGAGGTTCACTCAACATTATAATAGTCCTCGAACATAGCTTTCCAGCACAAGTGTCGCTTCCCACAACTCTCCGAGAATGCTTCACTAGGGCAAGTACATCCCCACCACTTTCCAGAAGAACTTCACTGGATAAGTACACCACTTCTCACCACTCTTCCAGAGACCAAGCAAGTGCACAGTGCTACTCCCCACCACTCTTTCAGAAAGCTTCACCGGGCAAGTACATAATACTACTCCCCACCACTCTTCTAGAAGGCTTTACCGGACAAATACACTTTCGGAACTATTACGTCGAGTCCCTTCACCTCTAGTTGAGTCACATGTTTCTCATCCGTACCATCACATAACATATACAAGCATCCCATTTATAATAACACTTACTCTATTATAGAATAACTGTGTAGCTTACATACCATTACTTCATATAACATAAACATCACATCATATCTTTCAACATATTTTAACTCAAAATATATTATCAAACCAACAATATCACATGATTTCACACTGTATTTCATTGCATGTAATGGTCTCAACGTAAAACATTACTTATCACAAAAATCAAATGATGTAATTAGGTAAGCGAAATTCAAATACAGCTCGACCAAGGTTCAATAAAATAATTCGGCCAAGGTTTGGAACAACTCAACTAAGTCAGAACATAGGTTGATCGAGTTTTAAGTCAGCCAATTCAAATACAGTTCGACTAGACTTGAAAACAGGTCGGTCGAGTTTGAATATAGCTCGACCAAGGTCCCTCTAAGGTCAAAAACTCATTTTCAGTTATCAAAGCACTATAATTTCATGCATGCTCAAAATAATATATTATTACTAAAAAAAAGAAAAATCTAATAACAAAGAGAGGTTAGCTCCCCTTACACCTTACCAATTTCTAATCATAAGATATTTTACATAAATATCCTCACACTCATGGAATTCCTATCATTACGAGCTACTACCATCTAAACTACTATATAGTAGTGATGAGTTGATAGGTCAACTATCAAACTGATACAACTTAATTATATAATTTGAATGAAGAAGAGATTGACATAACTATTTCTCTTTTGAAATTATAAACAACACATAGTTCAAACAATCATCATTTATTTCTAGAATTTTCTTTAGTTCTTGTTTCACTTAAAATTCAATGAATTTTACGAAATTTTTTTAGGAGGTATGATGCATGTGACATGAATTATGAAGAACGAGAATAGAAGTTTATAAGAAATCACAAATAAGTAAATAAGTGATAAATGTACTGTAATGAAATATAGGTGAATGATAAATTTTAACATGATTACAAGTGAATGATTGATAATGATTTGTGTGGATTTACTATTAATTAAAAAGTAGTATATTTTAAGTATTTAGTTATTTAAATACTCATATTTCACCGATATCCTAATAACTCAAATAAGAGATGAAATGTTTGTAAATTCCATTTGAGATGTGTTACATTTAAACAGAGAAAATAGTAATAAAACATAAACTGAATAACAATTTATCGGTTTATTTATATTGTCTTTACTTTTATCATTTTACTTTATAATTACAAAATCAACCTTTTTTAATCTCTTTTCAAAAATTTAGGAAATAGTAAAAACATTCCTTACTCTTGAAAAACATATTTAAAAATGGAAATAAATTAAAGTAATGTGATAATTCTGAAGTAAAAAAGTAAAAAGAAAAAAGAAAAATTAAATAGGTATGAAACTTTCTTCGTTTATATATATATTTTTATCTAATTTAAACTTAAAACTTTTGCTTGGTGTTTTTGTTTTTCAGTAAAAATATTCATTCTATAACTGATAGCTGGAAACTAATTCTTTTGTAGACATAATTAGAACGGGTTTTGAATAAAGCTTTCATCCTTAACATAGTGAAAAATGGAATTGTTGATTAATGTGTTTAATGAAACTACATGATACCATTATAAAGTAACTATCAGTTTGAAAGTCAGATAAAACTAACAAAAATAGTAATGTGATTCTAGACAGGAACAAATAATGATAAGTATAGAAAATAAAATCAGAATAAGTGACGAATCCTCGATCGGTGTAAAGCATTGTAGCATGTCTGATGAAGTATTAGATGATTATGCAGTATGAGTTAATGCATAAAAAGTAATAGTTGATTAAAAATATAAGACATTTAGTTGAGTAAACTTAGAGAATGATTGAAAGAAAATGATGTTATTGAGAATTGTAATAGCACTTTATGAAAAAGAAAGCATTTTGGCAGTGTGAGTTGTTGTTAGAAATGATAAGAGATGACAGCATGATTCCTCCGAAGCAGACCATGTTTCTCAAAGAAAAGGCACTGCAACATTGCTGACCCCTTCAGCTTTCTGGTTTCTGTTTTTCAACTTTATTTCGAAAATGATCTAAGTTTCAAATCAATGAAATCATGTTCGGGGTAAGTAACTCATTATCATATAAATAAAACAACACATTCACCCTAGTTACTTCTTTCAAATCAATACTTTACTTTTCCCTCTCAAATCAATCCTCTATATAAGAGTTGCAAAGAAAGACACATATACAAGTTGCTATAAGAGAAATTAATATTAGAAATCTTTTGTTTCATCGAAGTTCATGCATTTATCTGAGCTAAATAAACCAAAAATTTCTTTTGGATCTACTTTCATTTACCTAAATGTTACCCATTTCCATGTTTCCAATCTTTCCTGATGATTGGAAAAAAAAAAAGAACACATTTACAATTTGTTATTCCCGGATAAGACATCCATGATTGTGTAAACAAATTTAGATTGTGATTTACAATTAATCATAAAAGATAATTTTCTGGGATTTTAGTATCCTATCACACTCCATTAAAACCTACTAAATCAACCTTTTACCTATATGTTTTCTACTCAACTTACTCCTTCTCATTTTTAAGAATACTTTTTTTCCGCAAGTCATTTAGATTATCTATAATACCTTAGTTAAGTGTCTAAATAATATTCCGGACATATATTTACATATTTCACTTTCCCATTACAATCTTCATGTTTTTCTTATTGTCTTCTTCTTATTGTTTTCAACTGATCTTCTAGTTACCTCTTGGTTTCTATTCTTCCCTTCATAAATGCATCATACTTTGTGAAATATTATTGTTATTCAACTCTTATATTTATGATTTTATCTCATTGTTTAATCATTGCTAAAGAAGTCTTTGGTTCTTCCATAAGCTAGTTGTTAAGCTTGGGAATTTATCCATGGCTGAGTTTTCATATAGACATAATTAATTATATGGCACATGCTAGTTTTCATATAGACCTGAGTTACGTCAAGAAAAAAAAGTCAGTTATATATATATATATATATATAAACTTATTCGAACAAAGAGATAAATCATTATTATTATTGATATTGTGAATTGTGTTAACTTTTTGTAAGAATACTTAAGAAATTTGTATTGTTTCTTTGTTTAAGACTTAAGGGTTGGGACAAAAGACCTTTGTCATTATGGGTTACCATGAAGAAAAAACAAGTGTATTAAAAGGGTTCTCCATCAAATTTTATCCACTCAAAAGGATAACATGATGTGATCACTCTCATGATTGACTTAATAACATGTATTAAGGAATAATAACACAAAAGTTAAAATGATTTCAAATGAAGATCGAGTGAAACACAAAGAAGATATACGCAAAATCAGTCACTGAAGAGGAAATAAAAGTTTTCTCTGCCTGAGGTGATTAACAGGATCGGATTCTCGTTAAAACACTATTAATTAGACCATAAACTAGAAGAAACAAAATAGAAAAACCTTAATCATGTAACTCTTAAAAGAATTGACGAGGGCCAATATTTACTCTTTTACTCCCAAATTCAAATGGAATGAAATTCAGATATGGAATGTAAGCCACAATCTTAACATTGTAATTTTAAAAAGAGTCATATAATCAAACAAAAATCTCAAACATCCTCATCTTTGGTAATGATACATATAATTATTACTATAATTAAGAATGAGAATGTCAACAGTAATAATTAATAATGAGATAATAGGAATAAGTGAATAAATTAAGTATCCAAATTATAAAAAAATATCATTATTATAGTCAAAAATTATATATATATATATATATATATATATATATATATATATATATATAAATTGAACTATTCTTGGTCTAATAAATAGACAAATCAGACGAAAAAACATCATAATCATAGTTAACCATATATAAGATATTAAGAAAAATCCAAATATGAGAAATATTTTGTCTAAAAAAAAGTAAAAGTCCACTCCTATTAATTTATGCTGAAAATGAAATAAAAAGTATGATACACGAACAATGTTGTGTATATTTTATATAATAAAAGAAAAAAATTAGGATTCTAATGAATTTTTTTTCTTAAGTTTTTATTTTTTATTTATTTTTTTATTTTTTTAAGTAGAGGTTAATAAAATGGAATTTAATAACAAAAGAAAATAGAATTTAACAAAATAGAGTAATCAATTAATAATTATTCTAACTTTGGATAATATTTTTATGAACATTAGTTTATTTTATTCAATTTAACTTAACTAATTCAGTTTTTATTATAACGATATTTAGAAAAATTTCTAAAAGATATTATATTATTATTATTATTATTATTATTATTATATTTAATGAAAATAATTAGAAATTCAAATATATAAAATATATATTTAATTAGAGAGAAATTTAATTTTAATTTACCCAAAAAAAGCGCACGACTATATAATTTTTTTTTTATTCAAAACACTTCATGGAAGAAGGGATATTTTACAGCATTATGACAATCTTTCGGAAAATTCAAAAGCTTTCTATCACGAATAATTTCAACTAACTTGATTTAATGACTTTTTTAAATACAAAAATATTAATATAAATTTATATAAATATAAGATTCAGTTATGAATTTAGATATTTACATTATATATTTAATAGATTCTAATAGAATTTTTTATAATTATTTTATTGAATGGTTTAGTAAAGGAAAATTATGTTTTAAATGATTATTAATCTCTACTATTCACTAAAATTTGGTTATTATGATTTTGAGTAATGAAATTGGTTAGTAGAGACGCTTTTCTTAGGAAACAGTAGTATAACATTTCGGTTCAAGCTTGAGGAGTGACATCTTATTTTATAATTTTTCCTTTTCACTTGCATATATTAACTGCGTGGTATCTCTTTTAGTTTTAATTCATTTGATATCTTATTATTAGATAATAAAATCATATATTATAAAATTTCTTCAAAAATAAAAATAAAAATTACTATTTCAATACAATAATAATATTAAGTATTCTTTTTATATAAGGTTTTGTTACTTTATATTTTTTAATCAAAATGCATGAATCCTTGAAATTAGTGTCTTCTTTATAGTTTCATTACAAGTAAGATGATATTAAATTATACAACTATTTTATGTGGATTATTAATATTAATGACTATTTTAGTCATTACATTTCAAGAATTCATATAAATTATTGATTTTTTTAATGAATTTTTTAATGAATCTTTTCTTTTGCTGAAATTAAATACAATGTGAATGATAAAAATAATATTTTGCAACAAAATATTTTCATTTTATTCGTCTTATATAAATTATTATAAATATCAATGGTCAAACAAACTTTAATACAATTTGTATAATGGTCAAATTGGTTTAAAATAATGGTTTTCTTAACAAATCCCAACAGGAGATCAAAAACTTGTTGATGCTAAAAAACAATCAATTTTTTCAACAAATATATTGGATATTTTGTAGTGTAACAAGCGTCGTATCTATAGGAATTTAACATAATACACAAGGTTTTAAACTAGCTTGACTTCAAATAAAACAGTAATAAGGTGCATGAAAAATGTGGAAACATTTGATTTAAGAAAAGAAAGAAAGCTATTTTTGCAAAATAGCATGTTACAAAATAATTTGAGATTAAAAAGGGTTGATTTCAGGATGAGAAAGATGTATTGAAGTTAGATTCCACCACTTTATCCCTCTCTTGTAAAGGTTCAATTATAATCTATAAAGACTTAAATAATCATGTCTTAGGAGTTATTTTTGAACATAACTTTAGATCCATTTTTGACACTTAGAGCCTAAGATCAGTAGACTTTAGTATGATTCTTCAGTGACTACTTGAATGGATCACTTGCATTAAGATTAAGACTCTATAACCTACTAGAGCCTTAAATTTATTTACAATCATAAGGATAATTAATTGGACCACAATTTGGAACAAATTCTCTCTTAATCCCAAACTAGTGAAATAAGATGAGTGATCAGTTCATCAAACAATGAATATAAAAAATTTCACAAGCATGTAATTAAAACATACTTTGATAGATATAAAATCACCAACATAAGAGAGTTCCAAACGGTTACATCTTTGCTTCAACACTTTAAGAGATTTACTTCCTCATAATAGATGGAAAGAATACAATAAAATGAGAAGTATCATCTCTTAAGACCTCTAATGATATTATTTAAAAATACAGAGGAAAGTGTCTAATAATTTGTATATGCATACGACATCCAATCTATATCACTACTATCAAATAGTGGGAGAAATATAACATTCCTAAATACTGAATACTTTCTACAAAAACTTACGGTGATAGAAGACAAAGCATAATTGGAGGAGCAACAACTTTATCTTGACAGTAAGAAGAGGAGAAGAGCCTATGAAGGAGCGATGTAATCTGCTTCAAATAAGTGAGAATTAAAAAAAATGAGAACATTTAGGGTTTTTATTTTTTTAATACAATTTAATATTTAGAAATATATGGAAAGGTTGGTGAGTCAACTTGGCTCACCACTGATTCAACCTAGGTGAACTTAGATTCTTAGTAGGCTGGCCCAGTTTGGTCTCATATTCAAATTTGTAAGTTTTTTAATCCAATTCGACTTGAATCCGTAATGAGTCCAATTGACTAGCGGGTTTAAATCCATTTTGATAACTCAATAGTTAATAGTATGAAAAGTGAATGACATATATATTTAATGTAATTAAATGATAAATGACACTTTAACCATAATGTAACTATATTATAGTAATATCATTTTAACTAATCATCAAGATAAATAATCTTATTTTTGATATTAATGATAAGTCTTTCAAGAAATGATTAACTAGATATAATACTAAATGAGACATAAATTCAATCTACATAACAAATTGAAATTAAATTCAACTTAAAAGTTTAAAATAATAAATTTAGGGGAATTTTTTTTAAAGTGTTAAACTTTCTTATTTCTACCTAATTTCAACTCACACTTGAATTTATAATAAATTTTTACAGTTTTGGATCTATTTTATTTTTATTTGTTGTCTGATCATTAAAAATAAAAGTCAAGGAAAAAGAAGTAATAAAATAAATTTTATAAGGATACAAATTTAAAGGCTTAGAATTTGAAGTTTTAGCATCGATTTAGACACGACACCATTACAAGTTGATATGAGTTATTCCGTATAAAGGTGAGTTATTATGATGATGTTGTGCTTGGCTATAAATGTTAATTTTCTATCTTTACAACCTCGGAATCACCAAGGTAATAATCTCAAGCCTCGTATATAACTTTCCTTAAAACAAGAGGCTTAGTAATCACCAATGTTAATGTTCACCATCTCTTGTATTATTGTTGGACAACGCTACGTAATATTCGTTATTGGATACTATAAAATTGAATCAGTGTTTTTGTTTACACATGCAGAGAAATTCAAAACCGAATGGGTCCACTGGCTGCAAGAAGTATCTCTGCTAAAGAGGTTTTGGCAGAGAATAACAGTACTATAAGGAGTAACTAACGAAAAAGATGGCTAATCTATAGGGCTTATAAAAAGGGGTCCAAAGTTGTACTCTTAATGACTAGACATCCATTCATATTTGGCTGGCTAGGTTGTCTAAACTCAAATCATTAATTTATTTTTCCTTACTTTAAACATAGGGAGAAAGGACAAATTAGAGTTAATTAATGGCATTTTGCAAATTGAAAATGATTACATTGCTTTGTTGCTGATTCTGTGTTAGGGTACATATGCGTTTCAAGTGATATAACTCCTTCAAAAAGTGCATGATTTCCATTGTGTTGAGCATTTAGCTGCTTGTAATTAGACTGAACAGAAGATGTAATAATAATATTGATGGATGGTGAAAAGCAGAGATATATTATTACCAGCATTTTAACCTGGTACAACATGGAATTGTCTGCCAAAAATTAGACAAGGAATCCTGGTATAAGACAAAGGAAGAGCCAAAGGTTAAACTCCAAACCTTTGTCACTATTTTTCTGAAATGACTTCCATTGACTGTAAGAAAAGAAAAAAATAGTAAAAAACATATATTTCTGAAAAAGGAAAAAGAAAGCAATGGTTGATTGCTTAGTGATGTAATTAGAGGATGAAGAGTGTGACAGCTTATGGTGGTTCGTGGAGCAGGGTCATCATGAGTTCATGTTCTCAGGATTTTAGTATAATTCTTCGTTTTCATCTTTGCTTTCAGAGTAGACCCATGGAGAGTGATATAAATTCTCACGTTTTTAGCAGTGCAATTTGGTTTTTTTCTTTTTTTTCTAAGGGTGTTTTTGGTTTAAGAACACTTGAATCTTTTTCTAAAGGGAGGTGGACGTTGTTGGTGGAATTTGACCAGGTCAGTGGGACCCAAAGTAATAGAAAAGAAACTGCATAACTCTTTGTTTACTTTTTTATATTTTTGTTTAATTTCTGGCTAAATTCTTCTTTTTGCCCATAATTTCAAATAAGTCTTTTTTTTTATGTCTCAATTATGTCCTTATTTTTGTAAAATTGAAGTAATTAGAGGTCTGCCGTTAAATTGGACAAACTGCAGTTTAAGTTTAGGTTATGTGTCATTCATTAATCACACGTGATTGGACAAACTGCCGTTTAAGTTTAGGGTAAGTGTCATTCATTAATCACACGTGACATTAAGAATGGGTTTTGTATTAAAAATTTGGATTGCATAGAGATGAAATCAGATTTAGGAAAGGAGAAAGTAGACAAAATTAAAAAATTTAAGTACAGCCAGAAATGCAAATGAGATTAGGAGAAAAATTGGGGATTAGGGGAGATTTGAGTATGTTTTTCCATCAAACTAAATGCCCCACCTTCCAGAATTGTGAATACTTGTTCAACTTCATCTTAGATCTTTCTCAGTTTTTAATAACAAATGCATGCTTGATTTGACTATAATTATACTGATGATATTTGATACCTAACTCTGAATTTTTTTCTTCTGATAAACATACACTGATGGCATGTCAGATTTTCCAGCTTCTGGTACATCATTTGCCAAAATCCAAGGCTAACCTTACAGTAGACACAACATCATCTCTTTCACAATCTACTTCTCTAATTCCAAAATACCCTTATGGCATGAGCTTCTGATGAGAATGCAAAGAGTCTCTGTATTCGAAGACAGAGAAACCTCCTAAAGAGAGAGAAAGGCTGAGAAAATACTTTTTACTAACTCCCCAAAACAGAATTTACAATCCTATATTTATAACCAACCCTTCTAACAATATTTCCTAATGGGAGGTTCTAGAATTTGCTGACTCATTACTCCTAATGAATAAAATCATCCTTATGACTCACTGTTAATAGTATTGCTTGAATGGGTTCTGCAACAATACCCTACCCATGAAATTCAACCTTTTCCTCAAGGTTGTACAAGGATTCCAGCTCATCCCAACTTTTCCAAGAGGTGCCATCAGTCTACTGACCCAACCACAATGAAATTAAATGGAAGGTGATCAACCGCAACTGGGGAAGGACCAAAATGTGGCTTTAGATGGGAGCCTCAATGCCCGACAAGGCATTCAAAAGGAACTGGGCCGGATCTGTGGTAACGGGTACTGCAAGATCTGGCGGTTTGGGTTCGATCATTGAAGCATGCACAAGATAATCGCCTGAGTCATCATCCTCCTTAGCAACCAACAACATGTAGCGTGCTGGGCAATAATGGTTATGTGAGAATTTTTGGTCGCAATTGAAACACAAGTCACACTCACGTCGATCAACCATTTCTGTCTCTGTTAATTGTTTAAAGCGTGTGTACGGAGGAGGAGCAAGTAGGAGAGGTGGCAAATGTTGCGGAAGAACTGGAGGAACCAGAGGTGGAGTGGATGGAAGGGTCACCGGTGACAACGGTCCCTGAAGATCACTATACGACTGAACTAAACGAGCCAGATCATAGAACTTTTCCTCGTGAAGACGAGCTAACCCAAAGGCTTGAGAAAAGGGTTTGAGACTGTTGTGAAAGCACTTCATGGCGGATTTCCGATTTTAACCCAAAAATAAAACAACTCAAAAGAAATTGGGGTTGCAACCCAATAATCCGATTAGCAAGAGTCTCGAACTCACTCAGATAAACAGCAACGGAGGAGGTTTGAGTTAACTTGAAAAGCTTACCCCGAGGATCATCGAAAGCGGTGGGCGCGAAACAGGTCTCTAAAGCTTGCAGTAATTGTGGCCATGAATGAATCTGTCCATTGCGGTACATCCACTGAAACCACGCCAGAGCAGGACCGTCGAGGTAGAATGACGCGACGGTGATCCGTTCTTCCTCAGGTGTGGAATGATAGTCAAAGAACTGAGAGATCTTGAAGATCCAACCATGGGGTCAGAACCATCAAAACAGGGAACATCGAGCTTGAGAAAATACTGATGATTAACAGGTGAAGAAAATGGGAGAGGAGAAGGAGGTGGAGAAGGGGGATGGTTTTCCAGGGCTGAGAGGTGGAGATTCAGGTCATCCATCTTGGAGATGACAAGAGACATGTTATGGAGCATCTCATCCATTTTTCCGACTGGGTCTGCGAACGGATTCCTCCATGGTAGGAAGGAACGAGAGCACCAAATGATGAGAATGCAAAGAGTCTTTGTAGTCGAGGACAGAGAAACCTCCTAAAGAGAGAGAAAGGTTGAGAAAATACTTTTTACTAACTCCCCAAAACACAATTTACAATCCTATATATATAACCAACCCTTCTAACAATATTTCCTAATGGGAGGATCTAGAATTTGCTGACTCATTACTCCTAATGAATAAAATCATCCTTATGACTCACTACTAATAGTATTGCTTGAATGGGTTCTGCAACAACAACATCTCTTTCACAATCTACTTCTCTAATTCCAAAATACCCTTATGACATGAGCTTCACAAGGTCAAATGATCTTCAATAGAAAGAGCTCAAAACCTCCCTCTCGAGTGAGCAGGAAAAGGAGTCTGATATGCACCTTGAGACTTTACTAAGGAAAGGAGGAGGGTTTGAAATAAAATGTGTGCAACTTATCTATGCAGCGCCAATTTGTTTTCTGTTGTTTCTTCTTCAGAATAGATTACTTTTTATTGATAAATTGAAGAATCAAGTTTTCCCACATTAAATGAAAAACCCATGGATCCTCATGCTTTGAATCGAAGAAAAAACATTTTTTTTCTCTCACACGAATCCTAATTTCCAAATTTTTCCCCAATTTCATTTGCATTTTTCAATTGCAGCACTTAAATTTTTTTAATTTTGCCCACTTTGCCTTTTTTTAAATCTGATTTTACAATCTAATTTTTTAATACAAAATTCGTTTTTAATACCACGTGTAATTAATGAATGTCATGTAACCTAAATTTAAACGACGGTTTATAGACCTCTAATTGCTTGGACCGGACTAAGGGACTATTTGATATCCTGGATAAAAATAGAATCTACTAAAACATTAAACCTATATTTTTAAATATAAGATTTTTATATTTAAGAGATTATCAGAATTAACAGTGTGGTAAGATAGAAATTTAAATATAAACGTTATTAAAAAAATGATAAAGTATATTTTTATACAATTGTTTAATTCTTATAAAATATTTTAAATTCTTATATTCTAATAAAAAATTATCATTCTTAAAAAAATAATTAAATGGTAAAAGTAGAAACTACAAATGCATATATATTTTTAATATTTTTTACATGATATTTTGATTTTGATTGTTTGCCTCCAGACAAAGAAGATGGAAGTTTGGTAATTACCTGAGTTTATTGAAACGATTTTGTAATAAAAAGTTAGTGAATACCCATGATCAACAATTTTTTTTTTCATTTTTATTTCTGTTATGAAATGATTTTAATTGGTGCATGCACAGAAAAAAAGCACTCACCACTTACATGGTTGCACACAGCAAAAAAGTGAATGAGAGGTTATAATTTTATCCTTGTATGATTCTTACCCTAGAAAATATCTTATACATATATATAATTTCATGACATTAAGGTTTCTGGTTAAGGACTAACATTTAGGTTAATTAGTTAAATCATGTTAAAAATAATTTCATTAAGAAAGAAAGATAAGTACAGAGATGGGGAAACTATACTTAACACAATAATGGCATGAACAAAAACTTATTAAATAAGTAAAATACATAAGAACTAAAAAATTATACTGTTCATTTGTTGAAAACAGCAGAAGAATAATAACAGAATTTAAATGGAGTCATGAGTACAAATTTCCTTTCTATCAATTACTTGCTAATTGATGTACATTAAGTAGTTTGTTTTGAAAGTAAAACAACGGATTCAAAATAAGAAGCCTGGTTGGACTTTGCAATTGCTCATTCATACAAGATGAGAAATTTGGTCAAAATAATGGAAATGTTTTTACTCTTAATTAAAAGTTGATTTTTTTTTATGATATGTAAAATTCAATTCACTCTATTTAGTTATTTAAATAATTAAAAAACCATTTGCATAGGATTGATTGGACGAATATATATAATTTAATGAGTATACAATCTACTCTATCTCATATTCAACATACCTATAAATTATATGTTTGAGTGATATAAAAATTATCTAATTTACTTTTGTGGATAAATGAGAGAAAATATTTGGCAAAAAAATCACAAAAAACAGTTAGTTTTTGTAAATAAATTGAATATTTATTCATGGAAAAGAAATTAATAAATGAATTAGATAAAATTCATCAAGGGAATCCAATCCCAATGGTTTTCTTAATTATTAGTGATTTTCCTTTAATTTATTTGTATTATCATCTGAATAAAGAATTATTCAATTCTTTCATTTCACATTAAGGCATTTAATTTAGATGGTGTGAGTGAGATTAGAAGTTATTTCCTTAGTTTGTATGTAAGAAATATTTAGATTTTTTCACGACCTGAGTTATGATATTTCATTTTTTAAAATTAAACACAACATTTTTTTTATTAAACACAAAATAGAAACTATTATGTTGAGTGAAACGATTAAATATAAAAATAAAATTTGAGCTTTTAGGAATAAGAAAATGTGATTAGAAAAGAATAATCTCCTGGTCGGTTCCAGACATTGAAGACATTAGAATTAAGTGAATTTCTTTTATTTTAAGTGTTAGTAAATTATAGAAACTTGACTATAATGTAGTGTAGGTTAATGTTATATTTAGATTTAATATATGGTTTGATGTACAAATTATGTATTAAATATTATTACATTATGTTAGTTTAATTGAATATGTTCATTTTTGATTATAAATTGATTGATAAGATTATAATACAGGAAATTAATTGTAAATTGAATGGATATGTCAAATGTAATAATGATTTTTTTTTTTTGCAAAAAAGTTTTTATGATAGGTGAACAATGTAATAAAAGTTTTTTTCTGAAAAGTATATATTATGATAGGTGAACAATTACTTATCTAATATATTTTATATATTATCAAAGGTGAAAAAATCTACATCATAAAACACTACATTATGATAGGTAAATCCAGTTGCATTATAATAAATTCGTTATATTATGACTGATAAGTGAAAATATGTCATAATACACTAAATCTATAATGATAGATGATAGAAAGTACGTCATAATACACTGAACCTATTATGATAGAGTTTTCTGTACATCATAAAATACGCAAACCTATTGCGATGCCAGGTTACCTATCATAATAAACCATTTTTACCTATCATAAAAAGCGATTTTTTCACTAGTATATAACAAAGTGATTCATAAGTATGGCAAGCAAAAAAAAAAAAAAAATCCATAAGAAGGGTTGAATAAAAATGCGTTTAAAATCCAACATCTAACAAGTTATAACTTTGTTTGACTAAATTATTAGTTGATTTACCAAAAATAAGTTTGTTCATACACTACTCTATTTTAGTAGTTTAACTTTTTGAACACTTGGAATGTTTTGTTTGTTTATCTTTTTTTACTTTTACCACGCATTTTTGGAAACAGTCTTGAAATATGTTACAATATTTACCCCTCTTATTAGTATAACCTATGAGTCTACTTGGAATATGTCATGAGCTATGATGATGAATCAATGGCCTATAAGCTAGTAAAAGCTTTTGAAAAAAAAATGAGAATCCCCTAGGAAAAGAACAAAAAGGGGTGGTCATATATATTGTATCTAGCTAGGTAGCTATAGGGATCATGAAGTTTTTTGGATCATTTGCATTATTGCCGCAGCACATTTCTAACATGTAAACATAGAAGCTCAACACAAACTGATCACCACATAATAGCTGCCAACCACCTGGTATCTGCAAATCTGATGCTTGTGTCTGGTTGGCAGTGTTAGTATCAGGCTAGTTCTAGGTAGGGAAGTATTGTTTAAAGTCTGTTAGATTGATAGGATCTGATATAGAATTCTGAGTTTCTTTGAGTGTTGGATCTTAATACATCGGGTATTTCTTTCATACGAGTTAGAGCATGCCAAGTACAATTATGAAAAATTTTGAAGTTAGTTTTATATAATGAATCTATAGAGCAACTTGAATATTCATTTTTTGACTTCTTCTAAGTCTAAATTCCTTACCACATATATTGTATGATTATTATTAGTATTTTCATGCGTTCCAATCAGTGAAATTCATTTTTGATTCATGAAGATACATGTCTAGATCAGCAAGGGGTGGAAGAGTTAATGTATAGTGTAAAAACTTCAACAAGCACCATAATGTGTTAAGGACATCTCCGGGAGTCATGGACCATCACACAAAGTTGTCTATCTATTTTGTACCAATCTTTCTTTTCAGTGTCTTGTTTCCTTTTATTCTTTGATTTGATCATAAACATGAAGACGGAATTTCTTTTTCCCATCCTCAATCTTTCATTGTTTCCTTTTTGCTGCAATTGAAAATCGGTATATTAATTTGATTTGATCGTGGCTATGCTAATTAATCGGAATACGTATGTACGGGTATAATAATTATTAGCAGCGCCTCACTTCAGATGAGAATTTACCAGAAGGAAAAGATTTTTCTCTACCCATAAATCATCACTTTCTCTCTCAATATATAGATCTTATGCGTGTGATTCAATCTTTAAAGACTATATGCCCACTTTCTACATAATTATCCATTTGAATATTATGTTGCTGAGATAATTACCTTACATATGCCACAATCTAACCTAATCATTATAGCTCATTACTATGAATTTGTCAGCTTTCATGTGTAGGTAGTTTCAAAACAACATGGTTTTGTACATATATATCTTTGAAATTCTTTTGAGTAAAGTTAACCCTTCAGGGCTAATCGAAATGTAATATATGTGTATCACTTTTATTAAAAGGTAACTGGTGGTAAGTTGGGGGGGTCAGGCATGATTATAACCATTTGTCAATTCATGCATGGACATGTACTCTCAAACCTGACATTGTTTTGAGCTGAAAATTTCTAAACAGGGGTCAAAGGTATCTCTGCTCTGCTGCTTACATTTTATACTAATTCAAGCAAACTTTCACAAGACTCTCAAATTAATTAAAAATTACTTTTTCTACCAAATTATTCACTAACAATAATTACACCCAATTTATACTGCACCACTAGGGCACTTACAACAGATAACACTAATTAATAAGCCATTAAAATATCAAACCATATATACTGTGGGTCATTATTACATTTGAAACAGTACTGTGGATAACCAAGTTGATCAGTGGACTGGATTAATCTTACCGATAGAGATAGAATTTGGATTCACCCATTGTCTGCATAAAATTTCAATTCTTATTTAAAAACACCAAAAAGCAACTAGAAGAATTACCAGAGTTTTTGTTTTATGTTTGTAATATATAAAGAAAAGTCCTAAAAATCAAGCAATATTTGGACTATGAGCACCAAGTCGCCGACTAATGAGTAAGCCATTTCTAATCGGCTCCCACTGGATTAGACAAAATCAAGAAAAGAGGGTCCAACACAAACCATTACCAAGTAACAATAATGCCTATTGGGAAAAATGATGATTGGTGTGATTGTATTATTGATGATTCCATACCCAATATAATTGCACAAACAAGCATCTTTTTTCCTATCTACAGAAACATGTACGTAGAGTACAAGGTAGAAATACAAATACGAGAGAAATGGAGGAGGAGAAGAAAAGCACCTTCAAAAGGGCCCACACTATGTCCTCTCAAAAGACCACAAGACGTGATTTTCATCTTTCTCCACTGCACCAACTCATTCCTTCTCTCACTCACTCCCTCACCCTCTTATTTCTTCCCTAAACTCCATATCCATCACTATATATATATATATATATATATATATATATCTTTCCCCGTAGCATACATAGTAACCGATCAACCATGTCTACCCAGATTCAAAACGTTTCTTCTCACCATGGTTCCTCCTCCTCATCTTTATCGCAACACCCTCCCTCCAATCACCAACCGCTCAGCCGTTATGAGTCACAAAAACGGCGAGACTGGAACACCTTCGGGCAGTACCTGAAGAATCAGAGTCCCCCAGTTGCTCTCTCACAGTGCAACTTCAACCATGTACTGGATTTCCTTCGTTACCTTGATCAATTCGGAAAGACCAAGGTCCACTTGCACGGTTGCATCTTCTTCGGTCAGCCTACCCCTCCTGCACCTTGTGCCTGCCCTCTCAGACAGGCATGGGGCAGTCTCGATGCCCTCATCGGCCGCCTTCGTGCGGCCTATGAAGAGCACGGCGGCTCGCCGGAGACTAATCCCTTTGGAGGTGGAGCTATTCGCGTGTACCTTCGTGAGGTGAAGGAGTGTCAAGCAAAGGCTAGAGGGATCCCATATAAGAAAAAGAAGAAGAAGAGGAACACAATCATTAAGGGGACTCAGAGTGCAAAAGATATTGAGCAACAAGCTTCTTGAGCCAATATATATCTATATATCCATATATGGACGGTAAAATTTTCATATTATATACGACGCACATGATTGTTAATTTATATATATGTTTAATTTTGATTCATGAAAGCCCCAAAACCCTTTAGAATACTTGAATTACAAACTAACTCACAACTTGATAACATATAGAACAGGTTATTATAGGGAAATTGGAAGCCTTTACAAAACAAGATAAAAAACTTGGAGTTTGTGTAGATGCTGTTTGTAGCTTACAAAACCCTAGAAGCAGAATAAAAACCCTAATATTTCATTGTCGATCGGAAAGCGCTTGGCCGAAACATATTTTACTTGCTAAGACAGTAAGAGTAATGATTAGAATAGAAAGAATAGTGTTTCTCTCCCCCTCCTCTCTCTCTTTCTCTCTCCTATCATTCAAAACACTGTTATTGCAGTTTCCTAATTAAATACTCTCAGGTGTTTGCTTTATGCGAAATTTGACCCTTTTGTGATTCTGCGAGATTTCTTGTGCTCCCCATGGATGTAGCTTGATCTATATATCATACGTTGCATGTGATTACATACACAATCTGACGTAGTTAAAGGCTACAAGAGATTAAAGAAATACATATTCATATTTTGAGTAATTACAAACAATTCTCCTTCGACACAGAAATTGGTGGTTTAACAGCATAAACTTAATTATTTTTCCACACACATTTATTCAATGTTGGCCATTCTTTTATTAATGGTTATTTGTCTGTGCATGTGAAGAGACAAGTGGCCTTGGACATGCCCTTTTTGTTTGTCTTGTGACTTTCTCTAGATTGTTATATACTACTTATTGTCTCTTATTAGTGGAAGCTGACTCCAGTACTTTATCATAGTTATCTAATAATGTCTGTATTTCTTAACCGCGTGATATGATAGAGCTCAAAAAATGCAAAAAAGAATTATTTTCTAAAGCAGAAAAGAATGAAAGAGAAAGTGAAATGGTACATTTGTTTTTATTAAATTAACAAAAGGGAAACAAAAAAGTAGCGTAGATAGATAAATAACTCGATAACCGATCACTTAAAACTTATCTGAGGTTTGTGAGGGGAAGCATATAATTAATATTCAAGTCCGGTGTTTATGTTCAAGCTTTATTGCCTATATATATATATATATATATATATATATATATATATGTACATGGATAAACCAACAAAGGCTTCAATAATTTGTTGGCCCTACCAGAGATGTCCATTTGTCTCTAAAATAACTCTGACAAAGATCATGTTTGTCACAGGGAAAGTAAGTTATTAAGGATTGTGTTAGAAAAAGAGAAAGTAATATTTCACTTTAGGGCTCATTATCCAGAAACAAGAATTATATTTTACTATATATATATATATATATATAGTATAGGATTAATAATGACTCTCCTTGGATATATGTTTAGTGTTTTTTTGTAAGATAAAGAAACAGACGTTCATTTACACATGGATATTAATTCATGGAGACACACCTCTTGCTCTACCTTGGTCATTTTATCAATAATACTATTTTGTTTGCTTCTAAAAGAAATTAATAGGTACATATTGCCTCATTTTTAGTGCTTCTCTTTCTATCGTTTGAACCATGCTTTCTTACACGATAATACTTTCGCAGTCCGAGTTTTTGAATTCAATTTTCTAAAATTATAATCAGACCAAATTATAATAAGGAAGGTTGAATATTATTCTCTGTTTTCTTTGTTTTCTTCACTGGTCTTTTTTAAATACATACACGTATATATGTTTTATAGATTGAAAAGTGATTGCAGATTCTTAAACTAGATGCAATGTCAATAAAGCATCAGAGCACAACACTACAAATATTTGATTAAACATTTGTCAACACATTAGTTGCTTATTGTCTTCGTTCTCCACATGGCCAAGCTCTCCGTGATCATGCTCATTATCATATCAACATCAGATATAAGATTGAAAGTTAGATATTTCTCCACCATGATTTGTTCTTGGTAGATAATAAGCTAGTCCCTTAAGCATATGATCACGGATTCAACTCCTAAAAATACTTTCTAATTGATTTTTTTTTTCTTTGTATATCACTTTTCTCGTTACTTAATTTTTTTAAACATTTTGTTTTTCTTATCATGATCATATAAAAGACGTGTCATATATGCTTATATTATCTGCGCATTTTTAATACGTCTTATTACTTAATATAATTTTATCATCTCCTCTAATATTATTCTTTAAAATGAAAGTTGTATTATAAATAAGACTATTTTTTATATATACTTTTCTTAATTAGAAAAGGAATATTTATAAATGTAGTATTTGGAGTACTTTAACTTGTATACATTTATGAAATTATGTCTTGTTATAGAAGAGGAAAGGAAAATGTATCTTTTATAGAGTTATTTTATAATGACAATGAAATCCAATCTGCTTATACACTAATGTTGTGTTGATATTATGAATAGATGGTCATCCTTCATGGTCTCGGTTAATCATATTATAGGCTTGTTTGATGGAGTTGTTGTTTACTTACCTTTACAATTGCTAGATATTTCTCTCTTGTGCTATAATTGATAATACTTGACAATGTCTAGATCTTAATCTAAACTAAATACACATTTACATTTACATATAAAATAAAACACATAAAAACAAAAAGTCAGTCTTGACTAAACTAGAATAACATTGATTTTTGGACTTTTTAAAAATCTAATCTAAGATCATTTAAAATAAATTTAAATTATTTGGATAGATGTTATTATGTAGTGAATATATTTGGATTTTTTTAATTTTTATTTTATATATAAATATTATTATGTATTATTTCTTTTTATATATGACAAAAGAGGAACATTTAGCTATTTAAACTCTTTTACAAAAGCAATCTTACATACGACAAGCATAAAAAAAGGCTAAAAAATACAAAATTAATACTACAGAAAACTTTGGTACAGAGAACCACTCCTCCCATCATTTTAATAAATCCCTACAAAACTTACCTAGTGGAGTGTATCAAAACCTATACAATTCATGATTTGAATTAGAAGGTGCAAGATTTTGTTGCCCATATGTTTTGAAGGTTCTATTTCTGAATTCTAAAAAAATTAGGTTTTGCAGTGGTAGCTCCATCTGTTCTACAACTTGTATTTTTGCATTCTCATCTAAGATTTTGTTCTTCTATTATTTGTTTTCAACTCTTCTTTTCATATTAGAGTCTTGTTACGCTCACTCCTATTGCATTAACATAGTATTATACCCTTTAGAATGGCACGAAACTCCTACAATATACAATAAAAATATAGAGTCTTAGAGAAAAG
This sequence comes from Vigna reflexopilosa, assembly GCA_027742785.1. Lineage (NCBI taxonomy): Eukaryota > Viridiplantae > Streptophyta > Magnoliopsida > Fabales > Fabaceae > Vigna > Vigna reflexopilosa. Next base: position 8,982,603 of record CM050911.1, on the reverse strand, counting down.
TTAGAGCATAGAGAAAAAGAAAACCCCCACTATAACGGTGCTAAGCTATTTCATTTTATTTTAATCTACTGTAGATATTTATCAAAAGACACGACAAAATGGTATTGAAACATGCATTCATACCCTGTTATTATTATGCATTTTCAAGGGTCGAGTTTAAGTAAATATGTATGTGTTTGTTTATGCATATGCTCTGCCTGATCATCTTTATAATCACCTGCACAACATGCTAGCCAGTAGCCATTACAAGTTTCCAAAACTTATTTTCCCTATCCGTTCATTCCACCCCCTAATTTTTCCTCTCCCAATCTCAATTCATAGCCTTGTATCTAATCTTGGTAGAGAGAACCTTGTTCTTGTGTTTTTTACTCCTTGTTCTTGTGTTTTTTACTCCTTGTTCTTTACTTCCCTGTCAATGTTACGTCATTTTCTAAGACTATTATATTATATCAGAGACTTAAAAAAAATACTTAGTCGCTGACCACAACCATATATAAGATTTGTAAGTATGATTTAATGCCTGAATAGATTATAGTAAGATGCTCAGGAACCTCAAACATGTTATTGGTCAATTCTGGGATATGAAAAAGAAGGTTTTGGATATTTACTACTTATCGATACTCAAAACTTAATTTGTGATAAAGTAAACGCTTCTTCCATATCTATTTTAGTATTCCTAAAAATGATTATTTCAATACATCCATTTTCGTTGTGGTGGAAACATTTGGTTATAACAGGGTTTTGATATTAGATTAAAAATTAGACTTTAAACCTAATTTAATCTTATAAAATTGATTTTTAAGATGAAATTTATATCTATTTATATATTATAAATTGATTTTATTTTTAATGAAATTTTTGACATTTATAGACACATCTCACTTTAAAAAAAACATAGTTTTTTTGGTATTGGTGATTTTTCAATCTGGTTGTGTAGAATGAAGAATTGTTGGTTATCATAAAGAGGTCAAGCACTGATGATGGTTATGAGTGGAGTCTGAGAGAAAAAACAAATAAGGGTAAATCGAGAAAGAGTGGGGAAAAGGAAAAAAGAAGAAGAAAAATTAACTATTGATTTAAATTCTCCAAATCTTAACAATTGTGAAAGGTTACTTATGACGAGAAGAGATATGTCTAACTTTGTCACTGTAGATAGCATGACATTTAATATATTATGTATTAATGAGTTTGATGCTATTGTGATAAGAAATGGTTGATTTGTTGGTACAATAAAAGAAAAAGTTTTCTATTTTCTCAGCAGTCTTCTTAAGAAAATTACTTTGTTGAGGGTTGAACCATTGTTTCTTTCTTTTTGAAGTCCATCAATATATATAACCTTTAGTCTTCAATTGTAAAGTCCTTAGAATTTTGACATGGAAAGTATAGTCAAAAAGACACATTTCTTGTTGTTTAGCTTTCTTTGGGAACTTTAACAAAAATAAGCACTTTAATTAATGTGGTTCAATAAAAGTCTTCTCCCACTAAATGGGATCTTATTCTATATTGCCTTTTTAGACATATATTCAAAGGGACCCAAACATATGTGTATCAATTCCAACACTTATTTAGCTTTCTATCCTATTTCCATTGAAAATGGTTGGAATAATGCTTGCTATTTAATACTTAATACAAATCATTTGATTTTTCTTCAATCGTTCCTACCCAAAACACCTTTGTTTACACTCTTCATCTTCTACTCTTTAACTAATAATGTATTGCTTCCTAAACTTTCCCTAGTTCTAACTATTTTGTTTTTTAGGAGCTTTCCTACCATCTCTTTTTTATGAATAAAAACATTATTTAACGTGAGTTCTACAAATATAAGTTACTTAAATTTAAAGAGTTATTTATAAATTGAAGAAAGTTCTTTATAAATTAGAGGAACTTGTTTCTAATTTGAAGAACTCTGGCTTTACATGACAATCTCTTTAATATATATATATATATATATATATATATATATATATATATTGCATTTTAAACAAATCTTATAAGAAATTTATTATTGAAGATAATTTAGAAACCAACTCCTACATGTAATAAATTAGTTGAGACTCTCACATAAATACCATCCAAAATCATCAGTAGTAGTTGCACAGACAGATTTAAGTTTCATATACATAAAATTTAAGTACAAACTAAAACCAGATAAAAAAAACATTTTTATGATTTACTATGTCAATACTTTTATGCTATTTTATACCTTTTTTTGTCATAAAAGATATTTATATAGATTTATAAACAAATTACTTGAAGAATGGAGACTACTACTAGTACTCAAACTAAGGTCCAAAAATCTAAAATTAACAAATAAAATCCACATAAAAATCCGAAACTAAAAGAAACCCATGTTCTATGATTCAAGAATTTCAACCTTTTACATCACAAGGTGTTATGTGTCTGCTGTTGTTAAAAATAATAGCCTCCACTTTTGTTGGCGTATGTCTGAGGATGAATTCTGAAGCACCTTGTTTCTTTGTGAAACAAAATGAAGGCTTCTCTCCATCATGTTCACGTGTGTGTGAGCTTGCAGTTTTAGCCTTTTTGTCGTTCTAGTATGATTAGAATGCATCTTGGTCCTGTTAACATGAATTCTGACGGCATCTTTTTTGTTGTCAGAAATACACAATATATTTTATCTTAATATTATATTTCTTAAGAACTGAATTTTAAAAGATTAATTCAATTTTATAAAATTAATTTATAAAGTAAAGTTTGTATCTATTAAATATTAATTATGAAACTAAAAACTTAATCATGATATGATAGTGATAAGACAGTGATTATACGATGGATCCAATAAATAAACATACATTTCTAAAATTGTTTAGGCTGACTGATATATATATATATATATATATATATATATATATATATATATATATATATATATATAAAAGAAATTTTAAATTTAAATCAATTTTAAATCATATTGTAACATGAAATTTATATCATTTGTATAATCTAAATTTGTTTTATCTTTACTTATAATATAGAATTTTCAATAATATTAAGTCTTTTGTTTTGATTTGTAATTGATTTACAAAAAAATCTATTCTATATGAAATCTCCACCAATATTAAATTTTGTTTTGGTTGGTAATTCACTCACAAAAATCCATTGTGAAATTTTATTTTGGAACTTGAAACAGAAGTTAGCATAGCATCATGGTTCATTAGCCTCTATGACCTTTTCATGTTGCTCTCAGACTCTTTCCCCAAGTTTTTACCTGTGATGTTAGAAGGGTTGATGTTGTTGGAACTTGAAACTTGAAACTTGAACTAGCATATGCATAAAAAAATTACTCATGTTTCGTGTGCATGAATCGTGATACATCCAAAGGCTAATAAAGCTAATGGAAATCGCTACGATTATCAGAGGCATGTGGATAACAATAATATTTCAAAATTTATTTTTGTTGCTTAACCAGTTCACGTTGTTTTGAATGTTGTTTGCATGCAGGGCCATACGAAGGAGTTTATTGGATAGAGCAGATTTGGCACTTTGAAAAAAGCACGTCCTAAGAAGTATGATCTCTCTTGGACCAAAAATTATTACAGAAAATCGCTGTGATATTAACAGAATAATCATTTTTAGCAATCTTAAATGTATGTTAGAGATGTCCAACCTTGTAACTTTTCTAACATATATGAGATCTCTTCCCCAAAATAGAAACAAAGACAATGACTACCTTCATAGTGTTGCATCAGTTTTTCCATATTCAGCATTACGCAAATATATTTAGGCATTATATTGAAATAGGTGGAATTCGAACATTTGGACTAGTAGTGCGTTAGCATGCTGTCTCTTTATCATTCTATGAACTTTCTTGAACTTCAACTACTGAAAACGTGAAATGTAACCTTATGCAGAGTAGAAAATGTAATGTTTTGAAACAAAGTGTTAAGTTGAAACAAAGAACACCACAGACAAAAAATGTCTGCTGTTGTTGTCGGAAAATATTATTGTTAAAAATTAAGCCCTTTTTTACAGTTATATATATATATATATATATATATTAAGAATGTAAGTCTATATTAAGAATGTATGGTACTTTTTATGCTAATAAAAATGTAGTTTTGAGAGAAGTGTCATTCGGGTAGTAGTGGGAAATGGTAATTTTCTGGAATGTGAGGGTGTGATTCGCCACCAGTCCATTTTCTGCTCCAGTCATCTTAGTTAAGAAGGATGGAATTTGGCATTTTTGTACTGACTATCGCGCTCTTGATGCCATTACGGTGAAGGACTCCTTTCCCATTCAAACAGTCGATGAATTATTAGATGAGCTTTATGACTCCCGTTATTTCTCCAAGTTGGATATCCGCTCAGCATACCATCAAATTCTTGTCAACCAGACTGATCGCCACAAGACTGCTTTTCCTACTCACCAGTGGTTATGCCGTTTGGCCTTACTAACGCCCCAGCAAATTTTCAAGCTTTAACGAATTCAGTATTTCAACCTTATCTACGTAAATTCGTTGTGGTCTTTTTTGACGATATATTAATTTACAGTGTTGATTGGTCCCTACACCTTGACCATCATGCTTCAGTTTTGGCTAAGTTGCAGGAACATCACCTTCATGCCAAACTTTCCAAATGCTTCTTCGGTCAGACTAATTGATTACTTGGGGCATGTTGTATCTATTGCTGGTGTTGCCATGGACAAGGCTAAGGTTTCTCCTGTGCTGAACTGGCCAATACCTACTACTATCACTCATTTACGGGGATTTTTGGGGCTTACATGCTACTATAGATGTTTTGTTCGCCATTATGTTTCTATTGCTGCTCCCTTAACTCAACTTCTGGAAAAAGATGTTTTTCATTGGACTTCTGCAGCTTCTGAAGCTTTCGCTGCCTTGACAGTAGCCATTACACAGGCTCCAATCCTTGCTCTACCAGATTTTACGAAACCTTTCATCAACCTTTCTCATGCCCAAGCACGCCTGAAGCGCCTTGCTGATCGAAAACAGACAAAAGTTGATGACTGTTTTTGTGAAGTTACAACCATATTGCCAACATTTTAGCTTAAGAAGAATGAAAAATTGGGCATGCGTTAATAATAAAGAAAAGAGAATTCCTTCCTTCACCTCCATGGTCTCGTCTTGCACCTCTCAATTTTATTTTAATTCTCACTGTATCCCTAACTCCTATATAATCTACTTCTTTTAGTCTATTCATTGTTTTTATAAAAAGTTAAATGAGTCTGCAACTCACACCAAAGAAACCCTACACCCCCTTTCTTCATTCTACCCTTTACCCGTCTTGCTCTCCACCCCTCGAAGACCAAGTTTTTAAAGTGCAGCTGCAATTTCTCTATCGACGCATTTGTGTGAAAGCTGTTATCTCTTTGTCGGCGCGTTCGTGTGGAGTGTGTTGTTAGCGTTGCTGGTTACCAATTCTTCTTCTCAGAGAGATCGTGTTTCAAGTTTTTCTGGCGTCCAGGTTGGTATTCCTCTCGTAAATCTTGTTGAAGTTGTGGGTGTGAGAATCATGTTCTATTGCTTGATCTGTGGTTGCATTTTTTACTCTGTATATGAACTATGTATGAAAATGTGTGGATGTGAAATGTGGGAATGGGATCGGCGGGGAGGGTTAACCGCAAATGCCACTGCGGTTAACACCACTGTAGTACGATCGACGGATCTAGTCGCGCCGCAGTTGGATCAGCGCCAGAAGGCAACCGCCGGTGGATCTGCGATTGGTTTGGTTTTGGGGGTGCAGAGCTTCATCTTCTGCATATCGCAATGCGGGTTGGGAGAAACGCAGATCAGACTGCGGGTTGATAGAAACGCATATCAGACTGCGGTTTTGATGTTTTTTTGTTTAAGTTTTTTTTTTCAAATTGTTGTTTTTTTAATTTTAGTTTGTTTATTAATTTTAGTTAATTTTTTTAAGTTTATAAATTTTATATATTATTTATTATTAATGTAATTTAGATTAAGTATTAATTATGAATTTAGATTAAGTATATTTTCGTTGGTTTATTTGTTTCTTAATTTTTTTTAATATTATTTCTTATGTATATAATTTTAGTTAACTTTTTTATTTTTGTTTATGAATTTAAAAATTTTATTAAATTACTTATTAATTAAATAATTATTATTATCCTATCCGTAAATTTTATTTTGTTACATATTATATTCTTTTTATTTGTATTTATTTAAGTATTATAATAAGTAATACTTTTGTTATTTTATTTATTTTTTTAATATATTATTATTAATTTTAAATTTTTTTATTTCTTCTTATTTGATCCAATATTTGTTAATAGATTTTTTTAGTTATTTTATTTCTTTTAATTTTAATTTTGTTCTATATAATATATTGATAATATAATTGGTTAATAGAAATGGTAAGAACTAGAGGCACATCATCTTACCGTGGTGAGGCTTCATCGTCTCGTGGTCAGCCATCATCTTCATCACATGATGAAAGGAGACGACCTACGACATCTGCTCGTAGAAGACACGTAGAGGAATATCGCACAACGTCATTGATGAGCATGATTATGAGGACCATGAGGAGTTTATACAGTAGGGACATCGTGATGAGGATTATGTTCAGCATGAGGATGTTCAAGAGCAGGATGACTATAATGAGGAAGAAGATGGAGATGAAGTTGAAGATGATGGATTTCCAGGAGGTCCACATGACACCTCCTTGCTTACACACTATTCCCAGCATGTTGCATATGCCATATGGCAAGGCCAGGTTGGCAATCAACCTAAATGTTAATTATTGATTAATTGCTTATTTATTTTTGTTATATAATTATGTGTTTTTATGTAGGATCGAGGGGAGATTCAATTGAGGATCCATGGTAAAAAATTAAAAAAATTTGGAATGTATCATGAGGCTACTGAGCCATATATATCCATGTCGGGGTTGGCTTCCTTAGTCAACCTATCCTATGAGTATGCTGATCATGGATTGATCGTTTCACTTGCGGAGAGATGACACTAGAGACAAATACTTTCCACCTCCCGGTAGGCGAGATGAGTGTCACATTAGATGACGTTCACAATCTGCTCCACCTACCTATCATGGGACAATTTTGTGAGGTGGAGGAGCTAGAGTACGATGAGGCTCGATCTATGGGCAAGCAATTTCTAGCATCTTATGTTTTATGTTGACTTTTTCACCAATGTTAACATTTTTGAATCATTCCTGTACCAGTTGAACTTCACGATCAAGGCTAAACTCTGGAAGCGATTCAGTACACACAGTACTTAAAATGCTTAAACGGGTCCAAATAACATGTATTTCACCAAGAGGAATCATTCTAGGCTCATATCGTGCTAATATACAAGCACATGGTAGGCCATACGTTGAGCTCAAAATGCATCCACAACGAGCACTGTCCAAACCTATTTTATTCACTCGCTCTACTTCATCAGCAATAAGTTCTAGAGCGTATCGTGAAACACGTCCAACAAGTCTTTTATATCTCAGTCCTTTATAAGCATCACTCGTTAAGTGAATACTTTTTTCAAAGGACACTCTGATTTTATTATGTTGTAGGACAATGACATTATGCATAACATCCCAACACGAGCATAGGTCTCCCATACTAGACCCCAATAATCTCTTCAGGTTCCAGTGCGCAAACTCAACCTTGTGACAAAACATATTAATACTATGACAACAAATATGAAATACATAAGTACAAAAATTAACAATAACAATTACCTGTTTGTTGTAGTGTTGCCTAGATGCATGACTTTGTTCGTCCACGCCTTGACGAAGTATGCCTTATACAGAATGATCCAGGTACAGTTTATATAATCAAAAAATAAAGGCCATGCAGTAGAGGCATACTCAAAACGATAAACATAACCACCAAACTTGGACTGGTCGTCACAGTCCATCACATTTTGCAACACTTCTATCAACCCATCCCATGCCTCAACATTATCCACTAACATCTTGCATTTCGCTTTCACATTCTTCATAATGTGGAATGTACAAAGCATATGATGTCTCAAGAAAGACATTGGTAATGACATTTATCAAAGCAAGGTCTCTGTCAGTGACAATAACGCGTGGACCGCCCTCTGTTGTCAATAGTAATCTTTTAAACATTTCCAATGCCCAAGTGAAATTATTTTGGCGTTCACTTGAAAGCAATGCAAAGGCGGCTGTGAATGTCAAACCTGTGGACGTGACTCCAACGATCTCAAGCAACGGAAGACGATATTTGTTTGTCTTATTGTACGTCGTATCCATTAAGAACACAATATTAAATGAATTGACCAGGTGCACTGAATCAGGATGTGTCCAAAATAAGTCACTTACTACGTCAGAATCTTCCAAACATCTACTTTTCTGGATGTATTTGTCTCTATCTAACAATATCATCAACTGTTGCATTTCAGTTCTCGACCCTCTCAAAGATCGTTTGTAAGTGTATCTCGCGTTATATATTTGTTTTATAGTCGTCACGTTATCTTCATTATGTTCTTTAAGAGTCAAAAAAATATTTGAGGGTTTAACTTGACTTTTAGTCATGTCAACAAGAATGGACTGTTCAGCAACATTTAACCTTCCCGCAAAAGGATGACCAACCAAAGTCTATAAGATAGGTTGAGGATCTTAATTAAGGTAAATCTTAGTTTAATAATTTACTTTCAGATATTGACCACGTAACAACATTCTTCGTAACAACATTCTTCGTAATTGACAGTGCCTGTCAAAATTAGCTATTGATAACATTTGTTTATTCATTATTTACAAAGTTGGAAAACACAGGTTGTCTTAACGTCCAAATTCATAATTCTCAAACAAAAGAATGATACCAATCAAGAATAATTGGTCTCCGTGATTGAAAGTGTTTACAAAAAGTTTTTGAATGCTGCAAAACCAAGTTTTTTTTTTTTTAATGTAAATGGTATAATTTTTTTGGTGAATTTATCACTATGGGTAAATTTTAAAATTTTGAAGCAAAACTTAAAAACATCTTTTTAAGGCAGCTCAGGTTACACTTCTTCCATTTGAACTGAATTATTAACTTTACTTCTAGGTTGGACTCCAAGCAATCTGTGTGGCTGGTGAAGATGATGATGAATGAATTGGTGTTGGGAGTGAAATAATAAGTTATGCTGCAATGTGAGAAATTGTTATGATGATGAAATAGAAGTACTTGAAGATTTCTGAAAGGTTTGTTCCTACACAACTTTTAACTTGTTTCTTTATTCACCAACAACCATGCATATAATTTAAGAAATATATAGGCTAATAATTCTAGGTTGGACTCCAAGCAAATTATGATATTCATAAACATGCAGAACACTGAGGGAAAATTCAAACAGTGTTATATTTCTAAGGCAGAAGAAAGTGGAGAGAATGGTTTTGGTAGGGTTGTTTTACTTTGTGTTCTCCAAGCACCATCTACATTTGTCAGTAGAATATTCTCTACAGGCCCAAGGAACTTGGATCCTACATCAGCATCCATCACCAGCAGTTAATGATTCAGTCCAGTTACCAGAAACATATGTTGCCGTTCAAGGTCAGATACTAAAAATGGTATCTTGATATTGATTTTCTCGATTTGGAAAAAACAAATACACACAGTGAATTGATTTATATGAAAAATTAATGTTTTAGTAATTAAAATTTGCATATTATAAGTTGAATTTTACATGTTTTCTTTAAGCAAATTTGAGTTCCGAATAAAGAAACTCCATGCATCGTACAATAGTCTTACTTGCTCCTACATATTTGATATTTTTATACTTAAGTGTTTGTTTTAAAAAAATTATTTTTATAGATTACTAAGTGGCCCGGTGCTGCAAATTTTTCTATTTACATGTTCTATTTATTTATTACTCAGAAAATATGCTTTATTTTTTTAAAATATGTTTGTTTAAATAATACTTTAATTTTAATATTTGTGAAGTTTATTTAATGTGATTATTTAATTTTCTTATAATCAATTCACTTCCCATTTTATTTAAAAATTTCAATGTGGGCTCTTTTTCCATTTTTTTTATTTTTTTTTGTTTTCTTCTCCACCTTTTACCACCACCTCTCTTCTCTATTTAACACCTCACTCAATTATATCTTTTTTTTTCTTTTTTTCACTAGCAACTTGAAATTGAAAAGTTTAATTTTGAACGAATCCTACTTATATGAGTTGAACTCAAAATGTAGAATTTTATTATTTGGTTGAAAGGTGAGAATCCGAAAGAAAAGAGGAAAACATAGAAAGAGAAAGAGAAAAAGTTAGAAGGGTAAAGACGATGATCGAGAATGGTAGAAGATGGATTCTCGAGAAGAAAAAGAAGGAGAAAAGAAGGATGGTGGATGGTCGAGAAAGTGGAGAAAGATGGTAAAAAAATGACAATTTCAAATGATGGTAACACTATGTTGAATCTTAATAAAAATTGAATTGAGGACAAAGAAATTAAGAAATCACATATCTATCCCACAAATATTGAAATCAAAATACTAATTAAACTACATATTTTATTTTTTTTACATTAATATTTATGAAAGATATTAATACTTTTTTTATAGTAAAGTCCTCAATTGATAATGAATTTGAGACAAAATCAAACGTATTTATCGTGAGTAGTTTTCTAATTTTCTTAATTTTAATTTACATTTATTGTGAGTAGTTATTTGAGCCAAAGTCCTCAGTTTTATTTAATTGAACGTTTAGTCTCTAATTTAAAATGTGACAAATTAATTTTGTCCTTATAGTTTTAGTTAGCCGGTGATTTATGTATTTAATATAAATAGACAAATTTATTATTTTTTATAATTTCAATTACTTGATTTGGACAACACATTTCAAAAATAAACATTTTTAGTGAAATTATTAGTTTTTTATTCGATATTTAACGAACAAATGCTCTTAATGAGTTTCAACTGATTCTTTATATTATAATAAATGTTAACTAATAAAAAATTTCATGTGAAAAATTGAATTCCCAACACTCGAGTAATGAATTTGCTGACATAATGCGTGCTCTCTACACCATTATAGGTAATCCAATTTTTCTATTTATATTTTTGTCTCTTTCAATTTTAATTTTTACCTTCTTTATTACCTAATATATAAACATAAAAAATAATATTAAAATGAGTTGATCCTAAGAAAATCAAACTTAATCAAGGATAATAATAATAATAATAATAATAATAATAATAATTAGCTAAAATTTTAGTAACAAGACTTTAATCTACAAATTCGTTATAAATTTTTATTAATAATAAAGATTATTTTAATTTATAAAATAATATTTAACTTAGTTAATATAATTTGTTTTATTTTTAAATTAGTTATTATTTAATTATTTTCTTGTAATGTATGAAGTATTTTTTATATTGATAATTCTGAATAAGAAAAGTAAAGATAAAATTTACGGGGATTGGGCATTAAAATTTTTAATTTGGATTATTTGAGAAAAAAAAGATAGAAACTATAAACAGAAAAATATGGTACACGTACCAACTAGTTTTGATTTGAAGGTAGTTGTTGTTGGGATCGTCTTCGTAGACCAATCGGTAAGCATGTTAGTAGGATTACAAATGAATAATAGGTTACAACATTATTGGACCGTAATTAGGTCTTTCAAAAGGTAAAAGTTCATCAAAGACACTATAAATAAGACATATAGGTAAAACATTTAATACTTTTGAGCTATCTGTATTTATTAATTCCATCAAGATCAAAAACTTACTTAAGCGTTAGAGCACTTTTTGCATGTAACCGACCTAACGACATCATAAAAGACGAGTGAACAAAAACCGAACAATGACGATCAGAGACAACACCATAGCTAGGAGAACTATTGATTAAGAGTACTCGTGCAAGAACATTTTGGCACCCACTTTGCACCCGAGTTTACTTTAATCCCATGGTGACCACGAGAAACATATGAAAAATATGATGAATCTATTAATCCTGACAAACATATAAGCTTCTTTTCAACTTAGATTGGCTTGTACATTGCTCATAATGTTGTTTGGCACAAGGTGTTCCCACCTATCTCAAAGGGATGACACTCAGATGGTTCACACGCCTACCCACAGGTTTCATCTATTGCTTCAACACGATTGTTGCCAAGTTTGGAGCATAATTTGCATCAAGTCGACTGCATCATCAGACATCCATCACAATTGTGAACATCCAACAAGGAAAGATAAGTCGTTGAGAACCTTCATGGATCTCTTCGAGAAGATCGCATTGGAAATACATAACTTAAGCCCTAAAATAGCCATGCATCAAAATGGTTACAACATTGAACCAGGCTCGGATAAACTTTGCAAAAGACTGCCAACCGATTTAGACAACTTAAAGACCAAGGCAACCAAATACATGTAGTTGGAAGAACTAAGATTTTCATAAGCAAATGAAACCAAGGATACGTCAAAAAAGTGAAACCCCAAAAAGAAAGCAAGACACAAGCTACAAGTTAACACCTAACCAGCAAAGGATCTGATCTGAGGACCACATTTAACAAACTATACATTACTTAATGTCTTCAAGTCCTACATTTTAGATGGAGCCTTAAGTGCATAGTTTCTACCCCCTCATAGAAAATCCTAAACACCCCTAATATCGACGGTAGAAAATATTGTAGGTTTGGAACACTTCTTATCTAAAATTTTATTATAGTTTATGTTTTCTATGCAATCATCGTGTACTATTTCCTAGACTCGACATTTTTTTTCCTAAGGAGGATTTTGGAGGTGGAGGTTTTAACGAGGCACATCAAGTTAATAATACAAGGTTTACATAAAGAAGTTATCCAAATTGGGCATGAGAGTGTTCACATATAACCCAAATTGATCATTTTTATATTTGGTCTCGGGCGTATTCTTCAAAGCCCCTCTAAAACTATTTCGACCTATGCCTATTCGGTAGAAGATGCATTCCTCATAACCCCTCCCGAAAAAAAAAGGCTAAGAGTACCTAATGTTCAGATCACTCACACCGAACAAATCCTTTCAAAAAGAAAAAGTAGAGATAAATACTAGTCCAATAACTAAATAATAAAAAAAAAGTAAAATGGTAATCAAGTAATAACCGAATCTTAATAATTAACATTCTATTTCAATTAACCAACCAAGTACATCATTTGTTTGTCATGCTTAGAAAAGGGCCTCAGTCTTCACAAAAGATCTACATCGTTATAAATTTGCATAACTAATAATTTAGGTTGTTGATGGACCTTATTCCGTCAATAGTACATGATGATTGTTGTGGTAAAAATCTTATTGTTTATTTGTTTTCCTTAATTGTACATGGCGACTATTGGTGGTGTTATGTTGTCAAGTGTCAGGCAATGAAGTTCTTTGTCCTTGATTCACTCGGGGACAATAGATGGGAATGTAAAAAGATAAACAATTTTATTGTAAGCATTTGTAGTTTACCTTGGAGTTATTTTGGTTATATTTTTTTATGTAATTAATAGACATTTGAACTTGTGTTTTATTATTTTGTAGGCCCATAACACTTGATACTATTTTCGATTGTTAAATTGTAATGATGACATGAAGTCAACATTTCAAGTACAAGAGGTTACTCTCAATGAACTAAATACGAATATATAATTTTTATTTTGAAGGTTGTAATTGTGTGTGTGTGTGTGGTTGTTTGAGTATTATAAATATGATTATGGGGTCATAATGATAAAAATGATTAAGTATTGGGATGATGTTCCGAAATGTGATAGGAAAAGCATCCCTGAATAAACCAATGTAAGTAGGACAATGTTAAATATTTTCAACCGTTATTAGATATTTTTATACTTTTCTTTTTGTGTTTTCCCCGTTTAGTACACCCTGATATGACTGAATAAAATTTCTTTGTGCAAGAACACCTACAACATGAGGGAGAAATATGTTATGATTGGATACTAGATGAAGACTATATCTTCAGCGAATAAATGTTTCAAGACTTTTATTTATTATGACTTAGTAATGTAAATTGTTATTTATTTGAACATAGTAATGTACATTATGCAAGATGTAAATTTAAGTTGTAAGGAACTATATTTGGTGTTTAAAGGAAAATTTCTTTTAACGCCCTTAAGTTGCTTGCCAATTATTTATGTAGAGTTTATGTAGTGTGTATCAGTTATGATTCAAACTTGGTATACCTCTGTTTTTGCAAACTAGTGACCCAATGGAAGTAGTTAACCTTGTTATTTGTCAGTTATAGTCACATTCGTGGTAGATAATAATTACAAACCATAGGTGGTAAAGAAAACCTTTATTGAAGACAAGCTTCTTGAATTGTACAAAAATTCTAAAGTTGATTGTTAGTTATTTGTGCAATGTGTACCAGTTTTGTTTCAAACCTAATAAGCCTCTTTTTTTGCAAAACAATGATCCAATGGAAGTAGTTAACCTTGTTATTTTTCAATTGTAGTCACATTCGTGGTAGGTAAAAACTAAAACTATTGGTGGTCCAAGAAACCTTTTTTTGAGACAAGTTTCTTAAAATTGAACAAAAGTCTTAAGTTGTTAGCTAGATATTTTTTGCAGTGTGTACCAGTTTTGTGTCAGACTTGGTAGGTCTCTTTTTTTGCAAACCAATAATCCAATGGAAGTAGTTAACGTTGTTATTTGTCAATTGTATTCACATTTGTAGTAGATAACTAGAAACCATTGATGTTCTAAAAAACCTTCATTAGATGGAATTTTCTTAAAATTATACAAAACATCTTAAGTTGCTTGCTAGTTATTTGTGTAGTGTGTACCAATTTTGTTTCATACTTAAAGGCCTCTTTTATTACAAATCAATGACCCAATGGAAGTACTTAACCTTGTTATTATTTGTCAATTGTAGTCACATTTGTGGTAAGTAACAACTATAAATCACTAGTGGTCCCAAAAACCTTTATTGGAGGTAAGTTTCTTAAAATTATACAAAAGGTCTTAAGTTGTTTGTCGGTTATTTATGCAATGTGTATAGATTTTGTTTTAAACCTGGCGTGTCTCTTTTTTTGCAAAACAAGTTACTAGTGTGAAAAAGTTAACTATGTTATTGGTCATTTTTAATGACATTAGTGCTCGAAAAGAATTATAAACCATTGGTGGACCACAAAACATTTATAAAATAGACCCACCAACATCACAAAAACATTCATTGAGATAAACTCCAATAATATGATCACTTCCTTTGTTGTCTACTTCAAACACCACATTATATCCTTCCTTTAAGCCATTTTCATTATAATATTGCTTCAAACCTTTCCCTAACTTTGTCGTTGTTCGTGAATTCGGCAACAACAATTTGCAATGAACTTCATTCTTTTATGCAAGAAGAACAACCTCATTGATTCCTCTATTTATTATCAAGTTTTCAAAAATAGTCTACAAGTCCTACATGAATGACAATGCAAATATTTTCAAGTAATGTCACTGAGTGTTGTATTTGGAGTTACCAAATATTAACACTTTCTTTTCATTCCTTAAACAAATGAAGGAAGACAAACCAAATGACTTCCTTGGCTTTGAGTTGGGTCAATTTAACAGCATAAAAAGATGTTTTAAGGTCTCTAGTTACATGCTATATGAAGGCCTCCATACTTTGTCGTGTACAACTCCCTACAAAACTGTTATTTTAAAATAACAATTACCTATATATCAAAAATGTATGTGTGAGTCCCATGTCATTTCTTTGTATACATCTTCAGTTTTGTCAAACCATGCATGATTCTTGTGTTTTTTATACCCATGTTGTAGGTAACATGGTGTGTTTGACCTTTGTTGTCCACTAAGTACCAAGTGAAAAACCATCCCTCCTTTCAATCCATCTATTATATAACAAACTAAAAGATTCCTACTTATCTAGACAAAGTCATTCAACACGGTGAACCACTCATACAGTGTAATAAATTTTTTTTGTTCCACACTTAACTTTTCATTCAAAGTACTAAAAAATCTCGGTCTGTATGAATGACAAAAAGAAATATGCAACAAAAATAAACATCGGTCAAAAATCTTAAGCCAACAAAAAAATGTTATCATACAATATACATACATTTGTGTCATGACTATATTCACCAACTTTACTCATTGTTGTTATCCTCAAAGATCATTGAGAACCAACACATTACTTCCTAAGCTCTACCACATGGCCACCATAGAAAAAACTTCCATTAATGACAAAAAGAATGACAATTGAAGGAATGAGAACGATGATTGAAGGAAGAATGCTTTGTTTCAAAGAAAAAGATGAAATGATCACTAATCGTTTAAGCGATAACATATGATAATGTTGCCAACCTAGGTTTTTTGGTCTGTTGGGTTCAATTGAGAATGCAATGTTACAATTTGAGATTCCAATGTGAACAATAACTAAAAAAAGTATTTAAAATTAATTTTAAAAAAACTACATAAATTATGTCAAAAATGTGAAAAGAACTGTGTCAAAATATCATTTTCGTTAAAATTTATTATAATTATGTTAAAAGTAATGTTTCTTGAATATTTTATTTAAATGATAATTTAAATTACTTTATATTATACCGTCATTACTATTTAACAAAAACATTTATAAAAGCATGTGAAATAGTTGTATGCCCCTCTGGCAATAAAATGTCATGTAAAACTGAAAACAAATGATAAGAATTCTCTTAAAAAAACAATATGAGAATTGCAATTTTAAAGTCCTACACTTTCTTATCTCACTTCCTTCATTATTTTTATCCTTACCAAAAGAAAGATTCCTTTGAACGAGTCCTTTTGTTTTTTCTCTTTCTCTTTCCGTACTTAATCAAATCACATAAAAAAAATAATTTTTCTCTCTAGTTTTTCCCCCTCCCCATAATCAAAGAAAGTGTTAATCAATGAGTCTCAACATGGTTACCAGTTATTTGTTCCCATGTCAATTCATTTCCATATAAGCAAAAGCACGATCATTTTCCCATAAAAAACCTAACAAAAATTTTTAGCAATAAATCCTCAAGTTAGGAGAGCAGAAAAAATGGTTAGTTTTCATTCCCAAACTACTGATGACACTGACATATCACGAGATGAACAGCAAAATTCTGTTAGTTCATAAAGGTTTAGTTGTCGCACACCGCCATTTCCAATGAATAACAAAACAATATAAGAACTTTATATTATTAGTCTACTCTACACATCAACTTACTCTACAACTCCAAAAAAAGATGAGACTTACACTGAATTTAGGACACATCTTGATGAATTAGGACACATCACACTGAAATGATTCGTTCATCTTATAGACTAATTACTCTATCAGCATGTTATTGGTCAATAGTGGTGGAACACTCAAGTTAAAAAAACTAAATCCCTTATTCTCTTGCATAAGAAAATAAGAATCAAAATTCAGAATCAGAACCAGAATAGAAACAAACCATAACAGAGCTTTGCTCAAGGCTCATTTCATGCTGCAAATCCTAGAGGTCAAACTCTACTGTGCTAATCACTTTTTGCAGGATTCCTCTGCCACTAACCGAGCCAGTTCTTAATCATGTTCATACCCAAAAGAACAAAATGCTTAAACTAAAGTCATATCCCCTCATTTATGCAAACTTTGCATAACAATGTATCATTAGAATATAATGGGAAACCAGAGTGGGGACTTTCAATTGTTTTTACCACAAATTTATCCCTTTGGACTTTTCTTCATCCAACCACACTTTTCCCTTTACTTCTTTTTTCTCCCTCACTTGTAGTGGGGTGAAGTACAACATGGCTTTGCACTGCATAGACACTGATGATGATGAATGAATCTGTCCTCCCCATTTGAGGGTCCAAAATAATTTCTTTCTTTTTTCCCACTTCAGAAAAAAAATGAAGAAAAAGCTATCAACGTGAATTTAATTCTGCCATGATAACAACTTCAAACTGTATAGAAAGTGATTGCATTTGCAGCATCTATGTCACTGTCTCCCCTTAAAGGATGACTGACACCGACGAACTACTGTGTCATTTTCCCCAGTGAAACCATAGAAATAGTGGTAAATAAAATACTCCACTGCTACTAGCAAAAGCATAATATCTATCATGTCGCAATCACCTTCCATTGTGATCCACTACAGAATTACACATGACAGTGTCACACAGTAGAATTAGGAATGTAGCATCGTTCATTCTGTATCTCAATCATAGTTTATCTTTGTTCCCTGCACTATATTCTAAATTCCAAACTTCAACAATTTAAAGCAGAATAATTGAAACCCGTATAAAGTTCTACGTTTGCTTCACCTCTTTCCAGAAACTTACAAAATTATAGCTCTGTTCGATCAAATCCATGCCCCCACCAACTGAAGCACAACCATGAAAAACTAAAAATTATACTATAAAAACCAAGATTCTAAATTATAGTCTCATTTACATGGTATCCTCAAATATTGCCAGAAAAATTGCAGATGAATACGGCCCACATAGGTGTAGAACAATTTGTATCGGAAATCTCGAAAACCTTTATGCTGTGACTGAAATCATGGTCACAAATGGTTTTTTAAAATCTTGTACATAACATACCCAATTATGGTCTAGCATAACTTCAACTCTCGAACTCATTAACAATCCCCATATTGATATGGACAACCTATGTACACAGCAGCCTTTGCAGAAGCAAAGTAAAACAGAAAAAGAGGAAGAAGAAGAAGAAAACTATATATTTTTTTAAAAGAAATTGGGTTGGAAGCCTATAAGTCGAGGATTATAACTATATAGACAAGACAAACATATCCCTTAGGCAAAGAAGAAGAAGTGTTACAGATCAGAAGGTGACTCAGAAATGCTCTCCAAGTGAGGTCTCCACACAGCAACACGTCCTCTTCTTCTGTCTCTTTGTGTTGACGCTTTCTCTGAGAGTATATCAGTCAAGTAGCGATCAGAGACAAGCAAGCTAGTCATCGTCACAGAGACGTTGGTGTTGTTCCTACTTCTATCTCTCTGCTCCTTCTTCTTCCTCCTTCTCTGCTGGTTCTTCTCCGGTGGAGGTGGAGGTGGAGGAGAGGGAGGGAGTGGCATGAGGAAGTAAATCTTCCCACGTTGGAGCTCTGCATCGGGTGGCACCACCACGATCTTGTGGACAGCAGTGGCGTTGGCGCCGTCGGCGGCTGGTGTGGCGGAGCAGGGCTTCTTTAGGACGTGTTTGGGGTGTGCCTTCATGACATCCCTGGCCTTGATGGTGCCTGTGATTTCCTCAACTCGGCCATTGGAGTGCACTATGCGAATGACGTCGAGAGCCCCACATGGGAGGATGCAAGAGATGCAACACCTTATGCAGTTTATCATGGCTTTCGCCCTCCCTTTTTTAGCATTGGTGTCCTCTCGAGCAGGATAATAGACGAAGGTGGAGCTGATGCTAGAAAGCGTAAATAATATACTGTGGGGATGAAAACTGATTTCGCTATTTCAGAATTCAGATTTTCTTTCTCCTTTCTCCATCAAAATTTTCCTTTCCTCTGTCATCAATGTATAGTTTAGTTTGCATACACACACACGCATACAATCGTATGTCTATATATATATATATATATATATATATATATATATATATATATATATATATATATATATGGAGAACTTATAATTGGATCACGCCCTTACACTAGAATCTGAGATTTATTTACCTTTACAAACAAATTTGATTGTCTTATTATTACGCGTATCATTAAATATGATCAAATTATAATTGATTATTGATTATGATTTAAGTTTTAATTAGAATAGATTATAATTAAGATATAATTCCAAGTTTTAATTCTATTCTTTTATTTGTGGTTTGTTTGTACCCTGTTAAGCCTATAAGGTATGTAAATGTATAATTAAATTATAATTAATTATGATTTAAGTTTTAATTAAAATTAAGATATAATTCAAGTTTTAATTATAATTAAGATATTGTTGTAATTCATTATAATAAACATGTAATTAATTACATACTGAACTCGTGTATCTTCTAATTAAACTCATGCATTTTCTAATGATCTCCACATTACCTAATCTATTATCGTTTATTGTAATAGATTATAAATATAAAAAAAAATGTGTGAAAGTATATAACTTCATCTTTTTAAATTATTAAGAACTAAAGTGTATTTATGTACAACTTCTTTATTTGAAATGGTGTAAGACTTATACAACTTTGTATAGAAACATAATTTTAAAATTGTTGGCCTACTTGAATAATAAGGCAATCAGATTTGCCAATAAAATGACCATGATTATACGTTAAAATAGGTACTTAGAGCTGAAATTAATGTCTTTTATGATATACGAAGTGTATTTTTCAGATAAGAATATACGTAGAAATGAAAATATTATAATATAATGAATAGGAATGGTGTATGAATATTAAAGATTTGCAGGCAGTTTGTAAAATTTGTTAATATTTGTTTGGCTGGTGTTGAATCGGAGAGAGAAATTCATGGGACGAATAATTGGATAACACCCTGTAGTTTGGCTTTTGACACATTATTTAGGGACCCTACCCTAATCCGTGGAGCTAACACTCTCATGCCTTTATTAGTTCAATAATAGTGGGAGTTAAGAGGGTTTTGAATGTATGAGGAAAGAAAAGACATGTTTTTGAATAAAAGGTTGATATTAAATAATTATTTGAGAGTAAAGTTGGTTGAGAAGGGTGGTGAAGTAGGGTCAGTGAAAGAGAGAAAGAGAATGTGTTTTGTTTAATGAGAGAGCTGGGAAATGGAGTACAGCATAGGAAGAGTTTGATCGTTGAAGCAAAACCATGTGGATTGTGGTTTTCATTGGAAATGGGTTTTGTGTTTGTGAACAAGTGCTTTGACTATGGCCACAACTCCAAGAGCAACCCTTCCAAATGCTTTATCCGTTTCCTTTTCTTTCTTTTCATACATGGAATTTCACCATTTTAGTCATCCATCATACATTATACATTCAATTAAAGTCAAGTACCTCCACTTTTCCATTCTGTCCATTAGTACCATTATACCTTCTTCATATTGATGAGGTAATCATAGCAACACATGAACATTATTATTAGCACAGTACAAAACTCAACCGAACCTTCACTAGTAATTAATCACCACTTTCTTATACCTAATCAGATAATCATTGTTAAATTGTCCCTATATTCCATGCAAAATTTAATCAGACACCTCAAACCAAACCAAAACCGTAGTACTACCTACGTACCTCACAAAGATACCTAATACTATGCTATACGACAAAGGATCATGTTACTCTCATTTCCTTCCACTTCAAATGTTATACTTCTTTTTTTAGACTCAACCACACATACACAGTCACACACACGTTATTTTGTCATGAATGGTGTAGTTTTATTCCTTGTTATGTAGCTGTTACTACAAAGTTCAAAGAGGCTTTAAGTAAAAAACTAGAATTCAAAAGCAAGATAATGACATGGAAGAAAGTGATTTGTAGAAAGTTTTGGGTTCTTGATATGATTTAGTAGACTATGTGGTGTTGAGGTTTTAATTTATTAGGGAAGGTAGGTTGTGAGATTTGGGGAAAAGAAGAGATGCAGTTGAAAGTAGTATTTAATTAGAGATTAATTTGAGTTATGTCACATCCATAATGTGGGTCCAGTTTTTAATAGGTGGTGGTGATGTATGTGTTAGTGGGAATCATGTGAAGCAGTGAGTGAGGGTCCAAAGAGGGGTTTCATATTCTATTTGCTCTGTTTCGATGCCAAGTTAACTTCATTTTATTCTGCGGATAAGACTCACTTCACAAATTTACATCTCATGATGCCAAAGTTATATTCTCCACTAGCCACTCCCATTTTTATTTTTTTTAATAATCTAAAATAAGTTACAATTTACTTATTGAACGACCCAAAATTATAATTTAATTTATCAATGTGTAAAACAGAATCACATCTGATGTTGAGTTTCAATGAATTGCTTTATCAAAAAATTTATATTTTAAGGATCAATTTAACATTAAATTACGAAGCTTGAGCATCAATGTGATTGATCCTCATAAACTATAGAAATTCGATTTTTCATGAAAGTGATTCTTATCTACATTCAGACTAAATTAATTAGTTTAACTCTTGTAAGATCACAAAAAAAAAAAAAAATCTTCTGTTTATTTATGCTACACAAATTTAACTCGTGTTATATATCAAGAACATAGGTTGAGAATCGAAACAACTTAAAGAGGATTATACAAAAAAAAAATACAGTAAAAATGGAATAGGATCAGAAATCAAGAATGTTTGGCTTTAGTTACACTCAAAATAATTGAAAAGGAAAATCGATAATTGACTACAAACTTCAAAATAAGCCTTTCATATTAAACAAAAGTTTTACAAATACGTAAGGGTTATTTATAGTTAAGTGACTTAAGAAGACGAATCCAAAGGGTCAAATTACAAGGTTTATATTACATGTTTATCTTGTATTATTCTTGACTAATAATATAAGATGTGATATATTAATGTTTCAATATAATTAATTTTTCAACAAGTATACTAAATAATTTATATTATAACAAGTGTCATAGGGATTTAAGGGATTTAGTAGAATACATATTATTTGAATTGATTTGGATAAAACAATGTTTGAATTGATGACAAGTATATGAAATAGATTTGTCATAATAAAAATTGTATAAAATTGTGTTTAAACAGATTTAATTAAAGAGGTTGATTTCAATATGATGAAGACATATGCTAAGGTTAGATTTTACCACTTTTTCATTCTCTTGTACCAATCTAATTATTGTTTATAAAGATGCAATTGTTCATGTCCTAAGAGTGCTTTTAAATGTAATTTTAGGTCCCTTCTTTCCTTCCTGACATATAGAGTCTAAGATCATCAAACTTCAGTCTGATTCTTCTACGACAACTTGATGAATCACCTACATTAAGATTTGGATTATAATTAGCTAGAACCTTAGATCTATTCCTAACATCTAAAACAAAAGGAAAATTAGTTGGACTACAACTTATGACCATTTCTCACTCAATCTCAAATCAATGAGATCAAATGAATGATCAATTTATCCAACAATAAGTACAAATTAATTCACAAACATGTAACAAAAGCATATTTTAATAAATAAAATAGTACCAGAACAAAAGAGTTTTGAAGGGTTACATCTTAACCTCAACACAAGAAAGGTTTAGGTCCTCATAATGGATGTAAACATTACATTACTTTGAATGACCATCCTCTTTTAAGCTCTCTAAGAATATTCAATAAGTAAGGAGAAAAGTGTTTACAAAGGTTCTCTAAAGAGTATCTAAATGAAAATCCAAAAGTCTCCCTTAAATGCTTGTCTAAAACAAAAGTACAACTCTGATTTTATATATTGTCCAAAAACAGTGCACTTGTAGCTCAATAACAGAGGTTTCCTTCCTAGGTAGCTTAACTCCTCAGATAACTTCTTAGAGAATGAGTCTTCATGGCTTAGCCTTTAGTTTGGTACGTGTGATTTTATCTTCAAAGAGGTTTGCTCTTTGTGGTTTAGCCTCAATTTTTCCTCTCAATCGCACCAGTCGCAGTTGTCCTGAATTGTTTGAATTTATCTAGTGTCTCTATTTTTACACTTTGACTCTCTTATGGTGCTAGAAACTACAAAGCAAACAAAATTGGGGTAAACTTAATAGAAACTTAACATAATTAAAACAAGATAAGTGTGAAATTCATCTATAAAATTAACTCAAATTGGACATTAATTATGATACATATGACTCTATGTTTTATTTAATTAAAGGAAGAAAATAACAAAATGTTTTTATGCAAGAGGTTCATATTTCTGGTCATTGTTGTAATTCTTTTTGATCTTTTATTTATTTATTTATAATATGTATAAAAAAAAGTTAAATCACTCACGCTAAAAATTAAATTATGTGCACATAAAATATCAGCTCATGCATTGTCTTTACTTCTTCAAGCACCTGTAAAGGTTTTCTGATAAGAGTTATGATTTCTTTTAAGATAAAAGTCTTTCATTTCTCAAGTGATATTATTCATGATCATCAAGTTCAAAGATTAATTTCTCAATTGGTTCTTTGATTTTAAAGTACAATTCTTTTTCAATTTTTTCGTATTCAAGATGACCATTCAATATAATGTCAACGTTAGGAAGAAATACAATCATAAAAGTCTTAATAGATTGAATTTATTTACACTTAAGTAGGAGAATGAAAAGTAATTATGTTAATTGCTTTATTATATGCAAACTCAGTATGAGATAAAGATCTTTACATGCTTAAGTTCTTATCAATTAAGCATCTAAGTAGATAAGAAAATGTTATAGTAACTCTTTTGTTTTACCATTAATTTAAGAATGACATGTGGTAGAAAAAAATGTTAAGTTTTATGTCAAATTTATTCTTCCAAAGAACTTTGAATATCTATCATACAAATTACTCCTAAGAAGCTCATGGAATCTCAAAACTTCATTAAAGAAAATATTTATGTTATGATCTACATCATCCACTTGTAAGATAGAATAAAAAAGGCCATTATTGAAAATATCCATAAATAGTGATTAAATATTCACTTTTCATTGTCCTTGAAATTTCATGTACAAAATTCATAATATGTTTATCGAAGGATGGTAAAAAAAGGACGAAAGAGGTATAAAGTACTTGAGTTGAACTTTAAACTTTGATATTTATGATGCATTTTTTACATAATCTTTAAAAATATTTTCTCATATATATATATATATATATATATATATATATATATATATATATATTCAAAGTAACTTATCTTTTAAATATTTTTTTTCATTAAAACAAAAATAGATTTTTATGACAACTTATTATGTTTGTTATAATTCATTTAACATAATAAGAGATACAGTGACAAAATTGTAATTAAGATAAGACTTTTTATGTCGGTTATCACTAAAATTAGTATAGACTTTTTATATTAGTTATATAGTAAAAAACATAACTAGCATAAAAAGTTGAAAATAATTTTGTAATAAAATATAACTTCTTGATATTATTTTTAATTTTAAAAACAAATACTATGTTGGTTAAATGTTATAACTGACATAATACCTTAAAATTTTCTCTTCCCTGCTTCACACGACACTCAGTTCACATTCATTACACTTGAGAGTTCTCTATTCTTGTCTTGATCTCCCAATTCCCATTTTTTGTCATCATCGTGCCTAAGTGATGTTGTCCTTATCATGCCTTGATGTTTCCCTTCTCGTTGTCATCATTCTCTAATATCTTACATTATATAATTTTTATTTAAAAAATGCTCAATTAGAGAACAAAAGTTAAATCCAATAAAAAAGCGAGTGCTTGGAGTAAGGGTTTGATGGTAGAAGGCGAAGGTGATAAACATTCAAAGTGGTGTGCTAAAATGTCAAACAGAGTGGAGTATGTGCGAGCTCCGACAAAGGTGACCCATAATCCGATGATGGTGAGTGAGTTCGAACAGAGGTGGTTTTGGAGAGAGTTTGGTGGACGTCGAAGAAGGTAGATTGATCACTTCTTCTGGCTACGTGATGGAGAAGAGAAGAACGGATGGGAAAGATGGAGTCTTCTATACGTGAGTGTGAAGTTGGTTTTTCTCTTATAAAGTCCAAAACTGGCATAATATAAACTTTTTACATGTAACTAATTAGTTTTAAAATTGATATAAAAAATATTTTTTAACCAATATAAAAAAAATTCCTACGTTACTTTTTATAATTCAAAATATAGTTAAAAATCCCAAAATGTGTCGTCAATTCACCTTCGATTATTCTTTTATAAGTAGATCTTTTACAAGGACACCTTTTACAAGTACAGTCTTTTACCACCAAAAAGGTATTCATTAGTTTACAAGTTTATTACTAGTTTAAAGTATTTGATAAATATCTAAAATAACTTTTACCTATGACGAATGTTACCGGTAAAGTGTAAAGTGTAGGTATAAGTATTGATTAGTTTATAAGTTTATTACTAGTTTAAAGTATTTGATAAATATATAAAAATAGCTTATTTTAGAAATTTTTATTTTATAAGTTACAAGCTACATTAACTAATTTTTAAGTTCTAGTTTATTCACTACTACCTTTTATTTGAAGTGTATTTATTAGTAAGATTAATAAGTACTTACTAATTTATTTGACTAGCTTTTAAGCTAGTTTGACCAACACATAAATATTTGATAACTATCTTAAAGTAATTTATTCTAGGAGCTTTTAGCTTATAATCTTGAAGCAACTTTAAAGTATTATATATTTAATTAAAATGCATATCCTAAATATATTTGTTTTCACTGGTATTTATTAATTAGGTTATAAGTTTTTTTACCATTAAGTATATGGTGGAATTATTATTAGCTTGAGTTAAATATGTAATGGTAATTAATGGGTTTTTGTAGTTCTGATGGCTAAAGCTTCTATAAGCTTAACCATTTTTATCAATGAAAACAAGTTGAGTTTTATTTAGAAATATTAGAATTTAACTCTTTTATCTTAATGAGAATTATTCTTCTAAGTTTTTGAGTGATTCAAGAACTTCTTTGACTGTATCAAAGGACTTTTTCATCCTTTGTATGTTGTCTTCCTTAAAAAGAGTGTTTTTTTTTTTCTTCTACCTTTTATTCTTCTTTCATCCGAATTCAAAAACTCACTTCTATCCACATTTATCTCGTGGTCATATATCTTATTCTACTCACCTTATTCAAGTGATTCTTGAGCCTAAATTGAAGTCAAGAACGTGAACATTTACATCATTTTTGGAATCACTTCAATTGGAGTTTTATAACTCGAGATATCGACATTTCTAAAATATTGCCCAATACACCTTCTCACTAATTTTTCAAATTTCTTAGAAGGTTCTAACCCTAAAAATCATAAATCGATCCTTATGAAAAGGGGTTTACACCAGGTTGTCTTAAAAATAGACAAAACATAACACTAGAATCGTTTATCTGTAGTTTTGGTTATATTTTCTAAGTAGTCGAATGAATGCATTAAATTGGACAAAGAATTCAATCTAAATAAGAAAAATTAATATTATTAATTTTATATTTCATCCAAACTCAAGCATTTAATTAGGTCAAAGTAAATATTTTTCTACATCTATTTTTCCTTGCCTAAACACAAATTTGTTCCTATAATCTCGTATGTTCCTTATAATTGAAATTCATACATTCTTCCATAACTTATTTCCTTTACTATTAAGGGTCAATAAATCATATTGTTGGAAATAGACTTTTAGTTGATTATGATAATTTTCACTCACATGTTACACATGTTCCAAATCTTTTTTGCTATATTGCAAGTGAGGAATAAGTGTGTATTAGTCTCTTCTTCTAGCTCACACAATACTGAGAAAACATTACTTAATTGTACTTCTTTCCTCCTAAGATTTATCTTTGTAGGCTCCTTATTCATGATTACCCTCTAAGCCAAAAATTATACTTAAAGAGCTACTTTTACAATCCATAACATATTGTGTTAATAATGAGATGATTTATTATTAAATTCAAATTCATATTAAATTGTTTTAGATGAATTTATTTTAAAAATAGGTTTAAGATACTTTTAAGATTGAGATCAATTTTGGATAGTGGGGTCAAAAACTACTCCTCTACACTTAATCGTTGATCTTCTTTTGTCACCTTCTATTCCAGTCATCATTATCTTTCATGTTCTTGGCTTAGTTTTCAGACCGTGCGATGGTGTACCTGATAAAGACACTCTTACGCTCAAGTTAGTTACAAAATTCGATCGGTTATCACAATACAATATTAATTTCACAATCAATGTAATCACCTACCTTCTTACTTTACTTCTTAAAAACAACACAAGTATTACCGACAGTCGAAATCCGTCAAAAATTCGTCAATAATGACTTTTTTTTGACGAATTAGCGATGTACCTAAATCCATCGGTAATATTTACCAACAAAAAAATTCGTCGATAAATCTGTCGGTAAATATTCTGATCTGGTTCATCTTCTTCCTCCTTCCCCTTCTTTTGTTTCCTTAGGTTTACATTTTTTTTATCATCTTTCTTGATTCCTAAACCAAAACAACAATACAATTCATTCCAAAACCAAAGTCAAGGACTAAACTTAGGTACCATAATTGTTTTAGAAACCCTAAAATTAGAAGAAATCCCCAATTAGCTTTTAAACAACCATTTTTTCTTCATCTTCAACAACACAACATGCCACAACCATGTTTCCACATCTCCAATGACACCGATAACACTCTAGATTTGCACTTTTATTTGTGTTTAGAAGTCTAGGTTAGTGTATTTTAGTCTTTAATTGTTTAGAATTAGGATAGATTTAGGTTTTTCTTTAAATTCTTTAGTTTTAAAAAAATTTAGTTAAAAATAGATTTTTAGATGTAATTTTTAGTCTTTGTTAATAATTAGAAAATTTATATTTTTTTTAGAAAATCTTTAATAAAAAAATTTTCTTTTTAATTGTTAGATTTCTTTTTCTTTTCTTTAATTTGGTATTGATTTTTTTTCCTTTGATGCAGATATGAAAAAGAGTGGGTTGCTGCCAATACATTGGCTAGTGAAAATTGGACAGATTTAATTGGGCTGGAAACATACTTGGGCCCTGGAACGTTGCACTTGAGTCTAAATTGCACTGAAGTGTTGAAAACGCTTTTGAGTTGCTGCAGCATTGATTAATGAAGCAGTGTTGATCTAAAGTAAAGCACTGGATTGGGCCAACTCTCCTTTAATGAAATAGTGAGTTTTGCGTCTTGGCAGTGGAAGCTTTTGGGGGTCAATGCTTGAGACACATTCATTTGGCAGAGAAGAGAATACTCTCTCGAGCATTTGAGAAGAAAGAAAACCCTCGACTTAGGGCTTTGAGTGAGTGAGCTGGAGGAGCGCGTCTTGACCACAAGTGACCGGAGATAATGGAGGAGCTGATCGGAGCTGCCACATGGATAGGATCAAATGACTGGGAAGAAGATGAAGGCTGGTCGTCCGATTGGGAAGCTCAGCGTCACAAGCAAGTTGCCTGTTTTCGCTTTGTTCATTTCTTTTCTCTTTTCTTTTTAAGACCCTATAAAAGGGGCTTCTGCCATGTAAATAAACACTCTCGAACAGACACTCTGCAATTTTCCATTTTAGTGTTAGATAGTTAGGGTTTTCGTTTGTTCTAAGCTTTTGGAGTGCATACTGACGGTGGTGACAGCCCGCAGTGGCTCTAATTGCACGTTTGTTAGGTAAATTTTTGTACTTTTCGTTTCTCGTTAATAATATGTTCCGTTCTTGATGTTTCTTCTTTGTTTCTGTTTTGAGCTTTGTGATTCTGTGTTTTGATTGTTTCTTCAATGTTTCTATGTTTCTTGCGTGTTTTGATTTGAAATCGAGTTGAACTCGTGTGACTCTGCACATTGAAATTCCTTAGGGAATTATATGACTCCACAGTGAACATAACTTACTGAGATGTCTTCTCGAGTTGGAGATGTGTCTAATGAAGAAAAAATATTATGAATTCATTTCTGTTATTGTTGTCTTTTCAGAATAAAAAATTTTGGTTTGATTTAGGTTTTGAATTGTGAAACTGCACTTTATTTTCTCTAATCAGAGAAACTGTATTGACTCCACAGTGAGCTTTTCTTTCTAAGGTGTCTCCTTAAGTGAGGGTGCAATTCAAAACACTGAATGAATCAAAGTATTTGATCTGGATTTAATAATGTTAGTTCCTTATTGTCTTGTCATTCAATTATTTTCATTGCTTTCATGCATTAGTAGTTTCTATATTCAGTTTTAGTTTTATTCTTGTTTTTCTTGCACTGTTAATCTGTAGCATTCATATGTTAGAATAGGGATTGTTTGACTTGTATGCATAGTTAGCTTTCACATCTTTTCAGTACTTTAGCTTAGATTTTATCTCCTTACATGATTTTGCCTTATTTTCTTTTTAAACAGATTTGATTTCTTATTACTTCTTTTCTTTTCAAATTTCTTTGTTTTCATTTAATTTCTTGTCCCCACCTAGTTTAATAGTAAATACTTAGTAAATAAATACAAGATCTAACTTTACATTCTGAACTTGATTTTCACCGAGTCTACGGATTGATCCCCTGGTTGCTCTATACTACATTAGTGGGGACTAGGGTTTGTTGACTTTTAGTGCGACCTAAAAGCCTTTCAACAAGCACACTACACCACAACCATTGTTTCTTCATGCAATGGTGACGTTTTCCCTTTATCATCTCTGGTTATTCCATCTGCTTGATGGAAGAGTTGGCAGCACCGTCTACGTGGTTTTCCAACGACAGTGGTGGCGTTCTCCAACAGCGTGCATACAAAGTCTTTAACTAAGGTGGCTTGAGCTAAGATAGGAGAACTGTGGGAAGATGACTGCTTGAGAGAGAAAAATGGTTGCAGAGAAGGAGAAAAATGCTCTTAAGATGAGAAGAAAAAAAATGAAAAAAATTGATTCCTTCGATAATGTTTCCCTCGGTAAATGAAATTTTCAAATCCGCCGGTAGAATCTGTCGGTTATCACATTCAGAAATATTTTTGTCGGTAATTTCAATAATTTTTGTAGTGTGTATTTATAGGTTTCGAAGTAGAATTTTAGTTAAGGTTGACCCAATTACGGTCCAAGAGTTCTTTCTCTTATTAATCATGTAGGATTTATGAAGAGTGATTTACATTATATTTACCGATCTGTCATTCCTGAAACGTAGACCGACCAATTATAATTCTAAATCTATTTAAAAATATGTTCAGTTTCGAGAAAGTTGATCAATCGGTCAGCGTGTGTATAAATATATATATATATATATATATATATATATATTTCTTGTATATCATTTGAAAGAGAAAACTTTTCATTTTGTCTTTTCTTTTTAATAATTTGAGTGTCAAAAATAACATTTTAAATTATGAATTTAGAAAATATTTTTTTTAATTAAAGAAGGCTAAATAAACTAATTTTTTAAAATTAAAGTTAAATAAAATAATTTTTTTAAAATAATTTTTAAATTATAAAATTTAATTATTTTTAATTTTTAGATTACACAACTTATTTTGTTTCAAATAAAAAATAATTTTTGAATTACACAACTTAAAAGTTATTTTAAATTTTAAATTATACAATTTAAAAATTATATTTTAACTTTGCTATATAAAAAAGCAAAACGAAAATTCTTTTTTATACATGTGCAACATTAAGGTTTCAATTTGATCTAGTTCACAAGGTTTGACCTTAATCCATGTAGGTCAAAACAAAGAAAAGCCAAAAGTTCATATGTGAGTCCGATTCATCATGACTTTTGACTTGAGTCGAGTCATCTTGACCTTCATCTAGATCTTCCAGTCTCACTTATGAACCTGTTTCGATCTATCATAACCATCTTCTTAGGTCATTCTATGTCGACCTTTGACTTGTGTCAACTTGTCTCAACCATTGGTCCGAGATAGCCATTTTCGACATTTTGATTGGGCCGACTAATCTCAACAATCGACAACGATCAACCTATCTCGGTCATCAACCTAAGTCGTCCATGAATTTCAAATGACCTAACTTCACCTTGACCCAGATAGACCCTTCTTGACCATCAGCTTGGGCCGACTTGTCTCAAATATCTTCCTACATCGTATCATTTTGACCATTGTTCCAGTTCTGCCTCTCTCGACCATCGACTTGAGTCGACCCATCTCGAGTGTCGACCCAGCCCCTCAATCGTTAATCCAAGTCGACCTGTCTTGACCTTCAATTCACGTCAACCTGTCTCGACTTTCAAATTGGGCATGTCCAAGCTAACCTTCAACATAGGTGATCTTTCTCAACCTTCGACCTGAACCGACTCATATCGATCTTCAACTCGACCATCATGTCTCCATCATTGGCTTAAGATGGTTCATCTTAACATTCGGGT
Source organism: Vigna reflexopilosa (assembly GCA_027742785.1). Classification (NCBI taxonomy): domain Eukaryota; kingdom Viridiplantae; phylum Streptophyta; class Magnoliopsida; order Fabales; family Fabaceae; genus Vigna; species Vigna reflexopilosa. The sequence goes on along the minus strand of CM050911.1, from coordinate 8,950,822 downwards.
CAAACCAATTATCTTCAACCATCGGCACAAACCAGTCTATCTCAACTATCGACTTAGGCAGTCATGTCTCTACATTCATCCTACACTTACTCAACTATAAATAATCTTGCTCGACTAAATTAGACCTCTAGTTCGAATGACGTGATTCAAGCTTTGATTTAGATAAACTCGAGTTGATGTTGATGTCAAAATGATTCAGTTTGACCTTTCGTCCTAATTGAACGTGTTGTATAAAATAAACTCATAAACTTAACCATGAACCATGAGTAAAGTTCACATTAAAAAAAACTACCCTTGTTAATTTTTGGAAGGCAAAATGGTTACATTTTCCGAGGACTCCGATGCTTTTTCTTCGTCCAACTTTTGGGCTTCCCATGTTAATGGATTTGGTTTGGTTTTTTGAGTTTGTTTTAATGAGCTATATGTTGATTTTTGTTGATGAAATGAGATCAAGGAAAGATGTATATAAAATGAGTAGATATCCCAAATAAAAATAAAAGCAAAGATGTATGTGAATAAAAGTGTTTTTTTGGTATTTATACCTATTAAAGTATTGTCTTATCATCTTTCAATCCAAATTAAGATACACTTTGTAGTAGATTCTATTATTATTATTATTATTATTATTATTATTTTAATATATTTTGGAAATAAAGTACGTGGCAACTTAATATCACTTATTTTGCAACCTGACGAGTGAATTTATTTAAATATGTTTTATCATTAATTAAGTTGAGAAAGTTATTCAAGATTCGGGAGGAAATGAGTGTCAACCCACCTCCAATTGATCGAAACTCATTTAGTGTGTTGATTACCTCTGCATACCAAATCAGTAAAAAAAACTTATCAGTAAATGCATATATATGTTCTTTCTTTTGTTTTTCTTGGTGTTTGCTATGTGAACATGAGAAATGGAATCAACAGAATGGGGAAATTAAAGAATATTTTTCTTTGACTTCGGAATATGTGTATAAAAAATTGAAAAAAATGTAATTTCATTTTGTTTGATAGCCATGCTTGATAGAAAATAGATTTAAATTTGTGGTGACATTCACATACAAGTGTATCTTGACAAAATATGCATATATATATATATATATATATATATGCATAAATGTTCGATTTTGGTCCAATTAATCAGAATAAAAGTGATCATAATATTGGGGGCACACATTATTTATACTCTTAATTGATAACCTATCTCAAACGATTATACTATCCCACCCCTATTTTTTTTTTTTATCATAAAAATAGTAATCCCTTGATTATATCATCATCATCATATAGTAATAATAGTAAAATAATATTTTTACTTAAACATAAGAGAAAAAATAGTTATGACTAGTGGACTTAACTACAAATAAATTTTAACTACAACAACATTTAATATTGTTATTTAAAAAAAATATTCCTATATTTCAACTTGGTCATCCATTAAACATAATTAAGGATAATTGAAATTATTTTTTTATATATAGCATCACTCATTCATATTAAATGAACTTAATCACCATTTTTAAAGCACATGCAACAAAGGCATGCTTGGTTACACTTATTACTTCCACATTATTCTGTAGAAAAACACTTCACCGTCGCATAAAATCATAGAGATGCGATGATTTGAGCTTCATAAATCAGAGAGAAGAAGAACGTAGTCTTGGAGTTTCTGAACTCTCCTTGGTTGGGTAAGATGCGAAAAAGTTCATCCCACATACTCCTAATGGATTACCCGTGTTTCTTTGGATCCAAATGTAACCATCCATTCCCCAATCTTTTCCCCATGAATTTTTTGCTATCCAATAATCTACACCATCCACTGAACCATAACCCACAATTAAAACAAAGTGGTTTACCCCATAAGGACTTGAACAATTTCCTCCATCATATATGCCCTGCCCAAACCAATCAATTTATAATAGCATAACTATATAAAAATGACTTCCAGATACTAAGATATTGGTCTTATATTTACTTACATCACTGTAGAAATGAAAATCTTTTGCATCAATGGACACACTAATTGGTTGCTCAAGGGTGGAACACAACAATGCCTTTTCTGTCTCTGATTCTGTACTATCACTTGACAGTATTAGAGTTTCATACCCGTCAATCGTAACCGGTTCTTGTATCTAATTCCAGAAAAAGGTTCACAAAACAAATGCAGAAGTTATTTAGCAAAAGATTGTAGAAGAAAGAGAGAATGGAATTATGGAATCACATATTAATTCACAGACCTTGTTGGCTTTGCAGGTACCTTCTTTGGCTTTGTAAGGATAATCATCTTCAGTGGCAATCCCACCATTATCTTTTACCCATTGGAATGACTGAAAGTGCCATCCGTTGTAACAACCTTTACTTGCATCGACACAATCTACGAGTTCTTGCTCGGAAAGGCTAACAAGGTTTCCTGTTGTTATTGCATGTATTGCTTCTATGGCTCCCGTGGCAGAAAATGCCCGACCACTTCCTACAGTTTCACTCTCCACAAGTCATTTTCGAAGAAAAATAGGACAAGGATAATATTAATGTTATTAAGTACTAACTGCTAATATGCACTGAAGATTAAGCACATACCACACTGCCCTTGGTACTTTACTTCTGTGATGACACCCTTTTTGCTCCAATCCCAGGATTCAGGTGCGTGGCCACAAGAATGCTGTTCTTCTTTCATTTTCTTGTTGACCATGTTGATGGACTGTGACACATCCTTCGGATCTTGCAAGTACCTTTTGCTGAACTCTTCAGGACTAATGTCAGCAAACTTGTTCAACCCCAAACGATGGGAATGGGGTGATTTTCTGTTTGCATTCATGTCCCTGATATAGTTCAAGTTATTCTTGAAAATCTCGAGTCTTCTAGCCTCTTCTTCGTTGTTCCTATAGAGGCGTCCATGCTCCTTCTTCCATAGTTGGAATAGTGAAGACACCTGTTCCTGTGTGGTGTACTTGGCTAGGTCAAGGTCCGATATGGAACGATCACTTGAGATCGCTGAACCAGAAGAGAGACCCAAGAGGGAGAAAAGAACAAACACAAGAAAAGCCATAACTTGGAGAAATTTTTTTATGTGTTGATTAAGATTGTTTCTTCACTTAAGTACCATCGTGTATATATAGTAATTAGTGAGCTATTAATGACTGAAAGTTCCCACTTGGTTAATTATTTTTGTCTTTGATTTAAACTGTTATGTTCTTTTGATTATTGAGGGTTATATTCTCTTTTTCTTTCTTCAAAAATTTGTCTCTTTCTTTAAGTTTTGTTCTCTGATACCAAATTAATTTCCATTAACCGCAGGTAGATGACAAAGACCAGATAATCTTCAATTATTTTGGATTATAATTCGGATACTATTCTCTTTCAGTATTTAAAAAATTATCTCTTCCTCTATTTTGTTTACTCACAATCTGTTTCCATTATAAAATAATCAACTTGCATATGCCCTTCTAGAAAAATTCTATTGACAAATATGTATTCAATCTGATTTCCTCATTTGTGCTTGAATCATGATGTTAAACGCGAAGTAGGACATTTTTCAAATTATAGCATCATTAGCGATGAAATACTTTTGTTCATGATGGCAAAAAAGACTTTATATAGATTATTTGGCAGGGTAATAAAGTACAGTGCAATAATGGATATACATGTCGCTGCATGTGATCGTTCTTTTGTCTGAGCACATATGAAAAAAAATCAGAAAACCATGGAATATTGCAAGCCAGCCACCTAAATTGTCCATATCGACAATGCATTGATAATGATGTGTATAATAGTGGCCGTTCGTTTTACATAGAGAATCTGCACTGCGAACAAAATTGGTGTGTAGTCAAAGCCAGTTTTAATCTTCGTACACGTTGAATCCTTCAAAAGCAGCACATCACCCTCATCAGCCTAACGTGTTGTTATCATAACCTTACACATGTGCTATACGTGCTATAAATTTTATTATATTTTATACTCTATATGTACAAAAGTATCTCTGTCATTTAACAATACAATATCCCAAAAACATACTTTTCAAGGTTTTGTGGGAAATCTGCCTCAGAATGGAGAAAAATTTAAAATAATTACAGGTTGTAGGACAGATAGAGACGACTTCGAAAAAGAGGTCGTATGAGTGCATGACGACATTTTTTAAAACAGAGAAAAATGTGAAGTCGCCATGCGACGATTTCAGTAAGATTGGAAATGGATGGATATTATGACAATTTTAGTGTAAATAATTTTGAATGGTGAGGACTTCTAATTTAGCATGTGAAATGGGATACCATGAGATGATTTTGTTTCAACAGAAGTCGTCTTGTACAATGACAACTTCAGTTTTCTTTTTAGTATTCTAGAGTGGCTTTTGTTTAAGATTCATGATTTGTTAAGCACTAGCAACATAATTTAAAAAGAAGTTTGGTAAAGAAAAATTTAATTATTAACGAAAGAACATTATACAATACATTTTGGATTACGTAATAATTCAATTACATTTATATGTGATTTTCAATATCATATGTAAGGCTTCTTTTTAGTCTTTTAGATCGTTTCTTTGGTTGTTGTTCAAGAGGTTTATTATCTTTATCACTCTTCAATTTGAGGAAAGGAAATATCTTATGACCCTTGAAAAAAAAATTTGGGGGATAAAGAGACATTGATAACCTTGGATCCTGTAGATGGTGGTGTTATGTTAGAAGTGGCAAACATATGAGATGGTCCTATACCAAAGGTTGATTGAGGGACAAAAATGTGTATGAGGAGTCATTAATACAAAAGCTATGTATAATGTCACGCGCACAATGTTTCATAATAGAATAATTAACGTAAAATATGATCGGTGATAGTTTTGTAAATAAAATAATCTTATAGACATTGGTTAAAGCTCCCGGAAGTCTATACGCACTAAGATGTTGGTCCCCCTCAAAATAAACATCAAATCTTTTGTCAGACCCTGCAAAATAAAAACTGAAAGGTCACTTTTTTAGCAATTAGACATCAGACAAGCATGGGCCGACTTCTAATACCCAGGCGACCATGGGTTACCCGCTGAAGCTCCAACAGGACATCGTGTGAGCACAAAAAGATCATGTTTTGCTGCAGATCCTAATGATTATTGTTTTCAGTATGAATTGTTGGTTGATGGAAATCCCTACACGTAGTGGTTGTCAGATGAATACTTAAAGGAGGGCAGACTATTCATAATGCTCCCTTATTACCTCACCACACGCATGTGACGATTGATGAAGTTCGTGATCCCCATGCTCAAGTGCATGTGCCAACTTCAGAAAAACAAATTGTGGGAGAGGCCATAGGTACATTTATAGTCTGGCCTAAAGCATTGATCATGTCACACATTGCCACACCACAAGTATTATATTTTTATTATTAGTATTTTTATGTTAAATTTATAAATATTGATAGAGTTCTTTGAAAATATTTATCAGTTCTTACGTCCTGAGAAGCAGCCCATGCATCAGCATGTGATCCATGAAGATGATGACATGGCAAAAGCAAAGGATAATTTTCTAACAAAGCTCGTGAAAAAATTACCTAGATTGAATAAAGGAACAACAAAGTTGTACTGGGATCTAAGAATATTTGACCTCAAGTGTCATGTGTCAGTATATATCAATCTAAATAATGCACTAGAAGTCATTAGAAGAGACAAGATGTTGAATATTTCAATCCTTCAACTATTTCATTGTCTTCCATATTAATTATACTTAGATTGTTAGTTTTTAACAATATACTTAACTTTCTAATTATAGGTACATGGACATAGTCATTGTGGATCAAGATCGATCTTCCATGTACGGATTTATTGGACCTCAGACCATTCAACCTTCTAGAAATACACTTGATAGCAAGTAAAAATATTTACAAACATGGATGACTATGTTACAAAATGTAAAATTTTATTAAAGTTTACTTAACTTAATCCACTAACTATTTGTGATTCATGATAGGTCTCATTGACAACAACTGATGGTCATCATATCAAGACAATGAACAAATTCTTTCTGTGTCAGGTTTTTGTTATAAAAATAAAAAGTTATACATATTGCGTTATTGCATCATATGTTTAATAATAACCTTTTTGAGAGACAATCATGCTATGAAGTTATTAATTAGACAACCTCAGAAGTGGTGCAAAACTTCATACATAAAAGCAACAGTGTGAGAGAGAGTTCCGTTAACATTATTATTCGAAGAAAAGCAAGCTGCATTTTATTTTTGCCTCTCACAATACAAGTAGAATGTAGAAGGCTTATTATGGTCATACAGAATCAAACATAGGATGCTTGTTTCTAAGAAAACAGGCACTGATGAATACGAAGTTCATAGTTCAAAGAGGAGAGTAATCCACTCTTTGATAAGGTTTAACGCGCAGAGAGACATGTGTCGTTGTTTTCTCTTTGATTGGGAAAGAAACAAAAAAGTTCATCAGACAAACTCCCCCCAGATTGCCTATATTTCTTTGAATCCAAATGTTACCATCCATACCCCAATCTTTTCCCATGAATTTTTCATGATCCAATAATCTACACCATCCACTAAGCCATAACCTGTTGAAAGTTCTACATCGACTAGAGATAAGGCTAATTTATAATATATATATATATATATATATATATATATATAAACGAGGTGCAAACCTCACCTTACAAACCGATTTTAAGGGGTTGAGTTAGGCTAAAACTCACTCTTCTAATATGGTATCAAAGTCATGGTTAGAGTCTATCCTAGCGAGTTTTAAGTGGGCATTTCTGTTTTCACCCATTGTCGGGTCGCTATTGGACCACCCAATTTCTACTATCACGCACGGTATGTCTATACCTCGGCGTGAAGGGGTGTGTTGGAAGTCCCACATCGACTAGAGATAAGGCCAATTTATAATATATAAGTGAGGTGCAAACCTCACCTTACAAACCAGTTTTATGGAGTCGAGTTAGGCTTAAAGTCCACTTCCAACATAACCCACAATTAAAACAAAATGGTTTATCCCATATGGACTTGAACAATTTCCTCCATCATATACGCCCTGCACAAATCAATCAAATTAATAACAATAACAACACTGAAACTATATTATACTGTCACTACTTACGTCAGTGTAGAAAAAGAAATCCCTTCTGTCCATGGCCGCACTAATTGGTTGCTCAAAGGTAACGCACAACAGTGCTTCGTCTGACTTTGTTGCTGAACTATAATTTGTTAATATTAGACCATCAAAACTGTCAATTGTAACCGCGTTTCGTGACTACTTCAAGAAAAGGTGCACAAACAAAAAGATATCAAAGGGTAATTAATGGTTATGACAACACAATTTCTCAAAAGAAGGTAAAAAAGGATTCACAAACCTTATTGGCTTTGCAGGTCCCATTTTCCGCTCTATAAGGATAATCAAATCCCACCATTTTCTATAACTCATTCGAATGCATGGAAGTGATATTCACCATACAACCGCTGGCTTTATATGCACAATCTATGATTTCTTGTTCATAAACGCTAACAAGGTTGCCTGTAACTATTGCGTTTGTTGCTTCTATGGCTCCAGTGGCAGAAAAGGCCCATCCACTTCCTATATTCACATGGTTTCATACTCCAAAGTCATTTCAGTTGGAAAAATAAACAAAAGTTGTTCTTTTATAAATCAAATTAGTTTAAGTTAATTAACAAAAATTTCTCATGTAGTTTATGTGAATTTTTATTTTTAACTCATACATATCTTAACTATTATTAACATGTACTGAAAATGCGTACCGCAGTGCTCTTGGTTCTTTACTTCTGTGATGACACCCTTCTTTCTCCAGTCCCATGATGCAGGTGCATCGTCACAAGAGAATTTTTCCTTCTTCATCTTCTTGTTGGCCATGTTGGCCACGTTGACGTGCTGTGACACATCCTTCGGATCTTGCAAATACATTTTGCTCAACTCTTCAAGAGTGATGTCAGCGAACTTGTTCAACCCCAAACGATGGGAATGGGTTGATTTTCTGTTTGCATTCATTTGCCTGATGTAGTTCAAATTCTGATGGAAAACCTCAAGCCTTTCTGCATCTTCTTCTTGGTTCTGGTAGACACGTCCATGCTCCTTTTTCCACAGTTGGAAGAGTGTTGACACCTGTTCCTGTGTGGTAAACTTGGCTAGGTCAAGGTCCAATATGGAACTAGAAGAAGAAGAGAGAAACAAGAGGGAGAAAAGAAGAAACACAGAAATCCATGACCTTGTTGAAAATTTTATGATACGTTTTGTTAATTAAGAGGGTATATATAGGGGTTATAGTTGTAATGATGAAGTTTCTATTGGTTGTATGCCTTTTGTTTGGATTTTTTATATATTATTCATTGAATTATGAGGCTTACAAGCCAGCAGCAAGGATTTAAAGAGACCACTTAACAAGGATTATCTTTTCTTTCTTCAGGATTTGGCTGTTTCTCTAGTTTTTTATAAGAGCATTTATTTATGATAAGGGTCTTGATATTTTGACACCAAAAGTTTGACACTATTTTAACACCGTCACGTGTCACTATGTCATTGGTTGTTTTTTTTTTTAAATAAAAAACTTAAAATCTGACATCATCATTGAGGAAGAATTCAGAAATTTTGGATTCCAAATATGCCCCTTGCCATGTTTCATCTCTCTCCATTCTCTCATATTTCCCTTGTTCTCCCTTTCTTCAATTTTCATTCTCTCTCTTTTCATTTTCGTTCTCCCTCCATTTTCATTCTCGAAGCTTTGTTCAAGGTCCTTTTTTGTTGACAATGTTGTGTGCAATAGTAATGTCCAGTGACCATGGTCCTTCGAGCAAGGTAAATGGGTTTATATATTTTATTGATTGCGTTTTCGATTTGTATTTGGGTTTTCGATTTTTTTTATTGCGTTTTTGATTGGCATGTGGTTTCTTGTTTGAGTTTTGTATGTTATGATATATTCAGTGATCTTTGATGAGAATATGAATGGTGGTATACTATGATATATATTGTTAAATTTCAGGTTGATGATGATGTTGGTACTTCAAGCAAAGAAACTTTTTTTTCTTCTGTGAAGACATCAGCTACTAAAGTTAGAGAGGATAAGAAGAAGAGGATAAGAAGGAGGACCAACCAACACCAAAAAACATATAAAAAAGAAAACGCAAAGAAAGTTTTATGCGTGCTTTAGTGGATCACGAAAACGTTACAAGAGCATAGCGCTTATGACTCCATACACTGGAAATAGAGCACTTAGAATCCGACATGTGTGATTTTTGTATTGATTTGTCATACAACATTGTACATAGATGAACAAATAAGAGTAATGTACCCAATTTTGTTCAATGTTATAAAAGATGCATCTTTGCTTCCATTAATTATTGTTAATGTTAATTGAATTGTTATTCCCTTTGTTATTGTCATTCTGAAATGAGGTGTTGTTGGAATGTGAATGAAGAAAGTGGTAAACACATTGGTAAACAATGTTTGCGATGAAGGAAAGAAACAATGTTTGTGATGCATGCAAAAAACACACTGGTAAACGATTACAACTTGCTCGTAAATGATTACGCGAGTAAAAAGTGGGTTTTTCATTTGAACAAGTTAGTTGAAGTCCTGCAAGGTCTGGAGCAAATAAAAAAAAATTGTTTCTTATCTTGAACATGGGATGCCCAAACTTGATTTTCCAGACTAAAATCACTCTTCAACAACAAAATCACACAAAAAACCATTGCATTTATGCAAAAAATATAAAAATTTAGACTATGGTCCCCTAGGTTACCAGAACTGGCTCTTGCAGTACAACTTTCTGTACACATCCAAGATTTTGTTCGTGTAATTGTTTACCAAGGTCTTGTCAAAGATTACAACTTTGTTCTGGAGCAAAAAACAAAGTTGCAATCGTTTACAAGACCTTGGTAAACGATTACACGAACAAAATCTTGGATTTGTACAGAAAGTTGTACTGTAGGAGCCAGTTCTGGTAACCTAGGGGACCATAGTCTAAATTTTTGTATTTTTTGCATAAATGCAATGGTTTTTGTGTGATTTTGTTATTTAAGTGTGATTTTAGTGTGGGAAATCAAGTTTGGGCACCCCATGTTCGTGATAAGAAACATTTTTTTTTCATTTGAACAAGTTAGTTGAAGTTTTGAAAGGTCTGGAGCAAAAAAAAAGTTGTAATCGTTTACAAGCCCTTGGTAAACGATTACACGAACAAAGTCATGGATTTGTACATAAAGTTGTACTGCAAGAGCCAGTTCTGGTAACCTAGGGGACCATAGTCTAAATTTTTATATTTTTTGCATAAATGCGATGGTATTTGTGTGATTTTGTTATTTAAGTGTGATTTTAGTGTGGGAAATCAACTTTGGGCACCCCATGTTCAAGATAAGAAATAATTTTTTTCATTTAAACAAGTTATTTGAAGTTTTGAAAGGTCTAGAGAAAAAACAAAGTTGTAATCGTTTATAAGACATTGGTAAACGATTACACGAACAAAATCCTGGATTTGTACATAATGTTGTACTGTAGGAGCCAGTTCTGGTAACCTAGGGGACCATACTCTAAATTTAGAGCTGTAAAAACGGGTAACCCGGCTCGACCCGGCTCGGCCCACCACGGGTTGGTCACTTAGTGAGTCAACCCAACCCGACTCATTTATTAGCGAGCCAGAAAAATTCGAACCCGGCTCGACCCACCACGGGTTGGTGGGTAAACGGGTTGGCTCACTGACCCACTTAATTACAATTTTTTTAAAATAAAAAAAATTACAAACTTTCTATAATTCAAATCTAAACAAATTTCACTTCTAACATGAATGTTTAATTAATTTTTAAAATATGGAAGTTAAATAATTTTTTCAAGCAAAAAAAAATAATAAATATTTTTTTATAAAATTAAAATTAAATTTTAATAAAATAAAATTAGATAAGCGGGTTGGTGAGCCAACCCGGCCCATCACGGGTTCAACCCGCATGAGCCAGGTTTAAATGAGTCGGGTTGAAATCTGACCCGCATAAAAAAAATATAAGTTTTTCAAACCCAACCCGACCCGAACCTGTGACGGGCCAGGTTGACTCACGGGTTGTAACCCATTTTGACAGCTCTATCTAAATTTTTGTATTTTTTGCATAAATGCCATGGTTTTTGTGTGATTTTGTTGTTTAAGTGTGATTTTAATGTGGGAAAACATTTTTTTTCATTTGAACAAGTTAGTTGAAATCCTTCAAGGTCTCGAACAAGTTAGTCTAATTTTTTTAATTAGAACAAGTTAGTTTGGTCTAGACTCAAAGACCTTTCAAATTTTTTGACATTTATACCATGGTTGAAACTTATTTTTATTGTTTAAGTGTGAGTAGAGACTAGGAAGTCATGTTTGGGCAATCCATGAAAGCTAACATTATATTGCAATAAGAATATGTACATAAATATCATTGTTTCTTACAAAGACAAAAATCCATCTTTGTCTACATACAAAGAAAAACTCTACAAATGAAACCAATCCTACGACAATCCAAACTTCATTCTTCTAATGTTGTCGTTGTCGAGAATCCAGTCGCATACATATTTCTTTACTCAGTCAATGTCAAAAGCCACAACCTTCGAAACCTTTACTCGGTCATGGAGTGCGGGAAAGACAGTGTGGGAAGACGAAAAGCCCCAACCTTCGAAAAGCACCAACCTTCGAAAAGTTCCCTTTGAAAAGTCTCAACCTTCGAAAAGCCCCAACCTTACAAAATCATCAACAATGCGAGAGACCCACAACAATGCTCAGGCAAATGAAAGAGATAGAGAACTCAGAGAACGAGAGAGAGAGGGGCGATGAGAGAACGAGAGAGTGATACGAGAAATGAGAGAGAGAGTGGCAATGAGAGAACGAGAGAGAGTGATACGAGAAATGAGAGAGAGAGTGGCAATGAGAGAACGAGAGAGAGTGATACGAGAGTGAAGAGCAAATGAACGAAGGGTGCGAAGGAAAGAAACCGCGAAACGAAATTTCATTTTTGCCACCTTCTAAATATGCCCCTGCTTGATTATTAAAACCTCATTTCTTTCTTTTCAAAATCGGCCAATTGAGAAACGACACGTGGAAGTGTCAAAAAAGTGTCAAAAGTTTGATGTCAAAGAACCGTTTTCATTATAATAAACGTGTGTATTCTATGGTTGCGTACATGAGTATAACACGAACAATTTAGATATTATAGAATGCACGGTAATTATAATCAACCCTTACGTTCAAATGGTGAGTTTATAAGTTTGTTAATTTTCAAAATGATTTCTAACTTACACTAATTCTATTCAAGCTATAGGTTAGTTTTGCTTGTCATTTTCTTTCTTCAATGTGACATATAAGTTTCTTATTAACTTATTTATTTTTAAAACTATGGATTTTTTTATGGTGTGGGTCTTTATGATAATGAACCAGACAAATTTAGCATTGCTTACTGATCGTGGAGACTTTCATGATGTTGCAAATTTTATATAAAATGAATATGATAAATAAAGATAACAAAGATTTTAATACCGAAACAACTAGGTTTACTATAAGAAATTCAATAAAATTATAGATGAAGATAATGAAGATGTGATTCTTACGTTGTTACTTCACCATTCGCATAGATACGGTGTTTCTTGCCACATATTTTGAATACCATGATTTCCACGATTTCAAATTAACTTTGAATTTTACGTTATTTTCATATATATCTTTTTCTAATAGATATTATTTGCCTCCGTAAGTTCTCGTATTTTTGTTGAACCAAGGGGCCTAGACATCACTATAAGATCTTTCTTAGTCTTGTGTGGGAGCGATGAAGTCCTTGTAATTGTGATGTAGATGACTCTTGTAAATCAAATATAGTAATTCATAATAAATGAGTGAACCTTTTATCTGGTAAATAATGTCTTCTTTTATACATGTTACATGGTTTTTTTTTGGGTTTTCATTAGGCCTAATCTTGGGATACCTATGTAATGTTCTATTTATGGTGCTTAATCTTCTGAGTATCTAAATCATGTTCTTAATCAAGGTCAAGATGATTTTTTCTATTTGAAATGGCATCTCATCTCGATAATGTCTTGTATACCTGTGAGTTAATTGTTAATTTTTTTGTTTGGCTATGAATGATCCTAATTTAATTTGAATGTAAAAGGATAAAAGGGGATGATAGCACACTATGAAGGAGAATAAGAAAGTACCCTCTTCATTAGCTTTTATTGGTTCTTAATAAAGAGATTTTAAGCCTAATTGAAGGTGAGAAATCTCCAAGATTGATCCTATCTGACACATAGACCTAACAAAAAAAAAAGTCTTCATATGATAAACTTTAGATGACTATGATATTATCTTAAATAGGATTGTCAAAGTAGGCCAACTCAGCTCATACAAATTGTCTTATCATTGATTGAGTTAAAATAGATCAACTAAACTCGACTAATTTTTTGGTGACCCAAAAAATTTGTATTTTGATTCAACCCATTACGAGTTGGTGTGTTAGTGAGTTGCTTACTTACAAATTTTTGTTTTTGTAATTTATTTTATAATTTTATTATAGTATAATAAAAATTGATTAAGTCAATTTATTTTGTTTATAGTAGCGGAATCAAAGTTTTATCTAATTTTTTAAATATTATTATAAAGATATACTAATTAAAAATTAAAGTATCAATATATATAACTTGACAAACAAATAAAATAAATATCTAAACTATTCAAATATTATTGAATATTATTCTAGTACATAAATATATCAAATTGTAAATAATATAATTAGAAGTTGTAAAAAAATTTAATAAAACTTATGAAAAATTAGCAAAATGTTGATAATGTTGTTTGTGGTTAGGGATTAATCCACCTTCAACTCAGCTTGAACATGTTTAACCTGTGAGTTAAGTAAATTGAACTCACTTCAATCTTGATTTAAAAAAACAAAAAAATTTCTAATTTAACCTGAATCAAATCCATGATGAATAAGATTGAATCATATAACAACTTATTTTGATATTTTAATCTTATAAAACTAATTGAATTAATATTTCACTATAGATTTAAATATATTAATATATAGTTTGATAACATCGATTATATGAAAGCTAAATATATTATATTATAAAGTTTAATTTTTAAGCTTTTAGTTTTGATTATGATGGAAATACATAATTTTAATCTATTAAATACAATTTTATTTGTATAATCTTATAGAAAAAATATTGTATTTTTGTTTAAAAATAAATAATGTAATAATATTTTTAAATATAAATTGTTAACATTGTTACTTCTATTAAAAAAGCTATAATGTTTTTTTATTTAAAAAATTACTAAAAAATTTTAATAATATTTTTATAATCACTACATGAAAACAATAAGTTGTTAGCTAAAAGTTCACACAAAACTGAAAATGTTGACACTAATAAAAGAAAAGTGTTGGTTTTATATTCAAAAATAACAACGTTATGTATAGACACTTAGTAGCCTCAATCAAAAGAAATGGAGTTATCTAAGCCAATTTAAACCACATAAACACTTAAAAACTATATAATATTGATTAAAATTATTTCCCCTAAATGGACGACATTAAATAATTTTAAGTTAATAGACTAAATCAACGTTAAAATGAGTGAACTAAAATATTTCAATTATTTTCACTAAATCAATTTTAATGTGAATATTGAAAAATTTAAGCACAAAGTAAAATAAATTATTACTTATATATTTTTTAGATTTATTTCTAATCATATGTATTAATTCTTTAATTTGAAAAATAACATAAAAAACAATTAAATTTTAAAATGCACTACAATTTTTCATCCTTCAAATCATCTAAAATAACTACAAAATAACTATAATAATAATAGTTATTTTAAGTAAAAGACTAAAAAGACGCTTTATAAACTAAACAACAAAATCCAAAGTAAAAAACTTCCTTTAACTATTCTCACAAATGATAAGAACAATGAAAAAACGAAAGGAAGATTTAATATTATTACCACACAAAAATATAAAACCACTCATTTTTTATTAAACCTTCCCATCAATAAATAAACTACTTTATGACAATTTTCAAAAGGCTAAAATTTTATTTGGTCCCACCTCATCCAACCTAAATGAAGTTTTTACCATTTACACATATCATATTAAAAAATAAAACTTTTTTGAAACTTTCTAAGAAAGCACAATGACATCATTTAGAATTCAATTAGAGACATCTTCCTCATTAATCATTAAAAAAAAAAAAAACACATAAACTATAAACAAAAAAAATCAATAAATACTTATCCAGACTAAACTAATAATATATTATAATCTTATGTCCAAATAAGAAATTCTAATCAATTTAAATATATTTCGATATACATGATATATCCTTAATATCATTCAACATTAAATAATATTTCTGATAGTTAATCCTAAAAAATTGAATATACAAAAGTTATTACTATTGAATATTGTAATGATAATAGAGAACAATCAAGCGTGTAAAACGGAAACCTATCAGAATTTTAGTTATATTAAAATCGGGATAAACAAATATTCACGTCAACATCATATTGACAAATTTACACTCGATCTCAATAGTGTGAAACACAACACATCCTTTAAATCTATGGATGAAAATTAATATTTCAAAATATACTATCGTGTTACATATTTATTGTTTTCGAAAATAACTATTATTTAAATAATAATTTACAGGTTAGATTTTTCAAGTTCTTAATTATATAAAATGAACATAGTTTATAATTATACAATCCAAAATATAAGTTTAGATTTCATAATTCAACAATATATTCTAAATTATGTAATATGGAATATGATTTCAAATTAATTATAAAATTTTATCGAAAAAAAAAAGACATATTACTCATTCTTTTTCCAATGTAGTAAAAGAAGAAAGTAACTATGATGTTGTACCCAAAAAATTGTTTCCTTCTCTTTATCTACCAGGGAGGTGGGCCCCTGACTTGGTTAAGGCAATTGCTGCCTGCACCCCCATCAATTTTTACATGCACTACACATTTTTTAAAATCCATTTTTTTGTTGTGTTTATTTGAAAGTTCTGAGAAAGTGGTGAACTGGTTTAAAGAGTTTTCGTGTATGGGATTTTTTGGAAGGTTTAGTGGGATGAAGGCGGCGGTGAGTGCTAACACTTTGCAAAAGCCAGACAAGTTGTGGGAGGTCAGGTATATACTTCCGGAATAGCTGTGGGAGGTGAGAAATGATTTTCTGGTTGCCATTGGTTAAAAATGTTAGAAAAGAAGTTAGATAAATGGGCTGGGCCTTAGAAATTGGACCGTACCACAATGATAGGTTGTTTCTTTCTGCCTCCCATAAAAACCATAACCCTCGGACTACTCTTCAATAAAATTATAATTAAAAACAAGTTATTCCTACACTTTGTTTTTTTTTTAATGAATTTCAGATTTGGAAAGAAATATATATTTTATAATATATTTAAAAAATACAAAACGTGTATTTTTAAAATCTAAAAATATCTTTTAAACTGTACACTATGAAATGCATTGATTCTAAAATGCACAATTCTTTCTCTCCCATACTTCTTTTTCTCCTATAAAAGTATCATTTCATCACACTTAGATCACAGAAGAAAAAGTATCATTTTATCTATTTATGTTATTTTTAAATTAATTTGCCTGCACTATTTTTTTATTTTTCATTTTACTTTTTTATAATTTCCAATCAATAAATTATTAAAAAATAACTTATATTTAAAATATAAATTGTAAGATTCTCAAAAATCAAGTATTAGATATGGTAGAGTGTTTTAACTAATGATACTTCATTATTTTATTTTAAAAATATCAACAGTATAAATAAAATTTACTAATCAAGAGTTTCATTATCTAAGAAACTTTATCTTTCTAAAACTTTATTTCTTAAAAATTTTCCTATCTTCTCTCTAAAAATTCTAACTTCTTATCCATCTATTGAAAGATCAGAGACCTCCTAAGGGTTCCTTGAGACTAGATCTTCATTTGTAACTAAATGATTTTAGTTATAGAGTAAGTTGATTTTTATTCTTTTTCTTTAAAGTTTGGTGTCTTTACCTGAAGGGGTTTTCTTCACTCTTTTGGGGTATGAGTTTTCTTTGAGACTCTCTGTTGATTAGTGGTACTGAGGGTATACTTTGATCAAATTGTCATGAATTGTATGAGCAAATAGAGATCTTGGAGCTATAAGGAAATTTTAGAATTCTTAGAACCGTTTGAGCCTTAACTAGGTAAGGGAAGCTAGTTTATTTGGTTTGGATTTGGTATGCTTATGATATTTGGTGTTTGTATGATGATGTGATGATTGATTTGTGAAATTTAATAAAATCGTGAAATTTGGTATGTTGGGTGCTTGAAAATGGTTGTGTGTTGAATTGAAAACTTATGCATGTTGCGTGTAGTTGGTTTGTTGATGTGAAAAGTTGTTTATTAATGAATTTGATAATGTAGATTTAGTGAATCTGAGTTGATGTATTTTTATAGAACTTTGGTTTGAAATAAATTAGAAGGAGGGTGAGTTTTGGGCATAAAATGAGGGTTTGACAGGTAAAATTCTAAGATCATGGTTTTGAGAAAAGCTTGTAGTTTTGAAAAATGTCTTAGGGCCATTTAGGACTTAGTTGGCCTCTTACTATACTAAAAATATGGTGGTAGATCGTTTAGTGAAGAGTCGTTTGGTAGGGAGTCATCTAGTGAGGAGTTGTTTGGTGAATAGTCGTCTGGTGATGAGTCGTTTGATGAGGAGTCGTCTAGTAAGAAATCGTCTGGTAGGGAGTTGTCTGATGGTAAGCATCTGGTGGTACAAGTTGTTTGGCAGGAACTAAGTTGTTGCGAATCTCGAATTTGGGGTTCTAAACAGCAATTAATTAGGACGTTCTTTAAGTCATTTTGGGGGATTTTGGACCCTTCCAGAGCTGTTGGTGAGGGTTTCTAAGATGTTTTCCTTACGTAGTGTGTGTGTCAAACTAATATGAAGAAAATTATGTTGTTGGGTGGTTGTGATTTCCATAATATTATAAATGATTTTATACTTGAAATACTTTGATTATGTGATGATAATTATAATTATCGTGAGGTGGTTAATTGAGATGTGTATGCTTATGTTTATGGTTGATGAATATGATGATGATGATGATGATGAGTATGTTGTGAGAATGAAATATGGGTGATGTGAGAAGAATCTCAAGGAGAGATTTTATGTTCAAGTAAGTTATGGTGAATGTTTGATAGTGAGACTTTGGAGAGAATATATCTGATATTCTACCAATCATTCAACTCATGTCAGGTGAATTGGGTGGCAGAGAGAATGACAAGATGCCTTTACCATGACCCTTTGGGTCGTGTAAGGAAAGATTAACCCCATGAGGAAGTAGATTGAGTTACCCTTGTTTATGACTCTATAGAGTATAAATACTACCATGGGTGTACACCTTCAGTGAAGTCTATATCAGCATCAGATCTGAATCATTGAGTGGAGAGATTAAGTTGTGATATAATCATGTGTTTGATGGTTGTTGTGAATGTTAAAATATGATTTCTTATATTTAATTATAATATGTAATTTTTTTTTTGTATACTAACTTATCCTTTGTGTTTGTGTGTGTTATAATCATTTTGACAATGATCTCCATTTAGTGTGAGCAGAGGATGTTGTAAGTGTGTGAACAGAGGATATATATATATATATATATATATATATATATATATTATACAAAAATTTTAATATTATTTTATAAAAAAATTATCTAAAAACTTATTATATTATTTTATCTATTTGATGTGATTTTAAATTGATTTACTGTAAAATAACAAAATATTTCATAGTTTAATATTTAATAAATAGAATGTTTTCTTAATTTTAAAATTTTCATACCAATCTCAAAAATTTCAATTATGTGTAAATTCAAATTATGTTATTAATCAATTAATCCATGATATGCATTTTAAAAAATTATTAATTTTTAAAATAAATTAATAATTACTTCTTTCAAAGTGTGCTTTTAGACACATTTTAGTTATCATTAAAAAAAATTAATGTGTTTTTAATATATTTAACAATATATTAGATGAATATGTTCATACAATTATTAAACAAGTATAGCAAGACATATTAGATGAATTATCTTACACATTGATTAAATGGCTCTAGGAATGCCCATTAAATGAGTTTTTCATACACTAGTTAAACAAGTCTAGCAACAAACAATAAACAAGTTTATCTATACACTAATAAGACAAGTCCGACAATATACATTGCACAAGTATGTTTCTCCATATATAAAGAGTCTATTAATAACATTAGACGAATTTGTTTGTTCATTTGTTAAACAAGTCTTGTAATACAACTAAATGAATTTGCAGATACATTGATTAGACAACCATGTCCATGCACTAATTAAACGATTCTAGAAACAAATACTAGACGAGTATATGTCTATACATTGATTAAGCAAGTCTAACAATATACATTAGACAAGTTTGTCTATACATAAATTAGACAAGTTTATTAATACATATTAGACAAGTTTTTTTACTTACTAATTAAACGAGTCTTGCAATACACATTACACGAGTATGAATATACACTTATTATACGAGTCTAGCAATACACATTATATGAGTGTGTTTGTGTACTGGTTAAACAGGTCTAATAATACATATTATGTGAGTTTATCGATGTATTGATTAAACGAGTATAACAATTTACATCAAACGAGTCTTTCCATACAATGATTAGAAGAATATAGCAAAAAAGTTACACGAGTCTTTCCATACAAGTCATTTTATAAGTTGATTAAACGAGTGAAACAAAAATTATTAGACAAGTTTGGAAATACATTGATTAAATAAACAAAGCAAAAACAATTAAACAAGATTGTCGATGTATTGATTAAACAAATCTAGTAATACAAATTAGATGAGTCACTCATAAATTTATTAGATGACTTTAGCAATATACATTAGACAAGTCTTTCAACATATAAATTAGACAAGTCTATTCATTTACTACTCAGATGAATCTTACAATACACATAGTATGAGTCTATTCATACATTGATTATATGAGTATAGCAAAAAACATTACATGGGTCTAGCAACACTCATTAGATGAGTCTGTTCATATACTAATTAGATGAGTATAACAAAAATATTAGATGATTCATTCCATTGATCAAATGAGTCTAAGAATACATATTAGACAAGTATGTTCATACATTAATCAGACGAATCTTGTTAACACATTATACGAGTTTGTCTATACATCGATTATGTCAGTCTAATAAAATACATTAGACGAGTTTGTTCATACACATATTAGATTATCTATTAATACACATTAGACGACTTTATCCATTATATGATTAGGCGAGTCTTGCAATATACATCACATAAGTTTTTCCATATACTAATTAGAGAAGTCTAATAATAACATTAGACGAATGTATCCATATATTAATTAAACGAGTTTAACAACACATATTAAACGAGTTTGTCAATGCATTGATTAGACGAGTCTATTACATATACTAATTTATATTTTTAGTGAGTTAACTCTACATATTTATGCATATCATTTATACTTTTAGAAAGTCTACTCTATTTTTACACATGTTTTATCCTTTATATTTTTACAAAATGTACTATTTATATTTTTATAGACATATGAACATTCTAAACCTGTAAATTATTTTTAAGATTGATTTTATTCAAAACTTAATTATAAACTTAAAATTATTTATTATTATTTTTTCTTAATTTCTAATTCTCTTTTAATAAACATACAAACAAACATCAACCTATACGTAAACACGAGTTTAAAACTAGTTAATTTTAAAATAAAACAAAATTATAAAAGTGTTTAAAATATAATTCCTCAATTATTTTACCTCACTTTAAAAAAACATGTCCTTATATATATACACTAGTGGAAAAACGCTGTTTAACGTCGGTTATTTTGGGCTTTTAACGTCACTTATGGAACCGACGTCTATTCGGGTGACGTTAACTATACATCGGTCAGGTTATCACAGACGTCTATATAGACATCGACTGTGTACATAGCCGACGTGTAAATAGACGTCGTTCATAGATAAAATAGACATTAATATAGATGTCTGGCGTCAACATACGAGACGTGGAACGTTTTGTCCGCTGTAACTTATTGGACGTCGATTTGTGCACTGACAGACGTTTGTAGACGTCGGTTTTGCATTAACCAACGTCTACTGGGTATTTTTTTTTTTTAAATATTTTATTTTTCGAATAAAACCACACCTGAAAATCAGAAAATTTTCCTAGAACAATTATTTATAATAAATATTGAGTGTGAGCTATAAATAGATATAATTCACATAGTAGACTTATTCATTCATTTTCTAATTGATCTAAACATTGAGGGTCAACAACTTTCTTGCAAATGGCATTAAAGAACAAACACATACATGTTAGAATACCTCTAATAGAAGGAGGTAATATGCCTCAAATAACAACTGGTAACAATTGTTGCATCAATATATGACAATCATGGGATTTTAAACCAACTAACTTTAGTTCTTGCATAGAAACAAGGTTACTAATATTTGAAGAATAACCTTGTGGAACCTTCACACTTCTTAAAGAGTTACAAAAACTTTGTTTTTCTTTTTTAGAAAGAGTGTGACAGGCTAGGGGCAGATATGTGCGTCTTCCTATTGTCTGTGAATGTAACTCAGTTCGGATTCCCATTTTAGCCAAATCTTGTCTTGCTTTTATTCCATCTTTGGTCTTCCCTTTCACGTTTAATAAAGTTCCGATGACACTATCACAAACATTTTTTTTCTACGTGCATCACATCAATACAATGTCTAACATCAAGTTTAGACCAATAAGGAAGATTAAAAAATATTGATCGTTTCTTCCAAACATTTTTTGCAGATGTACTTTTACGATGTTTTCCGAACACAATGTCAATGTTTTTGACTTCGTTGTACACCTCTTCATCATTCCGGGGTCTGCACACAACCTCATCCTCGACACTTCCATTGAATGCTTTTTTCAATCTACGATAAGGGTGATTGCGAGGAAGGAATTTCCAATGTCTTGTATAAATCGTCTTCTGACCATGCTTCAATTGAAGGTAACTAGTGTTTTCTTCACAAATCGAACATGCAAAATTTCCTTTAACACTATAACCGCTCAAGTTTCCATAGGCTGGGAAATCATTTATAGTGAAAAACAACATTGCACGCAAACGGAAATTTTCTTCAACATCTGAATCAAACACTTCGACACCTTCTTCCCACAACAATTTCAAATCATCAATTAAAGGTTTCAAGTAAACATCAATGTCATTGCCAGGTTGTTTAGGACCAGATATCATCATTGACAACATGGCATATTTTCTCTTCATGCACAACAAAGGAGAAAGATTGTATATCATCAACATAATTGGCCATGAACTGTGTTTGCTACTTAAGTTCCCATACGGATTCATATCATCAGTTGCAAGTGCAAGTCTTAAGTTTCTTGGATCTGCACCAAATTTTGGAAATGTTTCATCGATCTTCTTCCACTGTGGTGAATCTGCTGGGTGTCGAAGAAGATTATCGCACTTTCTTCCTAAAACGTGCCATTTAAGGTTCTTTGCATCCTCCTTAATAGAGAACATACGTTTGAACCTAGGTATTATAGGCAAATACCACATCACCTTACCAGGTGCACCATCATTACCTTCTTCACTAGTGTTTTTGTCAGATTTCTTTTTAAAACGGCTTAAACCACATGTTGGACAATACTTTAGCGAAGCAAACTCCTTGATTTACAAAATAAATCATTGGGGCAAGCATGTATCTTCTGATATTCAAGACCCGTTGGACATAAAACTTTTTTGGCCTCGTAATTACGAATAGGAAGAGTATTATTTTCTGGAAGCATCTCCTTCAGCAACTCCAACAACTCCGTGAAACTTTTATCGGTCCATCCGTTCCTTGCTTTTAAACTAAACAACTTCAAAGTTGCAGACAAACGTGTAAAGTTCGTGCAGCCTGGGTACAACGGTTGCTTTGAATCATTGATAAGAGAATCGTACAAATTAGCTCTTCTACAGTTATCTTCACCAACATCACGTATCATGTCCTTTAAATGATCACTCATCCATTCTTCCACATAATTTATTCCTCGTGACGTCATAGGCTGGTCCAGTACTTCTCCATGCCAAGTCCAAACGGTATACGTTCTCGTTATGCCGAACATGAATAGATGATCATGCAAATTGCCTAAGTCTTGTCGTATTTGATTAAGACAACGAACACAGGGACAAAAACATGTCCTGTTCACAGACTTTGCATTTTCTTTAACATATTGCAAGAACATCGAAACACCCATCTCATATTCTTCAGAGATGCGACGTGCATTCATCCAGCTTCGATCCATACTATGTTCGTAACATAGTTCATCAGTATAAATTTCTTAACTCTCACAAGGTTAGGCCCTACCCATTCAGGAAAAATATTTTTCATAAATTGCTAAGACATGTGCAAAGAAGTCTACATCATAAATTTGATAAAATTTCGGCAGCATTTCGCATTGGTCTTCAAAATACACGAAATGAGAATATTCACAAGAATGACCACAATCAAATATGTATCCGGAGAACAACACAAATAATGAACCGAAATTTCATCAATCTTATGCATAAACTCCAATGTACATGTTATAGAAAATTTATGAAAAATAATTTTCCCAAACTGTCCAATCGGACAATTCAAAATTTAATACAAACGATTAAAAAAGTTATCGTTTGTATTAAATTTCAAACGGGAACTAAGTTTCACTCAATAATTTGATACTTATAATCTAACATGCCAATTATAATAACACAACTAAACTTTATCACATGCATATTCAAAAGCCGATAACACATGCATACCTAAAAGCCAAAAACATGCAAACGCAAAAGCCAATAACATGCATACACAAAAGACAATAACACACATACAATAAAAGTTTGCAATAAAGAAGCTAACCTTTTTAGCAGCTTAAAACAGCAATGGAGGGAAATGGAGGACTGCATGCCTAAAAATGTAGGCCAAAAAGGGTCAAAAATGTCGCCCAAGAACACGCCACAAACTGCACCAAAACACAACGAAAACGAATTTTAATCAGTTCAAATGGAAGATATTTCATCAAAGAGTAACTTAATCGGAGTAAAAGTGAATTTAAATGGTCCAAAAAGAAAATGCACCTGGAAAGCAATGCCGCAAGAGAAAAGCGCAAGGAAGAAGACGATGAATAGTGGTAACTGCTTGCGGGTTCGCGTTCTGCAGTATAAAGTACTGTAGACGTCGGTTACGTTTGTCCACCGACGTCTATAATGTTATAGACGTCGGTGCTCTCACTAGTTTGACGTCTTTATGATTTAAATATTAATAATGGCGCAGATTTTAGTCGTCCGTTGCATGGCGGCCCGACGTCTATAATGTTATAGACGTCACCAACTTTCTGGCCGACGTCTATATCGCGGAAAAATTATTACAATTCACCTAACTGTCAGGTTATGGACGTCAGTTCTCAAGGGGCACCGACGTCTATGTGGCGGAACATTAGTTACATGCACCAACTTGTCATGACAGAGACGTCGCCTCTCAGCTACACGACGTCTACATGGCGACTATTGACCTTCCTGGCAGAACTACAGACGTCTCTTATTCCCTGGCGACGTCTAAAGACGAGTGTAGATGTCGGTGTGGTCGTATTCGACGTCTATATGGCGACTATTCACCTTCCTGCAGACCTTTTAGACGTCCATGTGCAGTGTGTCTGACGTCTGTAGTGTTTGAGACATCGGTTAGTCATGTAACCGACGTCTCCTCGTCTGAGTTATTTACGAATTTGTCATCGGTCATTATATTACGTTAGTGCACCTCTAACCGACGTATATAAGGTGACGTTAAATGGTGTTTTTCCACTAGTGATAATAGCAAAAGTATAATGAATAATTAAATTTTAAAAAAGTAAAGTGTATTTTTTATTTTCTACAAAATCCTTAGTTTTAGTTTTTAAAATTTTTTTTCTACTTTTAATCTCCCCTATTTTGAAATGTATTTTTTTAGGATATGTGTGGACGAGTTTCTTCAAATGTCACTCAAGGAAATAAAAATAAAAAGAAAAAATGAAATTATTTTCTTCTAAATCATGCACTAAAAATAAAAGTTTAAAAAAATTAATGAAATAAATTCTATAGATTAGGTCATTGAGAATCATATTTTTTACAATTACTAAAAACATGTATTTTTGGAATTTTGAATTTTTATTGTCCTAACATTTTTTTGTTTTAAATTTTTTATCTTTATTTGTATCCTTCTTGATATGTAGAATAATTTTAATTACTGGTTGAAAGTGCAAGATAAAACAAGTAAAATTATATTAAAAAAGTAAGATTTAATAGGACAATATTATAAAAGTTTCAAAAGAAAGAAAATACTTTCATACATTTTATTTGCACTCTATAAAACTCTTATAAATGAAGACAAAGTTTTGGGGATAAAAAGAATATTGAAATGGTTAAAAGTGACAATTGAAAATACCTCTTCAAATATTCATTACATATTAATTTTCCCTCATTAATTTTTCTCTTTATTAACCTCAGGTCTAATAAAGCTCAAACTCATTTAAACATTTATCTTGAATTTATTAAGGATTTATTTGAATTAATTATGGTAAGGCATATCTGAAAATCTAATTGATTTATTATAATTATTCATTACATTAAACTACTTTAGTTCATTGTTTACAAAATTAAGATTTGAATAATTTAATGAGGGGATGATATGATTTATCAGAATAAAATAATATTTTAAATATTTTACTGGTTTCAATATTTTCGTTTCATATTATAATGCGTTGCTTCCTATCAATTTATTTGTTTGATTTCATCTTTTTCTTTATTAATTTTCATTTATATATATCTTTATCTATCTTTTTTTTAATTATTTATCTTTAAGAAAAATTGTGCTGATTTAATGCTAAACTACATTCTCGTGGCCTCTAGTTTTAAATAAACTAACATTCTCTTCTACTTTTAATAATTGACTCTTTGCACTCTCATCTTCCTCATATTTTTAACATGTAATAGTAATTTACCCTGTACTTTTATTAAATTAAACTCACTTTATTTTATTTTTAAAATAACATATTCACAACAATTTAAGTAAAAAATTATGAAAATTAAAAATTAAAGTTTTATAGTATAAAAGTTTTAATAAGTTAATAAATTTAATTATACGTCTTCATATTTATTTTTTATTTATATTAAAATATTGTTTTCTAAAATATGTTTTTATAACATAATTCACCATTTAGTGATAATATATTTTATAGATATTTTTAACATATAATAATCAAACTATTCAATTTTTGTTTATACAAAATTATCTTTTATATTTTAAAATTTTATTTTTAATTTTCATAAATATTTTATTTAAATTATAATCAATGTATTTTTTAAAATAAAATAAGAAAGAAAAATATTATTCTAAAGGAGATATGACTATCATTATATTAAAAAAAAAAGTAAGTTTTTATTTTCAAAAATAGAAAAATACTAAGATAAGTAGATGCATTTATTCTTATACTATTTATGCTATTTTTCGATCTTTTGTTATTTATTATAAACTTAAATTAATAAGAAAATATCATCCAATACCTGAATTTGAAATATCCATTCTATTAACTGTGAACTTGAAAAACTTGTCAAACAAATTTCAATGTGTAGATGATTTGTTGTCAAGACTAACATTTAAGTACTTTTGTCCAATTTAAGACATTTATTTAATTTAATTTAATTTTAGCTAATTTCACCTAATAAAACCAAATTTTATTTTTTTATTCATAAAAAAGAGCTTAAGAAGTTTAAATAAAACTTAAGAAAAAGGAAAAAAAATGATTTAGATAAAATTTTGAAGAGTAAAACTAGAGCATATTTCCAAGTGATAAAACTTGTATCATAATTATTTTTGAAGAAACTAAAATTGAATTTTTTTTATAATTAATTACATTTTCCAGTGACATTACTTTATGTTTAAATAAGGAATAAATTATATATGAAGGGATTAAAAAGAAAATGTATTTTATATATTTCAGGGTTGAGGGTTACTAAAATGATATTTCACCTTCTTTATAATTTGACCTACCTATCAGGTATGTGGAAGAAGCATCAGCTGGAACCGTGCTGTTCGTTGGCAGGGTCAATGATTAAGAAACTACGTCACACACTACCAAAAATATCAATTACTAAATTACATTTTAAAATTACATTATTTATTTATTTTAATTTTCCTATTACCATGAAATGCAAGGAATTTAATAATAGAGAGCAGAACAAAGACTTGAGAGCTTCAATGGAGGTCCATCACTAGAAAACACTTCCATTGTTTTGGCGATAGGATCAACGAACGCCATGGCAGAGCTCACTCCGAAGAAGGAAAACCCCAACCTTCTGCTGGGCCGGTTCGAGCTGGGAAAACTCCTGGGGCACGGAACCTTCGCCAAGGTCCACCACGCCAGG
Organism: Vigna reflexopilosa; assembly: GCA_027742785.1. Classification (NCBI taxonomy): domain Eukaryota; kingdom Viridiplantae; phylum Streptophyta; class Magnoliopsida; order Fabales; family Fabaceae; genus Vigna; species Vigna reflexopilosa. The sequence goes on along the minus strand of CM050911.1, from coordinate 8,923,313 downwards.
AACATCAAAACCGGGGAAGGAGTGGCCATCAAGATCATAAACAAGGAAAAGATCCTCAAGGGCGGTTTGGTGTCCCACATCAAGCGCGAGATCTCCATCCTCCGCCGCGTCCGCCACCCCAACATCGTCCAACTCTTCGAAGTCATGGCCACCAAAACCAAGATCTACTTCGTCATGGAGTTCGTGCGCGGCGGCGAGCTCTTCAACAAGGTCGCCAAGGGAAGGTTGAAGGAAGAGGTTGCCAGAAAGTACTTCCAGCAGCTGATTTCCGCGGTGGAGTTTTGCCATGCGCGCGGCGTGTTCCACAGGGACATCAAGCCCGAGAATTTGTTGCTGGATGAGGATGGGAACCTTAAAGTCTCCGACTTCGGACTCAGTGCTGTGTCGGATCAGATTAGGCAGGACGGGCTATTCCACACGTTTTGTGGGACACCTGCGTATGTTGCTCCTGAGGTTTTGGCGCGGAAAGGGTACGATGGTGCCAAGGTTGATATTTGGTCTTGTGGGGTTGTTTTGTTTGTTTTGATGGCGGGGTATTTGCCTTTCCATGACCGTAATGTTATGGCCATGTATAAGAAGATTTACAGGGGTGAGTTTCGGTGTCCCAGGTGGTTCTCTCCTGAACTTACTAGACTTCTCTGTGGGCTTCTTGATACCAACCCTCAAACCAGGATTTCTATTCCTGAAATCATGGAAAATCGGTGGTTCAAGAAGGGTTTCAAGCAGATAAAGTTCTATGTGGAGGATGATAGAGTTTGTAGTTTTGATGATAAGTTGCAGTTGCAGCCCCATGATGGTGGTGGGGATGATGATTTGGCAACATCGGATTCTGAGGTTGAAATTAGGAGGAAGAATAGTCATAATGCTTCCTTGCCAAGGCCTGCTAGTTTGAATGCATTTGACATCATATCGTTTTCTCAGGGATTTGATCTCTCTGGGTTGTTTGAGGAAAAGGGGGATGAGGCAAGGTTTGTTTCTTCTGCTCCAGTGTCTAAGATTATATCCAAATTGGAGGAGGTTGCTCAGTTGGTTAGCTTCACGGTGAGGAAGAAAGATTGCAGGGTGAGCTTGGAGGGCTCCAGAGAAGGCGTGAAGGGTCCTTTGACCATTGCAGCTGAGATTTTTGAGTTGACACCTTCCTTGGTAGTTGTGGAGGTGAAGAAAAAGGGAGGCGATAAGGCAGAGTATGACAGGTTTTGTAACTCTGAGTTGAGACCCGCATTGGAGAATTTGGTTAAGGAGGAATCTGCTTCTTCGTCTTACCAATCCACACACATTGATTCTGAACTGCATCAACGAACACTATCTGACTCTGCCCTTAACATTCATTCAGATAGTGAAAGTTTGTATCGACAAGACTTGCCTGAAGTAGAAAAAACTAGTATCCGAAAACATGGTGAATCAATATTTGAAATCTCATAGAAAAAGATACTAACATTTAGTATCTGACTGTCTTTGGGAAGAAACCGTTTTTTAAGATTGAAACATGAGAAAAAAAAATGCATGTTTGTATTAGCTAAGGTACCTAGAAGAATGACAGATGATAATAGGATACTACTTTTTTCTTGTAATTTAAGGCTGTGTGCATGTTTTAATTTTCGTCTTTTGCCTCAAGAGTTGTCCATCTTCTTTTAGGTTTGCTCCTTGACTGGAGTATGTCCAAATGTTGTATTGCAAAGCTAATTTGATTTACACACAGTGAATAAAGAAATGTATATGTTCACATGTCTTGCTACATTACTCTGGAATTTGTAAGGACTTGTTTTAATTCTTTATTGCGAGCAATGAGAAAATAAGAATGCATATGTCTTGTGAACTCCTGAGGTGTTGCACTGGATTTGAGTATCCAGTGTTTCAAATTAGCAGGCCGTATTTATTATCAGCTTAATTCAGAATTGAAAACTGGGGGAAGCCATTCCAAGAGAATAAGATTCTGAGATCAAAACAGAATGTCACAACAGGTCAATAACAACACAGATACCCTGTGTTTGTTTGGCGTTTCGTCACATTGAACATATGAGAGAATGATTGTGTCCACATGTTTACATGTTGATATTACATATTAAGCAAGGGGGATTCATTATGCTATGGATATTCACTTAGATCTGAAAGCATTTGACATCATTGATAAACTGATAAATGCTCTGAAAAACCTATGCACAAAAATAAGCTTGTTAATTTCACACCGGCCCTACACATACACAAGTGGTGCCTATTATTTGAACCAAAATGCTTCAGCAAAACAGACACCATAAGTTGTTTGTAGCGTGGTCCTACACACATAGAAGTGATGCCTAAGAAACAGGCGTATCCACTGAACATAGGATTGGTGTAATGTATACAGATTAAAAAGTTGTAACAAAAAGCCATGGTTTTATGTTCATTTTGAGTTGAACTTTGTTATTTACATCGTGGATCGACTTTTTAGGTGTAAATTGACTTGTTAGAAAATGTACAGTTCCGTAATATTAAGTAGGTGTCAGCATCTATGGTTTTTGGATCATTTGGTACTTTATGCTGATGCAATGAATAGGCGGTTATCTACTTGTATTTTAACAAGTGTAACTCATCCTTCACTCATTTCAAACCTTGTTCCTTTCTGTGGTTCAGAACAAATGGAAAACAGTGCTTCTAAATAATTCAAATTGGAGGGACCCTGCTACCTAATGGTAACAACTGTTGGGGACTATTTTCATGTTCAAACACTTTTTGCTGTCTCTTTTTCTGCACTGGCTTGTCTTTTCTCTCTTATATATATATATATATATATATATATATATATATATATATATATATATATATATATATATATAATTAAAACAAACCTGTGAAGTGGAAGGCTGAATTTTTATTTATTTCCCTCTGTAGGGAATCATCTCAAACATAAAATTATCCCTTATTGGTGGGGATTTGAATAAGGAATATGCCTAAACTATATAAATGATTTTTATTTTTTATCTTTTATGTTTTTATTCCATTTGTCTTTATAAATGATCAAATATTTTGCTTTTAAAAAGTGATTCGCAAGTTGACATTTAAAATTAATTATTTATCTCATACTTCTTTTTTTCTTCACCACTCACTCACTTTCTTCTTTTTTCTTCCTTCTTCCTCCATATCACATCATTAGAAAAAATAATCTATTTTCTTTACTAGGATATTCTATATTACTTATATTACCTAGAAAACGAAAGAATTTTTATATCGATTATCAACCACATAGAATGTGGATATACCACATTGTTTGACTTCTAAAACGGAAGTAATGCATTTCATGTTTGATTTAAACATAGTATAAAACGACATTTTTTTAATTGGATGTTAGCCAAAATCAATATAAAATGTGGATGTACCACATTCTTTGATAGAGAACCAATGTGGTATATCATTTTTGTATCAGTCAAAATCTAATGTGAAAAATACATTTTTCTTAGTAAGGATGGTTTAGTTTATCTTATATCACACTCGTGTAATTGTAAAAAAAATTAAATGTAGCTACACAGGATATCAAATATATATTATTCTCAATTAAATCAATTCAAAAAATTCTCTTAAATCAATTCTAAAGAAACAGGTGTGATAAAATAATAAGTTAAGAAGAAGGCATGATTATTGTTCTAAAATCATGGAGTTGAATAATAAGAAAGACAACCAAAATTCACTCTCTAATTATAATCTAAATACTCATAATTATAAAGGAATTTGGTCAATCTTAAAAATAGAAATAAAAACTTGTAGAAAATGGTATTTTTTTTTTTAAAGTTTGATTCCAATCCAATCCACTTTATGAATTGGACCTATATGAACTTTTTATACTATACATAAAATATGTTTTGGTAGCTGAAGTATTATGTAAAATTGAAAATATTCTTAATCAAATTTTTGATATTGTTTAGTTTTTATATTTTTAAAAGTATTGATTTTTATTTTTATTTTTCAAGGCTTTAAAGCTTATATATATATATATATATATATATATATATATATATATATATATATATATATATATATATATTATTTGTGCATAATTTAATGTCTTGTATATGAATCTTTTTGCTATTTTTGTAATCCTGTTAAAGAACAATATAAATTCAAAATTCTCACATTGGTTAACTTTTTTTTTTCACATTCAATAATAACATCTACATTAATACTATTGTTCTCTTTAATGAATTTCATATCTTCTTTCGATAATTATAAACTTATATTATTAAAGGATCCTAAACATCTTGAGAATACTTAAAAGTGATAATTATAAATGTTACTTTACCTTATAACTATCTATCCTTTTCAAAATTTCCTCCTTTATAAAATTTTATAAAGTAGTCAATCACTTTTCATTCACATTATTCTCATTTTCTTATAAAAAAAAACATGTTTAACCCTTCAACTCCAAAGAGAATACATATTAAATTTGAGTAAAACTTATAGTCTATTTACATCAACAATTTATTCAAAAACTTATTTACCTAAATTTTAGAGACTAAATTAGGTATTTAACAATAAAACAATCTTATCTCCTATTCTTGATGTGATTTTAAAAATGGATTTTTCACTTCAAGAAAAATATGAAAGAGATCATTCAAAAACAAGATGGAGAATATAAATGTTATAAAAGTATAGTAAAAAATAAAACATATATAATAAATATTGTGAGTATTAACATAGGTTAATTAGACGGTACATTCAATTTGTTTGGGTAAAAGATTAAGTCCTAAGATAGAATAAGGAAGGATTGACATCTAAGCATTTATTGAATTTTCTTAGGGAAGGGAATCAAATCTTGTATCCCTTCTTACCTTGGTTAGCTCATGGTCAAAGGCGTATATAAAGTAACTCAAGTGAATGTTGTAAATAATTTGGTTAGGATTCAATAAATGAGTGTTTGAATTTGAAAAAGAATGTGGATTTTTTTTTCTTTAAAGAGTTTCTTGTTCATAAGGTTCAAGTGACAAATCTCTCCCTTGTATTCTCTTTGTGGTACTCCTTAACTTATCCAAGTAAGAGTTAGGGCTTTGTTGGTCTTTTAATGATTCTCGTTAGTTTATCTAAGGTGGAAGATCTTGAGGAGATCAATTTCATCTCCTCTGTTTGGCTTAAGGAGGAAACCACAAATTATGGTAAGTTTTAATTTATTTTCTTATTCAATTACTTTTCCATTTTTTGTTCCTTTCTTATTCATCTCCTAACTTATGCCACTATCATACACCAAATCCTTCAAGAAAGCAAACTATGAAACTAAACATGTTTCAATTTTCCCTTTCTCCTTTAGAACACCAAATCATCATCATAAATTCAAGTAACATACACCATTCATTACATGACAAACCTCAACTAAAGAACCATCAAAGAATCCAATCTTCAACCTTATAAACCTTAATTATAGCTTTTATAAATCTTTATCAACTCGACTCCAAAATCATCTAAGATTTGTCCTAAACTTTACCTAACCTTTTATCCACCCTTACTCTTTCATAGGCACACAAATTGCAGTTTCCCCAATTCAAGAATTACCTACACCAACTCAAAGTAGGTGATTGTACGTCTTTCGTTCTTATCTTTATATCTTGAATTGTGAAACTCACGAATGATAAGCCCACATCTAAGATTTTCCTAGCTAAGTCACATCAACATATAAACCATTTACACTATTCTCCTTAACGCACTTAACAAAACTAAAGTCCACAAACAATAATCTCAAGTCATAAAACAAAACATAGTCATAACCCCCTACGAGTATTAAGTACAAAAGGAAAATTCAAACATATCTCCATGAATTACATGAAAATTAAAAAAATTACAACAAAATCACGAATATACGTAAAAAACACAACATAAGAAACACATAAAGGAGATCAAATATTAATGTTTGACATGAAAGTACAATTTCATAACATAAATACCCAAAAGATTTTGTTTTCGCACTTATGTTTGGAAAAGAACATGAGTATTTTTCTCACACCAAATAATAACATGGGAATCCTTATGAAATAAGACCAAGTTCTTTAGAGACTTGGATTTGATGATTAGAAAAAACTATTACTATTAGAAAAATCATATGTAAACAAAAACTATTACTAAATGAAGTATGAATTGAAGAGAATTATTTCAAATCACCAGAAAAAGAAGCATATGCCACAAACCAAAGAAAAACCTAAATTTGAATGTGATGAAGTTTCCTAATTTCTAGAATTTTTGAAAGAGGGTAAGAGGACGGAAAAGTGAGTTCAGACGAGGTTCAAGAGACGAGAAAATTAAGAATTGCAGGAGAAGAGAATATAATTGTGACAAACGAAACTTAGGCCACAATAACAAGACAAGGAAGGAAGACTCAAGCGAACAACGAAGACTCAACAATGAACACTGAAATGAAAGACTAATAACGAATGACCACTAAAGTGAAAAAAGGTGAACTGAAGAAGAATGTCTAGTGAAGTGAAAAAGAAATGAACGAAAGCATAATGAAAATAGATGAGCGCAATTTAAGAAAGAAAGAATTAGGAAAAGTGAAACCTACTAATATTTTTTCTTCATATATCATAAAAAAATTCTTTAAGAAAATTCTAAACTTAACTACAATTTTAATAAAACCGCAAAAAAATTCTAAAGATTTCTAGGATTAGAAAACAAAATTTATTAATATAAATAATACGATATTATATCAATTAAGATTGTTTTTAAATTTTTCATAATAAATATGAATTTTTTATATTTAGAATTGCCTAACTTATTTTAAAAGAAGTGTTTTATGTATTTTTTATGCATGAGTTTGGTTTGATATTCTTATTTTTTTGTTATTATTTTTAATTTTAATAATATTTTTCATGTGATATCACAAATGATTAATGTGTTTTGAGATATATGTATGTGATAGTTATAAATAACTTAATATGTTTTTTTATAGAATCTTGTTATACAAAAGTGTGATTAGTGGTGGAGCTTATAAAGGACAGGTATCCTAGACCTTTCAACCTCGTTTTTCAAACTTTTTTTTTCTCCGAGAATAGAGTATAAGTTATAGTAACTTTAAATGAAGATTAGAAATTAAAATTATGTTTAAATTGAATACATTATTTTGAATCCAAAATTATTAATCGGGATTCGCGACTACTTGTAATATGCATTAAATTATAAAATTCATTTAAATAAGTTTCATAAAAACTTGGTTTAATAGATTTTACCAAAAGCACTGTAAAAGTAAACCTAAAAGGCTTACAGTAATAGTAACCAATTGCTATTGTTTAAAATAAATAATATATTAAAATATAGCAACTGCAAACAATCCTAACATTTTTAGCTTTTAATGGTGTTTGGCTGTATTTATTTTTATTATTATATGATAAATTTTCGGATTTGTGTTTGACTTTTTATATATATATATATATATATATATATATATATATATTATATTCGACTATTTTTGGCTGCTTTGATACGGTGTTATTTGATAATGAAGGAGATTGTTGTTTGAATTGTTCAAACTTTTGCCATCATACTTCTCTGAATTTTCTTATATATTTTCCCATTTTGTGAATTGTGAATTAACTGTGATGCTTGAAAGCACACGGGTTTCCAATGACATATATGTGAAAAGATGAACAGAAGTTAAAAATAAAATGTGATAAATCAATTGAAAGTCAAAGTGACCATCCATGCCATCCATTACATTATAAACAAAGTGACAAGACAACATTAAATATTTTAAGTTGGGCTCTTACAGCAATCAAATTGTTTATCATATACTACAAGTGGTTATCAGGACCAGAAAAAAAAATACACAACAGTACACTGATTTTATTTTATTTTTAATTTAATTAAACAATGCTATTTTTTTTTTCATATTAAGCATATAAATACATATAAGCTAATGCACAGTTTGTTCTATAGAAGAGTTGTACAATTGAAAATACGAACACCATACTAAAACAATTTAAAGTTGAAAGATGAAAATTGCCCAGGCATAGTAAATATGCGGAAACAAAAGTATATTATGATAATATTTCAACTTAGTAGTAGGAAACACAAACTAAAAAAGAAAAACCTTTACTGGTCGACCTCAACTAATATAAAATAATTTATGTCAACTAAGTCACCCATCATTAACTTAATTTGAACTAGCAAATCAAATTTAATTGATAGCACACTTTAACTCACTTTTACTATAATTTGATGTTATATCTAATATACGTAGAAAAAAAAAATATATTACATATAAAGTCAATTTATAACGTACAAATAATTTTATAATAATAAGATAATTTAAATCATGCAAAGTTTCATGAATTCAAATCATGCAAGAATTATTCCCAAAACGAAAGAAATTACTTTGGAAGTCTATCCTCTTAATAATATACATGACCGAGCAAGAGTAAAAAAGATTATACCATAGTTACATGGAGAATGTGTAGATAGGTGGTAGACTTTCTAAATCAAGGAACGGTAACAAGTTTGATTGATAATTGTATATTTGTATAGAACTTGCATGTTCATTGGAACTTATATTAATATTGCCAACACTTTTTACATCCCAATCTTCATCAACAAAAGTACAATTTACAACAACCCACCTTAAAATGACAACACTCTTCCATTGGGACAAGAATTGCTATGGTATTAATTAATCATAAGAACTTATGAAAGAACAAATAGAATTAAAGAATTTGAGCAGCAAATACCACATAGCATTATCCAAAAGGTTTACTCTGGTAGCAGCATGTTAAAGGTTGGCCATAGAGACTTGGCATGCAGCACGGAGATGAGAGTGAGGTAGAACTTTAACTGGTCTCCAATGATAAGATCTCCAGTTCAGCCCACCAGAGGGGAGAGAGTCTCGGGACAGCTTGTTCAGGTGATACATGAAGCACTTCCCTCAATCTGGGAGCTATGTCTTTCATCGATGGTCTTAGCCTTGCATCAGATTGAAGACATTCTTTGATCACCTCACAGATGACATCAAGTTCTTCTCCTTTGAAGGACTCCAACGAGGGATCAATCAGATTGCTGACGCTTTCCTTATTATTCAAGTGCTCAGCAGCCTGAAAGGTTTATTTTTGAGTGACATACAGGAGCAATGATGTTGCACTTGAAACTACTAGGAAGCACAAATTTCAAACTTACCCAGTCAGTAATGTGGCCATGTTCTTCAGAGTATGGTAGTTTTCCGGAAATGATTTCAAGCAACAACACTCCAAAGTTGTAGACATCGGTTTCAGGATCAGCATGGGGTGGCAAGTCACATTTATGTGACTCATGTCCAGGTGTGTTGGCTTGTGATGATACATTCTTGCCAAAAGCTATTTCTGATATCTGATAGCAATAAAATGGAGATATGTTAATTGATACCTAACACATTAAAAGGAAAGAAGGAATAGAAATGTGCATATACCTTAGCAGCAAAGTCATCCGTCAACAATATAGCAACGGAATTGAGGTTGGAATGAGCTACTGGTGGATTCAGATCATGGTGCATATACTGAAGACAGTATGCTGTGCCCATAATAACCCTCATTCTTGCGCTCCAGTCAAGAGGTTCAACTTCCTTAACTGAAAAGAAACAAATACACAAAGCTTAGCATTTTTTTTTTGTAAAGAGAACCTAAGCCTTCAATCAGATCCGCTGTGTTACCATGCAGATGCTCAAATAAGCTTCCATTCGGAGCATACTCAAATACCATCATCCTGGTGAATGGTTCTTCTTCATCACAGTACCCAATAAGATTGGTAAAGTTCTTATGGTTAACACGGGATAATGTGGCAATCTGAAGAATACAAGGGACAAAATTAGCAAAAGGTAATTAAGAATTGAAAGTCACTCAATTGAGTTGGGACACCCAATTCAACTTTTTCCTCTCCATTGACAAGGGAAAGAGAAAACCTTTTTGCGATAGGCCGTCTCCATTGTCTTTGACCAATCACGGGCCGAAGTAACAATAGTTGAATCAACAGCAATCTCGACTCCACTGGATAGTGTTCCCTTATATATGGTGCATTCATCAAAAGTATTAATAATATTGCTGAAATCTTCACAGGCTGTCTCCAGCTCTGCCTGATTCAACTTGGGGACCCCTACATTACATACAAGTACAAAACACGGTCAACATATGTTAACATTAACTTCTATTTTTTCTTTTCATCTATGGAGCACATTGGGAACTTTTTACCATTTTGTTGGCTATAATCCTTCCAGAGTCCCTAACCCTGGTAATAAATCTAATCCCAGATAGCATTTAGCAGGAATTTTTAATTGACCTGATAACTTAAGGAAGAGACTAGACATAACCGATTCACAGTTTGACACTTCAGATGGTATATATATTGCATAGCAAAAAGATAGAGTCCATTTTCTAGCAATTGGCTGACCATAAACTAACAAAAGATTTCATAAAATTGTTGCTATTCAAATTAGAAAGATGATGCTTGAAAAAGTTGAACAGGAAAGTCTCCAAACAATTAATACAAATGGTCATGGACCTGTCGTAACTTCTATAAAGAAATGAAAATAATCAATCGCATTATTACATACTAAAGAACATATATGAGGGAAGTATGAGGCGTTTAAAATTTGGCAAGCTGACATTAGCCAAGTTAAAACTTCATTTTCAAATCAATGATTTATTACCGTCAAGTTCTTTAAGGAATCTGAAATTCTTTGGTGAACACTAACAATAATGCTGTTCTAAGTTGTGCTCAAAAAATTAAACATGCCCTAGCTTCCCTTGAACAGGTTTAAAGAATGAATTGAAACCAAGATAAATTGGGCTTACAAACACAGCCTCATATTTACTAAAAATAATACCTGTTATAAATGCTTTCTGCAGCTGTCCACTTATTCCTGTTTTCCATGGCTTTATTACTTTTGCTGCTCGTTTTCGCCAAATGCAAAGCATGATCAAAACAATAATGACCAAGACAGCTACACCTGCTATTATAATAATATACTCCCATAATTTTCCAGAAGCAACATTAGCTGAATTTGGTTGATTTGTTTGATTCGTAGGTGTAAGATTAGAAGTTGAAGGCAATTGTGCAGGTGACTGATTCTGTTGCTTATTGGCGTCTGGGAAGGCTGGAAAAGCTCCACTGCTCTGGGTAATTGGAATATAACTGATCTGTATAGTAGGCCCACCACTGAAAGGTGCAGCTGCAAGGTTACTGGACTGATCAAGCAACTTCCGTCGTGCTGAATTGACTACATTTTCTACATTCTGGTCAATCTCTGAATCATCAGAGCCTACATGAAGGAAGGTATGTCTTGAAAGTCAGTTAAAAGCATAGATATCAATTTCTCACATGCCGTAAATCAATCAAGGTTCTCCCACTCACCAGTCAGAATGCCACACCATTTCTCTGCATGGGCATGAGGGGTGGCCTTTACTAGCTTGAGCCTTCAAATAACAGCAGACTATTTTAGTAAGGTAAACATGATGCAAGAACAAAATATAAGTAAATCTTCAGATTGAGATGGTAGAAAGTTATCTACACACAGTGGAAGTGCAACAGCAAGGACAGCATTGGCGTATTTTTTTAGTGCTCCTTTAAATGGAATAAAAGATGAATCTGCATCATGCCATTGCTTATAGTTTCTGTGCCATAAACTTTTCACGCCATGTTGTTGTATACTTTTCAGATCATGCATCGAAAGGTAAAAAAATAAGAAACTCATCCCTTCTTGTTAACCATAAAGGATGAAAAAAATTGGGAATACAATCCCATAGGATGGTACTGTCAAAGTTTGATACTGCAAAATCTAATCTTACCAGCATAAAACAGAGTCATACAACATTAAAATTTCAGTAACTCATATATAACAATACGATAACTACGATAACTATGGTGATCAAATTTAAGAAAATCAAATAAAATAAAAACACTGAACACATGCAATTCTGCAAGTCTCTCGAGTTTACATGCTAAAGTACACCAAGAATTTCCAATAGACAACAAAATGATTAACAGTTTGCTTTTCACCAACCATTAGGATATCAAATGACAAATGATAAACAGGTTGCTTTTATTGTTAGTTAGATGAATTTTAATCTTTGCAGCACATTTAATTTCACAAGAGCCAATCATAATTAAAGAGAGTGTGACTCCTGCTATCAACGTGTAACCAAAAACAAAGTAAAAATGGTTTTTCAAGAGTTAAAATAAAAAATTAAAAAACTGAAAAAACAAACACATTTCAGTTTGTCTTTACCAACATAGACCTCCATTCAAGAAATACAATATCACTCTCTCTTTACCTGGGTGCAACCTTTCGGTTCTTTCCAAGTGATGAAGTTGTCAAACGAGTTGAAAGATTGATACTACAGGGCAATCTGAGCTTTCCAATCCCTTGAGAATCACTGCTTTCACATTTCTTGTCACAAATGAACCTAGGGAAAAATTAAATTCATTGTAGGTAACCCACAAAAGTAACCAAATAGAAAAAAACAAAAATAGAGTTAACTTACAATTGTTCTGACAACAACAAACGGCCAATTTCTGCTGGGACACATCCAGTCATGTTATTCCCCCTTAAATCCAATAACTCCAGCGTGTCTAGATCACCAAGTTCTTCGGGAATAGTACCAGAAAAACTGTTCTTGTATAATATACTATTTCAAAGAAACAATGGTTTATCTGAATTAGAAATATATTTGAATATAAATAACAATATTAAGTAAAATGAACTGTTGGATTTTTAAACTTTTGGAGAAATGGCCCATAATTTAGTCTTTCATTAAGACACACATTTAAAAACAACATAAAATTAAGTTACAACACAACAAGAGCTAAAATAACTGTACAGAAGGGCTCATCATAATCTGTCCAACAAAGGCAATACAGAAGGCCTTATAATGCAGCTGAGAGGAAATTAACGGAAAATACTAGAGAATATAGCCACTTTCAGAGTTTTTTATGGGAAGCGAACTGCTATATAGCAGGCAAGCTTACAAAACTAACATTGCATAGAAGATAGGAGAAGAAAATAAAAGAGTGATAAAAATCATACACAGAGAGACAGAACATTTATTGCTACCAGTCTCTTGAATTATTGGATGCATTCCAGACAAATAACAACATACAATACAAGTATCACCATTTCATTCTTCAAGCATATCCTGAAATTTAAGAATGACCTCCATATGACAAATATTGAGCTCTTATTAGATTACGTTACATTATTATAAGACAAAGTTCAGTCAACGATTTTTCCAGCATAACGTGTTTTACTTTTGACATAATGGTAACATAGGAAGAACCCTTACAGGGATTTTAAATGACTAAGTTTCCCAAGCTCAGGAGCCAATGTGCCTTCCAAAGATAGTTCAGGTAGGACCCTACAAGAAACATTGGAACGTGCAAAAGCATATAAGCATAAAAATTCTGCACTCACGTCAATCAAAATGGTTGTTTTCTTTAGGCGTCAAGAACAGTTACATCATTATATGTATTATAGTTTGCCTTGGCAAAAAAAAAAAAAGAAGTAAAAATAATACAGTCTCAATGGAAGATTAGAAAGAGGAAATCAAAAGGAACTTACAGCATTCGCACTTTACCACCTACACAACGAACACCATACCACTGGCAAGGGTTACAATCATTTGGGTTCCAATTTGACAGAGCATGAAAAGGATCAGAAGTTATTCCTCCCCGAAATTCCAACAAGGATAATCCTGTAATATCCATTCCAAATGCAACAACAAAAATCAAACACCAAGATACAAGGAATGCATTAAACGATTCTCTGCAAATTAGGGAAACTAAAAGGACAATCCATGAAAATCACCTTCATCGTTTAGAGACAAACAATGTTGAGTTCCCCATAGAAAAATCAATCCAACATAAATTCTGAGCCACAATCCATATGGGCCCCATATGCTTTCCATTGATATATGAAGGCAATGTCGCTTTGGTAGAGACAAGACCTATATGTCGTTATGAGCAGTACATATCATATGTACAAAATAGGAAGGTTTTTTCTGTACATAGAAACACTTCCACCTATGTGGATGAAGCTGAGGAAATTTCACTAACTAGACAAAACTTGTATATTACAATCAAAAGCTCTTGGGTCCAAAGATCACTTGAGGGTCTCTCATTTTCTATTCAATCTTTTCCTCACAACCTTTTGCTCAACAACGGCATACCCGGCTCACGATCTTCCTCCCAAATGATTTCACACCAATGTGGGCTGGGGCTGTAAGAAATTATATCCAAGGAAACAAAAATAAAAAAGAAGTTTTTATTCCAACAATAAAATAATCAATGAAAAATGACAACGTTGACAGACAATCAAAACCATAAGAAAGAAGAAACAAGGAATAACCCGATCAGCAAGCAAACTTTGTGGGTGGGTGTGTGCCATCTCACCAATGCTAAGAAAAAAAAAGGGTTAAAAGGGCATTGAATTACCATGCAGATGGGAAAAAGGTTGTAGGAAAAGATGCCCTTTGTTGGATGTAAGAAGACGATCAAGAATGGTTGATGATGAGATCCAATGCAAGTTGGTGGTGATAGGTGGGGGGGTAAACTGAGACAGGGAATCCAATGAAGGCAGCAAAAGATTAAACGATTTGATATATGGAATATCGAATGTTTCTTTCAATTGCTCCCTTAGAGAGGAGTCTCAGATGACCCTCTCTCCGACCACCTTCATCCTCTTAGAATGTTAAGGTTGTTTTGTTTCTTGTCTCAGTTTCTCTCTCATCACCCCCCACCACCCACACACACAATTCCCCCCTCTCATATTTTTCCTTTTTCCTAAAATTCGCTGTAGGCCCCATTGGCCACCTCTTCCGAATTTCTCGCACGCGCTTTTTGCTTCTGCTGGTTCACTATTAATGATAAATGTATCTGTTTTCCATTTTCTGTTAACAAAGTTTACTTTTTTACCATATTTTCAAAATTTTCTTGGAATAGATTGTCTTCTTAATATGTGCAATCTATTCTTCTATTATTAAAAAATAGATACCATTATGAACAAAATCAAAATATATTAGGATCCAAATATTGTTTTAAATTAAAATGGTTCAGGAATTGCTTGTCACGATCTGTAGCAGAGACGAATCAACAAAACATAATATTGGTGTCTGACTATGCAAAATTGACCTCTAACCAACATTTCTGAAACATAAATGTCTTGCTATTGGTTGCATTTTGGTCATGCTATTTATTCCTTTTGAGGCTGTGCCCAAACTTCAATAAGAAAAATATTCTCAATAAGAAAAATAGTTAATGTGCTATGTATATAAAATAATAAATACGAAAAGATACTTTAGTTAACCGTGTAATCTTATTGCTAACATGTTTTTACAAATTATTTTTTTTTATTTGATCGTATATTTATTTATAAAACTTAAGTTTATACTAATTTAACAGTTTTGTTTTAGATGGTGAGGAAAAACTTAAAATAGACCTAGACTATTTTCATACCTTTTTAAAATAAACAATAATAATTTACTTATGTACATAAAAATAATAGCAAATAATAAATCATTTCAACAAAAGTTATATATCAAATGATTGTTTAAGTTAATAATAAATATTTTTGAGAGATAAAATATTTTGAAGTATTAACTAATTACCACCCCTATGTTCTTTCTGATGACAGTGAAGTGAAGGTGTTGGAATCTTTAGCGTGAGTTAGAGAAACACGACAAGGATCTTACATGGAATTTATAGATCTTTTTTCCTTCAGCATTTTTCACAAAAACTGCCAAAAACTCTCTTTATTAAGCTCTACAAACGAATATACTTTTCCCTGAAAAGGATGAACATTTTTTAAGACTAATGTCATATCTTAAAGGTAAAATATAAGCGTAATTTATTAATTTATAAAAACCATTTTATATAACTGATTAGATTTGTTCTATTTTTTATACATTTTATATTATTAATTAAATTTGTCATTATAGATAATCATAAAAACCATTAAATATACTGTTATAGATGTAGAAGTTATAGTATTTCTTGAGAATGTGAGAGGGTTGCGGACTGTTATTTTGTTGCCATGAAAGGAGGAAGAAGTCTATACAATCTTTCTGTATGATGTTCTGAGTAGTTTCTTTTTTTTCTGTCAAATGATTCGTTGTAATGCTATTAATATGAGAAGACAAAGTCATATGTTTTTCCTAAGAAATCCGTGAACATGCATCCCATTTTGCATTGGAGTGGATAATAAGAACGAAAATAAAAGAAGAAGAAAATTTTGGAAACTGATCTAATGAAATAAAAAGAAATAAAACTGGGTACATATTCTTTTGAAATATTTTATTATTCTAGATTGAAAATATCAAACAGAGTAAATGACAATTTTTCAATAAGACTTCAACCTCAATTTGTTTCTTCCAAAATTCTATTCAAATGTCTATCTTTTTTAAAATATTGCATCATCATTAATTTTTATATTACACACACATCTCATTAAATTTTAATATAATAATGTTTTTATACTGAAAAACAAAATATATCAAATGGTTAATTCATTACATAGCACAATATTAGTTAATTAATCATTATTCTCATGTTCTTTAGGCAGTTTTTATTATGCTCATTAATTATACTTATTTATGAAAGATAAATTTTGTTAAATATTATGTAAGTTTTAATACTATAAATTATTTTTAATAGTATAAAATTTAAATAGATATACTATATATAATGACTTACAAATGATATTTTAAATTATTGTTATTATATTTAATATATAACTTATCGTTTTATTCAATAATATTTTAGAAATTAAGACTAACACTCAAAATTAATATAGTCCAGACGGCATTAAAAAGGAATAGACTAAAACAACACACTCTACGATGAATTAAGAAAATAAAAATGAATGCGCGGAATGATTTTTCGTATAAACCAATCAAATTCAACTACAACGAAATTATTTTAGTATACGACCGAAGCATGATAAACAATTTAAATTCTCAAATTCAATTCATAATTATTTAAATTGAAATGATTTTGATTCTATTTAAATAATTTTTTCTTAAATTTAAATTTATATTATTTTTGGATTTTAAATGTAAATTATTTAATTAGATTTGAATCGAATATCTTTTAAATATTTGAAAATCTAAATTCAAAGTGTTCATGTCAAGTCAAATCAATTTGGACTCCGGTAAAATTGAGTTGGTCAAGGTTCAAGATTGAGTTTAGCAGGTTTGGATCTAAGGTATACCTAAGTTGGCTTGTGTTAAGGTCAATTCAAATGAGTCTAGACCTACTTTGAGGCTAATCGGCCCAATCCTCTTTTAGATGAGTTAACCTAAAGTTATTTTGAGCCAAGTTCCCTACAGAGCCAAGGTCAAGTCGAATTGACCCATTCTTAAGTTGAGTAATTGGCTTAGACTAGTTCAAGCTGAATTGGCCTAGGCCTAAATCCAACTAAGTCACCTTAGGCCCAAGTCTAGTTAAGTTAACCCATATCTAGGTTAAGTAAAGTCGGTCTAGGTCCAAGTTGGGTTGAATCAATCCAAGCCCACTATTAACAAAGTTGGTCGAATTAAGGCTGAGGAGAGTTATTCATATTAAGTTAATGATTCAAAACTATTATAGTTTGAATGTTGGACTAGTTTGAATGGCTAGACCAATACATTTATAAAATTGTAAAATAAGATATGTGTATGTGTGCCATTATTAGCTGAGTCGGTTAAATAAAGGTCGAGGAGAGTTATTCAAATTAAGTTAATGTGAGACCTGAGTTCAATCCATGATTTAACATCACCTTCAACCTAAAACTTTAAGACAATGGGTTTATAATTCTTCTTCCTTATATGTTGCCTAACTTTCACATATTTACGTGAGACTTAGATTCACAATTGAATTTCCAACAATCTTTTCTTCAAGTGTGAGTCCCTTCACATTGGTACACACCCTCTTAAAGTAGAAGTGTTTCCAACTATGAGTATCTCGATGGTGACCTTCTTATATTGTCATTTTATCACAAACGAGACACTTACTTGAAACCCTATTAAGAAGACTTTCCATACAAGAAATCCTTACATCTATGATTTTTAATTACCTATATTATACTTGGCTAAGTTGGTCACACCCTTAACTTTGATACCATTAATGGAGGAAACAAAAACATAACAATAAAAAAAAACCATAGTATGCAACACTTGAAAGAATTTATGAGGAGTAACAACAATAGAAAATGATGATAATAATTACAACAAAGAACACCAATTTTTTTTAATGTGAGAAGTAAAAACTCACAGGTACAATCTAGTTAATCAATCTCCACTAAAATTTAAAAAGAGTTCAAGAGAGTCAAATTAAAAACATAAACAAAAATCAGTCAATACAATACATACCAACTTAAGTCTACATCTCACCTAATCCATATTTAGAAAGGGAAAATTCTCATATTAAGTTTCGAATGACTTTGTCATCAACTTCGTATTGTCAAGCAATACTTCGGATGGATTGCAATTTATATTGCTCCAACAAGGCAAAAATATCAAGGAGCAATGATGTGATTTTTTTTTCCAACAAATATATATAAGATTTATTATATGACCCCTCATTTTCCATAATTACATGAACCCCAATATTCCATAATTATATGATCCATAATATTTCATAATCATATAACCTATAATTTTCGATAAGTCTGCATCCCAATTAAGTCCACACCAAACTCCCCATATCAAAATGCGGACTTAAGTGAGTGTATATTGTACATTAAACTAGCAATATCCTCAAATTTGAAGAGCAAAGAAAAAGAAACCTAAAAATAGAGCAACAATTTGAGATTGATTTCTCTGATCATAAATAAAGTAAAGAATCATGTGTCATGAACCATTTGTCAAAATTTAAGTCCGATTCAACAGTGAATGAATTGAAAATCACTATTTTACTGAGATGGCTTAATGAATATGCCAATAAATTTTCTCTCTCATTTCTCTCTTCCAAAGGTTGCAAAAATAACACTCTCTCTTAACTTGAAGACCCCTCTCCACTTAGATTTATGTTAAGTAAGACAAAATGGACTTGATTATTTTGAACTTTTTAGACACATGAGCCAACCCAATAATTGTTTATGGAAAAAGTGAGACATGAAACATTTCTATTTAGATTAAGGTGTTTGAAGTGATTTAGAGAAACAAATAGGAGGGGAGGGCCAAATTTCTTATCCCCTACATCCATGACGATAAATGGGTTAATAATAAACCCAAGTAATCAATATTCAATTGTTTCTCCCATTGTGCTTTTTGTAAACATTGACCTGCAATACATATTTACTATTTATACTCTTAGCTTTTCAAAGTAACTCTATCATTGGTGGTATGTGCTTTAATTATATAACACATACTATATTATCTTGCATAAACATTAATCTTTTATGTTATGATTCAAGCTTAAATGTATGTTTTCCAAGTATTATCATCTACATATAGGGTTAAATATATTTTTGGTCCCTTAATTTTCAGTGAAAATTGGAATTAGCCAATCTTTAAAACTTTGGCCCAATTTAGTCCATCAACTTTAAAAATGTATGAATTTAGTCATTTTAATCTAATTTTGTTAATTTTATTTGACATTTCAAATTTCATGATAGTATTTGAGTTGTTTACTCTCTTTGACACATTTTTTTTCTTCAATGTTAGTTGAGAAATATATTTGAAACGTCAAATAAACTTAACAAAATTTAGTTAAAAAGACTAAATTTACGTAGTTCTAAAGATGGAGACTAAATTAGTCCAAAGTTTCAAAGAGAAACTCATTCTAATTTGGTTTAAATACTTATTTCGTCCCTATGTTAAGAGGTGAATTTCTGTTTAGTATCCAATTTTAAAAACGAAGATATTGAGTCCCTATGTTATGAAAATTGTATGAATAAGGTCTTGTCCGTTAAGTTGACAATAAAGACGTTAACTCCATGCTGACATGGTGTATTTTTTCTCTTCTTTCCTCTATTATGCAGCTTTTTCTCTCTCCAGTTCAGCTTTTTCTCTCTCTTGCAATCTTATTTTTAATTTAATATTTTTTAATTGAAAAGCTATTTTAAACAATAATGATAATATAAGTTGTTGGTGGGTTTTTATAGAGTTCAGGTACAGTGACTCTCAATCTCAGTTTTGCCACTCTTATGGTCCCTGTATGGTCTTCTTCAACCTCACCATTCCAAATCATCACCTCCCAGCGCATATTAGTCAGCACCTCACACTCCCACACACTCTCTCTAACACTATCAAATCCCTAATGCCAATCCCAAATTCAACCTCTCTTTAATCTAACCTCTTCACACCTTCTTCACCGGGCTTGCTTCGCCGATTCACTACAAGCTCCGTTGCGATTCTCATAACCACAATGATGGGCTCCAAGAACCACACCGTCGATGACCACCCTCTATCGGTGCCGCCAATCCAAATGGAAAACCTTGCACTACACAACCACGACCACAATGCTGGAAAATCCACCTTTTCTTCTACTTACCGTAGCGCCTTCACCACTTTCTAGGAATCGAACCACCACCCGCTCTCGCCTCCTATTGTCTCCACCCCGGCAGACTCTGATCCCCTCCTCTCCCCGACGCTTCCTCTTACATTGAAACCTTTGGGTTTTGCAGAAGTTCTGTCACCGCCCATTCAATTGTGCTTGTTGTCGATGTGGAGGCGAAGCTCTCGCCTTTCTCCATGGCAGCTTTAATGGCATCAAAGAGATCTGTAAAATGGGCGACGAAGGCACACCATTTTCTTCTGTTGGCTTTTTCTACAAAACAAGAAAAGGCAATCATAAATGTAAATATACTGGTTTTATAGCTGGGTATTTGAAATTTCAATTATTTGGTTGCAAAGGAAACAAAGAAAAAGTTGATACCTTTTTCTTGATTTGGGTGTTTGAGTTTGTGCGTTTGGTGAAACTGTGGGTGAATTGTTCTGGGGTGTATGAAATTCCTGTTCTGAAGTAAGTGTAGTTGATTCTGTTGTTGTTGTTGATGGTCAGGGAATCTATTAAAACTGGGAGTGGAGGGTTCTGGCAAAAAATGAGGCACAATAGGAAGATGGTCACTAGTTTGCTTGGTTTCCTGTTGGGCAAAATAAGGGGAATTAGGATTGATGTGAGCAGCACTAAGGGTAGTGGTGAGGTTAAAGGGTGAAAATAATTGGTGTAGCTGGTGAGAAGATGAAGTAGTATTGGTGTTGGTTTCTGGAATTGTTGTGGTGGAAGTATTGGTAGCTGATTGGCAACTTCTAACGATGGCAAAGAGATCCCAATCCTCATCCATTTTGGATATGTATGGTGATAAAAATGAGTGTAGCTTTTGTTTCTTGCTGAGAGAGGAAGAAAATAGGGTAGAAAAGATGGCGCTAAATTTTGGAGTGAATGGAAAGAGAAAATCCTACAATTAATATAGAAAGAGAAAAAGTTGAACCTTACAGAAAAAAAAAAACAGATGAGAGAGAAGAAGAAAAGTCTGATTTTATACACATCAGCGTAGAGTTAACTCCGTTAAAGCAATTTAACGGAGAAGACATCATTTATGCAATTTTTACAACTTTGAAACTCAATAGATATATTTTTAAAACTGGATACTAAATAGATTTTAACATGGAAACGAAATAAACATTTAAACCTTCTAATTTTCATCGAAAGTTAAGAGACAAAAACATTTAATTCTCTACATATATGTTTTTTCTAATAGAAAATTATCCGTTTATCTTTTATATTACTCTGAACCTTATGTGCCTGTGATACCTTATCTCCCTAGTATTTAGGTTTTTTTATATTAAACAATAACCTAGATTAATAAATGATTAAGTTTATATATATATATATATATATATATATATATATAAAACTTTTAAAGTCACATTTGGCACATACACTACTCTGGATATGAAAATTTTGCTTCTGGGTTTTGTATCTTTTCCAATCCCACATTTCAATCATGCAATCCTTAAAATCTTTTTTCGTCCATCAACCTTTAGAACTTTGAATAACATATTGTTTCTCTAATTTCATATACATTATTGTTATCCAAACTACATTTCATATCAAGTTATCCTTATTATTCAACCCTACCATACAAAATTGATAGAAATGTTGCACAGTTTGATAATTCAGTATAATCTAACATTACATAAGCATTGGATAAATTTTCATAGAACTTGTAAACATAAATAAATATTCAATAATACGATGGAAAAAACATCCATACTTTCGGATATCTATGAAAAAAAAATGTGAAGTGGATACTTTAAATGAATACCCACGGTTAATGGGGAATTGATAAATTAGTATTTGCTCATTAATACGGCATGAACATATATTGTACTGTCTGTTCCGCGAGTATCCATCACCCATTAAAAAATAAAATTACAATTTTATCCCATTTTAGTTTAGGTTATTTTTATTAGGTTATATATTAATGTGTCAAATGATTTTGCTCTCCAATTTTCTTCCACACTCTATCACACTATAAGTTTTTCCTCCACACTCTCATTGCAAAGTTTTCTTTAACATTCTTGCTACAAGCTATTCTTTCATCGTTAACTGTGGTAGGCTTGACCACCAATTTTTCTTGTTGCACTTAGTCAAATACCACTCACAACTCATTGAAGAATTTAAATTAATCTTTTATGTTTATAAATAAAAACTTTCTCACTTACATTTCATTAATGTGAATACATTTCATATATTAATTGAAATTGTGTAGTCTAGAGGATCTACAAATTTGAATAGGCTTAAGAGGTGGGATTAAGTTTGGATTTGGCCCATTTTTTATTTTCCTATTTTTTTATAGTATTAAGTTTGATTAATTGATCCATAACATAGTGTCATAAATTTAATTTTGTGTGTTTTAATATGTAGAATGTCTAATAAAGAAATGTTTACTTTCATGATAACAAGTATAATTTAAGTATAATTTGGAAAACCAAATGTAGGAAAATCATATCATAAGTGGGAAAATGATATTCCTTTAAAGAATATCAAATCATAAAAATAATTTATGATTTGATTTTATATTTAACTCAAGGTCAAATAAAAAGCTCAACTCCAACCATCAATTTAAGAAAGTTAATTTCTAATGTTTTGAATCAGAGACAAAAATAGATGGAAAATAGAAAGATATATGCAATTATAGCGACAAAAGTATTTTGAGTGACGTAAATTAAGGTATATCACATTTGTGAAACGATTTCAAGACTTGAAAGCTTTAAAGAACACAAGATATTAATAAGACACTTTTAAAACCTCATAAGTAGAGAATAAAGCATAGTTGTCGAAAATTATGTGTTTAATAAATAAGGAACTATGCATGTGCTTTGTAAGATGATAATCCTACGCGAATATCCAATGTAAATGATTGATAGACTTTAAAGAATGTTTGTGTTTCTATACAATCTCTATTCAAGGTGATTTATCAAAACATTATCAAAAGTGATATCATGAAGGATTATAATGAAGAAAAAGAGAAAACAAAATTACTGTTGTTAAGGATTCAAAGTAGGTAAATATAACTAATAAGTGAACTTTTAATAATCAAAATAGAGACAAAATGACTATAAAACTCACTTTATTAACGATTTATGGATGCTACAAAATTGACTTTTCAAGTAATAATACTATACTACTCTTTTAATTGTAATATTTATATTAGGCTTAAATCCTCCATTGGTCCTCATATTTGTGTGCAAATCTCAGTTTGGTGCTCAAGTTTTCAACTGTCTCAATTGGGTCATAATTTTTGTAAAAATGCACACATTTTACCCTAACCGTTAAGTTGTCTCAAACAGCGTTAATTGATGCTGGGATGAATTTTTTATTTTAGGCTTAATCCCTCCCTTGGTCCTTATGTTTGTGTGAAAATCTCAGTTCGGTCCTCAAGTTTTGAACTGTCTCAATTGGGTCATAATTTTTGAACTGTCGACAACGGCGACATTTTTTAGTTTGAGAGGGATTAAGCCTAAAATAAAAAATTCATCTCAGCATCAATTAACGCCGTTTGAGACAACTTAACGGTTAGAGTAAAATGTGTGCATTTTTACAAAAATTATGACTCAATTGAGACAGTTCAAAACTTGAAGACCAAACTAAGATTTGCACACAAATATGAGGACCAATGGAGGGTTTAAACCTTTATATTAACTTTGTTCTTCTTAACTAAATTTTTAAAATTTATCTTTCAAATTTAGGTTTGTTTAATTATGTACTCATCATATTAGTTAAATTCTTGTTGAAGTTTGATTTAACATTTAATTAATTGAAACTTAAATAGAAATGTTGAAACTTAAATAGAAATGTTTCTACTTTGATGGTTGATAATTACAATACAAATGATGCTATGATTTAACACATTTTAGAAAAAATTTCACTAGGTCTCTTATTTTGCATGGTCAATTGTTTGACATGTGATTTTGTGCACATGTATTAAATTTAATAAGAATGATTGGTCCATAATTGCTAATGTCTTTGAAAAGTTTAGAGAAAGTGTTAATTTTTATACAATGACACGTAAAAAAAAGTGCTAATTTATAGAGTGTGTTCAAATATGTGGGTTAAAGTATTGTTGAAAGAAAAAATGTTTTGAAGTAATTTTTTGCAACCATTAAATTGTAATAAATGTGAACCATCAAATTATAAATTAGAATTTGATTATTATTGAGATGAACCAATGATTTAGAGGAATAATTTAACATCTTAGTTTGGTGGGAGGTTAATAAGTTAAAACATCCAAATTTGTAAATGATGGCAAAAGATGTAGCAATTCCTATCTCGGTTGTTGGTTTTGAGTCTTTATTTAGTATTAACGTTGGTTTTGGATCTTTATTTAGTATTAATGGTTGATTTCTTATTTCACACATTTATTGAAATAGATTGCACCACACGTGGAGACATTGATATATGTCCAAAATTAGCTGTATATTGATATAGAAAATAATAATTAAATGAATATTTCAAATAATATATTTATAATCATTTAAATTAATTATTATATTTAATAAATTAATTTTTGTTTTTCATATTCTTCAAAATGAAAATAAGATGAAACTTAATATAATATTAAAGAAAATAATTGAATTACTTTATTTCATTCTAGTTTTATTAATTAATAATATCACTATGTGGGTTGTTCATAATTTTATTAATAAAATTTTGGATACCTATAAATACCAATGAATTTAGAAAAACTTGGAATATAATTGATCATAAATTCATAATTCTTTTATTAACATTCTTCACTGAAATTTTAATTAAGTTTTGTAAAACATAAACTTTAATATAAAAATAGTAATATTCATTGTTTAGTACCTTACATAGTAGAGATTGTGCAACAAATTCTTCTCTCTCTTAAATAATTATATTCTTCAAGTTAGCCAAAAACTCCATTCAACTACTTTGTTCACTTGCTCATCTTTCTTTCAAATACGAGAACAAGCCACTGTGCCTGAGTTCAAAGCTTTTACAAATAAACTTTTCAAACCATTTACATTGATTTTCCTTCTTCCCTAATCCTCAAACCAATCAAATATGTTTCATTTTATATTTCTTTATTCTCTCTCTTCTTCAGCTAGAATTCAAATTGTAAAAGTTACTAGTTAGCATTTTACGAGTACTTGACTTAATTTTGATAGTAAATAACGGAAAAATTCATCCTTAATAATAATATCTTATGTTTCATGTTGTTTTGAACACAAAATTCCAATTAACTTATTCGTTTTAACAATTGTTTCGTAACAGTTCACGCCACCAATCATAAAATTTCTTATTTAGGTAAAATTGTTTGCTCTTTATTATCTTGTTATAGCAATTAAAGTTGGTTTAACTATACACTAGTTTCTGCCTCTGCCAAGAAAGATAAACAATGTTACGTAATTAATTATTATTTTTTAAATTTTAGTCAAGGAGATAGTTGAACACACATCAGTAAAAAAGTTAAATTCATCCATGGTATATTCAATTTTGTTGCTAACAACAATCTCTCTTTAATATTGGAGAATGTAAGCATATTAATTTAAATTCTCACTAGATATTTCTGTTCCTCTCAAGGAGATATATATGTTTTAAATTTTTTAACAAATTTATTTATAAACATTTCTAGTTAAAAATAAATAAAAAATATGTATAATTTAAAAATTTATGTTTAGAGAAGCTAATATAAAAATATTCAATAAATGAATTTATACATAAATTCAATTTAACTTATGGATACATATAGTTTATTTTTCTATTTTATTTTCATATTTTAAAGTGACATTACTTATATATATATATATATATATATATTACTTATTAGTATGTTATTTTAAAATAAGTTAATTAATGGTTTTGACCCTTGTGTGTTAAGAATCTATTTTTTTTCTAATATAAGTTGGGTAATTACTTCCTAGATCTCATGTTTTCTATTTGTATTTTTATGAATTTGGGAAATGTCAAAATATTTTTTTATACATATAAAAGTCAACCTATTTTTATTCTTTCATATGCACCGTTTTACTAATAAAGTATTTTTTGGTTCTTTCTAACTACTATGATAGCATTGTGTCACCATTATTATTTGTCATCTTCCTTTGGTTCTGTCATTAGCTTCATGGCTTATTACAAGTTTGTTGGAATAAGCCTTTGTCATTATACTTTATGGTTTTCTTCTTTATTATTTCATCAAAGAGACTATGAGTTGAGTTTTCTAAGAAATTTCTAGTTATGTAACATGGAAATACATTATAAATCAACTAGTTCAAAAGTAAACAAGATGGATTTGATGTTTTGGATAGAACAATGTCGAAATTTTTTATAAACTAAAGTAATTCAAAAAAAAAGTCCTCCAAATTGAGTAACCTGAAATGCATTTATATGTTTTTTTATTTTTTCATTTGTGATAAATATGACGAGAAAAAGAATGACACTTCTCAACCTAGTGGACATGAAAAGGATTGTAGTCTTAGCATATAGAGATGTAGGTAGACCTTGCAGGTCATATTGATGGAGTGCATGTAGAGGATGCACATTCACATGACATACATAATGAGTAATCATTTCTCAGGGGTTTCAAAGATATCACCTTATTGATTATATGCTAGATATATAACGTTTCTAAGAACTTTTAGGATGTTTTTATAATAATTTATATATTCTAATATTTATAATTATCATACTATATTTGAATTTGTTTGTAGTAAAATATTGAAAATTGTTTTCATAAGATTGAGAATAGGTGTGAAGTTGGTGTCACATGGACAAAAACTAAATTTTTGGGATCCCACACATGAACATGACTTTGTACTTCAGAATTTTTAGTTGTTATTTCTCTATAGTCTTAGTTATGAGATCACGTACTAAGAGTTATTATATGTGTTTGTGCAAAGGTGACATAAGGAAAATAACAACTTTCATTTGTCGGTTGGTGAGATGACCATAATACTAGATGGTGTGTTCTCAATTATTCACATTCCTATAATGGATAGTTTTGCGATGTCAACTTGGGTGTGACAACAAAAACATAGGTTTCGCTAGAATCACATGAGGTTGAGTATAGTGATGCCTCCACAAAAGAGAAACAATATTGAGGTGGACATATATGATTAAGTTGGTTGAGTGATGTATATGAGAAGTGTTATGTGCACAACAAATGGAAATATAATGTTAAGACATATTTATTACTTCTTATGAAATGAATCACATTGGCAAACAAGAGAGATGTGTCAATAAGTGTATTGAAACTCTTCAACGAACTTATACTTTATGATGGATATACTTGGGAGTAGTTGCAGTGAATAACTTATATGAGAAAATTGTAGTTGATAACTTTGCATAGATAAAAACTTACAAGTTATACCACGTTGTTATAGGTGAGTAGTATTTTGTGATTGACTTAGTTTACAATTGCTTTATATTATGCAATTATATTATTTTGATTAATTTATTGATATTTGGTATAACAACAACCTTGGATATACGACACTTCCTTAACATTGATATTAAGGATCTAAATGTTTACTATGATGAGGATGTTCCCATAGTGTAAGCTATATGATGGATTATACATTGTTTGTGCTTAAAGAAATCATGTTCTAGCTTGATGGTTTGATCCTTAATGTGGTCAAATGAAGTTTGTACGAGGAGAATGTTAGTGCTTTTGGTTATATGTTATCAAGCTCAATTAGCATTTTCATAGCTTTTCTTTGATTGACAGGTCTTACACCATATCACCACATGATGACTTCCTCCAAGGATGCATGGAGGTCTCAATCCAACTAGTGAGATGAACTATAACGAATTAGAATGACGTAGCGAAATTTGGATGAAGTAAGAGGATTCGAATGGAAGAGGTGATGTTATGCAAGATGTATTTCGGTGCAAGCAAGCTTGCCTAGCTATGGAAGGATCTAATGATCGTTCTAGAGATGAAGATGTAGCATAATTGATTGGCACTCGATAGTGATCAAGTGTTTGGTGCGTAAAGATGAATATGCAATGAATAAAGGTTGTAGATGAAAGGGATTGACATAGCATTTGAAACCTGAACTAAAGTTAACCTAGAATCATTTTAATTGGTGCATCATTTTGTTTACTTTTGTAATGGAAATGGTTAGTGCACGTTGCTATCCAATGAATGTATATATCAATATTTATCATGTTAGGCATTTTGAGAAACTGACATTCATAGTAAAAGTGAATTAGTGAATTATAATATTTGATTAAAATAGATTTGGATGTAGAGATATTTCTCTCTTAGTTAAGATATTAATTTGTCTTAAATATTGAATGTGAAATGTTGTTTTGATCATAATTATAGGTGTCTTTTGGTTATTTGACATGTGCAGCAATTTGATGGTGATGCTAAGTGCTTAAAGAAGCTATTTGAATGACTTCTTTGTAGGCGAGTTTCTTTTATGGTATCTGCTTTGTTTGATTTATTGTATCTGCTTAAAGAAATTTCTAGAATTTGTTGAGTTGGTGATGCAATTGGGAAATATTATTTTTGGTGATGTCTTTGTATGTCCATTTCTAGTGTACTCGTTAATTCCAGTTTTAGCTTATTCACTATGCTAAATGTCTTTATATGTCCATTTCTTATCTACTCATGCTTAGTTGTTGTTTTTCCAACTTAGTTCAGTTTGTTTAAACATTATTCAGTCCATTTTATTGATAGCTAACCATTTGAATCATTAGAACTAAAAATTGATGGTGCGATTGCTTTAATTCCTGCATAATTGCGTGTTGCAAGGTCAAAATGCGAATTACATTGAATCTGTGTCATTTAGCAGCTCAAAGAACTTTGTTTTGATGATTTAAAGTTGTTGGAAAAGTCTAATTGGCCTTATAACCATAAGAAAATTTGAAATTGTTCAAGGTCTAGGTTTCTATTTAACTGTTGTGTCTAAGCTTTTTATATGTAAGTGTGTGTATAGATATTGGGCTAATAGGTATGAACTAGACCCGACTGTTGACAACCTTTACCATTGACACCTCATTTTGTTTGAAACTGCTTAAGTGTCGCACCTAAGCCTTTTATATGTAAGCGTGTTTATAGATATTGGGCTAGTAGATATGAACTAGACCCCAATAAACATGAAAGTGGAAAACTAATGTTACAAGTTGAAATGAATGAAGTGGATCTGTCTAGATTGAGTGAGTGTAGTAGGGAGTTCAATGCTCTAGTTAAGAGTATTCAAATTGATACTAAACAAAACTATTGTCAGTGATAATACATTATACCCTTACCTTGTTTTAAACATTGAATCTGCATGTATGTTGGGTTATTTGATTGAATGAAGTCTGATAGATATAAGTTGAACATATATCTCACGTGAAGCACTCAATGTGCTTAATATAACTTTATTTCATAGTTTGAAATGGTTTAGTGCATTGTATGATGTAAATAAAGTGATTAAAGGTATACATAATATGTTTGGGTAAGTGCTTATAAATTGTTAAAACCTTGGTTCTTTACTCTTTTATGCAAGCCTGATTGTGTGAATGTGGGGGTAGAATAGCATTACAAATTGCATTGGTCTCTGCCAAGCACTTATAAATGAATTTACCTAAGGATATATATCCTTCGACAATTATCAATGAAATTATTTTCCGATAATTATTGACAAATATATCTATCGATAATTATCGATGGCCAATATTTGTCGGTAATAGTTATCGACAGCAAAACTATTTATGGGTTTGATTGTCGATAAATTGTCGGTAATAATCAATTACCGACAAAATTTGATTGTTTTTGACATATTGTGGCCGTTAATAGTTCTGAGTTTTTTTTGTATTGTATCAAGAGGATACATGTAAGATTTTGTTATATAATTTTAGCTTTTAGTGAAAATTATATGAA
This sequence comes from Vigna reflexopilosa, assembly GCA_027742785.1. Taxonomy (NCBI): domain Eukaryota; kingdom Viridiplantae; phylum Streptophyta; class Magnoliopsida; order Fabales; family Fabaceae; genus Vigna; species Vigna reflexopilosa. The sequence continues at coordinate 8,893,030 of CM050911.1, read as the reverse complement.
TAAAGAAAAAATAATTTGTAAATATTTTTTATAAAAGGATTAGAACACTTCAGTATTTTATTATTAATATAATTTTGGTCGATAAATTGTTGTGAAAAACATATACAATTCATAGTAAAAGAAAGTTAGATTGTGTATTAGAAATTTTCATAGATTTCCATAAGAACAACATCTAATTAGAAAGAGTCAAATGAAATTTAATTGGCCAAACTCGAATAACTTCACAAATATAGATTACAAGATAATTACTTTTAGATTATGTTACAATTCATTATATGGCATCTAAGAGTGTTAATAATAAAGAAGAATTTATACGTAAAATTTTTATATTGGCTTTTGTTAATATTGCATCCAATTCTTGATCAAGTTTGATTATGCAAACTATTGTTGCAATTACAATCTACGTATTTTTTTTTATATAACTTAGCCACTTATAACTAAATAACAAAGTATTGTTTATAACTTAGCCACTCTTAATTAAATGATCAAATATTGTTTGAAACTTAATCAATTATGATTACAAAATTGAATATTATTTAGAACACAACTACTTTTACTAAAATATTAAGTATTTTTTTTAAAATAAAATTACTCTTAACTAAAACTATTCACTAAAATTAGTATAACATTTTAAGACAAATATTATACACGATTCATCTCTTTTTTATGATGAGATATTAAAATAGTAGTGATTAATATATATTTATTCAGATGTAAGATTATAATGAATAAAATATCACACTCATTACTAATTAAGTGTTTAACATTGAAAGCAAGAACTAAATCAATTATATAAATATTCTAATCAATAAATAAAAAGAAAGTATACTACAAAAAGATGACAAAAGGAAAAAAAATCATTAAATTAAAGACGAAAAAATATACCTTTAGTTAAAAATCTCTAACATCCATATACTCACATTTTGTCTCTCTGTTGTTTATAATTATAATAGCTTTAGTCTCTGATAATATCGTCCTTATAATGTTAATTACTATAATGTGACAATTGGAAGTTAATTTCGAAATTATTATTATTTTAATCATACTTAAGTGATTTTTTTATTTATTTTATAATAGATAAAATAGTAGTTTTTGAAGTTATACGATGTCAAGGAATCCTAACAACCCCATTCTCTTTTGTATTGACATTCCTATATTTTTCTCGAAAGGACTTAGACAAAAAGTCAGCATAAGAACAATAAGTTAATTGTAGTAAAAAATTCCAGTTATGATATATATATTAGTATGCAATAATGTTTTCGATTACATTTGTTAGTTAAAAGTTAAAATAAATTTATTTTTTTTGTTTGAATATCTTTAATGCATTCCAACAATAATGAGTTGTGCATTCTTACTAATGACCCAACGTTAGGTTGAGTATGAATTTGTGTGGTTGTAAGAGAGTTCAATGTACTGTTATGTACTTTTAGAAGCTATTATTCAATTAATTGTGAAATAAAAAGTTCACGTGAATTTAATTATAATTTCAAAAATACACTTTCACTTGCCAGGTCAGTGACTTTAAAGTGGTTTACGATGAAGGAGAAAACATATTATTTGTAAAGAATAGGAATTAAATAGAAAATTTGTAAAATATATTTATGCTGACTAATTTTTTTATAGGAAATAGAGACCCCAAACATTTTTTTCAATTAAATATAGTCCTCCATTTATCATTACTTATTTTAATTAATTAAAACAAAGGAACAAATAGTTATCTCTAATAATGTCCTTAAATCAAAGTTATCTATGTGTTTTCTTTAATAGGTGTTTCGGTTAAAAGGAGTCTCAGGTCAATACTTCTCCTAAACTGCTCATTCTTTGCTTAAACTATTTCACCAAACTTTGCTCACTCGTCAATGTACTCCTCTTTTGATTCCAGAATTGCATTAAGACATTCTTAAGACACATATCTGACTTGAACGTTGAAGTATTTTTTGCAGGTCTACCTTCACTTAGTGATAGAGATTTTCCGATCAGAGGAGTACAGTGACGAGTGAGCAAAGTGTGATGAAGTAGTTCAAGCGAAAAAGGAGCAGTTCAGGAGGAGTATTGACCTCAGACCCCCTTCAACCGAAACATTAGGTAATTGTAAATAGGATATTTAATCTATAACCTTTGAAAAGTGGAAACCTAGAAAAATATTACAACATACCCAACTATATTCACAAAAATAAGCAATTAAATTAATCAAATAACACTACTACAAATTAAAAATGTGCACACAAGCTAGATTTAAAGTCTTTAAACGTGTATATATACACAATCTGAATTCAACTATAGGAAGGCGTTTAAAGTTTGCATAAAGTACAACTTTAAGTTGATTTGCATACTACACATTAATTTCAATTGGTAATTTTCTCTCGTTTTTCTCTATATTCATTTTACTTAAATCTACATCAAGTCCAATTACTCTAAGAGAAAATGAATGGTTTTCTAAAATTGGGGAAACCAAAATTAGATATACTTTAAATTCTAAGAATTAAAATCATAAGTTAACATTGAAAAATGATATGCCCGTCCTGGAATTTCTGTAAACTAATCTCCCATATTATTTTATAAGTTTTTTTATGCCATGAAATATATTTTTTAAATTAAATTCCATCCAAACCAAAACTAACCCTAAAGGCGTATTCTTTTATGGATTTTTTGAGTGGCTCAGGGGAGGTAATCCAATTAAATCCAAAAAATAATACACGTTTTTTGATAAAACAAATACCTTAAAAGGTTTAAGTTAGAAAAATCACAGCTCGAACTATTGAAGTATACCTCATTTTTCGAGGTTTTTTACCAATATAATATATAACGTTGATTAAAATGTTTAAATTTCATTGTGTATAATTTCAATCTCCTTAATCAACATGTGCTTGAAACTACCAAGGGACCGCCATAATTGTAGTTACTTGCCATACTTACAAGTTTCAACAACTATATAGTTGGATTTATTGAGACACAATGCTTTTTAAGAAGAACTTTCTTCGCCAATATAAATTATTACAAGATTTTTGTGTGGATATGGTTTAAATTAAAAAAGATAAAAGATATAAATTATTGAAGGAGTTGATATATTTTAACAACCTTTTTTTAATTAACTCACAAATTAACAACGTCCAATAAAATTCAAGGAGTGAGTTAATTTTTAAATAATATAGATTATCTCAATTTATATGTTGTAAATTAACTTACTTTTAATGAATTTATATTTTTTTACTCCTTTAATTTTAAACATTTATATCTCATTACATAAATATAAATATTCAAATATTTGTGAATGGTATAAATATATTTAACATCGATAGGATATGTTTTGTTATATGGCTGCTAATGTTTCAATTTTAAGTAATCCAATGACATAATTAGATCAATTATTTGAAGTATGATTAATTTTAGAATTTTGTCTATCATAATTTTATTTTTTAAAAGACACTTTTTCAAGAAGTATTTAAAGTGTCTTAAACTTTAACTTTAATAATGTAAGATTATTGACGTTGTAAGAAGATTATAGAATGTGATAATAAATTAATAGAGAGTTTAAATTGAATTTATCCTTACGAAACTGGTTTTTAAGGTTTCGAATGTCTTAGTTATATAGACTATAAAGATATTTAAGAAAATACGTATAGTTGTTGTATGTGTACTGTGAGTAACGTGCATTCACCATGGTTTCGAAATTGATCATCCGTTATGATTGGTAAACTAAAGGTGTTTGGAAGTTAACGGGAAAATATTGAAATAATTTTGACTAGACATTGATTCGTGGGTGATGCAACATCCTGCATGATTCCATATATAGCAGAAGGGGATAAAAGCTTGGGAGATAATTGATATATAAAACTGTTTTTGCTGTGGCTGTTACAAGACATGATTCTCCTTTATGGGTGAATCAAGAGATGCTTAATATGATGAAGTATTTTATAGTTGTGTATGGTAAGGTATGTCAGTGTATATAATAATAATGTAATGCTAGGTTGGACGTCCTCATCCATGAAATGGTATAAAAATAGCCCTAATTCTTTGAAAGATTCTTATCATGTTTAATATATCATCAAATGTCAACTCTCATGCAAACGTGAGGACAAAACCAACACAATGCTTTTAAATTTCTTAATCTCTATTCATAGGTTTTCCTGTTTCTCTTCTTTCCACGTAATTTTGTCTCTGCCAAACTCTTTACTTTAATTCTTCGAATATCTGTCATCACTCTTTCTCTCTCACTGTGAGCACTGTGCTCAAATTTTATATCTATGCACATGCCACGAAAACCGAGCTTTGGACGGTATCTAGCTAAACCTAATTTCCCTGCTGATTCCAACGTTGTCCCAATCTACATCCCCTCTTTGTCCTTTTGGGACACACACTCATCAAAATTTGTGCCCTTATGATCAGCACATCTTATGGGAGAGACATGTTTTCTTTGTTTGCTTTCTCATTTCAGACACTGCCATTCCGCATCTTTTTCATCTACCAAACTTCAAACTACACTCCTTCCTCTTTATCTCATCCTTTTTTTAACTCAAGAGAATTTAATAACTATTTCAGTGATTCAATTACTCATCCTTATTATTTACTTCAATCTGTTACTTAGTTTGAGTAATTCATTCATACACATTATGCAAGAAAAAATAATATATGAGAACAGAAAAGTTGTTCTCTTAACATAACTTAAAAATACTTATTCTCCATCTATGAATGTTACCGAAAATCAAATCTTTATCCATTCATATTTATTACTAAAGAGACCTTTAATCCATTAATTTATTTGACGAACGCATTTATCTAGCAATTATGTTACACTTTTTTTGTCCTAAAACATATAAGTAACATTTTTTTATTATTGGTTAAAGTTTACAGAAAAACAGTGAACTTCACTCTAATGACACTGTTTACGATTTTTATATCGTTTGCTAAACCTTAGCTAAATGAATGAGTTTGTAAATATATATATATATATATATTAGAATGGTACATAATGTATGTATAAAAGTGGAGCACGTGATGTGTCTAATAGTCACAATCAATTCAACATTGAAACAGTTACTTTTGATAGCAACCAAATATACTGACAGATTGTATCTGCACATTTGTTTTTTTCAAAAATTCATGCAGCAAAAGTACACAAATAGTGCTGTATGAAAATTTATATAATACTGCAGTGTGAATTTGTGTGTGCAATTAATATAATATATAAATATGTATGTATTAGTAATTAGTTGTGAGAGGATAGATAAAGAAGAATTGGCAATGTGAGGTTTTGAGTTGTGATCTGAAGGAAGTAAGAGTATTTTTTGAAGATTGAAGAAAAAAGCTGGAGTAGGAAAAATGGTGTTAATGGTAATAATAGTAATGGTATATGGGATTGATAAAGACGTGACTAAGTTAAACCACACATATGTGGTTGCGGTATTCAACAAATTAAAAGAGTTGGGTGCATCAGAAGTCAATAAAGTTGATATAAATTTCAATTTCGCCTTACAGCTTCTAGATTTCCTTTAGAAGAAAGCTCAATTGTCAAATATTTTCCCAACAAATCCTCTTTTTCCTACAGATTCTCTGAACAACAATAAATTACTATATTGGTTAAAAAGTGGGATCTTAGACGGTTAAATTACCTCGGCTATTACTATCTTCAGTTCAACTGTTAATTTATTTTGATTACAACATATATAAATATAAGTACTTGGACTTTGGACTTCCTTATTTCAATATTGAGTAAATTGAGAAACACCTATTGTCTTTTCTTTTCCTTTCCCATGCATGGAACTATTCAAAGTTAGAGTCAAGATTCCAGTCATATAGTTCAAGCATGCGCTTAGAAAAGTAAATTACAATTGGTCAAATATTGCAATATTATGAAATGAATATTTTGGTATCAGTTACTCTTGAAAAGGCCTAAAAAATAAACTATAGTACATCTCATTGAAATATTTTTGCACATTCCCCACCAAATTTGACTATTTATATACAACATCACTGCATTATATATTAAGTAAGGTTTGTCCAATGTCTAATACTATACATAAAACCAAAAATTAGACGTCACATTTACACATACAAAGCAAAGAAGTTTGTGGAAACATATGGCATTTAAAAAAAAGGAAAAGAGAAAGATATTTTAAAAATAATATGAGGGAAGGGATTGAGAAAACGCACATTATTGGGACAGAAAAATAGTGGTATTGAAATGGGAACAAAGTCTTAGTTTAGGTGGGAAGAAAATGAAAGGTGGATTAAAAATGGGGTCCACAACATACATGCACCTATATTAAGAATATGGAGCTAGCATGGTCAATTAAACTGACACCAATATATTCATATATATCACTCATATTTTACATTTTTATAAGGAAGAAAGAGAGAAAAAAAAACACATTCTTCCTCTCTAATTTGTCTGTCATAAACCTGATGTGTAAATTTTTTTTACAGAAAATAAAGAGTAATGAAAGAACATTATTGTGTGTGAGAGAGAGAGAATTAACATAAAAGTGAGAAGTCCCTAGCACAGGTCAAACAATTAAGATAATCACGAGCTATGAGGAGCTAGTTAGAGACAGACAGAGAGGTAGATTGATTTTTACAACTGTCAAGGAAGGGAGAGAAAAGGGTAGAGGGGAAAAGGTAGGAATTGTCACATGATTTGCAACAGTGGAAAAGGGACCAGCAACATCTGTATCCATTATGTAGGTTTATTACAATTTAAGGAGAACAAGTAGCCTGTCCGAATATTGTTGATTCTAAATTTTCTTTTTTCTTTCTTTTTCTTTCCTCCCATAAAACCCTATCTAATATCTTAAACTTATGACTCTAATTCTGCTGCTGAATTATATGCCAAAACAAAGACCAGTTCTCTCTCTCTCTCTCTCCTTCTTTCCCCCTCCAAACATATGACTGAACACCATCATCCAATACCAACACTGAATTATTCAGTTCAATCTTTCCATGGCCACACACAGGTGACTCACTGAATATATGTTGGGAATTTCGATTTAAGAGCAGCTTCACATATGATCAATAAGCTTTGCAAAAGAAACAATACAGACTCATTTATAGAGGGCACATCAGCATCGTGAATGGAGCTACTTTAGGGAAAAAAAGGTGAAACACTCAAAATCCAAGTATTCTTTTCTCTTTTCTTTTGTTGATTTCTTGGGAAAACCATCAAGGATACCAGTTTATATATAATCCACCCTTTTCATGGATTTCTTTCTCCTTCTCCTTTTTGTGTGGACTTAGGATCATCAATACGTTTCTCTTTGTTTCTTATGATTATATATGAACACTATTTCTTTCTCTTTGTTTCTAATGATTATGCATAAACAATCCCTCCAATATTATTTCCTGAAATCTACATAATTTTTCATTATCTTATGAAACATCTTGCAATTTATTCATACACAATCTGTTGAGGAGTTTTAAGTCAATCATAAGTTTTCTATTTCGCAGAAAGATTTTAAAAGCACAAGATACTTCCTTCTGAGCCGCATTTCCCTAACTGAGATGTGCTTTGTTCCTGGGGATAGCAGTGCTTTTGAATTTATCTTTCATAAGGGGCAAAACTATAACCCTTTTTCTTGATATCGTACATCTTTTCTTAATATCTAGAATAAGAACCGTGGTTGTTTTTTGAAGAGACAAGTGTCGCACCTTGTTCTTGTCCTAAAACGTTTGTATAGATAAAATGGAGAGAAATCGATTATAAAATGTTAATTAACTCGCAGGTGAACAAATTCTCTCTCTTCGTCTGTATCCTGGTTTTCTTTATTCACTGCACAATGTTTACACATGAATATTTGTGTGAGTTCATGGATATAATCATGTGAGTGTGTTTTGTAAATCTCCTGAACTCGTAATATATATATATATATATATATATAGGAACCTTTTGAAATTTATTGTTTCAGTGATTAAATTAAAACAATATATTTATCTTTATATTTCCTGAGTAGGAAATGAAATGACCTAAAGCAAACTAAAGCGTGTGTTCATACAATTTACATCTTTTTAGTAGCACTAAATTTCTTCGTCTACCCTTTCAGTTAATTCCTTTCAACTTAAATATGTAGATCTGAATTTGGCATATCCTCATAAATTTTATTCACAGCTTCACGGTAAACAAGTTGGTTGCACTTTAACACTAAAATTCTTGAATTTTGACCTACTACAGCTAGATGTGCCATAACTGTTCATTACTTTCTGATTTTCTTTTCTTGTAATATAATAATATTATATGAGTTTTAAAGCTTCGTAAATGTTGTAGAGGAACTACTTACGTGTCACAATTCTGTTATTGTTGATTTTGCCAACTTTGATCTGTACATTTAAATATATATAAAAAAACTGTGTTTTTTTCAGAATGCCATTCATAATTTGTACACAATAAAGAATTGACGTGGGAGGTGAATTTGATTCCTGAGGAACAACAAACGAATATGTCGGATGAATATGAGATGAGTGATGAACAGGTTGATGACAGTTCAATAGGATCATCGCAAAAGTGTTCATCCTTTGATCTGAATGAAGAAGCTAGTAGTGAAAATAATAGCAAGGGCAATGATACGAGGTACGAGGAAGCTAAGGATGAAGGTACTTCAACAAATAAAAGTAGCAGCATAACAAGGGAAGGAAATAGTGAACGAAGAGGTGGTGTGAGACAATATGTTAGATCAAAGATGCCTAGGCTTCGTTGGACACCTGAACTTCATCTTTCCTTTGTGCATGCTGTTGAAAGGCTTGGAGGTCAAGAGAGTAAGTATACATATATATGTTATTGATTTAGTTAAGGTCAAGTGTTGTTTATTTGTTCTCCTTTTTCTATTCATTGTAGGTTGTCTTTATTAACAATTTTTTACTACTAAAAGAATTGTTCGACGTAAAATGTTAGGCTGAAATGTTTGCATGAATTGGTGCAGGAGCAACACCGAAGTTGGTGCTTCAGCTAATGAATGTGAGAGGACTCAGCATTGCTCATGTCAAGAGTCATTTGCAGGTAGCAACAAAACTGAGGGTTTGATAAGATTACAGTTTTTCCCTGCAAAGATATTTGATGTTTAATTGCTATAAATAATAATTCTTATTATGGTTTTTTCATTTTAGATGTACCGGAGCAAGAAACTCGATGAGGCCGGCCAAGGTAAGATCTATCTAAATCTTGCAAAGCATGCTAATGCAATTTAGTCCTTTTTTTTCATTAATCACATTAGAATCTGTTTTTGGTAAATATTAATATATTTATTTATCTCACTTAAACTTTTTAATCACATTTCGATAAGCTTGGGATATAATTTAATTAGTGTGCTCTATCGTATGTCTCTCTCTCATGTTTTGTTATAGTCTCTCATAAGTTGAATAAAGGCTTGATATAGCATTTGAATTTTAAGATTGATCTTTCACTTAATAATCAATATTTTGTACTGAATTCTTCTTATACTTAAATTTAAATAGACATTTTCCTATATTTAAAATTAAACTACAAAAATAACTATTTTATGCTTATAATAAGGTGTAATATCAAATACTCTTTTTTTTTCTTGGAGAGAAAACATATCTTTTTAAAAAGAAGGCTAAACTAAAGCACAAGAATATTAAAAGATCTGCTGAAAACATCTCTTATAAAATTAGAACAATACAAATAATAGATGAATGAATTTATTAAAAAAGCACCAACCTTTTAAAGAAAGTAAATTTTAAGAATTTCACGTTAATTAAAATAAATCAAAAATGGAATATGATTCTTAAACCTTAAGACTTTTCTATCCAAATGCACTAGCTAGTTTTTAGATTGATTTTTTCTTCTTTACAATTAATGAGAATAACACATATACTCGGACTTTGACATGCTCACTACTAATTCCATTTCAATTATCATGAAACTTGGTTAAATAATCCTATTATAATCAGTACATTCATTATCAAATATAATGCTCAACCATTGTTTAAATAATTATAAGTTTTCACCAACAATGTGTCATTTGGAAAAGGGATCCCCACTTGGTCCATCAATCTTAAAGTTATAACATAAGAACAGAATAAAATTTCTGATGAAGAATACAAATTTCAATCTAACACCCTCCTCTAGAAAATATAAATAAGGGTGATAAAAAACGGAGAACATGGAAACAAAATTCACTCAGTTTAGATATCTCACATTCTTTAATGGGTTAAAACAAATTAAATACATTATTGATAAAATGGACATATATATTGAAAAATATAATTCTTAAAAACATCAAGGAATTAAATGCATGATACATAGAAAAAATAGTATGGAATTAATATGCATGAACTAAATTTATATAGATAATTGTTCACAATGAAGAAAATGTTTACTACTGATAGTACTAGTACTCTATTTTCCAACACTAGGCGTCTTCATACAAATTTAGAATGGATATGCAAATTTGACCATTAATTTCATTATTCAAACAAAGAAAATTGAAGTGTGATTTAGATCGAACCATTATCTGAATTGAAATTAACAAATTGTTGTGGACAGGGTGTCGTATTTGTATTCTTTGTATATTTTATTATATTTTTCACGTAGCAACTAGGATGTGAAAACTAAACATTGGTGTCATCGAAGTTGGAACTACTGGTCTATGGAGGCAAAATCAACTACAGCATTTAAGTAATGCATGTTTGTGTACCCAAAGAAGTAAGCACTAACAGAGAGAGAGAGAGAGAGAGAGAGAGAGAGAGAGAGAGAGAGAGAGAGAGAGAGAGAGAGAGAGAGAGAGAAATATAGTTATGCTCAAAAAGTTAGATTTTTAGAGTTCTTAATTTTTTTTTTATCTGCAAATTTCTTTTATACATAATAATAAATGAAATATATGGATGCTTCAAATCATATTTCTGATATTACAGTAGAACTGTTTACTAATTTGTCCCAATAAAATACATTCCAAATTACAAAATAGAAAAATAAACTTTATTTTTTAAATTATGCAAATACTTGCCGATACTATATAAGGGTATAAAACTTTATATAAATTAGTAAATTCTAATTCTTTATTTTAACATATAATGTTTTTTCAATAGGAAATGTGGCTATAAAATAAAATTGTATAGATAATTATAAATATTTAAATTATCTCAAATGTAATATACATGGTCATGAAAATAATCATATGATTCAAATATTATATCTGTTAAATTTAAATTCTACAAAAAGTTATTACTTAATTAGAGTTAAACTTGCTCGTTAAGTAAGTGAGTATATTTCTTGAGAAATAAAGCTAGTCCTTAGGCTTTTCTTAACTTATAAGTATAATCTTTACTAGGAAATAGAAATGGTAGTTTAAACAATGTCAGAATTAATTTAATGCATTGCTGAAACTATTTTATGCAGACATTGTATAGCTCAAGATTTCCTATTTAAAACAATATTAATTTAATTAAGCAGAATGTTTATATTAAGAATTCAAATTTGCTTTAAAAGTATTATACTTAGGGAAACTGATGATCTTATTTTCATTATCCGTACCATGCTTTTTAAGAAGCTCAAAAAAAGGCATCCAAAAGAAATTATTGAACGAATTGATTTCAAGTAATGTTGGTCCAATTTATTTTGGGTCTCTCTTTTCAGGAGCAGTTGAGTCAAACAAAGTTGTAAGGTAAATGTCTTAAAAATTATTTTTGATGGAGAAAGTTTTAATTTTGAAAATAGCCAGTTTTAGAATATTTTGATATCTGTTATCTCTATCTATTTGAAATTTTAAGATTAAAAAAATCATCGTAGTTCTGGAATTATAGGTAACGTGCTTACATGAAAAACCTTTTTACAAGAAAAAAAAAGTTATAATATCATTCTCTTTAATTTAAAGATCAAACAATAATATCATATTTCTTTTCAAGATAGAAAAATAATTTACAAAGAGAATATTAAAGGAAAAATTATTTTTCTCACTTAATTTTTTTTTCTCAAACATTAAAGAAAAGAAAGAGATTTTGATATATCTACTAATGAAACATTATATTTGTGGTGAACATCAAAGTAAATTTTATCCGAACATGAGACTTCTGTTCTGACAATGATGTCTTTATTGTGTTTTTGGTCTGAAATTGTATGTTAGTGAGATTCTGGTAACCATGGGTTGGATATGTGTTATTTTAAGTTTTTTACTATATATTCATCGACATTCACTTTGCAGTATTAAGTGAAACATACAAATCATCCCACGAACTTGGTCGTATTTCTCATGTGACCCATCCTCGTCAACATTTTAAGATGGGAAATGGTGGAATTATTCTAGCAAGTGATTACAGCGATCACAGTTATTACCATGGTCTCTTGCATCCTTCAAACCTATCACACTCACATTCAAAAGCCATAGATTCAAGGTAACCATGCAAACATTTTAAGTCCTTTCATTCCAAATCTTTTCCAATCTAATCCAATCTGCAATATTTCTATCACCAGACACCAACACTGGTTCTTCAACAATCATCAACCTTTTAGAAAACCAAGTTACTTTAGCAACGAAGTTGGCTCAGCAACCTTACAAACGCAAGCAAGATCAATGTCGTCAAACCAAATTCAAGTAATGGATGCTACCAGCATTGCACCCATGAGACCAAGCCAATTTCTTGAAGAGAAAAGATGGCCTCCATTAGAAATCATGAACAGTCACCCCTGGAAGAAAAGGTTACCTTCTAATACTGAGTCAAAATCTGTTCTGCTTCATCAATTTGGCTCCACAACTTCACCATCTCTTAGACCAACTGAGTTAAACTTCCCAAACAAAACAAGAATCAGGGAACATCTATCTAACTCCGATGAGCATCGCAGCTATTCCAACGCTTTCAATCCAGAATTTGAACCTCCCTTTCGGATTAAGGTAACATCAAGGCTTAATAAGAAATGGATCATCGCATATATTTTGTTCTTGAAAATGTCATTTTCTATTTCGATTTTTAAGCTTAATTCGATAAACTGGAAAATAGTAAAAGAAAACTAAAAATAGTAAGAGAAAAGTTAAACTCTAAAATTTGAAAAAATCTATCACTAAGATGTTGTATAAGCATTTTTTTTTTCTTCCTAAACAATTGATAGAATTTGGTTTCATGAAATGCAGTCGAATCAAGAAAAAATGCAGAAAGAGAAGCAGTGGGTGCCTGATCTGCGATTGAGTTTAAGTCAGAGAGATGGCAACAGTGATGGGAAGAATGATCATTGCAGAGAAACCCAAGAAATCAACACGAAACTTTCACTTTCATAGAATCTATAGCCAAGTCAATGTATAATGCAAATACCACAGCCTAGCCGTTCATACAGTCTGAGTGAAGATATATATCGATACTAAAACAAAATTACACAATTATATATCGCTACAATACTAAATTGTGTGGGCTGGCAAGTACATAGGGTTTCTCCTCACACCCAATAAAAAATGGGATTTGAGTGTAAAATTAATATGGTGATCATCGTGATTACGAGTGAGTTTGTAAGAGAGTTTTTTCTTGTGCAATATTTGGTTTGATTAGGCACAAAGTAAAATGAAAGAGAGAGAAGAAAATAACAAATACTGCAACATGTTTTTGCTTTTAAGTTTTGTGTGAATTAAGTTTAGTTCAGCAAGACTGAGAATATGGCAATCAGATCTTTAATGCAAGAGCTAGCTACTTCTACCTACCCAGAAGAAGATTTAAGTAGGAAAATGCATGGATTTAAGTTTAGTATTGAGTTGCACACAAGCTGAGCTGAGTTTTATGATGAGCGTGGAACTTTTTTCTCCTTAGTAGTGCATTGTGATTTTAGCTTGTTCAATGATACTGTGTAGTATTCTTTTGAGGGTGAATATTACTGTGTAGTTGAAATTAAGTTTTAAGATTATTTTACGTTTTATAAAAGGGATCATACTACTTGAATTCTTTATTCTCTCTCCAATAAATATAGCAATGCAATCTCACCTATTCCTCAATCAATCTAAGAATTCAGTTGAATTTTAAAACACTATAAAAGAAATAAACATTTAGTCTTACTTAAAAATCAATGTTTATAAATAAAAGTCAAATAATATTGAATTTATATCACAAGGATCTTAAAATCATATAATTAATTTATTAGTGTCGACTTTTTGAAGATCAATATTCTAACTAATCCGAGCTTAACTCATACAAATTCATCACTAACTTTTAACTTGAATTTTAATCAAAACAATTTAATGTCAGCCAAGATAATGGTGATACATTTTTATTTTAAATTTATATTCTAAATTATAATTAATTAATAGATGTTAATTTAAATAAATATTATAAAAACTATATTATATTAATGTTAGTTTAATCAATACTAATTTAAATCAATAATAAAATTAATATTTATATAATTAACACTAATTTAAATAAATATAAATAATAAAATCAAATAATATTAAATTATGACAATTAAGATGCCACTAACTTTATTTATTTTTAATATTTATTTAATTAATGTCAACTTATACAAAATTTTTACTTTTTTCAAAATGTTAAAATAGTTTTGGTCGCCTTATAAGATTATATGACTTTCTTCAAAGAAAATATTTAAATTAGTCTATTAGATATTAGACTTCTAACTAATCGGTTATTGATTAAACTTTTTTAAGTAAATGAGTCATTAAAAAAATTATTCGACCTAACCTAACATTAGTTAGGGTTAGATCGGTTATTGTCTTTGCATATATAGCAAAATTTATAGATTGTGACATAGTTTTTTTATTTTATTTTATTTTAAAAGTAAATTTTAATGGCTTTTTTAGATTTTTCTCAAATCACATTTACATTATCTATTTTGCTTTTCATCATACAGTAACTTTCTTTACGAAGGAGGAGAAAGTTTAATATTTTAAAAACAAATGAGAGGATTGTCTAAAATTTTATAACATTGGGATCAATGTAATTTATTTAAGTTTAATTTATAAGTATACTTTTAATAAATTGTACTTTAAGTTTTTAGCGATATTTTATTTCAGTGAATATATAAACAATTTAAGAAAAAATTAAAAATCGTATTACACTTCGTCAAATCTATAGTTTATTCTTTAACTATTTGTTGTGAGTGATTTCGTGTATGGACGTGTATACGTAATTGTGTGACGTAAAATAATTATATAAAAAATTTAGGTTTATATTCATCTTTACGGAAGAACAAAAATCAAGTAATACTCATGTTCTTATATCACATCTAATTTAAAACGGTATTTTATTAAAGTCCCAATGTTGAGTGGATAATCCTTTCATAATTGTTTATGATAAGTGACATAACATTTAATGTGTATGCTTGTTCTCTTAAGGGAATTTATATTCTTTTAGAGAATAAACTCTTACTTTCTTGCAAAAAAGGGAAGTTGTATTGAATAAAAATAATTGCAAAGAAAATTTAAAACAATTGTAATTCAATACATGAAGGTTCACCTAATATCTCATTTGCTTGTTTTGTATTATTCTTAGTAATAAAGAATATATTAATCATAAAATATTTAGAATGCTCCAAAACTTTTACGCATGTAGACTATAAAAATCAATGATACAAAGATAAAAAAAAAAAAACAAATGTCAGTAGTTTCTACAACGCAAAAATAAAAATTAAAAAAAATAAACTCAAGTAATGCTCATGTTCTTATATCATGAACATTTTCATCACAGTATTGATTCAATCTAATATCATCAAACTTGATCATATCAAAAGTCATGCTGACCTATTCAGCAAGGCATCAAGGACTTCATAATTTTTCACTCACGCAAAAATGGGAAATATACAAAACCACATATTTTCTCCCGCTTGAAGAAGGATATATTATAAATTAGAACTTTTTATGTTTGTTAAATATCTGTCACAAACTAGCTGTAATTGAATAGTATTAATTACCATTTCTTTTCTGTATAAACATATCTCTTGTACTAGTCTTTTCAATTAGTTTTGCCTTTTACCTTATTATACATAATCAAGCTTGTGATATGTACTCTAGCTCCCTAAATCAGAAATACTTTGATTTTCATACTTGGGCATGAGTTTATGAAACTGAAAGAAAAGACAGATTAAATGCTAAGAAGATTTTTGCATAAAATGTTGTATGTCAAGAAGAAACAATTCAACATCAATAACAGCAATGACTAATGTAATTTATATATATACATTCCCTTATATAAAATACCGATACTTTAAGATTTGCTCAGATAAAAAAAAAAAAAAACAAGGTTCTGTCAGGAAGAACCACAAGGAAGACACTGTAGTAGTGCGGATGAACCTCTGGAGGTTGCTTATCAAATTTTGAATTCATCTAAAGTACCACTAGTCCAAAGAAGCTTTGTTTGCTTTTATTTATCACCAAAAGTTATATTCATTCCTGTGTAAAATCTGACATGAAGAAAATGAAAAAGATGTGAGGAATCAAGTTTAAGATGTCAACAAATGGAAACAAAATTCAAAAGAAGATGAGAACTAAGATATGAAAGTTTGAGAGGCCAAAATCTAACCCATGCTGTCATGCAAACAAGCAATAAGAGGAGGAGAACCAAATCCCATGAGGCTGAAAAAATAAAGGACATAAAAAGCTTTGGATCATAACATGGTTTAAACGCCAGCGTTCCACGTCTAAGATTTCGAATGATGAGATCTATACACGACTAGTTCCTGTACAGAAAAGCTAAATGTGAGTTTTCATTCTTTTGGTAACTCAACCATTGATTAAGGGCTAGAGGGATTAAAGAGTTTACCTTAGAACAGGTTACTTGATCATGATTCACGTTCGAAGATTTCACTATTGTTTCCCACTTAGTATAGCTTGATGCTCTACTAAAACCCTGCCTTTTAGACTTGGATTGTGTACCTTGATTTTTATGAGGGAATGAATTCTTAGAAGAAACTAGAGGCAGGGCACGACAAAGCCAGGACTCAGAAGGTGACTTTGGCAATGGAGGGGCAAGAGGATGCAGAACGTATTCAGTGCCAACATTTCCTTGATCATCAATTACTACAATTTCTTGGTTGTTGATCTCTGCATCTTTGTCAAATGAACTTGGCACAAGTTGCAAGGACGTGGATTCTTGACTGATTTCTTGATAAGCTGTCATTCTTTCAGCTTTATCTTCTTTGGCCATGAGATATACCATTCTTGGTAAAGTTGAAGAATTGACATCCACACTATTCAACTCTTGAGAACCCAAATTCTCGTCCAAAGCATGTAGGTGTTTAGTATCTCGAAAAGAATCTAGTAAGGAATTTCTTTCTTTGCCTGCCACTGTTGCGCTTCCAAGTGAACGTGAACTAGAGCATGACGATTTTAGAGTACTTGCAGTATCTATGTACAGTGTCTTTTCAATAGTAAAGCTCCCAGAACTTGAGCTTCTTTTGGCTCCTTGTGATAGCATGTCTTGAATACTTGCAGATCCTCTGCTAGGATATTTTAATTTGTCAGAAATATTATTCTCAGCTTGTTTGGAATCACCGGACGACTTCGTTCCAGAAAGAAGAGATTGAGATTTACTTGGAAAAGGAGATATACCAGTAGCAGTTCTTGAACGACGAAAGGGAGAGAGTCTATCCAACTGCTTCATTTCACCAGAGTAAGTATACCTGCTTGATTCACTGATCCATTTTTTCCTTAGATCCTGTTTATCTGGTGATGTAGCTCTTGAACTTGATTTCCTCATATTAATAGCATCCCAAGCCTGCAGCAAAAGTTCATGATTCAATTCACCGCAGAAGTGTGCAATGCATGAATAGGGAATAAGTGTTATTTAGTTCATACCTTCTTTATAACTGGAGCTGGTCTGTGAGAGCGAATATGAGAACTTTTATCAGGTTTTCCAACCTCATAGGCAGAATAAAACGATAACTGATTCCCCATTTTTGTTCCAGTCACTGGATTTAGCATACACAATGAATTTCTAACACATAATCGAGGAAGCAATCCGCAACCTTTAGCTGAAATATTTGCATAATCATTAGTTTCATCTCCACTTTCCTCTTCTTCATCTTCTTGACATTGACCATTATATGGTACAATGTCGGTGATATATCTATTAACAAATGACTTCTTTTGCTCGGGAACCAATTTGATGAACTCCCTAGGTTGTTCTGCCAGAACAGATTGTTTTCTAGAAGAAATATATTGAGGAGGCTGGATTGTCACAGCCTTTGCTGCATGTAAAAACCGGCTCATCATGAAATCATGAGCTTGTTTATCAGTAGAAGAGGCTCCACACATATTTGAATCCAAATTATCTAAGCCACTAACACCACTTACACTACAATTCATGGACAATGGCTCAGTAGGTGACAGTGTTTCAAGGGCATCAGAAAAAACATCCCCATCATTATCATAGTCATCGTTCTCTTCCACTTTTTCTGTTTTCACATTTTTACCTTCTCTGTCACATTCTATTTTCTCACTAAAAGAATTGGATGTGTTAGGGGATCTAAAGTTATTTGCAACATTAACATTAGTGTCATTTTTCAACGGTTGTTTGGCATGATTTGTGGACTTTCCAGGAGGAAGAGTTGGGGTTGGAACAATTAAAGCCTGTTCAGGAGGTTGAGGTTGAGATCCATCATAATCCTTCGACTTTCCAGGAATATGCTCCCAATTGAAAGGCACTGCAACAGGGTCTGTTACCTGATCCAAAGTGGTGTCTGATTCACAGTGTGGAAGTGTTTGTGGCTTCTCTAACATCCTTCTCGTTGTTTCAGTTAAGGATGGAGGTGTACCAAAAGAGCGTTTCACCGACATAAGAGGAGCATCAATGTTCAACTTCCTTTCATCCATCATGTTCCACACCAACATCAACTGAACTCTTTCTTTCTTTCTTTTATGCAATCACTCTCATTAATAAGTTCAAGAATCACTGGAATATCACATAATACTAATTTCAGCATAAAAAGGATGCGATATCCAAATCCTTCTATTCGATCAAAAAAATCTGGAAAATAGAAGATGAAAGAACCAGATCATTACACTTTAAATTACAAATTAAACAGAAAATTCTCTGCCTCAATTTGCATCCAACGGGACTTAAACAGAGACCAGAGGAGCACAGTGATGCAACCAGTAAGAAAAATTTGAACCAAAATGAACCCACGATAACAGCTATAGATAACTAGAGAAGAAAATTCCGTAATGGTCTATTGAGCGAGTGAGACGGGAAAAACAAACATTTCACTGATTCTAGTTATATAAGTTTTGAATTTTGTTGCTTAGGAAACCAAAGACTGAAGAATGGGACAATAAAACTCCTGTAAAAACCCCACTTTCCTCTTCTCAATAAGCCAAATATACAAAGTAAGGTTAATAAATTAAACAGAGAAAGCAAGACATTGTTCATGGATCATTATATGATAACAAGCATAGCTTAAGGTCCCACTAGAGTAATAATTCAAGTGCAAGAGAAAAAGCAATGAAGAAAAATGATACCTATTTAATAACAGCACGAAAGATGGGAGGAATTTTGAGTGGAAGCCAATTTGAAGAAAGTGTGTATTTTTGTGATGTTCATGTGGCTTTATGCAGCTGAATTGGCCATATAAAACTGAAGAAATGGATAGCAGGGAATGATCAAATAAGTAGTGAGTGAACATCACTTGGTGAGAGAGTTCAGTCGGATGAAAGATGAAAAGAGTGAGTAAGTGGAGGGAATGAGTAAGCACAAAGGAAAGCAGAGATAATGACAGAAAGATTGGGTATTTTCTCTTCTTTTGCTTTCTGCGTAATTTCGGATTTTACAATGTGTCTGTAAGATACTGACCAAAGATAACGTTACAGAATGGACTAAATATTCCACTCCAATGCTGTTCCACTTTTTTTCACTGTTTCATTTTTATTTTTGTAAGTTTTTCCGTGTCGCTTTCATGCACCACACTACACGTGGCTTCAACGTTAAGCTGAAGAATCCCCTAAAGTAATTTTATTTTAGAAATCAATGATTAGGCATGTGTATAATTTTTAATATATCATAATTTTATTACACAAAAAAAAATCATTTTTATCCACCAGTACTTTAAATATTCCATTATACTTGCTATCTATATATAGCAATTTGAATCATACAATTTTGTTAATTTTTTTAAGTTTCTTACATCTAGCTATTTCTTTTTGTCCTAGGATACCATTAGATCAAAGATGACTCACATAAATAAAATAAGATCACTGATAAATAATTTTATGATAATATTTTAGAATTTTGGTAATTGTCATTGATAGACTGATTGAAACTAAATTATGATATAAATGAGATGACTTTAGATTGCTCAAGTGTGACTACTTCTGTGGGCAGCTTCCTTATTAAATCTAATGGTCAACCAAAAGCAGACAACTCATTTGATATTGTATTTTTTTTAACTTAATTATGAACAGAATTGTTAGCTTTACACTATTTAAAAAATGTAACTTAACATTATTTTAGAAAAAAAAAATAATCCAAAAATTAGCTCTTATTTTATAAAACCAATTATGCATTAATTTCTTTTCTAAATTATCCTTAATCAATATTTTTATATATTTGTATCAAAACTTTATTTCAGTAACACTATACTTTTTAACCATTTTTTGTATTGTTTTAATATTATTTTCTCACGTTTAACATATTTATAATTTTTTTTTTTTAGTTTCGTGCTTTTTTAACTTTAAGGAATAATGTTTTTCAAAAGGCTCTCTCATCAGAACTTATCTCATGAAAGAGTTATCAGAAATAGAAAGGTCTAGAATGATATCACTAATACAAAGGACTTAGCTATTGGTTATATTTAAATTCATTATTTCATTTACTTGATCAATTATATTATAAACCTGAATAAGAGTATTAATATATAAATCATATTAGTTGTAAAAATAATAAATTTTCAGCATATAATTGTGCTAATGTAAATAATTAATTAGCGGTTTTTAATTACTATTTAGTTTGTTTAATTTGAAGAGGCTAGTATTACTAAACAGAAAAGACGTTTTATGTTTGTTATTTTTTTTTACTTTTATGTCTGAAAAAAATATATGATATAGGTGTCGTAAAATAACGTTGAAAGTAACATTAGACTTAAATTTATGTTGAACGTGTCTTATAATCGAAATAAATTGGCGTATACAGTGTCCCATAATATTTTATATATATATATATATATATATATATATGTTAGTGTCCTACAATGTTTAATTTAAAGTTTTATGAAATTATCAATTAATCAATCTTGAAAACTAGATAAGAGATTGAAATCAAGAGAAGGAACAACAAGAACAGAATGAAGAGTGAGAGTTTTTGATAAAGTAATGGTATCCTGACCAGTAATGGAGGCAGAACCACCATTAGTAGTAGTTATGGTGGACTTACTACATGGGAAACAATGTTTTAATATAGAAGCATCATGAATCATATGATCTGATGCGTCAGTATCAATTATCCAAGTAGAATTCCTAGAGTGAGCAGAGAAAGCAAGAGTTTTACCTAGGATATCTTCATACACAACATTAGCTTGAGGAGAGAGAGAAAGGAGTCACCATCAGAAGAGGAATGGAGGGCTTTGGAGGAGACTTTCCAACGAGGACGTTTGGTGAAGTCCCACCACGTTGGATACCCGATGATTTCATAGCAACGATTCTTGGAGTGACCAATATCACCACAATGAGAACATAACAAGGGTTTGCCAGAGGAATTATCCTTACGGTGTTTAGGAGGATAATTAACAGAGGAAGAATGAGGAACCTGAGATAGTAGAGCTGAGGAATCCGATGTAGGGGAAGGACGACCCATAGTGATACATTGTTGATGTTCACGACGGACATATGCATATGTGCTCTCAAGGTCCAACTTTGGGTCTTTACGAAGAAATCTCTCCGCGAACTTGGTCGAAATCAGAGTCCAAACCAATAAGAAAGATGTGAACGCATAGACGAGCTATGGAAGAATGCATCTGGACCACGCCATTCACGGTGGTTTCAGAAGAGGACATACGATGATCAATTTCTTGAAATATGGAGAGTAATTCGTTATAATATAAGTAGAGAGGGGACGACCATGTTGTTTGGTGGAGAAAGACCGCTGATTTAGTTCGAACAGGCAAGTTTCGTCGGATCCATCGTAGAATGTGCGGAGAGCTGCATCCCAAATTTGGTGGACAGATTCAAGGCGGATAAACCGCTGCATCAACGGGGGGCTCATGGAGTCAATAAGCCAGTTTTTCACCCGTTTATTCTCAGTAACCCAGTTATCATAGGTTGGGTCATCAATGGAGGGTTTCGTAGTTGCGCTCGTGAGATACCCCGATTTGTTTCGAGCACCAATACGCATGTCCAATAGCTAGGACCAAAGGGGGTAGTTTGAGTCAACAAGAATAACAGTGATGGGAAAAGAAGAATTGTCTTGCTGAATGATAATATTGGAGGACGGAGGTGGTAGACGGTGAGGAGGTGGAAGTATTAGCCATGGCTAAATTGGGAATTTAGGGATTGAAAACAGTACAAAGATGAAGAGAGGTGTTCCCGGAATTTAAACAACATCTGATACCATGTTAAACAATTCACAGGAAACAAATACGATACTTTTCATTCATCTTTTTTCCTAAAATGAGATACAATTATATAAGCATTGTTAACAGCTTATACGTAAAATTAGAAAACAACATAAAACAACTTTCAACTTATTCTTAACTAAGCACAACAATAATTTAAATCTAAATTATATCTTCAGATACAAAGAAACAACCTTCATCGTTTACGAATTTGATTTAAAAAAGTAAAAAAATTGAATGACAAAGTATCACAATCTTCATTGGGAGGGAGAAAGCATAATCAGCAATTATAGGACAACTTGCACAACAATGGAAGGGCAAGCAAGGTGTGCAGTAACGATGCATGACCGCAACGTCATCGTGAAAGCAAGAAGAGAATGTGTCCACGACACTAGGAGTGATAGACAGTGACACAACCAGCAAAACCCACCTTACGTGGAAAGAGTCCACTTTTTGGGTGGTGGAGGCTCTAAAGGCAAGGGACATATGCCAGAATAACCAACAAAACAAAAACACAATCATTTTTTATATGGGAAATCATAGAAAGGGTGATGAAAAAACGCAAGAGAAAATGTAAGTGTAGAGGAAAGCTTACACTTTTTGGCGATCGGGGCAGTAAATGGTTGTAGCATGACCAAATAATGAAGTAGTGATGGTTATGACACCAAAAAGGGGAGGAAAGCTCATAGTGAAGGTTTTGCGGTGAGGATACTCACAACGACGGTTTTGCGGCATAATATGTGGAGAACTTCATGAAGGAGCCTTGTTGCACAATGTGAAAAGCTTTATAAAGGAGCCTCGCGGTGTGGGTTTTACAACACGATGTGATGGAGACTCAGATGTGTGGCAAGATCAACAATGTGACATGCAACAAAGAATCGCACTAAGAGAAAATGAAAGTACAAGAGAAAGATGAAATACTCAAATGAAAGTCTCATTTGAGAAAAAGAAGCTCACGCTTCTTCTTTTTTTTTTTTGAAAATAAGGCATTTTTTAATTATATAACTATAATCGTCATTATTTCTTGTTTATCTAACTTTTAACGACGGTTCGTAATATAACTGTCATCATTTCTATTGTTAAAAAATTACAAAAATTTCATCGTATCTTTTTTCACGTTTATTTTTTAATTGTTGTTATTTGATGTCGTGAAAATCCTTTTTTATACTAATGATATCTCAAAACAAAAATTCTTGTAATACAGAATATATATTTTGTAACTTAAGACCGTTTTAATCTAAACTAAAAAATATATTAATCTTAAAGTTAAACCTAACTCCATGGCTGCTCTCTTCTTATTTGTAACATTGTCTCATGCAAAATAGGTGATAAATTCTTGAAGTGATAAATTCTTGAAGGACTAAAAAAATGACACAACTTTAGTATGTTTAGTGCATTTATTTATAAATTGTTACATAAAAATACTAAAAATAAATAATGTAGTACCTGTGCGATCAGGCAATTTGGAAGTAATCTCAAATTCCAAATGAACAATTTAAAAGTAACTATAGACAAATTATGGCCATAGAAAAAATTTGTCGACAAAAATGAAATTGGGCCTTTATCCTCTCCTCCTCTTCATCTTCTTTTTCGTTTTTTTTTCTTTTTCTTCCTTTCCTCTTCACAACGCCTCCATTGTCATTGACATTGTCATCACATCCACCTCTGTCACTTTCAACTTATCCTTCTCCTCTTTTCCTCCTCATCTTTCTCTTTCTTTTCCTCCTCCTTCCCCTTCTCCTCTAAACTTTGGCAGCCACCATCGTCACACCTCTGTCTCACTGTTGAGCAATCGCCACACCTCCACTATTTCCACCAACTTTGACCTCCTCCACTTCCTTTTTTGCTCCTTATCTTCTTCTGTTCTTTTTCTCACCATCACTACTACAAAAATGACATATTACATTGGTTACTTAGGATATATTACATCAATTTAGAAATCAATGTTGTCTAAGACAATGTAATAAGTGGAACACATATAACATCGATTTTTGAGAACCAATGTTATGTCTTGATATTTTTTTAAAAAAAAGAGAGCTGAGTGTGGGAAAAAAAGTTAGGGTTCAAGTGGCAACAACTAGGGTTCAATGTGAGCTAGGGACGAAAGCTAAGGTTCAACAAGAAAGTAACGACAACGACTAGGGTATTGTAAAACCTCCTTTGCAACACAACAACAACATGGTGTGGAGAGCCTACACGGTGAAATGAGTGTGAGAAGGTAGGGTGAAATTGAAACTAGCGTTGACGAGATGGAGTCTTCTCAACAGTTACAGGTGGAAAATGCTTCTTGCATGCACCTACTTCGCAAAACAACGATGACAACTCCTCCGCACGACCAAGGTGAAGACTTTTCAACAACGACAGAGGTTTCGTTCTTCTTGAATGAAACTACGACAACTGAGAGTTACAATGAGATTGGAAGGCCAAAACGCAAGACTTAGTGGAGGTTCTTATGATGAAGAGAGGAAAATGCAACAGTGGAGGTTTTGGAAATTAAAATAAAAATGAAAATGAGAGGGACATGAGAATGGAGTAGAGAAGACGAGGGTGAAAGAGGACAAAAAGCTCTAAAAACAAAAGGAAAAAAAGGCGCAAATGCATTAAAATATATACTACATCAATTATGTTGAACAAGTAATGTAATATCATGTTTTTCTATTAAAAATAACATATTGACATGTTTTCTTTTTAATTTTTTCTTTTTAATTTTTAGGGAATATTACATGGTTGGACCTAAAAAAAACCAATGTAATATGTAATATGACAATAAATTGTATGACAATGACAATATGTAATTATCATTGATTCAATTATATGACAATAAGTTGTATGGTTCCTTAATTAAAAAAAAAATGTTAGGCTTGCCGTATGTTCAACCACATCTATCACGTTTGTCTCATTTCAAGAAGATGGATAGACATCACATGCAATTAGTTGCACTCCTATAAACTCTCTAGATTATTTATTAATTGATTTATATATCTCTAGTGTCACTATAATAATATAATGAATAGCCATTAAGCATATTTTATCAGAAAAATGATTTTCCTATTTATATTTATTTATTTGGTGCTAAAAATTATCAGAATTAACCTTAAAACTAAAAAAATACTTATAAAAATAGTAATATATGACACTCACAACACAACACATTATCAACTTAGTTCAAAATCACATTCTTGTGACAATAACTTGATTTTTGCCACATGAAATAGCTTTCATTGGTATTTATTTGATGCTCAGAATATCTGACTTCTCATTCACGGGTTTGGCCGTATAGTAATGTACTCGGAGAAACGCCATCCACTCTATGCCTTTTCTCCTATTTCTCCGCAAGAAAATATCTTTTAAAAACCAAGTTTTCATATATCATGAAAATTTTACTTTAATAATGAAATATTATACTTAAATCAGTCGACAAAGACACCAAGAAAAATTTTGTTTGAGATTTTGAGTAAATTATATATAATGATTATATAAAATAAGTTGATTGTGAAAATATCGTAACTCTTTTCTCTGCAATTATTTGCAAAAGAACACACGTGATCCACATTAGTTTTTGTGTATTGTCTTCAACGTTTTATTATCACCATTATATAATATCATTTGGAGCCTCGCTAGAACGAAAAGATAAGATGACACGAAGGGAATAAAACTACATATATGACAAATTTGGCGGTATATGATTAATAATGCGTACGTCTTCATTCACACAATTTGAAATCTATCAAAAAAACGAACGAATTAAACGTGGGTATCAATAATTCACCAAGGTGTCACATGAAGCAATCTCATCACGACTCAATATATATGTTACTCAGATACACAAGAACTGTACGATTCAACACAGTTGGTTACTGGTTTATGCGAGTGATGAGTTTGAAGATGACCAAGTTGTTTCTTCTTTTCCTCGTCCTGGTTTCCTTCACATGTCTCTCCTTTGCTTTGCCGAGTGACAAGTTGGACATGTTTTCTTCGGAGGAAGAAGTGTTGCAACTGTTCCAAGTTTGGCAGAAGGAGCACGGCCGTGAATACAGCAACCCAGAGGAGAAGGGAAAAAGGTTCCATATTTTCCAAAGGAATCTGAGGTATATCAATGAGATGAATGCAAAGAGAAAGTCAGAGACGCAGCATCGTTTGGGTCTGAACAAGTTTGCTGATATGAGTCCTGAGGAGTTCGCGGAAACCTACTTGAAAGAAATAGAGATGCCCTCCAACATGGAGAGTAGGAAGATTCAGGATGATGACGACTGTGCAAACCTTCCTGATTCTGTAGATTGGAGGGAGAAGGGTGCTGTGACCCAAGTTAGAGCTCAAGGAGAATGCCGTAAAACTTCACCTATATTAACATAGCATCGTTCAAAAATAGTTTTTACATATTACTACCATCTCCTTTTTTCACTTTCTTCATTTCACTGCATATACGTAGTTTGTAGTTTTGAAGTAAGAGTAAATGTATTGTATTTTCATAAACTTTTATCTCTTCTTCAATATTTTCATTTTGCAACATACTGATTTATCATGTTACGCTCTGTTATTAGAGAGCCACTGGGCTTTCAGTGTGACCGGGGCCATTGAAGGAATAAACAAAATAGTTACTGGGGATCTTGTCACCCTCTCTGCGCAAGAACTCGTGGACTGTGACCCTGCCAGCCATGGCTGTGCTGGAGGCTTTTACTTCAATGCATTTGGTTACGTTATCAACAATGGTGGCATTGACACAGAAGCAAATTACCCTTACACAGCAAAAAACGGTTCTTGCAGGGTCTGCTTTACACTTTATTTCTCCTAGCAACCCTAGCTTGCGTTTACAAAATTAATAAAAAAAAAGGGTAACCATAAATTAATCGAGACATTCCGCTTAATTGAAGGTTTTTGTTTTTTTCTTACAGGTAAATGCGAACAAGGTTGTGAGCATTGATAACCTTCTAGTTGTGGATGGGACAGAAGAAGGTCTGTTGTGCCGTGTTAGTAAGCAGCCTGTTAGTGTGAGCATAGATGCAACCGGGCTTCAATTTTACAGTGGTGTAAGAATATTTCTTTCTGATAAGGGTTGATTATGCGAATTTGAAAATTTTGTTGAGGTAGCTAAGTTGTGAATTATTATTGTGACAGGGGGTGTATGGTGGTGATAACTGCTCGAAGAATTCAAGGTCTGTAACTCTAGTGTGTTTAATTGTGGGTTATGGTTCAGTGGGTGGAGAAGATTATTGGATTGTGAAGAACTCGTGGGGTAAAGAATGGGGAGAAAATGGTTACCTCTTGATGAAAAGGAATGTTACTGACGAGTGGCCTTATGGTGTATGTGCCATCAATGCTGCGGCTGGTTATCCAATCAAACATGTTTCATCATCTTCACATCTGTTATCTGCAGCCATATAGGTTTTCTCTAAGCACAAAACCTTTGCACATGGGCATATTATTACTACCAAAATAATAAGGTTTAAGAACTGCAAGGTTAAGGTGCTTAAATAAAACAATGGATGGTTTTTATTTATTTTCTCTCTTATTTATTTTCTTTTGGATATAAGCAAAAACTTCGTTAATAAAAATATTAAGGTGTGCTCCACTGGCAACGTCAATAAAATTTGTGACATACTAAGAAAATTGAAAGAAATTTGTAACACGTTATTTAGAACGTTGATGACCTTTCAAACAGTACAATTTGTTAATATTAGCATTTCTTGTAACTTTATAGTTTTATTTCATAAATAAGTTCATAGGAATTAGTGATTGGTAACCTAGAACACATCATATTCAAGTTAAGCTCATAAAAAAGTTTTAAAGTTCTATTGAATCCAATTTTATAAGCTGAACCGCTTTCAACAGCCCAACTCGGTTGAATCCATTGATGACCGGATTAGGCGTAGTGCATTTCACTCCACCCTTCTTATTTTCACTCACACAAAACTCACAGTTTGGAATGACACAAACTACAAAACAGGAAGCAGAAATGCTTGATATTTAAAGTTTTAAATTATTAGTAAAAAGAAAATTATTTTTTGATTGGTAATGTGATTAGTTTTCATTTAGTGTTTAGCTTTAGAAAAACTAAGGTTACGAGGTTATGTATTGATAGGTTCAATGTTGATTGAGTCTTTAACTCGGATAGTGACTCGAGTCAGGTTTTACAATGGGTAAACTTAAAGGTTTTAGAATTAGGTAAATTTTGGAGGTTACCTATAAGTACTATGGTGATTTGGAAGTTAAGAAGTAGTTATGCATGCAGCTGTTGAGAATAATAAAGGGTCTTAGAATTAAAAGAAACATTCATCGTAAAAAAACAAAGAGGAAAGGATAAAAAAAACTTGAACGTTCTAACTTATCGGCCTATATACCTTTAGCTAGAACAATTTAACATCTGGATAATTTAAAATTTAAATAATAAAAGAGTTTTCAAGAACTTATGAAGAAGAAATGGAAATCATTACCAAAAAAGAATTATTCTTTCTTACATAAAAAGTTTATGTAAATGAGCAACAATCACCACCCTTGAAACGCCCTGTTGGACCAGTCGTGCATATTATTATGAAACTTCCCAATATCATATCAATCAACCATTGTTTTTGTTGACTAGAATAAAAACAAATAAAAAGGATAAACAAATTCCAAAACTTCATGTCACTCCCAATGACTCAATTCTAAGATATTTTTGTTGACTTGACCGGTAATTTTTATCTGAAGGTTCTTAATGGAAATAAAAATGTGAATACATTTTATATTATTAAAAATTTTGGTTGAACTAATCTTGCAAACACTTCATAAAACTTTAAGCTTCAGAAAAAAAAAATTGTAAGTAAAAACGGGGTGTTAATAACAATCTCCTTTTGTCATATATCCTTGCCTTGCTAAGCCCAGTTTTCCTTGAGGACCTCAGCCCAGAAGCAAGAGCCACCGTGAGTAATCATGAATGACCATAGTTAGATTTATTAATGTTTACAATGACAGTGATATTTTATAATTAAATGGTACAATCATTACACTAATTATGTTAATTATATTAGGATGAAGTATACGTGTGTGACTATAGGGAATTTTGGTTTGAGGGACAGCGTAGGGTGATAACTTCATCTACTTAACCTATAATCCAAAACGATTCCAAGTTCATTAACAAAGAATCACCATATACACAGGCAAAAGGAAGAAGCCAAGATCACGTGCCAGAGATGACATTTAGCACCTGGAATTTGTGAACCGAACTACTCGTCAACTCAGGGATCAATGCATACTTTTAAACCACTCTCTGTGCCTCTTTCTTTTGCTTGTCATTTTCTGAAAGAGGAATTTCGATCTCCTAATACCATTTTTCATGTAAATTATTGTTTTAGTATTATTTCACATGTATTTAGATATTTAATAATTGATTTGGATGGAGTGCTCTGCTCTTGCTTATTGGTTACTTAGAGCTATCTTTCTTTCTTATTGCATATTCTTGTTAACGTGTTGGAATAAATTACGTGGTTGAAGCTTGCCATTTAAAATCACTAATTGAGGGACCAAAAAGCTTTCGTAACTGAGGTGAGTACTAATTTAGTGGAAGACCCAGAATTATTGAGTCAAGTCTTTTGTAATCTAGTATTTGCATGTGACTTGTTTTAGAGAATAGTTGCAATTGCTGTTTGACCCTTCTCCTCTATACACAATCTATTGTTAGCCAATGCAGTTACATTTATCTATTTTTCTTAGTCCAAACAGACAAGTCACTCTTGGTTTCTCAGAAAGATGAATCATTGTGGCTATTACTCTGATTAAAGTAGGAATTATTAAACTATAGGTACATACTAATACATCAAATAATTTGATTTTACGTTACATGCGGCTGGCTAACATGGATGTGTGTTCTTATATTTGTGGTGCCAAGTATTGTCAACTCTTGGTTTGGACATGTCATTTGTGAGGCACTGTGATTGAGCTGAGAAAAAGTCAGGCATATGGTATCCCATTACTTTCAAACCAAACCCAAGTCATCTTCAAAACTCTCTTTCAGATTGAAGATCAAAATTTCAATTTTTACATTAATATTCACACTTCCCCCTCAATCAAACCATACCCAACAAGAAAACATCCCATATTCCACAGCAGCTTTGTCCCCTTAAATCTCAGAACTTCACGCTCGCCAATTACGTCATGGAACCAAAAACTTATAAAAAAATAAATAAATAAAAAATCGACAAGTCAAAAATAAAATAAAAAAAATTCGCAAATCACCTACTGAAACTTATTTTTAGTTTTTAAAAGACAATCCATCCCTCTCTCTTTTCAACTTCCGTTAAATTATATTATCTGTCAAGTTTCACCTTCCAAGTCATGTTCAGTCGCCCTTAACTCTCCTTTAAAACATGACGCTGCTACTTCCTTCCCACTATATCCACTAGCCGCGAACCTTTACAACATTGGAGCATCAAACCAAGCTCTGTTTTTTCTTTTTCCTTTCTTTCTAGCTAGAACAAGAACACCGAAACAGTGACGCAAAATGAAGCCCCTTTGCAGATTCTTGGTTTTCCTATCGCTATTTGCTCTGGTGGAATCTTCATGCAGCAGTGAAGAGCACGTTTTGGTGTCAAAGGCTTTCAAATCAGTCTCTGGCTTCAACGCTTACTCCTGGTTTCAAACCAACTGTTCACAAGCTCACATCACCAGAATTGTACTTCCATCCCAAAACCTCACTGGCACAATCTCCTGGGGCTACCTCAGGAACATGTCCAACCTCCAGGTTTTCGATCTCTCGGGTAATTCTTTACAGGGCCACGTTCCAAGCTGGTTCTGGTCAATTTCATCCTTATTGGAAATAAACCTCTCCGGTAACAGGTTTGGAGGGAGCATTATTTTCCACTCCTCCAAACCCACAACACAAAACACCTCGTTTTCAATTTCATCCATTCAAACGCTCAATCTCTCCCACAACAGGTTCACCAATTCAATCCAACTTTCTGCCTTCCAGAACCTTAAAATCCTCGACCTTTCCAACAACAACCTGCTAACACTCCCCTCCGGACTCCAAAACCTCTCCAAGCTTCAACACCTCGATCTCTCATGCTGTAATCTCCAAAGCGACGTAAAACCAGTTTCCTCTCTTCACTCACTTCGCTACTTGGACTTATCGAACAACACCTTCACGGGAAATTTCCCTTTTGATTTCCCTCAACTGGCCACCCTCGAATTCCTCAACATCTCCTATAACAACTTCACCTCATCAACTAGCCTAACCAAGTTCAACAATTTCGGTAAATCAGCTTTTATCCACGCTGGCAACAACTTCACCTATGACAGCACCGCGTCCAAAACGGCCAACACCAGTAAAAACTCAGCGCAATCCACCCACAAGAAACAACATAAGCGAAAATCCAAAAGGCTGATTGCTGCAGCGTCGTCTGCGGGATCAGCAGTTGTCCTAATTCTGTTGTCCATTTGGGTACTCCGCATTGTTATTAGGAAGAGGAAGCAACGCGCCAAGAGGAGCAAGTGGGCGATTTCCATGCCGGTTCCACATGGTATGAACGTGGTGACTAGCAGAGTGGAGAAATCAGGGCCGTTTGCTTTCGAGACTGAATCGGGGTCAACGTGGGTGGCTGACCTGAAGGAACCGTCTTCTGCGGCGGTGGTGATGTTCGAGAAGCCGTTGATGAACCTTACTTTCAAGGACCTCATTGTTGCCACGTCACACTTCGGGAAAGACTCGCTGCTCGCGGAGGGAAGGTTTGGGCCCGTTTACAGAGCCGTGCTGCCGGGGGACCTCCACGTGGCAATCAAGGTCCTGGAACACGCTAGAGACGTTGATCCTGATGATTCGGTCGCCACGTTCGTTGACCTCTCAAGACTGAAGCACCCCAACTTGTTGCCTCTCTCCGGTTACTGCATTGCTGGTAAGCGTGCCGTACCCCACACTCCGTTTCAAAATGTTTTTATTTTAAATTTTGGTGGCTCTGCGCTCATTAATGGCTTTCACGGGTTTTAATTTTCTAATGTCTTTGTCTGTTCTGTTCCATAACATGTTGCCTTCTGTTGTGTCATTCTTTCCTTTCTTTCTCCTCCAAATATAAAATCTATCTTCTCTGGTTATGATTGCGCGTGGTAATGCGTGCGCACTGTACTTTCTTCCGCAGGTTTAAATTTTGAGTTCCCACAATTGCCCCATTCGTAATGTACTTACCATAAACTTTTTCTTGTTGTCATCGTCTAAATTAGGTTGTGTTGTCTCAATGGATCATTAAATTTGAGCTGAATTTTTAGTTTGAATCCACATTTCAAGAGCTCGCCAAATTTTAGTTTGTTTCTTATCTAGCTCAGAGAACATGACATAATTTATAAGGGAAAGGGAGATGTCAAGCTACCCGTTATAGTACTAGCATACATTAGTACCCATTCCTTTTCAATTTAGAATAAGTATATTTATTTTTTAATTAAATAGTTATATTTATTATTATTTTGGTGAAATTTTCAGGCAAGGAGAAACTGGTACTGTACGAGTACATGGCTAACGGCGACCTTGGAAGGTGGCTACACGAGCTTCCAACAGGGAACACCAATGTAGAAGATTGGACAAACGACACCTGGGAGATTCAAAACGGCGCCGTTGACGACGGGTCTCCTGAAAAGATGGGGTGGCTGACACGACATCGTATCGCGGTTGGGATGGCGCGTGGTCTCGCGTATCTGCACCACGCGGGTTCGAAGCCCGTGGTACACGGCCACTTCGTCACCTCCAACATTTTACTCGCAGAAGATTTCGAGCCCCGTATCTCCGATTTTGGGTTGCGACACGACCGGAACACGAACGGAGGCACGGAGGCAGACGTGTATTGCTTTGGGGCGGCGCTGATGGAGCTCCTAACGGGGAAGGAAAGCACGGCGGAGAAGGTGGCATCGGCGAGGAAGGCGGTTAGGGAGGAGCAGGGCGTTAGGGTTCTGGACGAGAGGCTCCTACTCGGTGGTGAGTCGGTAGTGAGTGAGATGGTGGAGACTCTCCGAGTGGCGTTTTTGTGTACGTCGGAACACTCTTGGAAGAGGCCCACAATGCAGCAGGTTTTGGGTTTGCTGAAAGACATTCGTCCACATCAACAGCAACTCGTGACGAGTTGACTCGTCAACCCTAAATTTATTTTATTTAATTTTTGGGCGAAAAGAAAAAGTAAAAAAAAAAAAGACAAAAAGATGGGCATGAAGAAGAGGAAGCGGAGAGAGTAGTTTAGTCTTTTTTTTTCTGGGGAGGGAGCAAAGAGCAGGGAATCCCACTCAGGAGTTTCCATATTTTATTCGTTTTCTTCTTTTATCTTCACTTTTAAAATATACATATTTTTTACTTTTTATTTTATTTTATTTTGTCTTACCCTCTTTGAGTTTGTTTCTTTTCTTTTTGCTTTATTCTGTTGCTGATTTATTTATCTTTAGCTTAGATTAGGAATATCCTTTTAGCAGACGGAAGAAGGGTGGTTTTGGTTAGTTACGTGTTTTTGAAGGGGACCATAGACGTAAACATACGTAGAAAAGCTTTCATTCTTGAAGGGTGCTGGTCATTTTCCAAGGAGTTTTCGTTTTTCAATGATTTCGTATGGAAAATTATATGGGAGGACAGCCTTTCCTGACATTTATTATGGCCATTAGTCAGAATATTTCGTCTTCATGCATGAACGTAATTGTAAAATTACGTGCTCAATCAATTAAATATCATTAATGTTTTGATTTTTATGATAATCAATATATAAACTTAATAAATTTATCAATTATTCTCCCTTCCCATCTAACGTCATGCTAACCAATTGCTGAACCATCAAATTCTAAACTAACAACTTGCTACTTCTTTTTTGTTTGAATGGTGACCAAATAAAGCTTCAGATTAATTAATTAATAGAAAACTGAAGATTATAATGGTTGTAAGAAGAACAATATATTGAGACATATATCACCTATCTTAATATTTAATTTATTAATAATCTTTTAAATTATTTAGAATATTCCTATTTGTAAAAGAAGCATTATCTAAGAACAATATTTAACATCCATGATTGATAAAATAAATTCATTGTATAATAACCATCAATTATCAAGAATGACATCAAATAATCCTAATAAGATATTTTACCTATTGTCATCTACCATCTTAGTATTATTTTGGTTAGTTATTAACTAATGATAATCTAACTAAAAACATTTGGAAGATGTTCTTCTAGTATATTATGTGTTCAAATATATTTAACTTATTTATAAGAAGATTGTGCTTATAACCGGTAATGATCAAACTATGTTCCATTTCAATGCTAAATAAGATAAAAGACTTGATTGTTTTCTTAATACTTATATTAAGCAATCCTATAATAAATTTTTCTATAGTCAAAATTAGAGTTGTTAAAACGGTCATCCGGTCCGATCCAGTCCGACCCACCACGGGTTGGTCACTTAATGAGTCAATCTAATCCGACTTATTTAGCGAGTCAGACAAATTTGAATCCGGCTCGACCCACCACAAGTTCGTGAATAAACGAGTTGACTTACTAACTCACTTAATTACAATTTTGTTTTTAAATAAAAAAATTACAATTTTTTATAATTCAAATCTAAATAATTTTACTCCCATGGGTGTTTAATTAATTTTGAAAATAAGGAACTTAAATAATTTTTTCAAGCAAAAAATAATAATAAATATTTTTTATAAAATTAAAATTAAATTTTAATAAAATAAAATTGGGTAGGTGGGTTGGGCCAACTCGATCCATCACGGGTTTAACCTGCATGATCTGACCCGCATAAAAAAATACAATTTTTTTAAACTCAACCCGACCTGAACCCATGGTGGGCCGGGTTAGCCTGCAAATTGTGATCCATTTTGACATCTCTAGTCAAAATTCTATTTGTAGAACAATCCTATTTTACAAAATTATTTGAATTTGAATACTAAGAAGGTTTTGTATAATAAATATTATATAACATTTAAAATATCTTTTTCTCAAATAGATAGATCGTCCAACAAACAATAATAAGAGTTTCGGTTAAAAATTGAGTGTCTTTTATCAGGTTGACTCAAACTTTATGACTATTTTTAGGCTAAAATTAGTTATGTCCAGAGTTAACGATTTATTTATAGGTGAAATAATTACAAATCGTTTTTATTCTCTAAAAATAGGAGTTTAATCAAAATAAAAAAATAAATTTCTAAAACAGTAATTTTATTGGTGGCAATCATTATCGACGAATATAAATCGTATAATTGTTGATAACTGAGGCAAGTTAATTCAATGCTTATTAAATATCCTTAACAGGAAGATATATTATATCATACTTATTAAATTTAATCTAATTAACAAAGTAAATTAAATCTAAATTTAATTTGATTTATATTGAATTGAAAAAAAAAATCAAAATTTTGTTACTCTAATTTATATAGATTATAAATCCAATTTATTTTATTAAATATAGATTAAATTAATTTATTATTTTTTTACGTATATTTCTTGGTATATATATATATATATATAATCGAAAAGGGTGTATTATATAATGATTTAGGTTGTGTTTGCTTCAATTAATTTACTGTTGAAATAGAATCTGAAAGATAGATTTGCTAATAAGTATCGTGTTTTGATGTAATGATTTGAGAGGAAATGAAGAGGCAAATTTGTGGGATCAATTAAAAATATGAAGAAAGGATATTTATTAGAGCCGTTAAAATGGATCACAATCTGCGAGTCAATCTGGTTTACCACGGGTTCGGATCGGGTTGGGTTTGAAAATATTGAATTTTTTTTATACGGGTCAGATTTTAACCCGGTTCACGCGGGTTAAACCCTTGGTGGGTCGGGTTGGCCTGCCAACCCGTCTACCTAATTTTATTTTTTTAATTTATTATTTTATTTATGAAACCCTAAAAAATAAAATACTCTTTTCACTGGTGTATACCAAAAATGTAACATCTGCTTTCACAAATCATTCTCACGGAACTTGCTCACGGTACTGTAATTCAAGAGAAAATATTGTAGATTTATCTATTCAAGATTCTAATATTGTAAATGGATAAGGAACACAAAAATGATTAATATAAGAAACTTATTTGTATGTTTTTTGTGTTTGTTTTTGGATGACATTTGGATTATATTGTACTTTTTATTATTATTTTGAATTGTCTTCAGTTTAACATAATTTTTTGAGAGTGAAATTTGTTTAAATTTGAATATAGAAAGTTTGTAATTTTTTTATTTCAAAAAATTGTAATTAAATGGGTTAGTGAGCCAACCCGTTTACCCACCAACCCGTGATGGGTCGAGTCGGGTTCAGATTTTTCTGGCTCTCTAATAAATGAGCCGGGTTGGATTGGCTCACTAAGTGACCAACCCGTGGTGGGCCGGCCCGGGTCGAGCCGAGTTACCCGTTTTGACAGCTCTAATATTTTTGGAGAAAAGAAGCTTTTTACAATATTAGCCTCCACTATTATTGTCCAATGTGAAATTGTGGAAAAAGGAGATTTGTTTCTTGATTTTATGAATGATGATTGAAAGCAAATCACTTTTGTAATCGAATACAAAAAAACATATATTTCAATTCTAATAAGCATGTAACTGATTCCATACACATATGAGAAACTATAGAACCCTTTATGAATACATACTTACATGGTAATGTTTTGTGATTTTATTTTATTTTTTTGTGTTATTTAATCCATGCATTAGGTGATCTATTTTCCTGGTTTTAATAATAATAACAAACAATAATATTAATAATAATAGGTTTAAACTCTTTAGTTGTCCTTATTTTCGTTCGGTTTTCCCATTTTGGTCCCCTTCTTTTAAAGTTCCCCAATTGAGTCCTTATAACCGCTATTTTGAAGCAATTAAGCCCCTGCCGTTAAATTTCGTTAACGGAGTTAAAATTGTGCACAGGTGGTAGGATGACGTGTTAAATGATTTTGTTAGAGGTGAAACGTGGCATTGTTGGGACTAAAACGTGACATTGTTGGGACTGAAACGTTCCATGTCAGCATCATCTCCCCTAATAGAAAAAACCCTAATTTTCCTTAAGAATCCCTAACCGCCGTGAGCATTCCCTGTGTCTCTATTGTAAAGCTGTGAAGCCTACAGTCTCACTGTCACCAGCTTGCTGCACCGCAACCGTGAAGCCACCGTGAGAACGCCTATAGCACCTTCGCTGCACCGCCACCATCAACACCACCTTCTTCGTCGCGCCTCAATGTCGTCGTTGCGCAATGCAGAAACCCATCATCTGTCACCACCTTCAACAACCAGAGAGAACCCAGATTGATGGCCATGATTCGTTCAATCCCAAAACCGCCACAACACACTATGATTTTCTTATCCACAACACCTATTTTTTAACTACCAACCGCTCTCACTCTTAACTCCCACCTCTCTCACCTCTCTACCATGGCTTCCTCTTCCCTCCTTCTCCCACTCTCTCACCGTTCTCTACCTTCTCTCTGTTCCCTCTTCTGCCAACAAGTCTTCTCTCGTCCTACCCGTTACCAAAGACCACTCCACGCACCAGTACTTAACTACCCTTCCTTATGGCACCCTTGTTGAAGAGGCAAACTTTGTGCTTGATCTCGGCGACTCCTTCCTCTGGGTTGATTGTGCTTCCCGAACCGCCCCATCTGCATCTCTCGCCACTATTTTCCACCGTTCTTTTCGCTGCCTCACGGCCAAGGGTCCTGAAATCGAGACCCACAGGTGGCTCTCCAGCCTCGCTAACCTTGTGGATCAAGACCAAGCGTGTCAGATTCCTGCCGAGAACACTGTCACCGGGAAAAGGGTCGCCGAAGGTGAGCTTGTGGAAGACCTCTTTGAACCCTCTCACCAGCTTCTCTTCACCTACGCACCCACCCTTCTCCCTACCGCTTATGTATTCAGTCTCCAATTTGAAATCTGGATGAGCCAATTTTGCTCTTGTAGAACTGCTATGTTTGGATTAAATTTGAAAACCCTTTTATTTACTTAACCTTGTAAGATTCAACGAACTTGTCAATTTCGTAGTAATTTATGTTGTTATGTGTAATTGATACTGTTCTTTAGTTTAACAATGGGTTGGAGAAAGGTGTTTGAGATAAAAAGGAAAACACGATTTGGGAGTGTTAAAGTTTCATCCACGAAAAGCAGTGGAATTGAAAGGGTAACTGAGGGAAAAAAATTTAGGAGGATGTAATGTGTGAGAATTTTTGTGAGATTTCTGAACGACGAGGACTACCATGGGGGATTCAAGCAGAGAGATATCAGGTAGGTGTTCTCTGCAATGGAGGCCAACAGTTTCGCGCCACTGGCAGTGGGGGCGGACGTGTTGGCGACGATGAGAGGGAGTTTTTTGGACGTTGTTCAACAGTACCTGAGGGGATCTTGGTCTGGTGCCCTGTGCTAATGCCACGTAAAATTCCACTAACAATATGTTAATGCCACATATAATAGATTTACCATGTCAGTGTTCCAGCTCATATAAAACTTAATACCGTTAACTAAATTTAACGGTAGGGGCTCAATTGCTTCAAATTAGTATTTTTAAGGACTCAATTGGGAAACTTTAAAAGAAGGGGATCAAATTGGAAAACCCCACAAAAATAAAGACAACTAAAGGGTTTAAACCATAATAATACTAATACTAATACTACTACTACTACTACTACTAATAATAATAATAATAACAATAATAATAATAAATAATAATAATAATAATAATAATTCATTTATTTTCATGTTAAAAATTAATTTTGATTTTTTTCTCTACTTATAATAATTTTTACAAATATATATAATATTAAAAATTATCATTTTTATTATTTATATTGATAAGGATATTTTGGTAATCTTCAATTTTTACTTATTAAACATTTTTTTATTTGTCACGTTGCTCAAATCCTATACTAATTTTTATCAACTTTACTTCCAAATTCACTCTTAATCACCTCAAATCTTCTATAAAAAAAATAATTAACTCACTCTCAAATTCATTACGTTGGTCTCCCTCAAATTCATTGTCTAAAATGAACACATCTTAAATTTTTTAAAACACGGTCACATATAGGTATAATTATATAAAACTTTGTGTACGTAATCAATATTGTGAGAACTTTTGATGACTCATGGATCATTAAAATTTATTATGTACAAATAATAATAATAATAATAATAATAATAATAAAGGCTTAATTGCTTGGTTTGTCCCCAATTTGGTAGAAGTGTGTCAAACTCGTCCCCTCTTTTAAAAAACTTATTATTTCGTCCACATGTGGTTTAAAAGTGTCAATTGTATCCAATAATAGAAAAATGTGTGTCAATAAGATCCTCTCCGTTAAATGCAGACTAACGGTGTTAAGTGAGTGATGATTTGGTAATAGAGAATAGAAACGTGTCAAAAGAGTTTGGTTTAGGTAGAAAAGTAGATCAAAACGTGGATTTCGGGAAGAACCCCAACGAGGTTATTAATGTTCATTTGGCCCTAAATCTGGTTGCGGCATAATTAAATCAAACAAACCTAATTAACTCTAAAATGCCTATTCTTCCTTTGCAAAGAGCCCTAATTTTATTTCCCAAAACTCTTGGTTCTCTATTGCGACAAAGCAAAAACCCAGAGGGCTCATCAGTCTCGTGCTCCATTCTTTTTCTTTCGTCTTGATCCTTTATCTCGCACAAGGAGCGTAGTCTCGCGATGGCCTCGTAGTGGCGAAGACAACGACGCTGCAATGGCGCAATTCAGGCGGTGTTCTCGGCTTCTTTACGCACGATGGTCATTTTCGGTGTGGAGGGCCGCGAGTTCCAGTTGTGCGAAGGAGATGACGCAATGGCGACGTTCTGGCGGTGTGAAGACCTTTGTGCGTGGGCGTCCACGGAGTAGTGGTCGTTGCAGAAGCCTCCTCCTTCGATGATGGACGCGGATTCAGCCTTGATTGCATCTGAGTGCAAACGGCATCGTGATGACGTTAGAAGACGACAACAACATGTCACAAGAGACCTCCGATAACAACGAGGGTGAAGGGTTGAGTTTATGGCAACGACAACGTCAATGATGAGTTGTGATTGGAGATTCTTGATTCTTGAGTTTTAGGGTTCCGAGTTGTGATTTGGGGTTTTCTTCTGCCTCTGTTCATAGTAATTTATGGTCCTTCATTGATTCTTCTTAGTGAGTTTGATTCGCGTCTTAAAGTTCTGTTTCTCAAGGTTTTGGATTTTTTCGTGGTGGTTCTAGGTTTCCCATGGTAGGGGTTGGTGGTTGCATGAGCGGCGTCAAGGGAGGCATTGGTGGGTGCGGCCATGGACATTGCGATGGCTAGTCCAATGAATCTTTCATGGGCTTACATATTTGAGCTGGGTTAGTTGGACCGTAAAATTTATTGATGGACAGAATTGGAAATTGCAATAGTAAAGATCAAAACTAATAATAAGAATTTTAATTGGGGTTCTTCTCGAAATTCACATTTTGATCTCCTTTGCCCCCTAAACCAAACTCTTTTGACAGGTTTCAATTCTCTACTGTCAAATCATCACTCACTTAATACTGTTAGTCTGCATTTAACGGAGAGAACCTCATTGACACACATTTTTTTTATTGAATACAATTGACACTTTTAAACCACATATAAATAAAATAATAATTTTTTTAAAAGAGGAAACAAGTTTGACACACTTCTACGAAACTGGATACAAACCAAGCAATTAAGCCTAAAAAAACAACTCTCATATAAGCTAATAATAAAGTGACTTTGTTCTTCTTTCTATATATGTTCTTTTTCTTCCATCATCAGGCACTAAACTGACACATAGGGAAATCGCACGTAAAGACCCCTAAAAAGAATTCTACCTCTTCGGTGAAGCTAAATGTAAGGAAGCAAAATATCAATTTTATCCATCTACCCGTTTCTTATATTATTTAAAGCATACAAAATTAATTTTAAATTTTGTTCGACCAAACAAGATTAATTATTTTTCTTCCTTTTTATTTATATACTCCCTTTTCTATTTCTTTTTCTCAAATTTGCTCCCATTTATTTTTCAAGAAATGAAACAAAACATAAAAGGAATTGACATGCATGTTTGAAAAGGTACGAAGTGCTTCATATATGGAAAACAACCAGTTACACTTCGCTGCTGTGTCGTGACCTCGTTCGTACTCTTGTGTTTACTTTACTACTTTTTAGCTTTGTTGTCTGTGTAATGTTCTTTTCCTTGCAACTGAGGAAGTGGTATTCAAAAATTTTCTTTGACGTTGTTGGAGATAGCACCATATAAATAAACTAGATTATAATATATAATTGGGATGTAATTTTTATCCTCTAAATTAGTTTTATAAAAATGAATTAGACTTAAACATTGAATTTCACCATCCATTATCATTTACCTTAAACTCAATTCGATGTTTATGCCGGCAGATTACATAAGAGCAATTTCATGAACGTTTCAAACCTACGAGTTTCTGTACAATGTTATAAATGCGATGTTGAAGAATACAATCAAACAATACATGATACTCATTCAAAAAGTGACACCAATTATAATATTTGATAATTGTTTAACTGATGTGTTTCTGCAACTGTTTTAATGAATCACAAAAACAAGATTCCATCTTTTTAAAAGACATACCAACGTCTGAGTTTTTTTTACGAAAGATACACCATTGGCTGACACATTAAAGTGAGGTTCAGTTATAGATTTCTTTTGCCTTTTTCTTTATATATACACATGTACATGTTTCCAAATACCTACACAATCTGACTCCTTCTGAGAATTTTACATTACCTTCATGAATCATAGGACAGAATTGCTTTTCTATGAGCTTATCACCCGAATAAAGTAGTTCCACAAAGATCAGATTTGCTTTCTTCATCTGTCATCTTTTAAGTGCCAATTCCAACACCTCAGTGTAGGTTTCTCTTTCAAATCGGATCAAAATTATAAATTAAACGTGTTATGATTCACATTGAAATTAAAACTATTTTCAATAATTTTACTTTTTACATTCAAAACAAGAATTTAAAACTCTAACGTCAAATCATCTTTAAGTTGGAAGTGGGCACTGCAACATTGTTAAATCCAATGACTCTGAATAAAGGTTACATAACACTAACTCAAATTGGTCTGAATCTATAACTGGAAGGCATACAGCAGAACCATAAAAACCACTGTATTCAATTTTTTTTCTCACATTAAAGTTTGAGCTGAGCCACTGAACATGCTTGATGATGACTAAGGTTTCTTGCACATGTTCTCGAAGAATCCATGTTACTGAATACGGTAAACAGTGGGATGTAAGCAATTTGAGTGCGGATTTTATTTTAAGATACATTTCGCATAATAGAATTATTCTTGTTTTTCATTCTTAAAATCGTGACTTTTAGAAATTGTAATTTTTTTTAACTAATTATAATTTTAACAAATGACTGGATGTTGTTTGATTGGTAAAAAATATTGATCATAATATTTACGTCATTTTTTTCAAAAATCCAGCAAATATTTTTACTAAAATAAATATGTAAGTTATTACAACGTTAAATAATTTATTGCGAATAATATGTAATTGGACGAATGCAAAATATTCACAAGGAGTCAAAGCACATGGATTGAAGTAATAATCAACTTTATAATATCATAAAATGACCTCGAGAGGAAACAATATGAAAAAATTCAATTTCAATATCTCCTAGCTTTCACATAACTTGACTGCTCAAACCACTTGTCATATAAGCCTTTAACAATGGGATTGTCAAATGATGATGCTGCCAAAACATTTTCCATGTAAACTGATTCTAACAAGTGAGTTAGTTCTTCTTTGGGAAACTGCCATAAAATTGGTTTAATTTGACCTCTCCCGTTTAAGCAACCTGAAGGGCATGCCATGATTTATAGGAAATGATAATCACATTTCCCCGTTTTAAGTTTTCGTACAATGTTTAGTAGGTTTCGAAAACCATAATACAGAGTAATTTTCAACATTTTTTTTCCTTCAACCTCCAAAGTCACTTCCTGAAAATCTGAATTTATGATGTCTCTAAAGGTCAAAGAATCATCCATTTGTCTCCCAAAAAATGTTTTAGTAGCATATCGAAAAATTGTTTATGCATAACCTCCAGAGCTTCCACGGACCATATAAAAGAATCCTTCTTCATTGATATTTGTTAGCATTTTGTCCAGAGGAGTCTCATCTAGGCTTTTTAAATCAACTCTTTTTTACTAAATCAATTCAAAAACTTCTCCCGTAATCAATAATGAATCTACCTCTGAAATCATAATTCCATTCTTGTGCCCTTCAACATGGGACTCGGATTGGAAAACAAAGTCATCCCTAACTTTCAACCATTCTTTTTTTTTTTACTTTTTTTAACAAATATTTTTAAAAAAAAATATTAAATCAATTAAGTAAAAATATATTCTAAATATAATATAAGATAAATAAATCTAAGAAAAAAATTAATAAACGAAAAAAAATAAAAAAAAATCAATAGAGAAAGCCAACAGATATGAGGATCCGTTTCCCCTTCAACGGATACTCATATATGTGGACGAATATCCAATATTCGTTCAAGGCTTTCAACAATCTCTTCTCCTATTTTTTTTCACAGAACACGTCCAAATACAACAAACCAAACAACATGTTCACACAACACCTCAATAGCAACCAAATGCATGTAAAGTATTAAAGAAGAAGAAGAAATTAGCTTGATCTCCAGCCACGAAACAGAGCAGGAAAGCTTCAAACGACTACACTCCTCCGCAAATGAATAAGCCACATCCTCAAGGAAAACGTATCTCACCTCTAAGTGAATAGAAGCACTAAAAACAAAAAATAAATTACAAGAAAAGAGGAAAGGAACAAGGAAGGAA
Organism: Vigna reflexopilosa; assembly: GCA_027742785.1. NCBI lineage: Eukaryota > Viridiplantae > Streptophyta > Magnoliopsida > Fabales > Fabaceae > Vigna > Vigna reflexopilosa. Next base: position 8,848,759 of record CM050911.1, on the reverse strand, counting down.
AAGAGAGAATGCAGTGTGGGGGTGGAGGAGTGAAAGAAAAAATGTTGATCTGTGGTGATGTGGGCACAACTGAAGAGTGAAAGAGGAAAATTAAAAGAGAGTTAGGGTTTACTAAAAAAAAGTTAAAATTTTAATGATTAAAGTAAAAATTATTTACCTAAGGGTATATTTGAAAAATAGAAAAAATTGGGGTGGTGAAGGAAGAAGAGTGTGGTGGTGGCAAAATAACCCTCTAATTACATATATTAAACTCTTTAAGCCCAAAACCAACACCATCCATGAAAAAAATGAAAATGAAATTGGAGTACTGAAAAAATCAGTTAGCTTGAGAAAAGGCTTTCTAGTTTTAATTTTTGTTTTATGCTAAAAAAGCTTGAATTTATTTTATTTTAAAAAATTAGAATAATAAATTTTACTATAAAACATTTTTTATCATCAATTAAAAAATAAATATTTTTTTAATTTTTAAACTTTAATATAAAATTAGAATTTATTCTTATTTAAAAACTTTAAAATTAAATGGATATAGTTTTCAAATATTAATCCATAACACCACTTAACATATAAAAAAATTAACACATTTGAGTTAAAAAATTAAATGCATTTATTTTTAAAATTAAGATTAAAATGTATCAAAATTTCAAATATTTTCAATTTTATGATGAAATTTAAAAAAATAAAAATATATTTAACAAAATATTATAAAATATTCAAAATAGTTTGCAAAGTAAAAAAAAAACGTTTTTTGAAATGTCATTCAATATCGGCTACCTGAAAATCAATGTAATATATATGTGTGAGACCAAAGTTGTTTTGTAATGTTGATAATGAGTGGATTCTAGAAAGAAAATTTTATATCAATTCTATGAAATTATAAGAGAGTTTTTCGATAGTTGTTTCTTAGAATCATTACTAATGGATATGTTTGTAAACGATATTTAGAAAAGTAAGTTCTAAACAAGAATTTAGAAAATTAATACGAGATAGATATTTATAGATGATTTGTATATAAGGTAATTTTGATTTATGAAAAAAATTATTTTATTATTTTTTAAAAGTGTTTATAAAACTGTTTGTTCAAATAAAACTCTTTTAATCTTTGAAACTCCAAACTTAACATTTTTTTATCAGTTTTGTATTACTAATTTCTATTTTTCATGCTCACAATCCATAATTTATATTTCAGTTAAAGTTACTTTTGAATAGTTTTTGCTAAAAGTGTCAAATAGAGGAAGTCAACTAAGTTTGGTCGGACTATCTAAAAACCTCTGTATTAAGTTCGTTTGACATATCTTTTAAACGATCTACAGCTTTCTTGTCAGATCAAGGGCCATTTTTTATCTATTTTAGCAAAATAAAATAAAATAAATTTAAATAAAATACAATCAAATATGTAATTTTAAAATTTAAGTCATGTTATTTGTTTATAATTTAAATGTTAAGTATGATTATTTAATATATAAATAAATATACAATAATGTCTATGTTTTTTAAAAAAATATCATTACTTTAATTTTTTAAATATAGTTATTATTTTATAAAATAAATCAGTTCATAAACGTATTAGCGCATACCAAATAAAACTGTTTCTTCCTATACCTCCATAAAATCTATAAATTCAAAATTACTCCTCATTAAAATTATAACAAAAAAACAACAAATTAGTTCAAAACTTCTATTTTTTAATATATTCTAAAATTAATATTTAGAATGTATTTTTTATTGAAAAATATTTTCATTTCAAAATATATATATATATATATATATAAATATATATATATATAATACATTTTAAAATAAATGCTTTTAGAAGTATTTTCATATTCAAAGTGCATATTTCAAAATATTTTTAATATTAAAATATATTCCCAAATTTAGAAACATATTCCGAAATGTATATTCCAAAGTACATTTAAAAATTACATGGTAGATATGTATTATTATTTTCAGAAATATATTCTAAAATACACATCCGAAAATATGCTAAAAATATAAATTCCAAAAAAGAGAATCTAGACATTTTTTTTCTTTCTTCTTCTCCACTCCACGGTACACAACGTCATGGACATCATCTTCTTCCCGTATTCCCCAACTCCATCATCTTCCTTTCTCCAAATTCTAGCCAATCTCTCTCTTCCCTCTTCTCCTCACTACTGTGGTTTTAGCCACACCAATACAATAAGAAGTTCTTAGAGTTGTTGCTTATACATGTTTTTTATTTTTCCAAATCTATTTTTCAGATATGGTTCGTGTTTTTTTTTTTTTTCATGAATGAAGATCTACAAGTATGAATGTAAAAGTGAATCAATTTGATTCATATCAGTTCATTTAAGACGGATTGATTTTTTGGCAGCTCAAATGACAGGTTATTAAATCAATAATTAATCCACTTAATAGTCTTTTATTCTTTTAAATTATTTTATATATTTACTACAACACAATCAAACTGTATTAACTTAACTTATAATTTTATATCTGTATAATCAAAATGTCATCTATTTTACTAAACATTTTTATAAAGATATAGTAGTTAAAAACTAAAGTAATAACTTATTTGACAAAAAAAATAAATTAAACATTCAAACTATTTAAACATTCTTAAATATCATTCTAGTATTTAAAAAGACGAAATTGTCAATCTACATAAATAGAGTTAGTAAATAATTATAATAAAAAATTTGTAAAAAATATAAAAATTTATTAAAAGACAGTTATTGATGAGTTATAAATCAATTTACCTTCGATTTTATTAGAAGTTATTGTTTTCGAAAGATTATTGTCTAATACAGTAATCGTTGCTGTTTAGTTAGTTGAGTATTTTTTCTTTTTTTGTTTTTTTTATCCCCTTCCCAGAACTCTATAAATAGAGTTTCCCTCTTCACTTTTTTGTAACACAACAGATTACTTTCACATGATATGAAACACGCATTCTCTTAAAGCAAAGGCTTGAACTTTTGTACTTACCTCAGATTCGTTCTCTCCTCTTTCCTTTTTTCGGTTTTCCTTTTGCTTTGCATCCAGCGTTGGCCTCCTCTTGGTCCGCTGCAGATTCTCCATGGAAGCCCTCGAAGCTTTCCATTCTCTCACTCACGTTGCATTGTCATATCAGTCAATTGTTATCTGACTAGAGAAGCTTCTAGCGAATGTTTAACTTCGCGTTTTGTGGATAAAGGCAGCGTTTTTGGGTCGAAGGCTTTTGGGCCTATTTCTTTCGGTTAGGCCCGATCTTTTTATGGTATCAAGAGCAGGAACTATACCCACTTTGCTTCCGCTGCCTAGGACTCGTTTCTTGATGATTCTTGCTTAGTTTCTTGGACTGTTTCTTGCTTCCTACTATCATGCCTGATGACACAGATCAATCTATAAACCCTGCCAGTCCTTTCTACTTACACCCTAGGGAAAATCCAGGTTTGACCCTCATCTCTCAAGTCCTAAGTGAGACTAATTACTCTTCTTGGAGTAGATGCATGAGAAGAGCTCTCCTCTCCAAAAATAAGATCAAATTCATAGATGGGTCTATCAAGAAACCCAAGAAAACTGAGGCCTTATTTGATGCATGGGAGAGATGCAACATGATGGTACTCTCATGGATTATTAAGACACTTTCTCCACAAATTGTAGAAAGTGTAATATATGTTGAAGAAGCAAAAGAATTATGGGATGAATTAAAGGAGAGATTCTCTAAAGGTGACTATTTTAAAATCTCAGATCTTCTTCAAGACATTCATTCAATCAAACAAAGGGAAAGAAGTGTTAACCAATACTTTACTGATTTGAAAATACTCTGGGAAGAATTGGAATCTTTAAGACCCATACACAACTACACCTACAAGATTCCTTGCAGCTGCCAACTCTAAAAAATCTCTCTGAAATACATAGAAATAGAGCACGTTATATGTTTTTTGAAGGCATTAAATGACACCTATAATATTGTCCGAACCCAGATTCTGTTGATGGAACCTCTGCCCAACATTAATCGTGTTTTCTCTATCATTATGCAACAAGAGAGACAGGAAAGGTCTGATACTACAAGCCAGAGTGTTAGCCAGTGTTATTGATAGAAATGGGAATTGGAAGACAGAGCAGACCTGGAAAAATCAAGGTCGTGAAGCTGGACCACATGGTCAAGGAAGAGGCAGAGGAAGGAATCCTAACTATGGAAAACAGTGCTCCTACTGCAACAAGATGAATCGCACTGTGGATGAGTGTTATTCCAAGCACGGTTTTCCACCTTGGTACAAGAAGAGTGATAACAATCAAGAGAAAATGAGTGGCTGGAATTCTACTAATGTCTGCCAGAGCAATTCTGGACCCGAAATTACCAACCAGGGAAGCAGCAACACTACTTTAAATAAACTCACATCAGAACAGATTGAAAAACTTCTCAAAATGATTGAGAAGAATGATGAACCTATGCATAAGATCAATCAGATGCAGAGAAATGACAAAGAGCACAAACATGTGACCCATGAGAAAGGAAATTTTGTTACCTTCTATAAAATCAAGCCTATCACTGTTAAATTGCCTAATAACTCTATTATTACTGCAGAACATGCAGGAACAGTTCAATTTTCTAAAGATTTTATGATTTTTAATGTGCTTTATATTCCTGTTTTTTCTTTCAATTTAATCTCTGTTCAAAGTCTTATAAAAGACTTGAATTGTACCCTAATTTTTTCTTCTGAGGTTTGCCAGATAAGGGAGAATTCTACATTGAAGATGATTGGGTGTGTTAATCCTTACAAGGGCCTATATTACTTACAAGCTTTTCAAAGTCCTGATCTAGACTATGTTTCAAGATCTGCTTTTTCTTTTAAAACTGCTGATGTAAATCTATGGCACTATAGATTAGGCCATCCTAGACATAAAATTGTGAGAAAGATTTGTGAACATTTTCCCTATGTACAAATGAATACTAATGTTGTTTGTGATGTTTGCCACTATGCTAAGCAACATAAACTCCCTTTCCCTACTAGTAATTCCTTATCTGCTGAATGTTTTGAGCTTATTCATTGTGATATATGGGGTCCTTTATCTGTTTCTTCTGTCCATGGTCATAAATATTTTCTTACTATTGTTGATGACTATAGTAGGCATACCTGGATATTTTTGATGAACAATAAAGGTCAAACTAGAGGTTTATTGCAGAATTTTATTGTTAAAATTAAAAATCAGTTTGGTAAGATGATTAAGAATGTTAGGTCTGATAATGGACCAGAATTCAACTATGTCAATTTATATGATTTGTATGGTATCAACCATCAAACTAGTTGTGTGGAGACCCCTGATCAGAACTCTGTTGTAGAACGTAAACACCAACATATTCTTAATGTGACCCGTAGTCTCATGTTTCAGTCAAACATGCCAAATGCTTATTGGTCTTATGCTGTTAGCCATGCTGTCTACCTCATAAACAGGTTGCCTACCTCTATTCTTAATAACAAGACACCCCATGATCGCATTTACTATGTTCCTCCCACTTATTTGAATTTAAAAACTTTCGGATGTCTTTGTTTTGCTTCCACTCTTGAAACTAGCAGAAACAAACTTGACTCAAGAGCTAGGAAAGGAATTTTCCTAGGATATAAAAGTGGAGTCAAGGGTTATATTGTCTTTGATATCAACACTAGAGAGTTGTTCATAAGTAGAAATGTTGTCTTTTATGAAGACATTTTTCCATGGAAGAGTCAGCAAAGCAGCATAGAAGTGAATAATGAAGAAGTTGACAGAACTGTCTTCCTCAATGATCCTCTAGGCAATTTTGCCTCAAATGAAAATGAAAGGCTTGCAGAAGAAGAGATACAACATGACAACACTGAAGAGAATGACACCGATAGTGAGGCTGATAACAGTGAAAGAAATCAAGGATACAGGAGGTCTGACAGGACCAGAAAGCCTCCTGGATACCTAAATGACTACATCCATCAGGTCAATCAATCCTTATCTGTGAAAAATAGTCTTAAAACCCCTTATCCTATTTCTGATTTACTATCTTGTGAATCTCTAACAGCGAGACATTTGAGATACACTATGGCTATCACTGCTAACAGTGAGCCCCGCTCTTATAATGAGGCCAAAGATGTGAGTGAATGGACAGAGGCAATGCAAAAAGAAATCAAAGCCTTGCAAGACAACAACACCTGGTTTCTAACAAAACTTCCTCAAGGAAAGACTGCAATTGGGTGCAGATGGGTGTATAAGATCAAATACAGGGCAGATGGCACTATAGAAAGGTATAAGGCCCGCCTAGTAGCTAAAGGTTATACTCAACAGGAGGGGATAAATTATTTAGACACGTCCTCTCCTGTTGCCAAGTTGACTACGGTTAGATTGCTCATTGTTGTGGCAGCCTCCAAAAATGGTTTCTGCATCAACTGGATGTAAACAATGCATTCTTGCATGGAGATCTAAATGAGGAAGTCTACATGGAACCACCTCTTGGTCTTAATGTTCACAAAGAAGGACAAGTGTGCAGACTTACTAAGTCCTTATATGGCCTAAAGCAAGCTAGTAGGCAGTGGTTTGAGAAATTGTCTACTTTTCTCACCTCTGCCAATTATATACAGTCAAAGAGTGATCATTCTCTCTTTATCAAAGGGACACCTACTAGTTTCACAACCTTACTTGTTTATGTTGACGACATCATATTAGTTGGGAACTCAATGACTGAAATCAAGCAGATAAAGAGCCTTTTGCACAGCAGATTCCAAGTTAAAGACCTAGGAGAACTTAAATATTTCCAAGGGTTGGAGGTAGCAAGGTCCAAGAAAGGGATTCATCTGTCCCAAAGAAAGTATGTTTTAGATATTCTTGAGGAGACAAGAATGCTTGGCTGCAAGCCTTGTTCGACCCCTTTTTTAAGTGATACGAGTTCTCTATACAAAGCTGACAGCTATTTGAAAGACCCAACCTCTTATCGAAGATTTATAGGGAAGTTACTCTATCTCACAAACACTAGACCTGATTTGTGTTTTTCTATTAATTTGTTAAGTCAATTCATGCAATCTCCAACTGACTACCATTATCAGGCTATTCAACATGTTCTTAGGTACATAAAGTCTAAACCCTCAGAAGGACTATTTTTCTCAGTTGACTCTCCCATACATCTAAAGGCTTTCAGTGATTCAGATTAGGCAACTTGTTCAAATACCAGGAGATCTACTACAGGCTTTTGTGTCTTTCTTGGGTCATCACTTATCTCTTGGAAATCAAAGAAACAAAACACTGTATCCAGATCCTCTACTGAGGCAGAATATCGTGCCTTAGTAGCCACTACCTGTGAGATACAATGGATTCATTATCTCTAAGTGACCTACAGGTCCAGGAAGCTAGAACTTCAGCTCTATATTGTGACAACAAATCGGCTAGACACATAGCTCATAATCAAAGCTTTCACGAAAGAAAAAAGCATATAGAGCTCGATTGCCATGTTGTTCGTGAAAAAATACAAGCTAACCTTCTACTTCTTCTACCCATTCGCTCGGATGAACAACTTGCAGACATTTTTACCAAGTTTCCTCATCATGTTCGGTTCAGATCTATTCTTCCCAAGCTCGGATTAGTAACTATACATCATCCGGCTTGAGGGGAGGCTATTAGAAGTTATTGTTTTCGAAGGATTACTGTCTAATACAGTAATCGTTGCTGTTTAGTTAGTTGAGTATTTTTCCTTTTTCTGTTTTTTTATCCCCTTCCCAGAACTCTATAAATAGAGTTTCCCTCTTCACTTTTTTGTAACACAACATATTACTTTCACATGATATGAAACACGCATTCTCTTAAAGCAAAGGCTTGAATTTTTGTACTTACCTCAGATTCGTTCTCTCCTTTTTCCTTTCTTCAGTTTTCCTTTTGTTTTCCATCCAGCGTTGGCCTCCTCTTGCTCCGCTGCAGATTCTCCATGGAAGCCCTCGAAGCTTTCCATTCTCTCACTCACGTTGCACTACCATATCAATCAATTGTTATCTGACCAGAGAAGCTTCTAGCAAAAGTTTAACTTCGCGTTTTGTGGATAAAGGCAACGTTTTTGGGTCGAAGGCTTTTGGGCCTATTTCTTTCGGTTAGGCCCAATCTTTTTAGATTTAGCTTGAACTCATTTAACCTAAATGAGACAAATTCAATTTGACTCACATTTAAAAAAACTTAATTTTTTTTCTAATTTAATGTAACTAAATCTATAATAAACGTGTTAAAATTCATTTGACATATTTAAATATGTACAAAATCAATTGTTTACGGTTGATTTAAAGGTGAAGATGCGATTTTAAAAATAATATATATGTAAAGTAACCTTTAAAAGAATTGTAAATTCATGTGAAAATTCTAAATAAACACTACGAACTTTGAAACAATCATTTCTCCAATAATTAGAGGTGCAGGAAGAAGTGTCCTGCTACTTCAATCATTTCTCCAATGGGCTTCATGGACCTGCTGCGATAATCTTAATTGGTTGGCCCACATTCTTCAAATTCGTCAAGATATTTCTATTTACACTCCCCTTTTGCTCTCGTTCTGTTGTAAAAAAAAACAATACTTCCATTTAGAAGTTGGAATATCCATCATGTCATGCATCTTACTAACATGATATCCAATGTTCAACAACAAATAAAAAACTAACGAAAATAAAAAAATTAAAAATAAAAAAATCTTCATATATTTTTGAAACAATCCCCGATGTTATTAACGGAACTATCCTGAAAAGTATGTTTTTTAATTGTTTTGGAATGACAAAAACAATGAAACCAATTTTATCTCTGTATGTACAAAATGAAGAATACGATAAAAGCATTTATCGAAACGACTAAATTCAATCAAATTGCAGCAAAAAAAAATCATGGTATTTCTCTATACCTTCAATACAGACAAGATATAGTTGGTAAGAATTAAGAAAGAAACCATAATAGAGTTTAAGATTTATACTTTTTGTAATGGTATGTTAGTAAAGAGAAGGGTAATGCAAATAGAAATTAGGGGGAGGGTAAATAGCAAAACCTTGTCCTCTATGGTCAACAATGTTGGGCTTATTATCCGTAGTCAGTTTTTGTTGGTTGCTAATCACAGACATATTTTTTGTGTGGTTTTAATGACTCAATTACTTACTGGTAAATTCTTAAATCTTGATTCATTGCATGTCTATTCAAAGCTACCAGTTCAGTTAATTATGTAAGTTTAAGTTCATAGTCATAGTCGATTACTAAAGTGCGTTTAATAAACCTGTATTAATATTGTTACAAATATACATAGTCATACGAGCACTCTTGTAAAGACATGGCACTACAGATTAGGCCACTTATATGATGATGCTCTTCGATTGATTCATGTTAATAGCAATTTGCATTGCCCAGTCAGTTTTCCTGCAAAAATTCTTTTGTTTGTCCTTTAGCTAAGCAAAAGTGTCTCCCTTTTCATCATAAGAATAATTTCTCTAATGAATGCTTTGATTAATCCGTTGTAATATTTTGGGGACCTTTCCATACTACCAATTATGACAATTACAGATTTTTTCTTACCATACTTGATGATCATAGTAGATTCACATGAATTTTTTTTTATTAACATCGAAAAATCAAGCTTCAGTTTGCAGAAAACAAATTTTCAAACTTGTTAAAATTTCAGTCCTTATCTTATTCTTTTTCAACACTCACCTGACTATACCCACTTTAAAATTTTATACTGTGTGTTATGGTAATACATAGTGTACTATATGAAATATACCGATCAAAATTAATGGTCATTCATAGGTAATTATCAGGTATTAATGGGCCAGATTGTCTTATGCTTTACAAATATACGGTATTGATTATTGATTATTGGATTTGATTGCTTAAAAATATACTGCACTAATAGTTAATAAATGAACTTGGCTATCACAAGCCCTATAAATATACAATTCATGTCCAGGTACAATCATCTTTTCCTATCTTCTTCTATTCTAATAAAATATAAATCTCCTTATGAGAAACATATCTGACTTGAGCGTAGGAGTGTCTATTGCATGTCAACAACCCATCGGAGTGAATTACGTTCTCGGAGACGATTGAAGATCAAAAGAGAGCAGAGCAAAGAAGGATGACCGACCCTCAGACCAATTCAACCGAAACATTTTGGCGCCCACTGTGGGGCTTACAAACATTCCCATGTGTCGCAACCGGAATCGCGACGGGACGACGATCCAAAAAGAAAACGAGTTTAGAAAAGAGATTTGGAGTCGTCACCATAGTTTAGAAAAGAGCCTTAAGGCAATACCTTTAATTAAATGCGTGAATGTGATGTGGTTTACAAAATGTTTAATTATCCCCGAAAAAACAACAATATAAAGAAACAAAATATATTTTTTAGTTTTTTGGGCCCGACAAGGATTAACCTTGCTCCTATGTATTCTCCTTCAGAATGAGAAATTAGGGTTACGTAGTTCTAGCTGAAAGGTTGTTTGACGTTTGAAAATGTTTATATTTTGGTATTTTTATATAAGAAAGGATAGCAAAAGGACGACGCAAGCGGTCAAATGTGTGCTTAACCCTTAAAATATATTTTTGTTATTATTTGTAGAAGAATGAGAAAATGTTTCCAACACAAGGACGACGCGTGCGGTCACATATGTGCTTTAACCTTTAAAACATGCTTTAGTTATTATTTTTAAAAGAAAGTAAAAAAGGTTTCTAGCACAAAGACGACGCGTGCGGTCACATGTGTACTTTAACCTTTAAAACATATTTTTGTATATTTTTTTAAAAAAAAGGGAAAAAGGTCTCCAGCACAAAAACGACGCGTGCGGTCACACGTGTGCTTTAACCTTTAAAACATATTAATTCCTTAGCTAATAATCTAAAGAATATCACTCCCATTATAAATAGTTTGTATTGCTTACAAAACTTGATTTGCATCATAGTAATTTTGAAACAGTTCCTATACTTTTTTGACATCCAAGAAAGTTTGTCTTGAAGAGAAATTCAAATTAGATTTTAAATGGACAGATACGGTTCATGAAGCGAAGATTTTGACACTAAAATATATTATGAGCCCGTTCAAATTACTAGAAAATCCCGCAGGAAAAACCACTAAAGAAAGTTGATATTAAATCCTTTAAACGAGGGATTTCTAATAAGAATTAATGAGTTTTAGTATGTTATAGTTTCTAGGTAGAAGTTTCACATTTTCTATATTACTAACAAGTTCATTTCATTTGTTTTTATGTTCATTATGTTAAATTATTTATTACTATTGTGTATTTACTAATGATGGTTCATTATGTTAAATTATTTATTACTACTGTGTATTTACTAATGAGTGACATATGAAATTCAAAATTTTTTATGTTCTTTGTAAAAGAAATTATTAATAAATAAGTTAGTCATTTTGACTTTTATTTATATGAAACGTGATTTACATTTATTTATTTAGAATACTTTTTATAATAGATCTTATTTGCTTATATTACGTGAATGTAATTTTTTTTAATCATGATTCCATGTAATCCCTCATGTTTTGTTCTTATTTCTTTTTAGTAAAAAATTTATATAATGATTATTGTTAGACTTTGAAATATAGTGTGAAATTGAGATATTAAAATTTAGTTATATTTAACGTGAACTTATTTGAAAATAGAAAAAAGATATATATGTTTTGAATATTTATTTAGTGGTAGATTTTTCTTTAATGATTTAAAAGTGTTTATTAATACATAATTTAATACTACACAAATAAAATAGGTTGAAAGTGGAGAATTTGTTTATAAATTGAATGTAATAAAAATAAAGTTTGCAATAACATATTTGGTCAGCATTCACATGCAACTCCATGGAAATTAGTCACCCCTTCCTTTACTTTGTTTAAGTTTATTTGATTTCCTAAACCTGAACCTAAAAGTACAAAAAGCTAAAGTATGTTGGTGTAATCTTAAATGACTGGATCTTTATTTCTTGTCGATTGGAATATACGTAGGAATTGTGCCTTTACACTTTGGAGATAACTTGGGCCACTTTTCTTTAATAACACAAAACAGAAAAATTGTTCCACATAAATATTAAAGTGTATTATTTAAGTAAATGAAAGGAATGTGGTGTAGAAGTAAAATATTTTTTATTAAAAAAGTTCTAACTTGGGAGTATCATTTTGTTTTTCTCCCTACCTTTAGGCCCATACCACTACCCTTACTACACTCTTTTTTTCCAAATTACTTTTCTCTATATGACATGGAAACGCATTATAGTTACCGGGAGATGGTTGTTTATCTTCCTAAGTTTCATCCTTCAATCTAAATTTCTTTTCTCTTTCCTTTCCTTTATATGTAAGGGCTGAGGAAAAAGTAAGTCAAAGAAGAACCACACGTGGCAATTGATGAATGAGTTACTGGTTAAAAGGAAATATATGTAAAATAAAATATATTTTTCTTTTAGTTACTGTAACTTGGCAGAGTACTTTCATTTTCATCTCTGAAACGTGCCCCTCTTCCAAGCCAGTTTGCCTCTCCTTACTTCTCTTCGTTTTCTCTCTCATCTTCTCCAAATTGAATCCTTGTTCATAAATCAGGAAGCATATAAGTACTCCTGACGCCGTTAGTTTCAATTTGACCGATCAATTTCTCCTTCTTTTATCCAGTAAGCGTTTTCCTCTTCTTCATTCATCTTTGGATTATGATCATGTAACAAACCTTGCTGCATGTAGTTCATTTTACTTTTCCCAAATCGTAGCCCTAATTATGTGTTAAAGTCTAATTTCTATCACCAATTGGTGATATATAGGTACTGTTAGGTTTTCTCCTAAGAGCAGGATACTGTTGACCATCTTTGGGGCTTGACTGTTGCACTAGAGGTAAGGAAAGCTATGTTTGATTTTACTTGCTTGCAAAAAGTTAGTTTGTTTGATTTAATGTTGTTTAAAGATATTAAGCTAATGCATGTGTAGTCTATGTTGAAGAGTGAATTACTGTTTGAATTGAATTGAATAATATAGGTGCTGGAATGTGTGTTTTCTGGTTTGTGAACTATGTGATTGTGTATGTATGAACTATGAACTGATATTGATATGTGTATGATGTGGAAATTGAATGTTTGGGAGTTGTGATTCAAGTTATACAGGTTGCTAGGTAAACAGTTGAGTAAATCTTAGTGTTTGAGTCAAAATTTAGGGAAGTGCAGTAGTGATTTTTGGAGTTAGGGGTTAGGGTCTGGTTTAGGCTATTGGAGTCACTTAGTTAAGTCATTTGTGACTTATTAGAAATACCAAAATGGTCAAAAACAACTTTCAAGTGGTAAATTAGAAATTGAGTCCTTAAGTAATTGAAATTGAAGTTTTAGATCATAACTTAACGCGTGACTATTAGAGATTAATGTTAGGAGAGCTTAGGGTCATTCAAACAAGTGTAATTCATCATATAGATCAATCTAGGAAGGTTAAAAATTAATAAAAAGGTTTAGAATGAATTTTGGGGGTGTTAGGTTGTCAAAATCTGCAGAATTTAGCTTTCCCTGCAGACAAAATTCGCTTAGCGCACAATGGGGGTGCGCTGAGCGAATTATATGTGGCAGATTGAGTGTTTTTTATGTTTTTGATGTTTTAGAAGTTCCGGGGGTTTTTGACCTTTCCGGATCCATTGGTGAGGGTCTCCAAGATTTTTAAATTATGTAAGTGTGGATAATAATATACTATAAAGAAATTTGTATTAATAAATGATGGTTCTGTGAAAATATGTAATGTCTGAGTATGTATGAGTTGTTTTTATGACATGGTTGATGTTGTATGATGTGTATATGACTTAGTATAGCATTGGATGTACTTATACAATTTTAACATGGTACATTATTGATTCAAGAGAAATATCATGTGATTTAAAGTGGTTAGATTGAATATGAAAGTAAGATCTCTAGGTGAGATCATTTAGTGTTTAGAATGAATGTAAGAGGATTTCATATGGGGAGTTATCCTAACACTCTAATGACTCTTTCAATCTCACTTAGAGAAGATTTAGTCATGTGGAGAGAGTAGTAGGAGGTCCTAGTCTTGGGTGCTTCCAGTATGGCCCAAGGTGAGTGATAACGGACTTACACTTGTGTGTGTATTAGGGTTTAACCCATAGCAATGGCTTTGCAAAGGAGTAGAGGCCACCACAAGTGCACAACCCGCCCAAGATCGACATTCATTCTAAGTCCGGACGAGTCTAGCTATATCACAACATGATAGGATGTTTCATGTGGTCACTTGTATGATGACAATTTCTATTATATGTTATTTGATAACTTGTATTTTTTTGAAACCTAGCTTACCCTTACTCTTGTGTGTGTTGTACGTGCGGTGCCTTTTTTTCTTTGCGATGATCATCCAACTTTGGATGTGAGCAGAGGCAGATGATGAACCTTTAGAGCAAACATTGGAGAATGAAGACTTAGCTCCTAGCTCTTAGGACCCTTTAGACACATCTGAATTTTTAAAATACTCTTAATCTTGTAAAAATTTTAAATTCTGCCTATATTTTTGGATGACTGTATATTTGATATTGTCACATGCTATTCCAACTGTTTTCTCATACTATAATAGCTTAATCTTATTATATTGTATGTCCATATAATATTTGGAATGTCACACATTCTACCTTAATTAAATTTTTATATATATATATATATATATATATATATATATATATATATATATATATATATATATATATATATATATATACTTGGAATTTTAAATTTCAATGATGTATTTTAATCTTCATCCTTCAATTAAACTCTCCAATAGTATTACTCTTCTCTTATTCATTACAATGTAAAAAACAAAATATCCCTTGACTCTTTAAACTTAATAAAAATTAAAAAAGAAATTCTCTCCAAAATTTTGATATATTTTTGACATTAAATTTTAAAAATAAATAAATATATTTCTCATTTATGTTAAATTTATTTAACATGTTCAATTGTGTTTTATATTTATGTTTAAATTGTTTATATTATTTAATACGTTTCGGCTTAAATGTTAATTTGAAATCTTATTTAATATTAATTTGAAATCTTATTTAATATTAATTTGAAATCTTATTTAACATGTAAAAATATTTAATGTTAAAAAAATTATCATTCATTTTTAAAGTTTTAAAATAAAAATATATTAAAATTTTAGAAAATAACAAATTTTAATTTTATATCCAAATTTTAAAAATAGAAATATATGCAACATAAAAATTAGTGATGCATTGTTATGTTGAAGTAAGAATGTGCATCTTCAATGTCACTTCATGGGTTTAATGAGGTACACCTACCTTTACATCAAATTACACAAATACAATACATGTATACCTAAGCACGTGAATACACATAAGGACATTAGTGAAATATCTCATTACCTTATCTTTCTTGTTCTTCAAGTTTGAGTCTCATCAATATATAGAAGAATAAGACATCTCATTCACAACTCTTGAAAAAATGGATAGAAACAAGTTAGTAGAATAAAAATAACTAAAAGTAAAAATCAAAGATATTTTATTATATAAAAATAAGTGTATTATAAACGTTCAGATACATCTCTACCACGAGGACATAAGACCTTGATGAGTACATGATGACCTACTAAGTCAAGATTGAGGGCTTATCTAATTCTACCACCCAAAGTTATTTTTGAGACGCAATGATGTGGAAAGCTCAAACGTCATTTATCGAAGGTATGATGAGAAGAGAGAACGTCAGCGGAGGAACTATGATAAGGAAAAGAAGAAAGAGGAACCAACTCAACAAGAGGAAAGACGTGTTGACGCTAGAGGGTTGGATTTTTCTGGGAGCAATCACATGGGGGTGGACCAGCAACCTTTCAATGCAAAAGATGAGGTCCCCTATCCTTGCTTCTTAAAATTTGAAACACGTCATATGTTGGTGTTTTCTTCACATGGTGCGCCATTACTCCTACAACAAGTGAAATATATTTAGAATTAATCAAAATTTACTTTATACTTAGCCTTAAATAATTAACTCACCAGTTATCATTCAAAGGATGGGGAGGTAGGTATATTTTAATTATTTCCCTAGTCGACAGGCAGCAGGGAAGTTGGTCTATAATACTTAAGATTATTTTATCATCATATGTCATGTTATCCCTCAACCACTTCTAATACCTAGTCGAATTGTCGATCATCCAATAAAAAGGGAATTTGTGGTTACCATGCTCATCCTGAAAATGAGAACGCTCCTTATTGGTAACCACAAATTTAAAGAAACCAACCTTAGATTTTTTTTGAAAGACTGGGAATAAGAACCCAATAGGCATGTCCTTGATTGACTAACCATTGAAAGCCAAGTAATTGAATATCGAGGACGGGTACTATAGAAATGTAAGAAACACTGAGGTGTAGGGTCTAACCCTAAATATTTACATACAAACCAAAATGCCTACAAGAAACCCTAGTTTTTTGGGTGTAATTGGGTAGACGGTACATTCAAAATGCATAGCACCCCATTGTGAACTCATCAAATGGTGCAAAAACATGTAATAGAATGAAGAAGGCTATGCACACATAGAAAAACACTTTAGGATGACCATCTCGCCCATGACAAACATAATCTATTGCACTCGTCCTCTCAAAGGTCACTATGTCTTCGAACTCGGCACCCTTAAAAGTATATATGCTTTCCTACAAGGATCTCAGTATAGACGACCACCTAAACTTTGACGTATACATCTTAACCTTTGGATCTACACAATCATATCCACCCCTAGGTGGCCACTTAGACTCAAGTACCTCATCGACAGGTTTCTCCTTTGTCTAATAAGCATTTATTTACTCACAGGAGATAACACTCATGAAGGACCATATACTAGTACTCTGCTTTGGGTTATCCCTAACTTACATGTCGAAACTGCTAGATGATGACATACCTAATGCTATTAAAAAATTAGTCCACTATTTACTCTCGAAACATATATCGACACCAGAAAAAAAAATGTTACAGATACTTAAATGGGTTAAATGTGGCCATTATTTATAGATTTTTTATGACTCTTCACCTCCCATGTCCTCAATCTCAATTGTTACATCCACTTATATTTGATGGTTAATGAGTCATGACTGTTGGACTCTTTTAGGTGTGACACCCATCAATCAACCCTCGTTGTTAACTATGTTTCTCGGAGGGCTATTATTTCTATAAGGTTACATTGCCAAAGAAATACAAATTTTCTTTGCAAACGTGACAAGGATGGAACATGACAAGGATGGAAGACTGATATCCTTTGTAACAGAATGAGAACTAAAGGTCAACATCCTCACAAGAAAGATAAATCCTTATATTCGGCATCAATGAAAGCTTTCTACATGCCTTCAACATATAACACATTAAAGTTTGGGGGGCTAGTGTATTGTACGTGTCTAGATACATCTCAACCATGATGGCACAAGACCTAATTGTGTACATGTCAGCCTACTTAGTTAACATGTACTCGACCCACGAATGTTTGACCAGAATGAAATCATGATAACAAAACTAATTAGTTATAACAATCTTCAATTAAACTATGAAAGAAAGAATTAATCTAAGATTAACAGTTAATTAGGTTACATGGTCCAAACTCATTCAGGTAAGGACTTAAGAATAATAGTATAAATAATACATTCTACAAAGTACGTTGATCATATTTATTAATGGTCATATTTATCACCATATGATATACTTGACTAACTTGAACATTTGAGTGTCTTTTATAGATACAGTCTTCATTTAGACTATAAAAGATGAATATTCTTTAAAAGAACAACTACGTTATTCAGGAACATAGAAATGCTTAAAATTAAGCATCTTTACATAATATATTTAACTATATAAAAAAGGTAAATAATAAAATAAATGTAATTGTTTCTATTTTACTTCATTCTAATCAAAGTTGGGGAAAAAAGAATTCAGACGGTGAGTGGAGTGAAAAAGATTGGTTTATACAAAATGATATCATTCCAAAAAAGAAAGATTTTTTTTTCTTTTTAATTATAATATTATTAATCATAAAATTCTATATCAAAAATTTATAAAGTAGTAATAACACAGGATTCTTTTTCACATGTGTATTGTATGGTTATGGTTTGATTACCTTTTGTTAAATCAAATGGTAAAACTTAAAACACTTATAAAAAAAATTATTTAAAATGATAGATGCATGATGATTTGGATTACATAATAAGTTTCTAAGAATAGGATTGAAATAGAAGTTGAATTGCGCTAAATTTAACCTAGAACAATTTTTATGTATTAATAACGTGAAAAAGTTAGAGAATTTGATTCGATACATTAACTTGATTAGATTATAAATTAGAAATATTTTATATTTTTATTTAATAAAATATAAAATTAATTAAATGTCAATTGTATGAATTGAATCCTTATTAAACCTATTATTTAGTTCATGTTCTAAGGATTTGATGCTGAAGAGAAAGATGGTTGTGATGGAGTATAGGAATTGCATAAACGTAAGAGAAGAAGGTTTAAAGATGAATGAAATGTACTGAGCTCCAATATCAATGCTATAGGAAATGAGAGACGTTGGAGATTGTTACTGCTATCTTCCCAACCAAATTAGAATTCACCCTTCTTTAGTGCATTAATTTGATACAGACTAACTATTATAAGCCTGCATTATAAAGCTTTCATGTAAGAAAATGACATTTATTTTATAATAATCTCGACCATTTTTTGAGTAACACACGTGTACATTTTCAAATTTAAAATGAAATCATTAATATTTAATTATATATCATATAAATATGTGTTGGAACCGTATATAAATAGTGATTAATAATTTCTTGCAAAGTTGACAGGAAAAGTTTTAATTTCCAATACAAATCGACAACAGTTGCCATTACAGTTACGACATTCGAGATGGGGACAATAAATGTGTGTTCATTTAAAAATTCGTTAAACATAATTCGTATTTATTTCTGATACTTTAAATACTAGTTAAATTTATTTAACATGTTTACGTTAAAACTTTCTCCTTTATCCTAACGTCGAAGGAAACTCAGATTAACATTTGCCATTGTTATCTTTCAATCTGAGACCCTTTAGCATTAGGTTACATCCAAAAAAATAATTAGTTGTAAAGTTTAATGGGAACAGTGAAGCAACGGTAACATTTGAGTTCAGTTTTTTGGAAGTTCCTTAAGGGGCAATGTAGGAATATTGAAAAGTTAACGGAACCCTTTGATATATATAACGTAAATAAACCAAAAGCAGACATAGAAAGATAGCAGCGACTGCTAACAAAGTTGAAGAAGAAAAGGCCTTAGTGCTCAGTGCCAGTGAACTTTTTTCTCTTTTCATCTCTTACTTCTATGATTTGTTGTTGTGTGCTTCTTAACATCATACATTGACTCTATCAGTTTCATTCCTGAATCAATTAGTTTCCTCACTTTCACTTTCTAACAAGAAGGATCAAAGTGAGTCTTTGTGAGTTTTTGTCCTCTTGGGGTGTTTCTACTTCTTGTGTGCTTCAAAAGCAGAAGGATTTGGAAGCAAGAAAAGAGTTACAAAGTGGGTAGTGATCATGGCAGCTATAAAGCCTGAGGAGATAAGCCACCCACCAATGGACCAACTTCAAGGCTTAGAGTATTGTATAGATTCAAACCCATCTTGGGGTATGCAAAACCAGCTTCAACCTTTTCTCAAACTGCATTATTAGTGTTTTGTTTCGTAGTTAGTAGTTACTCTTCACTGTGAGTGATATATTGTGTTAAACTGTTTGCAGCTGAGACAATAGCTTTGGGTTTCCAGCATTACATTTTGGCCTTAGGAACTGCAGTGATGATCCCTTCGTTTCTGGTGCCTGTGATGGGTGGAAGTGATGTAAGTTGTTTCTATGTTCAACTGTTCTAGTCCTTTTAACTACTTGAGTTTGTTTTGTTGTTTTGATTGATAGATACTGGTGGAATTCTTTTGATGTGTTACTTGCAAATCTACACCAAGGAATAGTTTTTGAAGTTATGATTGAATGGTTTTGTTTTATGTATTTGGTTTTGTTGTGCAGTAAAATGAATTGGGGTGGATCCCACATAAATGAAGTTAGGTGGCCCTGAAATGAAATTGGCAATATAGAGAGAGAATTGACATTCATATATTGACTTGTTTGTTCAGGATGATAAAGTGAGGGTGGTACAGACCCTCCTTTTTGTTGAAGGAATTAATACACTACTGCAGACACTCTTTGGAACAAGATTACCAACAGTGGTAGGAGGATCATATGCATTCATGGTCCCCGTTATATCTATAATTCGTGATCCGTCTTTTGCAATGATAGAGGACCCACATTTGGTCAGTGCATTTCTGTAATCTCTCTTTCATGTTTTGTCCCTAACTCAATTGTTAAGTTGAAGTTCATATTACCTTTCAAGGATTTATCAATATAAAAGTTTAATTAAGCTTATTCAGTATTACCTAACTAGAAAGAAGGTATTTACAGAGAAGATAACTATACACTTTTAGTACACCACCACCATATTTACTGTTAAGCTTATGACAGGACGTAGGATCCGTACATGGTGATGAAATTTGTCTTCTTTACTAGCCATTTATTGCAGAAAACATAAACAAAGTTTAGAATAACAATATGCAGGATAAAACACAAATTCGTCTTAAATTTGTTATCTTTGTTGCCTAAACCAATGCCTTCGATTCATCTTCAGAGATTTCTTAGCACAATGAGAGCAGTTCAAGGAGCTTTAATAGTAGCTTCAAGCATACAAATAATTTTGGGATTTAGTCAAATTTGGGCTATTTGTTCCAGGTAATTTATTTAATGTAACACACAAGTACATTTTTAAAGTAAAATATGGGCTATTAGTGTGAAACTTTGATAGTTGTTGATATATCTTATAATGAATGTCCTTTTGCTTTATCTTCAGATTCTTCAGCCCACTTGGAATGGTTCCTGTAATTGCCTTAGTTGGTTTTGGATTATTTGACAGAGGCTTCCTTGTGGTATGACACCGAGCCACATGTTGCTAGTACTATTTTTCAGGATATCTTATTGTGAAATTTAATAGTATTTTTCATGACTCATATTGCTGTGTGTCCTTCCACAGGTGGGGACTTGCGTTGAAATTGGAATTCCCATGCTAATCCTATTTATAGCCTTATCTCAGGTGCAAAATATATATCTCACTCAAGTAAAACATTGCATGTTTAAAGATAGCAAGTAGAAAATAGAGTCTGAGATATATGTAGCGTGTCCAAAACCGCCCGGTCACTGACCTAATCACTCTGTGTTGTTTTGCAGTACTTGAAAAATTTTCAGATAAGACAAATACCTATACTAGAGAGATTTGCTCTACTAATTTCCACAACAGTGATATGGGCCTATGCACATTTATTAACAGCAAGTGGAGCATACAAACACCGTCCAGACTTAACCCAACATAGTTGCAGGACAGACAGGGCCAACCTCATTTCTTCTGCTCCATGGTTGGTAGTACTGTCAAGAGCATCTGTGTTGAACATCTGCAAACACATACTTTTACTGTTAGAAAATAACCATGTTCGTGAATGCAGCAAAGAACATGTTTAATTGACTCTTGAATGTGTTGTGGCAGGATAAAGATTCCATACCCTCTTGAGTGGGGTGCTCCTACATTTGATGCTGGTCATGCTTTTGGAATGATGGCTGCTGTGTTAGTCTCATTAGTTGAGGTATTGAGGCCGCGAGTGCAAAAAAAATAAAGTCTTAAGTTGACAATTTATAAAATAAAAGGAAATAGAGTTTAGTTTCTATGTACTCAAATAAAAAAGAGTTTTTTTTTTTGTTGTTGTTGTTTTTTCAGTCAACTGGGGCTTACAAAGCAGCATCACGTCTAGCAAGTGCCACACCACCTCCTGCTCACGTGCTGAGTCGTGGTATTGGTTGGCAGGGAATTGGAATTTTGTTGAATGGCCTTTTTGGAACACTCACTGGTTCTACAGTTTCTGTGTAAGTGGTATTCTTCATGCTTTTCTTTCACTTTTATGGGGGCACAAATTGATTCTTGTAGGACTGTGACAGAGAGAATGTGGGGCTTCTAGGAAGCAATCGTATTGGCAGTAGAAGGGTCATTCAAGTTTCAGCTGGCTTTATGATATTCTTTTCAATGTTAGGTGAGTGGAAAACAACACAAATGTTTTAAAGTAATTCATCATTTGACTTAAAGTTTATATTTTTCTTCTTTCTTCAGGAAAATTTGGAGCTCTATTTGCATCAATACCATTCCCCATGTTTGCTGCTGTGTACTGTGTTTTGTTTGGTATTGTGGGTGAGTAGTTTTACTTTCTCTAGTTTTACTTTCTGATTCCTTCCTCTCTACCTCTGTGAATGACAATTGCTAATTTTGTTTGTACAGCATCTGTGGGGCTATCATTTTTGCAATTCACTAACATGAACTCAATGAGGAACCTCTTTATCTGTGGTGTTTCCCTCTTCTTAGGTTTGTCCATTCCTGAGTATTTCAGAGAATACACTATCAGGGCTTTTCATGGCCCTGCACATACCAATGCTGGATGGGTAAGTTCATTGTTTTATCTCCCTCATTATATTAGTTAAGTAGAAAACTAACAAGTCATTGTTTTCATGGTTTTGCAGTTCAATGATTTCCTTAATACTATATTCTTTTCTTCTCCAACTGTTGCATTGATTGTTGCTGTGTTTTTGGACAACACTCTTGACTACAAAGATAGTGCCAAAGATAGGGGAATGCCATGGTGGGCTAAGTTCAGAACATTTAAAGGAGATAGCAGAAATGAAGAGTTCTACACCCTTCCTTTCAACCTTAATCGTTTCTTCCCTCCATCCTAAGACTAAAGAGGAAAAAACATCATTTCCCAAATAAGGGTTTGGGAAGAAACCTTTTCATGTATGTATCTATATAATCTATGTATTTTCTGAGAGCAGAAGTTGTTCTTGCGCTTTCCATTTATTTATTTTTATTTTTAGTATAGTTGAGTTGGATTAATTAAGTTCAATTTTTTTTTATATTAATACAAGAGAAACTTTATTTATTCAGTCCTTTTTTGACATACTTCTCATTATTCTTATAAAATTAAGTTATTATCGGTAATTATGATCAATGGAAAAATATATAGTATTTTCGTTAAATAAAATTAAAGAAAGTTAAAATTGTGAAAAGAAGTTAAAATTCATTCGTAGTCTTTCCTAAAAGAACTTAATGAAAAAGTAAAAAAAGAAAGAAAGTAATTATTGTGCCTCTATTTCTTTCACATGGCATATATAATAAAAATATATATAACTTATCCTATAAAATTAATATCATGTAACCTAAATTAGTCGTGTATTGAATTTGCAATGATTTAAAATAAATAAAAATAATACTATTTTCTCAATTTAAACAAAACATTTCTAATATGAAATTTTAAATTGTGATACAAAATTATTATTGAAAGAATTTGCTTTCAGAATTTAAAATTAACATCAACGGATCCTTAAAAATATACAATAACAATTGCAGACCCTTTCGTTACTATCTTTAATTAAACAAAATACATTCAAAAATACCAATTTAGAAAACATATGTAAAATATATAACTATAACTATATATATATATATATATATATATATATATAAGCTTAACTTTTTTTTTTGTCAATTTTTGTGTTTTAACAAAGGTTACTAATAAAATGTAATTTTTCTTGTTTATTGTTTTATTGGGATGAGACGATGAAAAAAAGTAAGAAAGTGAAGAAAAAAAGGAAAAGAAAAGGACCGAGTCAAATTATGTCTATTTTATTTTACTTTAATTCTTTTAAGCATGTTTGTGAGAGAAGCCTTTATCGTTGACATGAACTTTCTTAGAATTCAACGTTTTCAGAAAAAATCATAAAAGGAATTAAATTTAAAAATTAACTTGAAAAGGTAAGAAATAGAATTAAATATTTAATTTTTGATACAAGAAAAATAGACTAAAAAGTTAATTAAATATATTATGTTATAAAAATAGAAAAATAAAATATCATAATTTTTTTTCCTTTTTTTTTATTAAAAAGGAAACATTTCTTACCAAAGACAACTATCAAAGCAGGAGAAAAAGTTTAGAAGGTGTTATACGAAAGTATGTGGGCAGATATTTTTTGAAAAAGTGAAAAGCCCGTTAAATATCTTGTTCTGGGCAGCTATACACAACACCAGTAGCTATAAAGGCCAACTCTGAAGACTCTCCTCTCGAGCATCTTCTTCAGTTTTCCACCATCTCACAACCTTAACATTCTCTTACTTCATCTCAGACCATAGCCACACAAGGTGCTTGCCTTTTCCCTTTCTTTTTCGTATCTAATTGGATTATCGTTTTCTGCTTAGAAAGTTTATTTACACCTGAAGA
This sequence comes from Vigna reflexopilosa, assembly GCA_027742785.1. Taxonomy (NCBI): domain Eukaryota; kingdom Viridiplantae; phylum Streptophyta; class Magnoliopsida; order Fabales; family Fabaceae; genus Vigna; species Vigna reflexopilosa. The sequence continues at coordinate 8,824,436 of CM050911.1, read as the reverse complement.
AAAGACCTTCTAATTTTGATAATTTGGGATGACAAAAGCAGCTAAGGAGTTATATGGGTTTTCAATTTTTTGTTATCCAATTTTTCTTCTTTGATCCTTTTCCCTTCCTCACGTAACTGACTCAGACGCTGTTTAGGTTTTCTTTTGTGTAGAAAAGTGGATTCCCTTACTGAAGATTTTGTCCCTTGGGCTTAAAAGAGAAGACCCATTTGGCTCTGTTTCATCTTCATCTCTTTTTTTATATAATGTTTGGTTTATTTGTTTGGGTCCCGGAGAGTTCTGCACTGGGTGTGTAATGATCAATATTTCTCGTGATGTGATCTTGACTTTATTTTTATGATCTTTGGTTATTTAATGGATCTACTTGATTCCTTTGCAGCTCATTACTCTATTTTCTGGTTAATTTATTAAGATTCAATGATGTTCTACTTTTGCTGCTGGCTGTTAACGTTGTATTAAGTTGTTTAAGTGGTAAACTTTTGCATTCCCTCTCACTTTCAATTTCATCAATTACTGCTAGTTTCTTGTCCTAGGAGTTTCGTGCTGTTATGTTTCTTGTCTTCAACTTTTTTATCAGCTTGTTTCTTTAATTTCTCAAATCTAATATCAATCTTGCTCTGTCTACCTACCCTTTTTACTTTCTTTATGAAAACATCTATGGGGCTTAGATTTTGAATAACCGTTTTTTTTTCTCGACAAGATTTTGAATAACTGAATTGCTGTATGATTAATCTTCCTTTAAACTGCATCATTTTCAAAATACATGCAAAACATTTGAAATAGCAGAATTTCTTATATCTTGTTAATAGATGTAGCAATTTGACAGATGTGCACTTCTAATGCCAATGTGAATGACTCCGTGACTGGTCACATTATATCCACTACAATAGGAAGAAAAAATGGGAAGCCCAAACAGGTATTTTCGAAGTGAACCCCCATCTTTCCTGTAGCTTATGTTATTAAGATTTTCTTACCAGATTATGAGTTTTTTAAAAAGGTAACTTGAATTTGTAAATGTTGTGAGATTTATAAGATTTCATTTTTGATCCATGCTAAAACTTTGAAAAATTAATGTCTCTGTTGATTATTCTTGTAGACTAGAACTTATCTGGCAGAACGCATTGTGGGGACTGGGTCATTTGGAATTGTCTTCCTGGTATGCCAATACTATATTCATATCTGTTACTATCTTCATATATCAGGCACACGGTGATAAATATTCCTCTTAGGCTAAATGCGTGGAAACTGGGGAGCTAGTGGCCATTAAGAAGGTTTTACAGGACAGAAAAGGCAAGAGTAGTGAGCTACGGTTAATGCGCATGATGGACCATCCAAATGTGATCTCTCTGAAGGACCGTTTCTTTTCCACTACAAGTGAAGATGAACTTTTTCTTAATTTGGTGATGGAATATGTTCCAGAGTCTATGCATCGGGTCTCAAAATTCTATAGTAACACTAATCAGAGCATGCCACTTATCTTTGTAAAACTTTACATGCACCAGGTACGCCTCAGATTTTCTAGTGATTGAGAAGGTTCTGTTTTTACGTTTTCACATCGTCATACAAGTCTGTGGTTCACATATAGATTTTCCGGGGGCTGGCTTATATCCACACTGTCCCTGGAGTTTGCCACAGAGATTTGAAGCCTCAAAATATACTGGTTTGTTTACATGTTTTGGCAGAATGCAAGATTGACTTTCTTTCTAAAAAATAAGGAATTATTTCCTGATCTGTTGTCATTTTGTGTACTCTTTAGGTTGATCCTCTTACACACCAGGTTAAGATATGTGATTTTGGAAGTGCAAAAGTGCTGGTATGTTGATTTCGTTCTCAGTCCATTCACATTTGTTTGTTGCATGATCATCATTATTATATGTAATAAATATGCCCAGATTCCCCTTTACTTATATTAAAATCTCAACCAAGTAATTATTATTAAATATCATCACTGATAAGAAATTTGAGAGAGACACGCAACAGAAAGCTAAGTGTTTGTAGATGACAAGGGTGTTGCAACTGTAATTGTATCTAGGAGGCGGTAAAAAGAAAACAGAGATTTTTTTTATAAATTGATGTTTTGTTTACCAAGATGTGAGAATTCCTTTTTATTAAGTTAAAAAATGGTTACTTCGTAATTAATTGTGAAATTGTTAATATTTTTTTTGGCTTAATTAAGTTTCAAGCTTGTGTATTTTCAATTGATTTTTTATTAAATTTTTTTATGTTTATGTTTATTGGGTACTCTAATCTTTTTATACTTTTCAATTGAATTTCTATCATTTAATTTTTTTTTTTAATTGGATGATGTGACTTTTATCTTTTTTTCTGTCATCTTCATTCTTGTCCCATTTCTTATTAGTTGAAGACACTAAACCAAGAGTCACATCATTCAATTAGTCAAAAGAAATTAAACGGTAGGAATTCGATTGAAAACTATAAAAATTTTGACTATCACACATAAAAAAAATTAATAGGAATTTAATACGCAAATTTATGATGACTTAAAATTTAATTAAACTTAATTTTATAATATTTGTTTTAACCCCAAGATAAAATAAGAAGTTGAATAGAAAACAGAAATTATTTTTTAGATCTATTTTAAATAGATAGAGATTCCTTACTCTGATGTATCCCTCCATGTAAACAAGGAGCTCAAAGCTATGCCATTTGTACTTGCTCCGTGATGTCATAGTCGTGTTGTTCAATTATTTTCGGGAGCTTCTTCTGCTTCATTTCCCCCTTTTTCTCATCTTCCATGCTGTAATACTTGCCACATTTGAGCGATCCTCCCGGAAAAAACTATATTTGTAACTGGTTCACCCTACTGATCACTGGTTTCACACCTTGTAGGACTTCGGACTATTTCTACTATTATTTCATAATTCCATGAGATCGCCCTAGTGTTCGACAGAAAAAGGCACTGTCATCACCACCTTGTAGGTGGCTGATCTATTGACCTGCTCAACCCTCAGTTTCACCAATCTCGCAACTAGAGCTTCGAAGTCCTAAAAATCTTCGATGACATTTTTCTCTCATTTCTCTTACACATCCACTGCTTTGCTGGTGCATAAACATCATAGCCAACCTTTTTCCAAACCTTCATATATTTGCACGATGACTCAGTACCTTCCTAACTGACATCCCCGTCCCCTTGTCTCTGGGATATGTATTGTAACCTTTTTATGCCCTTTTTTGTTTTGGTCTTTTGGATAGAGCAGGCAGTTTTTGGGTTTTGATATTGCTTTGTTTAGGGCCTTTTTGGTAACCGTCCATTGTTGTGTTTTTCGAGATTTCTGTATGATTTTTATGCATTAAACTTATGTTCATCAGCTTTTAAACTGTGACTCTTATTACGATATGCTGGATAATATTTTTCAGTGTTATTCCAACAGATGTTTCTTGCTTACTTGAGATTTTATGTGTCAGGTTAAAGGTGAAGCTAATTTATCACACATATGTTCACTTTTCTATCGGGCACCCGAACTAATCTTTGGTGCCACTGAGTACACAACTTCAATTGATATTTGGTCTGCTGGCTGTGTCCTTGCTGAACTGCTTTTGGGCAAGGTTTATATCATTGCTTTTCTTTTATTGTTAAAATTATGCAAATAGTCTCATTTCATAATATTCACTATCTGCATGCCATCTGACACAAAATATGGAACTTTTGAAGCCATTATTTCCTGGCGACAATGCAGTGGACCAACTTGTAGAGATTATCAAGGTGCGACTGATGTTACAACATGTTAAGTTTTTAAGATCGTATCACTCGTCATAAGAAGTCAGGTCAATAAATTCCGTATTTCAGGTTCTTGGCACACCCTCCCAAGAGGAAGTTTGCAGTTCAAATTCAAACAACAATGATTTCAAGTTTCCACAGGTTTGGGCACATCCATGGTACAACTCTGCATTTTTTTTATCTTCTGCCACTTGATTTTTTCAAATTATCAATTTTGAGTGTAGATATTCCACCAAAATATGCCTCCAGAAGCAATTGATCTTACTTCCCGGCTCCTGCAGTATTCCCCAACCCATCGTTGTACTGCGGTGAGTGTGATTACTTCAATTATGATTTATTTCTGAGTGTGCAAATCATACTTCTTATAAATCTTTATCATTTAGTGACTTTTACATCTAGCAGTTTGAGGAGGACTTTTTTTTTGGATGCAGCTAGAAGCATGTGCACACCCATTCTTTGATGAACTCCGTGAACCCAATGCTCAATTGCCAGATGGTCGGCCATTTCCCCCTCTATTCAACTTTAAACAAGAGGTGAGTGTGGCTGCATCATCTTCATAGCTATGAATGAAGGTTACAAAAAATCTAAATGACCTACCCAACAAAATTGATAGACAGCTTCATTATGAGTATATATATCCATGATATGATATTCAGTAATATTGAAATTTTGTGACTCAAACAGCATTTGGTTGAAAGAGTCAAAGTTGTTAAATAAAAATATTTATATTCTATTTCTTAGAAGAATTTTAGACATTATTTAAATTAATTAGTTTAGCATATATTTTTTAAAAGTCAGTTACAAATTATGTAGTATAAATATTTCTTGTTTATGCTCAATAAAAAATATCAGTTTCCCTTTTATTCTTTTGCCTCATATACGTTAAAACCCAACAAGTAAGTTCCTTGTTTAGGGTGTATTAAATGTTCTTGTTGTCTGTTTACAGTTATCCGGAGCTTCTCCCGAGCTTATTGATAAGTTAATACCTGATCATGCGAAGCTACAACATACTCATTTTGGTGGAACATGACTTAACATGTGCAAGGTGTATTCTAATGGATACAAGTTAAAAGGGACTTGGGTTCTGGATTGCAGCCACCATCTGTATGGATGAGTACCTTCAAATTGAAGCTGTATACCTAAACATGGACAGGACAATGGGTAATTGTAACTGTAGATATAAAATATGTAATGTGAGGTTTTTTAGAATAATAAGAGAGATTCAACACTAATAAGTTATGAATAAGTTCATAATTCAGAATCTTAAGCCGGTATGTTTATAGTTACTTTATTTATATATTGTTGATTTTTTTGAAACTTCTAATGAATCTTTGCTAATCTTATTTACATTGCACTATTTCTTTTCAAGTACGGATATCTTAATAATGATCTTTTATGATATCAACAATTTTACTAAAAGAAATCATATTTCTTCTTCAAGCTATCTTTCTCCACTAAAAATATGCTCAGCACTCTTTAATTCCATGTGCATTCCATGAAATTGGTTAAAAGACCAAACTGCTTTTTTTCTATTGCCACCTTGTCCTTGCCATCATCACTTTACCATTGTCTTCCTATTGCCTTGTCAATACTTTTGTTTATGTATTTTGTCATAAAATAGATTACATAATTTAAAAGTTATTTTTATTTTAAATTACAGAATTTGAAAGTCAAAATTTTTTTAAAATAACGTAATGCAAAAGTAAAAGAATTTTAAATTACAAAATCTAAAAGTTAAAAATATTTTTTTATTTATACAATTAAAATAAATTATATAAAAATACTTATAAGTTGTATAATTTAAAATGTACTTTTTAAAGACAAAGTATAATTTTTTTTGTATAGAAAAAAAATAAGGAGTGAAAAAAATCCATTCTAAAAGAAAAGATTAAAAAAGAAAAAAAAGTATAGCTCAAGTTGAGCTATGCGAGTATATTGAGGAGTATTTCTCTCTGTACTTCCTTACATTTTTTTTCTTATATCTTCAGTTTTTTTTTTTAAATTTTAAAACTATCTTCTATATTTCAAAAATCCTATATATTATTGTTTTTCTTTAACATATTTCAAAATTTATTAAAAGATTTTTTCTTTAACAAATTTGAAAGTTTGTTGAATTTTTTTTTATGAGTTTTAAAATTGTTAAAGAATTTTTCAAAAACTATAATAAATTTCAAAATTCGTTGAAAAATATTATTTTTGGAAAATAAAAGTATAAGAAGAAATATTAGGAGATGCAGCGAAACACTTCACCTATTTAGTTCTATGCAGTTCAAGTGTCTTAGAACCGCTTATTTTTCTTTTACCCATTTAAAAACATATCAATTTTTTGTTCATAATTTTTGGACTTAAAAATATTTTATTTTGAATTTATTTAGAAGTGTGTAAAAACGGTTCACTTAGGATATCTTGAGCCTAAAAGTTACAGTTAATGTGGCATATGCTTATGCCGGTCTGATATTTTTTTGGCATGGGTCAAATCTTGTTTTGACCGGCAGATGCTTTTTTTACATCTCTTATTGGAATTTTGTTATAGAAAATTTATTAGATATTTTTTCTAAGTTTTGTTATTTTTTCATCTTACTTTTCTAAACATGTTTTCAATAGTTCTTTCTTCCACTACGATATTTTATTTTTAGTTTTAGTACGTAAAATTGTATTACTTTTTTTAGATTTTATTTTAAGTCTAACATATATATTTTTTTAGTCTTTAAATTGATTATTTTATAATTTTTGTTCACATGTTTTATTTTTGGAAAACTCAATTTATTGTGATATATAGAATAAATATATAAGTTATACGTTAGAATTAAGAGTTTGTGACAAGAGAGTTCTTATATTATATACATGACAAATAATACTCAATATTAGTAGAATATATCATCATGATTCATATATTGTATTTCTTATTTTCATTGATAATTGAATAAATGGATTAAGAGGGATAATCTTTACATATTGTTGTATTACACTAAGAATCGTTGCATTGAACGAGTGTGCATGGGCTTTCTAAATAATGAGTCTATACAATATATTGGAATATGCAAGTATGGTGTTATGGTTTTCATTGACTTTTTTTTTCTGCATTTGTAACTCTATGATAGATTAGAGCTATAAATTGGAGGCATACTTTTAGTTTGTGGTCATTAGGCCTACATTATTCTTCATTATACAACACCATCATGTATAGAAAGCTAGGGTTTAGACTCTAGAAGGGCAGTGAAAGCAGTAATAACAGGAGCTTGAATTTCTTTAGCTTCTACATTTACACTATTTGATTTTTTTTTCTTTTGTAATCTTTTATCGCACTTAGATCATTAAAACATTTTTCTATCATTTAGTCATATATCTAAATAATATATATATTAATTATTATTTTTTGTGATATTTGTTGGCAAAAGAAATTGTTGGCGAAAAGTGAAAGACGTCAAACTCTTTGAGACATTTTTAGCAAAATGGATATGTAACATGCAACAAATGGATGGTTGATAATTAGACCAATAGTTAGGGGCTAGAGAAACTTATACATTGGGAAATTTATTTCATGGAAGACTAGAGAAGGGAAATTAAATTCTAACATGATATAAGTCAATTGATGATAAACTTTTTCTGCTGAAAAATGCAAAATTGTTCCTAAATTCATAGCAAAAGGATGCTTATGTTTATAAGATGGGAATTACAATCTAGATACTTGGATGTGGAATTTTAAGGTGGGATGGTGGTAGCAATGGTGTTGTTGTAATATATATCATGTATGATTTGGATTATCTTCATGCACACAATAATCCATTCTAAAAGCTTTCTTTAGAGCATCAAAGTTCCACCTAATATACACTTCTTTCTTTTTGTGGAGATGTTACAAAGACAAACTCTCTACAAAAGAAAACCTTAAGAAGAAACCATGTCTCATATTTTGTTTACGTGTAGTGTTGACTTTCTAGTAAGTGCACCAATATTATCACTAGTTTTAGAAGTAAGAGTATCGAATCCATAACTTGGTGTAATACTAAGAAGTACACTAACTTTATACTACTCTAGATGTAAAAGTAACGATAAAACATGAAGTAAGATTAAATAACAAAAACTTAAAAGAGAAGCTAAAAGTAAAAGTATATGATATGGATATTTTTGGGATTAGACTTCATACATTTTGTTTCATTAAGCTCAAAAATAAAGTTTTTCTTCTTCTTCATTGTCATCATGAAAATATATTCTTCTATGTCTTTTGAGCAAACCTTAAGTATACCGTATTCAATTACAATTTATGGTCAATTCAATAAAATAAACTTGCATAAAGTTTAAGGATTTGAATATGATCAATAAGTCATTCTCTGTTTCTAAATAAATGATTTATTGATTGTCTCATCTTAGGTCAAGAATTCATAAGAGTTTTTCAACCATTTATGGTTGATCAAGTCACAATAAACAACAAATATAAAGATTAATCATCAATAGAGAAAAGTATATAACATTGTATATAAACATAATCAAAATATACAAGATAGATTGGTGACTACATCTAATCCGAACAAAAGAAGATTTAGCTATTCATAAATTGAATAACATGAAATCTATCAAGAAAAAATGAAGAAATAGAGGTGGAAGTCATAAACAGTGTCTCCACTTGTCCTAACCTTCTCTTTTTTTTGCTTTATTTTCCACTCCTTTTATGTATTCTCATGCTCTTATATATGTGATTTCAAGCTATAAAGAGTATTTATTAAGTGATTCGCTAAGTCAAAACTTGAATTTCTTGATATTGACTCATACTCTCTGCCTACAGATCTTATTGGACAATTATTGACTCTTACGAGGCGATACCTAATGTTCTTGATATTGCTCTTTGGTTTATGGTTTGGCTGAGCAAGAAGAAGGTTAATTGAGCATGAAGTTAATTCTAGCTAAGTAAGGAATCACTTTGCTTGAGATAAGAAGAAACAATGTTGTTTAAAAAATAGGTGTGGTAAAGTATGTATTTTAGAATTGGGTCATGGTTATTGAAAGATAAATTCTTCAACTCACCGTTCTTTGATGACAGTCAAATTTGAAAACAACATTTGATTATAAAATAAGATGTAACTTTTCGTGGAAAGAAAACACGCTAACAAAATAAAATGTTGTTAATATGAAATGTTTGTATTGATAGATGTCTTACTCTCTATTCTCTATATGTTTCTTTGGTATATGTTGTTTCTTACTATATTTCTCTTAGTTATGAATTGTTTCCTACTTATTAGTTCTAGTTGGATATAGTAATATTGTTAGACTTTGCATTCTTTGCTTTGTTTGAGTTGTAATGAGGATGGAAAGGATAAGAAATGAGAAGAAAAAAAAAAGGTTATATATAATCGGTTATATATAATAACATAGTCTATTAAAATGTGGATGGTTGTATTTGGGAAAATAAGGTAACGCAACTAGCTAGCTGATTTAGATGCCTTGGGTTAGATGTAATTAATGTACACCCTTTCACAATTAAGTATTAACATTCAAATGCATGCAAGATAACATTGACTTAATGGTCAAAATTAGAAGAAATAGAGGGATAACTAGTTTTTAATATTTGATTAAAAAACATATCAATTAATTTATGTTGATAAAGAAAAAAAAATGTTAACATTGGAATGCATGTTTATTAGCGTCAACCTATGTATGTAGTTACGTAACTAACCACATTTATTTATTAGTTTAGGACACATTTAACGATACCTGTGTACTTAGATAAGGAGTTGTTTCGTGGGTCAGAAAGGCCTATTTTTCTACATCACAGCCAGGGATAGCAACGGATCGGGTTGGGGTCGAATAGTATGATATTCGAACCCGACCCGCATGTACAAAAGTGTATCCGTTATCCGTCTCGCTACCTGTCGAGTATTCGCATAAAAAAATTTGCGGATTTTTTCCAACCCCCGGATATTCGTTGGATACCCGTTAATAGTATCGGTATTGTTATCCGAACCCAAATTCTATTTTTCTTTCTTTTTCAAAACTTATAAACCCTAGATCTTCACTTCAAACTCAGATCTACACCAAAATATTTCAAATCTGCATCAAAACATCTCAGATCTGCACTTAAGGATCACAAATCTGCACTAAAGGATCTCAGATCTGCAAAAAAAAATCTTAGATCTGCACTTTCTGGGCATGAAGCCCGCAACTGATTCTCCAAAAACCACCGATGTAAGGTTGTCGGAACCGTTGGCCTCCGCCTCCTCTGCTGGTGGATGTGGCCATTTCTCAACCACCTCCGACATCGCTTCTGGTGAGTGCTATTTTTGTGGTTTCACTTTTCGGCTTTTGTAATCAAAGGTGAAAATTTAAAACAAAAAAAAAATTGAGGGTCGTACTCAGGGCATTACTCTTTGCCTACAAGACCCTGCTTTCGTTAGCATTGAATCTCATATTTCACTGATGTTTTTGTGCAGAGAGAAAAAGAAAAAAGAAGGGAAGGAAGTGTGAGAGAGAAGAAGAAAGAAGAAGGGAACTTTACTTCACTTCCTCTCCACACCACCGTGACAAAACTAAAAACATATATTTTAATTTATTTTTTAATTTCATAAAATAGTTAGGGATACAATTGAAATTTTGGTTTTTAAACGGATAGCAGGTATCTGAAGGATACAGATAGGATGATATCCGAACCCAACCCATTAACAAACCGATATTAAAATACATGTTACTCACTATCCGCGAATACTAAATATCCGTAGATATTAAATATCTATAACGGATTTTACTTACGGATATCCATGATACAAATTTTTCTACCATCCTTAATCGCAACACAACAAACTATGTGTGCTCACGGATTTAATTCAGCTCCTCACTTCCTCTTAATGTTTCATACTTTGATTTCATACTGTGACGGTTTGAACGTAGATTAATAAAAAAGTTAAATTATTCTTTCTTTCTTTTTTTTTTAGGAAAATTTCAAATAATTTTTTTTATGTGTGTTGATTTGGTCTTTTATTTTAAATATTTGATGCAATCAAGTTACTTTTGTTATTATTTTAATTTTTTTAATTTGTTTATAAATTTTTAATTTTTTTAAATAAAAATATATTACATATCAAGTTAACATCATATTACATAGCAATAGCAATGTGAGATGATAGTGGTAGTATAAAGTGTCTTTGTTATGCCAACCGTTATGGTTTTAATCTAATTTAGTCTCTAAATTTGTTATTTTCTAAATTTGTTATTTTGATCAATTAAGATTTTTTTTTAAAATTAAACAATTTCATTCTTTAGTATATTTTTATTAAATATTTTTAAGAAAATTTTTATTTAAACTTAACTTTATTTAAAATTATTTTAAAATTTTAAATTAATTTATTTAAAATTGTTATAAAATTGTTTTAAAATTTTGTACTTGAATTTATAAAATTGTTAGTTTTAAATCAACTCTAATATTAATATTACTATAGAAATTATTAAATTTTACAAATTTTAAAAATATACAAGTATTTGAAATATATATTCAAATAAAAAAACAATATCACAGTAAAATATCAATATAAATAAAGTTCAAAATATATATTCAAATAAAAAAACAATACACATTGTGATGTAATAAAATATTAATATAAATAAAGTTCAATTTAAAATATAAATTTAATTCTTTTTGAAATATTTAAGAAAAATATCAGTACATCATTTATATAAAATAAATAAATAAATTTGATCTTAATTTAAATAGTAACAAAATTATTCAATTTAAAAAAAATAACTAAATTGAATCAAAATAATAAAAATAATGACCAAATTGAAATTAAGACAACAATATTTTGCATAATAGTGATACATGGTATTGCTACATTGTATTATCATTGTTACACGTTAATTTTGACACATGACAAATTTTTAATTTTTTAAAAATAAAAGAAATTATGAACTAATAAAAATGACCTAATTATATCAAATTTTTTAAATTAAAATAAAGACTAAATTAAGACAAAGATATATAAAAGAACATACTCAAGATTTTCCTACCAAAATAGGAACCAGAGATACTTAATTGAATCAAATATCAACTCTTATTTCCCTCCCCATGTTTTGTTCCTCAAAATATAAATATTTTTATTCAAATAAGAACATGTTACGCTAACATATTAAAAACTTACTAATTTTATCATAATTTCACCTATTAATAAAATACTAACTAATTCATTTAATTTTATTGAACTTTAAAATAATACTATTAATGTATTAAGTTCATTTTATAATTATTATTTTTTTAAAAATCTTATTATTTATAAATAAAAAATATACATATTTACAATATTTAATAAAAAAATAAATAATAAATATAAATTTTTTTATTTAAAGACTATCATTATGTCTTATATTAAATATTACATGAGATACGATCGTAGATATAAGAATGACTTAATGATAAAGTTAAAAGGATGGTGAAAAAAGTTGTGGGTTCAACTCTTCTTATTATCCATTACTAACAACTAATATTGTGATATTAGGTTACTTTTGTTTATTGTTTCTTTATTAAGCAAAAACACTTATATCTCTTTATTGAACTACTTTATAGTTCTTGTAAATGTTTTAGTAATTTTAATAAATTTTTCACTATTTTGTTAAAATATTTTAATTTTTATTAGGAATTATTACATAAATTATTAATTTATCCCATATGAATTCTCATTTTTTTCTATGCCCAATATTTATTTTTTAAAAAATTATTTATTAAATATTTCTTTAAATTTTATAATTATTACTATTCTTACAAAGTCAAGATATACAAATTAGATCTAATGTCTACTAGTCAATTAAAAATCGTGCTTCTTCTAACTTCATTAAAATCTTCCAAGTTAGAGGAGTTAAGATGTCATGATTCTTCTCTCTCCACATATAACAAGATATTATAGATGTAAGGGAGATGATGCTTATGCTTAAAAAATTATAATAAATATGATAATTAATGAGTGAAGAGTTATATATTGTAAATAATGTCTTTCTATATTATTATTATCAGTCATTACCTAAGTGGACCTCAACTAAGTAGGTTTGATCCAATTTAGACAGGTTTAGAGTATTTTAATTTATAATATATCTCCTAATAATTAATTAATTATTTCTTATTTTGTTTAATGTGTTAACCTAGCTTACCCTAATATACTCGTGTATTATTGTGACGAGGACATCATTTAAGTTTTGTAGTATACATTACTCTTTTAAATTAGAGGTTTTTCAATTCATAAGTATTTTATTTTAAAAATATCCATTTTTTAGTTGAGGGGCCATATTGGTATAATTATTATCAAATTATAATAATATTAAAAAAGTAAATGGAGTTTGATATCTTAACTATGGTGACATAAAAAATCTAAAGATAATTATCACATAAAAGTTTTATTATAAAAATGAAAACAAAACATGAGAGGTCACACCAAATTTATATAAAAAAATTACACCTCATGAATTATAAACAAATAAGACCTATTATGAAAATATTCTATATAAATACATGAAAATCACTTATATTGTTCTATATGAATAAAAGTCAAATGACTAATTTATTTATTGATTTCTCTCTCAAAGAACATGAGAAACTACAAAATATTTATGTGCCACTCATTAGTAATACCATAAACACGAACAACTTGTCACCACTGATTATAATAAAAAATGAAATAAATTAATTAATAATAACAAAAATGTGAAACATCTAAGACCATAGTTTACTAAAATTCGTTAGTGCTTATTAGAATCTATTGTTTGGAATATTAACTTTCTTTTGTGATCTAATCTTAGAGGGCTTCCTAGTAGTTTGACTTAAGTCATCATCCATTTTAATATTAGAATCTTCTCCTTTATAAATCATGTTCATCTATTTAAAAACTAATTTGAATTCTTCTATAAGACGAGTTTTCTTATATGTCAAAAATTAAAAAATGTCTCAAAATTACTATGATGCAATCAAGTTTTTATAAGTTCTATAAACTATCTACAATAAGAATAACATCCTCTAAAAAAACATATCAACTAAAAAATTAGATTCTATTAACTTATTATCATAAGAAACATCTAAATTATTAATAAAAAAAAATTCACTCAAAATATGAATATTATCATATTCAACTACAACAACAAATTGCGATTGAGTAAAAGAAGTGGCACTACAACAAACCTAAAGATAAAGATTTATCAATGGTTAGATCACATATTGATGTAATAAGTACTATTTCATATTAAAATATAATATAAACTCTACGTATCGTTGGTTAAGAAAATATATTTTATATAGGAAAAGGTAAACTACTTTCTCATTTAATTTAAAAACTAAACACAATTTCACAAAATTATTTTATATGAAGGAAAAATATATTTAACTCTAACTTAAAATATAAATATATATATATATATATATATATATATATTAATTAAAGAGAATTAAAAATAATATATAAAAATAAAAAATATTTTTAAATAAAAATTACATTTTATTATATTACAAAATCTAAAGAATTAATTAAATGAAACATTAATAAAAGACAATGTTCTCCGCGTATATCAGAATTTCAAAATAATTGATAATACTGCTAGACCTTTTTCTAAGGTTCAAACATGCCGTCAATGAGCATCACGAAGATGCGGACTTCTTGCATCAAAATTTAATGAATCTCTCTCTCTTGCTGTTTATAAAATGATGAATCTTCAACTTAGCAAAGAAATATCCAAATATATTTATCTAGGAAGAGTATTGAGAATTCTTATAGAACACACTTTAACTTGTCTATTTTGAAAAACGCTGTTTAACGTCATCCATATAATGTCGGTTAACGTGTAGCCCGACGTATATGAGTGTACGGTGACATTAGCGTAAATAAGTGGTAATCTAGACGTCGGTTTGAAGGAGACTCGACGTCTATTATATAATACATGTCAGCTCTGACGTAAACCAACGTCCAATGTATGGAGGTTGGCGAGAAGATAAACTTCTCCAGACGCTTAGATGTCGCGTGGTCAATCACCGACGTCTATAGCCTGTCCGGAAGGCGGGAAGACAAAAATTTCTGCAAAATAGACATCGCATTTCTGGGTGCGCGACACCTATGTGCCTGTAATTAATTATGTTCACCAAAATTCGAGGCACGTCGACGTTCGGTAGCAGTGACAGACGTCTATAGTATTATAGACGTCGGTGCCCTTTGTCAACCGTCGTCTACTTCCCTTACAGGAAATGAAACGTCAATCGGTTCAGCGCACTAGACGCCGGTCCCCTTGGACATCGACGTCTAATGGCATTCAAAAAGTCACTTTAAATGTTATCTTGAACGTCGAATTAGTTAGATAACTGACGTCTCGGTGACTATAGACGTCGGTGTCCACGGGGAACCGACGCCCCATTTTATTTTAAATAAACCGCAGACCCTTCGCGGCATTGCAGTTTCTGATATCGTCTTCCTCTTCTCCTTTTTCTCTTGCGGCACCTCTTCTTTTTTTCGCTTGCGACACCTCTTCTTTTTCTCTCTTGCGGCATTCTATTGTTGTTTCTGATATCTTTATCGTCTTCCTCCTCTCCTTTTTCTCTCTTGCGGCATTACATCTCAGGTGCGTGGTTTTTTTTTATGCTTACCGTTTAAACTTTGTTTAGTCTTTCATCGATTATCTTCTGATTAAAATTTGCTTTCTTTGTGTTGTGTTTTAGTGCAGTTTTGTTCCTTTCTTGGAGTAACGTAGTAACACATTCTCCATTTGCTAGTTGCCTCCCAGAAAAAGCGGCGTCTTGTGAATTTCTTTTGGTCGTTTCAACCCAAAAACGACCCGGGTTGCCTAGTTATCGTTTCACCGTGATTTTTCCCTCTTGCGGATGAAAATGGAACTAAGCAACAACCCAAGTTCGGTTTTGGGTTGAAGGGACCCATAAGAAATTCAAAATACACAAGCTTTTTTTTTTGGGGGAAACTAGCAAAAGGAGATTGTGCTACTAGGCTTACTAGGCTATCCAAAGACGGGAACAAAACTGCAGTAAAACACAACCACTGGATTAGACGTCGGTTAATGTGTACACCGACGTCTATAGTACCTTTTAGACGTCAGTTAATGTCAATTTCGAAGTCTTTAGTGTCTCTTCGACGTCGGTTATTGCGCAGACCGACGTCTATATAATGTCTTTAGACGTCCAGTTAGTCCTATTTCGACGTTTTAGTGACGTCGGACATGTCAGTGACTGACGTCACTATAGACGTCGATTATACGCTTGTCCGACGTCCTATTAACGTCACCAAAATAGACGTCAATTATTTTGTAGACGTTAAAAACTTAAAATAACCGACGTTAAAAAGCATTTTTCACTAGTGATTTGACATTTTTCTTTCAACATTTTCTTACATTAAGAAAGTAAATATATATCAATTGTTCTTTATTTTTCACTTATATGAGACTATTTAATGATGTGGAACATATTATTACTGCTTGTCGAATCAGAAAGAAACGCCTTCATTATATTTCCTAATAATTACAGTATGTAAGTATAAATGCTGCTAATTTTTTACTTAAGATTCTTACTTATGGGAACTTGGTTAAGGTATTTTTGTTTAAATAGAGATACTTAATTTTCTCCGTTTTCTCAGAAACGCATATCTTGATTCTTGCCTTTTCTAATATTCATTTGTTAATTGAAATATCAATTTATGAAAACCATGTGAGCAAGAAATAGCAAGCAAGATGGGAATATGTTGTTGTTTATTCTCCACTCTTAATATGCCTTTTTAACACTCAAATTGTGTTAATTAATCATAACTCAGAAATTTTGACAAGAGTTAACAGATGAACAAAATTTTAATCTACTTCTTTAATAATTGACTAAACGATGTTGTCAGTCATCACATGCTTTGTGCTGCTCTAGGACTTTTTTTTTTTCATAATAAAAGAGACTCGTACCTGCATCCTATCTTTTTTATTCTTCCAACTAATATGCTCAAATATTCTCCATAAATAAATATATATAATAACATTTTCTTAACTAAATAAATATAAAAAATGATAATTCCTTCCAGTTATTCAATATGAAATAAAGTTACCATATACTAACACTCATTTCTCTTTCAGTTTTATTAAAAAATAATAACATAATATTCTATACCCTCTAAATAAAAACGATTACAGTTTTACTTTATAAAATTTTACTAAAGTGACTGACGTTTTCAGTTTTCAATTAAATATTGTTTTCATTTCTACACCTCTAAATGGATCATATTAATATTTGTATTTACAACACATACAAATAATACGTTTATTTAGTGACGAGACTGTTGCAATAAAACTATTTTCTGAAAAGTCATTATAGTTTTCCAAATTCCCCCGTCAGTTACCAAAAAAAAAAACAATTTCCTTGTGGTTTATAATTTATCTATTCATAGTTTGTTTGTTGACTCAAACGTCAAAACTTTAATCAATTAAAATTTAGTTATAGAGTGTCAGTTGCACTGACAAATCATTGGTGTCATTTTTAAATTCATTAAAGATAATAATATTCTATGTAATAATTTTTTTAATAAGATAACTGGTGTAATAAAGAAAATGAATAATAACTGTAAATATATTATGAAATATTTTTAAAATAATAACTGTAATATTATTAAATATTATAATGATAAAAATTAAAATAGAAGATTATTTTGTAAGTTTTTGAGTGTGCTGCTAATGCATGTCGCTAAAGTAAAAGGTTTAGTGTAAAAGCAGGGAATAAAGACAAAAACCTCAATTTCTTATCCTTTGCTTTACACACTAATCCATTCCATCAAATGATTCAAACGCACTCAATCTATTTTCCAATTCGATACCATTTTCCCAGTTACTTTCCTCACCTAACCCTGCTACTACTTTTCATACATATAAATAATCATAATTTTGTCCATTCTTCCAACTCCAGCCACAACCAGTGGCATAGCCCAGAGTTTTAACGCGCTGTTCCTGGATTCAAACATACCCAATCTTATTTTTTATTCTTAAATCCAATGTCTGAGGTAAACCCTCCTCTTTCTGTCTCATTTCAGTGAAACATCCTATTGGCGATGATCCAAGTTTCATTTTTTACCATTTCGTTTGCGTGTGTTTCTGTTTTTGTAAGGATGTTTGAAGGTTGTGTCTCACAACATTAAATGGTCGTTAAGATGTGTATTCTCCGTGTTTACTTTGGTCACATTGTTCATCCTCTGTAAATAGCAGATTTTTATTTACTTTTGCTTTTCTTGGTGGGGTTTATCACTGTGGGAGACATTCCTTATATATTGTCACGAGTTTCTTTTCAGGTTTGGAAGTATTGAGTGGAAGAATTTGATGTTGGGGTGATGGATCTGGCAAAAAGAAAAGGTAGTGGTGAAGTTTTGGATCGTGTTGATGAAAGGGTGGGTGAGGATTTGAACCAATTGCTTGAAGGAAATGCAATTGATGCAGGAGGTGGACATAGCTTGGATGAAAGAGTTAGTGGAAGTGGGGAAGATGAGACTACAGAAGAGATGTGTAATGGTCTTGGTTTGAATGTGGAGCTAAAGGAGGGGCTGCGAGAAGTTAATGATCAGAACCTGGTTGGACCTCGAGAAATTAATGATACATTACATGGGGTTGATCAAGGAACCAGTTATAGTTCAAGAAATTTGGTTAGTGGGGAAGTACCTGAGACTTGTGTTGTAATAGATCCTTCCGCACAGATGGATTGTGTCAGTGGAGAAAATAGGAAATTGGAAGCAAAACCTAATGATTCAGGCTTGAGCAAGGTGTCCAAGAAAGTGACAAAAGGGGTGTCTGACATCGATAAAAATTCATGTGTGATTGATATAAACCGTGGCAGCTGCGACGGTTTTAGTGAGAATCTGGAAGGTGAATTGATTTGTAGGATTTGCCATCTGGCCTCTGGGCAACCATTAGAAGCAGAAGCTGTTGTTACTGTAAGTAGTGCTACTACTACGAATACAGATTTGATTCAGCTTGGTTGTGCTTGTAAAGATGAATTAGGCATTGCTCACAGTCATTGTGCTGAGGCATGGTTCAAGATTAAAGGAAACAGGTAGCTGCTGCTTTTGTTAGTACTTGGTTATTTCTATTGTGCATATCAACATCCTTTTCTTTTTGTGTTAATGCCTGCAAAATTGAACATGTTCTGCTGTGTTGCCCGTTTATTTTGAATTCAAAATGGCATCGGGATTCCTGAGGATATCTACGTTTCTGATTACCTCGTGTCTGTAACCTACTTGGTACAATTTCTCAAAAAGAAACCAATTTGGGATGTGCATTGCTTTAATAATTTGTAATTTTATTTCTCTTTTTGTTCTGCTGTGAAAAATCTGTGAAACACTGCGGCATACTTTTGCATATAGATTTAGTGTTACTATTACCATTATTATTGCAAATCTATTTTCTTATTATTAAAATTTAATTCGAAAATTTTCTTAAATTTGAGTCTGAACTTTTGAAACCGGCTTCATTGCTTATCATTTGTCAGTTGGTTATTGCATGTAGCTCGTTGCCGTTTCACTTTTCGCTGGTTACATCGCTAACTGGAGAACCAATATCATCCTTGTGCACCCTGACACATGGAGTTTTTAGTAGTAATTGACTTCGACGAAGGGTGAGTTGGGCAAATGCATCCACAGACACTCAGTTGGTTTTCCTTCTGAGGTATTAGCTAATAGCTTGGCTTCTGTTGGTTGCGAGCTGAGGTTAATTGACATCCCAAATTCCAAAGAATGGTTCCAGGTCTTAGTTTGGTATAGTAGCATATTTTTCATGTTGATACCTGGTAAAAAAAATGCTTTTGTCTCCATGAAGTTTCTTTGAATCCTATGTTTCTCTTTTCAGCTTATATGTGCGGAATGAACTAGGAAAAAATAAGTTTATAATTCCATCTCCTATATAAGAATAATATATAGCAATGTACCTCCTATTCCTTTCTGTTTTCTTCCATGGTTCCACCCCTTCATATAGAAAGAAAGAAAAAATTGTATTCATAGAAGATTGTTTGCCAGAAAGATTGTCTTTCGTCTGTAACGATTTCCATGATGATTCAGAATTTGGCCATATTTCACATTTAAAATAATTGCTATTGGTTCTTAGAGAAGAAACTCTGGTGGTATGGTGCCAATGTGACTTTCACCAATTTCACTAATTAGCGAGACCTGGCCCCTTATAAACCCTTCTCTTGCTTGCTATCCTTTAGTTACGGCATCAATTTGTAATCTATGTATTTTTATGGATCCACACCTAATTAGTGAAAAACTCAAGATAATTCTTTTGGTGCGGTTGCAAGGATAATGGTGAACCCAAGAGGCCATAGTGCAAGAACTGATTGGTGGAACCTAGATTACTTTGGTGTTCCTTTTTTGGGCCGAGGGTGGGGAAGGTTCTGCCGTTGCATATTAATGAGTCTAATCTAACAAAGTAATATGTGAAGCTCTCTCCACTTGCCTTCTATCTAGAGCTTTGTCAAAGTTGCAGTTACTGTTTCAAAATTGTTTACATCAAAATTCAAATTATGAAATGATTGTTCAGATGTATGCTCAATTCAAATTTTTGCGGTTCTTGTTTCAACTGCTCCTGTTGAACGGTCTGAAAATACCATTGGTTTGGGTAACGTAACTCAGATATGTGTTTGAAATCACTCATGCATGTACCTCTGTCTTTTTAAGACCCTTAAGAATTTGAAAGCCATTGGGCCCTTACTCATCCGAGTCAAGTTGGGTGAACCAATGGGGTTGGGTGAGGAACCTATATCAGCAATTGTTTTTCCCATTCACATCTTGTGCATATACTTGCAGCTTATTCTTTTTTAAGTCTGAATATCTTTGTTGCTTATAGAACTGAGACAGAAGAGTTTACGCGTGCTTTTTGCAAACATTTACATTTTTTTTTATCTGAAAATTGCAGACTTTAACATGGTTATAAGAATGTTATCACCGATCATGGTAGATCTTGTTTAAAATGCAAACTAGTACCGAGGTTCCTGAGGTTCCTATTGTTCTATGTTAGTTACTTCACGATCTTTAATAACCTTTCGTGATCACAGGTTGTGTGAAATATGTGGTGAGACTGCAAAAAATGTTTCGGACGTTGCTGATCATGGATTTATGGAAGAATGGAATGATACTAGATTTATGGGCAATGATGATACCTCATCCAGAAGATTTGGTGGATGCTGGCGTGGACAACCATTTTGTAACTTCTTAATGGCATGCCTGGTTATAGCGTTTGTTCTACCTTGGTTCTTTCGTGTAAATATGTTCTAGTGGAGGAAGCCAACACCACTCTTCTTGCCTATATGATGAGTGTATGTCATTGAAGTTCATGGAATATTCTTTTTCTCAGAAGGGGTGGCAATGCATAACCATCATGACCAACTTCACATTTTTCAGGGTATGTACCTTGAAATTTGTTGTAAAGAAACTTACCAACTAGGCAAGTTACGGCCAAATTGTTTCCTTGTTGCAGCATTCGTGGCATAGATATTTTGAGGGAGAAAAGCAAAGAAGATATTTTACTTGTGGCATAGATGTTATATGTTAGACACACAAAATTATTCGCTGTAAAACAAGCAAACAGAAGAAGCCTCTCCTTGATTTCTCTTCTTTTTACGTTCTTACACTCTTTTCTTTCTTTACTATCTGTTGGCTTGTCTGCTAATATAAAGTTCAAAGAATCCAATGTCATACGTCATCAGTGTGTTTATGTGCCATTCTTTTTGTTTGCAAGTATTCTAGCTTCTAATCCAAGTAACTTTGCTTTTCAGCATTTTCTAAAGTTAATCAAAAGCAATATACTCGAACTCTTGCCTTAATTTTCGAGGTACATATGCTCATGATACATATTTATGCCCAAGATAAATCCTTCATCAAAATTTTGTTGAGTGACAGATCTAAGCAATGGATTAAATTAATATGTAAACATGTTTGGGATGTTACATTCAAATGTACACGCATAATAATACGTGTAATATTACAAAAAGTAAAATGAAATCCTAGTAGGGTAGGGTCAATTATATTGGGAAGATCATATATATAGATTTGTCACGGGTTTGATACGTGCCAAGGGAGCTAAATAATGGATATACCACCTATTAAATTGAAAAAGTGAAAATTGCAATATCTCAATGTATAAAAAACAAAGATTTGTGTGGCTTCAACATGAACAATATGTGTGGTAGAATTGAAAAATACTTGATTCCAGTGCAAGTGTACAAGTTGGTAAAAAGATAATACTAAATATTTGTAGATATTATATATTAAGCAAAGGCATTAGCAGGGATCCGTTGTAGTCTAGTTGGTTAGGATACTCGGCTCTCACCCGAGAGACCCGGGTTCAAGTCCCGGCAACGGAACCTCCTTTTTGTGAAATTTTTCTTTTTTTTATATTTATTTTTTATCAGATTTTGAATATTTACTGCTGTAGCTATAAATAACGGCATCAGTGTGTTTTGTTTGAAGGGGTGAGGAAGAGCAAAGCCAATTATGTCTAAAACTAGAAGCGTTGCACCGTTGAACGCTTATCCAACTTATCATAATCCCAGAAACAAGACGAACTATCCAAAATCTCCCAATTACTTCATCCTCTTCAGACAATCTTGGACATGTCTTCCACCTCCCAATTTTGTCCTTTCTTGCAGTAGCAGTGTCGTTGTCTCTGCAACTTTGTCCAAGCCCACCTACAACGTAGCCATGGACAAGAACGCACAAATTCGCAAATTCTGCCAAATGGGTGATCTCAGAAAAGCCATGGAATTGCTCAAAATTTCAAAAATGTCTGAACTTGAGCTGCAAACTTACTGTTCTGTGTTACAGCTCTGTGCCGAGCTGAAGTCTTTGGAAGATGGAAAGAGGGTTCATTCCATTATCATCTCCAACGGCATGGAAATTGATGACATTTTGGGGGCAAAGTTAGTCTTCATGTATGTTCATTGTGATGATTTGGCCGCAGGGAGACAAATATTAGATGGGATTATCAATGATAAGATTTATCTCTGGAATTTTTTGATGTCTAAATATGCAAAGATTGGAAATTACGAGGAAGCTGTGAGTCTTATCAGGAAAATGCAGAAGTTGGGAATCAGAGGGGATCCTTTTACTTTTACTTGTATATTGAAGTGTTATACAGCATTGGCAAAGATAAGGGCGTGTAAAAGCGTTCACGGGTATGCTTTTAAACTAGGTTTTGGTTCTGATAATACAATTATTAACTCTCTAATTGCAGCTTATTTTAAATGTCGTGATGTTGAGAGTGCACATAATATGTTTGATGAATTGAGTGAGCCAGATGTTGTTTCCTGGAATTCTATGATTAGTGGATGTGTTTTAAATGGGTTTTCCTGGGATGGACTTGAGTTTTTCATTCAGATGCTGAATTTCGGGTTTGGTATGGAATTGGTCACCTTGGTTAACGTTCTTGTGGCTTGTGCAAACGTTGGCAAGCTTTCATTCGGTAGAGCTCTTCATGCTTGCGGAGTGAAAACTGGCTGCAGCGGGGATGTCGTGTTTGACAACACATTACTAGACATGTATTCTAAATGTGGCTATTTAAAAGGTGCAACTGATGTTTTTGCCAAGATGAATAAAACTTCTGTTGTTTCTTGGACTTCAATGATATCTGCTTATGTACGGAAGGGTCTGTATGATGAAGCCATTATATTATTTGAAGAAATGCAAAGCAAAGGTCTTAAGCCAGACGTTTATACTGTCTCAAGTGTGGTTCATGCTTGTGCTTGTAGCAACTCGTTGGATAAAGGAAGGAATATACACAATTTCATTAAAAAGAACAACATGGGATTGAATTTGCCTGTTTTTAATGCTCTCATGTATATGTATGCAAAATGTGGAGTCATGGAAGAAGCTCGTTTAATTTTCTCTCAAATTCCTGTCAAAGACATTGTCTCATGGAACACGATGATTGGAGGTTATTCACAAAACTCACTTCCCTATGAAGCTCTGGAACTGTTTGTGGACATGCAAAAGCAATTGAAGCCTAATAGCATTACAATGGCTTGTGTCCTTCCAGCTTGTGCGGGCTTAGCAGCTCTAGAGAAAGGTAGAGAGTTACATGGGCACATATTGAGAAAAGGGTACTTTTCAGATTTACAAGTTGCCTGTGCACTTGTTGATATGTACGTGAAGTGTGGGTTAGTAGTTCTTGCACAACAACTTTTTGATATGATTCCTAAAAAGGATATCATCTTGTGGACTGTTATGATTGCTGGCTATGGCATGCATGGGTTTGGAAAGGAGGCAGTTTCCACATTTGAAAAGATGAGGATAGCAGGTATTCAGCCTGAAGATTCCTGCTTCACTTCAATACTCTATGCTTGCAGTCACTCTGGATTACTGAAAGAGGGATGGAAATTCTTTAGTTCCATGAGAAGTGAATTCAACATTGAGCCTAAGTTAGAACACTATGCATGTATGGTGGATCTCCTTGTTCGCTCTGGAAATCTATCCAAGGCATACAAGTTCATTGAAACTATGCCAATTAAACCAGATGCTGCAATTTGGGGTGCCTTGCTTTCTGGATGCGGGATCCATCATGATGTGGAGCTAGCAGAAAAAGTAGCAGAGCATATTTTTGAGCTTGAGCCAGAGAACACAAAGTATTACGTTCTTCTAGCAAATGTCTATGCAGAGGCGGAAAAGTTGGAAGAAGTAAAAAAGTTACAAAGAAAGATAGGTAAGGGGGGATTTAAAAAGGATCAAGGTTGTAGTTGGATTGAGATTCAAGGAAAGTTTAACATCTTTGTTGCTGGGGATACTTCCCACCCTCAGGCCAAAAGGATAGACTCATTGCTGAGAAAACTGAGGATGAAGATGAATAGGGTAGACTACTCTAATAAGATGCGGTTTGCATTAATTAATGCCGATGATATGAATAAGGAAGTGCTTCTCTGTGGACACAGTGAGAAATTAGCCATGGCTTTTGGTGTACTAAATTTGCCTCCAGGGAAGACTGTTAGGGTAACCAAGAATCTTAGAGTATGTAAGGACTGTCATGATATGGGGAAGTTGATGTCCAAGACAACTGGGAGGGATATTGTGTTGCGAGATTCAAACCGGTTTCACCATTTCAAGGATGGTGTATGTTCTTGCCGAGGTTTCTGGTAAATCGTTGGAAAATTTCTATAAAAGGGTTGTCAATGTATCCTCTTCACGTGAATTGATAGCTTCATATTTTGCAATCAGAGTTCTCTTACTGATGTGAGACTCGTTACAGATTAGGATACAAGGTCATTGTCAAAATGTAGGTAGAAGTGATAGTGATACTTGTGTAGAATCAGTGGTTGAGACTACGGTTTTTTTAGTTTATACGATAATGCCAGAGGCAATTTTATTTCCTTAGCCAGAAAGGATGTTATTCATGGATGACTTGTCTAAAGATATATATTTGGATTGGAATAGCTTCGCGGCCGATGTCTGTAATTAGGGTTCAGATGTAACATATTTTTCTGAGATAGATCATTGGCACTATGACATATTTATGATTTGTGCGAGTGATCTCATTTTGCTTTTAGATTCCAACTTTCTTTTTCTGAACTGATAATGTTGACCAATCTGGACTCGTGAGAAGGGAATCAAAATCAGAATGACAATAAAGATGCTGAGGAAATGAGAAATTCAGTGCTGTGTCCTCTTTTTTGAAGTACGGGTATAGTTGCATAAGGATGTCACGCCATACTGAATGGGTGACGTGTTTTTGAGGTATTCTAGATTCAAATTGCTCTCCATTACGCATCTGATTTAACTGAAACATTACACATTCAAATAATCATATTCAATCTGTTTTGTTTGTACCCCTTTAAAATATTGTGAATCAAATTACTTTACTCCTCAAAAGTCACGAATCTATACCCCTTCAAAGTCATTTTTATGGATTAAAATATTAATGGACTGCATCATGCATAAAATCCTTTATATTTCTATATAGTCGCAAATAAAAAAAATTCATACACATAAATTAAAAGCAAAAAAATCTGTAGTTCAAACCCTGATAAAATATAAATACATTTAACAAATCTATTACCTTGTCAATTTTTTGCATCAGGAGTTACTAGTTACAACTTTACATGATAGCCAGCATCAAGAGATATCAGTATTCAAATATGGATTTCACCAAAGCTTAACCCTTTAAAAATTTCCTTAGGTAGTAGCCATTTTTGTTCTTCCTTTCCCTCAAGCGTTTTTGAACTGCAAACACATTGACCATTTAGGCTTTACTGCAATAATCTCCTTGGAATACTTTCTTTGGTACTGACAGATGGGAGAGAGTTATAGTAAACTGCTATGTGCAAAACTTCCTTCATTTACGAGCCTTGCACATGCAACTGCCAACCACCCTACCCACGAACACTTTTTTTTTGGTTTCAGGGAAAGAATATCTGTAGCAGTAATGAATCTTAATTAATAAAAGCTGCATCCACAAACTCAGAAATGCCAATTAAGGTAGTCAAATATGCAGAACCTGGGACAATTAAGTAGTCATGCATTTGTTTCACTTCTCATGTTGTCTTTCAGTTGGCTTTCCGTTAATTTTGTCTGTTATGTGTTGTTTTGTTGCTATTTTCTAAGTTTTACAAATTTTCTCGTTTAAACATTTAATGGACAAACAACCAAGAGCTTAATCGATAGACTCCACGAGCAGGTGATTTTTTTAGGACTAGATAATAGTTTTCTAAAAATTAAGAATCAAACGAAAGAAAATATAATATAAGCTAAAGAATGAAAAATAAAAAACTTATATATATATATTTAGGAAGAGAGGCGTATTAGGTGAGTATTAAATAAGAAACAAATGATGTTAAGGAATTTATTAAATATTATAATATTTTCGGTTTCTATTTTTAAGAAACATAATGTGATTCATTAAGTCATTAAATTTTTTTTTTCAACTGTATGGAGGTTATGGAGCAGTTACTAACACATCCATTCATTTTTTTAATCCTGTGATGGCCATACTTTATAAAGGGATTGAGATACTCTCAGTTTTGATCACTAATATTCCTCTCTTCAGATAAACATACCATCTTGTTTTGATTGAGTAAAGGTTTAGAAAAACAAAGTTGTGTTCAGATTTTTAAAGCTCCAATGGCAGGAGGTATGTATTTTATTATGTTTTTTTTGCTTCTGCTGTATTGATATGGATGTATTATTTTAATGTTTATATAGCGTGTTTAGGTCAGTTTTTACACTCTTAATTTATCATTTAACATGACTCTTATACCAAATGATAAATTAACATTTTAAAAACTGACCTAAACATGTTATATAAATATTATAAAAACACATCCAGATCAACACAATGGAAGCAAAATAAAAAATAAAAATAAAATGTGTACATCCATGCAGTTGAAACAAAATAAAAACTTAACAACTTAATAGACCACGTTATGTTCCTTAAAAATAGAAACCGAAAATGTCATGATATTCAAAATATTGCTAACATATATACATTGTCTTACACTACAAGAATATACAAAACA
This sequence comes from Vigna reflexopilosa, assembly GCA_027742785.1. NCBI lineage: Eukaryota > Viridiplantae > Streptophyta > Magnoliopsida > Fabales > Fabaceae > Vigna > Vigna reflexopilosa. The sequence continues at coordinate 8,797,236 of CM050911.1, read as the reverse complement.
AAGAGGGAACGACGAAACGTCTTACTCTAAGCTTCAGTTCCACCACCAACTAGCTCCTACTCGCTAGAGACACCCCTAAACTCATACCATTAAGGTGATCATTATAAAAGAGAAAACAAACACACACACGAACAAACAAAGACAAAAGAGTAAGCTAAAGTACCAAAATAACATTCATACTTTTTAAAACAATATTATCACATGTTAATGTTGTAACAAGTCTCATGTAAACAATCTTAGTTTAGTCCCAATATTTTTTATCTTATCTCAATTGAGTTTTAACTTCTTCTTTTTTAAACTGAAACAATTTCATCCCTTTTCAATTTGAAATCAAATTTAACTTTTATATAAATGTTATAATGATATTTTTAACAATGTTAACTTTATTTAAAATCATATTTTACATTAAAATTTATTTAAGATTTATTTTAAGTATTTATATATTAATAATTTCACACTACCTTTGACACGTGTAAAATCTTCCATTCAATTCTATTTAATTTTTATATAAATGTTATAATGATATTATTATTAAAATTGACACTTTATTAAATATTTTTAACAAAATTAAGTATATTTAAATTTATATTTTACATTAAACTTCATTTAAGTTTTGTTTTAAAATTTTAAATATATTTATTTTAAATTGTTATAAAATTGTTTTAAAAATCTACATTTGAATGTATAAAATTATTATTTTTAATCCAACTCTATTATTTATATATAAATTATTAAAATATTTTAAACAAAATTTAAATAAAATTTAAGATAAAATATAAATTTAAATAGACTTGTTAAAAATATTTAGTAGAATATCAGTTTTAATAAAAATATCATTATAATATTTATATAAAAATTAAATTTAATCTTAATTTAAAAAAAAATTATTTTAATTTAAAAAAAATAAAATATTAAAACAGAATAATAAATACATATCCTAAGTTGAGATTTTTCACCTTATATTTATTCCAAGAATGACAAGTAACAAATGACATTTAAATTAATATAGTTAACGTCGTATTTAAAAAAAATCAAATTAAATTAAATTTTAAATAAAAAATTAATTAGATCAATCAACTAAATATTTAATTGAGATTTTCAAATAAATAGAATATCCACTCGAAGATTTAAACCTTATGTTTTCTATAATTGGATGGCATTACCCATTTTAACCACTCCACTTTTATTATTCTTTTCTCAACTTTTATTTACTCCACACATTCATTTTTTTTTTTTCCTTTTTCCTTCTCTTCTTTTCTACTATTCTCAGAATGTAAGGATAAATTAGAAGAAACCACGTATGAAGCAAATGTCAATATACACTTTTTTTGTTCTAACGATAAAAAAGTAGACAGTTTTCTTTTAAATGTCTGTAACTCAAAACCAATAGCATGCCAAGTACACTTTTTTTAAGGCATGACACAGAAAAAATGAACAAGTTTATATTTATTTTTTTATCGCAGACCTTTTTCTCACTACATTTTCATTTTATTAACTTTTTAATGTTTGAATAATCAATTTATGGGTAAAGATTCTTAAATTTTCTCTCTGACTGCGGAGAATCTGATTGCATCCCATCAAAAGCAGTTTTTCTCTCTGCTGCCCCAGACTCTAGAATAAGATTAAAAAATATAGTAAATTCAATTTTTAATTAAACAACTTTTATAAGCCACAGTAATTAGAAGTAATCACGCGACTAAATAAATAAAAAAAAGTTACGCATACTTGTTACCGTTTTTTTTTTTAAAAAAAAAAACTTATAAAAGCTACATGCTTTGATGGTTTTTATTTAATTAAAAACAATCTTACATTAAAAATGTTGTCCTTACAACCCACATTAATTTTCATATACAAAAGTTTACATTTTTAATCTTTATATAAAAAATATTTATGAGTTTTCTTCATTGTTTAAACAAATTTTATTTTTAAATTGAGTTTCACTCACCTCAAATTCCTTAAAAAAATAATTAACCAAGTTGTTTTCAAATCTCCTTAAATTCATTTCTTTTTTTCTCAAATATATTCTTCAATGTAAACACAGTCCAAAAATGTATAATCATATTATTTGTTCATAATCAACAATATTTATTATTTATTGTTTCGTTTCTTTTTTAAAAAATTTAAGCTTACTTTTATTTCCAATATATTTAAATTGTTTAAATTATTTAAACATTTAATTAGTAATTTGATTGTTATATTTAAATTATTGATTTATTTTGATTTATTTAATCTATTATACGTTAAAATTTGAATTATTTTTTATCATAAAATTTCTCTAATTTTTACATGTGGAACTTTTATAATATATAAAAATTTAAATACTAACATATGCTAGATTATATTTTGAGTGTGAATGTCAATTTAACAAAAATAATAAAAGTCCTTTTTTACAAAAATAAAAGCAAAAACTCAATTGAATTTTTTTAAACTGTAAAACTTAATTAATTAATAAAAAGTATAAAAATAGTTATCAAATTAATAATTAAATATTATAATTCATATATTTTATACATTGTTTTTTTTTATCTATTTTCTATTCATTCAAAATAAATATATCACCATATATCACTTACTTGTTTAAGAATTGAAATTAACGATAATAATAAACTTTTATGATAAAGGGTGTTATCAAACTGTAATGAGGTTCTTGTTATATTGGTAGGTACTGTACAAAACTTTTACGTCATCTACAAGTTTAAAAAATTGTTTGGAAAGGCATTTTTCCTTAATTTATTAATATTTTTTAAGACAAAATTATAACTGAAAAGCTTCAAAACAATAATACTTCAATCGTGATATAAAAAATACAAAAAATTTGAGGTTTTAATATGTTTTTTAGTAATATTATTATAAATCTAATAAATAATAGGTGTTAGTTTGCAAATACTTTTTTTATTTAATGATAGAAGAAGATTTAGTTTGCAAATAATATTTTTATATTTTTCAAATGAGTTTCTTTTATTTAATTTTTTTTGTTAACTACGTAATATTGATGTGATTTTACTCCATATACCTGTCTTCATATATTAAGACATGTGAGATTGTGATTTATATAAAAACTATATTATGTCAATGTAAAACAATAAGTAATTTTTATTATTGTTATTGAAAATGTGTTGGATAACTAGGTTGTCATGCTCTAGATGATATTCATGATATCATCTAATATGAAAAATATATTGTTCATTTCACCATCATTAACAAGTGCACTTATGTGCTACAAGAAAATATAAATTTAGTGTCAATATTAGTCAATACTAAATAGTTATTAGCGTCAAATTATGTATCTTTAAGGCCTTGTTTACTTGAGTGGATTTGGGGGAAAGTAATTGAGAGGATTTGAGAAAATTTGAAGATAATTTTTGTTGTTATTTATTTGAATAGATTTGGAAGTAAGTGAAAGTGAATTTAGAAATAAATTTTTTTAATCTGTCACATAAATTAAATCCTAAACTAATTCTCATAAACTTTACTTCGAAATTCACTCTCATTTACCTCCAAATTCACTCAAATAAACAACAACAAAAATTACTTTCAAATCCACTCAATTACTCTCCCTCAAATCCACTCAAGTGAACATGGCCTAAAACACATACTTTATTTCATTAGTGTCGACTAATTTATCACTAATTTTTAAATTATTATTTTAATAAAAGCAGTTTTTCATAAGTTAAGTCAATGTTAATACATTTTTATTTTAAAATTTATTTAATTTAGGGTCTATTTTTAATATTACTTTAATTTGCTTTTTAGCTTAGTCGATGCTAATGAAAATAAATTAAAAAAAAAAAAATTAATGCAATGCCTCCATGTCCAAAAAAATAAAATAGAAATGAGAAACAAAATAAAGAAGACAGTTATATTGGAAGAAGAAGATAAATGTGAACGAAAAAAAAATGAATTCTTTTCTTTAGTTTTGTAAAATTGTAGTTAAAATTAAGATTTTAAAGGTATTTTTTTAGTATTTGTCATAAATAGGAAATTATTATTATTTTTTTTTGGAATTTCTTTCTTTTATTTTTGTTTAGATATGCTTTTATTTCTGAAATGATTTTTTTCTTTTCTTTAATTGTTGATTAATTTTCTACAGATTGGGCCTTGGGCCTTGGTCAACTGGGCTAATTTTTTTGGTCAATAGAAGCATTGAGGTTGGGCCATAACATAAGCTGATTGGGCCGCTGGACTGCACCCACAACTGGGTAGTTATTGCAATCATATTGATGCTGCTGCTATTGCTTTGACCAATTGGGGTGCTGCTGACGCTGATTGAGATGCACCTGGATTATTCTACGCTACTGCACATGGAATTGGCCTGGACGTTGCTGCCACACTTGGCTTTTGCTTGGGATAGTGAAATTGGGCCATGGCTGATTGAAAAAGAAGTGGGCTGCTGGAATGAACATTGGGCCTGCAAGTAAGTGAAGCTGTGCGTTTTGTGTAGTTGTTGTTCAGGGGTTCTTGCTCAAGCAGTTCATTTGAGAGAAACACTCTCTTAGACACATTCGCACTTTTAGAGAGAATAACAACCCTTATGTTAGGGCAGAGCGAGAGCTGAAGAAAGAAGTTCCCAAGCCACTTACCCAGAAATTGAAGACTCAAGCTTGCGAACCTGCCCAGAGATGAGGAGTTGACCGGTGATGATAAGATGATCGGAGGGCTGATGTTTGAGAAGGAAGGAGGGTCGTCCGATTAAGAGCTAAAAGCGTTGCAAAGCAAGTTTCTTCTTCCCTTTTTCTTTACTTTCTTTTGTTTTTTTCAAACCCTATAAAAGGGCTTTTGTAAATAGACTTTGAAGACACTTTCAGACACTACAGTTTTACACTCTTTAGTTTAGGGTTTTTAGTTTTTCTTAGAGTAGGAATTGTGTTCGTGATTCTGAATTTCGCTGATGAGATTCATGGAACCGTGACAATCTGTGAGCTCCTCATTCGATGATCTTTGGTGTAGTGTTTGTAATTTTCCTTTTTCATATTAATAAAGTTCGATTTTGTGTTTTCCTTTTATTCTTGTTTCTTGTGTTGAGATTGTTTTGTGAAGTTGATGTTTGTAATGCTATTGTTTAGAAAATACTTTGGATTCTGTATCTATGCATTTTATAATTCCTTTTGGAATTAAATGACTTTGTAATGAGCACTATTCATCGAGATGTCTTCTCGAGTCAGAGAAGAGTCCACTGCATGTTCTATTTTTTTAGCGTATATCAGATTTAGATTTGCATTGATTGAGAATGAGTGGAAATTTCCATATTAAGTTCTGAAATATGAACTATACGACCCTGGATTGGGCTTACTTTAGTCAGAATGTCTTTATGAGTGTAATGAAAGCTTTATCCTCAATCATTTGCAAGTTTAAATTTTGTTCTATGCTTCCTTTCATTTGTTTGTGAAATTTAAATTGATGAATAGGCAAATGAACATTGATTGAACAAATTAATGGAAAAAGTCATTTCAAGGTTCTAAAATATGAACCTGAATACCCTGGATTGGGATTCACTTGACAGGATGTCTTCCTGAGAACTCTAAGCACTCTTTTATTCACTCTAATGTCCATTCACCTATGAAATCAATTCTGTCTTTGAGATTTTTCTTTGCTTTTGATAGTGATAGTTGTAGTTCAGTTTGAGTTTTGATGTTCTGGTTGTTTACTTTGAGTATTTTAGAATTTATGATCTACTTTACTTCTGTTTCAGCCTTTACATTCTAGTTGATATGATGCTTTTTAATCTTGAGTTTTAAGTTCTCTTTAATTTGGTTTCATTTCTGATTTTTTGAGAGTTTAGCATAGGTTCATCGGTGGTACATGTAGGTATTGGTAATTGTAGTGTAGTTTAGGTGTTACTTGTAAATTGTTCTTCATTTTAGTTTGAGCATTATATTTGAAACTTGTAGGTCTAGTTACTTGCTTTCGAATTTTGAAATTGCAATTCTTTTTCATAGATTAGAAATTCTTTTCCATGTTAATTTCATTTTCTTAGGTTACTGTGAATTGAAAACTAATGTAGTTTTAGTTTAGATTTTTCTTTATTTTCAGTTTCAGATTTAATTCTTTGATCATGATACATATAGTCTTAAGTCTTGTTTCAGTTGTGTGTAAATAGTATTAGGTCCAGTTTAATGAATTAGAGTTAGATAGCTTTTCATATAGGTTACTGTTCATTTAGAATAGTTCAGTTTTGATATTTTCTCTTTTGATTAATTTCATTCTTTCTTTTGAACAATTTACAGATTTTAAATTCTCTTTTCCTTTATAAATTTTGTTCTTTCATTTTTATTTCCCCACCTTGCATTAGTTAATAGTTAGTAAATAGAATAAATAAAAGACTAAACTTACACTTTAGACTTAATCATAGTTGAGTCCTTGAATTGATCCTTAGTTATCCCTCTACTACATTAGTGGGAAAATTGAGTTTGTTCTGATTTTAGGCGACAAAAATCAGTTTAACAACCTTCTTTCCTTGGATCTTCCACGTCCATATCCTCTGTTCGAACTTCTTTCTCTTGACTTTGTATGCAAAACTGAAGAGGTTGAAGATTTTCCCGACTCTTTCCGTCGAATCTCTTCACTAAGAATTAGATCACGAACATCATTAAACTTCAATTTATTACTGCCTGATGAGCTACTTGTAGCATTCCAACTTTCCGGCAGAGAAGACAAAAGTATCAAGGCTCGTACTTTGTCATCAAATTCGATTCCAACTAAACTCAATTGAGTCTTGACTATATTGAGTTCATTAAGATGTTGCGCTACCATTGTGCTATTTGACATCCGCAAATTAAATAACTGCCTCATCAAATGAACTTTGTTTGAGGCTGACGGCTTTTCACACATACTTGAAAGAGCTGTCATAAGACCCACAATGGTCTTTTCTTTTGCAATATTAAATGCAACAATGCGGGATAATGTTAATCGAATAACTCCGAGAGCTTGTCGGTCGAGAAGAGTCTAATCTTCATCCTTCATGTTTTCTGGTTGATGCCCCGAGAGAGGTTGATATAGCTTTTTCTGATACAAATAATCTTCAATCTGCATCTTCCAAAAGCCAAAGTTCGTACCATCGAACTTCTCAATTTTTATCTTTCCTTCATCTGCAACCATTTATCCTACTTAAATCTGACTCCCTTTGAACCGCTGATTATAATAATAGCAATCGACTCTGATACCAATTGTTAGGAAATTATGCACAATTTCTCTTAATCAGATTTGTGAGAGAAAATACAAACGCGGAATAATAACACTCAAATTGAACTTTTGAAATTATACTGCAAATATATTATTGATAAAGAAAAAATTTAGAAACAAATTCACTTTTCTCTCTTAGCTTGTTCTTGCCTACGTCTTCTCTACTTGTTGGAATGAATTACAAAGGAATACGTAACATGTATTTATAAGTGTACATAAGCAATATTCTCCATTCACTTCGTTTTTCTATTTTTAAGTTTTCTAAAATATTATTGATTTTCTCTTTTGTGAAACCAAGAATTAAACATTCTTAATTTTCTCTCAACGGACGACGCAATTCTTTTTTGTTTAGTTGACAAATTCTAACAAGTCTATAACTGGAGTGGACGAAAAATACATGTGTAATTGAAAGAGACAAATGTAGGTGAAAGAGATGAATGTGAGTGAAAGAGATAGATAAAGAAGATCACTGTGACTGAAAGAGATAATTGTAAAAAATTATTAAGATGAATGAAATGAGTATGATGATATTTATATAAAAAGTGAAAGAAAAAAATTTTAATAGAGAAGATTTTTCACTTTTAAATTTTGGACCTTTAGATTAAAAATAAACTACTATACATATATATTTATTGTTATGAACATACACAAATTCATAATATATAAATTAGTCTTGATTTAGTATATGTTAATTTAAATAAAGATACATATTAAAATTAAATAAAATTAGTGTTAACTTAGTATTCGTTAATCTTATTTTCTTTTAATATTTTTTTAGTTATCATAAACTAAGTTGACATTAACAAAATTATTCTCTTGTTAAAATTATTATTTTTTTAAAATTTTAAAACAAATTAACATTTTATGTTGCCTTTAAGTTAGCTATTTTATTAGTGTTAAACATTATGCAGACTCTATTTTGTTGATTAAACTGACTTTATTAACTTCCAACATTAAGTGGACTCACTACCTTTGCCAACACTAATATAAATAATGTTAAAAATAATTTTACATTTTTTTAACTTTCTTTAAAAAAAAAGATATATTTTTTGAGCTATTATAATTAGTTAATAACGTTACAATTCGGTCAATGCTAATATTTGTCAACACAAATATAAATAAAGTTAAAAACTATTTTACACATTTTAACTTTCTTTGAAAAAGATAAATTTTTTGAGCTATTATAATTAGTTAATAGCGTTACAATTGGGTCAATGCTATATGAAAGGTAAATTTAGATTTTATTGTAATGACGTTTTCCATAAAAATAATACAAATTACATATAATTTAACATTAACAGCAATATCATTTATATTTTTTAACACGGGAAACAAATAAACAAGATAACCCGATAAGATATAGCAAACAATTGTCTGAAAATTTAATCTAAAGAAACTTAAATAAAATAAATAAAAACTTGAGTACTCAATATAAAAAAAATAATAGATACTCAACTTAAAAATATCCAAATTTAGGAAGATTTTGAATCTTAAATTATATTTGAATACTTTTTTGTCTATACATTAATTCAAATTTTAAAGATTAAATTAATATATTTATCTGAGTGTTTTTGTATACGAAAATTAAAATTATAAAGAAAAATTAGGTATAAAAATTAAATTTATAATTACACTTATTTCAATAGTAAGTGTTAGAAATCTCACATTAATTAAAAATAAAATCAATTTATATATAATTAGATACAAATCATATGAAGTCCCATGTCCACTAACCATTGACCTAAATCTCACTCCCTCTAACCATTTTCTAGAACATTAGTTATGCAAACAAAAATAAAACATTCTTAAGGATAATTTAAAATAATAATAAAATATAGCAGTATATATTTAATCCTAATTAACAACACTTAATGATTAATAAAATACAATAATTTAAATTAGATAATATATTTGATCTTATATACCAAATATTAATAATACACATTTTTTAGAGTAGAACATATGAACCTAAAATCTTGCGAACTAGCCAATTCTCCCCCACATTGAATTTAGTTTTTAACCCACACGCAAACGAAGTTGTCATTAATTTGGTAAAACAATCATAGAATTTTATAAATTTTATTTCTTAGTTATATCCTTATAACCAATTTAACCTATTTAACAAGAAAATGTTACGAAAAGTATGCTCCTCAATCAAGGTTTATTTGAGGAAAGAGTTGTGAAAGTGTGGCGCAACAAACAAAAAGGTAAGAGTGAGGGTTGTTGAGCTAGCAGAGTGGTGAAGTGGGAGAAATAAGTGCTTATAGCAGAAGTTAATCGCATCTTTCTGGATACAGCATGCACCTCTTTCTACTCATAAACGGCTAATTACAAAAGTGGCAAAGGCCATCATCACTCCTCCTATGCAAATCATTGCACTGCACAAGAAATTCATTAAAATACCAAATGAAACAAAAGTTCAACATAAACAATTTTCCTCTCATGATTCTATGGGGGCACGACCTTTCATCGTTTCAGAAACCAAAACTATTTTTCAGCGACAGCACTTGGAGCACAGGATTAGAAAAACAACGAGAAAGACCATGGAAGAAAGCGCTATGGCCACACCAAGAACCACCTTGTTGGGTCCATGATGATGTTCCTTCTTGTGACTAACACTGGCACCTCCATCATCATAATCACCATCATAGTCTCCATCACCGCTGCTATCATCTGCAGAAGAACGCTTGGAGGGTGGAGGAGACACCGGCCTTCCGAACTTATCGCAAGGGGCGATGTCCAGCTTCAACTGAGAAGGCAGAACCGAACGGTTGTAACACAAGTTCCCGTTGCCACCCACCTTGAACACTTGCAACCTGTCGATGAAAGTGGAGTTGAAAGGCAGAACCCCGCGAAGGAGGTTGTTTGCGAGGTTCAAGTGTTTGAGGTTACTCATTTGGGAAATGAAGTCTGGGATGGTCCCATTGAGCTGGTTGGAACTGAGATCCAAGTGAACCAAACCGGGTATGGCGGACAAGGAGTCAGGAACAGAGCCCGAGAAGGAGTTGGAATCCAAGGAGAGGTTTTTCAGAGAAATGAGGTCCCCAATGGAGGAGGGTATCTCACCCTTGAGTTGATTAGAAGAAAGGATCAAAACTTGGAGGTTGTCCAACATGGTGACGGAGGAGGGTATGTTTCCGCGGAGGTTGTTGGAAGAAAGATCGATGTAGGTGAGGTTGGGAGAGTGTATGTGTTTAGGGAAAGAGCCAGCAAGGTTGGCGTGGGAAATGGTGAGGGTCTGGAGGTTGGAGATGTGGGAGAAGAGAACGTAGGGAGCGGATGCTTTGATGGTGAGGTTGGAGAGAGTGAGGTGAGTGAGGTTCCTGAGGTGTGAGAGGGAGACGGCGGAGATGTTGCGGAGGCTGTTGACGGAGGTGAGGGAGAGGAGCGTGGAGGAGAGTTGGAGAGGGAAGCGGGTGGGGGAGGGGGTGGAGGTGACGGGGCAGTTGAAGAGGAGGAGGGAGTGGAGGGTGGAGAGGGATTTGAGGGCTGCGAAGGAGAGAGAGAGGTGGGGAGAGGTGCAGTTGGAGAGTTGTAGGGTGGTGAGGTGGCGGAAGGGTGTGGAGGTGTCGCAGACTAAGGAGGGTTGGGAGCATGGATCTTCTGTGGTGGGGATGTTGAGGGATTGAAGAGCCTTTACTTGCTTTGGGTCAAGGGGTTCAGAAAGTGAGATGGTTATGGTGGGAAGGAGGAAGAGGAGAATGCTGAGGGGTTTTTTCATGGCTCAACGATGATGCACCAGCAGAAAGCTACGAAGGAGAAGGTCCTCTTCTCTGGACAATCACATCATATATATATATATATATATATATATATATATATATATATATTGGGATTCAAAATAGCGCCAAAAGTTGACTCTATTTTAAACTTATATACAACAAAACTATTGTATCATTTATTTTTAACTATTAAATTTCTTTGTTACCCCTGGGAGTGTTTTCAACTGAATTAGAACAGTAAGAGTGGGATCCAGCTTTTCTTTGGAGGTTCCACACTTCATTACTTTTTTATTTCTTAGCTGCAGCTTTCATAACTCTCCCTTTAATCAATACTTTATTGTGTTCCGATATGATAACTACCCTTCATTATCATGTCAACAACGATTGTTTTCACTTTTCAGTAAGACAACAGAGAGCAGCAGAACAATGGGGTAAAGGAAAGCACTGGGCGTTATCATTATTATATTTCTTCTCTTTTTTTCTGTTTCTTTTTTTTTCTAGATTATTTTGTCAATTTAGTTTCCTTATTCTTACGTTTCATATTTTACTTATGTTCTTTATTTCTTCTATCAAAAGAAAAAGCATGGTAATTATTTTAAGATATCCTTTGAAACTACGTCAATACTATAAGACATCCTTTTATTTGACGTTTTTCTTATGCATCTTTTGTCTTGCAAAGTCTAACGAGGGCATCACCCATGAGTGGTGAAAAACTTGTCATAAATCTTTGGTTTGAGACTCTGCGCATACACTTTTCATAATATGAATATGTAGTAGGGGAAATCTATTTACTAGCATTTAAGTATTAAAATTACACGTGGTTCAAACCAGAGAATCATAATTATAAAAAAAAGGTAAAAAAGAAAATTAGCAAGAGAAAATGCATATTTTTTAACCAAAATTTATCACGCTGAATTTGAATAAAACAACGTTGACAACAATAAACACCATCTTGGAGTTAGAGACGAAGAGGTGGGAAAATTGTTTATATTTTATTTATATATTTCAAATTGAAGTTCGTTAGAGGTCAAATAGATAAAGCAACAACCATTATAAGTTTGATTTAGTGGAAAAAGAAAAGAAAAGAGAGAATTCGGTAGATTTTAAAGGTAGATATTATTAGTAATACTTTCGTAATATTGAATGCTCTTAATGAAAGTTTACCCTGGATTTTTATATAATAGAAGTTTAAGAAAAAAGAAGAAGAAATTGGAGTTGAGTACAAGAAATGAAAAATTTAATGATAAGTTTTATTTTGTTATCATTTTTTAGGACATGTTTTCGGTAGACTTTTTTGTTCTTAAAGTCATCTTTGTATTTTCCTTTTTTTTTTCATGAACTCATAAAAGTTAGGATTTACTTGATTTGATTTGATTTTTAGTGTATTTCTAGTTTAAGACTTAATAGTGGACCTCATGAACGTATTGACATTCTTTGTCAAAGCAAACAAGGAGAGTGTATGAAGAAATACGAAAAACATGATGAATCTTCGCAAAAGAAAGTAAGAAGAGTACACAAGGAAGTAAGAGGCATGGAAAGTAAGACCAATTTTTTGACTTTTCAACTTTTGTGATAAAATTAGAAACATAAACTTGAATTAGTGATGAAATTGGAGACAACCCTTTATAATAATTTCAAATATAAAAGTTATTTAAAAGCAAGAATGTTATCCATATTTTGACCTTTGCACATTATCCCTTTCATATAAGAAAGTTTTTTCCTTATTATATCACTATGTTGAATGAATAAAATATTTTTGATAAATTTTCGGAACATTATACTCTTCAGAGTGCAATTCTCTTTTAGTGTTATCTTAAAATCTTACAAATATAAATTATTATTCTACTTTATACTTATCTTGAATCTAACTCCAGTAACGTGTTCTACATTTCTACTTATATACATCCTTTCTCTTCATTTTTCTTTAATTCTCAGCTTACATTTTTTTTTTCTTGTGTTCTTCATATGTTTCCATGTTCATTTTATTCGTGTATGTTGGTTTATGTTCTTATTTTCTTGAATCCATGGCTCAAAAATAAGCCTGAACTCATTTTATGATGTTGTCCATGGCTTATTTTACCTTGAAAGGATTTTGTAGTATTTCTTTTAGGTTGTTATACTTTTAACATAAGATATATCTCCTTTCCCAGCTAATATATTGATGGAGCTTCAACTTATGAACTTTACGAATTCTTTCAAGGAGAGATTTCAAAGTTCTTTGATGGTGTTATTTCCTATTATCTCCATTGTCTAGGTAATCTTCTTAAGTTATTGTGAATGCGGTCTAGTTTTAATAATATTTATCTAGGGACCTCAATTCATTTAATATGGTTTTAAATCTACTGAATATGGTTTGTATGCTTTTATTTTTTCTTTTTCTATATTAAAAAATTCATATTATCCACTATGAATGAAGGCTAAGTTTATTTTGTTTCATCTTAGTGAAACCTTCATATATTCTATTAAGCGCTTTATATTTCTTTAGATTATTTGAAGACAAGGACCTTGCTATACTCCTTTTGTAACAATGCACAAATGAAAACGTTTTTGGCTTTCGAATTTGATTAGTGTATAGTTGTTTCAACTCATATGTTCATTTGTTTCTAGGAATAGTTTTATTCTCATCGTCACATGAAATATAATGTCCATTGTCCACTATGTTTATCATATGAGTATGAGAAGATTCAAAATAAAAAATTTCTTTGTTTAATCAAATTTCTCTCCTTTGAATAAAATGAGGTTTGTCATAGTAAAAAACAAATTTCATTATCTGCAAGTATAATAGAAAAGTAAAGAACACTCATTTTTATATTACATTACCTCAATTTTGGACTACATTTGGTTTTTCTTCAAGAAACTCTTGAAAGATTCTATTATTCAAAATTTTGATTACAAACGAGTACTATTTCCTATTACTTTTGACTTATACAAGTATATGTCAATTTTGAAAAACACTTTTACTTTCTTCTAAATATTGACAACACTAGGTATTTTTTAAGATTAAATTACAATTGTGGTTAGTTATAACTATTTATTGTAATAACAAGTGTTTGAACAATTTTAGAAGGAGAAGTTTATATAGAGTAGACACTCTTTTTACATAATACTATACTATGTTCTTTAGCAAACAAGCACAACAAATAATGCTTAAGATTTTATACTAATTCACCAAAACTCAAGTTATATTTAATTTTTCCTTAAACAAATATTTTAAGAGATTCCACTAAACAACTAAATTACAAATGAATACATTAAACACTTTTGGTCATATCATCTTTAACCCATGAAATTAAGTCTTCTAAAAATAAGACACTCTCAAATATAACTCAATTTAAAGTCATAGGGTAAGTTATCATTCACTCACAAAAGACACTTTATGATCACTATAATTGAGAATAACATTTATTGTTATAACATACGTTTACCATGTGCATAGACATGGGGTATAATTCATGATCAGTGTTAAGGGATACCATTCTGTACCAATCATATCAATCTATTGTAAAGAAAATGTAAGTTATACAATAAACTTTAGGGATTAGGCAAGGTCTTGGCCCCAAAAGTTAGGTTCCAACAAGTCCTCATTAATGGTTGCATAGGTTGTGTAGGACCTGAAGGGCTAGGGAAGATGAGTCCTGCTATTACAAGAAAGTTTTGAAGTACAAGTTTATTCAATAATGGAATGCTGGTGAGTTAACAGGCAAAGAAAATAGGTGAATTTGTGAGACAAATATATGCGGGAAAAATGGTAATCTTGTCATGGTGATGGAAACAGTGACTATAAATTGGACAACAACTTGAATTTCAACTTTTCAATGCACATAAAAAATCTATATTTTTAACGTTCATAGATAATATAAATACTTAGGACATCCTTGTACATATTTTCAAAACCTCTCAGTTAACAATCTATGGCAACGCAGGTTTCGGAGATGGCTTCAGTGTCAACTTTGTGAACAAATGGGTTTATCTTGACCCAAATAAGAGAAAAGACAGAGGCCAACAACACTGACCAGAGAACAACAATGGTTGGCGTGCGGTTTTGGCGACCCATGAGACCTTTGAGGAATGGGTAGAGATGAAAAATCACCCAGAATGCAAAGAACACTTTCCCAAAGAGGGGTCCCCAAGACTCGTACCCCCCATTAAGTGCGTCAGAGAATCCAGCAACAACACCAACCATGTTAACAATGATAAGGGTTGTTGGAGGAATCAAGAGAGTAGTCCACTTCACAAGGTAAAGTTCACCAAACTCACCGTCTTCTGCAGCCTTAGCAGTGACAGTGAAGTTGGTGTCAACACCAGCCAACATCTTTAGAAATCCTTGGAACACAGCAAATAGATGGGCTGAAACACCTCCAATCACCCAGAACTGCTCATTACGCCACAAATCTTCGATACTAACACCACTCCAGCGCAGCTCAAGCACACTGGTTATTATGATTGAGAGGAAAAGTCCAAGAAAGAGAACACTTGCAACGTTGGAGAGCTGTCAGAAATTGTATACAAACAACGTGATGTAAGGCATTGGTGATTAGTAATGAGAACTTCTATTGAGTTGTGTAATAAATAATTTATTTTTCATAGGACAATTTACAGATGAACCCTGGAGATTACTCAGTAGATAATAACTCTGACTACTCATGCTAGAACAAAAGTAAAGATGAGGAAATTACCGTTGGTATGATAAATTTTCCTGTGAGGAGACAGATGGCTGGCAAACAGCAATAAGCAATAAGAGGAAGGGATGTAAAAGGGTACACAATGGTGTTTATATAAGCCATTCTCTGCAGCCATTTGAGACGGCCTCCAGCAAATCCATACCAGAGGGGGCAGTGTCTACTTAGGAAAATTTCAACTGATCCAAGTGCCCATCGAAGGACTTGGTGCAATCTATCAGACAGGTTGATAGGTGCAGATCCTTTGAATGCAGGCCTCAAAGGCATGCAGTAAATTGATTTCCATCCTCGACATTGCATCTTGAACCCCGTTAAGATATCCTCAGTTACTGAACCATAAATCCAACCAATCTGAAAGGACAAGATGTTTATAATTAATCAATGTAGCAACTACATGTAAAAAGGTGAAGATAATGAATCTAGAATAAGACTTTACATTAACAAAAGTATAATTTGAAAAGGAAATAGGAAAATGAGAACATGAAGAAATAATTAGTACAAAAATAAATCTAATATTTAAGCCAAACCTCTTTTCCCCATTCAGTCTTTTCTTCATATCCACAGCTAATTACATGAATGGCCTCCTTGATCAGCATTGACGGATCTGCAGATTCAGGCACTCCTCCATTCTCCATCAGTGTAGATTCAATGAAAACAGTAGACAAGCCAAAAGTTTTTTCAAAGTTCATTTGAGAAATCAGCGTTGATCTCTCATTGTCATCATAATCTGCAAGAAGAAAAGAAACCAGAAGAATATTTCACAAAATATTCTGCTATATGCTTCTTCAAAACTGATTGAAAAATTTAACTAAGCTTACTGTCGATCTCCTTGAGATTATGAATAGCAGCTTGAAGTTCTTCTCGCTTTGCGTTTCTGTAAACGCCATCTGTAGTGGACTTCTTTGAGGGGCAGCAACAGCACGATGATCTTGGTATGCTGGGCATAGAAGGAGGGCTATACCCGTAAAGTGCATGTCTATTGAAAACACATCCAGTTCCCACATATACTGGTCCTTGAATGCCATCAAGTCCTTTCATGTTAACCTGAAATGAACAATTAAACAGCATCAAATGGGGATGAGGGTTGGGAAGTATGGAGTTGTGTCCATGTATTTAAATAATTGTTTGAAGTTTCTGCCAGAAAAGGAGATACCACTTCTTAATTGACAATTGACCCTAGACCAAAATTTTCATCGATATTTACTCACATCAAAGAAAACTGTATTACGATTGGCATATCGATCACTACGATCAATACCGTCAAATCTTTGGGGGAACTGCACATAACACACATCTCTACCAACTTCTGGATCCATGAGAAAACACATTGCTTCCCGAACGGCTTTGCTGTTGTTAACATAGTGATCACAGTCAAGATTGAGAATGAAGGGAGCGTTTGTGAGAACTGCAGACACTCTCACCTGCATAATAAGTCCATAGAAGCATCTAGCATTATAAAATCTTATTAGCCCATAAGAAACATTAATGGATTATCTGTACATACCAGTGCATTTTCTGCACCAGCTTTCTTGTGATGTTGGTAACCTGGTCTTTTCTCTCTGGAAACATAAACCAGCCTGGGAAGTTCATTTCCTTCTGTGTCACGGGCACCAGTGTGTCCAAGAAAAACCTGAAAATGGTATGCTTAAAGAATTACTTCAATATGTAGCAATAATTGTTTGCTAGAACTTAATTTGCTAATCTTATGACCATAAAAGTTTTCCGTATAAAAGAAAAAGGAAAAAAAATTCATGCAGAATGACTCAGTACTTTATACACTGTAATTTTCTTTATGCCTATCATTACCAACATTGAGATTTGATTACACAGAAATAATGGATATACCTGAATCATGCCAGGGTGATCACGTGAGTTATTTCCCGGCCAAGGGGTACCATCTTTCATTGTCCATCCTTCTTCTGGTGTTTTCAGAGCCTTAGCTACCAAAGCATTAACTCGTACTTTGTACTCTTCATAGTCTCTCTGGCAGAATTGAAAGGTAATCAAGCATGAAGAGGTTCTTCTAAGACACTCATGTTAGAAAAACAAGGTGTTGAATACAAGTAAATCAGATATATCTGACTATCAAAGCTGTTCTTTGGCTGAAATCATAAGTAAGAAGCTTTACACATACCTTCATTGCTCTACGCTCCTTCACAAAAGAAGGTTGAACCTTGTCCTTCAGGTAGTCAATCTTCTGAGAGAAGTAAAACTCGGGTGCTCTTGGTTCAATTGAAAACTTCTTGCAAAATGGCACCCACTTCCTTGCAAAGTCAGCAGTCTCCACAAGAGATTCGAATGTGAGCATTGCAGCACCATCATCTGACACATAACACGATACTTTATCCACTGGATAGTCAACAGCAAGGATAGAGAGCACTGTATTGGCAGTGATCAATGGTGGCTCTTTCAAAGGATCCACTGTACTGACAAAGAAATCAACAGCGGAAAGTTCATTGGCTTCACCCTCTCTTTCAAACCTGGCATAGCATTATAGAAGTTTGCCTTAGCATCCAAAGTACAGGCTCATATCATAAAAATCATTTGACTCATTTCGAAGCAGTTATCAACTCATCATAGCCAAAATTATTCTATGATGTGACTACAAATGGTCACATTCATCATATAAAACTTTTTTACAATAATGAATTTTAGTGATGAAAGAGAAAGAACCATTTGTAGTCACATCATATATTCCATTAGTTCATTTCTTTAGTTGCCTTTTGCAATTCCTAGAAGAAAGAGAAAGAAAAAAAAAAATTCTCATTCTACAACATGAATTTTAGTGCAATCTTAAGAACAAGGCATAGACATCTTAATATCTGTGTTTTGTGCATTTACCTTGCAGACAGATTGTCAATAAAAGTTTGCCTATTGACAGGATACCATTTAGGGAATTGATCTAGCACCCAGGAAAATGCAAACCAGATCTCACAGATGATAGATGTCAACCACAGAGGAAAAGCACTATCAACAGGGTTGGTAACTCGATAATGAAAGAAAAGACCCAATATTATTAATCGCATTATTATCACAGTTCTGTATGGTGCTATTTTGGATTTTGACATTGGAATAATTACTGAAAGTGGCGCAGCAGCAGATGCATTGGGCCTGCAAAATATATCGCCACGTGAATTATGATGAATTTTATTACATGTTTGTAATCAAAGAGAAATGTAACAAAAGTCTTTAATACATGAAATGTATTCAAATTAAATCAGTACTCTTGCAAGTGCAATCAGATGGCTAGTAACAATTTGGTGAATGATCACAAACAATTATTATACACGGGAAAAAAATGAAATTTTAATTTGATAAAAGAGCTGTTAAATTAATTTTTCAATACTAGTAAAGACAATGGTTCAGACAGTTGAAATAGTAAAAAATATATTCCATTGATTCTTCATATGGAAAGGTTTATGTATTTAGATTTCTCCTTTCACAACTATAATACTACATTACCTTGGAAAATGTTCTTTTGACTAATTCCATGCTTCAAATTAAACATATCATACCATTAGCGTAATGCACAAGGCCTATATCTATTCTATAGCTTCCCTTTGTTAACCTGATTAAAGTCTGAAATTTTTTGTTAACGTTTAAAAACTGCCATATTAAAATGTCCATCTCAGGAAATTTGTGTCATTTCTCACTGAACTCACCGTGTTTCTTCCATCTGCTGCTCAGGTGGAACGGAAGCCTCGTTTTCTACCTTTGGTGCAGCCTTTTTCTTCTTGTTCTTTTTATCCTTCCCCTTCCAGATTTCAACTCTATTTTTCCAAAAGGATTTTCCAGATTCTTCTTTTACTTCTACAAGAAGAACCATATTATGATAATCAATGCTTACTTCTAAAGAAATTGAAAGAAAATATATTCTGAAGTTTCTCTCATATACCACTATCAACCGAGGATACTGAACTGACATGTCTAGCGTGGAGTCCAACATCCTACAAAATTCAAGGTGTGATAAGTGACAAATGCAAACAATTTAAACAATATTCAAAAAGTTGCTGTTTTCCCTAAAAACTAAGGCTATGGTGCAACTAATAGTTCCAAGTAAAGTAAACCATCACCTGGGAGTTACTGATTTCGGAAGCCATCGTGGATTGATTTTCATGAACTTCTATCTCATGGAAATCCTCCTCCTCCTCCTTTGTTCTCTCTATAAAACATACAAAAGGGGACAACTTAGGATGTTTCAAAATGTAAACCACTCTATGAAATAATTTTACTCAACTGAGTGAGAAAGAATTCAGAAAACAGAAAACAAAACAGTTCTCTAATAACAGCTTTGTAGATTAATTGAAGAATGCTAAATACTTTTATTTGCCTCTTTCTCACAAATTAAACTAATTAACGTTCTCCATTACTTTGTTGAATGATTCTTCAAATGTAATATGCCTCCTAAGGTCATCAGTTTCTGATAAAACAGCATGGAGATTAAATGGGAAGCATGACAAGAGCTGCAAACCCACATAGCAGACAGAAGCAACTTAGAAATTAGTAAGGGTTTACCTTCATAGGGAGTGCCACACTTCATGCAGACCCTATGGTCTTCATTGAGCTCATGCTCAAAACAATCCTTGCAAATTGGGAAATTGCATTGATGACAAGCCACAAACACCTCCCCATTATCATTTAGTCCCACTTGTTCCCCACAAGTATTGCAGAGGGGAACACCAGACTGCACCATCTTTTGGTTATGCACCACCTTCTATCTACGGGCCAAAATGACAGTATATCTCTCCCTGACCTTTGCCTCTGAATCAGTGCTCCTATGCGTTTTATATGAAACACCATAAACCTTTTAGAAGGGTGGAGATAGCAACCGTATAGAAATGCAAAGGATGTGCACGGTGGAGGTGAAGGTGGCGGTGGAGGGTTCCTTTTGTAAGGTTGGAAAGTTGGTGTCATGGTTTAAGTGCTACACCACATAACACTGTATAAGCATGACAGAAGAGAAGCAACGTCTATTTTTTTTGGTGAAGTGAGCAGTGTATCAAATTATTGCAGGAAGTGTAAACGAGGCTTCAGTTCACAGCTGAGTAGGTTACATCAGTTGATGAAATGAACAATATGTTAACTTTGGAAGTTCAAGGAATTGCTTTTACACCATAATTGCTTCTTTTACCTATCATTCTGAAAAGAAGTAACCTTTCAAAAACTTTACAATTTTCAAAAAAATGTTATCGAGAGACTTTCAGATTGATTATGAACTCTAAAAACATTTTCAAGACATCGATTCTGAAATACAAATCAAGAATATATATATAGTTGTGAAATATATTATCTAAAATTCTGGATTATTCATTAATCCTCCATCTTTTCATAATAGTTGAACTCCTTCTATTTCTTGTTACGTGACCAATTTGGTGGTTTGGTATTTTTAAATTTTATCTTTCCAGAAAATTAAAATAACTTTCTTTCCAAAGTAACATTCTGAATGGACTTTCAATATTCTTCCCTAAACTTTATTCGTTATTTATAGATTACACTTTCGAAATATATTTTGGAATTCTCATCCTAAAATATGTATTTTTTTTTCTTAAATGCCTTGAAAAATATGTAATTTAAAAACTTTTTCATACATTCATATAGTATTCTTGGGAATGTAACGAAACAATTATGGGAATAAAATAAACCAAGAAGTGTTTCATGCAACTTTTTTAATATACAGAAAATGTTGTTTTTAGTTGGTTGAAATGTATTATAACAACAAAAATTGTACTTTTTATATATTGCTTAATAAAAAACAATCTAATTTTATGACTTCTAATAAATTTTAATCATAAAAGTATATATTAGAAAATATAAAGAAATAATAAACTTCATTCTTTTATATTTCTTTTTTCTCTTATTTACTTTCATGCCCAAACAAATTCACTTATTTTATTTTTCTTAGTTTTGATTCTCTTATTTGTTACATCCCAATTATATAGCATGAAAATATATAATAATAAGACGTCATCATACATAATATTAGAAAGCACTCAAGAGTAGAATGATAGTTAAATAAAGGATTATAATAATCCGAATTAACTCTAGAATTTAAACTTTTAAAGATAAGGAAGTACTTCAAAATAACATAAGTTGAGTACTATAGTATTTCAAATAAAGTAAAGTAAATAAAACTCCTAAGGAACTAGGCTGCAGCGTCAGCATCCTCAACCTTTTGCTCCAGGGGAACCTCCTCAACATCTGCTCACATCCAAGTGGATGATCATTGCAAAAGGAAACATACACAAGCAATACAAACAAGAAAGGGTGAACTAGGTATAAGAAGCATGTTATACAACCACACACAACATACAAAGGTCACGCAAAGCATACTAAATAGCACTACAAGACTCGTTACATTATAAACTGACTCGTCCGGACTAGAACGATTGACGAGCTATGGCCGGTTGTGCCCTTGTGGTGGCCTCTACTGCTTTGCAAAGCCATTGTCAATGGGTTTCACCCTACTACACTCACGAGGTTAGTCCATTCCGTGCCTTGGAGCATACTGGAAGCCTCCAAGACTAGGACCTCCTACTACTACTCACCACATGATTCAATCCTCTCTACTTGAGAATGATCGATCATTGTAGTTTCAGGAAAACT
Source organism: Vigna reflexopilosa (assembly GCA_027742785.1). Classification (NCBI taxonomy): domain Eukaryota; kingdom Viridiplantae; phylum Streptophyta; class Magnoliopsida; order Fabales; family Fabaceae; genus Vigna; species Vigna reflexopilosa. The sequence goes on along the minus strand of CM050911.1, from coordinate 8,775,053 downwards.
CCCAATACTGAGCTACCATGCAAATCATTCTACACACTACTAGGGCACCACCATGTATCCTCTCCTTGAGGATCATGGAATTACGTCCATGAACCATACTTGTTACACTTACACCAATCACAAATTTGCTACATTCAATTTCCAAGTATACCTCATACATTCACATGCTTTCAATCACATAATGTTACCATCATCATACAATGCATTTCAATCAGCACACACACACTTAAGCCAACCAAAACAATTGAAAAAAAGGGGATTAGACTTAGGGGGTTCGCACAGCACACCCCCAGATTCGCATGGCGAAACGCTATGGTTTCGTAGAGCGCACCCCAAGTCGCACAACGAATCTAGTCTGATTTGCATAGCACACATATAAATTCGCCTTGTGAATTAAGTCTGAATAAGTGACAGACCTGAAGTCTCTCGTATAGCGCACCCATGTCACACAGCGAGAGACAAAACAGTGGACACTCCCCTGCAAGGACTCGTTATGCGAAACAATTTGCATAACGAGTCTGCATAATCTGCAGAACGCCCAGTTTTGCAGATTATGCCCCTTGCACCCCTTTTTGCAAATTCAAGTTACTTTTCTCCACTTCTAAGGACCCTGATTCACGAATTACCCCTAATTAAACCCGTTTAGATGATTTGTAACATTCCTATAGTGATTTTAAATTGATTAGAACTTCAATTACCCTCTAAAACACCTAAATTAACAACCTAGGGACCCAAAATATGTTCTACCATTTTTACAAGTCCAATTGGTCATCAGAGAAGAATCAAATGTTTGACGCATCAAACTCACCATAAATGCCAGCACATATGACTAGTCACAACTTGTTGGACCAGGCCAGGGTTGCTCTATGATCAGGGATGTACCAACTTCGGTTTTTAAGATTCCTCTATCATACCAACAAAGCGCTCTTAACAAGTCACAAATGATTTATCTAAGTCATCCAAACTGTCCTATGGTGTTATAGACCCCAAATGCCCAACTTCAATACCTCACTTCCTCTCACATTGACCCATGGCCCTGTAATTCACTGAACTTCCTAGTTAGCAACTTGTATAACAACTTTCATACCCTCAACACACTAATTCTTAACAATGTACCACCTTCAAACCAAAATCACAAGCACTAATTCACAGTTTCAATAATTGATACTCAATGAACACTTGAGCTAGTATACAGGATCATCAACTTCAATTCATACAACAAGCACATATAGAATCAGTTTCACATATACAATACTTCACCATTACAAATAGAATCCTAGCCCATGCATATTCTAATACACTGAATCAAAAATGAAAAACCCAGCTCCCCTTACCTTAATAACAATAGCACAGCTTACAGGAGCGCTTCAACAGTGCCTATTTCTGCCAAGACTTAGACAGTACCCTACAACCACCACATTGGTGATGAGAACAACCCCTTTTTAGCTAGAGCTTAACGGAATTTGGAAGAAATACAGGTTCTAGTGGCATGCATTCAGAAAATAACATGCCCTAAGTTCCAAAACAGCGGATAAGTAAGTAGAAACCACTTACCGGTCGGAGATCGAAAATCTAATCGGATGAATAGGAAGCTATCAACGTCGCGGTCACGGAGGTGTCACCTAAAGGGACATGCACTGAGTCAGTGTGTGTGAGAGTTAGGGAGAAGGCAGAGAAAATTTTAGGAAAAATAGAGTTCTAGAGAGAGAAGAAAAATATGAACTCAGATTCTGAAAGGTCCCCTCTAAAGTCAGGTTGTCCTTAGCTTTATGGGCTTGGCTGCTTCAACATAAAACCCAATAGCCTTATACTTTTCATGCCCTTACATTCTCCTTCCTTCTTCTATCGCAATGATGTTAATAAAGTTCAATGTTTTCATTTATCTAAGTGTTTTAGATGAAAAATAGTTTTTTTTCCATAAAATGACCAGCGATGGTTAATTTTTATTAATTAATTTAAAATTTATTGAAATATAATTTTTAAAGTGGTGTATAAATATGGGTTTATTCAAACAACGATTATTTTCATATTGATGGTCCAACACAAATTTTCAGGCAACTATATAACAATTTATGCATTACAACATTGTCAAATTATTTTCTTTAAATGGATCACTATCTCATACACTTTGAATTCTAGAAATGATTCAGTATCTTTATAGAGATTTATCCAAATATTCTTGAGTCTTTGTGACATGTATCCTTTTTTTTTTCTTTGAAAGAATTGTCTGATTTCAGATATCAAAATATGAACACTCCTCGAATCATCGTTCTCAGACTTTCATATGACTAGATCCTTTGTCGTGGACAAAAATTTATGATAATAAAAGTCATATTGAACCCTGCAATAAGAATAGGTTATGAGATTTTGTAGTTAAAATTAATTTAAGAAAACTTAAAGAAAAAATTATTTCTGTATTTAACTGTGAAGTGATTGTATTCTCTTTGTTTAATTTTCTCCTTTCTATGAGGAAAATCGAATCCTTCGTATAATTTGAGTTAACTTAAGAAATACCATTCATCATAGATATCCAAACGTCCAACTAATTAATAATGATAACTCAGTATTTATAGGGGTGCAAACGAATTTAACATTGTTATGTTCAATAATCTTGTTTGTTTTACTACACAAATAAAATTAAATCTCAGCTTCAGTTTAAAAAAAAAGAAGAAATCAAGTTTGATTAGATAAATAGATTAAGTCCCAACTTTGCGAGTTTAATGTCACAAAAATATACAAATAACTCAGGTAGTGTACAATATTAATAATAATTTCATTTAAAAACAACAGTTACGTATTTCATACTTTTAATTTTATTTTCTTGTTTATACTTTATCTTTTAACACAAAAGCATTTACTGAATATTGCATTAACAACATGGAAAAACTTCAAAAATAATGGAAGAGCAAATGTTAATTGTTATAAATGAATTAAACTATTTCTAACCTAAAAGTTTTAAATAAACTACATTTAATTCTTAAAATTTAACTCATTTACTCATCAACAAACATATTTTTCAGTTTCAAATAATTCAATAAGTTTAATTAATAATTTGATCTCTATAATTACCCTTTTAATTTTAATCTTTATATTTATTTTTTACTTAAGTTCATATTTTTATAAAAAGATTCAATATGCTTTTTCTTGTTAAACGATTTGATATCATTTGAATGTCATATGATAAAATATAAATTTGTCATGTGTCAAAATATGGATTATCTTCTATTTTGAAATTTCACTAATTTTGACATGTAACACTTTCTAAGTACGAGATGACTCAGATTTTGTTATGTGACAAACTCGTAGTTTCAAATGTAGGTGTTAATGCTGAAATAACAAGAGGAACAATCTTCTTTACATAGAAACTATGAGAATCCCAAAATGTCCAAGGACCACAAGGGTTGTATATAGAGAGAAACTCACACCAAGTTCATCTATTATGTTTCCATTCCACCCACTCTCCTAGAGCAAAACTAAAATTTTTATTTTTCTTGGATTTTCTATGTTGTATGTGGTCATTTTCCATCCTAAATTTGTCCTTGCATATTGATATCCTTGTAGGTGTAGTTAGGTATTCACAGAGTTGGAGTTGTGGAAAGGTGTTGAAGAGCTGGGTTCCTTTGAGGCGTGGGAAGCTAAATCTATATAACTAATATCATGTTTATTTTTGTCAAATTGCTTGTTGAATCTTTGACTTGGCTATGATATGTACGATATATGTTGGGTTTTTTGTCCATAAACAAGTTGAATTTGTGATAATATTTGAGTTTGGGGTTTAGTTAGGTCGAGAAAGAGGTGAAAATTCTTTTATTTTTGGCTAAGAAAGGGAAGTTCTCACTTAGGAAAAAATAGCATATAACTTGACTATACTTTCTACCAAAATCTTGCCTAAGTGATACATTTTCGTGTAAGTAAGAAAAGTCCACTAGTGGAAAAACGCTGTTTAACGTCATCCATATGACGTCGGTTAGCGCGTAGCTGATAATGCTAATTCTTACCATTATCTAAGCATCATTTTAGTAGCAAAATCAACTCCTTCATAACTTTTACCTTGTTTTATCCTCACGTTTAGTGTGTTTTCTAGTTTTCTTGTGTTTTATTTAGTATATGCTTGTTTTTACTTCTAATCTCTATGTTTGAGTGTGTGAAATAAATGAATAGGAAGCAATTCTAGTGGAGGAAAACAAGCAAGAACTCAAGGGAACATGTTTTGGGACAATAAAAGATCAATTTGAAGCAAATACCCATGTTGGACGCCATTGGAATCGCGCAAGAGCCTGAATTTTTGAATGTTGTCAAAACTGTCAGGCCCGGGCGCCCCCAAAAGGCGCACGGGCGCCACAGAATAGGGCTTGGGCGCCCCAGAAGGGGGCTTGGACGCCCCAAAAGGGGGCTGAGCGCCCTTTGCTGCTGTTTTTCTAGGGCGCCCGGGCGCCCTTTGCTTCGCTGTTTCACCCAAATTTTGGCGCCCGGGTGTCCCAGAAGGGCGATGGGCGCGACTTTCCGCTGATGTGTCAAAATGGGTTATTTAAACATGGGTCTCGCGATTTTTGGGTCTTCTTCTCCTCCTACACTTCATTCTTCACCTATAGAGATGGGGAGAGGCCCTTCGAGGCTGTTTGGGGTGTTGGGAAACTCTCCCACTCCCCCTTAGGTCTTCAAGCTTCATCAATGGTGATTTACCCCTTTTGGGGTTGAGGAAGAAGATGGGTCACGAATTGGAGATGGAATTACGAAAGGGAGGCGCACATGGAGCATGGAGTAGCTGCCAAGGACCTTGGGAAAGGCTTTGCATCTTCTCTTTGGTTCCAATTTCTTCCCTATCTCTTCAATTTTATAGAACCCTAAATTCTCCACTATGGAGAGTTTTTCCTATTTGTTGAGATTAGTTGTAAAACATGGAATTCTTATGTATTTTATGATGTTAATGATATATGCTTTTCCATTTCAATGTTAGTATTTGATTTCCATGCTTAATGCTTGTTGTGGCTTGATCACCCATGGCTTGAATTTTGGTTCTTGATGTATTGAGAAATATGATTGAACCTAGAATTGAATTTGAATACCTATTGGATGGAATTGAGATGTTTGTGAATGCATGAGAATGAAATGGATGAATTCTAATCTTGACAAATTGTAAATACTCTATGTTAAATTTCTTGCACACCAACTGTTTGATAAAATACCAAAAAGAGTTTCTTGTGTTTTTTTGTGCACTTTTATGTCTAATTGAGTTATAAAAGGAAGAGTTGTCATGTGTTGCACAAGTCCCTTGGGAGAGAACGATATTTATCACTTGCTACGCTGCGACCGGTGCACTTGTCGTTGGTTTCGCAACCAACAGTAGCCCGACGTATATGAGTGCACGGTGGCATTATCGTAAATAAGTGGTAACCTAGACGTCGGTTTGAAGGGGACTCGACGTCTATTATATAATACACGTCAGCTCTGACGTAAACCGACGTCCAATGTATGGAGGTTGGCGAGAAGACAGACTTCTCCTGGTCATTGACGTCGCTTATGCTGGGGGCTCGACGTCTACTAGGGATGCAATTAATGCTCGCCACCTGATTTCCAGACGCTTAGAAGTCGCGTGGTCAATCACCAACGTCTATAGCCTGTCCGGAAGGCGGGAAGATAGAAATTTCTGCAAAATAGACGTCGCATTTCTGGGTGCGCGACGTCTATGTGCCTATAATTAATTATGTTCACCAAAATCCGAGGAACGTCGACGTCCGGTAGCAGTGACGGACGTCTATAGTATTATAGACGTCGGCGCCCTTTGTCAACCGTCGTCTACTTACCTGACAGGAAATGAAACGTCAATCGGTTCAGCGCACTAAACGTCAGCCCCCTTGGACACCGACATCTAATGGCATTCAAAAAGTCACTTTAAATGTTATCTTGGACGTCGATTTAGTTAAATAACCGACGTCTCGGTGACTATAGACGTCGGTGTCCACGGGAAACCGACGCCCCATTTCATTTTAAATAAACCGCAGACCCTTCGCGGCATTGCAGTTTCTGATATCGTCTTCCTCTTCTCCTTTTTCTCTTGCGACACCTCTTCTTTTTCTCACTTGCGGCACCTCTTCTTTTTCTCTCTTGCGGCATTCTATTGTTGTTTCTGATATCTTTATCGTCTTCCTCCTCTCCTTTTTCTCTCTTGCGGCATTACATCCTAGGTGCGTGGTTTTTTTTTTATGCTTACCGTTTAAACTTTGTTTAGTCTTTCATCTATTATCTTCTGGTTCAACTGATTAAAATTTGCTTTCTTTGTGTTGTGTTTTAGTGCAGTTTTGTTCCTTTCTTGGGGTAACGTAGTAACACATTCTCCATTTGCTAGCTGCCTCCCAGAAAAAGCAGCGTCTTGTGAATTTCTTTTGGTCGTTTCAACCCAAAAACGACCATGGGTTGCCTAATTATCGTTTCACTGTGATTTTTCCCTCTTGCGGATGAAAATGGAACTAAGCAACAACCCAGGTTCGGTTTTGGGTTGAAAGGACCCATAAGAAATTCAAAAGACGCAAACTTTTTTTTTTGGGAAACTAGCAAAAGGAGATTGTGCTACTAGGCTATCCAAAGACGGGAACAAAACTGCACTAAAACATAACCACTGGATTAGACGTCGGTTAATGTGTACATCGACGTCTATAGTACCTTTTAGACGTCAGTCAGTGTCAATTTCGAAGTCTTTAGTGCCTCTTTGACGTCGGTTATTTCGCAGACCGACGTCTATATAATGTCTTTAGACGTCCAGTTAGTCCTACTCCGACGTTTTAGTGACGTCGGACATGTCAGTTACTGATGTCACTATAGACGTCGGTTATATGCTTGTCCGACGTCCCATTGACGTCACTAGAATAGACGTCGGTTGTTTTGTAGACGTTAAAAGCCCAAAATAACCGACGTTAAATAACGTTTTTGCACTAGTGGTCTCGCCCAATCAAGAATGATATTGCAACTTAATTAAATTTCATGCAACAAATTTATCGCCTAAGCGACAAAGATTGTCGCTCAAGTAAGTAAATTCTCGCTTGGACAACACCCCATTTTTCTAATATGAATCACCTTGAGAAAATTAAGATTTCTACTTCGTTAACCGTTAGATTGAAATAAAATTTGACAACTGGTTTTACGCATATTGTTCTTTACTTTGATTGGTGGGATATTTGACTGAAGGTTTGTAGTTATAGTAGGGTTTCACGTAAGTTTCTAATAGTTTAGGTTATTGACAACTTTGACCTTTGCTGCTTGTTTGATACATAACTTTTTCCACAGTTACCGAATTGAGTTTATTCTTTTTTTCATTGCATTCTACATTCAATTACCTTTAATTTGAATGTAAAAACATAATTTTTGGAACTTTTTGTTCAAGGTGGAGTTTTATTTTTAAAATCTAAACAGTTTGTACCAATCTTGTCAAATTGCCTTTTTTGTATCTTTAAATACTTGAGTGAGATTGTGTAGATTAATTTGGAATTCATTGAAAACATATGACCCATTTGAGTGATTGAAAACATATGAGCCATTTGAGTGATGTAGAGATGGTACATAATATATATATATATATATATATATATATATATATATATATATATGGGCAAAAATAACTTATATGTATTGTACTGTAGTTAACTGTACTATATTATATTAAAAAAAACTGATCCACTTTTAATAAAAGTTCAGTATACTATTTTATGGTTCAGTTTTTAAAAACTGAACTTATAACAGTTTTGATTCAGTTAAATGTGAGAACTGTATCTACTCTTTCTTCTTTTCTAGTTTCGTTCAACTATTTCGTCTTGCCAAAAAACATGATTTAATAATAAAATATTAATAAAATAAATTATTCATATAAAAAGTTAATAATTAATTTTTTAAGACAAAATTTTTTATCACAAATTTTTATATTATTTTTATCAATAAACATATATTACTTTTATTAATATTCATGTTTTTTGTTTAGACAAACTGTTTTACTAAATTTTTTTTTATCAATAAACATATATCAATAAACAATCAAATTTACTAAATATTAAAATACAACAGAAAAAGATAACTAAATAAAGAAAACTTTCAAATAATTTATTTATTTGTTAGCAAATTCAACTCATGTTTAAAGATGTGTTTGAAAATACGATGTTATCTTATGTAAATTACGTTACTGTTTTGTTTTACATTTTCTCAATTTTGTTCTGGTGCGTCATTCTTCTAATTTTACGTTGATCATCATTAAAATTTGAGAGACACTACAGTCGCACTATTTTGTTCTATTATTTTCTGAATTGTTTAAATATACTTTTCTATTTATCTGTTGAAAATAAATTGCTGTAAATGTTACAGGATTATATAAAATAGAATAAAAATAGAATAAAAAATAGAAAATAGTTATTGAAAACTTTGAAAGAATAAAAATTGAAGAAAATTATTTTACAGGAATTAAAATAAAAAAAATGACATCCCTTGTAATAATTTAAAAGATATAAAATTAATTAATTTGTTAGTAATAGAAAAATATTAAAAAACAAAAATAAAAAATTTACATGGGTTGAGAAGGGGTAAAAGAGTAAATAAGAAAAATGAGTGTCATCCGACAAGTAATTAGTACAATTCAGTTTAAAATTAATATAATTCAGTTTAAAATTAGTATAGTTAGTAGTTCAGTTCAGTCCAGTTTGATAAAACAAAAAACAGTTTAGTTTGTCTGAACTGTTTTACAGTTCAGTTTAGACAAATTAGTTTTTAGTTCAGTACAAATTTTAATAGTACAGTGCAGTTCAGTTCTATTTGTCCATCCCTATTTAAATGTGTAATAATGTTGCTTGTGTTGTAAATGATGAATGATTGAGGAACAATATTATTGTATGTTTTGGTGTGATATTGAGTTGTATCGAATAATTTAATGGAAATATTAAATGGATTTATGATGGGAAAGTTACTTTGGGATTTGATGTACTTGATGGAATTCTAGGGGGAAGTTCCATTGGTTATTTAATAGATGCATTGATGTGTGACTTGTAAAATTCTATGACTTGAATTATATACTTTATAAGTATGTGATATGTTTTTTTTTTAAATTAGTTTACTCTCTCGCTGTTTGTGGTTTGAATTGCTTGTGTGTTCTTCTTATACGATTATCGTCAATTATCGTCATTCTTTGGTTTGAACATATGAGTAAATTAGGATTGAGCTACCTTAAGAAGAAGGTAACACAATTGTGTAAATATAAGACTTTGAGAGTAACCTCTATCTTTTGAAAACTAAGTAGTATATGTTATCACTTTTAAATTCCTTGATTTATTGATGTAAAACAACTAGTATGGCTATTTTGGATAAATGTAATAGTATACTTATATCTTAAGAGTTATGATTATTAAATATATAATGTGTTATTTAATAGTTTTGCATTATTAAATGTAAAAGCAACTCTAAAGAAGAAATCGAATTAAAGACACTATCTCTAGTTTTCAACTTTGAAATGAGAACTTTTCGTTGCTTGAAGGTAGAGCTGTCAAAACGGGTAACCCAGCTCGACCCGGCCCGGCCCACCACGGGTTGGTCACTTAGTGAGCCAACCCAACCCGGCTCATTTATTAGCAAGCCAAAAAGATTTGAACCCGGCTCGACCCACCACGGGTTGGTGGGTAAACGGGTTGGTTCACTGGCCCACTTAATTACAATTTTTTTAAAATAAAAAAATTACAAACTTTCTATAATTCAAATCTAAACAAATTTCACTACTAAATTTTACTCCCAACATGGATGTTTAATTAATTTGGAAAATATGGAACTTAAATAATTTTTCAAGCAAAAAATAATAATAAATATTTTTTTATAAAATTAAAATTAAATTTTAATAAAATAAAATTAGGTAAGCGGGTTGGTGGGTCAACCCGGTCCACCACGGGTTCAACCTGCATGAGCCGGGTTTAAATGAGCCGGGTTTAAATCTGACCCGCATAAAAAAAATATAATTTTTTCAAACCCAACCCTACTCAAACCCATGACGGGCCAGATTGGTTTGCGAGTTGTGACCCATTTTGACAGCTCTACTTGAAGGTTATACATCAAATATGTCCTTTCTCCTTAAATTATGCAACTCGAAATGACATAATACTTCATCCTCCGAGATATTAAATATGTTGAGTATGTTTTGATCCTCAAACACTATTTAATCTGCTCAAAAAAATGAATACGGATCTCATCAACTGTTCTCAACAACACGATACCTATGTAATTATTTAACATTGAGAATTTTCTATAAGAAAAAATAACAATTTTTCGTAAATTAAAATTAACCTTTTTATAACTTCAAAATCTCATTTTTGAAGAAATTAATGAAAACATTCTTTTACAAATTAATTCATGATTGACTAAATTAAAATGGGTTGATTTTATCATTTTCTTTTTCCTTCGAGAAGTTTCTTCAAAACGAGCCACGGATAATTACCATAAAGTAGAATTAGTGTATAAAAATTTCAGATACAAGAGCATGTTTACTTCTGCAAAATGCCCATTTCTTTTAATTTGTTATTTTCACTTTTAATATAATAGCTTCATCTTTGATTTATTTTTTATTTGGTAAAAAAGTATATTAAAAACATGAAAATCACCCTTTTCTTGTTTTTCCTTTTTTATCGAAACATTAAAAAAAAGTATCATTTTTAGAATTAATAATAAAATCTAAACGTTTTCACAAAATCTTTAACGACGTTAGTTATATTCATTTTCAACTCGATAACTCCCATACTTCACTGTTTCAACTACAGATGGCAGTATCATAATAGTGCGTGACACACATAAAAGTCCAAAATTGAGATAATAATGCATGTATAAAATAACTTTTTTAAAAGAAAAAAAATTGTTCATGTATTATATTGAAAGATGACAGATTTATCAATAAAAGCATTCTTTCGTCTACTTTTTTAGACATGAATTTGATCATTGTTAAGTGTAAGTGTAAAATGGGTTTCTTGTGCAGATATCGGACCAATTCCTGCACCTAGGCTAACAGCTTTGTGCTTTTAGAATGTTTCCTGTAAAGAGCATGATCTTCAGAGTAAGTGCAACATAAAAATTTCAGCCATTTTACGTTTTCATTGCTCTCCAGAAATACACGTTCCAAGAATCAGTGTCATACAGTTTTAAACTATGCTATGGAGTAGACCTTTACTACTTTTGACGTATCACACACAACAAGGTTGTCTGTATCAGCTGAGGTGGTACACAGCCAATTCACCTGCCAAATAAAGTGTACATCATTATAGACATTTAACATAAGTAAAACAAGTAACCAACATCGAAAACTTCCAATGAAATTCTATAACAAAAACTCACTTTTCGAGGTACTTCAATGTTCAAATGTAGGATATCATTGTTGTCATCCTCACTTAATCCTGCATCTAGAAAAAGGGACCAATTCCATACCTTCACCAACTTATCATTTCCTCCGGATATCAAGAACTTTCCTCTTTCCCCAAACATTGAAAATGCCCTGTCACCCACGAGTTAGGGGACAAGTCATTCGTGAATTTGGCACAGATGCTATATTGCAGATAAATAATTGACTTACAGGCTGGAAATAGCCGCAGTATGACCACCTAAAGTGTAATCCAAATGCAACCTCTTCTTTTCATTTTGATCTGCCTCTGTATTGCTAGACGAACTACCATCTTTTGATCTTGAGTGTGATCCTTTTCGAGAATTTGAAGAGATTTTTGACTTTGTAGAAGCCATTTCTGTTTCGATATTAATCACATTAATAGCTCCATCACCCCTAGCAACAGCACATATTTTGTCTAATTTATCTACCATATCAACTTCTGGAACAGCTATTGCATGAACAAAAGCAGGGTTGACACAACGGCCTGCAACGCTACTACTCACATCAAAAGTAGCTGCAACAAAGAAAGGGCAGACATAACAAATTAGTTGTTCTATCACTTTATTAAAATATGTTTTCCACTCACTCCATGTCAATCATTTAATACTCTTATCAATTTTCAGAGTGTGCACGTTTGCATAAGTAAATAAAAGAAAATGGCTCCATGTAAAATATAGTTCCAAGTTTCAATTCTAAAACTAAAAAGACAAAAATAGCAAAAGGGTCATGTTGCACTAAGTGGCAGCCTGTTCAGTTATTAACGAAGCAAATACATGCAAGCCTCATATATCCAAGTATCCAACTTCCTGGCTTTAACGTTTCCTGTTTCTTCAAAAACCTACTCGCTTGTGACTTGCAACTAGTCACTAAACAGCATTTTCATGTTTTATTTCATTTGTAAAATAGGCCTAATATTTTTTTATCTGCGGTGGAAGCATGGTCAAGGGTGACTATGGTTGGAATAGCCTTTGAACATAATTAAAAAACTCAATCCCCTAGTAGTTTCCTTTTCCTAAATGATTTTAAAAAGAGTAGAGATAAGAGATGTGAGGACTTACTGACATTGCAAATGTCAAAAAATAAAAAAACTAAAGACTTTAATTTAGATAATCAAGTCATGTCATGCAAAACTTTGTAAAGACAAAGTAAGGTATTTATACCGAAGTCCACTACTTTGTAGGGGCGCCCTTTGGAGAAGTCCCACAACATGAGCATTGAATCAAGACCTCCACTAATGACTGGGAAAAGAAATAATAAAAATGGAGTCAAGTTTCTATGCATATGGATCCAAATTTCTTAATACTAACATGAAACTTACACAAACAAATGGGGTTGCTAATGTAAAACCTTATAGACTTTCCCAAGGTTTCCCAAAATTTCATTTTAAATAGAATCTTGAGCTTGTACAAATTCTTTTGATTAATCGTACAAACTCATAAGTCTTAGGACTCTAAATATTTTTGTTATAACTTTCACAAAATATAATTTTCATACCTTCAATCACCAGTAGTTTACATCTATTAAGAAAACATGCGTAATATATTGGTACATAATTGAGTTCTCAAAAAATAAGTTGTTAGGGGTAAAACAATATCACACAGTTAAACTATTATCAAAGAAAATTAATACTCCTTCCATCCAAAAATGACAGCAGTTTAGACTACTTAAAATAAAGGTTTAAAATATCATTTGGTCCCTACTTTTGGGGGTTTGGTTCAAAGTGATCCTACCTTTTATATTTCATTAAAAAATGTTCAATAAGATCTTTTTCACTGACGCCGTTAAAAATATAACACTGCAAATGTCACTGTGGCCAAACTTGAGTGAGCTGTGCAGTTTGATGAATACGTGACACTGTATAAATATTTTTAAAAAATATATAATGACGTCAGCTAGGTTTAACGAAATGGGTTAAATCAAATTATCCTTATCTAAGAATCCTATTGCAATTTCTGGGTTTAACAATCTGATGAAACTGATCTTGTAATCACTATGGCGTGGTGATTCATTGAAGGTCAAATTTGAAGAGCGTACGTACATGAGGTAAGTGTTGCTAACCCTAGCCTACTTACTTGATGTTCTTGTTGTTGGATTTGGGGGTTAGGGTTTGAGGTAGAAATAGAGGGTGGAGTAGAGGTGGAAAGTGATGGTGGAGAGGAAGTGGATGGTGGAGTGGAGGTGGACAGAGATGATGGACTGCAGGTGGAAACTAATGGTGGAGAGGAGGTGGATGGTGGAGTAGAGGTGGACAAAGATGGTGGACTGGAGGTGGAAACTAAGTCAGATATCTATCATGTGTTTTTCGTTAATATCCATTTGGGATCAAAGTACACAATTTTAAATTGAAAATGGGACCACATTGCACATTTTTTGACTAAAGGGGAAACTAAATTTAACATTACATATAAACACCTAAATGTAAACATTGAGCTTCACCTTCACATTGTTTTCTGCGTTTTTGGCTTGTGCAATTTGCAGGTTGGTGCCCATGGATGCTGCTTGCGAAATAGGGTTTCTGCGATTTGGGTAGTGATTATGTATGTTTATGGTTTGCTGCAGGTGTGAATTGGGTTTCTAGGTGTCGCGATTGCGATTTTCTTGTTCATATTTGGGTTGGAATTTCTGGTTTGCAGGTTAGGGATTTCGATTCAGTTCTTGCTTAATGGTGGTGAGGCGCAACGCATGGTGGAGATTTTGTCCTGATTACTGGCGACGCGGTTTAGGATTTCATGGTGGCTAGGGTTTAATTTCTGGGTTTTCTGTTGTTTTTCTTTGCTTCAAATCGTAGGTATCTGTTGAAGATGGTGACAGCAGCATGGTGGCTTGAGGGTTTGGTGGTGGCGCGTTTCGTTCTGCGGCAACAGTGACAACACTGATTAGAACACCACTTTCACCACAATGTTGACCCCAGAAATGGTGAAATCACTCTTAGATAAGGGTAATTTTCTTTAACCCAGACTTAAACCTACCACCTACCTTACGTCAATTTAATTTTTTTTAAATATTTACACAGTGCAACCTCTTCACAGTGCCACGTATTCATCAAATTGCACAGCTCACTCAAGTTTGGCCACGGTGGCATTTGCACCGTTATGTTTTTAACGACGAGAACAAAAAAGACCTTAATGAACATTTTTTAACGAAATTTGGGACCTTACTGAATTTTTTTTAAAAGATAGGATCACTTTGAACCAAACTCCCAAAAGTAGGGACCAAATAATATATTAAACCTAAAATAAATAAAGAAATATCTGAAGATATTATTTTAGAATATTTTAGAGTATCTTAAGCAACCTCTTAGATTTACTTTTCTTCTATATTTTTATTTGTTTCCTAATTAATTAGCATCTTTATAATTATACAAATATCTTATAAGAATCCGGTTTATTAGAATATGATTTATAAACATTATATCATGTATATATAAATAAAATATCCTATAATTATTTGTATTTATTGAATGAATTTATGTAAAAAGGACTTTGGGGTATAATCCGTACACAGTCCAAATTTACTTGTGTTTTCACTCTTCAATCAAGCTTTAAATTGTTTTCTATTCGTAATTTGTCTCCCAATTCATTACTCTCTTAGTCTCAATGAAAGTAATGTATTTATTGAGTAGGTTTCTTTAAGTACAAATGTTTCAAAAAGTGGTATATTTACTGTTATTTTTAATCAATGTGAAAAAAACTTTGAGTGCAGTCATTGTAAGACGAAGATGGTCACATTTACAGAGGAATCCAAATCAAACAAAACTTTATTTCAACATGTAATATTTATGTTGAATAAACCGACCTTACAGATCCGTGAAGAAAAATGTTTCGCTTGTCTAAACCGAAACAAGAATAACAGCAACCTAACTCTAGAATTAGTAGTATTTCGTATACCCTCTAGACAGGAATCATTATTTGTTTCCTAGTTGTCTTTGATAAAATGGTTATTTGTTTTAATGATAGGAGCAAAAACAAAGCCAGAAGTTATGCGCATGTTTGGTTACATGTCCACTGCAATTGGATCTACATGCACACAGGCATTATTATGAGAATTAAGTGTCTCAAGCAATGTCATGAGCCATGATTTAGACCCTCCCAACAATTGCATTTTTCATGGTTAGTTAGCATGCAGAATTTGACACAAACTTCTATGTTCCTTTCCAATAAGATAATTGGTATTCTAACACGACAAAAAGCTACAAGGACAACTCACAAATATATACTCTATACACAACCACATCAAATGGTCTGTTAAAATAAACTTCTTCAGAACTACACAAGAAAATGAAAAAAAAAAAAAAAAACTTCTCCAAAAGCTATAAAGCTAAGCTAATTTCTAGAAGTTGTCTCATTAACTTTTCTACAAGTTTATTTTCTTACTTAAGTATAAACTATTTTTAACTCGAAGGTGTTTTTTCATTTTTTTTCTTATCTTCTTCTTTTATAAATGTTTTTATATAAGTTTACCTAAAAAACCCCTATTCCCACTGGAAACCATGAATTGTACTGAGGAAGAGGGGAGAAAGCCATATTTATGAATAGAAAATAAGCAAGACTATTATAAATACCTTCCCAAGATCTCCAAGGAAGGAACTCCACAGTGCTACATATCTAAAACTGAAGGTCAAGGTAAACAACAATATCAAATTACTTTCTAGTTATTGAAGGAGAGAGAGGGGGGAGGAGGAGCTTGAGACAAAAAACTGCATTCTGTTATTAAAGGATAGCGATACAGAGTATATATACAAGTCTATACTACTGAAACTTATATATCCAACATATGACAGCTGTATACACAGTGCAAGTAACAGCTAACTAACCCTGAGGGCAGTTGAGAACTGCTCTCTTAAACAGTATACTGACATGGTTATAAAACAATAATATGGGAAAAAATTGAGTGGGGAAGGGGGCCTGGAGAGATGTAATATTAGTGGGCTGAGATAAAACTCCTGATTTACATCATTAGAAGCCATTTAGTGAAGCATAGCTAAAAACCAAGGATACACTTGTATGACCAGCTCGTAGTGTTTTATACAGGCATTGTTGGCGAATGTCAATTATCTGTAAAAGAAACTTCAACTAATAATAAAGAAAAGATAATTGTATGATATTAAATGCTAGCCTTTTCTCAAATTTAAGAAATATGAAAACTAAAGGTGTAAACAAAACAACAAATAGTAAGTCAAATTACACAACAAAAGCCATCAGCTTCTAACTCATCAATTACAAACAGTATTTTCCATGTTGTATGGCAGAATACAGCGCAAATTTGTGGTTTCTTATGTAAGAATAGATCGGTTTCTTATGTAAGAATAGATCAATATTGCTTGCCAATCAGTAAATTTAGTA
This sequence comes from Vigna reflexopilosa, assembly GCA_027742785.1. Taxonomy (NCBI): domain Eukaryota; kingdom Viridiplantae; phylum Streptophyta; class Magnoliopsida; order Fabales; family Fabaceae; genus Vigna; species Vigna reflexopilosa. The sequence continues at coordinate 8,758,325 of CM050911.1, read as the reverse complement.
AATGTCATTGAAGGAAACAAGATGCATTCGAGAGGGTAAACTTTTATTAGTTTGAGGCTTAAGAGAAGTTGAAGGCAGCTGGAGGGGTTGGCATGCCACAAGAGGAAGGGCAAATATACTAATCACAGGTTCCCATTAAGAAGGCAGGGTATTGAGGTGGAGTGTAAAATTGTGGGAGAGACATTTAATTCGGCTGCCAAGGTGCATAATTTTGTTGAGCCAATGCACATATTTTATTTTTTCGCTGATTCAGTGTATGTGTTTCCTTTTTCTGTTCCACACATCAGAAACTTATTTCATCAAGAAAACTTGAAATTGTTCAGATATCAGATCAGAATAGGAGGCAATGACTTTCATATATAATAATGCATTACAAACGGAAAGGTGATAACTAAATTTACTACTTATATTTGTTGGGAATTCAAGGAACTAACCTTTATTACAGTAACCCCCCCCCCCCCCCAAAAAAAAAAAAAACAAAAAATCCCATTCATGATTCCTCATTTCTACCTCTCCAATTACCTCACGACAGCTTTCCATTCTGTTACCTTCCTCCACTCCTAATAGAATTATCCTCCTCTTAACCCCTTTCTTCTTTCTCTTCTAAACTTTAGTTGGAGGCCCCACCGCCATAGACCCATGGAATGGATATATTCATTAAGAGCCAATAGAAAGAAGGCATACCTTAACCTCACCATTATCATCAGCTGCAGCAAGAAATGAGGACTTTGAGTTGCATACAACCTGCAAAAGCAGATATAGATAAGCGTATGATAACAACATTTTAAGCATAACAGAGCTCGCCTATGATAGCATCAGTTGATAACTTGATATTACAACAGAATACAAGCAGCTTTGAGTTCAAATATAGTGCTGTAATCCAATATCCTGTGTGGGTCAAGAAAATCATACAAAACAATTGTTGGAAAGTCACCTTAATTGTTGATACCCTTGACCTGCCTCAGTGGTAGTTTCCTTGGGTGCCATAATTGCAGTGTTGAAAGGGTGTGTTTAGTACTATATTGACTGTACATATGGATTAAATTAAGCTTATGAAGTTTGAGCATTCGCTACCTTACAAGTAGGTTTTATTGAATTGAGTTAGATCCTAAACTCAAAATTGCAACATGGGATTAGCACTTATCATATACCTAGTGTTGGTCCACCTGCATTGCCATGCTCCAAGAAACAATTATGGATTTGTAAACTTCGAGAAATCATGTAAAGGGAGGATAGCTATGCTTAACACAACCAGCTCAAAAATGAGGCATTAAAGTCTGACTGCACATATTAGCCAATGTGTTTTAGCCATCTCTTTTGGTTGAATGACACCTTCTAGTTGCCCACATCTTGAGAGATTACAGTAAGGTTAAATAAATAGTCTTTTAATATTCATATTCTTAGGATTAGGAAATTGAAGAATGTCTCCCTATCAAAAGAGAAAAATAAATCAAGAAAATAGGGAAACTCTCAACTGAACCATGTTTGGGTTAGTGATATAATTTGAATACAATAATAGAGATATGACGTGATTTTATTGGAAAATATCTTACCAAGTGTTTCTCATTATTAGATATTGACATTGTTCCTTATTAATGTATCTCTTCTTTCTTATTGTTAGAAGTGGACTTTAAGCCTAACTCAACCCCACAAAACTCAATTGTAAGATGAGGTTTGCACCCACTTATATACACTGAAATGGTTTTATCTCTAGTCGATGTGGAACTTCCAACAGTTATAAATAAAAATACTCGTGTGTACAATGCGTAGAATCTATTGTATTCATCCTCAGCTTCTCTTCTGGACATAGTAACAAAGTAGTACCATTCTCCATGATCTGTTTTGGAACTAATATTTTCAACTACAAAAACCTAACAAGAAGGGAACTCCAATTTATGCTTGGCCCATTGCTCAGAAGATGTTGTCATTGTTCACACCAAACACACCATTCACTGTCACTGTCAAAATTCACCAATTGTGCCCTTGTTCCCCACCAATGACTTTCTGACGAGTTCTCTTTCCAGTCAGAGTTATTGTTAACCATCAATGTCTTTTCAATGAGGGTTGTCCACCACCAACATTCTTGCAACGAATATTGTTTACCAACAAAGCTTGTTGGCAAATGGTGTTTACCACCGTCTTTCCCATGGATACTATTTATAGACTGTGCTTTTCTAGAGAGTAATGTTTACCATCAACATTTTCCTAGCATGTTTCCTTTTTCATTGAGCTATTTCTAGTCAACATCATTGTTCACTGCTACTTTTTTTTTGGCAAGTATTGTTCATGGCTTCCATTTTCCCGACGAGTTTCTTTTCTATTTTCTTTTGACAAAATTTTCCTAGCTAGTGACCATCCCTACTAGCATCACCTTGCCGTGTTATAAGACAATCACTTTTGTTTTGACAATCATCATGCCCTCTGACCATTAATTTTGCTTCTGAACGGCTGCTATGCCCTCTGAGCATTTTTTGCTTTTAAGCAATCACCATGTCCTCTAAGCATTTTTTGCTTTTGGCAATCACTGTGCCCTCTAACCATTTTTGTTCCATAGCAGCTACTGAGCTCTCCAAGCAGTTTTTTCTTTAAAGCTCCCTTGGCCATTTTTAACAAGCTTAACTCACTTTTCAATATTTATTATATTAGCTCCAATAACAAACTAGCTGACATGATTCTCTCAAGGAGTCTTAAGTTAATGGCATCTGTAACATGTTTGTCTCATGATACATATGTTCCAACTTGAGAGAGAATGTTAACAATATGATTTGATTATGTTAGAAATATAATTTGATTCCGTTAAATAAGGAGATATGATATAATTATTAAAAATGTGATTCAAACAGTTTGTGGGTGATGTGTAGTTACTAGTCAGTTTTACAGTTTTATAAGTAATGACTGTTTTATTTAAAACATTGTAACTGTTGTGGGTGTGCAACAGTGTGCTTCAATGTGCATTAGTGAAAAAAGTTTTTTTTTCTGCATTCCACTTTTCTCTTGTGTTCTCTTTTAGTTCCAACAATAATTTGATAGGGAAATATCTTACCAAATATTTTTTATTGTTAGATATTGGTTTTGTTCCTTATTATTGTATCTCTTCTTTACTATAAATAAGAATACTCATGAGTGTACACAACATATGGAATTCACTATATTCCTTCACAGATTCTTTCTTCTCAAAATAGTACCAAAGTGATATTATTCTCCATGACCCATTTTGTTATCATTGCTTTCAACAATGATATTGAGGTGGTACCATTCTCAAAAACTTATGTTACTATTTTCTGAAAGCTAAAAAGATGGAAGTCTTTTATTTGCGGTCTGCTTTCACTCTGGGAAATTCCAGTTGCTGTCTTAACTTTCAAGGCTTGCAATCTTCTTCCATCTCCACTTCTCCCCAGTTCAGGTCTGCCAAAGGTTACCTTCCCAGGGCATGAGAAATACTATAAACTTTCTAGTTGATGTAAGTTTGTTAATGGTTCTCTTAGGACTTCTTTAAAATCCTCTGTTTATCCTCAGTAATTGTGTTTCATACCATCTGCAACTGGACACTGTTCTCAGTGCAGGTGACCTCAAGTTAGAGCAGAAATGTATGTTTGGCCAACCACTGAGACCCACAGCCATCTGCCTGTCATACAGTACCACCTTCACTGCATACAGAACTTCCTCACCAGCATCATGAGTGTGCCTTTTGCATGCAGCCACCAGCTTCTAGGAACACCCTCACTCCAGCTAGCATGTCTATTTTAGACCTATTATAAGTAAATATTATGAGAGGAGAGCCAGGACTTAGGCTTTTTAATAGGACTGAATTGTTTTAGTAGTTATTATTTATTGTAGCAGTTATTAGTAGGGACAAGTATAACTGCCTCTAAGAAGTTATAGAAGAATAGAAAAAAAAGGAGAGGAGGAGGGGAACAGTTTTTTGGTAAGTGGTTTTCAGGAAGGGAGAGACCAAGCTCTCAACATCTTGGGAGGACCTTTGTACTCAATCAATTTTACTCAATTTCCTGTGTAATTTGTAATTCCATATTGAAAGGGGGTCTTGGAAAATTCGCAATGTTACAACTTATAATATCAGCAGTTGGTCAAATATAATTATGCTCATTGGATAGCCATTAGGCTATAAGCTAGATACTGGTTATTAGGAAGTAAATAGCTCCCAATTATTTCCTTGGTCACTCCATTTATAGATTGTAACCAATTTGTAAATGATAGATCAAGCATGCAGCTGGAACACAATTTCTCTAAACCTCTCTTGCAACATAATTCACTAAAAGGTATGAGTAGATAAAAGAAAACATGAACAAAACAGTAACCTGAGTTATGGTAACCATTATTGAGAGTAACAAAACGATGAAAGAAACACCTTCAGTAAATGTAATGGAACTTTGTTTCATTTTTATATACCAAAAGTCGGTGGGGACATAAGATCCAGTAAGTGCCTAACATTATATTTGAATACACACCCCTTATCTTGTACCTACCTTGTTTATCTCCTCTTTGTTATAATTATAACTCTCCAATGGCTTCCATTGGGCAGCAGCCTTCAGCAAACAACAGAACACAGAGTATCAGTATAGTTGATAGATAATCATCTTTGTAAAGTACAAATAATTAAGGAGGAGCAAGAATAACAAAATAAGCATGTATATCTTGATATGCTTTAGAAGAATGTAATAAATGTGATGTCTCACACATATAATGCTTACCAATCGCACATCAAAACCTTTGATTTCCTTTCCAGAGGCGGCATAAATCGTATCTTCCATCCCTGATTCAAATGTCAATTGTTTTTTAAGAGATGTAACTAGGTAAACTCATATGGTGGATGTATCGATGGGAAATTTTACTGTACTTTAGATGTATTTGATTTCTCCACTAAAGAAAAGGACTGGTGGACGTGCAAAACCCTTGTCCCACGTGTGATAGAAAAATGGTTTTAAGACAGCAAATAAAAAAGGATGTACATGACAAGAATCTGAAATTCTTTTGCTAAATAAACCATGGTGCAACCTTCTGTCCGAACACAATCTTACCAAAATGTCAAAACTATCCCATTCTCTTTCTCACCATAAAACCCTCCCTCCCCAAAACTGGTATGCACGAAAAATAGGCAACTTGATTTTAAAAATAATAACTTGAAAACAAAGATGACAAAGTAAAGTAAAAAGGAATAAGTAAAACAGACCTGACTTGAAACAAATAGACGAAACTGGCTCCACACTAACATCCATAACTAGTTGCGGCACATCAGGGCATCGCAAATCAAACCAGCAAACACGACCATCCTGTGTTAAAAACATGCACAGCAAGTGCTGATTAAAATTATGAAATAGTAAAATAATAATGATAATGGTAAAAGATTAAAGTAAAGAAAAAGATTGATTAATGCTGAACCCTGGTGATTAGTAATGAAGCAATAGAAGAGATTATCAGAGAATGGCACTCGGAAATTGGAGAGAGAGAGAGAGGAGAGAAGGAGCTGACATCGCCGGAAGTGACTAAGAGATGAGGGCGTTCGCGTGAGGAAATGCAGCAGGTTGTGCTATCGTCGTGACCTTTGAGTCGTCGAGGCTTCAGCTTGAGCTTCGGCACCTCTTTCTCCGCCAAAGATGCCATTTCTGCTTCTCGAAAGAGTGGACTTTAAACCTAAATTGGGTTTGCGTTTATATATAAGACGAAATGCATCCACTGCAGAAGGGGATGTTGCAAAAACAAAAACGTAGTATTTGGATACGGTGAGAGTTTGAACGGAGTCACCAACTTGGGGTGAAATGAAACCAGGCGAAGCCTCACTTCACTTACAACCGGGTGCCAGGAATCGATTATTTTTCTTATGCTATTTATAAGTTCGACGTTTCTCAATACAATTAAACCGCTCTTTTCGGGACACTAATTTTCCAAAGCCATTTCTTCCTCCAATTCCTTTTTTCTTCCTTCACCCCCTCATAAACCCTATAATTCCCAAACTACTCCATATTAAAAATATAATAAAAATCCTTGCATCTTTTTTGTTTTTAATTTTTTCATATTAGACTTAAGGTACAGAGTTTAGGATTCTGAAAAAAAATATTTCGAACTTAGAAATATTTTTTAAAACACTTAATCTGAAATATATTTTTAACACATTATAGACTGGTTATTTCAAATGTTATTTCCAAATTTAGAAATACTTAGTATTAGATAATGGGTTGAGGTCAATTATTTTTAATACTAAATTTTAAACAGTTTTGTGGAAACAGTTCCCTACAAAAGATATTTTAATTATTAATTAATATATGATCATTCAATTATTAAAATTAATTTTTAACTGTATAAAAAATGTGATCATCAATTTTCTTACTTTAAATATGTATTCATAAGTTTTGAAATATACTGTTAATTAATATCGATCTAATTATAATTATAACCTAAGAGTTAATAAACATATTTTATCTAAGAACATACTTAATTTGTAAATTTAATTAACATTAAGGAAATTATCGCTTGATCAGAGATTTTCCATTAATAATTATCCAGTTTTCGAAATCTACTTCTGAGTGTGAGAAGGTTGAGTGAGATTGACTACCCAATCAAGTGGTGATCAACAAATGATACACTTTTTAAAATATTCAATCCAGAATATAAACATATTTTTTAGATTAGATGTTTTAAAATATCTTCGAATTCCAAAATATCTTTCAAAACATTTCATTAAGTAAAAAATATATTTCAAAATAAATGTTTTAGAATGTATTTTCAAATTTAAGAATACTTTTCAAAACATCTAATTCGAAATATAAAAATAATTTTCTGATTTAGAGTTGGTTCTGGAAGACATTTCTTTATTTGAAAATGCGTTCAGAATGTTTATTTCATAATGTTAACAACATAGGCCAAATTACATTTGAAGAATTACTTCGTTCACCCTAGAGTGTTTTCCTCCGTCTTATGGAATATGTTAAAAGTAAAAATATTTGTCATAATATATAGATTTAAGCATACCTTTTGTTCTTTTCAGACATTCCCATATCATAATTTGGCTATATAGCATTTGTAAACAACTCTCATTGTTGTCATCTCGTTGTTATGTCATTCTCGTTACATTTGACTCCTTTTTTTTATGTCATCACCATTATTTGAATCTTTTCTTTGTAATTTTGTGGTTTTCGTATTATATGAGGATTATTTTGGATTTATTGATCCATAAATTTTTTGGACTATGCAATATGGGATAGCGTTATGGATCCCTCAATCCATCATGTTTTAGAGTGTATAATATAAATACAGAACATGCGCTTTAGTGTGTAATATGAAATAATGTTTATATTTTATGTTGTATTGCTTTTGTTGTTCTTATACGTGTGATATATTGTTTTTTCTTTTGCTTTTATCATTGTTGTATTGTTTTATTTTGATTTGGATAAATATGACTAGGATAAAGAGTTGTGTCACTCAATGAAATGAGATAAGAGCATTACAGACATGACTTTATTTATAATAAAAATTTGCACTTAACCTTACATCGTGGGTGGTGTAAATGGTGACCTAGATATAGATGATGCATTTTTTTCAATCTTTTAATGATCTATGTTGATCAAATTGCTAGAACTGGATGGTAACACTGTAAAAAAATCAATAATATCCACAGACAAAATTTATTCATAATTACAAACGTTTGTCAATAAATCAAATTTATTAATAGATTATTAACAATCATAAATCCGTCAATAAAATGTTCGTTAATAAATTTTTTAGATGAATAAAAAAAAAATCATTAATAGTTTTTCACAACAAGAAATTCGTTTGGAATTATTCATTCATAACTATCAACAAAAAAAAATCAATGATTATTTATTAGTAATTACCAATGAATTTGATCATTTGTAAAATTTGTCAATAAATATGGTAATTAAGTATTTTTTTTTCATCCTCTTCTCTTCTTTTTATTTTCTTTTCTTCTTATTCTTATTCCATCTCTTACCCCCCTCCTCTTATAATGTTGGTGTTGTCGCATCTCCAACCAGTAGCTCTTCCTTCTCCTTCTCCTCTTCTCCTCTTCTTCCTTATCCTTCTTTTTTTCCTCCTTTGCCTCCACTTTTGTTGGTGTCATCGTGACTTCCATCCTTATCTTGTTGTTACATTGTCCATCCTCCATCATCATTGTCTTCAACTCCTCCTCCTTTTCCTCCTCCTCCTATTTCTTTTTCTTCTTCTCTTATTCTCACTCATCTCTACTTAATTTATAAAAAAAAAAATCCATCAGAGTTAATGAAAATTTTGGCTCTTATTTTATTAACAAATCTATTGATGAATTTTTAAAAAATTGGATTAAGTAATATTTTGGTCCTTATATTGAAGGCAAATATTATTTTTTTTTACTCAATTAAATTCCAAATTTGTATAAAATAGCATAATGTTGGCCTTGTGTTAAATTGAAATTAATGTTTGTTTGGTGATGTCATATGTTAGTATCTTGAATTTTTTGTTTTAAAGTTTTATCATCCTTCAACTACTCCTTCTTTCTCTCTACCCTTCTCTTCCATATCCTTCCTGCTCCCCCTTACACCATATCTTCATCTCCTTTCTTTTCCTCCTTCACACACCACAAACCCAACTTATATATCTTTTTTTCTTGATTGTTTTCTTCACTCTAATACACCTAACTTAAATGAATTCTCTCTAGGTAAGTTCTTGTTTACCACTATCACTCAAATCTTCCAATTATTTTTCAAATTTCCAATATTAGTAAGGGTTTCAACTATTCCTCTAATATAATTCATGGATAATTTTACTAATTTCATCTCCATGAATGATTATCATGAAAATATGTTTATTTTTTATATAAAAAAGGTTGCTTATATTCTATTTTATAATAGAAAGCTTAATCAATTTTTTTTTTATTTCATCATCTCAAATATGTCAATATTAGCATTAACAATACGTAAATGTAACTCATTGTTCAAATAACTATTTAAAAATCCTAGGACTCCTTACAAGGTTTGTTGTAAAACTTTTGTTGAACTTAATTAATAATTTTTTGTTATTTAAAATCAATAGTTTTTTTTTTTGTAATTTTCTAATTATTTCAAAGTCCTATAAATTAAATTAATTAAATTCGTTTTTTCTGATTTGATCTCACAGTTTCCATTCACTCAAAATATATATCTTTTTTGTCAATTTAACGAAAAAGAGAGAAAATGGACAAACAAAAATGTGATCTATTAAAATCGTTTATTGAATGTGTTTCTTATTTTCTTTTGTCCTCAACTAAATTTCCATTTCATTTAAAAGAATTTAATATGGTATCTTATTAAATTGATGTTAATACGTTTAAAAGGTGATCGTGTTAATGTCTTGATTTTGTTTTTAGTTTTTTTCTTCTTCTCCAAATGAATCACTATCTTTTACTCTCCATCTCTTTCCTCTGCCTCTTCCATTGTCGCCACCTCAATCTTCATCAACATTGTTGCCAAAGCATTTGTCTTCATCAAAGCAAAAACACTTTGAGTCAGACATAGTATGCATTCTAAAGGTTTTCAACATTGTAATAATCCTTGCAATATTGCGAGAAATTGTGAACTAAGACGACTGATTGAACCACAAATTGCAGTTATAGAAACTCCAAAACCTTTTAAGTTGGAATCAAAATCACGATCGTACACCTAACCATCAACTAACAAATTGAATAAAAAAAAGTATGGGACGCCCATTCCAAGTTGAAGGCTTTAGTGAAAGACAAATGAAATTAAACTTCCTAAAAACGAGTAATATCACTAAAAAATGGAAAAGTGCAAAACTTTGGATTAGGAAAATATATAAACAATATTGGAAAGGATGGTGATGAAGAAATGACACGTCTGAAGAAGAAACACAAAAAATACAAAGAAAAAAAATCAAGATACTGATGTGGTGATCTTCTAAACAATATCGATATTGAAACTTCTTCCGGTAAAAACCCGGATGCCTTAAATCGAAGACAAAAAAAATAAAGAATTCTCCTAACTCCAAATAGTTATGTCTCTTGATAACAGGAGTTAGCGTTTTGTTTATAAACAAATATGTTATAAATAGTTTCTGTTCCCCAAAATTAGAGAATAACAAAATATTACAAAGATAATAATAGAAAGATTACACAACTTGTCCATTTATATAATTTTCAAAAGGAACTTTTTCCTTTTCAAAAATTTTGCCTACTTACCTAATAAGACAATGAAATTTACCTACTTGGCCATACATTTTTACAGTGAATGTGATTCATTAATTGACGACATTGCTACCCACAAAGTGAAGGAGCTTACTCTTTAAAACGGACTTTTTTATTATTATCAATATTAATTTAACATTTCATCTAAACTAATATTAATATTAATCACTCACATTTTAATTGAATGACAATTTTAACCCATAATATTTCACAATCATTTTAATTTATATTTTAGATTATCAAATTCCCGTTTCAACATTTTCATTTAGATTATATTTTCATCGATTAAAACATATACTTTAACAAATCAGTCACATTTTACTTTAACTCAATTTCAAACAATCATATCATATTTTAAATTAATAAAAATACTGATTTTTTCCATCTATATCTACCTGTATGAGTGGCAACAATTAGTTTCCTAGTTAAAATAAGAAAAGAGATGTAGGACAGAAACATGGTTGAAATTATCCGAAGTGATAAACATAAAGTAGTGCCACTTGATTCATTGCGTGGCAGCATATACGTGAGAGATTACAGCAACAATATATATATATATATATATATATATTTAGACACAGACGTAATTATACTTGTGGTTCTTGTTCCTTAGTTTGCTGAGTTTCTTGGAGCAACTTAGTGGCAGTATTCTGCATTATGTCCTTGGTTTTGCCCCAAAGGAGAATGTACAAGCCGATCATGACCAAGACGGAGCCCACCACACTAAACAAGAGAAAAAGCAGTGAGATTTAGTTAAAGGGTTCAGTGGTTTTTTGTGGAAGAAGATGGCTAAGTTAGAATAGGTGGAAGAATTGACCTTCCAAGATGAAGCTGCTCGTGCAAAACTGGGATATCAATCATGCCCGACATTATCTGAACCAGAGGGCTGAATGCTGCTGTAAAGACTGGACCCCTCTTCTTCACGCACCATGACATCCCCACGTAGCACATACTTGACCCAACTATCCCCTACAAACATAATTAATCTTTCACTTCTTTAACAATTACCAAAATCTCATAGTAAGAAATTATAATCGTTCAATTATAATAATTACGATAAATTAAGATTAATGATTCGCGGCCACTAAAAATTGTATATTTACATTTAGTATATACTTAGACAGAATGAAAATAATATGCTTATAAGTTATAAATGTAGATAAACTTAAGGGTCCGTCATATTTCATAAATTAATAAAGTAAAAAATGTTTAACATGTGGTTTTAAAAATAAAAGTCGTGGCTAATTATTTTTTACATGGCAAAAATTGATTACGCATTACAGAATAAAGAACAGTGATTATTTGCATCTTATCCTTGAGAATCCAGGAGGAGAAGTTGGTGCCAGTGGACAAACCAAGAATAGCTGCTTGCATGGCTCCAAAGAAGGTCATGATGGCTGTGCTAGAATACTGGCAAGGATACTTCTTCCCTATCTTTGACTGTAGAATAAACCAAAAAGACCAAAACAGGGTTCCCATCATCAAAGCTATTACACCAATGCTCCATTTCTGTGCTGTTCTACCACTAGAACCACCTTCGTCCATTGCAGATCTCATGGCTACCGGAGGAACCGTTGCTTTATAGTGAGACATATCAAACAAGGGTTTTCCTCTGTAAAGTGTCAACACTAATGCCCCTCCTACACACACAAATGTGCCCAGAATCTTCGCTTTCCCACCCGTGCATTTAATGTTCACTGTTTCTAGCCTGTACAATCAAAAGAGAAGGGAAAGGATGATGCATTTATCCTCCATTTAAAACTTTTAATGAAGATATTTGTCAAAACATGTTCTAAAAATAGCTGCACATTCATAGGTTCATACCCAAATGGCAATGCCATGATGAAGGTTATCACCGGCACCATATTGACAAATGCACAGGCAAATGTGGCTGAGGTATATTGGATCCCCAAAAGGAAGAAGTATTGTGTGACGGATGCCCTACAAGAAAGTATTCATTACTTTATATGTATTTTTTACCATCATGTTAACCATAATGCATAGACAACTTGGAATCACAAAGAAGTTGAGATCGTATTTTCGTGAGACTAACCCAATAATGGCACTGAAGAAAAGGTAGCATAAAATTTGAAATGTGAGCCGTGGTCTTCTATTTCTGCAACAAAATACAGTAATTAAGATCTCTCAAGTTCTCTTCTTGCTTAAATGGCTCCATATTATTGAGCATTAACATCCTGGATAACAATGACTATTAACTTAACACCGATCCTTCATTCTAAAGAAAAGTAAAGTTTATAGGTTCTATAGTAGGTGAAATTTTCTAACTTTTCCTTAAAGAGATTAGCTTGTTAATGTGGTTTGGGGAATACTTGCATAAAATATAATAAAAGAAAAGGAATTGAGGGTGCCTACCTTTCCTTAAAGTAGCTGATGGGGGCTAAAAATATAGTAGAAACTGACAGACGATATGTGACAAAAACCAAATGGTTCATTCCTTTTTGGAGGACTTGCTTGAGAAGGATGTTCACCATGGTTAAAGAAAAATCAATTGCTATCATTGCTAGGAAAGGTTTCCATTCATCGCAATTCTTCATTTCAGCAATGCAGTTTCTGGGGACAGGTCGAGTGGGGCCTCCTCCCTTTTGTATATATTTCTCAGAAAATATTGAAATGGTTGCAATGCAACAGAGGGATACCTGTGGGTTTATATATATATATTATTCCAGAACAAGTGGCAAGAAAGCAAGATTACTGTTTGAAATCAGACACTTTATACCTTTGATGGTAGTTTAACGTTTATGTGGAATATGCTCTTTTCACATGTTATCTTTGGACTGATATCTCCTGTTGTCAGAAGGGAGTCTGGGAATCGTTTAAAAAGATTTTAGGTTGGTTCATGAATCATGACCCTGATAGAAAAATTATGGGTTAACTTAGGCCACAGGTTTTGAGTTTACAATTCATCTAGACCCGGAACAAGTAATGTTCTTCATGTTTTGTTCACGTTCTCGTACCCTCCTCACTTGAGCTTTTGGTTTATGAGTGACAGGCATCTTTTGGGTGGAACTGCAGCAGAAACATAGCATCTAATACCTTTTTTTTTTATCTATCTGCCGTATAAAAAACATTGAAATCTTGAAGAAAATGTCACGTCTCAAAGTTATTTAGTCACTTCAAAATCTTGGACGAAGAAAAGGCACGCAACGATAGATCACAGTGACGCAAAACCACAGGAAACTTTAATTTTGTAAGTGTGGTCAGCATATGCATTGGAACTTGGAGTTCTCACACATTCGGATTCAAAAATCTCGCATATTTTGTTGTTAATCAAGGGTGCTTTCAGTACTTGATCTCAATATGAAAAGCCATTAGATAAAGTGTTCGTAATTTTTTTTTCTTATTATTTTAATAGATTTGGAAGTAACTAAAAATAAATTTGAAAATAAAATTTGTGAGAACCAGTATAAGATTTAATTTATATGACAGATTAAAAAAATTTATTTCCAAATTTATTCTTATTTATCTCCAAATCTATTCAAATAAACAACAAAAAAATTTATCTTCAAATCCTCTTAAATTCTTTCAATTACTCTCCCTCAAATCCACTCAAGTGAAAAAGTTCTGCAAGTTCAAATTCTTTTATACAAAATAATTAGGATTCAATTTTGATACCTTAAAAACTTTTATGTTACAAGGGAAAATCAATTTAAATTTCTAATGCTATATTGCAAATTGTGGAGATGAATCTTTGACCAGTTGGAACTCTACATTCATTTTTAGAAAAGGAGATAGGGATTTTGAAAAGGTATTCGAAATGTCTGATATAATTAACTAGCTTGTTTATTGTTTAAAGAATTTAGGCTATGTCTAGCAGTATTAAATATATGAAATGTTTTGTGAGGAGAAGAACGACTACACCATTCTGAAGAAAGGAAGACTGTATCCTATAAGAAAGTCTAAAAATGTTTAGTCTCTGTAAATGTTATCATTCATGTTAATATTTTGTTTAGAGATTTTCATGAATATCAACCTGGTGTTATTTTTATTTTATATACTAAACACTGTGTTCCACCATTTTTTGTGATTATATGAAATAAATATCAGTTCAATTTGTAATTTTATTATGACTTAATTAATTTGATTTCTATTATGTCTATAATTCATTTTGTCTCCTCATATAACTATACAATTATAACTACGTGTCAAAATCTGAAAAATTATAAATATACAGAGATTCAATTAAGTAATATATATATATATATATATATATCAAAATAAATCATATGATTAAATATAAAAATTAAATTATTAATTAAACTTTTATTGTTATTTTAATATTTAATATTATTATTTTGTGATATATATTTTTCATTATGCATCAATTTATTCATCTATTTTTTTTCGACAATGTGCTGCGTGCGCGTGCACGTTTATATTACCAAACTTAAATTAATATTTTTAGTCATTGTCATTTTGAATTGTTTTTAATATCTGTATTCAAATGTACTATATCTAAGTATGATCAAAATAAATCAATTAAAAGAAAATAAACATATGGGTATATGTTTAATGGTAATATAAAAAAAAGAATAAGTTATTGAATAAACAACTTGCAATTATTAGTCAAATAAATAAAATCTGTAATTGAAGAACTAAAACAAGTTCTTTTCAGATTACAGGAAAAAAAAAAGTCACTTATAAATTTAAAAGACAAAAAACAACAAACACGATCATATTCAAGGAACTAAAATTATATTTATGCTTTTAGTATTTCATTTATCTTTTATAATACTATTAGTGTTATAAAGTGTTTTAATAGTTTCTATTATATATATATATATATATATATATATATATCATATTTTAGATGGAAAACAAAATTCATAGTTAATGAACCTAATACGTTTTTACCATAAAATTAACCTCATTTTATTTGGATTAATTAATTAGATTTTTCTCAAACTCAGGCCACGTCATTCAATTAAATGTTATTGATTAGTAATCGACTTTAACCCGTGATCATCTTGGAGACAAGTTTAAATAATACAAGAGGAGCCAATAATTGAAAACATGAGCGAATTAATATGTAAATTTATATAAAATATTTACAACCTTATTTTGAAAGTAAATAGAACAATATTATATATATTATAAAATATATATTTTAAGACTCACTACTCCACTCATTAGTGAGAGATATAGATTTATATTTAGTTGTCGTTTTGTACATACAAAATCAGAGACATCAAATATATTTTTCTAGGTTCAAGATTGCAATTATTATTTCTCATGCTACCAAGGCTTTTTATTGAATTTGTTTTTTTCAAGATTTACGTAATAACATAACTAGATTGTGTACTCAAGATCGGAAACCTATTGGAGTTCTCGTAAACACTGAAAATAGAAACAAAAATGAAATCAAGATTAGAAACATCATAGTCTGTGCCAAAAAACTATAAACCATAATTAAATGTTACAGACACAAAATAATGTAGTAAAGTATCTGTAGAATAAAAGTCGGAAACAAAATAATGATGATGATTTAAAAGAAATAAAAGACAGGGGCCTGATAAACATCCCATCAGACCATGGTCTAAGCGTAGCATAGCATGTGCATGCTTTCCTTTGAAGGTAAATGATGGGATGCAGCTTGGATTCTGATCACAAACACAAATTTAGAATCCACCATGCAAAATCTGTTCTCCATTACCCAGATATTATATCAACCTTGTCTTACAAAATGCACATCCTCATATGTCCAATTTCTTACAAGATCTTATCGTATCTGATCAATCTGATCAATGCCATGCCACTCAATCACTCGAATGACAAAAATATTTGCGTCTTTGAATATTTGTAAATAAAATTTGTAATGGATAATTCATATATGCAGAGATTTATTATTTGTAACTTACAAATAGCGAGTATTTTAATATCAGCTTATAAATGAATTAGGTACGAATATTATACTATATGTATTCGTGAATATCAAAAAAATAAAAATAAAAATATAATTTATATTTTATTAATTTAAATTTAATTAAAATTAATATTAATTTATATTTTACCAAGTTAAATTTAATTAAAATTAAATTTTAATTTATATTTAATTTAATTTACATAATATTATATATATTTTTTAATTTTATTTAAATTTTATTTTAAAAATTTATAAAAATAAAATTTTTTAAATATTTGCGAGTATTCGTAGATATTCACGAGTATTCACGAGTTTTAAAATATCTACAAATATCTGTGCGAGTAGCGGATGATTTTTTTTTTTTTTTTGTCGAATCAAGTTACGGGTAGACACTATCCGTACCCGATCAATCCCGTTGGATCCTAACTAAAACTACTACCTTCATCACTTAAATCATTTTAAGAATTTCTTTTTCGAGGAATTTTCATGATTTACTGAGCAAGGACGCTCTACTGACCCAAATCCCTTATTAATGAAATTTGTGCAAAACTGGGAATTTCTACTTTGGAATATCTAAAGTTGTTGTGGCAAGGCATCTAGGCATTTCACCAATACAAAATCTCCTTCAATTTAGATCATATCAACTGCATCACATATCCATCTTACTGTTTCAGAATGTTTTCCTTACCATTATTTATTATTTTCCCACTCTTTTATATAAACATACTGGATTTGTAACACCCACAAAACACCCAACAGATAATCCTTAAAAACCATTCAGTAATTTTAAATAAACTTAAAAAATAATAAATAGTTTATTCCTGTAATTCCTTTCCGGTATTATTTTAGGACATGCACCTACGTATATGTTTATAGCAGATCACACACAAATAACATGTATTAAATTATCTATATAAAAAACTATATAATAAAATAACTATATCTCAATTTATCAACGTTATTAAACACACATGT
The DNA here is from genome assembly GCA_027742785.1 of Vigna reflexopilosa. Taxonomy (NCBI): domain Eukaryota; kingdom Viridiplantae; phylum Streptophyta; class Magnoliopsida; order Fabales; family Fabaceae; genus Vigna; species Vigna reflexopilosa. The sequence goes on along the minus strand of CM050911.1, from coordinate 8,741,283 downwards.
GTTGTGAAAAGTATTTGGCTACCTATGTGTTAATCGAGTGATAAATATTGTATTTCAACTTAAAATAACCCTTTTGCAGCAATGGTGTATGTTTTCCGGCAAAGGGATTAAACAGAAAATGTAATTATCTTCCAAAAGTTATGGCATTTTTTCCGTTTTGGTTAAGGAACTAATTGATGATAGAATTGAGATTAGTGAATGGTGAAATTTTTATTGATGGAAGTTTTGTACTTTGGATTGAATTTGCCAAAAAAAAGAGTTAAAGTAAGAATTTTGAATGGGATAAGAATGTGAGGTGGTAGAACATACAAATAAGAGGACTTTATATATTATAAATTATCAGGATGAATGTTAGAATTGGACTTTAAGCCTAACTCAACCACATAAAATTGATTTTTAAAGTAAGATTTACACTCAGTTATATATTATGAATTGACCTTATCTTTAGTTGACGTGAGACTTTCAAAGTAAAAGATTTATCATATATATCTTCAAAGGAAAATTTATTTAATTAAAGAGAATAACCCTTTAAATTAAAAACAAAAAATTGTTTTGATCTCTAGGTTATACAATTTGTATCCTATAGTCTTTAAGATAATGAACAAAAAATGTCTTTGGAAGAAGGCAAAGTTGCTCCATATGCCAACTATCCAAAAGTCTTTAACGAATGATAATCAAGTTTGGATTCATATAATAAAACTTGGTATAAGGTGATTTTTGTCGTAATATTGACGAATGAATCCTATTGATTAAAAAAGTAGCAGCAGAAGCACATTTTCCACATAACTGGATTGACAACTTGAATTGAAAAAAAATAAAATTGAGCCACATATGTTTGGTTTTTCCTCTCAACTATTGAGTTTTGTTGAAGTTTCTCATACATGGAAATTGATGTAAAGTTCCTAGTGTTGTTAGAAAATTATTAAAAGACCAAGCTTTTTTGCATTATTAGACTTGAAAACATTGATATTGGCCCTAATTAAATACTCGTTAAAAGAATTATTTCATAACATTAGTAGCCTCACACTTGTGAGACTTATTTAGGACTTTCAAATGTCATAATGCATATATCAAATGAAAATTGAGATACATTATTAAGTGAAGTAAAGAACAATCTTCTAAAAACAAGAGAACAAATTTGATAATAAAAATAGTGAAATTATATGGAATGAAAAAAGGAATTTCATTGGTAAAAATTTGAAGGACTTTGTCAAAGATGAAAACCAAATCTAGAATGCCATGCATTCTTACAATAATCAATATTCTTACAATAAGATTACTAATGTCATTCTTCTTGGAGTGAAGTCTTTTCTGAATAAAAAAAAAAACTTTTAAAACATGATAGACAAATCAGTATGATCTAATAAAAAATTGATAGACAACAAATTAAAATTGAATTGAAGAACGTAAAAAAATTATAAAGTATCAATGCAAGAGAAAGTTTAAAAATGACAATAACCACTACATGAATAATATTATTATTGGGTAGCAAAAGGGTTTTGTTCACTAATATATTTGTAAACATGAAAATATGACAAGGAATGAGTTACGTGAGTATTGACACTTGAATCAGTGATCCAACTATCTTTAAGCAAAGATTGATAGAATTTAGATAAAACTAAACCATTAAAAAAAAATTAGCCTCAAAAGTATATTTAATCATACCACTAGAAATAGTTGACCTGTGACATTTTTTGTTGGACCGTGGAGGAGAACCAATAATTGTTGTTGAAATGTTAGTTGGAAAAAGGAAGAATCTTCATTATTGCCCATAAAGACAATTTGATACACAAAACATTGAAAAGAGGAAAAATCATTTCTGGTGTTCTTAGAGACAATTTGACTAGAAGTTTTTATTAACAAATGTGGAAGAAAATTTGTTTCTCTTTTATGTTGGATGGATAGCCAACCTACTTATGGTTAATAATGAACTTTAAGTTTAAAATCGATTTATAAGATAATGTTTGCATCCACTTATATATTTTAAATTGAGTTTATTTCTAATTGATGTGAGACTTCCAACACACTTTCTCATTCTGAAATAAATATATATATATATATATATATATATATATATATATATATATATATATCGAGCGTGAGATTAGACATTAATGAGTGGTTCGATAGCAGATAGAACAATATGCCCAACAAACAAATATACTTTGAATAGATTCTAACTTGATTTTAATACAATGTTAAAAAATGAACTTAAACCTAACTCAATCTTACAAAACCGATTTTTCTTATCTCTAACACTAATTTTTTTGTTAACTAATTATTCCACGACGAGCCCTCACAATTATCTTTCACTTGTGATGATGAGGAAGAGTGGGCTAGCAGTAGGAGACTTGTAACATGATAAAAAAAATTATTTTCACTTAAAAGCTTATTTGTGTATGGTGAGTCACTATTAGTCCAAATTCACAGATTTTTCACTATTTTTATAACATGTTGTATTAATAAGGAACATTGCTTTATACAATAAATTAAGATTTACTTAAGATACGAGCTAAAAGAAGAATATTATAGCCACTAGTTGTAGGTATAACTTTATTTATTAGCACGTTATTAAACGGTAATCTTAAAAAAGAAAAAAAAAATAGTTCTCAGTACTGAACATAATTCCTTTAATTTAGAATATGGTTCCTTCATAAATTTTACGTATCTAGGAAGAAACATTATATAATGCTCTTTGAGCCAAAATATATTAAAATATAAATATATTTTCATAAAAAAATACATATTTTCATCAAAAAAAGGTCGTATGTTTTACTGAATTTAATAAATGATAAATTTTTAACAAATTTTAAAAAGATATATTTACTTTCTTTTCTTATTAACTCTTATATATATATTATCGTTAATTTTATTTTTCTAAAAGTGTAAAAATTGTAATATTGTCCTTTACATACAAAACCATAGTACACAAATACTTCATAAAGAGTGGTTTTTTAAGCATTTCTAGAAGAAAAATCGTTATGAACAACATTACATGGTGATAAATTTTTAAATTTCATTAAATATTTAAAAGAAAATAGATAACTATTTTTTAATGAAAAAGAATTAGTTTTCATGACTTCTAATGTAAAAAATTCAGTTTAAATATTAAAAAAAAAATGAAGAATACTTGTTTCGGGAAATGTTGAATGCTTCAACATATAAACAATCAAAATATATTTTTGGCCATTGAGTTTTTTCACTTTTTTTGTTGATAGACACTATTAGTTACTTTGTGCTATTGATGAATATAAGGCCATGATTTTTTACCTGTCTATATAGATGTCTTTGTTAGAATGTGATTTTAATAATAATAATAATAATAATAATAATAATAATATATTATTATTATTATTATTATTATTATTAAATTATACCATAAAAGTTTGTGTTTAAGGCATCCAGATTATGTTAAGAATATTTGGAATAATGTTGGCTTTTCATTTCCCCTTTTGTAATTTATTTTCCTCACACTTTTATTAAAAGCCTTACTTTAAATCAAAGATATAGACTTACTTTCGATATTGTACAGAAAAAAAAGAAGAAGATGATTTACTTTAGATTCGATAGACTGAAAAGTATTATAGCTATAAGTTATAACAATCACATTTTTTATATAAAAAGCTTCTCAGTACTGAAATTCCTTCAATTTATAGACCATATCAAATTTTGTGTCTGTCTATCTATCTATATATTATTTATTTTTTTCCACCTTTTTTATATTATGTTAACAAGTTAGATTTTACCAAAATTTGTCTAATATCTTATTGGTCTAAACCGTAGTTTAAAAACTTGGCCTTGTAAAAATTATGAAATCAAATTGATCACAAATATCTTATTATATATACCATTATATAAAGGAAATTTAATCTTCTTGCGTCTACATTTTTTTTTCAATTTTATTCTTTAATAAATAATTATTTTTTAAATTAAAATAATTATTATCAATTTTATTTTTTAAGTGATTATTTTTTCTTTTAAATTTAACTATCTTTCAAGTGATTTTTTTTTAAAATTTAATTTTTTTTATTTGTCATTTTTTTTAAATTATCACTTTTTAAATGAATAAAATAAATATCTATAATAAAAAATTACTTAAAAATAAATAAAAATTATTTATAATAAAATTATAAAATTATTTATATTTATTTTTATAATAAAATTTCTATTATTTTTTATTGCCATAAAAAATATAACACACATGTGATTAAAATCATTTGTGTTTTCACTTCATAAGGAGAAAACCTTTTTCCAGTTCAGCAAGAAGATAATTGGATGATTAAATTATATATGAATTCGATACTTATTTTTCCTCCTTAAAGAGAATTTATAATTATTTAAGAGAACTGTTATTTATAAAATATTTTATGTAATAAAGGTTATAGTAAAAAACAAGACAAAAGAAAATATTATTGTGTAATAAAAAATTCAGTATTTTAGTCTTTAATGCTAATAAAATGAGAGCAGAGATTCAATCGGTACAACAAACCTATATGGAAATTGAATATTGTGTTTAAATTGTATCCTCATAAATATAATTCATAAAGATGAATGATATGACATGTAAATCTAGTGTCATTGATTTTTTAGAAACACTATTTGAAAGTTATCATATAAATTTACAATATTATATCAGACTCTCGGTCTCATATAGAGAAAATAGTCTAGATAATAAAAAGGGAAAAAAGTTTCTATAGTTGGTCTTAGCATCGTGAACTCACTTTGTTAAAAAAAATAAAGAAATATCATATAAATTTACAATATTAATAAAATTAAATTATTTTTATTTTATATTTTGAAATTAAAAAATTACATTTTTTTATAAACTAATAGTTTCATTTATGATTTTAATCCTGAAAAAAATATAATTGGATGTTTTTCATTTTGAATCTTATATTATTTTTTTATAAATAATTTTGGTGTAAAATTTAAATACCTTTTACTTTATTATTTCTTTTTTATTCACGAAAAGTTGGAGAAATTTTGTAATCTCGCAATCATACACTTAAATAAAATAATTCATCTATTTTTATTTTTTTAAATTTTAAAATAATATTTTCAAGTTATTAAAGTTATCTTTAATATTGTTAATAATTTTGAAATTCATAGTTTATTAATGAAAAAAAACACACACATATATACATATATATATATATATATATATATATATATATATATATATATATATATATATATATATATAAAGGGGAAAAATTATCGTCTCATGCAAACTATAAAATAAATGGTTATCAATTTCTTCTGCATTATTTCTTCCATTCCTTTTGATATATTTCGAATATTATTTTACATAAAGAACACATACAACAAATTTTCTTGATTCTAATAAAATAGTTGAACAATTTTCTATTTTACCACCATAAGTACATGAGAAAATTATTTAAAAATTATTATACGACCCAAAAGTGCTATAGGAAAAAAAATGTCACTGAAATACCTAAAGAGATAATTGAAAAGAAACATTTTTTTCTTCAAAATTGATGCTGATAAAAAAAAACGGAAGGAATATGTCTTATATTAAAAAAATAGAAGGAGTAACATTTAATAAATAATTTCAAAAGTTAATATATAAAAATTGTCGCACCTCATTAATTTTTCCACTAAACCCACTTTAGTGGAAGACAAGTGTCATGCCCTAAGTATTTTCCTAGGATAGTGGGGGACAAACTGTCCTTCTCATTTATTTCCCCGCCACTCGAAAATCGTGTGGCAGCAGGGAGAATGTGAGTTTTCAGAAAGTGGAAGACAGGTGACGGACAGATAGTAGACCGATCGTTTTTAGTGGAGGCCATATTTAAAGTTGAATTTTGAAAATTGGTGCCACTTTACTGCATGCAACCTTTCTTCTTTCTCAGCTCAGTTTCCAGAAACTCCATTTTCTCCTCCTTCTCTCTAAAACTCTCAAACTTCTCTCTAAGTTTTCTTACCTTTCTTCTCCTCCGATCACCAAACCCCTTTCAGAATAGTTCTTCCCGGCGACGAGCCCTTTCATTTTCACCGGTCAGAATTTTAGTTGGGCGACTTTGGACTTTTGGAAAGCCATAGAAGTAGTTGCTTAAGAACTTAGAAGAATAGCTGGAATTAGAGGTAAGGGAAGCTTATAAATTTAATTATGAATGTTTCGTATGAATTGATGCATGTTTTATTGAGTATATGTTTGAGGATTTTTTTGAAGTATGTTATGCTGCTTGTGTGTATTGCATGTTTGATTTTCTGTTATGAACTTAGTGAAATTCTGAAACTGTAATCGATGGTCATTAGGACCGTTTGGTTTTCCCTAAAACGATCGGTTTTGGCTGAATTCCCTCTGTAGGAAATCAGTGGATGACCGATCGATCTTATAACACTCATATTGATTCTTTCCTACTTTGCTTAGTTAGTCTTTCTAAACAAATCAAGAAAATGCCCCTCTCGGTTTTAGTATGTGTACATATAATCAACCATTTAAAGCGTTCGGTCTTATACTGAACGTTCAATTATTTAAAGTATTCGATCATACATAAAGCGCTCGGTTTCAGAAGTGCTCGGTCATAGACTAGCATTCTTTCTCTAAAGCGCTCGGTTTCAGAAGTGCTCGGTCATTGACTAAGCATTCGGTATTGTATTAATAATATCCTTTTAAAAAGTGCTCGGTCTTATATCGATACTCAATTTCGTTAAGAGTGTCCGGTCTTGTACGAACGTTCGGTTTCTTGAAGAGAACTTCCTTTTGTTATAAATCTTTAGACCAAAACTGTAAAGTATTCAGTTTCCACTAAAGAGTTAACCAGTTGTTGGACCGTTCAGTCATTTTCTTAAAATATCTTTATATCTCTTTTAAGAATGTCCTTTTTGTGATTTTGTTATACTTTGGGATTTTGATTACCTAGAATAAGAAAGATGATGAGATATGAACTGAATGTTATGAATGATTAAGAGAATTCCAAGGGGGAATGTCTCATGATTTGTTTTGAATGGTAAAGTATGACCATGGCCAGACTCAGGCTTCATTTTTGATCCTGATATTCCGTGATTACACCTCATCATATAGAAGAGGGTAATTCATGCGTGGGAATGGCAGGAGGTCCTTTAGCCTCAAGGTACAGTTATGCCGAGGTAAGCTTCACTGGACTAACCTTGGATGACGATCTGTTGAGTGTACCCCAGCCAGGTCCATCCGGGTGCTAGAAACGACGAGCTACATGGTTCATACAGTCCCGACAGTGTCATAGTGGTCAGATTTTATGATTATACGTTCGGTTTACTAGACGAAATGCTTGGTGTAATGATTGTATGATTGGATATGATGTTTTGTTTTTGTACTATTATGTTCAAATCTTATGTTTAAATAAATAAATTAAATTACATAAGCTTACCTTACTTCTCTGTTGTCTGTTTTGTCTACCGATCGGTCGTTCTCTTCACTGCAATGATCATCCAATGGATGTGAGTAGAAGGTGATATGGGTTCGTTGGAGGAAGCTTTACAGGTTGATCCATCAAGAGATAATATAGGTTTATTTGAACAGTAGGCTCATGTGCCTTTAATTTTAGTGAGAACGTTCGATTTAAGTATTTTGTATAACCGTTCGGTTTATAAGTATGGTATGTATAATCGTTTTGATGTAAACATCCTTCTAACAAAATCGTTCGCTCTGCATAGTTGTCCAAGACTTCCAGTTTACACTAGTAAAAAATTGACTTTTTACAGTGCACATTATGCCACGGTTCACCAAAAACCGCAGCATAATGGTGCGCAGTGACATTTTTGAAAATAATTTGAAATTATAGGCCGCGATTCAGAGGGGAACCGCGACCTATACCCCAGTCAACTTTCTGCCTTTGACACCACGTCAGAAAAACAATAAATAGCAGGAGAATAGGACGCGGTTCTGAGAGCAATCGCGGCCTATTCCCCTGCTACCTTCTGACATTCCCCATCAGTCAGCACCTGTAATAAGTTGGCAGGGGAATAGGTCGCGGTTGCTCTCAGAACCGCGGCCTATTCCCCCTGCTGCCTTCTGACATTCCCCAAAAGGCAGTTGGGAAGGCAGTTGGGGGATTCAGAACGTCAGGGAATAGGCTGCGATTACTCTGAGAACCGCGGCCTATTCTCTGATCTGAATAAATTTTAAATATTTAAGGGAATAGACTGTGGTTGGGCACTGAACCGCGACATATAGTTTGAAAAAAAATTTCAAAAATGCCATTTTGATTTATTTTTTTCAGGTGAATAGGCCGGGGTTAAGTTGTGAACCGCGACATATACCCCTATATTACCGCGGTTAAGTGTAGAACCGCGGTATATTCCCCTCTTTTGGTTAAAAAAATAAAAATCACGAACAATATCGTCTTCTTCACAAAACAGTTTCAGACCTGCACATTGCTTCATTCTCCGTCGATGACGACACTGTTCTTCCATTCTTTATCGTTTTGCGCCGTTTAAACTCAATTTTGTTTGGTGCATTTGCCATTTTTGACGTTGGGGAAGATTTTTGACCGATCATAATCGTCAATTTCTACTTGGATATTGAACTTCTAGTGCCATTCCTCTTACGCCGTGCCATTGCCGCACCATTCCTTCTCGCTGTGCCCTTTCTAGGTATTTCATGCCCTTCGTCGTTTTTGATTTTTTCAACATGATTTGTTCGTTGTTTTTGCATAATAACAATTACTGTTGTTTGGTAATGTAGACATAGAAAATATATTGTTTTGGTAATTTAGGATTATTAGAATTATTATTAGAATTTTTATAATTATTAGAATTATTAAAATATGAAAACATAGAAAATATAGAATTATGAGAATTCTTAAACCTTAAAATATTTGAATAATCACTAGGTGAAATTATAATGTTGGTATGTATGAAATTGGAAGTTTGATTTTGAGTAGCTTATCATTTTATGTAATATTTAGGAATAGATCGAAATTGGATTAATTTACCACGCATTAGTGTTGAGTACGAGAGAGGTGTAGAGGAATTTATACAATTTACGCAACGTAATGAGGGGAGAAGTGATGATGAAGTGAAGTTTAAATGTCCTTGTGTGAACTGTTTGAATGGGAGAAAGTTGAATGCAACCCAAATTAGAGAACATCTTATCTGTGATGGTTTCCTAAAATGCTATACAACATGGATATGGCATGGCGAAGAAATGCACTTTCCGACTGACTCGCAAACTGAAAATGTTACTGATTCCACCATGGAAGAAGATCGACCGGATGAAGACAAATTAGAGGACATGATCCGCGATGTTGGCGCAGAAAATTTTTCCAAAGCTCATGTGTATGAGACGATGTCAACTGATGCGAAAACACCTTTGTATGTCGATTCAACTAAGTTCACACGTTTGTCAACTGTGTTAAGGCTCATGAATTTGAAGGCGAGCAATGGATTGACTGATAAGAGTTTTACAGAATTGTTGACGTTGTTGAATGAAATGCTGCCAGATGGAAATACACTACCCACTCTTAATTATGATGCGAAGAAAATTCTTTGTCCAATGGGTATGGAGTATAAAAGGATACATGCTTGTCCCAATGACTGCATTTGGTTTACAAATGGTTTAAATTTTGATGTCGTGTGTTGTACAGGTTATGAAGTCAATAATTGCACATTTTATATGAAAACTTTGGATGATAAAAGCACAGTACAAAATAGTGGAGTCAGTTTAGAAGCTGAGTCGCTTCAATTTTCCACATCAAAAGATCAATCTCCTGTACTTGGATCAATGAGATATTATGGTATAATAGAAGAGATATGGGAGGTTGATTACACCAAGCTTTTTGTTCCATTGTTCAAATATAAGTGGTTTGACAATAAGAGTGGTGTGAAAATAGATGAATCGGGTATGACACTGGTTGATTTTCGAAAGGTGGGTTACCGAGACGAACCGTTTATCATGGTACATCAAGCATCTCAGGTTTTTTATATCAAAGATCCTGCGTCTGACCATTGGTATGTCGCTCTTCAAGGCAAAAGGTAGATGCTAGACCACCATCTCAGGGTGGTAGCCCCCCTCAACCTCCTTCTCCACCTTCTCGACATGAAAAATGGAAGTTGACTCGTATGAGACCATCGGGTACCTACTCTTCTCACACTGCACGGGAAATTTCTGAAAGAATTGTAAGTTATCATTGTTCCTAAAATAATAATAATTTCATTTTACATACTACATTTTACTTTTTAAAGAATAATGGTGTTTTGTAATGTTACAGGACTCTTTGGTTGAGCAGAGCTCCCAAGGTCAATTCACTCCAGAGGGTCGCCATGATATTCTTACTACTACGATTGGACGACCTAAGCACCCTGGACGTGTACGTGCTGCTAGGACTGGAGTAGGAATTCAAGATTATTTTGGGAGCTCTTCTCGTCAGACATCATATGCATACAGTGAAGAACAACAACAAAGGATGACACAAGAGATCTCAAAAAAGCTTCGAGCGGACCTTATGGAGGAGATTAGGGCACAACGCACGACACAGCTCACGGCACAACTCACCACACAACTCAGATCAGAGCTCAGGACAAAGATCAGAGATGAATTATATAGTGAGTTCAGCTCCATGTTCCAGCAACAGTTTGAGAACTATGACATGCGCCCGATGCTATCTCCTGTACAGGAACAGGAACATGTTGTGCCTCCCACATGTAAACTTCATAAACATTTATGTGCAATTATTTCTATCTTTTTGTATAATCTAACATTTACTCTAACAGGTAGAAGCGGAAAAGGAAGTTGTTCCGCACCAGCCGTCCCAGGGGATGACATGGACGATGCTAGTCCATGTCTGCTATACATTTTAGACGATACCGAGACGGTCCTGGTAGCTCGTTGAACAATGTTCAAGGCAGCGACTGTTGTTCATGGTATGAAGCTATCAGAGGATGAGGTGAAGGTCTCAGTAGACGAAATGATAGTACCAGATGCCGAAGTTCCTCTGCCCACAGATGAGATTTTCACTGTGTTACATGCATTCCAGACTTTTATCGCTTGGCCTAAACATTTGGTTGGTTCAGTTTCTGACCCCCCGGTATGAAATTCTACTTTACACTTCTCAATTTTAAAGTTTACATGTTATTTATATTAATTATCTTATTTTTTCCATGTAACAACAGACGCAAGCACAGGAGAAAATTCCTCTATCTGAGGATGATCCTCTTGGTTCATTGCATCTACTTGCTGACATCCTTGAAGATAAGCCTTTAGAGGTTGAATATGATGCTAATGTATTTGGGAGAGCCTCTGAGGTCCCATTATACCTTCATAGCCAAGATGTCAGAGAGCTTGCGTCAGGAACACAAGAGTTGAATATTTCAATTATTCAGCTATGGATGATGTAAGTCTATTAGCAATTATTTATATATAAAATTGATTTATATATCAAGTATCCTTATATCAAAGTTAATTTTTGATTTCAGGTATATGTCTGAGATCAGTAACAACTTGGGACACTCTGATGATTATGGATTCATTGATCCCCAATCCATTCATGAATCAAATGATTTTGATCACATCAACACAAATCTCATCAGAAGTTTTGCAAGGGACAAGAAAATATATTTTTTGCCTTATATATCCGGATAAGTGAACTTTGTTAACATAATAAAGTTTCATATGTGATTTTAAAATATAATAGTTAAGTTATTATGAATTTGAGGCGCCATTGACAACTTCTTGTTATTTCTATGCACGAGAGCTATGCTTTATGGTTCTGCTCATTGCACAGGTCTCCTCCCGCAAATCTCAGACAATTAGTTGATTGGTAAGAACCTCAATGTTTGGACTTTCTTTTTTATATAAATGAATGCCAAAACTCTTTTTTTTAATATATAGTTCTATTCCAGCAAGTCTGATGATGTTTGGGAGATCAATAGCTAACAGAGGAAATATTGCATGGATTTCTCTCAAGGTTTGACATATGCTAAAGCCATACTTTGTTATAGTTGTTTTGTTTTAATTGTTTTCACTAACTATTTACAACTGTGATGATATATTGCAGTGTAACAAACAGAATGGGTCATATGAGTGCGAATATTATGTAATGTATTGGATGACCCATATTATTCGTTCTCATATCACAAGAAGCTGGGAAACGGTAATATTTAAATCTAACAAATTTTGATTTTTTCCAAAATTTGGAATTCATATACACTAATTAATATCAATTGTCTTGTGCAGAGATTCAAGACTACTACACCAATTCTTGAGAAGCCACTATCATTCATGAGGAAAGTTGCTGCAAAGTATATAGTTAGATTATATAATAGTTCTTAGTTACTAGATTTAAAATACATTTGAACATGTTGAAATGTTCTTAGTTATTAGTTATTAGACTTTGTACTTATGTGATGTTGAAATACATTTGAATTTGTGTTTGATTTGTTGAAATTGAATCTGTGTACATGTTTTGATATGCAAGTCTGTTTTTGTGGTAGTGGATATCACAAAAACAGACCTACTATTTAAAAAAACTGCAGGAGAATATGTCACGGTTGTTACCACAACCGCGGTAGAAAGTGCCACGTTTTTATATTTTTTTTTGAAATAGACTTTTGGCCGCGGTTCGTGCCACAACCGCGGTCTATTCCTGCCTTTTTACCGCGGTTCCAACCGCGGCATATAATGCTACGATTTTTTTTTTAAAAAAAACAGGGGTTTAGGCCGCAGCTATATTAGGAACCACGATATATTCTCCAGCTTTTTACCGCGGTTGCAACTGCGGCCTAAAGTCCCAGACTTTTTACCGCGGCTGAATATGTCGCGGTTCGTAAACCGCAACGTATAGTAAAAAATAACCGCAGTCGTTTCCCTTCGCTGCACTAGTGTTAGGTGCAGCTTAATATTTTTGAGTATTTCATCAACTCTCATTTCTGTATATAGACTTACTCTCCACTGTTTTCTAGTATCATTATTGATAACTTCTTAAAATAGATATAATTTAAATCTATATTTATTGGGATGTTACAAAAATTAGATGTAATATATTTTAAATAATTAAAAGAGAACCAGTGTAGAAATAAAAAATAAAAGTTTTAAATCTACTTTCAGTATAACGCTAGCAAATGAAAGAAAAAATGTGCAATGAAACATTAACTAATTTGAGTGAGTGGGGAGCAACACGGGAACATAATTAACAGAGACAGCTGAAATTCATGCATGTCATTAAGAAAGACATTTCATCGAGATACTGAACAGAAAGAAGGGTTAAAGGGAGCATACATTAATTATTTAACCGTTATCCCTCGTTGTCATGTTCATACTCATACTCAAACCAGTGAAGTGACACAGAAACCATGGAAGCCAAGTGAAGTGAAGAATTTCACAGTGCAAGAACATGGTGATCCAACATATACATACTTAGTAACATAGTATTATTAGTCAGTTTGTTTTCACCTTACAAAGTGATTTCATCAGACAGTGCACTCACAGCAACTGCATAGGCCCACGACTTGAGATGTTTTTTCATTGCCACAGCATCATCAAGCGGAGGCATCTTAGTTCGCTGCTGAATATCAAGCATCTCATGATGTTTGTATGACTCCTCCTCAAGCTTATCAAACCACAAATCAACCCTTTCATCAACCACATTGTTTCCCAACTTGTTCCACTTCCTTCTTTTTCTCCTCTCTCTTTTTCTTCTTTCCCTACCTGGTTCTGACGAAATCCCTCCAAACTTGTAACAGTCAGGGGTCAAAGTCTCCGCATTTCGATGCTCGTCTTGCTGATTCACAAGGAGTGGGGTAAAGGGTTTCTGCAAATCTCTCTGGGGGGATTCTTTGGCATTGATTGAAGGTGGAAATTGATCAGTCAAAGGGGTCAGAGGGTGATGAGTGTAGGCAAAGATGTTAGTGTAGAACCAGAGAGAGCCAAGAGTTTGTGCAACCCGTGAACCATCCATGGCTACTGTATGAGCAGAAATGTGAACAGGGGCAAGACCATGAAACATGTGAACTAGTTTATACAGTAAACGAGGAAGCTTGTGGAATAATAAATGCGGGAGTTTTATATTCTTTTGCAGAGTTCAAATTTGGAAGTACACTATATATTTCAGAATGCCAAAAGAACCAGGAGTGCAACATTGTCGTTGCGTGTTTTTGAAGAGGACCAAAATGCCCTTCGGTCTGAGCTGTGCTTCGGAAGAATTCATGGCAAGGCGTTACATAAGTTGCACTTTCCTTACCAGAACAGATCATTGTCGAAAATAAGCTTGCTTTCTGCATTGTTTTCATAACACAAGTTTACCGTTATATGATGACAAAAAAGTATATATGCAGTGTAAAAATCCTTCAATACATCTCTTCCTGTAAAAAAGAACAACTATTTTTATTAGATTTTCATTAAAACTACTTCAGATTTTTATATACCATAATTTTTTATTAATTTATATTGTTTATATGTATATGTAAAACTAGCTTTCTTATTATCTTTCTATGTTATCTCTATGTTAGTTTCTATATATTCTATTTGCATATTCTTATTTTTATGAACATACCATTTAAGTATTGATTGATCATTCAAATAAACTATCATAAAGTAATATTTATTGTAATTATAAGGTATTATCACTCAAACATGAAAGCTTTTATTTTAAGCTATAACTTAGAGTTTGAGTAATAAAGATATTACATTATTTGTATCCTCTTAAAAACTTGTATCAATTAAGGGTGTGTTTACTTGGACGTGATTGAGGAAGATGATTTGGAGAAAGTGATTGAGTGAATTTGAGGGGATTTGATGCTGATTTTTTTGTGTGTTTATTTGAGTGGATTTGAAAGTAATTGAGAGTGGATTTAGAGGTAAAGTTTGTGAGAATCAGCGTAAGATTTGATTGATGTGACAGTTAAAAAAAATTTGTTTAATTGTTAGAAAATGAAGATTACCAAAATGCCCCTAGGTATTAAAGTAATATAAAATGATATTTGTTAAAGTTATATTTAATTGTAAAAATGTTTATTAAGAGTAAAAAATATTAAAAATAATTTTAAAAATTTAATTAAATTATAATTTAGTCAAATGATTTTTTTTAAATGTAGTATTTATTTGTAATATAACTTAGTTCCAAGTGGTATAAATTTATTTTTTATGGAAATGAGATTTATTAATTTTAAATACAACCGATAATTAAACGAAGTTATAATATTACATGATATAAAATAAAAAGTAATATAAAATAAAAGTAATATAAAATAATAATGGTTAATATTATATGTAAAATTATAGAAATTATTTTAAAAAAGAAAATATAAAAATTAATTTTTAAAATTCCATTATTATTATTATTATTATTATTATTAGTATTAGTATTAATAAGCACGTGGGAATAGATAACATAAAATGAGAATGGGAGGGGCAATTGGTCATTTTATTATCAATCAGTGCAAATTTTTGCTATTATGCAAGGATTCAAAATACTTGTAATCTCCCAAATCCCTTTCATTACTCGTTTACAAATTATTGAAAATGAACATGATAATCCCGCAAATCATTCTTCGTAAATCACCATGAACAGAGAATTACTTACAAGTGAACACAGTTTAAGAGAAAAAAAAAATGATGATAAGACGAGGTTTTGAAGTAGATTTCCAAAGTTAATAACTTAATGGACTTTAAGTCATGTCAAAGTGATAATAAAATGCTTCATCAATGAAGAATCAATTTGATTATTTCTTTACAAAAAATTTTGGAGGCTCATTCTAAAAAGAATCATATCAATTACTTTTTCTCCATTAAAGTATTGTTTAAGTGTTGGGGTGATACTTAAATGATACATGATATAAAAAAAATGAGTATGTGGTCGCTTAAGTTACGAGTAAATGCATTAGATGTAATTATTATTACATCATCAAATGTAATAATAATTTTAAAATGGTTACTTGGATGAACAAACATCATCAAAATATAGTTAAATTCAAATTGATATCACTTTGATGTAATTATTATTAGGATTAGAAATATTGTAGTTAAAATCAATATTTAAAATATAAAATTTTGTAAATTAAAATCAGTAGGTGGAACGAAATCGTAAAATTATGTAAATTGTCCCTTTTCACCCTACACCACTTATTCACCTTCATAGGTGAATACTTTCAATTCAAATAAAACATAAATCTAATTAAAAATTAATACAATTAAAAATTTACTTTATTGATATTGTTGGTTGTAATACCATGCAACATTTACCTTCTTAAATGAATTTCAATAAAAAAATAAAATATAATTCAAATTGATAAATGAAATTTTAATTAAAAAAAATTCAAATTCAATTAAAAATAAAAGATACCTTTTTCTACATCATTCACTTTCACTGAATTTAAATCCATTAAAATAAAATTCAAGTAAAATAAAACACTCGTTTTTAGTTACGCTCTTAAAATTCTTAAGATTAAGATTACCATATATTCACAAAGTTATTAATTTTATAAACTTAAAATTGATGAAGTATTATACAAGAATTAATTTTATTTTAATAATTTGTCATTTTTATTTAAAATGTAAAATGTACATAAAGTTATAAGATTTTATAAATTTCTTACCATTTTAATCATGATCTCAATTTTAACTACCTGACATATTTTCATGTAAAAAGTTCTGATAACTTTTGTTTGTATTTCAATAACAAAAATTTAATCCATCTTCGTACAACCAATTTAAATAATTAAATATTGTAATTTGTTATACTTTATTTCAATAAAAATAATATTTGTTACCATTCTTTTCATTTATTTTTTTAATTAATCCAATTCTATTCCCATATGTTTTTTTTTTCTTCTTCCTCTCCCTCTTCTTCTCTGTCCATATGAGACTACATGAGAATTCATTTTATCTTTTTCTTTTCTTCGCATTCTCACCATTGAAACCGTACTTCCCTCTATCCTTCTTACATCGTCTCAGCCCTCTGTAAGTTCTCTCTTTCAATCTTTCAATTCTTATATTATTTCTCATTGAGTTTTACTGGGAATATGCGGTTCTCCTTACCCTGTCACACATTTCGTTCATAAACAATTCCTAATCAAAATTTGATGATTTAGGTCTACCCATCATCACTGAAACCTGAAAAATGTCACTTGTAATCCCCTCATCCTCTGCAGTCCCTTTGCATTTTTCTAAATTGGAGATTAACAGTTTGAGTTCCTACCAAAAATTTGCCTCTAATTTCTTCGTCCCTTTTCATCATGAAGTGGGCTTCTGTTGCAAACCAAGGCATTTCGGGCTCCACGTGAGAAATGAACCGAATGTTCTTCATAAGTATACAGTTAGGTCTAAGGGGTTTGATTTTGAGTCGATTGACAATGAGACCTTGGGTTTTGATGACGATGATTTTGAAGATATGGGGTCGCCTTGGGAAGGTGCTGTTGTATACAAGAGAAATGCCTCTATTTTACATTTGGAATACTGCACTACCTTGGAGAGATTAGGTCTAGCAAAGCTTTCAACCGATCTCTCAAAAACTAGAGCTGCTGCAATGGGATTGCGTGTTACCAAAGCTGTGAGGGACTTTCCAAATGGCACTCCTGTTCAGATATCTGTAGATGTGACCAGGAAGAAGAAAAAATTGAGGCTTGATGGGATCATAAAAACTGTCATCACTCTTCTTTGCAATAGGTACTCCCTTTAGCTCATGAATTGGCATTGCCTATTTTCAAGTGCTTTTGCGAATATATATATATATATATATATATATATATATATATATATATATATATATATATATATATATATATCATGTCTTAGTTTTGCAGTTTTCCTGATTTTACTCTGCTTCATTTTATTTTGACAATGATTAATAGTTAAGGTCTCATTAGTTAAACAGTAAAACTATTATGATGGAGTATATTTTTGCATTACAGTAATGATTGTCTAGATGCTCATTTATGCATTATTCTCAATTTCTTTTGCATATCGCTCCATCTAATATACCATATAAATGATAATAAGGCAGGAGTAGATCACCCCTTGGCACCTGATACCAGTCTTAGGTTTAGATATTGACATATTGTCCTCTCTCTTCCCTTTTCTTTAGATTAGTTAAGCCCAAAACTATATAAGAACTTTTCTTAACAGGAATAGTTAAGTTGCCTATTCAGTTGCAGGCCCATTCCCCTTCTTTCTTGCATAACCCCTTCGTATTTCTTTGATTAACTTTGCCCTTCTAAATAATTACTAGCATACCTAACTGGCTAACCTATTGATACTTCGCCCCTGAATATTCACGTTTTCCTTAAGGTTAGCAATATATAGTTGCAGATAATAAAATTTTATTTAACTGGGGTTTCACAACATAAAAACATGATACGATTTGCAGTTCACCAAATTAATGAAATTTCTCTTAATACCTCTCATTTCTCTGAATTACTTTGATCTCTCTTGGTCTATTGTAACTACATAAGAAATTAAGGAAGGCAAATATGTTGTTTTAACAGGAAGGACATATTGTGTTGTTGTATAAGTTAAGGGAGGTTTGTAGAGGGTAAAAGAAGGGATATGTAACAATTGAATTTATGTTAAACATTAGGGAGTGTGAGTGTAATTCGCCCCATTTTTATTGTGGTTCGTGGTGGAGTGAAGTGTAGAGGTCTTATTGAGGTAAATGCAGAAGTTTTAATGAGCTAATGGATTTAAATTACTTTGATATAAAATTGACGTTACAGAGTTTGCTGTCATGGATATTAGTTATCAACTTACTCTTCACACTGTTCAAAATTAATCATGCTCATTTGTGCATCGTTTAAATTGGATGGTCATACGTTAAGCATCCTCTTCAAACTTTTTAGATATAACATTAGAAGCTTAAAATCCTGAAATTGATTGGTTTCTAACTTCCATACCACTTTCTCCTTCACTGAATAAAAACAGATGCTTTCACTGAAATATAACTGCATTCAACTTGAATTTGAACTTGGCTTAGAACTTTTTGTTCTACCTTCACTGAAGTATAACTGATTTCAACTTGAATTTGAACTAGACTTAGAACTTTTTGTTCTGCCTTCTATTCTCTTTATTGAACCGTACTATACAAACTACTGACACATCTGTTTCCAGGATGTAGAGTAACTATATTTATATGCGTATCCCGAAACCTTCTATATTTCCAATTTGACTCAAATGCTTTATTTCCAATGTTATCACCCCCTCCTTGCATACCAAAAGTTGTAAATGTGTAATTGTTTTTCATATTCTTTCGACAATAGGTTGACCTCTCTCACCTAATGATGAAGTGATATGCTATGACTGGCTTGTTTTCAGAAAAATAATTGCTTGTTACGTAGTTGTTTTGCATTATTAATCTCAAATGATTAAATCTCACACCAATGCTCCATTAGGTGTAACATGGAAGATTCTTGGGTAGCTGAAGTAACATGATATCTCATAAGTTTACATTAGCTGGTAACAGGTTAATTCCTTTAGTTGTCTGGACGCCATTCATCGCAAGTACCATTTTATATTGCGTTCGCTTGACTTAGTTATCGAGTATCTTTCTGGATAATTGTTTTAATGTTTCATCAACATACGAGGTATCAAGTAGTGTAAATATAGTACTTTCATTCAAGGACTTGTTGAAGAAACCAAAATGTAGGCCAGAAAGAAATGATTTGTCATGTCCATGTGATAGTAAAAAAGAAAAAAAAAAAAAGGTGATACCGAGCATGCCCCGGTCATGTTCAACAATGGATTACTTCCGCAAAGTAGAATTTCTTATTTCGATGTGATTTTCTATTGAAGGTGTTGCATGCCATCTGCTGAGAGCATATTCTCTGAGTTCTCTCTTTTACTCACTGACGAACCCATTGAAGAGCCAGAGACTATTGATATGGGCGTTATTTTTGGGGAAGAGAAACTTACAAACGGTGGTAAGGATGACGAAGACGATGCACTTATTGATTTGGAGGACCAACTATATTTTCCTTCACAAGATAATCAAATTGACATTTCAAAGAACATAAGGGACAGGGTGCATCTTGAGATTTCCATGAATTCAGTATGTGATCCTGGGTGTAAAGGCATGTGCTTGAAATGTGGTCAAAACTTTAACACTGGCAACTGCTCCTGTAGCAAGGAGGAAGTGAAAGAAAAAAGCTATGGCCCGCTTGGAGATTTAAAAGAGAAGATGCAGTTGTAACATTTATGAAGTTCATGCAGTAGTATTCGCTAAAAATTCTGTATCATTATGTGTAGAAGTTCTGATCTTAATGGATTTTTTATGTTCTGATGGCCACGGATGATAGATTTTTATAGATATATCCATGGTGCATTTTCTAGTAGCAGCTACGCCTCAAAGCCTGTCTCTGGTATTCTTTCCATTTGTATTAGCATTTTCTAAATCTCCTCTTGGATTTTACTAAGATAGTCCGATCTGTAAAATTAGAACAGGGATACTGTGATTTGCGTATTAATTTTGTCATCTTTTTCTGATGTTAACTATTTTATACTTTTAATTTCAAAACATATTTAAAAGAGTTTGATATTCTTTACTGATTTTCTAATATGAAAAACGTTTTTAATACACTTCTTTGCATGCCGCCGTGGAAATCTTAAGAATTAAACTGTACACGTTTTTAAAAAGAAAAAAGAAAGTCAAATTATGCTGTTAAACCGCATGTATGAGGAGAGATTTATCTTTAGCTCTCCTTTTTAGACGAGGACCTATATTTTGCAGACACGAGACTCCCATAGTCAAGTCACAATGGAAGAAGTAATAATTACCAAGAGTCACGTAGTCTTATTAAAATGATATATTTTATTGTATTAAACCAATGACATAATATCAACAGAATTAAAACAGGCATATATGTATGACAGAATGATTACTCTAGAACATCAACGACTCTTTGTTTCTATTTGCACATAAAAGGAAAAATTTTCGAGTTTAAAAGGGACAAATTCATTTTTTTTAACTAATTTCCATTGATTTTATCAGATTCAGATAAATCAACACGAAATGCATTATTTAATTTACTTACACATTTGAAAATATCGGTTTGATGCTCAATTTATATCTCATATCTTGTTCTCTAAAATAAAATATTCTGTCGCTAATCTCATTAGTTATCTGTGAGAATTGTTTTCATTATGCAGTAAAACACATGGGTTTCCACGTATATGTATTAAAATTTTGTATTATAAGTGAGTTAGTATTAAATTTTTGTTAATATGGTGCATTGTACTTAGAGAGAACTCAACATTAAATATGAATAAACAAAAATTTGTGGTTAATGAATTAAACTTGAATTATGGTAATCTTGTGAATGTAACAGTTTCTCTGGAGAGTTAACAAAAATATTTATAATATTAATACTTATTGAAAGATAAAACAATCGCACTAAATAATTATATCAAACGGAAATATAGCTAATTATATATTAATATAAATATGCTTGAAGTGTGCATTGCTATTTATACGCACATCGTATTAATTTGAAAAAAAGTTCCTGTGATTAATGTAGAAATGGGTTCATTAATGTTATTCCACATTATACTCTATCATACTTACCCTATATTATAAAAAGATTGCATTAAAAATAGTATGCCAGAAAAATTCATGATCACATTTTTAAGTAGATATATTTATGTTACTTTACACGTAAGGATATTTATTCATCTTACTAAACAAGGAAAAAGAAAACTTTTTTCCTTCTCATTTTTCACTCTTAGAAAAATGTGACAAACATCTTGATAGTCATTGAAATTGGATACTTTGCAAAAGGTACTTCCACAATAAGCTTGTGGAGTATATTTGAGATAATTATAAGCATGAAATGCAAATATGGTACCCTTTTTCGATAATATATAGGATATAAATAATTTTGGGTCTATTAATATAATAAATATAATTGTTAATTTTCTTTTCAATTTTTTCCTCAATTTTTTAAGTTATATTCTACAGAAAACAAATTTAAATTATCAACTAAAAATATATCGGTTATTATCAAAATTTATTGATATAGTAAAAATTACTGATAATTTAAGATAATAAAAAATTTGTTGTTAACATGTTTGTTGATAAATTTACTTATGAATAAGAAAATTTGTTGATAATTAATAACAACTAAAATTCGTTGAGAATTATTAACAAATTTTGACAGTTGATAACATTTATTAATAAATATCGCGATTTGGTCTTCTTTTTCATTTTTCTCTCTTTGTTTCTTTTTCTCTTTTCCTTTTTTTTTTCTTCTTCTTCCTCCTCGTCCTACTCCTCTATTAATGTTGTTGTCATATTGCATCTGTCGTCTCTTCCGTTACCAACTCTTCATCATTCTCCTCCTCTTTCCTCACTGACCATTGCCACCTTACTACTATTGTCGCTATTTCCACGGTTGTTGTCATCGCTGCTATCATTCTCACATTTGTAGTTACTATCATCACTTCTTCTTCCTCCTCCAACTCTTCTTTCTCTCATTCCTTTTTCTTTTCCTCTTTCTATTCCTCATTCTTCTCACTTACTTCAATTAATTTATAATAGATATTACGTTATATTTGGCAAGAAAATTGATACTCATTTTATTGACGAATTTACACAAATTTTTTTAAAAAATTGATTATCGATATATTTTTAGAAAATTCAATTATAGACAGATTTACTGATGAAATTTCAAAAAATTCAATATAGACAAATTTATCAACATGTTTATAAAAATCCATTATCGAATGATTTCACCACAACATGGTCAAAGTCAAAAGTGAGAACTTTGGTATCCATTTTACTAAAGGATTTCATCGATAATAAATATTATAAATTACCTACATATTTTACTAATGGTTGTTACTAATAAATATTTCTGTTAGTAATACAAATTTTAATTTACTGATGAATATTATTAACGACTTTTAACAACAGATCAATTATCAACGAATATTCTTGTTGGTAATTAAAATTCTAAAATCTATCTGTTGATAAATTTTATTTTACAGAAAATTTTTTGGTCAGTTGATAATCTATCATTTTCTTGTAGTGATGCTAAGAATTTGATTGAGTTCATGTTGATATTCCAGATTGATTAGATATAAAGATAATTTAAGGTATATAAATGAGTGTAAATCTCATTTTATAAGTTGGTTTTTTAGTATTAAGTTAAACTTAAAACCAACTTGTTAATATGACATCAAAACAATTTAGAAGTTTATTCTAACAAGATTTATTATTTGTTGAATTATCAGACCATAATTTAATTATCCATAAATATCTAGTTCTATGCTCAAGATGTCTCAACATAAAATGCCTTAGAAATCTTAATATATTAATTTAAAGTTAGGTTTAAATATAAACTCAAAATCAATCTTTTAATGAATCGTAATGAAATCAAACTCAAACCATAAAATATAATTTAACTGAGTCTAATATCAAATATTAACTAAAAATCTACTTTTTAATGAATTATAATGAGCCAAATTAAAACACATATGAATAATCTTAGTTAGTCTTGTCTTGAATCAAGTTTAAAACTAAACTTAAGTTTAGTCTTTTAATAAACCTTAATGATATCTGACTCTGGCCATAATTTTTATTTTGACTAAGTTTGATTTCAAATTTTTAGGTTTAACTATTTGCTCAAAGTAGACCTTTTAGTAAATCTTAATGAGTTTGAATTCTGTTCGTAACAAGAATATAATAAAGTTTGATCACAACTTAGCTTTAAATCAAACTTGATCCATGAAATTCGAGATTAAATTATTAATGTCATGCCGCCAGTAAAATGATTATACTAGTATTGTCAATCATTATTAACCATAAACAAGAAAGAGAAATATTATTTTAACAAAGGTATTTATATATAATAGAGTTTATGACATTCATAAGTTCGATATCAGATAATGGTAATTCATTATTGATAGTTGAATAATAACACACCAATAATAATAAATAATAACAATATTGTCTTTTGGAAAATAATTTCAATGTAAATAGAATAATTGTTCTTACCTGACGCAACCTTCGTAACGATTTCATGTGTTATAAAGTAGGATTGAATCACAATCCAAAGGGTGAGTGAGTCTTTAAAAGGGTGAGTGAGTCTTTAAAATCTTTCTATTAATATATTTTTTCGAGACACTTGACGAGGGTGTGTTTTCTTGTAAATTAAAGAAAAAAAAAGAGACAAATAAAAAATTGTAGGATTTTTATTATATCATGAAACAATGTTAATTGTTTTGTGATGTGGCAAAAAAGTATGGTAACGTGGCAAAATCAATTTTTTAAGGTTTACAAATGTCTAAATGTATTGTGGTTACAAAGGGGAACTATACGTGGATGTTCTAAGTCAAGTATGTCCTCAACGAGCTTATAGGTGGTAGTAGCATGTTGGATCTTCTTCTTTAGGGTTTGGAGTTTACTCTTGTGTGTTGGTAATAGCATGGTGGGTTTTGGTTGACGAAGTGTTCTTCCCTCTTTGGGAGTTGGTTGAGGAAGTGTTATTCTTCTTTCATTGGGAGTTCGTTGAAGAAGTGTTGCCTGCTCTGTGGTTTGGGGTTGCTTCACGAGGTCTACTTGTGTTGTTTTAGTGTTAGCTTAAGAAGTGGCAATGACATTGAATTAGTGTTGTTCGTCTTGCTCATGGGGGAACTCTCGTGGTGGTTCATCCAAAGGATTGGTTAGAACACAAATATGTCATTGTGAGGAGGTTGCTGTTTTGAGAGTGGAAAAAATAGTTAAGAACGAGGTGAAGCAATTTTAAGGATGCTCTAATTACAAGGTTTATTGAGTGGTTTTAGATTTTTATTTGTGATAAATTTATTTGGTGATTAATGAAATGTTTATGGTTTGATATTTTGAATAGTGGAGTCGAAATGAAGAATTTCAAGTATGCAATTTTTTTAAATAGCACAATGAAGATAATGTGGATGAAAGGAATAATACTATTGTTAGGAAAGGAGAAAGATTAATAGTTCGGAGAAATCAATTATGGTTTGTCATAAATGAGAGAAGATGTTAATATAGATGCTATGTTTTATGGGGTTGATTAACATCATCCTTATTTGTATTTTTTTTAAAATTCCATGAAGTGTTGTATTAGAGACTTGTTGTCATGACCATGTTGGCTATATTGTAATGTGATGTTATTAAATGAATGATAAATCTAAAATTCTGCTTTTAATATACAATATAAGTGATATTGTTGAATAGATATTGTGCTTTAAATCACATTCAAATTAAGAATAAAATCATAAATTGTGCTTTCAATATACAATATAAGTGATATTCATGAAGTGATATTGTGCTTTAAATGACATTCAAATTAAGAATAAAATCACAAAATGTTCTTCCAATAAAAGTCATATTCATTTCAACATACATTCAAATCAGAAACTGTGCTTCAAATTTACATGATATTCATGCCAATATTCATTGAACAGACAACATTGTTCTTCAACATAGAACATAAAACAATATAAAAAGGTCCTATCCAAAATAAAGTGCAGAATACATATTGAAGTTCCATTTTATATGGCTTCCAAAATTGGCACCAATATGAGCATTAATAATATTTTATGACTTCTAAATTGGTATTGTAGTTGGCTAACTCTGTTGTGGTTCTTGTAACTGACATTGAGTAATCTGACTTGATTGAGATTGAGTTGGGTTTGTTGGAGTAGCTTATGGGCAAGTATTTCTTTTATGTCCAAGCTATTTACATATCTCACATCTCTTACGAGTTTCACCTTGTCTTAATTGTGTCTCATCTCTAGTCTTCTTTTCTTTTTTGGTCTACCTGGCAAAACCCTTTTAGGTGGAGGCAAAACATTAGGATTTGAAGTCATTTCCCATAGATGAGGACCGTTAACATGGTATATCATTGGAATGTATGTTTCTTCATAGGCTGACCTTGTAAACTAATGTGGGATGTAGTCTTCTCCATTAATGTTTAATAATGTCATGGCAGCTAGTGCATGAGAGCATGAGATTCCTGTTATAGTCCATTTCTGCAACTACATTCCACTTTATCTATGTCCAGCACAAACTCGTCACCAATGGTGGATGTGTGTCTCACCTCAAATATTTTGAGTCTTAACCATCTATTCATGAGGTACATACGAATGTCTTCTATCATTGTTATGATGGGCTTATCCCTTGCATTTAATATGACACTGTTAAAAGCTTCAGATATATTATTGACTAGGGTGTCACAAAAAGTTGTTGCTGTAAACCTTGACCTTGACCAAAATCTAGTTAAAAAAAAGTGAAACATTTAAAACAACCAAACAATTGTAAATAACTTACATGGCTTTAAGTTTTGAATACATGCCTTGGTGGAATAACTTACATTTAAAGGCCTCTTGATTCACATCTTTCATTTCTCTCATCATTGCCTCCTACGCTTGAGGGTGTGTTGATGATGTTGCCTTCCATAATAGACATTTTAGATTTTTCCCAAATTTTTTTTTCCTAGAATTTGCATGTATGTTGTGAACATAGAACATTTAGTCCACACCAGGTAGAAGTTGTTGTAATGCTGGCAAAACTCTCTATCAAAGTAATGAATGAAAGTATGACAGTTAGTTTAAAACACATGAAGATGCAAGGCTAAGGTGTGATACTGGAAAACAACAAAGAAATATATTACTTACTTTCTATTTATTTGAAATAAATGTACATCTTGAACAAATTGCAACACCACCAAGATCATCAACCAACCATTCTAAAAACCAATTCCATGTTTCCTTATTCTCCACTTCCACAACAACATATGCCAAAGGTAACATTTGGTCATTACCATTTATTCCAACTGTAGTTGACAACTCACCTCCATATTTCCCTTTCAAGAAACACTCATCCAAACCTATAATAGGCTTACATGATACAAAGTTGTCCTTACATGCCCTCAAACACACATATAGTCTCTTGAATATTGGGTTCTCGTCATTAGGTTCTACATTAACTTTGACATTTGATCCAAGATTTGACCTTGGTAGCTCATTTGCATATAGTCATATACTTTTTTACATTGTTCTTTGAAACAACCTTCAATTTTGTTGTATGCCATTTTTTTGCCCTAAAGGTTGTTGATCGATACACACCAATGTTCCATTTTTTACAAACTTTGTTTTGGAGGTTAGTGAGATTAATATTTGGATTGTCTTTTATGGTCTTCTCTAACCTGTCACTTAACCATTTTGAAGTCACTAAACGGATATTAAATTCTCTACTTCATGTATTATTGTTTATAATCTTTCCTAACTGCCATGTACTTTGGGCAGCCTTATATGCACAATAAGCGTACCATGGACATTTCCCTTTTTCCCTACAACATTCTTACAAACTCTTCTTCTATAATTTTTAAATACCTTTAATTTTCTACCATTCTCTACACCACAAGTTCTTATTGCTTCAGTGAAATCTTTTTTTTCAGTTGAGTATGTCCCCATTTCCTATGTATATTCTTCCATACTTTTGGGCATTGAGAAAATCCCAAAATTTCCATACTGCTCTCTATCATCATCTGATGAATCACTTAATATAACACTGCCTAAAGTTTCATATTCCTATTCAGTGTCAAATAAACCCCTATCATGTACATGCTGAAATGGAGTAGAAGACCCACTTGGTCCACCCACTTCAACTTGGACACTACCTTCGCATAAATCATCTTCCACTTCATCTCCATGGACACTAACATCCACAAGATCATCTTCACTAAAGACATCCTCTTCGGACCTATTCCAACTTCTAACACCATACTCATCATGTCCCTCACCCTCCGTCTCCATAACAACATCATCCTTACCCTCCCCCAAAACACCAACATCATCATCTACCTCACCCTGTGCCTTCACACCAACATCATTCTCACCCTCCCCCAAAATAGCAACATCATACTCTCCCTCACCCTTCCCCTCCACACCAACATCATCCTCTCCCTCACCCTTCCCCTCCAAACCAACATCATCCTCTCCCTCACCCCTCCTCTACACCAACATCAACCTTACTCTCCCTCAAAACATCCACATCATCCTCTCCCTCTCTCTTAACTTAGGGTTCACCAACCTCTATCTCAACTTGGGATTCATCACCCTTTCTCTCAACTTCGGGTTCACCACTATCTCTCTTAACTTCGAGTTCACCACTATATCTCTCTACTTGGGATTCACCATCCATAACAACTTCCGGTTCAGCAAAATATTTCAACATATGAATATACTGAGGCTTTGACACAATGTGTACAACATACAAGTGAGCTTAACCATTCAATATGGCAATGTTGAGCAAATGACATGCACCTTTGTCATTATATAGTAGTTCCAACCATTGAGATATGAATTATAAGTATTAATGTTGAATATGTCTTAAGTTTACAATACTTATTGATTGTTTAACATCTTATAAGTATGTCTTTTTTACCACAGTCAAACTCAATAATTCACTTTCGCAAGATCAAGGGAGGACTGCCAAGCTAGATAATAGAAGTGGAGTAATTGCCTATCTTTAACATTATATAGTTTTGCCATTTAAGCAACAATATTTCACACTATTGTTTTGACTATGATTATAATCTCCTTAGATAATGAAAATGACATGTTTAATCCCTTTTAAACTACAGAAACTACTTAAATTTAGTATAAGCATTTGCTATGTTAATATATGCTTACCCTAAATACTATCGACTCTAAAGAAAACCCACATGAAAGAACATATACTCCCTAGTTTATATTAAACTCTTTTGACACCAAATATCAAATTAATTGTAAATTATCAACAAAATGATAACAAAAAAGTACTATAAGCCAACATCTTGCAGTGTTAGAGTTGGAACTCAACTTTCAAGGGGACCCACCATAAACATAAACATCATGGAATAAAAAATAAAAACTGACCATAAACAAATAATTTAACAAACCATAAACAAATAAAACAACACGCCATAATGGGGGACCACACAACGAAAATGGGGCACCACAAGCAATAGAACAACAGACATAATGAGGATCACAACCAAACACAAATCTAACTTCATGAGGGATCACAACCAAACACAAACCTAACTTCATGAGGGACCACAACCAAACACAAATCTAACTTCATGAGGGACCACAACGAAAGCAATCATACACACATCTAATAAAAACGCATCTTGGACCTTCAATGGAACCCTCTTTGTTGTTTAAAATATCCCACGAACAATGCAAATGCGCTTCCAAATCCCCAAACGCACTTCTGTTTTTGAAACCCCCACTTCTCTGTTCGTAATGTAGATCACCAATTCTCTTCGATGACGAACTCAACAATCCTCTATGAGAAATGCTCAAATTCATTTTCTTTGCTTGAAACCCTTAGTTATATTAAAATTGAGTTTAATTCTACGTTACCCTCTTATTGTCTTCCACGTCACAATTAATATCCCAAGACAATGTCATGCCAACAAATATAACATAACTTCAAAAATAATTTGGACTTAATTAATGCACATTATACCAAGTGTGCACGAAATTAAAACTTTTTTCAAACTGAAGATCAAGTTGACATATTGCAACAAAACTAGGAACAAATTAAAATATACCATCCCACTTCCAAATAACACACCTACATAATCTTTTACATAAACCTAATAAACACACCAATATAATTAGACTATATGTCAATAATTATTTTAATTATAAAAAGAAAGAGAGTTGTTTCTCTTTTAAAATCACTATCACACTTGAGAGGACATACAAATAAAACTTTCAGTTTCAAAAATATTTTTAGATAAAAAATAATAAATAAATAGGATAATTTGATAGACATTTGTCGTGGCATTGACAAGTGAGCCATTTTTATGAAGTACACTATCTTGGATCATAAAATGGTGTATGATAATATTAATTCAAGATTCTTTTGGATATACATACATAATTAGGAAAGCTGTACATTCACTTCTCCCAACTTTTCTACCTCTATTCAATACCTAATAAAAATTATTTTTCTTATATTTTGTATTTAATTCTCCTTAAACTATTTTATATTTTAAAATAAAAGTATAATTTTATTAGTGTTTAATAGATGTAGACTAAAAAAATGAAGATCCATATATACTTAATTAAGTTCACCTAATCTTTGAAATTTAATAATTAGGAATAAATATATATGACAGCAGCATTTCAATTTGGTTTTCCCCACAATTTGTAAACCAGAAAAAATATATATTTGAAATTCTGATATATGCATATAGTTCTCATGAATACATAATGATTAGATTAAAAAGGAGTATAACAGACATAATAAATACTTTGGACTTTTGATTTTTGTTGGAATGAAATCCTCCTTTAATAGATTAATGATTGAGATAACTTAAGATACTTAAATGCTCACATTAGTAATATAAAGTGTATTTAATATAATTGTAACTAGGAATAACTCACTTTCATACAGAAGAGAGTTCAACTTTTAATAATGATAAACATATATTATGACGAAATATTTATTGATTTAGTAATATAAAACTCAAAATCAACAATGAAAATATATTTTTCTATTATTTTTATTTGTTTTTTTAATCAAATTATATATTAGATTTTCATCCAATTACAATGAAGGTAACACTTACAAAGGAACATGCAAAGCAACACGTGGAGAAGATATCAAAGCATAAAGCTTGAAAAAAAAAATCATAATTGTAGAATTTTAGTTTACGGTTTTCAGATGTTGTATTTGGTAAAAAAAAACAAACATAAAAGACAATGTTCACGTGTTAGACCGTTGGATACATGTCACCCTTCTCTATAATTAAAGATGAAAAGAACATAAAATAAAACAAATAAGTCTGACATAGTATCATAACACGATAAAGTAGAACAGAGGACGAATTATAATAAGGGAGAAAAAAAACATCTAAAGCATACAAAATTTTCTAAATTTTGCATTCTTCGTCCATCAATTGCACTTTCCACTGCATATCTCTTTATAATAATTATAAGGTAATGTACATTTACGTTCATTTATTTAATACATATTATAAAAGATAAAATAATTATAAAAAATAAAAAATAATATCCAATAAATATAAAAAAAATATATGTATCAAATATTATTTCTCATTTCCTTAAGGTGATAGCTCGGCAAGAAACATGTGTCATGCCAATGATTACGAGACAAAATTCAAATTACTCATGCA
This sequence comes from Vigna reflexopilosa, assembly GCA_027742785.1. Classification (NCBI taxonomy): domain Eukaryota; kingdom Viridiplantae; phylum Streptophyta; class Magnoliopsida; order Fabales; family Fabaceae; genus Vigna; species Vigna reflexopilosa. The sequence continues at coordinate 8,710,203 of CM050911.1, read as the reverse complement.
AATATTAATTTCTTTTATTTTTTATTATTAAATAACCTATTACTATATAGTTTATTTAAATTAAATATTGCTATTCTATTAAATTGTATCACATATAATATTTATTAAATTTAATATTAATGAAAACTTATTTAATATGTTGTTAATGTATGCTAAAATTAGGATATAGTATTATGCAAGTCTCAATTTGTTTTTATCTATATGAACATATTTTAAAAATAATAACTTTAGTCTTGGTATCTTTTTGTCACCATGATTATTTTTTCTTTATGGTCAAAATTATATCAGTTTTAAAGTAGAAAATAATTTTAACTGAAAATTAAAATAACTAAGACACATTTTATTCTTAAAATTAATGTAATATATATTTGAAAATTTATAAGAAATAAGGTTTTTTTTTATCACAGCCCAGATTGAATCTGATGGATCATCCTATCCAATCCTGGAAAAAAAAAGGTCTAGATTGATTAAAAATAATATATAGAAGAATTTAAGAAAGGAAATTTATAGTCATTCTCTGGATTCAGTCTATGATTGTTTTAGATACAACATGTTTTGCAAAGGGAGGAGATAAGAAAGTGTTTCTGATATTTAAAGTGTTGCATTATGAATCCAATTCATCATTCAGTTATGTAAAACACTATTTTCCAAGCTTGGTACCCAAACAAGCAAGACAAAAACAGAGTTCACAACTAATCTAACTTACAAAAAGAACAAATATTCAAACCTGAGTAGTACATTAATTCGGATTGTATTAATATATTCGAAATACTGCATAAAATTTTTCTTTTTTCTTATAAATTTATAGATAATCATAAATCTTTGGAATGCCAAATTCTAAAAAAATATAAAATAAAAGAAAGGAATAAATACATACAAAAATGGATAAAAGAATAAGAAAAATGTGTATATTAAACAGAAAGAACTGAACAATAAAACTTAGATTATGAACAACAGTATCATCATCTCACAGTGGAAGCAACTGTGTGTGCCCACCATCGAAGACTATCTTTAATGTCAGTTTCGTTGTTCAAAGTAGGTATTTTCCAATTCACCAAGGGGTTCTCTTTTTCTCTTCTGCCATATTCACGAAACTCCCATGCTTCAGATAGATATGGCCTTGGGACATTTAGCTCATTACAATCTTCTTCTTCTTTTTCTTCTTCCTTCTTCCCCAGTCTTTGCAGCCCAGGAATAATTGAAGCTAAGCTTGTGTTTTTATCCTCCTCTGAGAAAACAAAACCCAGATCCATGAACCCTTTTAGCTCCTCAAATTCAAGGTCTGACAAACTCTTGCTCTCCCTCTTCTTCCTAGCTCCATTGCCCGAAAGTTTGCAACTTTTTCTGTTCTCGGAACAAAACACTTCATGGAGCCTAACCTGTATTGGACTCTCACCTTCCGATTCAGTGACTTCTTTTCCTGAGAGAATGGTTTGGAGCTTTGGCGAAAGAAGAAGCACAGAGTCTGGAGAAAGAGAATCATGGTTGAATCTTGTGCTTGTCATGGATTGGTCACTCATGGATCTGGTGTGGCTGGTTCGGATCAAGGGAAGCTTTGGTTCTAATTCTTCTTCTTTCTCTTCTTTTTTCTCACATTCTAGATTTCCTTTACCACTTGTAATTGACATGTCAGCGCTGGAATTTTTCTTCAAAATGTTAACCTCAAACCAGTAAGAATCAAAGAGGTCTAGCACAGCCTTGGTTTCCATGGCGGCTGTGAAGGAAAACCAGAAGGAAAAAATCCTCTGTTAATTGCGTGTTAGAAGAAGTGATTTTACACAGACTATGTGGCTATCTAGACTATATATACACCGTACTTCATGACCATATTGCCCTTCACGTTACCCTCTAATTACAATAATTATAACCAATTGTTTGCACGTTTTGAATTAAGGTGGTTGAGGATTTCTTTCTCATGCATGTGTGATATAACTTTTGTCGAAATATTGTTTTTTATTTTAGCGAGTGAAAAGTATGTGTTCCGCGGAAAGGGAAAGGGAAATGGTGTTCGGAATTAGGTGATTCTATGAAGAAGTAAAAGGAAGAGTTGATTGAGGTCGAACAATCAATTATGGATGCTACTAGATAAAGCTAGATACAAGGTTGTGGGATTGTTCACAATGTGACATCAAGTTACTTATCAACTACTAATGTTTATCCTGTTATCTCAAGATTCTGACTTTTTACTGGTTTTCTTCTCTTGTTTCAACTTTACAAGTAAAATTTGTGGCTCTAAATGGGGCAATTATTGTTGGTTGCTTCAAAATTACCCAAACTTTAATTGTCTATGTCAATGGTCGGCATTTGCTTCTAATTTTGCATGTTTTTATCATTTTTTTTACAGTTTTTACCATTGTTTCCCAAACATGTTAACTCTTGTGAACAGTGATAGAACGCATATTTGAACATACTTGATTCTGATTTTTATATTTTTAAATTGGTAAGTTTAGTCTTTTAACTTTTAAAAGTATGAATTAAAAAAAAATGTTTTTGAAAGTTTAAATTATAAATTCAAATGTACATGAATTTAAACAAACATATAAGAATTAAAATACATTTTTCTGTTTATATTTTGTATAATTAATAGGTTTAGAAGGAACAAAAGAATTTAACTTCCATGTGGCTTTTTCTTTTATATACATAACATCCACGAGACCAATATTAAAAGCGTTAACATCAACTATACTATGAGATTTACTCGAATCACGTGTGAACAACAATAACTCTCTTAATTTTGTGTTTTCAAATAAATTTAAAGAACACTGTTGACCGTTAGTAAAACAGACGTCGTAAGGGAGTGTGGAATAAGTAATAAGAACACGATTTCCTTAAAAAACACCGATACAAGGTTGCATTGTTTTTAACGATAATAATTCAGACGTTGTTGTATAGTGTAGGAATACTGATGTCGTATAAAATACCTAATTGTATAAGATACCATTTTATGTACTATGTATCTCTCTTGTTAACATTGATTACGTGTGATTCTGAAGATGATTAAAATAATTATATGGTGTTTTTGACTATTAGTTGCCTTCTCACGTGTTTATCTATATGAATAAAATATTCTTTCAGACACGTATTGGAAGTCAAAATATTTTTTTTATTCCAAAACTAAGTTCGTAAGGGCATAAATTAGGCAGCAGAATTTCATTTAAAAAGTTTAGACAATATGAAAACGAATACACTTCACGGCAATGTCATACCCATTCCTAATAATTCATCTCTATTATTTTAGGGAGGAAAAAGTCATAAAAATGACCACGTTTAACAGCGATTAGTCCTTCTCATAATATAATAAAAAAATAATTGAAGATCAACTTAAACCAAAACAAAACACAAATCGAATCAACTGTTCACAATCATCGCTGTAAAATATCTGAATTCTACAATGGAAACATAAAGGTATTAATTTAGAGTTCTACGAAAGATTCTTATTAAATTCGTTCCTTAAAGTTTTATATTTTTTATGGTCATTAGGACTTTCAACGTGACAGCACCTAGTTTAGGAGTGTTTTTTCACAATAGGAAATGACAATTTTGAGATCGTAACAATAATAAAAAGTGAAATACTAGAAGAAAAAAAATCTAAAAATTAAACAAAATACACTGATAATTCTTTTATGTCAGATGAGTTTTTTTTTTTTAAAAAAAAAAACATAAATGAATTTTTTTGTTGTAATGCTCCAATTTATACACAGTCTCTAATTTATACCACTTCATTTATTAAAAACAAACACAATATACATAATTATGAATGAAGTTTTATATTATAAAGATTTTTTCATAATACTTTTATGGAGAGTTATTCAAAATATGATTGTGACATCCCAAAAATTATATCAAATTTTTCGAATGATTAATCATTATAATATATGATAGAACAGTTTAAAAATAAAAATAAAGTTATAAGTTTACAGTTATCCAAATTGACCATAAATTTAAAACTTTACTTACAAATGATATATTTCAAAATAGATAAGTCAACTAAGAATGATCCTAAGCACTAGGCGGCTGCACCTTCTTCATTCTCCAGTGCTTGCTCCAAGGGCACATCATCAGCTACTGCTCACATCCAAAGGATTGGATGATCATCGCAAGGGGGAAGGAAAACACATACAACACACACAATGCAAGGGTAAGCTAGGTTGAAAAGCATGCAAGATAAATCCAAATTCAACTAAGGTATACACAACAACATGCATACAAGCAAGCAAGTAAACATTCTATCAGATTATACATTAAATGGAACTAACTATCATGTTATACAAACACACACATAGCATGCAAAGACCATAACACAATTAAGACCGAACACATTTTGTTGATACCAATGACCGACACGTGATTTGACCATCCGGACTAGTATGAAATGTCGAGTACCAGGGGTTTGTGCACTTGTTGTGGCCCTACTGCTTTGCAAAGCCATTGCCGAGGGGTTTCACCCGACCACACACGAGTGTAAGCCCTTTACAGAGATATAGGCCTACAGTGAAAGCGCCTATCCTAGGACCTCATGCTATTCTCACCACATGACTCATCACTCTCTACTTGAGCTTGGATGATCATTAGAATGTTAGGATAAACCCCATCTAGAACTCCGGCCATTCATACGGTCAATCACAACAACTACAGGGCACCACCATGTAACCTCCCTTGAGGATCATGGAATTACGTCTAATAACCATACTTTTCACTTTGAAACTTATCTCCAGACATGAACCACCAATTTCCATGACATTATCACATTGAATCCATATAAAACCATGTACATGTAACTCTTCAGTTTTACTTTGCATACAAACATATATATATACACTAATTACACTTCAAAAGACCACAAACAACCCAAAATCCAGTGAACTCATACTTAGACAAGGAAAATGACTTGGAAACCATCACCAACAGTTCCGGAAGGGTCAAAAACCCCCAGAACGACCTAAAGAACATCCAAACGGACGTCTGAAACTCCCAAAACGTTAAAAACATCAAAAACACTCAATATGTCGTAGAAAATTCGCTCAGCGCACACCCTGTGGTGCGCTGTGCGGATTTTTCCTGTCAGCAACCCCTTGCAGAGCGCACAGAGTGCGCTATGCGACTCTGCATAATTTGTAGCGCGAAATTCTGCAGATTTGAGGAACTCACACACCCAAAACTTACTCTAGGCCATTTGGTGAATTTCTAACACTCCAAATTCGAAGTATAGGTTGAATTAAACTTGTCTAAAGGTTCAAATACACTCCTAACCTCCATCTCTAGTAATTATGCATAGAATTGGGATCTAATACTTCAAATTCATTCACTTATGGACTCAAACTCAATTTTACCATTTGGAAACTGTTTCAAGCCATTTTGGTGCTTCTAATAAGTCACAATTGACTTAACTAAGTTGTCCTAATGGTCTAAATCAACCCCTGACTCCTAATTCACGAAATCACTACTCTACTTCCCTAAATTTTTACTTGAACACTATAATTAAATCTGCTGTTTACCTAACTAACTGCATAACTGGAGTTACAACTTCTAAACACTCAAATCCATACCATACACATAGTCATACCAATTCCTAATTCATTACATACCCAATCACACAATTCACAGACCAGAAAACACACATTCTAGCACATACATTCATCAATCCAGTTCAAACAGTAGCATAGTTTGTTACACAGTTTACACATGCATCAAATTCAATAGCTTTACATAAAATTAATACAAGCAAGCTGGCATTCTACAAGCAAGAATTTAAACCTAGCTTCTTCTGACACTCTTCTCTCAAAATTCTAAGGGTTTTTGGTGCAATTTTTAGCCATCTCCCTTGTGGCTATTTATAGGCTAAAGTTTGACACTATTTATTTATTTTTTTTCTTTTTTTTATTCTTTTTTATTAAAATATTATTTTATAAAAATAATATTTAATGTTCCATTACCAAAAGTTGTTCCCCTTAATTTCCACTTGTGAAAGTTGTTTGTTTTTTGTAATTATTATTATTATTATTAATTTTTTTATTTATTTATTATTTTAATATTTTATTAAAATATTATAAAATAATATTTAATGCTCCATTACCAAAAATTGCTCCCCTTAATCTTCACTTATGAAAGTTGTTTATCTTTTGTAATCATTATTTTTTATTATTATTATTATTTTTTTAAAATTATTATTACTAATAAAAATGCTAAAATTTACTTCTATTTAATAAAATAGATATTTTTTTATGGGTCTTACATTCTCCCCAACAACAAAAATTTTTGTCCTCGAAAATTCATCATTTCCAAGAAACCAAAGGGATCATGACTGTTTCACACGATCGTCTAGTTCTTTTCTAAAGTCATATGTTCTCCTAACCCAAATTACTACGACTAAGTTGATATCTTTTTTTTTTTTTATTATTATTATTTTTTTTTACCGGTACTATTGAAAGCCTCCGATAGATATGACCGAAACTGTAGCTACAGTGAAATTTTTTTTTTATATAAGGATGGGCTGCGTTGAGCGACGTTGCGATTCGTGTGAGAGCTTCTGAGCGAGTGAGTCTGAGCGAGTGAAGTCTGAGTGAGTGAGATCTCAGCGAGTGAGATCTGAGTGAGTGAGATCTCAGCGAGTGAGATCTCAGCGAGTGAGATCTGTGTGAGTGAGATCCTCAGCGAGTGAGATCCTCCTCCGAGAGCCTCTTCGTGGTCCTTCTCTTTCTCTCAACCCTTCTTCTTTTTGTTCGTGCTTTCCTTTTATATTTTTCTACTTCTTTATATTCTCTATTTTTTTTGTGTTATGTATATGTACATATGAACACACTGTCTTAAAAATATGGGGTATATAGGCTGGAAACCCGTTGTTAATCTCCCTTCGTTTGAAGGTATGGCAGAGACATTCGGGTAGAACAACGCCACGTACCCCAATTAAAACAAACTAAAAAAAAAATTGACTCTTTGAACTTAGATCTATTTAGGATCCTTTACGAGGACCGTGAAACATACCTATTTATGGACATGGAGACTTCAAAGACTGGACAATGGAAATTGAACTAAAAAGAAAAAAATGAAATGAAAAACTAAATCGTTTTTTTTTACTCTCTTTTTGTTTCTTTGTTTTGTTTGTTTATTTTTTTTTTAGAAGAAATATGGATGTGGATTATAAACTATGGCGGTCCACCCCGAGCAAGTTCAGATCTTGCTGAACATCTTTAACCATGGGATCATTAATCCCAATCGAGAACAAGTTCGGGAGATCGCTGAACGACTCCGGGAGTACGGAGAAATAGGGGAATACAGCGTTTACTGTTGGTTCCAGAACCATGGAAACCGATTAAAGCATCGACGCTTGCAGCAAGAAGTCTCCAGCATATCTGAACCTTCTTTTTCCTTCCTACCGTCGTTTATGTATGGTAAACACTTATGTACATTTTTTTTTTGTTTTTTTTTTCATTTTTTTATTTATTTATTTTGTTTTGACTACCATTATTCTTTTGTATAACTGGAGATCCTTTATGGACAATTCCACAAACTCCACGGCTCCTGGATCTCTTCCCCATCCCCCTATTCCTGAAGAAGAAAAGAGAGTCTCTTATATCATACCGTTCCGCATCAATGCTCCATCCACGGAGCTCTCTCTCAGGTTGCCGTCTCCTTAAGGGGACCTTATTTTTATCATCATCATTATTTTTTTTTTTTATTATTTTTTTTGGACTGTAAACTTAACGGCTACTTGTGGCCGACACCAAACTCCTTATTTTTTTTTATTTGTTTTTTTTATTTTATTTTATCTTTGGTCTGTACTCTTAACGGTCAGTCGTGGCCGACACTTTATTATTATTATTTTTTTCTTTGAACTGTACTACTAACGGCCGCTTGTGGCCGACACTTGAACATCTTATTATTATTATTATTATTTTTTATTTTTGGACTGTACCACTAACGACCGCTTGTGGCCGACACTGAGCATCTTAATTTTTTTTTATGTATTTATTATTTGTTTTTTTTATTTATGTACGATAAACTTTACTTGCTTTCTCTTTTTTTTTTTGCCTAACTTTGTTTGTAATTTCATATTTGCATCGGTAATAAACAAATTACAGTTTAGTTATTCTTATTCCTCTCTTTTTTTTTTTTGAAATTTTCGTTGATGCTTTTATGTTTTTTTATATATATATATATATATAAGACCTTTCTTCTCCGTTCCTCATTTACCAAGCTTCTAATTCTTTTAGCCTTACACTTTCCTATCAAACTGACATTTTGATGTACTTTTGCCTTTAACACTTATAATTTTCCATCTCAACCAATGATTAAACATTTCTTCCATACGAACTACTGATCTTGAAACATCCTTCTAAACTTGATTATAAAATATCCACTTCCGATAAATGTTTCACTACTCCATTTAATTATTATTCAATTCGCAGCCCTACAACACTTTAATTTTTCCTCACAGACTTTATACTCTCTCTATCTTAAGAATTTTACCTTTTATTGCACACCCTTAAATATGCTCTACGTCTCACACAACTGCCTCTCAAACTCTTCTTCTTCTACTTCCTTTGCAAATAACGATTTCCCTTGGTTTATTTAATTTTTTCTTAACTTAAGCTTTAAACCGTGCACCACTTCCTTTCTTCCAATCTCATACATCCTTGGTACACCGAACCATTTTGCCAACCGCACCCAAAGCTACCCCATGGCTCATCAACATATTCCTTTCTTCTGGTCTTCCACACTATTGATACTTTGAACCAAGCTGATTTCTCAAACCTGCTACACAATACTTACCTAAAGCTTCTCGTATTCTAGTCTCTTGAACTCAACTCTTCTTATGGAACGTACAATATCTGAGCTCCTGACTTTGCCCTTGAGAACTTCTCCATCCAAAAACATTACCTATAATTTCTGATATCCCTACACATCCCTTGAAACCTACACTTTAATCTTCTAACTCCCTATCTTCGAGGCAACAATTTGTCGCAAAGACTTAAACCAATTACTAAAGAAGGTATACAGGTCAAATTGTCATTGAATATGTATTCCTCTACCACTATAGAGCATAGTACATTACCACAAAGGCAAACACAAGACATAAAATACTATAAACGGTAACACTAGAATCACTACCCTTCCTTTACCCAAACCTTCAGAATTAAGAAAGGAAAATTATCTCTAGTACAAGTCATGAGTGTGCACCCTCATTCCTTCTTCTTTAGGCGCACCCCAAGGAGAAACACTAGGTCGGATAAACTGTTTCTCCAACAACTCTTCAATCTATTTTTTTTTCAATTCGGCCAATTCAGCTGGCGCCATGCGATATGAGGCTATAGAGATAGGCCCTGCTCCATATATAAGGTCTATGGAAAACTCTACCTCTCTCGGAGGAGGTAAGCCAGGAATCTCCTCAGGAAACACATCTAGAAATTCACTGACTACCGAGAGGTCTACATTAGAATCTCCTTGCTTTACTTCCATGTGTGATAGTATCAAGAAGCAACATGCACCCTCTATCAAGTCTTGTCTCAGCACTCCAAGAGTCAGAGGTGTGTAATCCTCCTCATAGGGAAATACTAACTTCTTCTCTCCACAATCAATGAGAATACGATTGGCAGACAGCCAATCCATACCTAGGATGACATCTAAACCCTACAAAGGTAAACATATCAATTTTACCTTGTACTGACGCCCCTCAACCACTACTGAACATCTAACACAGACTGTAGATGTCTTCACTATCCCAGAAGTAGGAGTAGATACAGTCAAGTCATAGTGTATCTCTCTCGGTGGTAACCCCAACTCCCTAGCACACGTCTCAGACACAAATGAGTGTGTCGCTCCAGAATCAAACAACACAACAAAACTTCTAGTTAGATACACTTTTTTTTACCAGATAGACTTGGAATAAATGGTAAACCATACCATTTAGACTCAACTTTTCACAGAGAAGACATGATAAACCTGCACCACAAAGGTCATCCTGAGGACAAACAATTGCGCCATATTCTGTTTATGATCAGAGAGTAAAACAATTAGTCTTACTCAAAGAAATTAGAATGAATACTTCTGTACATTTAAGAGTACACAAGCACAAGCAAGGGATGCACATAACCTACAGGTTCTCTAAGGATAAAAACTGCTCTGATACCATAATGTGACATCCCAAAAATTATATCAAATTTTTCGAATGATTAATCATTATAATATGATAGAACAATTTAAGAATAAAAATAAAGTTATAAGTTTACAGTCATCCAAATTGACCATAAATTTAAAACTTTACTTACAAAGGATATATTTCAAAATAGATAAGTCAACTAAGAATGATCCTAAGCACTAGGCGGCTGCACCTTCTTCATTCTCCAGTGCTTGCTCCAAAGGCACATCATCAACTACTGCTCACATCCAAAGGATTGGATGATCATCGCAAGGGGGAAGGAAAACACATACAACACACACAATGCAAGGGTAAGCTAGGTTGAAAAGCATGCAAGATAAATCCAAATTCAACTAAAGTATACACAACAACATGCATACAAGCAAGCAAGTAAACATTCTATCAGATTATACATTAAATGGAACTAACTATCATGTTATACAAACACACACATAGCATGCAAAGACCATAACACAATTAAGACCGAACACATTTTGTTGATACCAATGACCGACACATGATTTGACCATCCGGACTAGTATGAAATGTCGAGTACCAGGGGTTTGTGCACTTGTTGTGGCCCTACTGCTTTGCAACGCCATTGCCGAGGGGTTTCACCCGACCACACACGAGTGTAAGCCCTTTACAGAGATATAGGCCTACAGTGAAAGCGCCTATCCTAGGACCTCCTGCTATTCTCACCACATGACTCATCACTCTCTACTTGAGCTTGGATGATCATTAGAATGTTAGGATAAACCCCATCTAGAACTCCGGCCATTCATACGGTCAATCACAACAACTACAGGGCACCACCATGTAACCTCCCTTGAGGATCATGGAATTACGTCTAATAACCATACTTTTCACTTTGAAACTTATCTCCAGACATGAACCACCAATTTCCATGACATTATCACATTGAATCCATATAAAACCATGTACATGTAACTCTTCAGTTTTACTTTGCATACAAACATATATATATACACTAATTACACTTCAAAAGACCACAAACAACCCAAAATCCAGTGAACTCATACTTAGACAAGGAAAATGACTTGGAAACCATCACCAGCAGTTCCGAAAGGGTCAAAAACCCCCAGAACGACCTAAAGAACATCCAAACGGACGTCTGAAACTCCCAAAACGTTAAAAACATCAAGAACACTCAATATGTCGTAGAAAATTCGCTCAGCGCACACCCTGTGGTGCGCTGTGCGGATTTTTCCTGTCAGCAACCCCTTGCAGAGCGCACAGAGTGCGTTATGCGACTCTGCATAATCTGCAGCGCGAAATTCTGCAGATTTGAGGAACTCACACACCCAAAACTTACTCTAGGCCATTTGGTGAATTTCTAACACTCCAAATTCGAAGTATAGGTTGAATTAAACTTGTCTAAAGGTTCAAATACACTCCTAACCTCCATCTCTAGTAATTATGCATAGAATTGGGATCTAATACTTCAAATTCATTCACTTATGGACTCAAACTCAATTTTACCATTTGGAAACTGTTTCAAGCCATTTTGGTGCTTCTAATAAGTCACAATTGACTTAACTAAGTTGTCCTAATGGTCTAAATCAACCCCTGACTCCTAATTCACGAAATCACTACTCTACTTCCCTAAATTTTTACTTGAACACTATAATTAAATCTGCTGTTTACCTAACTAACTGCATAACTGGAGTTACAACTTCTAAACACTCAAATCCATACCATACACATAGTCATACCAATTCCTAATTCATTACATACCCAATCACACAATTCACAGACCAGAAAACACACATTCCAGCACATACATTCATCAATCCAGTTCAAACAGTAGCATAGTTTGTTACACAGTTTACACATGCATCAAATTCAATAGCTTTACATAAAATTAATACAAGCAAGCTGGCATTCTACAAGCAAGAATTTAAACCTAGCTTCTTCTGACACTCTTCTCTCAAAATTCTAAGGGTTTTTGGTGCAATTTTTAGCCATCTCCCTTGTGGCTATTTATAGGCTAAAGTTTGACACTATTTATTTATTTTTTTTCTTTTTTTTATTCTTTTTTATTAAAATATTATTTTATAAAAATAATATTTAATGTTCCATTACCAAAAGTTGTTCCCCTTAATTTCCACTTGTGAAAGTTGTTTGTTTTTTGTAATTATTATTATTATTATTAATTTTTTTATTTATTTATTATTTTAATATTTTATTAAAATATTATAAAATAATATTTAATGCTCCATTACCAAAAATTGCTCCCCTTAATCTTCACTTATGAAAGTTGTTTATCTTTTGTAATCATTATTTTTTTTTTATTATTATTATTTTTTTAAAATTATTATTACTATTAAAAATGCTAAAATTTACTTCTATTTAATAAAATAGATATTTTTTTATGGGTCTTACATTCTCCCCAACAACAAAAATTTTCGTCCTCGAAAATTCATCATTTCCAAGAAACCAAAGGGATCATGACTGTTTCACACGATCGTCTAGTTCTTTTCTAAAGTCATATGTTCTCCTAACCCAAATTACTACGACTAAGTTGATATCTTTTTTTTTTATTATTATTATTATTATTTTTTTACCGGTACTATTGAAAGCCTCCGATAGATATGACCGAAACTGTAGCTACAGTGAAATTTTTTTTTTATATAAGGATGGGCTGCGTTGAGCGACGTTGCGATTCGTGTGAGAGCTTCTGAGCGAGTGAGTCTGAGCGAGTGAAGTCTGAGTGAGTGAGATCTCAGCGAGTGAGATCTGAGTGAGTGAGATCTCAGCGAGTGAGATCTGAGTGAGTGAGATCTCAGCGAGTGAGATCTGTGTGAGTGAGATCCTCAGCGAGTGAGATCCTCCTCCGAGAGCCTCTTCGTGGTCCTTCTCTTTACTTGAACACTATAATTAAATCTGCTGTTTACCTAACTAACTGCATAACTGGAGTTACAACTTCTAAACACTCAAATCCATACCATACACATAGTCATACCAATTCCTAATTCATTACATACCCAATCACACAATTCACAGACCAGAAAACACACATTCCAGCACATACATTCATCAATCCAGTTCAAACAGTAGCATAGTTTGTTACACAGTTTACACATGCATCAAATTCAATAGCTTTACATAAAATTAATACAAGCAAGCTGACATTCTACAAGCAAGAATTTAAACCTAGCTTCCCTTACCTCTATCCCAGACTTAATCTCTTACTCAGAATTTGTTCCTGAAAACTTCCAGAATCTCCCATATGCAACAAGGATTTCTTCTCACACTCTTCTCTCAAAATTCTAAGGGTTTTTGGTGCAATTTTTAGCCATCTCCCTTATGGCTATTTATAGGCTAAAGTTTGACACTATTTATTTATTTTTTTTCTTTTGTTTTATTTTTCTGTGATTGCCAATCGACAATAGTTATAGCTAAAAACAAAAATTACAATGGAAAGAATAAACATATACAATTAAGACACAATTTAGTGAAGTAGTTCCTAAAGAGTAGAACTATTTCCATTGATTATATGAAGACAAAACGAAATCTAGTATATTCTCTAACAAAACCCTAATGAAGATATATGATCTCAAAAACATCGACGAGAATGAGACTTAAGCAACTTGCAAACAAACATGTGATGATAACCCAATCTTTTTGATTGAAGATCCCATAAATAAGGTTCATATCAGAATCTAGACAAAACCCATGGAAAAAAAATATGATCTCAAAAACATCGAGGGGAATGAGACGTTACTCTTCCAGGGACTCCTTTGTTTTAGTGGCATTGGGCGATAATTGAGTGACTTTAAATGTTTTCTAAACTTATTAGAAGTCCCACATCGACTAGATATAAAGGCAAATTATAATATATAAGTGAGATGAAAACCTCACCTTACAAGCCGGTTTTGTGGGGTTGAGTTACGCTTCATTCCACTTCTTAATATGGTATCAGAGCCATGGTTAGAGCCTGTCCTAGCGATATTTCTTGTTCCTTGGACATTTCTATTACATCCGTTGTCGAGCCGCTATCGAACCACCCATTTCTACTATCACGCTCAAGATTTTTATACATCGGCGTGAAGGGGTGTGTTGGAAGTCCCACATTGACTAGAGATAAGGCCAAATTATATTTTATATATATATATATATATATATATATAGGTGAGGAGAAAACCTCACCTTATAAGCCGATTTTGTGGGGTTGAGTTAGGCTTAAGCTTTATTGTGCAGTGTATGCATTGATGTAGAAGTCTAAGTAATCATTCAACTCATCTAGAGAAGAATGGTTAAGGGGTTGAGAGTGACATGACATCTTGATCAAAAGAACTTTTTGAAGTTCTAGTGGCCTATATATGATTAATGTTATGGGTGGAGGGTATTCATCACAAGTAATAAAACCTTACGAGATTTCGTATCAATATATGTATCCAGATAATTGAGTTTAGAAGAGTATTTGATTATATAGTTTATACATGTATAGTTATTGTCATACAATATCTTTTATTAATATATGATGTTTCTTTTGTATATTAGTTTAGCATCTCTTCCTTTTAGGTATTTTTGTGTTTGTACTTCTTTTTACAATAATCACCTTATCAATGTTAATAGATGAAGATACATGTTTAAATTTTTTCTCTCATAGATGATGAGTTAGTTGTTTTAGTTGTAGGGTAATAGATCCTATTAAGCATATCTATTTAGAATATAACCATAATTTAGAAACTTGTTTACTTATAGAAGATATACATTAAAAAAATATTTTTTAAATATTTATAATGAAATATTTTATTTAATAGTCTCATGCTACTAAAATTAGATGTTACACCTTTTATATATATAAATAAAATGGTTGGTGTTCTGTGGCCAATTCCAACTAATTTGTAACACCATTCATTAACAAAATCATGGATATTTAGTAAAAAAAACTAAAAAAAAAAACCATGAGCATAAATGAGAGTTCTTTGATTAGCAAAAAACAGAAAAGAAAATAAATATATTTAGCTACTATTTGATTGAATTTTACTATTTGTATTAAAAATATTTATTAATTCTATTATTATTGTGTTATATTTTATTAATCATTTGACTATAAAATAAAAAAATAAGATAGTTTACTAGTATCAGTGGGAGATCCGTATCTTGAGAGATCCCACATGAACATTGTAAATTTATTTTTATTTTGAGTTAAATATATTTTTAATTTTTGAATTTTTTCATAAAATTGAATTTCGTTTTTTAAAACTTTTACATTTTAATTCTTAAATTATAAAAACAAATGAACATATTCATTTTAACATAATAAAGTGTTAAATATTGTTTTAAATTGACATTTAAATTTAAACATGTTAAATAAATAACCAACTCAAAGCCTACAACATTATTTATCACATAAAGAAATATGTTAATATCATTCTATTAAAATGTCTATATTAATTTAAAACACACCATTTAAAACATGTAGTTAGATTAAAAAAATTGTGTCAAAATTTAAAATAAAAAAGAATTTTAATTTCGAGATTAAAAGTATATTTAATTTTTTTTATTTTTAGTTAATATAGATTTCGAACTTATTTTTGTTACTAAACAATCACATATACTATTAGCATATTTGAATGAAAAATTTAGAAGGATTGCATTCTTATAAAGTGATTTTAAAATACACCAAAAATAAATTATCTGCATATGATTAAGAAAAAAGAGTAGATAGATTATAAAAACAAAATCAACAATGATGAAAACAAGAAATAATTAAAGAAACAAAAATGGATAAGATAATGATGGATGGCAGTTTTTTGTTGAGCCAATACAACCCTTCTTTTTTTCTCTTATTTTTACTTTTTTCTGACAGCTTTTTCTTGTTTTTTTAAAGTGTAAAACAACAAAGGAACAACCAAATACAAAATCCTCAAAAGTTTCCCTTTAACCCAAAATTCAACCAACCTAAAATGTCAAAACAAATTAAACGCAGATACCTCAAACTTCGTCATCAATCTCCCAATTTTTTTTAATTCCAACTCTACCTCCAACTTTACCTTTAACTCTAACTCTAACTCTCTCAGTACTAAGTGACCATATTTTGGTTTTTTATAAAAGTTAACCCATCCATTTATAGGTTTTCTCTGTTGCATCTCACTTGAGATCCTACATCCCTTAAGTATTTCTTTTTTCTCCTCCCTGTCACATCTTACCTGAAACCCCACATCCCTGAAGTCTTTCTTTTTTCTCCTCTCTATTGTCCTCCCCTCCTCCCTCCTTTTCCACAATTTTTTGAACGTGTTAAGTGGTCTTCCTTCCCCTCCTTTCTCGTTTGTTGTTTGTTCACTGTTTTTCGTGTTGGTGTCATGGTTAACTCTCCTCCCTCGTTTCTTCACTCGTGTTGGTGCTGTGGTTGTAGGGTGTCTTCTTCTCGTACATCAACATCCATGTTAGTTATTTTATTTTGATTTATGGTTGATTTTTAATATATGTGGGTGGGGAAAAATGATAGAATGTTTGTGCTTGGTTGATCTGCGTATGTTTTATTTTTGCTTTAATCTGGGTGGGCATGGAATGGGGGAGTTGCAGGCCAAACCGCACATGGAACTGCGGTTAATGGCCGCCACACTTAGAAGAGCGTATTAAGTTGCGCCGCAGTTGGATCTGCGGGTGACGGTAACTGTAGGTGGATCTACAATTGGTTTTTGGAGGTGCATGGCCACCGGCGCATTTGGAAGTGCGGATCTAGGATGTCCACAGTTGGAATTGCGGCTAAGGCCAAACGCAGTTCGATCTGGTGTAGTATTTTCGATGCACCAGTTTAGGGTGTGTGTTATATGTTTATTAAGTTAGTATACTTTTTTTTAAGAATTTTTAGTTTTGTTTATAAAATTTGAATTTTTATGTTAGGTTTAAAGGTTAAATAAAATGTAATATATTTTCGGAGTATATTTTGAATTTTTTTCGGTTGTTAAATTCTTTTGAAATTGTTTTTTTTAAATGTTTATATATTATTTATTATGTATGTAATTTTATTGACTCTTTATTTTTTTTATAAATTTAGAATTTTTATTAAATAATTTATTCAATTAAATAATTATTATCCGTAAATTTTATTTTCGTACATATTTATTTTTTCTTATTTATAATTATTTAATTATTATTTAAGTAATTTTTTTGTTATTTTGTTTATTTCTATAATATATTTTTTTTTGTTTAACAATTTTTACTTTTGTTTGTAAAATTTTTATTTTTTTGTTAGGTTTAAATGTTAAATAAAATGTAATATATTTTTGGAGTATATTTTGAATTTTTTATTTGTTTGTTTATTTTTTTTGAAATTGTTGATTTTTTTAATTTTTAAGTTTTTATATATTATTTATTATGTATATAATTTTATTTAACTTTTTAATTTTTGTTTATGAATTTTGAAATTTTATTAAATTATTTATTTAATAAATAATTATTATTGTCCGTAAATTTTATTTTCTTATATATTATTGTTTTTGTTATTTGTAATTATTTAAATATTATTTAAGTAATTTTTTTGTTATTTTATTTATTTATTTATGATTTTATTATTAATTTTAAATTTTTTGATTTCTTATTATTTGTTTCAATATTTATTATTATATAATTATTTATTTTTGTTCTATATAATATTTTAATAATATAATTGGTTAATAGAAATTGATTATTCAACAACATTTAACCTTTCCGCAAAAGGATGACCAACCAAAGTCTGCTAATTAATGGTTGTGATAGCCGCACATAACCTTTAAGACCCAAATGTGTCATTTAGGTTTACCCCTCAACCTAAACGGACACTCACATTTTCTTGTGCCAGATATACTAGGTTGAACATCTAGCTTATACTTCCTATATTTCCCACTCCTTTCACAGCCTAACACAATGAATGTCTTTCTTCCAGCTTCACCAGTTGTTGTGTCAGATCTTATAATCACGACAACAAATCCAAGTTCGAATGCAATCTTTCGAATTCATTCAATCAAATCGGCGCGTGATGGGAATATTTGATCAATGGAAAACTTATCTGTGTAATCACCCTCACCGACTTCATTTAGAAAAGAAGAAAATTTTGACAACAATCAGAATTCATCTGAGTATCCAGAAATGGATAGTTATCCATCGTATATAGTTAAATACAACCTACATTAAACATTAAAATTTTAAAATTTAACAAATAACAAATAAAAAATTAAGCAAAACTTTTAAAATTAAAATTAAATTTACCAAATATAAACATCTTCTAAATTAAATCAAATTTTGAAAAATCAACACATAAAAAAATGTATACAACAAAATAAATAAAAAAAATATTCTAAACTAAATAATAAATAGAAAAATTAAACTTATTCTAAACTAAATAATAAATAAAAAAATTAAACACCCTCACTGTGTTCCTACACTCATTTATACAATGCCCTCTCATGCAACCCGAGACCTTGTCTCTTCTTCTCCTACTGCTTTTGCAATGCCCCAAGACCATGAATAATATCCTATCAACACATACTCCTTAAATATCACTCTCACTATCAACATATACTCCTCAAATATCACTCTCACTATCAACATATACTCCTCAAATATCACTCTCAGTTTAGAGAGGCTTAGATAAAGTTTATTATGAATGCAAATCCAAATCTATAAGAAACAGAAACTAAAAGATTTCCGCAACACAACCATTCATTCTATCACAATAACACTGGCAGCAAGGGACAACAAAAAGGAGAACTATGCATAGAACATCAAGATTTGGTACCAATAGGGGAGATTGAAATAAAGTATACATAGTAAAACCGCAGTTCGAAGTGCGCCACCACTGAACCACACTTCGAAGTGTGGTTATGCTTTCTAAGATGCACAATAAAACCACACTTGGAAGCGCGCCACCACTCAACCACACTTCGAAATGTGGTTATGATTTTTAAGATGCATAGTGAAACCGCACTTGGAAGTGCGCCAACACTTAACCACAGTTCGAAATGTGGTTATGGTATTTAAGATGCACAGTGAAATCGCACTTGGAAGTGCGCCACCACTTAACCACAGTTCGAAGTGCAGATAGGGTTTTTAAAATGCACAGTGAAACTGCAGATTGAAGTGCGCCACCAATGAACCACAGTTCGAAGTGCGGTTATGGTGTTTTCTCTCTCACAAGTGACAACACTTTATTCCGATTAACCCACCTTTTTAAGGTTAGTTTTCATTTTTGTTTTGAAGAACTTATTTGTTGAACTTGTTTGTTGTTTTTTTTGTTGAACTTGTTTATGGTTGTTGTTTGGTTGAACTTGTTTGTTGTTGTTTGATTGAACTTGTTTTTTATTGGTTATTGTTGTTTATTGTTGATCATAGTTCATGCTTTATAAAATACCAAAAACTGAAATTTGTTGTTTTTCTACTTTTCATATTTCGTAGAGTTGTAAAAAAGGATCACTACTAATTAAAAAAATAAAAAAAATATAATTATTGTCGAATATTGACAAAGTTTGATGTTAAGTTACGTCGTATATTGACAAAATTCGACGTTAGACGTCAATCTAACGTCTCCTGATATGACGTCATTCGTGAATTCACTGTTAAAAACCCAAAATATTCGACGTTGTACGCGATTTTTGTACTAGTGTAACCTCTCGAAGAGCTTTCTGTGACCACTTTCTTTCTCGTCCAATATCCATAGCACCACCAACATGTAGCACAACCACTACATTCTATAACCTCTCAACTCTCAACCCAGAAAACAATGAAATCGTAAAAAAATGCTAATGCAAGTGAAAAAACTGCAAGAGAAAAAGAGGATACATGCATAATAGGATTTATACAATCAGAACAGAAGTTGGTGGTTAGGGTGATGATTGGTAGTTAGGACATCATTAAGTTATCATTAATTCTATTTTGACTTTAATAAATAAAGAACAAATATGTAAATTTGAGAGTGTAAGGTGAAATAGATGAGGTGTACGGGGCATCTCAAAATGAGATACAACAAAAACAGTAAAAAATTGGGTACCTCTGGATTGAGGTGGACCTAACGAGGTCCAAGGACATTCCTCGTACCCAGGTTTCTTTCACGACGCCATTGATTAATGTATTGATTTTCTTAATGGATGTCCATAGTTCTTTTTTTCCCCCTTAATTAACTGGAAATATTTATATGTAGTTTAGTCTATTTTTTCTTGTGTTAGTTCACTTTTGTTCCTTACTCAATGTCTTCTTTGTTTAAAATACCTTTGCCCTTGGTGTACTTATTATTTTTATTTAATATAATCTTTCAATAAGATAATTATTAAATTTGCCTTTTACGTTTCTTTAGTTTTGGTTTCCTTGAAGATTCTATAACCAAATTATTGTCACCAACTATCTCACTTTTCAGTAGATTTTCAAGTTTGACTAATTTAATAATGATGAATTAGGTTGAAACACATTTCGTAATATGGTAATAGAAGTAAATCTTGGTCTTGAGTCTATCTTGTTACCCCTAGTAAATTTTTCCTAATTTATATGCTTGATGTCATTAACTGGTTTATTTTTTTTACCCGTACAAATATAAATTACTTAAATTTTAATTCATTGATTAATATACTAAATTAATTGAACTGTTTAGATAGAGATTAAATTATAATAAATGATAAGAAATCATAAGTTTTTCATATGAATTATAATATTATAAGACTGACACAAATTCATAATGTGTAGTAAAATAATATTGTTATATAATTAAAATTTAAAAATAAACTTTTGAGTAATATATTATATTAAAATGAAATACACGTTAAAGGTAATAATTGATTATTATATTTGTACTTTTTACCCATACAAACACATAAATCCTTTAAATAATATATTTTTTAGTATTAATTAATAAGTATATGAATAATCATACAATAGTGTATTTTAATAAGACAATCATAAAATCTTAATTATACTATATGTCCAAATTAAACTATACATAAATTGTTTTAAATACGAAAGTCCATTTAAATTAAAGTAGATGAGAAGAATGGTGTATTACCTCAATAACTAATACTCGTATAAGAAGGTTGGTAATAAGATTTTTCTTATCAATAAATTAATACCTCAAAAATCAATACCAAAAATATGGAACCAACAAAATTACATATATATATATATATATATATATATATCGTGACAGTTGTTTTATGTCGAAAATGTATAACGTAACATTACAATAAATAACATCGAAATGCTCATAGAAACAATTTCAAATTAGCAATTAACCATGGTAAATAACGTCTGTATCAATGAACGAAAAGTAAATTAAAATAGTATGAAATGTTCACATTGATATTCGTATTGATATGTAGACAATTTTATATTTTATATTCGAAAGTATCGTTGTTGAAAGCTTTTCATGAAGATCATAGTATTTGCAAAATTAAATAAAATATATTTAATATAACAAACATTGTGTGACATCCTAAAATATCATATAACATAATATAATAGGATTCAACTAATATGATATGTAAAAGCAGTTAAGAGTATGAGATAACAGTATTGATGCATACAGTTATCCAAATAAGGCTGAAAATTTAAAGTTTTACAGTTTTACAACTTAAAGTGTATCAAAATGAAAGTTAGAAGTCTTTCAAAATAAAGTAGCTATCTAAACAGGAACTAACAGAAGTCCTAAGAGCTAGGAGTTGTATCTTCTTCATTCTCCAATGCTTGCTCCAAGGGTACATCATCATCAGCTTCTGCTCACATCCAAAGTTGGATGATCATCGCAAAGAGAAAAGGCACCGCACATACAACACACAAGAGTAAGGGTAAGCTAGGTTTTCAAAACATACAGGTTAACAAATAACATCAAATAGAAATCATCATCATACAGGTAATCAAGTGAACAATCCTATCATGTTAAGACTCTCTAGACTCGTCCAGACTTAGAATGAATGTCGATCTAGGGCAGGTTGTGCACTTGTGGTGGCCTCTACTTCTTTGCAAAGCCATTGCCGAGGGGTTTCACCCGACCACACACAAGGTTAGTCCGTTACCGCGCAATAGGCCTTCCAAGAAGCGCTTACACTAGGATCTCCCACTACTCTCACCACATGCATCAATCCTCTCTAAGTGAGAATGAAAGTGCATTAGAGTGTTGGGATAACCCCCCATATGGAAGTCTCTTACATTCATTCTAAACACTAAGAATCTCACCGAGAGATTCTGTAATTACCATCATCAACACATTAGAAAATCATGTTTTATTCCTTTCCCAATTCACATACATTTGAACCACAATTCACAATTGTATTCTTTCCCAACCACACAAGCTATATACATGTACACATACAAGACACCTCTTAG
The DNA here is from genome assembly GCA_027742785.1 of Vigna reflexopilosa. Classification (NCBI taxonomy): domain Eukaryota; kingdom Viridiplantae; phylum Streptophyta; class Magnoliopsida; order Fabales; family Fabaceae; genus Vigna; species Vigna reflexopilosa. Next base: position 8,687,750 of record CM050911.1, on the reverse strand, counting down.
TCAGGTCATAAAACAACTCATACATTACATATTTTCACAGAAACATCATTTAGTAATACAAATTTCTTTATAGCATATTATTATCACCTCTTAAGTAATTTAAAAAGCTTGGAGACCCTCACCAATGGCTCCAGAAAGGTCAAAAACCCCCAGAACGACCTAAAGAACGTCTAAAACAGACCTCCGAAACACCCACAAACTATCAAAAACAAAAACAACAGCAGAAAAGGGCGTCCAGCCCCCTTTAGGGGTGCCCGGGCGCCATAATTAAGGTGAAACAGCGCGTTGAAGGGCGCCCAGCCCCCTTTTGGAGCGCCCAGGCGTGGCATCTGTATATTTTTCTGCATAATTGAGCAACTCTAACCCCCTTTTACCAATTCTAATCATTTTGGTGAACTTCTAAAACCCATAACTCAACTTTTATGCTAAATTAAACTTACCTAAACGATTCTAATCCTTTCTAACATTATTATAAAGTGTTTATCCATTGATTTAGGTTGTACAACTTCATTTTTATCAACCTATAGGCCTAAATTCAATTCTACAACTGGGAGTTTGTTTTTAACCATTTAAACATGCCTAATAAGTCACACATGACCTACCTAGAGCATCCTAATTGACCAAATCAGTTCCCAATCCCTAACCCCCAAATTGACTATCTCACTTCCTCTAATTTGACTTAAAATACCTTAGTTTACTTAACTTTCTGTTTAACAGGCTGCATAATGACAATTTCCAGCATTCCAGTATTCAATCATTCCACAAAATCTTACTCATAACGGTTCCTAATCAACCATTCACAGTTTCATACACAATCCATCAACAAGCACATGTTCTAAAAAGTAAATTCATCCGATTTTCACTCAACATCAACATATTCTACCACACCACATACACATGCATTATTATAAAATTAAAACAGGAACCCCAACTCACTCACACGATAATTTCTACAATAAAAAAAAAAAAACCTAAGCTTCCCTTACCTCTGTTCAAACAGTCAAGCTCACAAAAGACTCCTATTGCGCAATCGTGCTCCAAAGAAAACTAGAACACCTATAGATCATAATTTGGGAAATTGAGGCAGCTTTAGAACCTAACTTAGGTTAAGGATTTAGGGAAAACATTTGAAAGCTACATGCAAACATATCTGCTGCATGACCACAACTTCCAAACGCATGAGGGGAAAGAGGAAAACACTTACCGGTTACCGGAAGGAAAATTGATCGGTTGTTTTCGGAGCTCACAGCGTTGAGATTACTCAAGTGTTTCCTGATTGAGATTGAATTGGTTCAGTGCGGAGAAATTTAAGAGAGAAGATGGAGGAGGAAGAAGAACGTGCTTGAAGAGGGTACTGGTTTTTCAGAGAAAAGGTCTACACTTGTAATGAATTTTAAAATTTTACTTCAAAAACAATTGCTCAGCCACTTGTTTGCTGCCACACGTGCGTCACCAAGGTTACCTTTTTTTTTAGCCCTTACACATTGCAACACTACAATTAGATTAGACTAATTGTTGAATTAAACTTAACACACAAAATACGATTACATTTAAAAGTTATCACAAGAACTTTTCTATAATAATAATATGAAACAACCACAACACTACATGTTATAAAACCTATGTGTATCGCAAATACATGTTGTAAAACCCATGTGTATTGCAAAAGTTGTTAGTTTGTGAACATTGTTGGGTAAAACACATCTCCACTTTGATAGGGATTTGATTTCCTATTAAGGCTCTTCTGCACATCAAGACATGATATTTTTCTAAAATTCTTTGAAAACAGTTTTGAACAGCAGCTCATGTGAGATTCTTTCACAAATCTTAGATTCGAGACTCGTTCCGAAACACTATAAATAAAGTATGGTGCATTCTTCAAAACACAACTTTCTTACATTTTTTTATTTCTCTTTTTTTTTTCATATATCATTCTGAATTTATTATTTTACTCTTTTAGAGTTTCTTGTTAGTTCTGATATTCTCATATTTTTTAAGAAGTTCTTATTATATTATAAGGAACTTGTGCGACACACTATGGATAAGTCCTTAAGAATAGTGGATCTACAATCACGAATTGTGTGAGGATTTGAGAATAATTAAAAGACAAAGGAAGGAAACTTCCTTTGGTAATGATTTTATACTTATCTTGTTGATAATGATCCAACTAGCTTTGTAAAGGCTATTAGTTCTTCTAGTGCGGAACAGTGGGATAAGGTCATTAGGACTGAAATTGAATTAATTCAGATAAATAATAGGCTTAAATGCTTACTTGGTCCCTATGTTGAGTGGGTCTTTTCAGTTTAGTACCCGGTTTTAAAAATGTATAGATTTGGTCTCAAAGTTTTCAAAATTGTATGATTAAAGTCCCATCCGTTAAGTTTGAAGAAACGGCGTTAAATGTTAATTGATGTGGCAACTCACCTATCCAACGTGGCAAAAACAATTTTTTTTTAACAAAGACAGGTATGAAAATGTGCTTTCATTATAAAACGAAATACTTGCGTCTTTACCATGTATGCTCTAATTATAATTTTGATTAGGTTAGGTTTACTTTTTATTAAATTTTATTTTTTTAAATCCTAATTAAAACCCTAATTAGATTCTCCCTAATTAATTTCCCAAAATTGAAAGATTGAAAAACCCTAATTAAACTTAATTTTTGACACCAAAAGAAACAAAAGTACCCACCAGAAACCAAGTAAATAAGAACCCATAAATCTCTCTCTCAAAGCCCCTGACCCAAGGAGACATAACAGAGAAGGGCATCAATTTTAACCTCAAAGCTTGAAAAATGAGTATTGATCCTCAATTTCTCCGAAGTACCACAACCCCAGAAGCTGAGTCAACGCTCCCTCATAGCCCAACGCATCAGAATAAACCCCGAAAGCCTCTTCAGACCTAACATCGAACCATCTCAAACCAAAACCATAACAGAGCTAAACCTCCCAAACAGATCATTCACAACGGGAATGAACACAACTGCCACAAATACGTCACAAGAAAAACGTGAATCACCCATCCGTAGGTGGCGGAGAGGAAACTCACCAGAAACATACCAGAAAAAACAGTGTCGCCGCGTCCTGACGACCCACCTCGATCCCCTTCTCGAAAAACTGCAAATCCACTCCCTCCTTCCTCTCCGCATTCTCGTCCCGCTTCTCCTCCTCGCTATCGCCGCTATCGTCGTCGCGAGGCGTTCGCAACGATAGGGTTGAAGGTGGTTACAGAGGAGATCGGAGGACAATCCTAAACCCTAACTCCGTCGTCGGCGAGGAGATCGGAGAAGGCTGAGGTGTGGGGGCAGGGGAAGAGAGTGAGAAGGGTGGCGTTGGCGAAGGAGGTGTCGGTGCAGTGTTCGCGTTTTCGTTCTTGGTGGCGTTCATGCTTCGGCGCGCGCTGAAGTCAGTGTCTTCTTCGGGAAGATGGAGGAAGACATTGTGAAGGCTTCCAAACTGCAGAAAGAGAGAGAAGAAGAAAAAGGATGTCCTCCACATCAGCTGAGAGTAATCAAGTGGAAGAAAAAGTTGCAGAAATGTGAACTGAATTTAGGTCAACTAAATGCCATGACAACATTTATTGCACAGCTCACATCTATAGTAATCTCAACGTTATCAATTTTAACACCGTTAAATGGATAGGACTTCAATCATACAATTTTGAAAACTTTGGGACCTAATTTATACATTTTTAAAACCGGGTACTAAACTTAAAAAACCCACTTAACATAGGGACCAAGTAAGCATTTAAGCCAAAATAATACTTGGACCTTAGTAGATTTACCTAGAGGAACAAAACCCATTGGTTGTAAGTGGATCTTTAAGAAAAAGTATCACCCTTATGGATCTATAGAGAAATATAAGGCAAGATTAGTAGCAAAAGGTTTTACTCAAAAATCTAACATAGATTATTTTGATACCTTAGCCCCTGTGTCTAGGATTTCCTCCATTTGAGTGTTGTTAGCTTTATCATATATCCATAAACTAGTAATACACCAAATGGATGTTAAAACTACTTTTTTGAATGGTGATTTGGAGGAGGAAATTTATATGAAGAATGTGTTGTACCTGGTCAAGAGAATAAAATATGCAAACTTTTAAAATATGTGTATAGGTTGAAACAAACACAAAAAAAATGACATGAAAAACTTGATAATGTGTTGTTATGTGATGGTTTTTCAACTATCAATGTTAATAAATGTGTGTACTCTAGATCTGTAAAGGGTGATTGTGTCATTATATGCTTGTATGTGGATGATATGTTAATTTTTGGTACATGCAATGAGATTGTCACTGGAACTAAATTGTTTCTAGGATCAAATTTTGAAATGAAAAACATAGGTAAAAGTAATGTAATTTTAGATGTTAGAATAATCAAGAAGAAAGATAGTATATTACTATATTACTATTCCAAGAACAATACATTGAGAAATTTCTTAAGAAATTTAGGTATTATTCCTTCAAACCAGTGAATACCCCTTATGATGCTAACTCTAAATTAATGAAAAATATAAGAGAATTTATATCTCAGCCTCTGTATGCCTAGATAATTGGGAGCTTACTACATTTGATGAGCTTTTCTAGACCTGATATTGCTTACGCAATAGGTAGATTGAGTAAGTACACTCAATATCCAAATTGGGAACACCAGGATGCACTTGTAAAACTTATGAGATACCTAAGAGGTTCTGGATTAGCCACTGAATATTGAGGACTTCCCGCTGTACTATAAGGTTAAAGTGATGCTAACTGAATCTTTGATTCGGATGAGACAAAATCCACCAGTGGTTATATATTCACACTTAGGGGTGTTGCAATTACATGAAGACAGTCAAACAAACAATTATTGCAAAATCAACAATGGAATCTGAGTTTGTTTTTCTTGAGATGGCTAGTAGTGAGGTTGAGTGGTTAAAAAATTTATTAGCCAACATTCGACTAGGAATGAAACCAACCCTATCGGTGTCAATACACTGTGATTGCCAATCGACAATAGTTATAGCTAAAAACAAAAATTACATGAAGACAGTCAAACAAACAATTATTGCAAAATCAACAACGGAATCTGAGTTTGTTTTTCTTGAGATGGCTAGTAGTGAGGTTGAGTGGTTAAAAAATTTATTAGCCAACATTCGACTAGGAATGAAACCAACCCTATCGGTGTCAATACACTGTGATTGCCAATCGACAATAGTTATAGCTAAAAACAAAAATTACAATGGAAAGAATAAACATATACAATTAAGACACAATTTAGTGAAGTAGTTCCTGAAGAGTAGAACTATTTCCATTGATTATATGAAGACAAAACGAAATCTAGTATATTCTCTAACAAAACCCTAAGGAAGATATATGATCTCAGAAACATCGACGAGAATGAGACTTAAGCAACTTGCAAACAAACACATGATGATAACCTAATCTTTTTTATTGAAGATCCCATAAATAAGGTTCATACCGGAATCTAGCATATCCTCTGACAAAACCCATGGAAAAAAAATATGATCTCAAAAACATCGAGGGGAATGAGACTTAAACGACTAGCAAACAAACAATGGTAACCCAACCTTTGTGATTGGAATCCCATGAATAAGGTTCATATAAGTAAAAACAAATCACTTGTTATTTTTGATAGCACTAATTGATTTTAAATCAAATATGTCCATTCTTATGGTGTGTGTGTGTGTGTGTGTGTGAAAATGTTAAAGACTGCATTATTGAGAGGTTAAACTTTGTAATTAAAATTCTATATGGTAAAAGAATTTTAGTTTAAACAAAGGTTTTAATGATCTTCATATCCCTTACGGGTGGTGTATGATTTGCAGCATACACTTAATGAAATTACTTATATGAATGTCAAGTGAAGTGAGACTGTTTGCATGAGATCTTAGCAATGTCTCTAGAACACTCATGAATATTGGGCATGTGCATGACTTAGTAAGCACAACACAATGATAACAAGAAGGATTGTGGAGATGTATTGTGATTGATAAACCTCTAACACACATTCAATGTCCTTGGTTCATATAGCTTGTTATACCAACTACATTGTGTTAAGTTTCTCTATCTATGACTAGTTCATATAGCTCACTGTACCAACTTTGATACATTACATCTTATAAAACTCAAGAAAATTTCTTGTTTTTTTCTTTCAATTTTTCTTTCTTATCTTTTGTAATATGTGAAAGATTGTTATAAAATCCGTATGTATCGCAAATGCCATTTGTTTTTGAATGTTGTCGGGTAAAACGCAAATCTATACTTTGACAACAATTTGATTCCTATGAAAATGCAAGGTTCTTCTGCAAACCAAGGCAAGGCATGAGATTTTCCCAAAGTTCCTTTTCTTTGTTGAAAATAGTTTTGGCCAGCAACTTATGTGGGATTCTTCCACAAATTTGGATTGGTTTACAAACTTTATAAACAGAGTGCGAAACATTCTCCAAAACATATCATTCTCACATTCTCTTATTTCTATTATTTTCTCTCCTCTCTTTTTTTTCCTATATCATCCTAAGTTATATATTTTATTCTTTTAGTATTTATTGCTAGTTTTGATATTCTTAGATAGTTAAAAAAGTTCTTGTTTATCTAGAGAAATTTACACACAAAAATTACATATAAGTCCTTAAAAACGATGAATGTATTCTTATTAAAAAAATTATCTTAATTTTGTCTTATTTTTTCAACAATACATTAAAGGTCAACCTTGCAAATTTCTCCTAATGAAGTCATGATCCAAATGTTTAAAATACAAAGTTTATAAAAATTTATTTCAAACACACAACTCACCTCTCTTTCTTAATCTTTTTTACCAATACTTTGCAAATCGTTATTGAATTATCGTAACATATTTTCAGAATTTTTTTACGAGAATTATCGTAACAGATTTTCAGAATCTTTTTTACGAGAAGTGGTGGACACATCAATTGTGAGGTGAAATGTAAAACTCTCCAAATTGTTTGTTTCTTTATTAAACTTGATCAACAAATCTTATAAATACATATAAGAAATTAAATAAATAAGTGATAAGTAAATACATTGTAAATAAATAAGTACAAAGAAATTAGGGTATACAAAATGCTAAGAACAAATTGCAGAACAAAAGGATGATAGCATGTAGAATGAAATAGTCTACTTAAAAAAATGCAAAACAAACTGAAACTCTAATCTTATTAAAACAATGGAATCCAAATTTGACAAATAGAAAAAAAAAGAAACTTAAACGTGAACGGATCAAAGCACTATCATCAAGATATGTAAAGATAAAGTAGCAAACCATAAATCATGAAATTGGGAAAAATAGTTATTTATGAAAAGTTGCATAGCATGAGGACGAAATATTTATGATTATTATTATTGATTGTATAATAATTTTAGACAAATAATAGAATAACACGTAAATGATGTTCAAATAAAAAATGTTATCTAAGTATCATAATTTATGGGCTGAATTTAGAAATATATTCTCAAATTATATCCATTTAAGAATTGGACTGGATTGTCCAGTGTGAGCCCACATCAGTCATATGTGGATATACATCGGCACAAGCTGAATTTAGAGTGCTTTAATACTACTCCTAAACTCACGCAACCAAAAGCTGAATCATTCTGTGACATGTGAAGAAATAGGACATGTAGGTCTTGCAAGCAAAGTAACATTATCCTAAAAAGTCGAAAACAACTGACAATCATACGTAAACACAACTTTTTTTTAAATATTTTACACATTTCATTTTAATTTATAATATATCAACACAATAATAAGTAAATAATAAATTAATAAAAATAAACGTGTCAAAATATTTTGTTTTTTCAAAGACAACTAGAATCTCATGAGTAGGATCTTTGATGAAGAGGATAGATAATTCATAGAAGAATCAGTGAACACAAAAAGAGGAGGATAAGAGCTAACTAAATTCGTTGAAGTATTTATGAGCTTGAACTCCTAAACTTTAACAAGAACAAGAATGATATTTAATTTTAAAAATAAATTTAAAAACAATAAGATTAAACTTTGTTACCCATTTACTTGTAATCTAATCATTAAAATAACTTATCTTGTAAATTTGCCAACCTTATTCACACTAAAGTTTAGCAAGACTACCGAGGAAGAGATTATATATATGCATGAGTTTTCAGTCATGTTTCAGGAAGTAGAAAATTTCAGAAAACGTTAAAAAAGTTAGAACCAGGTAGGCTTCCAAATGTCAACCAAAACAACATTACCGAGTGCAGCACAGCACAGTGTTAATTTTAAGGCAGTTCATATTTATTTATTACAGGCTTCAAAACGATGAGAGAAGTCCACACACCGTTATCAACTCCGTTACCAAACCTACTAAGATTCCAAGAGTCTAAGCTCTCTTGGCCACTATCACCATCATCAACACCGTTACCAAACCTACCAAGATTCCTCCAAGGGCATATATATCATCAAAGAAACTTGTTTTAGTGTTCCCATCGGCATCCATCTTCTCTTTCTCAGTATCAGATGATGAGAATATGTTCTCAAGGAAACCAGGCACCCTACACCTCCTTACCACTTCAATCACTCTATGCTTTAAATTCCGCAGACGACCACTGATATTGGAAAACACGTTTCGCAAGTGAGACTTGGATGATGCTTCCATTTTTTCAGGTGTTTCAACTACTTCAGAAGCACAACTTGATAACTTTTCCACTTCCTCAGTTTCCTCTGCTCCAAATTCACCCACTGAAACACAATTCAATTAACATCTAAGCACTAAGAATGGATTATTTTTTAATGGCCTCTCCTTTCAATCTCTTAAGAGTGATATAGGGACAAAATTTTCACATCATTCCAAAAGTAATGGGACAAACATTAAAAACAAGGACAATGCCTGAGTCCAATTCCTTGGATACTTTTTTATGTTGTTTTCCAAGTAGAATTGAACTATTAGAATTCTACCTTCGTCGTTTATGCTAAATTTCAATATACACCTTTATTATGTGAATAACTGGAGTAAAACTCCAATTGGGTTGGAGAAAAGTACTAAAAGCACTGAAGGAACAGTTCATTTTTAAGTTTTGAAATCAAAAAAGATAAAAAAAGTTTGAGTTTTCAGTTTTTAGAACGATCTATCCTACCGAACAAAGACCCGTTAACTAGGAAATAGGATTACCTGTTAGTTGTGCTTGTAAGAGCCTGACAGCAGGATTTTTCATGACTGCATTCCATACATCTGGATCACAAGTAACTGAAGCTACAGCAGTCTGGTTGAAACCAAAGACAAGTGAATTCTATCAATTAATTCAATAAATGAACCTAAACCTTCATTTAATAGCCTTTTAGATATCATACACAAAACGAGATTGCTAAAGAGACTGTAATTTTGACTTCACCATCAGTTTACCTGAACCTCACGACTTGTGCTAAGCAAATGAAAAGCCCGAATTGCATTCTCTGGCGCTGAAGGATTTGAAATTGTGTCATAAAGTGTAGGAGACAGAGCAGAGATTTCACAACCAGGAGATGAATAATTAGAAGAACCGGGAGAAAAATATACTCTGAAAAAACAAAACATAAGATCTCAGATAGAGATAAGTATCACTGGATCTAATATCCCACAACGTATGTGTCTACGTGAACAAGAAAATCATCCTCCAACACGAAAAGCAGCATGATCCAAAAGACAAAACTAATAACCATGGTCCCACGATTGCACTCTTGACCCAAGAAAGGGAATTTACACAGTATAACTTCATCAAGCAATAATTTCTTCAAGACCAAAGTAAAATACTGGGAGTGAACTGATGACAGACATAGAACAAGAACATGTTTGGATAACTGTTGAACCCATTCCAAAACTACATTCAGAAAAAAAAAAAAACATATATAAAGTATTATTCTTCAAAAATGTGTTCAGTGTCTAAAGTACGTTCAATCAAAATGGTTATCCAAACACGCACCAGGTTTAACAGCACCAAATTTACTGAGACAATAATCATATATCAAGAAACAGGGATAAAATACGTTGAAGGAAAGAGTTTCAAAACGAAATAATAGGCAAAGTTAACAAAGGCAACAGTGTTTATCCCTAGTAACAAGAACAATCAATGAGATAAGATGCAAGTACTTCCTAGCATTTATACTATTATTATCCTCAAACTTATTTTACAAAGGTGAATAAGAGCAAGAGCCGAAGAAGGTATCATTTTCAATAAGATGTGGGTTTCCATATTTAGAAGAAAAAAAATGATTTACTTAGAGAATTTAATCGCAATCCTCCTAATGTGTCGTTTAAACTATCAACATGAAAAGATTAAAAATTTCAACTTTCACTGATTCTGAGCCAGCAAACCCAAACGAAACACGGTTAAGAAGAAAAGATCCTTACAGTAACCATAAAAATGAAACCTTTAGAAAAGCTAAGCAGAGTTAGAAAGTAAAACCAAAACAAAGACTTCAAAACAGAGATTGAAACCACAAATACACAAAAAATAACAAAATAAAATAAATTTATATTACAACAATCATCATCTATTAAAAAAAAATATGTTACTGATCAATCGCGTCCTTCAAGTCTGCAGTCGCTTCCTTAGCTTCCTCGAAAGTGGGGGCAGAACCGAATACCACCCTCGGCACAACCAAACCGCCGTCTTCGGCGAAGTCCCACTCGTCCCACGATGCCGCCGTGTGCACCGGGACAACCTCAGCGGTCTTCGCTCCCTGCGACGACACGCCAGCGACCGACAAGGGTGGCGACGCGTTGCGAACCGATTGCTCGGTCGGGAGCGCCACCGGAAAGCCATGAAGACCCGACTTGGAGACGCCAATGCCGGCAATCTTCGCCGCCGTCCTCATAACTCCTCCGCCACCCATTTGAGCAATAAGTGAAGTGAGAGTAGCACGAGAAAGGAATAATATAATTCTAATACGTTGTGATCACTTTTAAATATTCTACGCGGTACACATTCCTAAAAGATCATCACAACATACTTTTTATTATCATCGCGTTATCTTATTTTAAATAGATGACGTTTAGTATTTCTATTAATTTAATATACTTTTTAAATAAAATATGTGTTTTATTTTTCATGATGTGTGTAATTTATAATCTAAATGAAAATAAATCAGGGGAGCAATATAGGATATAAATTTGAGTGAAAAGGGGAAATAATTGTAGTTGGAAATAGTAAAAACTTAGTAAATGAATACTTTTGTTTATTATTTTACTATTGTATATATGTTAGATAGTTGTAAGATTTAGTATACTATAATTTTAAAATACAAGTAAGAATAAATTGGATATTAATATTGTTATAAATAGCGGTGGAAGCACTTCATTTATTTATTTTGTAATGAGTTTATCACTTCTTTTACAAAAGTCATAAATAAAAATATCACAAAATAATACATTTGATTATACACTTTGATAACTAAATATTGTTTAACTACTAGTAAGAATTATTGATGTCAGGTAGCTAAAATAGATAATCAGTTAAAAGACAATAATTAGAAATTGTAAAAATAATAAGAGAACTCAGAGGATTATGGAATTATAAATTAGGTTTAATATATCATTTTAATCTTGGGGTTTGGTTCAAAGTGATTCTATCTTTTAAAAAAAGTTCAGTAAGATCTCATATTTCGTTAAAAAATATTTAATAAGGTCCTTTTCGTTTACGTTGTTAAAAACATAACGCTGCAAATGCCACTGTGGTCAAACCTGAGTGAGTTGTGCAGTTTGATGAATACGTGGCATTGTGTAAATATTTTTAAAAAATATATAATGACATCAGCTAGGTTTAACGAAATAGGTTAAATTGTAATTTTTGGGTTTAACAATGTGGTGAATCTGGTCTTGTAATCACTATGGCATGGTGATTCATTGAAGGTCAAATTTGAAGAGCGTACATACATGGGGTAAGTGTTGCTAATCCTAGCCTACTTATTTGATGTTCTTGTTGTTGGACTTGGGGGTTAGGGTTTGAGGTAGAAATAGAGGGTGGAGTGGAGGTGGAAAGTGATGGTGGAGAGGAAGTGGACAAAGATGATGGACTAGAGGTGGAAACTGATTTGGATAGTGATTATGTATGTTTATGGTTTGCTTCTACGATTTGGATAGTGATTATGTATGTTTATGGTTTGCTGCAGGTGTGAATTGGGTTTCTAAGAGATTTGGATAGTGATTATGTATGTTTATGGTTTGCTTCTACGATTTGGATAGTGATTATGTATGTTTATGGTTTGCTGCAGGTGTGAATTGGGTTTCTAAGTGTCGTGATTGCGATTTTCTTGTTCATATTTGGGTTGGAATTTCTGGTTTGCAGGTTAGGGATTTCGATTCAGTTCTTGTTTAATGGAATATTGACTGGCCCCACACATCAACACGAGGCTTTCCAATGTGCTTTGTCCTCACTCGCACATTTTTCGGGAACACTTTCCAGAAGGTCACCCATCCCTAAATTACTCCAGGCTAAGCACGCTTAACCATGGAATTCTTATGGGTTAGGCTATCGAAAAGCAAATGCATTTGTTGATATGAGTAGCCAAATCAATTCCTTTAAGTTATTCTTCAACTGTATAGTCCCATAACTATACAGTCTCTAGATCCCTCTCATTCCGGTGTATGTTCGATTCATTCATGTGCCCCTTCCACTAGAAGCCTATCGGGAGCCGCTCTTTGTTTGTGCCCCTTGCACTTCGTACCTCTTGCACCGGCGATCACTCTCCGCCCTCGTCAGTGCCCGAGCGTCACATGCCCACCAGCTTCCGCTTTGGTTCGTCCTCGAACCACATCGTACTAGGAGAGGCTAGTCTCGTGTTGATGTGTGGGGGCAGTCAATATTCCCTGTAAGTCGTCGGGGCGTTACACAATGCATGGTGGAGATTTTGCCCTGATTACTGGCGACGCGGTTTAGGGTTTTATGGTGGCTAGAGTTTGATTTCTGGGTTTTTTGTTGTTTTTCTCTGCTTCGAAATGTAGGTCTGAGTTGATGATGGTGACGACGACATGGC